>CM038229.1:101134290-102558288 GCA_021442155.1 Cymbidium sinense
TTTAAATATTTGAATATTAATTTGAAAAATTAATATTGAAGATGATTATAGAAAATAATAGGGTTACTGTATATGTAAAAGCTCTTTTTAAGAAAAAGTTGATTGTGCCTATTATATATTTGTTTATGTTCATGAATCATGATAACCTGTAAAGCATGCTACTGTGTTAGCTCAGTCGGTTTACACAAAAAGGCGAATTATGCTCTGAGTATTTCCTCCTACATTATTGCTCGAAGCTCGCCGTCCCCACCATGCATGACCTTTCAGAATTCTTCATGACCATGAATCGATCACATCTAAATAAATCAACAAGATTCCTCATGCTTTGTTTCTTTTTTTTTTTTTTTTCTTAGGTATAAATATAAAGGATTTAATTTTTCAGATATGTGCAGTAGGCTTAAAAGACAAACCGTTCTTGGAAGTTCTGCTGTTTTATTACCTTAGTAACAATCGATTAGCGTCCTTTCTTCTGTCTGCTGGAAATAAGTGAGCTGTTAAAAAATTGAAAGCTCTGAATGAGAATCTACTTTTTCTGAGAGTTTATATTTGATAATGTGTGTATTATTAAGAGTTTTTCAGATAGGGATGGTGGATCGATGTTATATTTAAAGTGAACGACAAAAATAATATATTTATTTAAGTTATGTTTGAGAAGGTTTTTAGTTTTTTTATTTGTGAAAACAATTAAAATGATTGATAATAAATGTATTTGTTCACTTATTTTATTTTCTTGTTCTTAAAAAAATACATTAATTTGTTTGAAAAAATGATAAAAATAATCAGACGTTTTTTTATATATTTTGCAAAACCTTTTTTGCCTATCAATTTGTAGGTCTAGTTGCAGCCGAACAATCCAAATAAATTAATGTATCTGTTTGGGTAGTTATAATTTTTTGAAATACTATTATAAAATTATTGCGAAGAAAATAATTTTTTAAATTACTGTTATATGTTATAAATATTTTTTTTTTAAAAAAATTCAAATTATAACTTTCTAATAAACACCATATTTTAATATTTCTGATTCTCAAAAATAATTTTTTATCACAAATTAAAAAAAATAGCCAAAGAGTTAGTAGTCAAAAATAATTATGATTATTTTTCGATTATTTTTTGAAGAACAAAAATAACCAAAAAAATTATTCCAAACACACTAAGTTTCCAATGCTACAATGATGCCTTTCCCTGTTGAATAATATATTTTAAATAGTGAATGCATAACAGCAATAAGCATATTTTTTATTCATATTAAGTTAAAATTAATAAATAAAAGGAAAACATAAGAATGGTATCAAATGACATCTCAATTTTTTATATATAATCGATGGGATAAATGCAGGATTTATAAAGCTCGATTAGGACTTTATAAAATGCAACAATCGCAAGTACTGAGTGTTTATTTTATGTAGATATATATATATATATATATATATATATATATATATATGAATTATTTTTAGGTAAAATAATCCTTGAATGGGGCTTCTGATAGGTAACAAACTTCTTCGATATTATCTTGAACTACTAATATTATTCTATATTGATGTATTGATTATGAACTACTAATATTATTCTATATTGATGTATATTACATAATAATTTATAATCAATACAAAATAATTGTTTATTAAATAAATTTCATATAATATTATAATATTGAAATATGAATATAAATTATGTTTAGACTTTGGACGTAATAATTTCCCTTTCCAATCACAAAATTAAGAAATTTTTTCACGGAAGAGATCATTTTCAGTAGAACATATAACGCACATGCATGTTTGAAAAGTTTATCTTGACTCCTTTAAAACATTGTAGTAATTTTATAAGATCTGGTCGTACAATTTCAAAGATATAGGTTATCACTTTTATCACATTTTTCCAGAGAAAACCTGAGAATCTACTGATGAACTTCAGTTACGAGGGTGTCCACAATAAAAGAAAGCAAGATGGAGCTGAAAATTTTGTAATTATGCGTAGGACTGTGATTTCTGTCAGTTGAAAATTTTTTTTTTTTTTGAATGTTAATTTGTGTGGTGTAAGTTCTAAAAGTACTCGAGCGCCGAGAAGAATTCCATTAGTGTTTATCTTGATGTTGATGGAAACTTCATGGTCTTTGAGCAGCCAGCTACAACTGCGGTGAGGTGAGGTTGGATAGTGATAAATTCATTAATTAAGCTTATTAATCATCTTGGAATAGTGGATAGACTTAGGGAATGTGATTAGGATGCCTTTTCCAAATCTTTTTCCCTAAGTCTATTTCCTTTGAATGAAGACTTAATTAATTTACAAATTGATTAATTATTTAATCATCTCAATAAATTGCTCAATTAACCAAACTCAAAACTAAAAAATTAATCCATAAACTTAATCACTCAATCAATCCCAATCTTGGGTAGATCCTTAGGTGTTCGAAAGCCTAAGGAAATCTTAAGGAAATCAAATCCAACCCACATGTATGGGAAGGGTTATGAAAGTACTTAATTAAACCCTTTAGATTAATTAATCATTCATTGTGAGACAAATGCATTAGGCCCTTTCTTAGGAGCATTGATTTAAATTCCATGTCTTGCATATCATATGTTGGCTCATAATTAGTTGGTTAATTATGTTAAAGTGGTGTAGGTAGGGGATAATTAATGGATTTAATTCATACCTTAACCTAAATAAAATATAAAATCAACTTAATTGTTCTAAAAATTAAACTAAACTAACTCACATATGAAAATGGGTTAGGACCAACAAACTCTCCTCACTTTCCTAAATCAAATCAAATCCAAGAAATAAAATAAAATTCTTTAAATAATTTTGATTCACTTTGAATAATCTTATCTTGTAGGATTGTCTTTAGAATTAATTAGGATGAATGAAATCATACACTTACATTACTTTATCTCTTTCCAAGCATGTTAAATATTGTTTTCCATGTGAAGTCATGCATTCATTTACATTTGAAAAATCAAATAAATGAAATATTTCCTTTATCAAAAATTTCATGCTTTGGCTAAAGTAAGAATATGAGTGGCTAATATCACTACAAAATCAAAAATTATTTTAAAATCTATAAATCAAAGATCATAAATGAAAGTGTGCTACTTATAAATACTTATATGCTTGCATGTGATTATAGCATTAAACTGTGTTATGGGACTTTTTTCTCTTTTCTTAACATGGGTTTCTATAGGATTTACAAATTGTATAGTTCATTTCAAAAGAACATAACACTTTCTTAAATCCATTCATATGCACTCCTACATTATGATTTAAGAAGAATCTTCACATTTACACATATAAATTGCATAACCAAATCAAACAAAACTAAAAATCTTTTGCTTGACTATTCTTCTATTCATTTCTTTTTATACATGCACATGTATTTAAGAAAAGTGGTATATTAGTCTGGACATCCCAGCATTGTGAGGATTTAAGTAGCTCCAAGTAGACTTGTACCTTACACCCCTGTAAAAATAATGGCACCGCACTCACTTATGTCTTACATACAAGTAAATTTGTATTTGATTAATGGATAAAAGAGTCCTCTTTTCTATTTAAACAAAATCATGCATTCATCAAACATCCAAATTTCTTTAAGCAACATATCTTTGCATTCATCATTAAGGTGTGCTATGATTTGCATTTGCATGTATAGGTATTTTTAAGAATCATCCATATGCATGGTATACATGCTGGAAAGAAAAAAAAGGTTGTGTGTTATGTGATAGCAATTCACTTAATTAATCCTAAAATGCCATTCTTATTTGAATAGGTTTATTTAGAGCAAAATATAAACTTAGGATTAATTAAAACACTTAATGAAATATTCATCGAAGAAAATTCACTAATGAATCTACCTTAAAAATTACTTAAGGTAGGGATGAAAGAGAAAGTCTCTTCTCTTTTCCTCTCTTTACAACATTTAGTAATTAAGTGTTTCATTCAAACCAAATCAAATTATCAAATAAAAATAACCTAATCAATTAAATCACTTAAAATGAAACCACCCTCTAATTTGAAACTTCTCACACTTAGTAAACCTCAACCTTAAAGCCTAACTAAGACATGTCACACAAGCCTTGAATGGCACACACATTAGGTTAAGTTACCATTTTTAGTCCTATGTCAGGACGGTGCATGGTTTGATGCCTGATTTTATTTTGTGATGCAATGTTTTAGACTGGATGTTAGGGTGTACGTGCATAGACTGAATGGTAGGATGATCTTAATCTAATCATTATCTTCTACAGGGGCTTTGCTTAAGGGGCACAGTAATAAAAATATAAAAATTCTTTTACTACGCTGGTTGCTAATTCCTCGAAGCATAATCTAAAATAGGTCACGTGGACTTGGTTACCCATGTGTGAGATGCTAAGTCCAATTTATTCATATACATGCTTGGGATGTGTGGCGTGTTTAGCTAATCTCTATTTTGCAGGTTTTAGTTAGATTTACTTTTCCCATTTTCATGTAATTTTTGTAATTAGGAATTGGAATGAATGTTATGGGGAATTAGGATGAACATTGGTCATAAGACTATGTCTTATGTACCATGTGAAACCTTTGGAGCAACCACATTTCAACCAAACCAAAGGAAGGAAAGAAAGAAAGAAATCAAACTTGAAGAAAGAAGAAATGAAGAACTGAAGAATGAAGACCCCCATAACATGAATTCATTTTTGTTGTAATTAGTCATTTGTAATCTGGGTTTTATAAGGGTAGAGCTCGGTGACCCATATTTCTTTTTAAGTTTATGTGGTGGAGCCCAACTACAAAGGCCTTTTATTCTTTTGTTATAGCTTTATAAAATTGTTTGATGTTTGTTTAGCTTGTGCATTAAGATGGCATATTTTTCTAGTTTCTTCCATGATTTGATGAATGATCTGGATGCGATTAGGCTCCTAAGGAAAAATAAATTTTCTATCTAATTAATCAACTCAAAATTGAAATTAAATAACTCATAACCTCACCTAAAGCCTAGGACATAAGTCAAGATAAAAGAACCCCTTAGCTAGATGTTGTATGTTTCACATCATGCATATAAAATCATCTTGTTTCACTCTTGCTTATGGAGGGCTTCCACATTTGCTAGGGAACTTGGCTTGATCTTTGAGAGTCATGGTGGAAACACACCTCCTTCTTGCTAATTTTGGCCCATAACCAATTTCTCATGCATTAGGCATATGACATCCCATAGCCTGTGTCAAATTAATTGTCTAAAAATTAAAATAAAAAGTAAATAAAATTTGCATTAGATTTAAGTCATGAGTTCATGCCCTGCATGATCTAGTCTCATAGGGAGTGAGTTTAAGGACTTAGTCTTATTTCTAAATAAATAATAGCCTAGCTATCTTGCAAAAGTATAAGACTTGCCTACATGTATTTAAAATCGTAGGAGTTAGTTATACACCCCCTGCTTGTAAGCCCAACAGTCGGGTGGTTTATCCTTTCTTGTGGAGGTAAACCATATGCCCATTTTTTGCCTTAGATTTAGGTCGTGTTTTGGCCCTTGCCAAAGCTCCCTAAATTTAGGATCTGAGATTGTTGTTTCCTTTCATTACAAACATAAATCCTCACCTCTTAGCATTTTCATGATCTTGTATCATGGAATTATAAGTCCTAGATTTCTAACAAAATTCAACTTAAACAAATAATACTTCTCAAAGTCAAAAATATAAATCTCAACTATTATAAATCCCAACTATATGATAGTTTGGGATGTTCGCTAAGCTTCCTAGCATCGTGAGCATCTCCTAATTATCTCCCTTTGGTTTCAATAATAACTTCCTCCTTTTGATCAATCCTATTTGATCTTTCAAAAATAACCAATTGATTGATAGCCCTATCTTTGAAATCTTTAGAGACAATGATCATTTACCTTAATCGAGAGTATTCTTAAGGAATCTCATTCCTTAAGATGTAGTTAACTATGGGGGCTTTCCTCCGTAGGGAACTTAACGAACCCAATTTAAAATAAACCCTGCTTTACTTTTTTGGGTAAAGTAGAGTAAGAATCTCTAGTACATTCAAGACCCATCATCCTTAGAGTCCTTATTAAGGTGATTAGTCCATTGTAAGATGGTGACTTGTTCAAGATAGTACATCATTCAATGATGCACTCGATCACCCTAATAAGAACATCTGTGGACCTACGTGATGTCCAATACAAAAGTGTTTATTTTTTCATTTAATTTCATTTTAGATGAAGATATAAAATAAAAGTTCACCATAAATACCCCAAGGGTTTTGTGTCACCTTCTTTCAAGATCTTTGATGGTGTTGGGAACCCACAACAACATATTGTACACTTTTGAGCTACATTTAATGCCGGGTAGACGACTCTGTTGACTTTTATCAACAACTTAGGGGTTGTATTTGATTGGTATGCTAAAATGTCCAATGGTTTGATGAAAAATTTTGCTGAGTTGGAGCACCTGTTCATCAATAGGTTTGCTGGAGCTTAGTGTAGAGTGACTATAGGCAACCTCATTGTAGCAAAGGAAAATCCTAATGAGTCCCTTGTTGATTATATTCAGTGGTGTGACAGCATGAAATGAGTAGCTATCTAAATAACATGCTATTGAGATTCTTCTCAAGAATATTCATGACCCGATCACTTTCATGCTTAAGGGCTTTACCATCAAAATATTTGAGAAACTAATCAATTAAGCGGCTAGCCTACAAGAGGAAGCTAGACAGTTTCCCTTTCTCGACCAATCATCTATGCCCAAGCTATAGAATGTGTTCGAGAAGAATCCAGGGATAGTTGTGTTAGTGGACAGAGGGAAGTAGCCAGCCAGAGTCTAGTATGAGAGACCCCAAGCTCAGCAACCTTTTTGGCCACCACATTGGCCATCACAAGTTACCACAACCACCATAATGGCCATTTCCACCACCTCAAAATTACTTAGTAGATATTCATATCCACCACTAGGTAATTACTTCCCACTCATCGGGGAGATCATCACTAAGCAAGGAATCAACAGAAGTGAGTGTGCATCTAAGAAATCCCTTGTGCTTGTCCTTTCACCGCATAAAAGGGTATGAACATAATGTCAAATCACATAAAATCATGGATCAACATGCCAACCATCGACAACGTCGTCATGAGATATTGTAGATTGATCTTAGAGATCGATTCACCTTATGAGAAAATATATAGTGTCATAGCCTTTTGGGATGCAAAGATTAAAGCTAGGCAGTGCTTTTTAATAGGTGGGTAGTTTGCCTCAGTAGGAATTAGACAATGACTGAGGTAGTAGAGAGTATTTTCTTGCATTTCATCATTGGTTTAAGCCAATAAAGCGCTATGGGAGTCATCTATTTCAGTGGTGTAGAGGATCAACGGCTTGCCCGGGATAGAGGCTGCTAGAACTGGCAGTGTCATCAGGTAGTGCTTGATGTCTTCAAAAGCATGTTGGCACTTGTCATCCCACTTGAACTTGGAATCCTTTTTGATAAGAGCATAGAATGGTTGGAATCTTCCCGAGATAGTTGGATATGAAGCGCCTTAGATACGCCAACCGCCTTTGAAATGATCCGAGTTGAGTTAGACTTTTAGGGGACATTTTAAGATATCCTTGATCTTCTCGATCAATTTCTATTCCATGGTGTTGGATAACAAACCCAAGAAATTTCCAAGTTACTCCAAATGCACACTTTGGGGATTCATTTTGAGATTAAATTATCTTAACCATTCAAAACTACTCAAGTCAAGGGATGATCTTTCTTTTCTTTACTTTTAACCACCGATCATCAACATATTATTCAACTTGATGATGAATGAGTTTATTGAAGATTCGAGTCATGACCCGCTGGTATGTAGCACATGCATTTTTAAGGCCGAAAAGCATGACCTTATAACAATAGATTCTGATTGGGGGTTTGAAAAGTAGTGTTTCTTTCATCCTCGGGGGCAATCTTGATTTGGTTGTAGCCAGATGACCCATCCATAAATGAGAATACTGCATGAGATGAGACGATGTCCACCATTAATTCTGGTATAGGAAGTGAAAATTCATCCTTAGGACATGTCTTATTTAGATCCCTAAAATCGATACATATGTGAATTTGGTCATTCTTTTCCTAATTGGGATGACAGCAAACCAAGTAGGATATTTTTCTTCTCGTAAAGTCCATTGACGATTTTCTTGATTTTAAAATGACCGTCAATGTCTAATCGCATGCATCTATGAGCTTGGTTGATAGGGTTAGCATTAGGTTCTATTGCTAGTTTGTGGACTGTTAAGTCAGGAGATAAACTAGGCATTTCTTCATAAGTCTATGTGAAGTAGTCCTTAAACTTTGTTAATAGCCTAACTAAGTCATTGGTTTCTTCTTCATTTAATACGGAGCTGATGTATGTCGGATGTGGATTATCTTTAGTTTCCAAGTTGATTTCTTTGAGCTCATCAATGATTGATCTGATCTCGCATCTCTGACTTCAAGCTTATTTGGGTCATCTGAAGTTTTTAAACATACCTTCTCATAACAGTTAGCATGATTTAAGAAGAACCTATCAGACTCTAAATGAGTGGTGATGACTAGAGTAATGGTTGTCCTCACTGGACCCATTTGTGTCCTAGTCCTCATCTTAATTGAGAATATCTAGTTTAGTTGTCCATAACCTTTCAAAGTAATTAGACCTATGTTTAAACCAAGTATGTGGGATTAATCTCTTCTTTGCTAATCTAAGAACTCAAGGCAAATACTAGTCAAAAGGAAATTATATTAAATCTTTATATGAATCATCCTCAAGTTCTACATTAGCTTCTTGACTTGAGGATGATGCTCCCAATAAAAATCTCTTTGGCTTGACATCTGTGGATGACTTGAGGGCCTCGTTACCTACTAAACCTTCAACTTTCTGGAAAGAAAGTGAGGTTAGAGCTAAGGTTTCCAACTACTGTTTGACTGTTCTACATAATAGTGATTCAAATACATTCATGCTTTACTTGGAGGCCTAGTCTTCATCACTGTTTGGCTTGAATGTCACCTCCAAAGGGACCCCCTGAAGGGGTTGGTCAGCGTACTAACCACATGAGACTCATCCTCTGAATTGGATTCTAAGTTTATGTGGATTGCAGGGGTTCTCCTGTGAGTTGGAACATAGCTCCTATTGGGGAGGAGGTCTTGCACCTCTAGAACTACCTCTAGATCTGCCTCTACGTTTATTTGGTGGGGGTCGAGTCATCCTACCCATGTGTTTGTATGGAGGAACGAACTGTCGGCGGAATCAAATATCTGGTTCTACTTCTTCATCGGTGTTTGATTCTCGGTCACTTGTATTTTCATTTTCTTTTCCTTTTTTCTTATCTTTTTCTTTTTCTTTTATTTTTGAACATTCACCAAGTTCACAAGAATAGACTTTTTGATTTGGAGGAAGATAGTAGGTTGCATCCTCATATATCTCGACCTCTCTTATTGAGAATGGATTCAAGTCTCCTTTGACACAATACTCGATTCTATCTCTTTGAAATTTGATGCATTGATGTAAAGAGGATGGAATCATATTGTTTCTATGTATCCAAGGCCTACCGAGCAAAGCAGTAAAAGATGTGTCTGAATCGATTATGTAGAACTTGGCTTTTGTATTCTAGTCATCTATCTCCAATGGTAATACTATAGAGCCTAAAGCCCTCTTGCCTTACTTATTGAATCCTCTCAACATCATCCGATCTTCTTAGAGTTTGAAGATGTCAATCCTTAAGTAGGCAAGGGTCTTTAGATTTATAATGTTCACTGATGCACCTGGATCAACTGACACCCTAGTGAGTCTAAATCTGCCCATGTCCACTATGATTTAGAGGGGACAGTTGTGCTCTGTTGTCCACAAAAGAAGGTCTTCATCAGTGAATGTAACTCCATGAGCTTCTCTTTAATATTATGCCTCCTCTCCAATAGCAATTAGCTGAGCTAAGTATATTTCTAGATCAAGAAGAGCTTTGATCAATGACTTCCTCATCTCTTTGGATAAGACAAGGGCATCATATATGCTTAGTTTAGCTGACAACTTTTATAGGTGAGCGGACATTCTAGTCAACTCTGGGCTAGTCCTCCATAAGCATATCCATCAGTGGATCATCCTGTGGAGGGGCTTCTTGATCACTTGAACCAATGACTTGTTTACCCTTATCCTGAGATGCTATCCTAAGAGGTAGAACTTTACCACTACGGAGGTTGACTTCAGTGACTTCGTAAGATGGTTTAGTGGGAAGTTCTACCTACTCATCAGGTTCACCTATAACTTCTCCAATAGGATCATCGGAGTCAGATGACTCCAAATCAATCTCAATTGGCAAACCTAAATGCTTCAGGAATGAAAAATTCATTTCTAAATCAGAAGAAGAGGAGTGATTGGAACTAGAGTTATTATTATTATTTTCTAGACTTGGAGAGTCTTGTGAGGAATAAAATCTAGAGTAAGTGGACAAGATGTAAGTGAAAGCTTTCATCATTGATTTCTTAGGTTGAGGTACAAGATAGAAATCAAATAAAGTAAGCAGGGTAAGGGGTTTAATGCCCTTGTCCACTAATACAATGCTCCTGCTGGCAAAAGAGGAGCTAGTAGAAGAAGAAGTAGTAGCTGCAATGGTGGATGGAGTGCTAGACTCGGACGATGGTTGTGCTATTGAACTATCCCGGGCAAGTGAAGGCTATCACTACTGCTGTTGCTATTGTTGCTACTGGGCTTCTACCTCCTTCAACTTATCCTTAGCAACTTGTAAATCTTCCTTGATGTTGGAGGTTTGAGCTGCTTCAGGAACCTACAAGGGTAACTTTCTGATCTTAGAGATGATTTTTTTGGAGGTTTGGGATAGGGAGATAACCCAACCTTCCTCTATCTTAAGAAGATCACGTGTATCCCCAAGGATTACTTTAACAGAACAAGAGGGTTGTTCTAGTAGATATTCCTTAGGGATGATGATGGAACCCGACTTGGAGCTATGCTCAAGCTACTCCTTAATGGTAAAGCAATCTTCTAAGACATGTCCTAACATGTGATGATAGGGGCAACAGTTTAGATCATGACTCTTGCCCATTTCCTCTAGCATCCTAGGTTCTTATAACTAGAAATCAACCTTCTTTAAGAGATTCTTAAAGATCTTCTTGACTACCTCTTGAATGAATATGATTTATTCAATTTGTCGACAAGAGTAGGTAAATGGTAGCTACGGTGGTTAGGAATACTACTGTTGATGGTGCTGATGAGGATACTGCTGAGGGTACTGCTGAGGAGGTCACGGTGGAGACCATTGTCGCAACTGAGGTGGCTAATATGATGGTCGAGCTAGTGGCAAAGGAGGTGGTAGAGGAGACTATTGAGCTCGAGTCCTATCTAACTGGACCCTAGCTGGCTGCTTCCCCTTATCAACTATTATGATTGCCCCAGGCTTCTTCCCAAATGCCTTCTATAGTCTGGGCTTGGTTGATTGATCTTGGAAAGGTACTATTTGATCTCTTCTTGTAGACTATCCTCCTTGTTGATTAATTTTCAAATGTCTTAAGGGTAAACCCTTTAAGCATGAAGGCGACCGGGCCATGAATATTCTTGAGTAAAATTTTAATGACATGCTATTCAGATAATTGTTGTTCACATTTCATACTTAAATTATGCCATCTAAGAATGTAATCAATAAGGGACTCATTGGGGTGCTGTTGAGCTACAATGAGATCGCCCATAATTATCCTTTGCTGAGCTCCAACAAACCTCTTGATGAAGAGGTGCAAATGTCTTCACTGAACCATTGGGTAGTTCAGTCCAATCAAATGCGGTCCGCTACTAACAAAGTGGCGTAATAAGAGTGCATCATTGCCGCCGATTGTAACATCCGCCTAGAAATGTGCTATGTGTTGTCGGGGGTTCGCACTGTCATCAAAAATTTTGAAGGACGGAGGCACAAAACCCTTAAGATAATGGACACCATCAAATTCCTCTGTGTAGGGTCTACCCTTTAGAATGGATGAGCCACCTTTGGCTTGTGCCAATGCATCCCTCACTTTTACTCCACTAACTATTTAATATCTTTCTCTTGCATGCAGGTGTTGTCCACCACCTTCCCATGCAAGCTACCACTGTCTTGATCTACTAGAGAAGTGCTCTTGGGCTGTTCCCAAACATGTACTAACTCGAGATGATCTACCTCTATTAGCATATGATGTGGGACTGAGGTCTGATTCTAAAGTGCATGGAGGGCTGCTAACAAGTCTTCCATCCTCTTCTCCATCCAGGTGATCTGATCGTCCTTCTATTTAAGCTACTGGCAGAGGTGTTGGGTTGAATGGATAGCTTCTTCCTCAACCATAACTCCTTCTATATCTCTCTAAAGGGAGCTCCTAGAGTTGACCATATGAAGTCCAAATTTGAATCCTCAAGAATTTCATTTTCATCAAATGCTACCCTCTCATCCTTAGAATCAGATGATCTACCTAAGATTTCACTCTTCTCGAAAGTAAGAAACCAAGATCTCATCTAAGGAATGATCTAATCATGCTGGCATAAATACTCAGGGCTGATCGGTGGAGGGACTATGGTCACTGACCAAAATACATTTAACACTGCTCGCTATTGGACTGCTAGCTCAAGGAGGATCATGCTCACTGGAAGAGATATGCTCATGACTGCTCATCGGTGGAGTGATGTCCCTAGGGAGATCTACTGTCTCCATCCCCCTCTACAACTGCTGCTGACATTGACTTTGGTGGTAGTGGTGATGGTGGTGCAACCACGATGCTACAGGGTCGCCACTCCTGCCGAGCCACAGCTGAGGTAAAGGATCGAGCAAGGGAGCTCAATCTGACCTCAATAGGTGGAACAGAGGGAGCGATCCTTTGGTCGTAGCCAGATCACCAAAAGGGATGGTATTTCCCCAGATGGGGCTTCTAAATCTTGGCAGGAGTGGTGGATGTTGGGAGTTGTACAGGTGATAGTGGATGACGAGGGGAGCAGAGTGAGGGTAACATCGACTATCCCTCATTGGGAGATCTCTGCCTACAATGGGTAGTGCCGATAAGAACAATCCTATCCGAATGATCAACCCTAATGGGGGGACAATCAAGAAAATCCATCAGAGTGGAGGCTATCGATGCGGCGCCTCGCATTCCTTCCTACTTGTTTGAGTATATGCTTCGGCCTCCACGACCCTCTCTCTGTGGATCCGACCCCTAACACTCCTAGGCATCAATGATAGTAGATCAAACAATGTACCAGACTCTGAGCAACCATATGATTTGCCAACTTGGTGTAGATAGACCTAAGTCTGGCATAGGGCCTTCTGTTCTCCCTATCCAGTGTCTCATAATATACTGCTGGTGGAGGAGAAGTAGCAATCCTCTGATAATCTTCCTCTGCATTAAGAGGGTGGAAATTATTGCTGGTCAGTGGAGAGACCTCTAGAGAACCCTCCTCAACCATATGTGACGTAAGCTCGCTCGTCATTCGTCATGCTTAATCATGCAATTTTTATTTTGGCATTGAGTACGAGTGAACAAGGCATAGAAAAAACTAGTACCTACCTCAAAAGTGGAGGAGACTATCTCAAAAGATAAGATAGCCTTCTCCTTCGGGGTAACTAAAGAGGAGGTAGTAGCTCTAGTTGGAGCAATCGTAGGGATAGTTGGATTGTCAGGTGCTAAAATTATCTCAGAATAGGGTGTAGAAACCACTGCAGCTTTCCTCTTTAATTGAGGGTACTCAGAATCACAGGGCATGTCGATGCAGATGATTGGCTTATTCCTAGCCATCTCATCTCGACTAATGGTAGTGAGGGTTGCCCCCTCACAAGTAACATGTGCTCCTTCAAATCCCTGACCGAAGAAAACTAGGTGGGTGGAGTCAGTCTCGGGGAGGCTGACCCGATCCAAGGCCAAATCCATCCCAAAGTGTAAAGTGAAAACGAACTTATGTGAAGCCATGAGTACTGACTGTAAAGATTGCACTATCTAATATGAGATGTATCTCTGCATGTGTTGAAATATAATCTGAATTGGATTTCTGCTTTAATATTTATCCCAAGAGAATCATAAGAATTTGGAGTCCTGAACCCACACTCAACCATTCAAATATGTCAAGTGGGGTTCAGTGGAGAGATTTTGATGTGATGAGGAGAGTCTTTGCCAATTGATTTTAGTTTTAGAACCCATACTCAACCGATTTAGGTTGGTTAGGTGGGGTTCGTAGGAGAGATTTTTTTGGAGATATTTATATTTTGTGTATCTTGTTTTGAAAATATTGATAATTTTAAAGAACCTCTGCTTAGCAAATTTGAGTATGCTAAGAAGAGGTCATGATTGTGTGCTTGAAAATTCTTGTGAAATATATTTTGCTTGTGATGAGTGAAATGTTGATTTGAAAATGGGGCCTCTTACTTAACAAATTTGATATGTTAAGTAGAGGCCACATGTGTTTGACTTGTGTTTGAAAATGAGATTTTCACTTGGCAAATTTGGTATGTTAAGTGAAAGCCAAATGTGATTTGGTATATGTTTCGCTTTTCTTTGAAAAGCGGACTCTCCCTTAACAATTTTGGTATGTTAAGTGAAAGCCCAAATGTGATGTGATATATGATTTGAAAATGGAACTCCCACTTAGCAAATTTGATATGTTAAGCAGAGGTCCAAATGTAATATAATTTGTGTTTTGTTCTTCTTTGAAAATGGGACCCTCACTTAACAAATTTTGCATGTTAAGTGAAAGTTCAAATTTGATTGATATATGTTTTGAAAATGGGGCTCCCACTTAAAAAATTTGATATGTTAAGTGGAGGTCCAAGTGTGATTGATTTAAAAAAATGAATTCTGACTTAACAAATTTGATATATTAAGTAGGAGTCAAATGTGATTGATGTATGTTTTGAAAATGGGACTCCCACTTAACAAATTTGATATGCTAAGAACTTTGACATGTTAAGTGGGAATCAAATGTATTTGATGTGCTCTCTCTCTCTCTCCTTTTGGAAAGAGAGGGGAATTCTTTGTTTGACAAATTCGGCTTATCAAATAAGATTCCAAAATAGAGGTGAAATTTATGTAACAAATCTTAAGTATGTTAAATACATTTGAATGATATGTTTTGACGCCATGTATGTGTTTTCATGATTTTGAAAAGAGGGAAACTTCCACTCTCGCATATGTGAAGTATGTTGAGTGGAGTTTCAATTTTATGTTATGATTTGAAAATAGAATCTTCATGCAACAAATTTGAGTATGTTGAATGAAGGTGGCTATTTCTAAAAAGGTGCTTTTGGAAAGTGTTACTTTGTAAAAGAATTTACTTTCTTAAGTTTTATGATGAACCTTACCTCACCAAGCTAGTGTAAGGAGGTCCTAGATTTTTTATATCTCCCTTCATTGAAAATTTTTTTTACCTATTGGGGTGATAGTAGTTTCAAGACACCTGAGTGAGGTCCTAAAACCTAAAGGATGTTTCCTAACTTTGCTTAAGAATGAAATAAGCTAAGTGCCAATGGAAGGAAATATAGTCTCGCATCACATAAAATGCAACTCACTATCGATGCTTGGAGACAACAAACATCTACTAGAGATGGAAAGATGAACCATCCCCAGCAGAGGCACTATAAAAATCTATGGTGTTTATTTTCATATTTCATTTTGGTGTGTATATGTGAGGGGAAAACACACATATCCGAGGATGTAGTTATTGAGGTTATTGGATATGACATCAAAGAATAGTATACTATCTCAAAAGATGGACCTAATCACCTAATAAGGACTCCTAAGGCATGATGGGTCTTCGAATATACCAAAGATTTTTCTCCTACTTTACATGAAAAAGTAAAGTAGGGTTTATTTAACCGGGTTAGTTAAGTTCCCTATGGAGCCAAGCCTCAATAGTTAATTACATCTTATGGAAAGTGAATCCCACTAATACTGTAAAGTAGGTGATTATTATCTACAAAGAATTCAAAAATAGGACTATCAATAAATTACTTGTATTTTTAAAAACCAAGTGGGATGGATCAAAAGAAGAGAGCTATTATTGACGCTAAAGGAGATAAGTAGTGAGTGGTCATGATACTAGAAAACCTAGTGAGCACTCCAATCTATCCTATGGTTGGGATTATATATTTGAAATTGAGGAGATTTATTTATTTGACTTAAAATTTTATTAGAAATCTAGGAGTTATAATTCTATAATACAAGATTATGGAAATGCCTAAGAGGTGAGAATTTGTGCTTGTAGCCCCAAAGGAAAATAACAACCTCAGATCTTAAATATAGGGAGCTTTGGAGAGTGCCAAAGCATGACCTAAATCTAAGGTGAAAAGTTGGTATATGGTTTACCTCCACAAGAGAGAGTAAACCACCTGTTTGTAGAAAAATTTCCGCACACATATTAGAGTCGCCTTCAAATCTATGGAGAAAGGAGAGGCAAAAACTATATATGTAGAAATTCATCTTGGTAAGATGTCACACGAGATATACTTATTTGACTATGTCATAAGAAATAGTATACTATCTCAAAAGAAGAAATCACTACCCTTTAATGGACCAATCACCTAATAAAGACTCCTAAGGCGATGGGTCTCATGTACCAGATTCTTCCCTACTTTACATGGAAAAGTAAAAGCGGGGTTTATTTTAAATTAGGTTCATTAAGTTCCCTATGGGGCAATCCATAGTTAATTACATCTTATGGAATGATTAAGAAAACTCTCGATTTAAAATGATCATTGTCTACAAAGAATTCAAAAATAGGACTATCAATAAATTGATTGTTTTAAGATCAAATGAGATGGATCAAAGAAAGATTTATTATTGAAGCCAAAATGAGAATAAGTAGAAATTCTCATAATGCTATGAAACCTAGTGAGCATCTCAAACTATCCTATGGTTGGGATTATATATTTGAAATTGATTTATTTATTTGAGTTGCATTTTTTTGTTAGAAATTTGGGACTTATAATTCTATAATACAAGATTAAGGAAATGCCTAAGAGGTGAGAATTATGCTTATGGCCCAAAGGAGAAGCAACCTCGGATCAAATCTAGGAAGCTTCAGAGTTGGAAACGACCTAAATCTAAAAGAAAAGTTGGTAATTGATTTTCTCCACAAGAGGACAAACCACACGATAGCAGACTTACAATCTGGAGGTAGCCAACTAACTCCTCCTACAATTTTAAAAGTCAAGTCTTTATGCTTAATGCAAGATAGTTAGGCTATTTTTATTTAAAAAGAGACTAAGTCCTTAAACTTACTCCCTAAAGTGACTAGATCATGTAAAGGTATGCTTCAGATGACCTAAATATAATGTAATTTAAATTTTATTTTATTTTTCATTTTGGATAATTATTTGACTCAGGCTAATAGTATTTTTATTCCTAATGCATGAGAAAGAAGATTATTGGCCAAAATCAATGAGAAGTGAGTTTTCTCCTCACAAGTCAATGGGTTCTGAAAAGGTGAAAGCCCACTAATCAAGAGTGAAATAAGATGCATTTGTGCATGATATTATAAAGAAATGCTCATCCAATAAGGGTTGCTAATTTATTTACCTTGATTTAAACCTAAGATTTAGGTGAGGTTATGAGTTGTTTAGTTTTATTGAGTTGTTAAGTTGGGTAAAGATTTATTTTTCCAAAAGAGCCTAATCCTCATCCAAATATAAAAAGCAAGGAAGAAACTAGAAAAAGCATGCCACTTAATGCAAAGGCTAAATAAATCAATAATCAATTTATAAAGCTAAGCATTAAAGAATAAAATACCGTTGTGGTAGAGCAACACCACACAAACTCAAAAATATCAAATTGGGTAGCCAATCTTACAACCCGTATTACAAATGAATTGAATTTACAATTAAAAAAGGAATTCATTATGGGTCTTCAAGCTTTCTTTATTGTTTCTTCTTTTCTTCTTCTTTCTTTTCTTTTGGTTCATTTTGATATTGGAAGGTGGATACTAAGATTTCACATGGTACATAAAATAGACTCTTATGACCAATGTTCATCCTAATCCACCATAATAAATCATTCCAAAATCCTAATTATACAAATTTTACATGAAAATGAAAGAGGAAATCTAATTAACACCTGAAACAAAAGTTAGTAAATCACCACATAAATCCCAAGCATGTATATTGGACTTATCACCCACACATGGGTGACTAAGTCCACCTAATGGATTATGCTTAGTATAAGCACTGAAAGCGAAGATTTATATTTTTATTTATGATAATACCTCTTAAGCACAATCCACAGATAAAATAATAGTTAGACTAAACGCGCGCTCATTCTATGAGCATACATCCTAACATTAAATCTAAAACATTTATCACAAAACAAAACATAACATTAAACCATCTAACCTAAGGTTAGAAGTGGTGACTTACAATGGTGCTTTAAACATATGTATGTAGTTTGACTATAAGTTCAAATTTTTAAGTGTGAAGGACATATTCAACTTGAGGTTTCATTTAAGTTGTTTTGGTGTTTTGGGTTTGTTTTATTTTATGTTTTAATTTGGTTTGAGTGAAACCTACAATTAATTACTAAGTTATGAAGAGAGGGAAAGAGAAGAGAACTTCTCTTTCCTTCCCTAACCCTAAGTAATTTCTAAGGTAAGTCACATTTTAATATCATTTAGGTGAATATTTTGATTAAAACTTTTAATTAATCCTAAGTTTAGATAAACTATAAACCAAAACTATTCAAAAAGAAAGGCATTTTAAGATTAAATAAAATGAATCAAAATTCACATAACACACATTACTTCAATTCTTTCCCAACATATAATATGCATATGGATGGATCCTAAGCATATCTATACATAAAAAATGAGAGTTAACACACTTTATGATGCATGCTAAGTAATCCATTTAAGAAAATTTAGTTAAGCATGTATGATTTTCTTTAAGTAGAAAAGTTTTCCTTATCCAAAATTTCACATACATACATGAAAGTAAGACAGCATAAGTGAGTATAGTGCCATTATTTAGAGGTGTAAAGTATAAAACATACTTAGGGACTTAAAGCCTCAACCTGAGTTATCCAAACTAATATGCTTTTCCTTAAATACAAACATTCATATAAAAGAAAATTGGAAAGGAGGAATAAAAGTTGTTTGATAGATTTATTTTCTTTATGCATATTCATGCAAGTGTAGGCAATTTTTCTTAGATGATAATAGGGATGAATAGTATAGAAATAAGAGTTGGGTTCTTTTCAAATGAACCTACACCTACTTTATAATCCATCACATAAGCATAATTAAAGTAAGAATAGCACACTTTTAGATTTGATGTTTCATTTATAAGTTTTGAAAATATTTTTTAATTAAGTAGTGATAGCCACTCATATTTTACTTTAGCCAAACATTTGACTTAAAGCAAACAATTTTCATTTTTCAAACATGAACTTATGAATGCATGAATCACATGACATACAACTTAAAATGTTGGGAAAGATCTAAAACATTGCAATCATGTAAATAAACTCACTTTACTTAAATCCTAAAGACATTCTTAAAATAAGAAAATTTAGAATAAATCAAAGTGAATTTCAAAATGACTTTTGTTTATTGAAGTTTGATTTAATTTTGAAAAGGTGAGATGAGTTTGTTGTCCCTAACCCATTCCACATGTGTTTTGTATTTTTATTTAATTTTAGATAATTAAATCCATTTTAATCATTAAAAATTAATAAGTAATTAACCCTACACCCCAAAAAATTAACTAAGTAATATGAGCCATGAGATGACATAAACCCACAAGGTATTTAAATTTTCAATGCACTAATAATGAAAAGTCTAATGCAATTTGGCTTTTTAAAGTTAATTAAGGGATTTTAGCAAGTACTTTTAAAACACCTTCACACTTATGAAAGGGGTTTTAATTTCCTTAATTGAACTTCAGTTGTCACCAAGCATACCTAAGGTAGACTAATTAAGTTTTGGAACTTTTAGAATTTTGAAAATTTTTTAAAGGGATAATTAATGAGCTAACCCCATTAAGAGGGATTAGAGAAAGGGGTTTAGAAAATAGCTTGAAATGCCCCAAAATTATTCCATAAAATCCCTACTCACTATAACTTAATCAAACTTTATCATAGATCCACTAATCACACCTTCATTACCCTTAATATAAGAAAGTAATTGGAATGAGCTAGCAATTTTCCCATTAAGCCCTCAATAAATCTCAAGAAATAGAGGAAGAGGTCATCTCTAAAATGAACACTAGAAATTTGAGATCAATCACTTTAAAAGAATAATTTGCTAATTAAAATTTCCAAAGAAACCTAAATTAGAGAAAAGTGGAATTCAAAATCCATTGAAAACATTTTTTAAATATTCTAGATGAAATTATCTATCTAAGGCAATTTCCTTTTATTTTTCTAGTTTTTTTATGAAGAGTTATGAATTTTGGAAGTTTTCTAAGTGAACTAGAATTAATTAGGCATTTTATTAATCTCAACTAATCCCTCACAACATATGCATACTGGTATCGCTTTACACACGCATGGTGAGCCCTTTACTTAAGTTGTCATGTCACGGTAAGGTGGCATGCGTGCTTATATTAGCTCATCAAAGATCGAAGGTTGAGAATTTCCCCAGTTTATAAAATGGATATATAAATGTGGGAATAATATCATTATCCATCCAAATAGTGTTTGGACAGGATTCATCCCTAAGCTCAAGAAGAATGGGATCTCACCTTCTTTGATTCGAGCTTGATTGAGCTTGGATTAAAATTAAAATTAGCGCACACCTTCATCATGCAATAACCAATACATCCAATGACTAAGATCCTATGAAATTAAAGTTCACTTCACAAAGGACCAACACCTATGAGAATTAAGCTCAAAAAATCACTAACCTCACGGATCATCTTATAATTCCTTGAAGGAGCTTAGATGCGGTTGAGACAAGCTTTCAGTTTTGAGCACTTGAGGTTGAGTGTGACTCTATGGACCAATCCTCCTCATGGTCCTTGTGGCTTTGATTGAATTGAGCTCTTCCTTGCCGCTAGAAATTAGAAAGCAGGAAAATTTGACTTAAGGTCAAGTGTGCAAGAGGAATTAAAGGGGATCGAGTGTAGAGGAAATTGGGAATTGAGGTGAGCTCCCTTATTTTGCACTATCCAAAACTGAGAAATGCAAGATTCAAATCCCTCTTTTAAAGCTTAGGAATGCTCTAAGGTGGTTGCTAAGGATTCAGCTCCATCGATCAGTGTGAAGTGAAATTTTGAATTAGGAGTATATCTCCCCATATGGCTGGATGGCAATAAGCTTGCCTTTTGATCCAATTGACCATATGGAGTGAGTTGTTTAGGAATTAGATCATTACACATGGTCTTTGGCGAGGTGGAATGCCAACCCATGTGAAATTGAGCTTAGGGGAGTTTGAAAATTCAATTCCAAGCCATATAGTGGGGTTTGGTCTATGGCTCAAATGGCTAACCCAAACTCATTGGTTGGATGCACCACTCATCACTAAGTCCCCTTGAGCTTTTAGGGCCTGGTGATTGTGAAGAGTGACCAAAATACCATGGGCAAGGCCAAAATTTATTCTTTGGCCTCATAAGGTCATTTGGTATTTTTAATTTGGGTATGTTTGGTATGTTGAGAATAAAGGTTTGGCCAAATTTCAATGGATTTGGAATCCATTTGATAGGGTTTGGCTCATGTTGACCCATTTAAGTCAAAATAGGTCAACTTGGGTTACCAATTGGTCAAATTAGGTCAAACCAAGGGTTGTGTCAAGTTCATGTGACCATTAGAAATGTTTTGGTGCCTTTGGTTTGGTTCAATTTGAATTAGATTTGGTTTTGGCTCAAATGACTCCATTTAGGTCAAATGGGTCAAGTTGACCCATTTAACCCATTTGACTATTTCAGGTAGGTCAAGGGTAGGTTTAGGTTTGGTTAGTCATATGGAGTGGATTGTTATCTTTATTTTCAATCAATTTGGGTTAGTTCAATTTTAGCTCAACCTGACCCCTTTAGGTCATGTCAGGTCTAAGGTCAATTTGGCTAGGTTGGGTCTAGTTGACCAATTGAGGATTTGGTCAAGTTCCACAAGTGATTTGAGATGGACCTGACCCATTGGTTCCAACCAATTTGGCTTAGATAAAGTTTTGACACATTTTGGCCCTTTAGGTCAAAATGGGTCAACTTGTCAAGTGGTAACTGGCTAGGTTGCAAATATTGGCTTGGTCAAGTTCAAACATAAATCAAGTGAACTTAGATCAATGGTTTCAATCAATTTGGCCTATGGTTGAATTAAGATTTCATTTTAGGTTAAGTGTTGACTTAGTCAACCCTTAGGTTTGACTTGTTGACCCAATTTGATTGATTGATCACCTATGATGATCATGATCGGAAGGATATATGAGTTTGGTTCAATCCAATTTGGTTAGGATCAAAAGTTGGCTCATAAGTACTTTAGGTCACTTTGGATCAAGTAAGCCTAAGTGGGTCAAATAACTTGGTCAAATCTTGATTTGAAGTTGGTTGATCTTGTATATGGACTCATGATTGAAATATAAGTCAATTTACAAGTGGTTTGAAGTCAAATGGGTTTTGATCCATTTAAAAATTTCATATTCAAAGGAAGAATATGAAGGGGTCTTGGGTTTGATTTTTTATTTGGGTTTTGATTGTTTGATTAAAGTTTGGATTTATATATGCTTTGTAGGATTGATTGAACCATGAGATAAAATCAAGGGTTTGACTTGATTTGAAAGTGTTTTGCTAAGCTCAAGATTTTGGCTTGAAAGGCTTAGAATTGATTTTGAATGGATTTTGATTTTTTGGAATTGATTTTGATTGTTTGAATTATATTTCATTTATATATATGAATATAAATGAAACTATAAATTGATCATGAGAAAATTTCAAGGATTTGAAGTGGTTTAATCACGATTTAGGCTAAATCCATTAAAAGGGAATTTAAAAGGATTTAAGGAAATTTTTTAATTTAAAATTTAATTTTGCCTTTGATTTGATTGATTTATATTTATAATTTATTTATATATGAGAATATAAATGAGAATACAAATAAGTTTAGAGAAAATCCCATGAGTTTGAAATGGTTTGATCAAAGTTTTGGTTAAATCCATTAAAGAGAATTTAAAGGATTTAAGGGAATTTTTAATTGAAATTTAAATTTTTGGATTGGATTTGATTGATTTATATTTATATTTCATTTATATATGAGAACATAAATGAGAATACAAATATGTTTTGAAAATCCCAAGAGTTTGAATGGGTTTGATCAAGGTTTAGAATTGATTTGGCTAAGTCCGTTAATGGAAAGTTGAAGGGAGAAAATTTTATGAGTTAATTTTGAATTTTGAATTTATTTGATGAGTTTGAATTATATTTCATTTATATATGTGAATATAAATGAGAATATAAATGGATAATAGAAACATCTCAATGATTTGAATAGGTTTGAATCATGATTTTGGTTAAGTCCTTAATGGAAAATTTAGGACTTAGGCAAAATTTGGACTTGAGAATTTTTGATGGATTTTTATCATGGGTTTCAATCAAGAGTTTCAATCATGGATTTAATTTAGATTTGGAGAAAATAAAATAGAATTTGATTTGGAGTTTTTACTTGAAAGAAGGAAAGGTGAGAAATGGTGCAAGCTAAGGGTAGGAAAATTTGCTAATACTGCTAAGGCATGACCTATTCCTATGGCTAAACCTTCTAAGTCTTCTAGGCCTAGAGGAGTGTCCACTTAATCAAGAGAGATGTCTTAAGACTAAGGAACTCTTGAACTCTAAGAGGAATCCTATATCTAAGATGGTGGTTTTGCGAGCTCATTCTAAAATTAGGTCAACTACCCATCGACATATTACATGAGTGACCTAACTCCTCCTACGGTTTAAATCCATGTACACAAGTCATATATTTTTTTTGCAAGATAGCTAGGTTCTTTTTATTTAGAAAAGAAATTAAGTCCTTAAACTCACTCCCTAAGAAACTAGAGCATGAGGGGTATGAATAATGACTTAAATTTAATGTAAATTTTTATCAAATTTCATTTAATTTGGGACTCTTTATTTTGACACAGACTATGGGATTTTGTATGCCTAAATGCATGAGAAATTGATTATGGGCCAAATAAAAGAGAAAGAGGTGTTCTTCCATCATCCTTAAAGGTTAAGCCCATTTTATCTGGAAAAGATGGAAGCCCTCTCTTAATAAGAGTGAGACAAGATGGTATGTGTGATATTTCAACATACAACATCTAGCTAAGGGGTTGGTAAATGTTTTATTATCTTGATTTAACACCTAAGATATTATGTGAGATTATGAGTTATTTTAAAAGTTTAGTTATGAGTTGTTAATGGGATAGAAAATTTATTTTTATCCTAAGAGCCTAATTGCATCCAGGCCATACAACAATCACCAATCATAAACAAACTATGAAAATGCATGCTTTTTCTAATGCACAAATTAAAAAAAATATCAAACAATTTTATAGAGTTATCGCAAAAGAATAAAAGTACGTGGTGCATCATCTAGAAAAGAAATGTGGGTAGTGAGCTACCTTTATACAACCCAAATTACAAGAAGATAATTACAATTATAAATGATTAATGTTATGGGGGTCTTCATTCTTCATTATTTCTTTCTTCATTTCTTCACCTTCCATTACTTAATTTGATTTGCTCCATTTCTTTCTTCCTTTTGGCTTGATTTGGATATGCTTGCTCCAAAGGCATCATATGACACATAAGACCTGGTCTTATGACCAATGCTCATTTTAATCCCCCATAACATTCATCCTATTCCTAATGCAAAATTACATTAAAAGAAGGAAAGTAAATCAAGCTAAAACTTGTAAAATAAATGTTAGCTAAACATACCATACATCCCAAGTAGTTATATGAATAAATTGGACTTAGCACCCCACACATGGGTAACCAAGCCCACTTATCCTAACTTGGATTATGCTTAGGGGCTAAGCAACATGCACATTAAAAAGTATTTATATTTTTATTATGATGGCCCCTTAAACACAACCCCTTGCAGAAAGCATAATTAGGCTAATATCAACCTAACATCCAGACTACGCATATACAGCCTAGCATCTAGTCTAAAATAATACATCATAAAATAAGCATACATCAAACCATACACCACCCTAACATAAAGCTAGAAATGGTGACTTAGTATAATGTGTGTGTATTAAAGCTTGTGTGGTATGTCCTAACTAGGCTTTAGAGTTGTAATTTGCTAAGTGTGGGAGATTTAATTTATAAAGGATTGATTTCTCTTTAAGTAATTTAATTAATTTGAAGATTTTACTTAGTGTTTTCTTTTGTTTCATATAGCCTACACTAAACAACTAAGTGTTATAAAGAGAAAAAAGAGGGAACCTCTCTTTCATCCCTACCTTAAGCAACTTTTAAAGTAAGTTAATTAATCAATTTAATTTAATGAATGGATTATTATATGTTTTAATCAATCTTAAATTTAGGTTCACTCTAAATAACC
Organism: Cymbidium sinense; assembly: GCA_021442155.1. Classification (NCBI taxonomy): domain Eukaryota; kingdom Viridiplantae; phylum Streptophyta; class Magnoliopsida; order Asparagales; family Orchidaceae; genus Cymbidium; species Cymbidium sinense. Next base: position 101,159,749 of record CM038229.1, read on the forward strand.
TTATTTAATAAGAAAGACATCTTAAGACTAATTAGAATGGATTACTATCACATAAACACATATTCATTCATTTCTTTCCATCATATATCATGCATATGAATAGATCCTAAGCATACCTATACATGCAATTTATATTTTTAGCATACTTGAATGATGAATGCAAAAAGTGTATTTAGAATTTAAATATTTCATTTGATGAATTATGAATGTCTTTTTTAGAAGGATTTTTCATCCATTAGCTAAATACACATTCACATGTATAAAAGTTTTAAGTGAGTACATCCCCATTATTTTTTGCACCAAGGGGGTAAGTTACAAGACCTACTTAGGGCTACTTAAATCCTTGCAGCCCCGAGGTATCCAGACTAATATATCACTTTTCTTAGATACATGTAGATATATAAGCAACTATAAGGATAGGAAAACTCATGCAAAAGTTATGTTTGATTTATTTGATTTATGATTCTTACTCATTGGCCACATCACACAAACATATGTATAAGTGTTTCAAGTGAGTATGGCTCCATTATTTTCTACATTAGGGGCGTAAGGTACAAGATCTACTTAGGGCTACTTAAAGCCTCCGGGATGTCCAGACTAATATATCACTTTTCTCAGATACATATGAATATAAAAAAATAACCATAAGAATAAGAAATCATGCAAGAAGTCATATTTGATTTGATCATATGATTTACATATGTGATATGAAATTCCCTTCTTAACATGGAGATGCATAGGAATAGATTTAGACAAATGTTATGTTCTTTTCAAATGAACCATACATTTGTAAATCGTATGTGATTCCATGTAAGATAAGAAAATAGAACTTCATATTACATATCTTATATTATCAACACATGCAAACTTATAGATTCTTGTAATTAACAACACTTAATTTATAATATTTAATTCATAGGCTTTTAAAAATAATATTTGATTTAATAGTGATAATAACCACACCTATTTAATTTAAATCAACACTAACAATTAGACATAAAGGAAACTATTTCATTTAGTTCATTTTAAAAGAAATTAATGCATGATTACACATGGCAAACTACATTTAACATGCTTAGAAAGAAATAAAGGAACATAAGTACATGATCTCATTTATTCTGATTAATTCCTAAGGACAATCATACTAAATAAGGCTACTTAAAATAAACCAAAGTTCTATAATGTTATTTCAATTTGAGTTTGATTTCATTTAGGAAATATGAAAGAGGTTTGCTAATCCTAATCCCATTCCCCATGTGTGTGTGTTAATTTGATTTAACGAGAAGCAATTAGGTTGATTTTATGTTTTACTTAGGTTAGGGTATGACTTAAGCCATTTAATTAACCCTTATCACCTTAAGTTAATTAACTTATTGATAACGAGCCAATTGATATGCAACCACATGGAAAGTAAATTTGCAATGCTCCTAAAAAATGGAAGGGGCCTAATATAATTGGCTCATGATTAATAGTTAATTAAGCTTAAGGGATCTCACTTAACTACTCTTATAGTTTTTTCACACATATGAGCTAACCATAATTTCATTATCTCCCCTTTGAGTTATTGAACACCCAAAGAGCTAACCAAGATTAAAATAGAGAAATTGATTTAATTGAATTAATTATGTTCATTAATTAGCTAATTAAATCTTAATTAACCTTAAATAACCAAGATGAGATAAGCTTAGAGAAAGAGACAAAGAAGATAGCCTAGGTCTTAATCCCTAAATCCTTTCAATTAGTTAATTAAGGTTCAGGTGTGATTTTGATTTTGATTAATCTTGTTGATTAATTAATTATGAGGTGTTACTTAATTAATTTTTTAAGAGGGATTAGAGAAGACTTAAAGAAAATATTGGAAGAGGGAGTCCCAAACCATTTCCCTAGACTTCATCATCATTAATAGAGGTTAATAAGCTTAATTGATTGATTAGTTTACTATTCATTTACATAATTATTGCTAATTACATTCAGAGAGAGATTAAGACTTAATACATTGGTTTCCCTAATTAAGAAACCAATAAAATCTCATAAAAGTAGGGGAGGCATAGGTCATCCTCCTAAACATGCACAAAAAGTTTGAGATTAATTAGATGATTAATTAGGGTGCGCTAAGCTACATTTCCAATTAAACCTTAAGCCAAATCCACTATTCAAAATCAATTAATAATAATTTCCTAGATTTTACTCTAAAATAACTTTAAAATGAGCTTAAGTGTATTTTTTTTGGATCTTTGACAATTATTTATGATTTTCAAAGTTTTAGTTAATTAATATAAATTTTATGAAGTTTATTAATTTATTTTATTAAAATAAATCATTTCAACTTTAAAGTTCAATATCTTTCAATCTAGAAGTTATTTGATTTGAAATTTTTATGGTAGGTAGATTTCAACTTTAGTTTCAATTTCTAAAATCTCAACTTAATTTGAAGTGTATTTTTAGTTTAATTAATAAAATTTGATTTTTACTACAACTTAAATTAAGCTCAAACTATCTAGCAAAATTTAGGAATTTTTGGTTTATTGAATTCTTCTCAGAAAGACAAATCCAATGATATCTTATTTGCAATTTTTCATTAAGTGTTTTATTTTTTTTATCAAGTTTTTGAAGTTTTATGTGTTTTAGATAATTTTTAAACTCAGAAAATACAGATTTTCTCACATTACCTAGTCAGCACCGCGCGCAATGCTAACGTGGAAATGCTGCACCACACGGGGCACCATGCAACACCGTGTGGTTAGGCCGCATGGCATTGATGTGGTGTGCGAGTGAGAAAATGCAGAATTGGGGAAAAATGTGCATTTCAATCCGGACCGTTTGATCATAGATAAGATAATCCAAATCTGATCTGCAGGATCAGAGAGGTAGAAACAAATGATATAGGCATGATCTTAGCCATCCAATCCCACAATTGCCAGATCAACCACTGTTGTGCATCCGATAGAAGAAACGAACGAAAATATTATTCGCCCAAGATTTTTCATAATTTTGAACAAATTTTCATCCAAATAAGCTCATTTTCATGGCGATTCACACCGAAAAACTTTTATTTCATATTAGGATTGCATAAAATAAAGAATGCAGAGGATTCTAAGGAAAAATCTTAAAATTGCATGAAAAACATCACAAAAAATAAGAAATCCTAAGGCCAGCTATGGGTTTTTGAAGATTACCTCACTGTGGATAATTTTTGGCGGTAGTGATGATCTGAATGAGCCTATATGTTCGCCTTCACTTCAGAATGATGTCATCTCCAATCACCGCCACTTCCTCGCTAAATTCACTTATTTTTGGTGTGTTTCACCCCAAAGTCAAGTGGGAATGATTGCTGGTTGGTTTGAGAGCTCTAAGGGATGGAAATGAGAGTGGGAGGAGAAGTTTTACTGCCTCTAATACCTTGGTTTCAAAAGTGGCTGAAATTCCTTTATTTTGTTTCATTTTCGCTCCAAAATGAGTGTCATTTGGCTTGGGGTTGTTGTGAATGGAAGGTAATCATCCTAGGTGGCTCATTTTGGTTGGCGAAGGCTTGAAAAGTGGCTACCATGACGGATAACCATGATGGATAAATGGGTGTCCTAGCAAGGGGAGGTGGGAGTCCTTCATGCCAAGTGTTCCAATCGAGAGGTGAGATGAACTCACCTCTCCATGATTCATGGCTGGCCCAACCACCTCTTGGGTGATGATGTCTTGGTGTCTATGTGAACCAATGGATGAGTGCCAAGTAACCAAGCAAGAGAAATGACCACTTGGGCAAGTGTCTTTTCTCATGGGATGCCCTTGACCCAAGAGCAAAGTGGTCATTTGATATTGAATTTGATTTGAGCAGATTTGAAATGAGTCAAAAGTGAGTTGGACCAAATTTCATGTCATTTGGAGTTCATTTGGTTTAATTTGGGTCAATTTTACCCATTTGGGCCAAATAAGGTCAAAATAGGATAGGTTGACCAATTGCTCAAATTAGGTCAAACTGAGGGTTGGGTCAAGTTAAAATGATCATTTGCAGTATATTGGTTTAATTGGTTTCAATCAATTTAGTTTAATTTGGATTATGGCTCATTTGGATTCATATAGGTCAAGTTGATCAATTTGTCCAATTTGACCAAATTGGGTTAAGTTAGGTGTTGAGTCAAGTTCAATTAGCTAATTAAAAATGATTGTAGGCTTTGGTTTGGTTTAATTTGGATTTAATTTAGATTTTGGCCAAAATGACCCTTTAGGTCAATTTAAGTTGTTAGTCAAGTTGACCAATCCACAACTTCAATCATAATTTTGGTCAAGTTTAATAAGTGATTTGGAATGAACTTGAGCCATTGGTTATGATCAATTTGGGTTGGATTGTGATTTGAGCTATTTTAGCTTTTTTCGCCAATTTGGGTCAACTTAGGTCAAATGGCCAATTGGGCTTGGTTTGGCTCAATTGTTTAGTCATGTTAAATCATTGATTATGGATAGGTTTGAATCAATGGTTTTAATCAATTTGGCATATGGTAGATTTTGGCTAGTTTGGGTTTCATTTGGGCTAAGTGTTGACTTGGTCAATAGGCTAGGTTGACTTAGTTTGACCTAGTTCAAGACAATTGATTAACTTAGGATGATTGTTAATCATGTTGTGAGGTTTGGATGGGCTTAGTCCAATTCAATCTGGGTTGAATTAGAACTTGGCTAAAAAATGTCTTTTAGGTCACTTTCGATCAATTGGATCTAAATGGGTTAATTGTCTTGATCATGGCTTCATTCATGTTTAGTTACATTGATAAATGGGCTTGAGATGGGAATATAAGTCCAATTGTAAGTGTTTTGGATCCATATGGATTTTGGTTCACATGACAAATTCAAGTTAAAAGGGCTAACTTAGGTTTAATTTAGGTTAGCTTGGATTTAGTTTGATAATTATAGTTTGTGTTTATATTTGGGACAATGATTGAAGAAATGATTGAATCATTATGAAATCCATGGTTTTTGATTTTGTTTGGATAGGATTTGACCAAGTTCAAGGACTTGGCTTAAAAGGTATAAATTTGATTTTGGTTTTATTTTGAGTTTAGTTTTGGCTATTTCAATTTATTCTTTATTTATATTTGTGAATATAAATGAAGATATAAATGGATTATGAGAAAATCATTTGAGTTTAGAGTGATTTTTATTTGTTTAAGGCTAAGTCCATAAGATGAAATCAAAGGGCTTAGGAAAGATTTTAGAGTTTGAATTCAATCATGGGTTTCAATCATTTGATTTGGAATTGATTTATGATTTGGATTTTGGAATTTGGATTTGAATTTGAGGTTTGGTTTGAAAGAAAGAAGCAAGGATTGGGTTTAGGCTATAGGGTATGTAAGTCCTCCAAAATCCCTAAGGCACAACCTATTCTTATGGCTAACTTTTAAGTTTCTAGGGGCTGTTAAGTGTTTACCTAATCACAAGTGTCTTAAGGCTAAGGAACTCTTAGTGTCATGAGAGTCCTAGATCTATGATAAGGAAGTTGAGAGCTCACTCCAAAAGAGAGGTCAACACATAGCTACAAGTCGGAGCCATAATTATCCTTAAGGAATACTTATTAGAACAACCATCCAGCCTCAGTAATTCTTGGGGATACTTGTGATCCTCTTAAGACCAAAGAAGGTTGGGATATCTTCTTATGCCAAACCTCTAAAATGATCATTTCTATGATCAAGAAGCTTTCCTTGCAAGTGTCTGAAGCAGCTCAAACCTCCAAAACCAAGGAAGGTTTGCTAATGAAGGACAACTCGGGAAGGAATAGCCAATAAAATAGCTCACCATACTTGCCTGAGATAGTCTAATAGCACAACCACCATCCGAGTCCAAAGACTCATCCACCGCAGCCTACTTCCTTCTACTAGCTCTTCTATCAACAGGAGCATTGTATCAGTGGATAAGGGCATTAAATCCCTTACACCGCTTACTTTACTTGATTTTTATCATGTACCTCCACCCAAAAAGAAATTAGTAAATAAAGCATATTCTACTTACATCTTGTCCACTTCTGATGCTCTTAATTGTATTCCTGTTGAAAGCTCTCCAAGTCTAGAAAATAATAATAGCTCTAGTAATTCTGATCCTTTCTCTTTTTATTCAAAATCAAACTTCCCTTTTCTTAATCAATCGGGTTCACCTGTTGAGATTAACTTGGAGTCAACCGACTCTAAGAATCCCAAAGGGGAAGTTATAGGTATGTCCAATGAGAAGGTAGAACTCTCCACAAATTCATCATTCCAAGAAGTCATTGAAGTCAACCTGTGCAGTGGCAAAGTTCTACCTCCTAGCGTAGGTACCTCGTGATGGCATGTCATTGGGTTCTAGCGAGCAGATAGCCCCTCCACATGATGCTCCACCTATGGATATGTTTGTGTAGGACCAATTCAGAGTTGATTACAATGTCTTAGCTCATGTTAGAAAGTTGTCAGATAAGTTAAGTATATATGACACATTTATCTTATAAAAGAGATAAGGGAATCTCTAATCAAGGCTCTTCTTGATCCAGAGATATGCTTAACTCAGTTGACCACTACTGAAGAGAAGGCACACCACTCGAAGGACATCTTAGGAGTTACATTTAATGGTGAAGACTTACTTCTAGGGATGACCGAGCACAATCGCCCTCTTTACATTATAGTGGATGTTGACAGATGCAAGCTATCAAGAGTTCTAGTTGACCAAGGTACATCAGTGAACATTATGAGTCTAAGAACCCTTTCCTACTTGAAGATTGACATCTTCAAACTCCAAAAAGAAAGGATGATGTTGAGAGGATTCAACGAATAAGGTAAGAGGGCCTTAGGATTCATAGTATTTTCATTGAAGATAGAAGATTGGAAGACTGAAGCCAAGTTTCACATTATAGACTCAGATACATCTTTCAATGCTTTGCTTGGTAGAACATGGATACATGATTAACATAGTTCCATCATCTTTACATCAGCATGAAGTTCATGAGAGGAGGGATTGATCTGATTAAAGGAGATCTCAAACCATTCACGCTCATGAGACGGATATATGAGAATGCCTATTACCTCCCCTAAAATCAATAAGTTTAGTATCATTATCTCGGTCAGAATCCCCATGAGGGACAAAAAGAAAGAAAAGAAAAAGAAGAAGAAATAGAAATAGAAAAAGAAATAAAAAAGAGAAAGAAAAAGAAAATAAAAGGGAGCGGGACACAGACTCAGGGGAAAATATAGAGTTTGACATTATATTCCACCCACAGTTCATCACTCCATTCAAACATATGGATAGGATAACCCAACCTCCACTAGGCAGAGGAAGAGGACAGTTCAAAGGCAGCCCCCGAGGTGGAAAGCCTCCCTATCGGCCACCCAATAGGAGGTATGTCCCAACCACCAAGAGTACACCTGCTATCCATATAGACTAAGAATCTAACTCATATGATAAGTCTTATGTGGTTAGCACACCTGCTAGCTCTTCTCAGTAGCATATCCCTTTTGAGGTGACACTTGAGCAGGATAGTGATGAAGACCGGGATCCAAAGTAACTTAGGATCAGTTTTGAGCAATACCTCATATGAGGCTATCACCGGCGCCTCCAATGGAGGAGGTAGCTTCGTCTAGTACAGATGAAGCCCTGTTGAAGGTATCAAGCTTTGATTTGAAGTGGAGGACTCGGTTGATCAAGCTCCCCTTCAATGGTAATCGGCTTCGATCAAAGTCCTCCTTCCCATGGCTTGGTGACTTGGGAAACAATTTGATTGAGCTCAACTAAGTCCCTTGATGGTTCTTGCAAGAGTAATTTGGATTTGATGGAGAATTGAGTGAGATGGAAATGGCTTAGGCCTCCCCTATTTCGGGTTAAGCAAAATCGAGAAGGAGAAAATGGGGGGAGCTCGGGAATGCTTGCCATGGCTCAAAGAAGCTTGCTTCCAGTTCCTAGATCTCAATCGAATTCAATCTTTATGGTTTGAGTGGGAATGAGGGGGAGTACTCCCCCTCCTTGGATCGAACGATCGAGACTAGCTTTACCATCTTTGATCAATTGCTCTAATTGATTGATTGATTTGGGCTGTTAGACACTCCATGTGATTCATTTTAGGCAGTGGAGCTAAGGAGAGTGAGTGCTCATGTACTATATGAGTGTATGGCATGATCCAAGTGTCCACCCCATTGAAGGTGGGTTTGGCCTTGGGTTGGGTCATGGCTGACCCAAACCCATTGGGTCATGTTCACCACCCTTCTTGGTGTCCATGTGGACCACTAGGAGGATGCTAAGTGGCCTTGAGAATGAATATGACCAAATTCCAAGTGAATTTGGTCATAGGATTAGGGGTGTAAATGAGCTGAACATAACTCTATTCTACCGCTTGAAATTTATTTCGCTCGTGATTATATATCCGTTGAAATATTATCGTATTTGATAACGAAATAACACGATCGCTCACCTAACAATGAGCTTTTGACAATCTTATATGAGAGAGAGGATTCGAACCCGGGCCAATCTTTTGCATAACAAAAGTTTTAACCACTAAGCTATGCTTGCATTTGTGATATGTAAATGTGTTCATATGTATATAATAATAATAATAATAATAATAATAATAATAATAATAATTATATATTATTATTATTATTATTATTATTAGTAATAATAAAAATAATAGTAATAAAATAATAATAATAATAATAATAGTAATAAATAATAATAATAATAATAATAATATATAACTTTTATTTCGAAGCTAAATCGAGTAACACGATCGAACAAATGATTTTCATATTCGACTCATTTATTTATCGAGCTTAAAATGTATGTTCATTTCATTTAGCTAACAAACAAGTCGAACACGAGCTACATAACGAACATACGTTCGTCATGAACAATAAACTTTTGACACCTACATAGGATGCCATTTGACCTAAGGTTAAAGTCATCATTTGGCCTTGATTTTGATTTGGACAGATCTAGATAATTCAAAAAATGGGTTGGGCCAAATTTCAAGTGATTTGGAGTTCATTTGGTTTGAATTGGTTTAATTTGACCTATTTTGGTCAATTGTATTAGGTTGACCAATTGGTAAAATTGGGTCAAACCATGGGTTAGGTCAAGTTCAAATGATCATTTGGAGCCTATGGGTATCATTGGGTTGGATCAATTTGATTTATATTTGATTTTGGTTCATTTGGGTTTATTTAGGTCAAATGGGTTAAGTTGACCAATTTGACCCATTTGACCCAATTGGGTTAGGTCATGAGTTGGTTTACGCTTGGTTGATCATTTAAAATGTATTGCAAGCTTTGGTTTCAATTAATTTTGGTTTAGTTTGATTTCAAATTAATTTGACCTTTTAGTCAAGTTGGGTTCATGGTCAATTGGGCTGTGGTCTAGTTTGCTAATTGAAGCTTTAGTCAAGTTCAACAAGTGATTTAGACTGAATTTGACCCATTGATTGCAATCAATTTGGCTTATATCAAGATTTAACTCATTTTAACTTTTTAGGTTAACTTGGGTCAACCTGGGTCAAGTGGCCAATTAGGCTTGGTTTGGCTTAATTGATTTGGTCAAGTTCAACCATTGATTATGAACTTGTTTAGATCAATGGTTTCAATCAATTTGGCTTAGGTAGATTTTGGCTAGTTTGAGTTTCATTTGGGCTAAGTGATGACTTGGTCAAAGGCTAGGTTTGACATGGTTTGACCTAATTTGAGTGATTAATCATCCTAAAATGATTGTTGCTCACAATGTGAGGTTTAGATGGGCTTAATTCAATCTAATTTGGGTCGGTTTAGAATTTGGCTCAAAAGGGTCCTTTAGGTCAATTTGGGTCAAGTGAACCTAAGTGGGTCAATTGGCTTGATCAAGGCTTGATTCAAGTTTAGTTAAACTCACATATGGACTTATGATTGAAATATAAATACAATTGCAGGTGATTTAGAGTCAAATGGGTTTTGATTCATTTGAAAATTTTAAGTCAAAAGTGTGAACATGGGTTTGACTTTGGTTTGATGATTGAAGTTTATTTTTATATTTGGGCATGTGAATGAAGGAAAGATTGTTTGAAGAGAAAATCCAATGGTTTGGATTGATTTGACAATGATTTGGCTAACTTCAAGAATTTGACTTGAAAGAGTATAAGTTGGATTTTTGTTAGATTTGGATTTGAGTTTTAAATTTAGTTTTGGTTATTTATTTGATTTATATTTGTGAATATATATATATAAGAATATAAATGGGTCATGAAAATCTTAGAATTTGGAGCAATTTGAATTTGGTTTAAGTTCAAGGATTTAACTTAAATTAGATTTAAGTTGGATTTGGATTTGAGTTTTAAATTTGGTTTTGGTTATTTGAATTTATATTTCATTTCTATTTGTGAATATAAATGAGAATATAAATGGGTCTTGGGAATATCTTTTGAATTTGGAGTGATTTCAATTTGGTTTGGTTAAGTTCAAAGATTTGACTTGAAAGGTATAAGTTGGATTTAAGTTGGATTTGGATTTGAGTTTTAAATTTAGTTTTGATTATTTGAATTTATATTTCATCTATATTTATGAATATAAATGAGAATATAAATGGGTTATGAGGAAATCTTTTGAGTTTGGAGTGATTTGGATTTGATTTGAGCTAAGTCCATAAGATGAAATCAAAGGGCTTAGAAAAGGTTTTGGATTTGATTTAAGATTTAATAAAATCAATTGAGTTGGAATTGATTTAAGATTTGGGTTTGAAGTTAGGTTTGAAAGAAGGAAGCAAGGATTAGGTTCAAGCTATTGGATAGGCAAGTTTTCCTAATACCCCTAAGGAATAACCTATTCCTAGGGTTAACTCTCCTAAGTCTTTAGGGTTAGGTTACATGTTCACCTAATCACTAGAAGTGTCTTAAGACTAAGAAACTCTTAATGTCTAGGATGAAGAAGTTGAAAGCTCACTCCAAAAGTGAGGTCAACAATGTAGTAGTCCACAAACTAGCAATAGAGCCTAGTGCTAACCCTATCAAGTAAGGTCCTAGACGGATGCGATTAAACATTGAACAACAGGTCATTTTTGAAGTCAAGAAACTGATCGATGCTGGCTTTATTAGGGAAGAAAACTACTCTACCTGGTTGGCCAGTGTCGTTCCAGTTAAGAAGAAGAATGACCAAATTCACATATGCGTCAATTTTAGGGATCTAAACAAAGCATGTCAAAAGGTCAAAGTTTCACTACTGATACCAAAATAGATGGTGGACATTTCCTCATCTCATGCAGTCTTCTCTTTCATGGATGGCTCATATGAATATAACCAAATAAAGGTGGCCCCCAAAGATGAAAGAAACACTACTTTTGAACCCCGACTGGAATCTTTTGTTATAAGGTCATGCATTTCTACCTTAAAAATATCGTGCTACATACCAGCAAGCTAAGACTCAAATCTTTGACGAACTCATTCATCATCAAGTCAAGTGTTATGTCGATGATCTCATAGTCAAAAGCAAAGAAAAGAAAGACCATCTCTTTAACTTGAGAGTAGTTTTGAAATGGTTAAGATAATTTAACCTCAAAATGAATCCCCTGAAGTGTGCATTCGGAATAGCTTCGGGAAAATTCCTTGGGTTTGTTGTTCAACATCGAGAAATTGAAATCGATCCGGAGAAGATCGAGGTGATATTAGAAATGTCACTCCCTAAAATTTTAATGAAACTCAGATCATTTCAAGGGTGGTTGGCATATCTAAGACGCTTCATATCCAACTTATCAGGAAGATGCCAACCATTGTTAGCACTTGTCAAAAAGGATGCCAAGTTCAAGTAGGATGACAAGTTTCAGCATGCCTTCGAAGACATCAAACACTACTTGATGATGTCACTAGTTCTAGCATTCCCTATCCCAGGCAAGCCATTAATCCTCTATACTGCTGCATTAAATGACTCCCTTAGCGCTTTGTTGGCTCAAGCCAATAATGAAGGGAAAGAGAACACACTCTACTACCTCAGCTATCATCTAATTCCAACTGAGAAAAATTATCCACCCATTGCGGTTTTTAATCTTTGCATCCCAAAAGCTATGGCACTATATGCTTTTCATAAGTTGAACTTGATCTCTAGGATCAATCCACCGCAATATCTTATGACACGTGACACTATCCGGATGGTTGGCATGTTGGTCCATGATTTTGTTGCTTTAACATTACTTTCATACCATGCGATGAAAGGATAAGTACTTAGCAAAGACACACTTACCGACTTCTTCACTTAGTGATGACCTCCTCGATGAACAAATCATGAACTTAGGGGACACTAGCATTCACTGCTGGGACATATACTCTAATGGTGCTGCTTTCTCTCAAAGGGGAGAAGAACAACGATCTACTATCCCAGGGAAGGCAGGAGTAGGAACAGTTCTCTTAACTTCAGATCACAATATGATGAGATTCTCATATCATCTGTCAAATCTATACACAAACAACAAAGCCAAAAATAAGGAGGAATCCACTAGGGATTGAGTGTGTGAGCCTTTCACTAGGGGAAAAGGTTCAAGTTATCCACTAGGGATAAGAGGTTTGATTTAATTTGCATCTCACTTGAGAGGAATTTGACTTAATTTGTTGATTTATGATTTGGGGCTCCATTGGTGATAAGAGTGTGAACCCTCTGCTAGGGGAGCAAGTTTAAGTTGGATCGAATTGGTTCCACTGGGAAATTGGAAAGACTTACATCTCACTAAGGAGAAGCTGATTGATTTGTTTGTTTAATTTGACTCCACTAAGAAGGTTTATTGCATTTGTTTTAGTTCATACTTTTAAATTTTGAATTTTGAGAAGGGCCCTGTTGGTTTGCAAGGGATCATACTAAGAAGGGGCCATGTTGGCCTTGATCTAGCTCAGATTTACCAATCCAAAGGGGTAGTCTACCGACCACATAGTAGGACTATCCAACCAAAGGGGTTTCCTTTCGGTGTGTAACAGTTATACTAAGAAGAAAGCATAGTAGACTTACATCTTCCAGAGTAGGGATCGTGTGGAGAGATCGGTGAGCAACTGACAACTCAACCTAAGGTCGACGAAAGTGAATGCCACCAGGGGACTTAAATAAGCTTAAATATAGTTAAAATCAATTTTATTTTAAATTATATTTGATGGATCCCATCAGTTTGTAGACTGCACTGAGTAGGGGTCGTATTGGACTTAGCCTAACTCAAATTTATCGATCCAAAGAGAGTAGTTTCTTGGTCAGGGGAGAACTATCTAACCAAAGGGGTTCCATTTAGTTTGTAGAATTCGTGGAAGAAAGCAGAGACTCACATCTTTTCTAAATAAAAGACCACTGGTGACACATTATCAAGGTAACATGTCAACAACCTATCATCGCCGCCGAAAAGAATGCATAGTAGACTTACATCTTCCAACTTGAAATGACCATCGGGGAAACCTGTTTGTGGCAAAATAGATTGAACCTGACCTAAGGGAGACTATAGAGAGAGTGCTGACACGGGGACTTATCTCAACTAAAGTGTAGTCAGGCAATTCCTATAGGGAGCTTTGTTGATAATGCCCTAAAAGATAGGATGCCCGCCGAAAGGCTGGGGCTTGCATTCCTAATCCACAAGTGAATAGATTTGTTTATTTGTTTATCATGTACCTTGTTGGTTTGCAAGGGATCATACTGAGAAGGAGCTTATATTAGCCTAAACCTATCTCAGATTTATTGGTCCAAGGGAGAATCTATGCATCCGCTGAATAAATTCTCCAATCACAGGGGTGGTTACTAGGAATGGGGGACTATCCAATCCAAGAGTAACCTAGGTAATGTCTAAATGGGGTTGCAAAGGATGTGATCCAAGTAGAGTGCCTGCAAGAGAGGGTCCACTAAGGGCTTTATCCAAAACCTTGAAGAAGAAAGTATTTATAGGTATTCGGTGGCCAACTCAAGGAGAAAGTGTGGGGACTCACATCTGCCAAGAGTGATGTATCCATCAGGTGAGTCACTGTCAGCATAACGAACATCAACCAACCCTAAGTGCCCATCAGTTTGCAATAATCATCCTAAGAAGAAAGCATCAGAGACTCACATCCTCCTATAGTGGAAGTAATTGTCAGGATAGTCTCTTCTGGCAGCTATCCAACCTAGGGCGACTTTTGAGTGAATGCCACTAGGGAACTTATATCAACACAAAAGTAGTCAAGAGGAAAGGAGCCATTGGGGGACTTATCCTAAGCCTCAAATATACTCCACATAGTTAGTGCATGATGGTTATCCTAAGAAGAAAGCATGTAGGATTACATCCTCTTAAACAGAGTCATCGTGAGGTAGCTTATTGGCTACACAATGAGGTCTAGCAAACTAATAAGGTGCTCGTTGGTTTGCAGTGATCAAATCGAAGAAAGTGTAGGGACCCATCACTAAGGTGCTCGTTGGTTTGCTACCCATTATTATCCTTAGTGATGGGAGTTGAACTTCTAATGGCAGAACGGCTTCAGACCCATACACTAAGGAGAATGGAGTAGATTGAGTTGGAGTTTTATATGTGGTGTGGTATGTCCACAAGGCTTCAACTAGCTACTCATGCCATTGTCGCTTATTATCATCGAATGTCTTCTTTACTATATGGATGAGAGTTTTATTGAACGCTTCAGGCCATTACGGGATAGTAGATAGTGGAGTATCTCTAATCTATACCGTGTCTCCTGGTGAAGCTATTGATTTTGGTGCTCTTGAATGCATTACCATTATCAAATATAATTCATCGAGGCACTCTGAACCTACATATGATATGGTTCCTAAAAAATTGGAGCACATGCTGAGCAGTGACCTCTCTGAGTGGGATTGCCTCCACCCAATTGGAAAAATAGTTGGTTTAAGATGAAATGACCCTTGGAAGAAGGAGGATCAAGCCCCACTATGTCGGTACCCCAACACTCAAATGTCCATGAGGGTAATGTAGGATGCAGAATGATGGGTGATTGATATATGACCACACTAAGTACGTGACACTAATGGCATCTCCAAGCTATGTTCATGCAGTATGTGATCATCGAAGGCCAGTACTATCCTGGTCTCTTGATATTTGCTTTCATCTTTGAACCGGATTGAAGTGCTCCACATAGACCTGAATGTATTTCGGTCAAAATATTATGAGCTTTGTGTTTGTCTAAATAGTGTAACCACATTTGATTGAAAGATCATCAATACAATGTGTCATCCATGAGAGCATAGAGAGAGTACTCTACTTCATCCGATGAGCTTGTAATTTCTCTTGAGGTAGTTTGCATGTGTTCGTGTAGTCTATGAATGGTTGCCTCCAATCCACTCCTCATCTTTATTGGCAAGTAACCTAACCTCCCTTCAAGAGAAAATCTCTCGATGAGTTCAGCATTAATAAGGGATAGGACTTGTCAATTTTGGACCCTTATTAGAATGGACTCATCTTCCAGACATGCCAATTCCTTGGCAAGTTTGGCCAAATCATCTGCTACTGCATTCTCTGCTCGAGGGACCTTGTAGATGGTCACCTCAAGGATTTGGGCCAACACTTCATAGTGTACTCGTGGTAATGATGAAGCTTATGTTTTAGAACCTTATAGGATCCAGTAATCTGGTTGATGACCAGCTAAGAATCCCCATAGATGTTGATGTTATTGACACACACTGCAATGACTAACTCCAGACTAGTAATCAAAGCCTCATACTCAGCTTCGTTACTGGTACATAGATTGGAGAGATATTTTGAGAATCTCATCACATCATAGTCTGGAGTTAAGAGGATGATTCCTACCCCTACCTTTCCTGGAAGAGTATATTGTGGTTCTTCTCCTTCGTGAAAGGAAGTCGCACCATCAAAATACATCTCCCAGTGGTGATTTTGAACCTCCCCTAAGTTCATGATTTATTCATCGGGGAGATCATCACTAAGCGGGGAATCAGTAGGAAGCGGGTGTACTGCTAAGAAATCTGTTAGTGCTTATTCTTTCACCGTACAGAAGGGTACGAATGTAATATCAAACTGTGAGAGAATCATGGACCAATATGCCAACAGTCTGGATAACGTCAGCCGTGTCATGAGATACAATAGTGGATTGATTCTTTAAATCAAGTTCACCTTATGAGAAAGCATATAGTATCATAGCTTTTGGGATGCAAAGATGAGAGCTAAGCAATATTTCTCAATAGGTGGGTAGTTTGCTTCAGCAAGGATCAGACGATGACTGAGGTAGTAAAGAGTGTTCTCCTTTCCTTAGTTGTTGGTTTGACCCAACAAAGTGCCAAGGGAGTCATCCAATACAAGAGTGTTGAGGATCAACGCCAGATAGGGACGCTAGAACGGCCATTAAATACTATTATTCTATCTTCAAAAGTATGATGACACATGTCATCCCACTTGAACTTAGCATCCTTTTTGACAAGTGCTGAAAATGGCTTGCATCTCCCCGATAGGTTGGAGATATATCACTTTAGATACAACCGCCTTGGAATGATCAAGTTGTTGAACTTTCGTGGGGTGTCATTTCTAAGATAGTTTTGATCTTTTGGGTCTATCTCTATTTCCTAGTGTCAACAACAAACTCAAGGAACTTCCTTGAAGCTACTCCAAATGCACACTTTAGAAGATTCATTTTGAGGTTAAATTATCTTAACTGTTCAAAAATTACTCTTAATTCAAAGAGATGGTCTTATTTTTCTTTGCTTTTGACTACTAAATCATCAACATAACATTTAACTTGATGATGAAATGAGTTCATTGAAGATTTGAGTCATGGCCCGTTGGTATGTAGCACTAACATTTTTAAGGCCGAAAGGCATGACCTTATAATAATAGATTCTGACCGGGGTTCAAAAAGTAGTGTTTCTTTCATCCTTGTGGGCCATCTTAATTTGGTTGTATCTAGATGACCCATTCATCAAGGAGAATACTGCATGAGATGAGGCAATGTCCACCATTAATTCTAGTATAGGAAGTGAAAATTCATCCTTAGGATATGCCTTATTTAAGTCCCTAAAATTGATGCATTTGTGAATTTGGACATTCTTTTTCTTAACTGGCACAACACTGGCTAATCATGTAGGGTATTTTACTTCTCTAATAAAACCAAAGATTGATCGCTGACTTTAAAATGACCTGTGATTCGATTTCTAATAGCATGCATCTAGGAGCTTGCTTGATAGGGTTAGCGTTAGGGTCTATTGCTATTTTATGGACTGCTACGTCAGGAGATAATCTGGGCATTTCTTCATATCTTCATGCAAAGCAGTCCTTAAACTCAGTCAATAGCCTAACTATATTTTTGGTTTCTTCTTTGTTCAACAAAAAATTGATGTACGTAGGGCTTGGATCTTCTTCTATCGTGAGGTTGATTTCTTTGAGCTTGTCGATAGTTGAATGGATTTCATCTTCAAATTCTAGCGGTGCATCTTTGATTTGGAGATCATCTGGATCATCTGAAGTTTCTAAACACACCACCTCATAGGAGTTAGTGAAGTTTGTGAAGAGTCTATCAGACTCTAGATGATTGGTGACAACTAAGCAGTAATCATCGTCAATGACCCACGCCTTATCAATCCTAGTAGTCTTGATTGTGCATCCCGCCTTTATTGTTCCATAGCTTCTTGAAATACTCTGACCTGTGTTTGGACCATGTATAAGGACTCAAACATTTCTTTCAAGATTATGAACATAAATTGAGTACTAATCAAAAGGTAATTCCATTAAATCTTTATAAGAATTATCCTAAAGTTCTACATCAACTTCTAGACTTGAGGATGATGATCCCAATAAGAATCTCTTTGGCTTGACATTCATGGAAGACCTAGGGGCTTCCTTAACTACTAAACCTTCAATATTTTGAGAAGAAAGTGAGGTTAGAGCTAAGGTTCTCAACTACTGCCTAATAGATTTACTTAAACCTGATTTGAATACATTCATGCTTTGCTTGGAGGCCTGGTCTTCATCATTGTCTGGCTCGAGTGTCACCTCCAATGAAACCCACTAAGAGGGGTTGGCTGGTATACTAATCACATGAGACTCATCCTCCGAGCTAGATTCCAAGTCTATGTGAATAGTAGTACTCTTGTGAACTGCAACATGGCCCCTATTGGCTGGTGGCAAACCAAGGGGTCTTCCACCTCTAGAATTACCTTTATATCTGCCTCTGCCTCTACCTAGTTGGGTCGAGTCATCTTACCCATATGTCCATATGATGGAATGAACTATGAGTATAATGTGATATATGGATCTACTTCTTCCTTGATGTCCTTTTCTCGCTCACTTGTAATTTCTTCCTTCTTTTCTTTTACTTTTTCTTTTTCTTTCTTGTCTTTTTCTTTTTCTTTTGTATTTGAATTTTGACCAAGTTTATGACAAAGGTCTTTTGAGGAAGGTAGTAGGTGCATCCTCATATATCTCAACCTCTCTAAAATGAATTTTCCTCTCCTTTAACGATTCAATCCCATCCCTTCAAACTTGAAGCACACTAGTGAAGGGAGGCTGGAATCATCTTATTCTGGTGTATTTAAGGCCTACCAAGCAAAGTAGTGAATGATGTATTCAAATCAATTATATAAAACTTGGCTTGAGTCTTCCAGTTGTCTATTTCCAAAGGTAACACTATGGAGCCTAAAGCTCTCTCGCCCTATTCATTGAATCCTCTAAACGTCATCCGATCTCCTCAGAGTACAAAGATGTCAATCTTCAAATGGGTAAGGGTCTTTAAACTCATAATATTCACCCATGCACCTGGATCAACTAAAACTTTAGATAGTTTGAATCTGCCTATATCCACTATGTTGTAGAGGGGACGGTTGTGCTCCATATCCCCCAGAAGAAGGTCTTCATCTGTGAATGTGACTCCTTGGGCTTCTCTTGAATAATGTGCCTCCTCTCCAATAGTGGTCAGCTGAGCTAAGCATATCTCTAGATCAAGAAGAGCCTTGATTAATAATTCCCTCATCTCTTTGGATAAGATAAAAGGCATCATATATGCTTAGTTTAGTTGGAAACTATCTTAGGTGAGCGAGGACATCGTAATCAACTCTGGGCTGATCCTCCACAAGCATATCCATGGGTGGAGCATCTTGTGGAGGGGCTTCTTGCTCGTTGGTACCAATGACTTATTTTCTCTTATCTTGAGGTGCTGCCCTAGGAGGTAGAACCTTGCCACTACAAAGGTTAACTTCGATGATCTCTTATGGAGGGTTAGTGGTAAATTTTACCTGCTCGTCAAGCTTACCTACAGCTTCTCTTATAGGACCCTCGAAATTAGATGATTCCAAGTCTATCTCAAGAGGTGAACCCATATTATTTAGAGAAGGATAATCCATATCTAAATCAGAAAGAGGATGATCAGAGTTGTTATAATTATTTATACTTGAAGAGTTTTCTATAAGAGTAGAATCAGATAACCCATTAGAAGTGACATAGATGTAACAATTTCTTAGATTTAGAAGGAGGTACATAGCAAAAATATAGTAAAGTAAGTGGGGTGAGGGATTTGATGCCCTCATCCACAGATATAAGATGTCTACTAGAAGAAGAGCTAGCTGAAGTAGAAGTGTCGGCTGATGTAGTAGCTACAATAGTGGAATGGAGTGGACTCGATGGTTGTGCTTGACTAACTTGGCTAGTATGTTGCTACCTTCAGCTCCCACTTTCCTCAAGTTATCTTTGGCAACTTGTGAACCTTCCTTAATGTTGGAGGTTTGAGCTGCCTCAGGCACCTGCAAGGAAAGTTTCTTAATTTTTGAAATAATCTTTTTAGAGGTTCGGGATAAAGAGATATCCCAACCTTCTTTTATTTTGAGAGGATCACATGTATCCCCAAGGATTACCCTAACAGAACTGGATGGTTGTTCCACTAGAAATTTCTTAAGGATAACTATGGAACCTGACTTGTGGCTATGCTCATGTTAGTCCTTAAAGGTAAAGCAATCCTCCAAAATATGGCCTAGCATGAAGTAGTAGGAGCAAAAGTTATGATCATTACTCCTGCCTAATTTTTTTGGCTTCCTAGGCTCAAGTAGTTGAAAATCAAGTTTCTTTAAAAGGTTCTTAAAGATTTTCCTAACTATCTCTCTCTTAAATGAATAAGGCTTATTTAGTTTATCCAACAGAGTAGGTAGATGATAGCTACCTCAGGGTGGGTATGTGTACCACTACTGAGAGTATGGTTGAGGAGAAGGCCTTTGTGGTAGGATGGCCTAGGTGGTGGTAAAGGAGGTGGAAGTGACTAGCTCGAGGCCTCTCATACTGATCTCTGGCCAGTTGCTTCCCTTTGTCCAATGTTGCTACTGCCCCTGGCTTCTTTTCATAAGCTTTTTGTGGCTTTGGCTTTGATGATCTTGAAAAGGCAATCTCCCCTATACTCACCTTGTTGATTAGCTTTCAAATGTTTTGATGGTGAAACTTTTAAGCATGAAGGTGACTGAGCCATGAATATTCTTTAGTAGAATTTCAATGGCATGTTGTTCAAATAGCTGTTGTTCGCATTTCATACTCAAATTATGCCATCTGAGAAAACAATCAATGAGAGACTCATCAGGGTGTTGTTGTGCTACAACGATAGCCCATAGTTACCCTTTGTTGAGCTCCAGCAAACCTCTTAATAAAGAGTTACTCCAACTCAGCAAAAGTCTTCAGAACTATTGGGAGTTTACCAATAAAGGCTATGCTAAACTCACACAAAAGATAGAACAATAGTGCATCACTGTCACCAGCAATGCAACAGCTAGCCTTGAAGTGTGCTATGTCTTGTTGAGGGTTACTGCTACCATCAAAACACCTGAAAGAAGGAGTTCCAAAACCATTAGCATATTGGATAGCATTGAATTCATCTGGGTAGGGTCTACCTTTAGAACCGATGAACCACCTCGGGCTTGCGTTAGTGCTCCTCTCACTTATTGTTCAACCATGAGTTTAATATCTTTTGTATGGAGGTCCACTACCTTCCTATACAAGCTAGTGCTGCCCTACTCTATCGAAGGTGAACTCTTAGGTTGATCCAAGACATGCAATAACTTCAGGTTGACCAATCTCCATAATAGTAGGATGTATTGTCGAGCTTTCTAAAGTGTCAAGACTGCTAGCAAATCTTCAAGCCTTTTCCCATTTTATTAATTTGTTCATCCTTTGTTTGAGTTGTTGAAGGAGGTGTTGGGTAGAATAGAGTGTATCATCCCATAACACCATATAAACTCTGATCGAAGGAGGGAACCCTGGTATCAACCATATGCACTCACTGTCCTCCAACAAATCATCTTCATTGGGATCAAAGCTAACCTTCTCTTCCTCTAGGTCAGACCAGTCATACCCTAGGATTTCCTTCTTCTTAGTGAGATATTGTGCTACGATATCATCTAGGGAGCGGTCCAACTGTGCAGGCACAAATGCTCGTGGCTTACCAGTAATGGGATCACGCTTATGAATAGAGATACATCGACCTCTATATCGAATCGATCTTGTGAGGGCTATGCTCACTAGAGGATAAATGCTCATGGCTATCAACTACCATGGGTGGAGTGCTGCTCTTGGGAGGATCTATCGCCATGGGGATAATGGAATTGTCTCCTTCTTCTTTGTCCATGATCTGGCGAGGTGGTGGTGATGGCATAACTACAATACTATGAGGACCACTCCCACTTCACCGGAAGTAGGAGGTCGAGGGAGCTCGGCCTCTTAGTTGGTGTAGAAATGGGATCTCTTGGCCATAGCCGGATCACCAGTGGGGATTTTTTTCCCTTGATGCTGCCTTCATGGCTTTAGATGGAACTATGGAAAATGGAACTTATCTGGCGATGCGTGAGTGAGTGGTGATGGAGGCAACACTGACTTTTTCTTTGTGGGAGCTCTCCTCCCATGGCGGGTAGTACCAGTCAATAGAATGATATCAGTGAGGCCAACGCGGGTAGTGTGCCGATCGACGAAATCCATGAGGGCTGAGGTTGCTAACTACCTGGTATACCTCTATCTCTCTCTACTAGTAACATGCAGATACACATACACAGCCTTTCGCCCTCTCTGAGATATGCTCACCCGTGAGGAATAAGTGATCAGAAATCAAATTGGGCCTCGACCATCCATAAGCCCAACTCAACACAAAATATCGGTGCATACGACCTCCTCCTATCTCGTAGGTGCCTCATCTTGAACGCAAGTGGAGGTGGCCGTAATCCTCCTAATATCTTCCTCTCCATCAAATGGAAAGAGGATGAAACTTGTTCGTGTAATCAAAGGAGAGGGTGACTCCTCTACTACAACTGAGACTACCTCCATCTCCTTAGCTATACGCACATGATGCCACTTGATATTGTGGCATCTACTGCAGTGCTGAGTTCTGTTGGGAGGAGAAGTATGGGAACTAAACCCTATCTCAGAGGTAGGGGAGACTATCCCTAAAGCCAGGGTAGCCTTCCCCTTGGAAGAAGCCAGTGAGTGGGTGCTAGCCCATACCAGGGCAGTAATTGGAACAACTGAATGCACAAGCACTGAAACTACAACTATTGTGGGAAATTCCACCGCCTTCCTCATCAGTGAGGAAAACTTGGAATCTAAAGGCATCACAACATGGATGACTGGCTTCTGCCCAATCACCGCACTCCTACTGACAATTGTGAGAGTTGCCCCTTCATAAGTGATCCTCACCCCCTCAAATCCTTAGCCAAAGTGTATCAGATAAGCAAAATGAGTTTTTGGGAGGCTAGCCTGATCCAAGGCCAAATCCAACCCAAAGGGGAAACTAAACACATACTTCTGAGCATCCATTTGAACTATATGAACTTGAGAAAAACTAATTGAAACAAGTTTGACAATTTTTGAAAATAAACACAAATCAAATTTTCTGCTTTTGTATTCTACTAACTTTTTGAAATTTTAATTTAGAGTTTGAACCCACACTCAATAATTTAAATATGTTAAGTGGGGCTCATTAATTTTACAAGAGAGATTTGAATGAAATGGAGAGGAGATTTTTGAGTTTAGAATCCATTTTCAACAAATTTTGTGTATGTTGAAAATGGGTTTAAATATTTTGAAGAGATTTTTGATGCTTCCATTGGTTCATATTTGAGTTTAATTTTTTCTATTTGGGGACCCTTTATTTAACAAATTAGAGTATGTTAAATAGAGGGTCAATTAATTTTGTTTAAGATTACTCATTTAGGAAATTTGGGTATACAAAATAAGATATTTGAAAATAATTTTCTTCTTTTGCTTGTTCGCCCATGATGTGAATCATGTGTGAGTTTAGAAATGAAATCTTTACTTAGTAAATTTGCGTATGCTAAATAAAACCCATATCTAATCTTTTGTTTTGATTTTAAAAAGTGGGATCTTTACATAGCAAATTTGGGTATGCTAAAATAAAGCCCAAATGTGTTTTGCATTTTGTTTTATTTTTTGAAAAAGAGGATCTTTACTTAGCAAATTTGGGTATGCTAAATAAAGAATCTAAATATGTTTGATTTTGATGTTTTGATTTTGAAAAGAGGGATCTTTACTTAGTAAATTTGGGTATGCTAAATAAAGAATCCAAATATATTTGATTTTTGTGATTTTGAAAGATGATCTTTACTTAGCAAATTTGGGTATGCTAAATAAAGTCCAAATGTGTTTGATTTTTGTGATTTTTATTTTGTGTTACTTCTTTGAAAGGTGGAATTTCTATTTAGCAAATATGGTGTGTTAAATGGAATCCAATTTATTTTTTCTTTCAATTCTCTTTTTTGAAAATTGAAACTCTCATTTGAAAAATTTGGTAATGCCAAATGGAATTCCAATGTGATTTGATCTTCTTGATTTTTGCAAAGTAGATTTTCATTTAACAAATTTAGGTATGTAAAATGGAAGTCAATTATATTTTATTTTTCAAAGTTGAAATTTTTGTTTGTGATTATTGCTTTTTGAAAAGAAGGAAATTCTAACATAACACACGTGGGATGTGTTGAGTGAAATTTTAAATGGTGTAATTTTATTTGAAAATAAAACCTCCATCTAATATATTTAGATATATTGAATGAAGAGGCTTATTTTCAAATTTATACTTTTTGAAAAGGAAGAAATACCAACTTCAACATATGTGAGATATGCTGAAATGGAATTCCAATGTTAGGATATGATTCTATTTGGAAATAAAATCTTCATTCAATTATTTTGGATATAATGAATGAGGGTGTTCATTTTCAAATATGTGCTTTTTGAAAAGATGATTTTTTTTTATTTTGTTTAGAAATGAAATCTTCATTCAATAAATTTGGGTATATTGAATGAGGATGTTCACATGTGCTTTTTAAAAGATGATTTTTTTAACTTTGAGTTGGAAATGAAATATTCATTCAATAAATTTGGGTATATTGAATGAGGATGTTCATATGTGCATTTTGAAAAGATAATTTTTTTCATTTTGTTTAGAAATGAAGTCTTCATTCAATAAATTTGGGTATATTCAATGAGGATGTTCATATGTGCTTTTTGAAAGATGATTTTTTAACTTTGATTTGGAAATGAAATCTTCATTCAATAAATTTAGCTATATTTAATGAAGATGTTCATATGTGCTTTTTGAAAGATGATTTTTTAACTTTGATTTGGAAATGAAATCTTCATTCAATAAATTTGGGTATATTGAATGAGGATGTTCATATGTGCTTTTTGAAAGATGATTTTTTAACTTTCATTTGGAAATGAAATATTCATTCAATAATTTTGGGTATATTGAATGACGATGTTCATATGTGCTTTTTGAAAAGATGATTCTTAACATTGATTTTCTTTTTAAAATATCCTACATGTAATAATCCTAAAGTTTGTTAGATGAGGTTCAAATATTTTATTATGTGAACTTTTTGGAAAAGTGCTTTTTGCAAAGTGATGTTTTTATAAAGGATTTATTTTTCTTTATTTTTTGTAGAATGAACCTCACCTTACCATAAAAATGGTAAGGAGGTTCAACAAGATTTTTAGTAATTTCTTTTTATTAAATTTTTTTCCACATTTTGGGGGACCCAACAAGGGTTTTAAGATCTATATGGAGTGAGGTCCTAAAATCTAAAGGATGTTGGCTAGCTTAGCTCAAGAATAAAATGAGCTAAGTGCCAACACAAAAGAAAGATAGTCTCAGATTCATATGAAATACAAATCCACTATCTATACCTGGAGACAACGATCATTTACCAAAGATGGAGAGAGGAACCCTCCCCAGTGGAGTCGCCAAAAAAATTTGTGGTGTTTATTTCTCAAACTTGAGAATTTGAAAAATAAAAGGTGTTATTGAGTATATTATTGGGTACCATGTAGATCTGCAGATGTACTCATTAGGATGATCGGGTGTCACATTGAGGAATGATATACTATCTCGAGAGATAGAAGTCATCATCCTATAATGGACCTAATTACCTAATAAGGACTCCTAAGGACAATGGGAGTGCGAATGTTCCATAGATCTTTCCCCTACTTTATATGGAAAAGTAAAGTAGGGTTTATTTTAAATTGGGTTCATTAAGTTCCCTATGGAGGCAAGCCCCCATAGTTAATTACATCTTAAGGAATGAGATTCCTTAAGAATACTCTATATTAAGGTAAATGATCATTATCTTTAAAGATTTCAAAGATAAGACTATCAATAAATTGGTTATTTTTGAAAAAATCAAATGAGATTGATTAAAAGGAGGGGTTATTATTGAAACCCAATGGAGATGAGTAGGGGATGCTCATGATACTAGAAAACCTAGTGAGCATCTCAAACTATCTTATAGTTGGGCTTTATATTTTTGAAATTTGAAGAGGATTATATGTTTGAGTTGAATTTTTATTAGAAATCTAGGGCTTATAATTTCATAATACAAGATCGTGGAAATGCCTAAGAGGTGAGGATTTATGCTTGTAGCCCACAAAGGGAAACAACAATCTTGGATCCTAAATCTAGGGAGCTTTGGCGAGGGCCAAAGCACGACCTAAATCTAAATAAAATGGGTATATGGTTTATCTCTATAAGAGAGAATAAACTACCAAACTGTTGGACTTACAACCGCATGAGGGTGGCTGCCAACTAACTCCTCCTATGATTTTAATTATATGCACGCAAGTCTTATGCTTTGCAAGATGGCTAAGCTGTTATTTGTTTAGAAAGGAGACTAAGTCCTTAAACTCACTCCCTAAGAGACTAGATCATGAAGGGCATGAACTCATGACTTAATCTAATACAAATTTTGTTAAGTTTTTTTTATTTTAGGACATTTTTATTTGACACGGGCTATGGGATTTCATATGCTTAATGCATAAGAAATAGGTTAAGGGCTAAAATCAGAAAGAAGGAGGTGTGTTTCCATCATGGCTCTCAAAAGTCAAGCCATTTTCTCTAGCAAAGGTGAAAACCCTCCTTTAGCAAGAGTGAAGCAACAAATTTTTATGCAAGATATAAGACATATAACATCCAGCTAAGGGGTTGCTATCTTGATTTATGTCATATGATTTAGGTGAGGTTATGAGTTATTTAATTTAATTTTGAGTTGATTAATTGGATAGAAAATTTATTTTTTCCTAAGAGCCTAATCGCATCTAGGCCATTCATCAAACAATGATGAAACTAGGAAAATCATGCCTCTTAATTGCACAATCATAAACAAAAGATCTATCAATTTATAAAATTAGCACAAAAGAATAAGAGGTCGATGTGGTCGGGCTCCACTACACAACCGAAAATAAAAATGGATAGCTAAGCTCTACCCTTATACAACTCGGATTACAAATGAATAATTACAATTAAAAAGGAATTCATCTTATGGGGGTCTTCATTCTTCATTTCTTTCTTTCTTCACTCCTTTCTTCCTTTTGATTTGTCTGCAAGTGTGGTTTGCTCCAAGGCTTCACATGGTACATAAGACATGGTCTTATGACCAATGTTCACCTTAATTTTCCCATAACATTCATTCCAAATTTTAATTGTAAAATTTACATCAAAATGGAAAACATAAATCTAACTAAACCTACAAAATAAAGATTAGCTAAGCATACCATACAACCCAAGCAGTTATATGAATAATTTGGACTTAGCACCCTACACATGGGAAAATAAGTCCACCTATCTTAATTTGGATCATGTTTAGGTGTATAAGCAACTCTGCATAGTAAAAGCATTTATATTTTATTATAGTGCCCCTTAAGCACTATCCTCAGCAGAAAATATGATTAGACTAAGAACGTCCTATCATCTAGTCTATGCACATGAACTATAACATCCAGTCTAAAAATATTACATCATAAAACAAAATCAAGTATCAAATCATGCACCACCCTAACATAGAGCTAGAAATGGTGACTTAGCCTAATGTGTGTGCCATTTAAGGCTTATGTGGCATGTCTTAGCTAGGCTTTAAGGTTAGAATTTTCTAAGTGTGTAGGATTCAACTTAGAGGGTGGTTTCATTTTAACTGATTTAGTTGACTTGTCAATTTTATTTGATAATTTGATTTGGTTTGAATGAACCTACATTTAGTTACTAAATGTTGTAAAGAGAAGAAAAGAGAAGAGGACTTCTCTTTCATCCCTACCTTAAGTAATTTCTAAGGTAGACTCATTAATGATTTTTCTTTAGTGAATGTTTTATTATGTATTTTAATTAACCCTAAGTTTAGAAAGGCATCTTAGGATTAGTTAAGGTGAATTACTATCACATGGCACAATCATTTGTTTCTTTCCACCAAGTATATCATGCATATGAATAATCCTATGCATACCTATACATGCAATGCAAATTTTAGCACACCTTGATGATGAATGCTAATAGATGTGATTTAAAAATTTGGATATTTTATGAATGCATGATTTTGTTATATAGAAAAGAGGGATTCTTTATCCATTAACATAATGCACATTCACATGTATAAAAGACATAAGTGAGTTTGGTGCCATTTTTTCTACACCAAGGGCGTAAGGTACAAGATCTACTTAGGGCTACTTAAAGCTTTGCAACCCCAAGATGTCCAGACTAATATACCATTTTCTTAAATACATGAAAATGTACAAAAAGAAATAAATGGATGAAGAATCATGCAAAAGATTTTTGTTTAATTTGGTTGTATAATTTACATGTGTAATGCAAGGATCCTTCCTAAGTCATAACATAGGAGTGCATAGCAATAGATTTAAGTAAGTGTTATGTTCTTTTCAAATGAACTATATAATTTCTAAATCCTATACAAGTCCATGTTAGGAGAAGACAAGAAAATAACACAAAACACATCTTATGATATAATCACATGCAAGCTTATAAGTACTTATAAGTAGCATCACTTCATTCATAATCTTTGATTTATAAGTTTTGAAAATAATTTTTTTGGTTTAATAGTGATAATAGCCACTCATATTTTTAACTTTAGCCAAAACATGCAATTTGACATAAAAGGAAACATTTTATTTAATTAATTTTTCAAAAGATATGAATGCATGATTTCATATGGCAAATAATATTTAGCATGCTTGGAAAAAATAAAGTGATGGAAACATATGACTTCATTCACCCTAATTAATTCCTGAAGATAATCCTATGAAATAATATCATTTAAAGTGAATCAAAATTCTGTAAGCAGATTTTTATTTTTAAATTTGATTTGTCTTAGAAAATGTGAAAATAGTTTGCTGGTCCTAACCCATTTCCCCTCATATGTGAACTGGTTTAGTTTAATTTTAAAATAGTTATGTTGATTTTATGTTTTATTTAGGCTAATATGTGAATTAAACCTATTAATTACCCCTTACCTATACCACTTTAACATAATTAAACAAGTAATTATGAGCCAACATATGATATGCTACCACATGGAATTTAAATCAACAATGAACCCTAAGAAATAAAGGGCCTAATGCAATTGGCTCAATTAATTAATTGGTTTTAATTAAGTATTATCATAACCATCCTACATATGTAATTTGATTATGATTTTCTTTGAAGCCTCTTAGGTTATTGAACACATAAGAATCTAACCAAGATTAAGATGATTAAGTTCTAGAATAATTTGGTTTTGAGTTTAATTAGTTAGGCCATTTAATGAAGGGATTAAACATAAATCAATTTACAAATTAACTAAGTCTTTATCCAACTAAAATAAACTTACGGAAAATATTTGGAAAAGAAATCCTAATCTCACTCCCTAAGTCCATTCACTATCTCATGATGATTAACAAACTTAATTAATGAATTTATCACTATTTAATAGGTTAATTAATCATTTATTTAGCTAACAGAGAGATTAAGGATGAAATAAGCAATTCTCTTAATTAATCCAATAAACAATTCTAACAAAATCATAGGAGATAGAGGTCATCCCACTAATCAACCCTAGGAAGTTTGGAATTAATTGCTGAAGTAATTAAGGAATAATCAGCCTAATTAGGTTTTCAATAAAACCCAAATTGAGTCAAGGTTACTATTCAAAATTAATTGAATTTAATTTTATATTATTCTTCACTGAATTATATTTAACATGAACTTGAGGTTGTATTTTTTTTGGAATTTTTATAATTAGTTATAAATTTTGGAAGTTTTAGCATTAAAAATAAATTAATAGCTAATTAACCCCTAATCCGCCATGGGGTGGTGAGCGCGCACTTTCCATGTGACTTGATGAGATAGGTTATTTAAGTTGGCACATCCCGCTATGTCAACCGCGGCGGATGCGCTTTCTCCTCATTCATCTAAGATCGACAAAGCGATTAATCCCATGGTTTAGACTCGAATTAAAGATGGATCTATCATGATTAAATCACAACTGTCTATTCCAATCATGTGGAACAGACGGTGTGTGATTTATCTCCTCCCGAGCGACGAGAGTTGAATGTTGTTCATCTTCGCCAACTAAGCTCATCCAAGCTCGGATGGAGTTCAAACTCAACCTACACCTTCAGAAGAGCACAAGCAATGGATCCAATGGCTAAGATCTAATGGGATTATAATTCCCTTCACAAAGGACCAAGTAATTTTTAACTTAGGATCAGTTTTGAGCAATACCTCATCGAAGGCTATCACCGGCACTTCCAATGGAGGAGGTAGCTTTGTCTAGTAGAGATGAAGCCCTATTGAAGGTAGCAGGCTTTGATTTGAAGTGTATGGCTCGGTTGATCAAGTTCCCCTTCAATGGCAATCGGCTTTGATCAAAGTCCTTCTTCCCATGGCTTGGTGACTTGGGAAACAATTTGATTGAGCTCGACTAGGTCCCTTGATGGTGCTTACAAGAGTAATTTGGATTTGATGGAGAATTGAGTGGGTTGGAAATGGCTTAGGCCTCCCCTATTTCTACTTGAACATAATCGAGAAGGAGAAAATGAGGGGAGCTCAGGAATGCTTGCCAAGGCTTGGAGAAGCTTGCTTCTGATTCTTAGAGCTCAATTGAGTTTGAGTGGGAATAAGGGGGAGTATATCTCCCCCTCCTTAGATCGAATGGTAGAGACTAGTTTTGCCATTTCTAATCAATTGCTCTAATTGATTGTTCAGTTTGGGTTGTTAGACACTCCATGTGATTTATTTTAGGTAGTGGGGGTAAGGAGAATGAGTGCTCATGTGCTAGGTGAGTCTATGGGATGATCCAAGTGTCCAATTCCCATTAGAGGGGTCAATTTGGACTTGGGTTGGGTCATGGCTAACCCAAACCCATTGGGTCATGTTCACCACCCTTCTTGGTGTCCATGTGGACCACTAGGAGGATGCCAAGTGGCCTTGAGAAAGAATATGACCAAATTCTAAGTGAATTTGGTCATAGGATACCATTTGACCTAAGGGTAAAGTCATTTGGCCTTGATTTTGATTTGGGTAGATTTGAGATGATTTAAAAATGGGTTGAGCCAAATTTCAAGTGATTTGGAGTTCATTTGGATTGAATTGGTTCAATTTGACCTATTTAGGTCAAGCTGGGTCAATTTAGGTTAGGTTGACCAATTGGTCAAATTGGGTCAAACCATGGGTTAGATCAAGCTCAAATGATCATTTGGAGCCTATGGGTATCATTGGTTTGGTTCAATTTGATTCATATTTGGTTTTGGTTCATTTGTTCATTTAGGTCAAATGGGTCAAGTTGACCAATTTGACCCATTTGACCTAATTAGGTTTGGTCATGGGTTGGTTTAGGCTTGGATGATCATTTGAAATGTATTGTAAGCTTTGATTTCAGATAATTTTGGTTAGGTTTGATTTCAAGTTGATTTGACCTTTTATGTCAAGTTGGGTTCATGGTCAATTGGGCTCTAGTTGGGTCAATTGAAGCTTTGGTTCAACAAGTGATTTAGAATGAATTTGACTCATTGGTTGTAATCAATTTAGCTTAAATCAAGATTTGACTCATTTTGACTTTTAAGTCAACTTGGGTCAACTTGGGTCAAAGGCTTGGTTTGGCTCAATTGATGGCTTGGTCAAGTTCAATCATTGATTATGAACTGGTTTAGATCAATGGTTTCAATCAATTTGGCTTATGGTGGATTTTGGCTACTTTGGGTTTCATTTAAGCTAAGTGTTGACTTGGTCAAAGACTAGGTTTGACTTGGTTTGACCCAATTTGAGTGATTGATCGTCCTAGGATGATTGTTACTCATAATGTGAGGTTTAGACGGCTTAGTCCAATCCAATTTGGGTTGGTTTAGAATTTGGCTTAAAAGGGTCCTTTATAAAGTTTGGTTGATTGAGGCTTGATTAAAGTTTGGTTGAACTGACATATGGACATATGATTGAAATATAAATCTAATTATAGGTGATTTGGAGTCAAATGGGTTTTGATTCATTTGACAATTTTAAGTCAAAAGGGTGAACATGGGTTTGACTTGGTTTAGTTTGATTTTGGTTTCATGATTGAAGTTTATGTTTATATTTGGGTCAAGTGAACCTAAGTGGATCAATTTGATTGAGGCTTGATTAAAGTTTGGTTGAACTCACATATGGACATATGACTGAAATATAAATCCAATTATAGGTGATTTGGAGTCAAATGGGTTTTGATTCATTTGACAATTTCAAGTCAAAAGGGTGAACATGGGTTTGACTTGGTTTAGTTTGATTTTGGTTTCATGATTGAAGTTTATGTTTATATTTGGGCATGTGATTGAAGGAAAGACTGTTTGACGAGAAAATCCAAAGGTTTGGATTGATTTGAGAATGATTTGGCTAAGTTCAAGAATTTGACTTGAAAGAGTATAAGTTGGATTTTGGTTAGATTTGGATTTAAGTTTTGAATTTAGTTTTGATATTTGAATTTATATTTCATTTATATTTATGAATATAAATGAGAATATAAATGGGTTATGAGAAAATCTTTTGAATTTGTAGTGATTTTAATTTGGTTTAGTTAAGTTCAAGGATTTTACTTGAAAGAGTATAAGTTGGATTTAAGCTGGATTTGGATTTGAGTTTTGAATTTGGTTTTGGTTATTTGAATTATATTTCATTTATATTTGTTAATATAAATGTGAATATAAATGGGTTATGAGAAAATATTTTGAATTTGGAGTGATTTGAATTTGACTTGGTTAAGTTCAAGGATTTGACTTGAAAGAGTATAAGTTGGATTTAAGTTTTGAATCTAGTTTTGATTATTTTATATTTCATTTATATTTGTAAATATAAATGAGAATAAAATGGGTTATGAGGAAATCTTTTGAGTTTGGAGTGATTTGGATTTGATTTGAGCTATGTATGTAAGATGAAATCAAAGAGCTTAGAAAAGGTTTTGGATTTGATTTGGGATTTAAGAAAATCAATTAAGCTGGAATTGATTTAAGATTTGGGTTTGAAGTTAGGTTTGAAAGAAGGAAGCAAGGAGTATTGGGTTCAAGCTATAGGATAGACAAGTTTTCCTAATACCCCTAACCTATTCTTATGACCAACTCTCCTACGTCTCTAGGGTTAGATTAAGTGTTCACCTAATCACTAGAAGTGTCTTAAGACTAAAGAACTCTTAATGTCTAGATAAGTCCTATGTCTAGGATGGAGAAGTTGAAAGCTTACTCCAAAAGTGAGGTCAATAATGTAGTAGTTCACAAACTAGCAATAGAGCCTAGTGTTAACCCTATCATGTAAGCTCATAGACATATGACATTAGACATTGAACAGCAAGTCATTTCTGAAGTTAAGAAATTGATCGATGCTGGCTTTATTAGGAAATAAAAATATCCTACTTGGTTGGCCAGTGTCATTCCTGTTAAGAAAAGAATGACCAAATTCACATATGCATCAGTTTTAAGGATCTAAACAAAGCATGTCAAAATAATGAATTTCCACTACCGATACTAGAATTGATGGTAGACATTGCCTTATCTCATGCAGTCTTCTCTTTCATGGATGGCCCATCTGAATATAACCAAATAAAAGTGGCCCCCAAAGTTGAAAGAAACACTACTTTTTGAACTCCGATCAAAATCTTTTGCTATAAGGTCATGCATTTCTACCTTAAAAATATTGTGTTACATACCAGCAGGCTATGACTCGAATATTCAAAGAACTCATTCATCATCAAGTTGAGTGCTATGTCGATGATCTTGTAGTCAAAAGTAAAGAAAAGAAAGACCATCTCTTTGACTTGAGAGTAGTTTTCAAATGATTAAGATAATTTAACCTCAAAATGAATCTCCTGAAGTATGCATTCAGAGCAGCTTCGGGGAAATTCCTTGAGTTTGTTGTTCGACATCGAGGAATTGAAATCAATCCGGAGAAGATTAAGGTGATATTAGAAATACCATCCCCTAAAAGTTTAACTCAACTCAGATCATTTCAAGGGTGGTTGGCATATCTAAGATGCTTCATATCAAACTTATCAAGAAGATGTCAGCCATTTTCAGCACTTGTTAAAAAGGATGCCAAGTTCAAGTGAGATGACAAGTTCCAGCATGCCTTCGAAGACATCAAACACTACTTAATGACATCGCCAGTTCTAGCAGCCCCTATCTCGGGCAGACCATTAATCCTCTATACGACTGCATTAGATGACTCCCTTGGTGCTTTGTTGGCTCAAGCCAACGAAGGGAAAGAGAACACACTCTACTGCCTTAGTCGTCGTCTAATCTCAGCTAAGGCAAATTATCCACCCATTGAAAAGAATTGCCTAGCTTTAATCTTTGCATCGCAAAAGCTATGGCACTATATGCTTTTTCATAAGTTGAACTTGATCTCTAGGATCAATCCACTGCAATATCTTATGACACGGTTGACTCTATCTGGACGGTTGGCATGTTGGTCCATGATTTTGTTATAGTTTGGCATTACTTTTGTACCCATCCATGTGATAAAAAGACAAGTACTAGCAAATTTCTTAGTAGCACAACCACTTATCGACTCCGCTTATGACCTCCCCGATGAATAAATCATGAACCTGGGGACACCTCATTGGGAGATATACTTTGATGGTGCGGCTTCCTCTCAAAGGGGATAAGAATAATAATCCACTATCTCACGGAAGGCGGGAGTATGAATAGTTCTCTTAACTCTGGACCACAATATGTTGAGATTCTCATATCATCTATCGAATCTATACACCAATAACAAAATTGAATATAAGGCTCTGATTTCTTGTCTGTAGTTAGCCATTACTCTAAGCATCTAGAACATCAACATCTTCAGGGATTCTTAGTTAGTCATCAACCAAATCACCGGGCCCTACAAGGTTATAAAGCCTAAGCTCCATCATTACCACAAGTACATTTTGGAGTTGTTGGCCAAAATTTGAGAGGTTACCATTTACAAGATTTCTCGAGGAGAAAATGCTATAGTAAATGGTTTAGCCAAACTTGCCAAGGAGTTAGCATGTCCGGAAGATGAGTCCATATCAATAAGGATCCAGAATAAACAAGTCTTATCTTTTATTGATACTGAACTCATCGAGAGACTCTCTCTTAAAGGGGAGGTTGCCATTGCCAAAAAGGATGACGAGTTGGATTGGAAGAAACCATTCATGGATTACCTAAATAAAGGCAAAACTACCTCAAGAGAAGTCTCAAGCCCATCAAATAAAGCAGAGAGCACTTTCTTACGCTCTCGTGAATAGCACCTTGTACCGGCAGTCCTTCGATCATATGTGGTTACATTATTTGGACAAACATGAAGCTCGTAAGATCGTGACCAAAGTACACTCAAGTTTATGTGGAGCTCATCAATCCAGTTCAATGATGAAAGCTAACATCAAGAGACGAGGATACTACTGGCCATCAATGATCATAGACTGAATGGATGTAGCTAGGCGATGCCATCAATGTATGGTGCTCGATGTGGTCCTACACCAGCCACCCAACATTCTACACTCTACATTGGCCTCATGGCCCTTTGAGTGTTGGGGTACCGACATAGTGGGTTCGATTGATCCTCCTTCTTCCAAGAGTCATCAATTCATCCTAGCTACCATCGGCTACGTTTCCAAGTTGGTAAAGGTGATCCCACTTAGAAAGGTCACAGCTCAGTATGTGCTCCAATTTTTTAAGAACCATATCATATATAGGTTCGGGGTGCCTCGAAGAATTATATTTGATAATGGTATTACATTCAAGAGCACCAAGATCAACAGCTTTTACCTAGAGACACAACATAGATTGGAGATATTCTACCATCTACTATCCAAGGGAAAATGGTTTGGCAGAAGTCTTCAACAAAACTCTCATCCAAATATTAAAGAAGATGCTCGATGACAACAACCGAGCATGAGTGACATGTTGAAGCCTTGGGGGCCTATCGCACCACATGCAGAACTCTAACTCAATCTACCCCTTTCTCCTTAGTGTATGGTCTGAACCCATTCTACCATTAAATGTCTAACTCACATCACTAAGGATAGTTGTGGGTAGCAAGATAACAACAGAATAGAATGCCAAGTTGTGGTTAGAAGAGCTTGAAGGTTTGGAAGATATGTCTGCATGCCGTAACCTCAAGTTGTACAAAGCCAAAATGATTCAAGCTCACAAAGTTGGTCCGTCCAGAACTTTTCAAGGGAGAGCTTATTTTAGTTCTAAGGAGACTAATTAGCCCATTGTAAGATGGGAGGCAAGTTGAACTCATTTAGGAAAGCACTTTGCCCATGGAGGATTTTATCAGCTCATAAATCATAAAGGAGAGTGCCCAATGCTTCCAATCAATAGGCTCTACCTAAAAAAATATTATCCATAAATCATGTGTGAAAATAATTATTAATGAAAATTTCATCTCAAATTTCATCTCTTTCATACTGAAAACATATTTGTTTGTGAATCCACCATAATGTGTTTAGGGTAGGTGTAAGGAATTTGAGTGGCATCCTATCCTTTATCAACACAACACAAACATAAACTACACATAAACATATAAAACAAACACATATCTTTTATCTCAAGCTACTTTGAGTTAGATAATACCTACCACTCACTCAAGAGTTTAGGTGCTACGCTAGTGTGTCATCCCAATGGTCTTCTTTAGAGGATGTAATCTACTATGCTTGTTTTTTTGACTTGGTTATTGCACACCGATGAGCATCTCATCTTGTTAGTTTGGTAGCCTTACTACATGGCCAAGTAGTTATCTCATGTTGACTTAAGAAGAAGATGTAAGTCTACATACTTTCTTCTTGAACTAGTCATTATGCACTGACTGGATCGAGTATATTTGAGGCTTTAGGTTAGTCCCCCAGTGGCTCCTTTCCTCTTAACTACTTTAAGTCTGGTCTAGTCCTTCCTTGGGACTCCCCACTTAGTAATCTCCCTAGGTCGGATAGCCTCTGTCCCACCGATGATAGACTATCCCGATGATCATTTTCATCTATGAAGATGTAAGTCTACACGCCTTCTTCTTAGATTGATCATCCCACAAGGTTGGTTGGTCCTCACTATGCTGACAATGACCCACCCAGTGGATACACTACTCATGATAGATGTAAGTCTATTACACCTTCTCCTTGAGTCGACCACCCTACACATATAGGCTTTCTTTTATAGGGCTCAAGATAACACCCCTAGTGGCACCTCCCCTGTGGGCACTCTAATTGGATCATGTCCCACTTATCTAACACTACTTAGGTTACTATCAAATTAGACGCCTCCTTTCCTAGTAGCCACCCCTATGGTTGGAGAATCCATCTTGCGGATATGAGATTCTCCCTTGGTCCAGTAAGTTTGAGATAGGACAAAATTGATATAGCCTCTTCTCAGTGTGGTCCCTCACACACTAATAGGGTCCACATAATATATATATATATATATATATATATATATATATATATATATATATATATATATATATATATATATATATATATATATATATATATATATTTTGTGGATTAGAAGGACACCCCAGGTACCTTCTCCCAAGCATGCATCCTATCTTTAGGCGGTCAATAAAACTCCTTATAAGAATCGCGACTACCTTGAGTTGACATAAGTCCTTGATGACACTCACTCAACTAGTCTTCCTAGGTCAAGTTTGAATTGTTGTGCTACCAACATGACCCCGTACTTCCCACTTTGGAATATGTAAGTCTGCTACACTTTCTTCCAAGCTCGCTATCCAAAGGTATCCCTTAGGTTGGTTAGCTCTACCTCACGGCCGATAGAATATCCCTTTGGATTTGTAAATCTAAGATAGGACAAGGTTGATATATCTCATTCTTAGTAGATCCATTGCACACCAACAGGGTCTATCAAATTAAAATAATATTAATCCTAACTATCCTTGAGTTGATATAAGTCCTCAATGACATTCACTCAGTAGTCGGCTTAGGTTGGGTTTGATTTTATGTGCTACCAACAAATCACCCAGTGGTTTTTCCCCACTTTAGAAGATGTAAGTCTGCTACGCTTTCTTCCTAGCTCAACCGTTGTACACCAAAAGGCAACCTTTAGGTTGGATGGTCTTACCCGTAGTAGACTGTTCCTTTGGATTTGTGAATCTGAGATAGGCCAAGGCTAATATATTCCCTCTCTCAGTGGGTTCACTGCACACCAGAGTTTAAAAATTAAATCCATCCAATCCCTAGTGGATCGAGCTCATATCTAAGATGTGCCCTCGACCTCAAATCAAACCCAAACTGATTCTTCCTAGTGGAGCTAAATCATAACCAGCCTCCCCAATGGAGTCCCAAATCATATACAAATAAATCAAATAATCAAGTCAAATTATAACCAGCCTCCCTAGTGGAGCCATCACAAATTAAAATAAATTAAACCCAATCTTAATCCCTAATGGACTCAAGCCCATATCCCCAGTGGAGTGCACTCAAATTACATCCAACAAATCCGCCTTGATCCTTAGATTCTCAAGCTCATATCCATAGTGGATATGCCCCCAAATTAAGCATAAACTAAATTCAAATAAATTTAAAAAACTCTCATCCCTAGTGGATGACTACCAAATAAATCTAACCAAACTCCTATCCCCAACGGATACATCTATGAAATCAAACTCATATAACCCGAACCTGCTTCCCTAGTGGAAGGTTCATACACCCATCCTTGATAGATTATAGATTCTGATCCCTAGCAGATCTTCTTCCCATAAATCATATAACCAAATCAAACTCAAATCCTTATCCCCTACTGATAACCGAACCTGCATCCCTAGTGGAAGGTTCACATCCCTTAATGGATTCCTCTCCCCTCTCTACACCTTGGCATAAGTTAAGTTGCATTTCACTAAGATCGCAATTCTATCTACATCTCTAGTTTAGTAGATTTACCCTTAGTGCTTGCAATCCTTTGGATGTTGTTGATCACCGGTCAACGCCAATACATGTGGTGCCATGTCAAACACCACATCTTAGGGTCCTTTCATTTATCTCACTTTTAGAGTGAGTTCTCAACCTTCTCATCATAAATCTAGCACTCTTATAGACACTAAGAGCTTCTTAGTCTTAAGACACTTCTAATGATTAGAACTTAACTTAAGCTTAGAGACTAAGAAGGGTTAGTAGGAGTAGTTATTCCTTAAGAACATAGGGAGACTTGCTTACCCTATAGCCTAAACCCAATCCATGTTCTCCCTCTCAAACAAAACCCTAAATTCAAATTCAAAATCAAATTCCCAAAATTCACAATCAATCCCATGATCAAATCCAAGCTCAAAATCCTTCCTAAGCCTTATGTTTGGATTCCATGGACTTAGCCCTAGCTAGATCCAATTCAATTCAATTGATTTTCTTAAAGATCAATTCAATCCTCAATCATTTATCAAATTCAAATCCAAAATCAACTCCAAATGATTAAAACCCAAGATCAAATCTAAGCTTCAAATCCTCTTAAGCCATGTGATCCACCTTCATAAGTTAATGAAAATCCCATTCAAATCAAGTCAAACTCAATTGATTTTCTTACAAATCAACTATTCCATCAATTATCTTTCTAAATATAAATAAAATATATATTTAAATTATCAAAACTAAATCAAACCAGATCAAAACTAAATCAAACTAGATCAAATCTAAGCTTCAAATCCCTTCCTAAGCCATATGGACCCACCTCCATAAGCTTAACCAAAATCTCATTCAAATCAAGCCAAAATCAATTTATTTTTTTAAGCCAAAATCAATTATTCCATCAATTATCTTCATCAATATAAAAGAAACCCATACAAATGATAGAAATTAAATCAAACTAAATCAAATTCTCTTATAAGCCCTTTCGACCTACCTCTATGATCTTAGCCAAATTTTCCTTCAAATCACTTCAAACTTTAGTGATTTTCTCATAAGTCAATTATATATTTAATCATCTTCCTAAATATAAATGAAATATACATTCATGTAGCCAACCAAATCCAAAATCAATTCAAAACTTAATTTAAACCCTTTAAGCCAATTCCATGGACTTAATAAAAATCCATCTAAATCAAGCCAAAATCAATGAATTTTCTCTTGAATCAATCATTCCTTCAATTAGCTATCCAAATATAAATGAAATATACAAGCACCATGCCAAATTAAAATCAACCTAAGTCAAACCCATCTTATCCCTTTTTACTTGAAATTCCAAATGAACCAAAACACATCATAGCCCAAACTGATTGTAGTTGAATTTATATTTCAATCCTAAGCTCATATATAAATTCAACTACACCTTAATCAAACCAAAACCAAGCCAATTAACCCATTTAGGTTCACTTGACCCAAAGTGGCCTAAAGAACCCATTTAACCATGTTCTAATCCAACCCAAATTGGATTGAACCAAGCCAATCCAAATATCATACCATGATTGATCACCCTAGGATGATCAATTGCATTAAATTGCATCAAACCAAGTCAACTTGGTCATTTGACCAAGTCAACCCTTAACCCATATGAAACCCAAACTAGCCAAAACTCATCCCACACCAAATCAATTGAAACCATTCATTAACCCATAAATAAATGATTGAATATGACTTGACCATCAATTGAGCCAAACCAAACCAATTGGCCATTTGACCCAAGTTGACCCAAATTGCCCTAAAATGTCAAAATAGGCCAAATCATGAACCAACCCAAATTGATTGCAACCAATGGCTCAAGTTCAATCCAAATTGATTATTGAACTTGGCTAAAGCCATGATTGAACCAAATTTGGCCAACTGAACCTAATTGACCAACTTAGCCTCAAATTGGCCAAAATCAAAATTAAATCCAAATTGATTCAAAGTAAAGCCTACAATCATCTTCAATTATCCAATTGAACTTAAACCAACACCTAACCTAAGCCAATTTGGTCAATTTGATTAAATTGATCAACTTGACCCATTTGACCTATATGAATCCACATGAGCCAAAATCAATCCTAGAACAAATTGATTGAAACCACTTGAAAAAAATACTTCAAATCATCATTTGAGTCTAACCCAAGAATTAGTTTGACCCAATTTGACCAATTCGTCAACCTAACCCAACCTAGCCCAATTTGACCTATAAGGATCAAATTGAACCAAATCCCTTGAAACTAAGCCTTGGCCACTTGGAACTTGACCAAACCCGACCCAAACCCATCTTGTGTCAGCCCAAATCCAACGAGATCTCCCTTGGATATGCCACCCCACATGGGATTTTGCCCAAAATAGCAAAGTCCACTTCCCCTTTCACTTAGCAGCCCTCACACACCCCAAATCCTAGCCCAGCCCATGAGGGCTAGGTCTACCACAAACCAAAGGGAGGTGAGTTAACTCACCTCCCTTATAAATCTAGAACCCGAAGGATCCAAGGAAGAGCAATCCAACCAAATCCTGCCTTGAGCTCCTTACCAATCCTTCCTCCAACCAAAATGAGCTAAGTGGATTTGATGGAGACAATGCTCGGCAATGGCTCAAAATGAGGAGCTTGATCCATTCTTCCATCACAAGCAATCGAGGGTATACCCTCTCAAGCACTGAAATGAAAGACCATTGGCATCATCAAAGCTTACTAAGAGAATTTTGAACTCCCTAATGAGTTCCCAAGTGTTCTGAAAGCTTCCATCATCGAGATTTCTACTTCCCAAGTGAAGCAAAAATAAGGCACTCATTTCTCTGTCCAAACTCCATCAATCCTCAACCGAATTCAAATTCCTCTTGCACACACCATCCCCGTACCTCATCAAAGCTAAACGAATCATTTCCTGAGCTCCAAATCTACCAGAGGTCAGAGTTCAATCAAAGTCGAGCATCCAAAGCATGAGAGTTAGCCTTCCGAGCGATCTACATGGAATTGATCAAATTGCTGCTCAATAGGGCTTCAACCATACAAAGCTACCTCAAGCTGCAAGCCGCCTGGTCTTAGCTCCAGAGCTAATTCCATAAAAACCAACCTCTAGCTAAAAATACATTAGAATTTGGTGAAGGGAATGTCTATACAAGCCAATCTTAGTGGTTGGATCCTTCTAGATCCTTCGTACGATGGTGTGGGTTCCATTTGGAGCCAATCCAGGATGAGCTAGGATCATGCAAATAATGGTGAATGGACAGCATTCTCCTAGGTTTACGTGATGATGGATCATGCACCATTCATTATGCATGATCAAAATGGACGATTGTGATTAGATCCCATTAGATCATTTGATTTTATCCCCCTTTACGCCTCAGGATTGATTTGCATCGTCCGATCCGAGATCGGATGGCGGAGATCGAAAGTGCATCCCACCACTAGCTAACTTAGCGTGGATGTGACAACTTAAATAGCCAATCTCGTGAAGTAACATGAAAAGCGCCAAGGTAACCATGTGGCAAGGGATTAAATTAGGCTTAAATAATATATTTTAAGCCCCGATACTTCACAAATTCATAACAAATTATAGAAAAACCCAAAAATACAAATAAATAATTTTTTAAGGTATTTCAGAGAAAAATCCATTAAAATTATCCTTAATTAATTTTGAATAGTATTCAAAGCTTAATTAGAGTTTAATTAAAAAATTAATTATCCTAATTACTACTTAATTAATTAACTAATTAATCTGAAACTTTGTGAGATTATTTAAGAGGATAACCTCTACCTCCTAATTTTCTTGGGATTTATTAGTTTATTAATTGAGAAAATTAATTGATTACGCCCTAATTACCTTTTAACTTAATTAAGAGTTAATTAAGCATGTGAATAGTAATTAATTGATTAATTGGGCTCCCTAATCACTACTAACATTGAGGGACTTATGGAATTGGGTTGGGATCTCTTCCCTAACCTCTTTTTCCTAAAGTCCCCCTCACTTTTCAAGAAACATTAATTAAAGATTAATTAGCAAATTATTTACTTAATTAGTTAAATTAAAGTTTAAATCACATTATATCTTATTTAATTAAATAAGAGGATTCATGGAATTAAGTTGGGACCTCTTTCCCAACCTTTTCCTTAAGTCCATTTCATTTGGAGGATAATTAATCAAATTTGGCAAATTAAGTGATAGAATTCAATTAATCAATGACTTGATTAATCAAATTAAAACAATATACAATCACATCTATTTTTCCTCAATTAATTGAAGGGTAGATCTTTAGTTTTTAATAACCTAAAGAGAGTTAATAAAATTATGATTTATCCATATGTGTGGGAAAATCATAAAAGTGATTAATTAAGTTTCTTAATCTAATTAACTAATAATTATGAGCTAATTGCATTAGGACTTTTCAATTCATAGAATCATTGCTAATTTACTTTTCATTATATTTGCATATCATATTTGCTCACAATTATTGGGATAATTACTTTAAGGTAATATAGGTAAGGGTTAATTAATGAAATTAATTCATATTATAACTTATTAACTCATAAAATTAATTTAATCCCTTTTCATTAAACCAAATTAACCCATAAACATAGGGATGGGTTAGGATTAGCAAACTCCTTCTCACATTTCTTAAGTCAAATTGAACATGAAATCAAAATGATATTAAAGAACTTTGGTTTATTTAAATAGTTCTATTTGGCATGTTTGTCTTTAGGAATTAATTGGATTGAATGAATCACATGCTTGAGTTTGATTATTCCTTTCCAATCATGCTACATATTGTATGTTGATTACTTCCATGCCTTTTCAAAATTAATTAAACCAAATGGTTTTCCTTTATGTAAGCTTGCATGTTTTGATTTAATTTAATATATGTGTGGCTATTATCACTACTAAACTCAAATGTATTTTGAGAAGCTTATAAATAAATGGTAACATATGTTGTGATGCTAGTTATAAATACATAGGATATGCATGAGATTATACCTTAAGTGTATGAAATGAAGTTTCTTTACTTTTATTCACATGTTAATTTAAATAAGCATGAATGTAATGGGTATATATGCACATCCTGGGAATATGAGGCTTTAGCTAGCCCCAAGGAGGTCATTTGATTGATTACTTCTGGTTCAATAACGACACGTACTCGTTTGATTTCATTCTTATGTATCTTTGACATAAGAATTTAGATAGAGCTTTAAATCATATATCTAAATAATTTCATTAAAGAAAATACAATATTTGCATGATTTTCATCTTCTTAATTATAAATACATGTGTATGTATTCAAGAAAGATAGGTATATAGTCTAGACATCCTGGGAATACGAAGCTTTAGCTAGCCCCAAGGAGGTCATTTGATTACCTCAATTCCCTGGTTTAACAAAGGCATGTTCTTTTTTATGTCTTGTATACATATATATGTGTGTGTGTATTTGATTAAAAGATGATAATACTCTTTGCTATCTAAAAATACACATGCATTTTTCTAGTCATTGGTTTAATTAATCATGTAACTTAGAGTTTATTTTCTTATATTCTTACAAACAAATTTACATATGATTGAATGTAATGGTATATAGTTTGGACATCTCAAGAATACGAGGCTTTAGTTAGCCCCAAGGAGCTCATTTGATTACTTCACTTCCCTAGTTAATAATGACACATACCTAT
This sequence comes from Cymbidium sinense, assembly GCA_021442155.1. Classification (NCBI taxonomy): domain Eukaryota; kingdom Viridiplantae; phylum Streptophyta; class Magnoliopsida; order Asparagales; family Orchidaceae; genus Cymbidium; species Cymbidium sinense. The sequence continues at coordinate 101,203,993 of CM038229.1, forward strand.
TTAATTTTATCCCTATGTATTTTTGTATAAGAATTTAGATAGAGCTTTAAGTTAAATATGATTAAATAATTCAATCACATAAAAGAATATAAAATTACACATACAAATACATTCATCATTTAATATATGTATAGATACACTTAGGATTAAATCATATGCATGATATTCATGATGGAAAGGAATGATTTGATATGTGTCATATGTTAGAATTCAACTCAATTACTCTTAACACGCTTTACATGTTAAAAGAAATTACTTAAAGTGAACCTAAACTTAGGTTTAATTTAAAATGTATAATAATCCATTCACTAAAGAGAACTAAATCAAATAACATGCTCTAGAAGTGGCTTAAGGTAGGGATGAAAGAGGGCAATCCTCTTTTCTTCTTTTTATAATGCTTAGTCGCTAAGTGTAATCATATGAAATAAAAGAAAATATAAATTAAAATTTTGAAATCAGTTAAACAACTTCAGGTAAAATTAACCCTTTATTCTAAATGAAAGTCTTCTACACTTAGAAAATCATAACACTAATGCTTAATTAAGTTTTACTACACAAGTCTTAACACACACATCAGAGCTAAGTCACTATTTCTAGCTTTATATTAGGACGGTGCATGGTATGATGTATGTTTTATTTTATGATATATTTTTTAGAGCGTTACTAGCATAAAAGAAATTTTATATCTAAAAATCATAATAATTCCTTATCAAACAAACTAAAAAAAAGTAGCCTTCTTTTTTAAAATTTTAAAGAACTATGGACTTATTCCGTTTATAATATTTTTATGTGCATGATCTAAGCTAAGACAAGTGGGCTTGGTTACCCATGTGCATGGTGCCAAGTCCAAATTATATATATAATTGCTTGGAATTGTATGTGTGTTTAGCTAACACTTGTTTAGCAGGTGTAGTTAGATTTACTTTTTCTACTTTTAATATAATTTTCCATTAGGAATTAAGATTAGTATTATGGGAGAATCAGGATGATCAATGGCCAAAAGGCTTTGTCCTGGGGTGCCATGTGATGCCTTGAAGCCCACCAAATCAAAGGGAAAAGAAGAAATGAAGGAGACATGAAGACATGAACACTTGAAGATCCTCCATAACACTTATTCATTTATGAATTATAATTATTCTTTCATACTCCTAGGTGTATAAGGGTAGAACTTGGCTACCCATCTTTTCTTTTCAAGTTGTACAGCGATACCCGACTACACCGATCTTTTATTCTTTTGGTAGCTATAAAATGTTTGATGTTATGTTTAGCTTGTGCATTAGAAATTGCATGCCTTTTCATAATTTATTTATGATTGGTGTTTGTTGTATGGCTTAGATGCGGTTAGGCTCTTAGGATAAAAATAATTTTTTTACCTAACTACAACCCATAACTAAAGTTTTAAATAACCCATAACCTCATAATAAAATCTTAGGAAGTAAATCAAGATAATTAAAATATTTAGCAACCCCTTAGTTGTATGGTTATATGTCTAACAACATGCATACATATTCTTTCACTCTTGTAAAATGAGGGCCTCCATCCTTATACATGTAGGGACCACTTGACATGTGAGAGCAACCCCTACTGATGGAGCTTCACCCTCTTCTCTCTTGATTTAGCCCATAAATTACTTCATCATACATTTAGGCATATAAAAATTCTAAAGCCTTTATCCAAATGAAGTGTCAAAATGAAATAAAAATTTGAAAAATTTGCATTTATAGATTAAGTTATTATTCATGCAACTCATGCTCTAGTCTCTTAGGGAGTGGGTTTAAGAACTTTAGTCTCTTTCTAAGTTAATAATAACTCAATTATCTTGCAATTTCATATGGCCAAACCACATGGATTTAAAAGCGTAGGAGGAGTTAGCTGGCTGCCACTCCAGGTGGTTATAAGCCCAGTAGTCAGGTGGTTTATCCTCTCTTATGGAGGTAAACCTTATACCCTTCTTTGCTTAGATTTAGGTCATGCTTTAGCTCATGCTAAAGCTTCCTAGATTTAGGATCCAAGGTAGCTATTTTCTTTGGGCTATAAGCATAAATCCTCACCTTTTAGGCATTTCCATAATCTTGTGTTGGTGGATTATAAGCCCTAATAATCTAATAAAATTTCAACTCAAAACATATAAATTTCTTCAATTTCAAAATACATAAAGCCTAATTATTGGATAGATTGGAATGCTCACTAGGCTTCTTAGTATCATAAGCATTACCTACCTATTCCCTTTGGCTTCCAAAATAAGTCTCTCCATTTGAACTTTCCCAGTTGGTTTTCAACATAACTAATTTATTGACAATCTATCCTTAAAATCTTTTGAGACAATAATTGTCTACTTTAATCGAGAGTATTTCGAAGGAATTCACCTTCCTTATGATGTAATTAACTATAGAGGCTTACCTTCATAGGGAACTTTAGAACTCAGTTTAATATAAACTCTACTTTATTCATCCATGTAAAGTAGAAAAAAATCTCTGGTACATTCGAAGATCCATCATGCCTTAGGAGTACTTATTAAGTGATTAGGTCTATTGAAGGGTGATGCCTCTATCTTTCGAGATAGTACATCATACCTCAATGTCATACCTATCACTTCAATAAGTACACCATATGATCTGCTTGGTGTCCCCCATACACATCCAAAAATAAACACCATAATAATAAAGAAAGATTTTGTTGATATTAAAAACTTATCTAGAAAATAAAATCTTTTAAACTTTTTAATAGAGTAAAAAGAAACTTAACTTTCTTTAGTCATTGCTTTAGTGAGAACTTTCCTTAGATAAGTATTGGTGATATTTCTTACTCAATAACTCCAACAATTTTTTTACCATGATTTCTATGATATCCTTTTTGATGATATGTACGTTGCTCCAACAAGTAACGTACTAGATGTCCCTATCATTTTAAACATTTAATTTCTTCTTTTAGATGAACGTAGCATTCAGTCGAATGCCCTTTTGAACGGTGAAAGTGACAATATTGTGTTTAATTTTCGCCATTTGGATTCCTTAGTAGTTTTGGCCATTTGAGATATTTCGAATTATGAATCTCCATTATGATATCAGTCCTAGACGTATTTAGTGGAGTATAACTAGAAGTATCATAATGTCATCGATCTTTTGAATATTTTTTTATTTTTGAGATATTATTGTAACATCTTCTGATGCGTACTTATGCTTAGACTTATTCTCAAATTGTCTTCTATGAGCAGTAATAACTTCATCAATAGTAATTTGTGGCTCTTCTTAATGAATAAGATTAGCATAAGATTATATTGTATCTCGCATTAGTGAAGAGTAGAAAGACCCGGGTTGAAGACCTCCAAGAAGGATGCCTCAGAGTAGCTGTGGATCTACTCCTAAAATTTGACGAGCTACAGAAGAGAATCTTTGAAATTATTCTTTAAGGGGTTCTTATTCATTTTGACGAATTCCAGAAAGATGAGAAGAGTCTTTGATGATTCTTTTATTTGAAATAAATTGTTCGACAAAGAGTTTAACCAAATGAGCAAGTTGAGAATGGTCCCTTGGGGGAGGGAATAGAACCATGTATGAGCTTGCCCTTTAAGAGTGATAGAAAAAACTTAGCAGAGCAAAGCATCGAGGGCTTGTTGAATATGCATAATAGTTCTGTAATGATCAATATGCTCATAAGGATCAAAGGTTCCATCATAAGATTAACGGGTTGTCTTCATGAAATGGGGATGATTCAATCCATCAAAGAGGTAGGAGGATTCAAAGTTGGTCCAGCAATAGGAGTATGATGAGTTGAGCTAACAGTATAGTCATGGTCAATATCAAGATAATGAGTTTCTTCAATAAATCAACTCTATCATGTTGTTGATTGGGTCGGTTTCCTCCAGTTTGTGGTGACATTCTTGGTTGTTTAGCTCCTAATAAGAGTTGAAGGATTTGAGCTTGATGTTTCTCCATTTTTCGCATTCGCTCCTCAGAAGTTCAAAGTACTCCACCTGACCGGTGGTTTTGATCTTGTTGAAAAACTTGGTTATCTAACATGATGAAGTAATGGAATTCTCATTCCCACATATGGCACCAAACTGTTGCATGCCATAAAACTTATAGCGATAGAATAAAACTTCACACCTTAGCTTGTATGAAAATCTAGCACACATAGGTAATTGAAAATAGAATAAGAAACTCCTTTATGTGGAAAAACCCCATAAAGAAGGGAAAAAATCATAGGGTCTAACTAGTAAAAATGCTTCACTATATATCTCCTTCAGAATACAAAGTTTAAGTTTTTCCAATAACAGGATTACAAGATTGTATATGAGAAAGCTTAATAATGAAAATTTCAAAATCATGTAACAACAACTATGTAATGAAGGTTGGGCTATAACGGTTGTTGGTGGCAGTTAGTGATGATAATAGGCGACGATCGGCAACAACGATGGTGATGACAAACTTTGAACTTCTAAGTCTCTTCCAACTTTCTCAAGTTTGCCTATAGCCACCAACTCATGACAATAATTAAGTCATATTTATAGGATTTTGAGAGGGGTACTTTAGTAATTATAGTCAAAATCTCAAAACACTCCATCGGGCAATTTGTATCGATTTATTTGATCATAAATAGTTTTTTGGTGATTTGACCATTCAAATAACCTTTGATTTGAGTGATCTTTGACTCATTGGATTCATCTCGTCGAGCCTCTCAATTCGACTATAAGCACATCAAAATTTGGAAGTCATTTGACCATTCAATTAGTATCTTGAAGTTTTTAGGTATAGCCTTTAGGTTTAATTCAAGCTCATTTGGGCTTGATTTGACCTAATTCCAGTGTTGTTGGACTCATCTTACTGAGTCGATTAATTTGATTATTTACATGCTTTAACTTGAGATTTGTGCTTCATTTATAAATTTTAAAAAGATATATCAAGTATTATTTATTCATTTTTGTTCAAACATTTAATCAGAATATAAATATTATTCTAAATCATTATCTGAATAACAATATTGATCTATAAGATCATTTTCTTGAATAGATAATTCATAAATTCCATCTTCAGAATCTATTTCCAAAAGATCAAAAATAGGTTCTAGCTGTTGTTCTTCTATAACTTGAATGGAATTAATTCATATAACTTTCTTTCTTTTAGGACATTCATTAGCATAATGCCCTTCTTCTTGGCACAACCAACATTTATAGATTTTTGATTTTTTATTAAATTTTCTCTTTCTAAAATTTATTTTCTTCATATTTGATTTTTGTTTAGTTGTTTTCTTAAATAAATTTTTCTTCATATTGCATTTTGGTCCTGTACATGTTAATGTCATATTTTTTTAGCATCCCCATTGATGTGCTACTAAATCGCTTTTGTTACAACATAAAGATTGTTTATATATTTTATTTTATTTGTGTAGATCAATTTGTTGACAAGTTTCTGCTAATTTTTCTTCTGCAAATAAAATTCTACTTCCTAAAGTTATATCTATAGATATAATTACCAAAATGCTTGACTCCAAACTATATTATAGGTAGTTTATAAAAATACATATCCAGGTATTGACTACATTTGTCAGATAGAATATCATAAAAAAAAAAAATTTTGATATTCACAACTATATTCATTCAAATAACATATATTACAAATACTAAGTATAGATAGTTTTTATTTAGCAATTTCTAACTATTTTTTAGCTTTTTCATCTTCTATAGTAAATCTAAATTTATATCCAAGTAATTCACTTTTAATAAAATCTGCGTATATTTTTACCCATTTTCCTGGAGTACTTATAGTAGATTCTGCTAGGCAACTGTTTCTAATTTCTTGTTTTTGATTGGATCGAAGACATAGAAACCATTTTTTTACAAATACCCATAAGGGTATTTTCAATAAATCCATAAGCATCTTCTCCTTAAAGATTACAATTATAAAAAGCTGATTATTTTCTATTGTCCATTTATCTATAGTTTATTCAATATTTTTACAACAATCTAGACTTAGGTAAACTCCATGTCCACTAATTGCATTATTAAGACAAACATCTTTTTTATCTTGTATTATTTTTCATGTAGTACTATTTATAGGTGTAGGAATTCGTCTAATACTAGGAGGTAAATAATATTGTGGTTTAGATGATGAAGTACTCGCTTAACTAGTAGTTTGAGAGGTTAGTTCTAAAATAGGTCTATCTACAGATGGGATTTGTGGAGTATCATTCATTAACTGATGTTGATGTAAGACAAAGATTAAATCATCTAATTCTCTTAATGATTCATTAATATTTATAATTTTGTTAATCTTTATAGCACCTTGAATATTACTTCTCATATGAATGATAATAGTTTTTTTAGGATACCAAGATAGATTATCACAATTCTTACAAGTATAGTAGTTGTAGCTATGTTGTTTTCAAGAATTTGTTGGTTTTCTAAAATTCTTTTTCCGAATTCGGATATATTACTAGTACTTTCAGTATAGATTATAGGCTTATATCTTTTATATAAAAGTTTTTTAAATTGTTCAGATTTATTCCTTTGAATTTGATTTAATTCCATATATCATTGGTTACTATCTTGTTCAAAGTACTTGAACTCATTCCTAGATTATCATGTTGCTTTAATATCATATAACTACTAACAATCCATTCATTAAAGTTTCCCAGAGGAGCTTTAATATGAAAATTTTGTTCTTCTAAGAAGATTTTTAATTGATTATTGGAAATATTGATTTTTAAAAGATATTGAAGTTTTTTGAATTCCTTTTCTAAATAATCATTTGCCAGGTTTATCACTTCAAGAAAAATATATCTTCTTAAAATTCTTGTAATTTAAGTTGCTTAAATGTTTCTCTATCATTTCTTATTTTTTTATTTGTAAGAGGAGAAAATACTAGTATAAGAATAACTAGGTGTACACAAACAAGCATAATTATTATCACAGTGTTGAGTATTTATTATTAGTTCCTCAGTTTTGTCTTTTTCAGGCTCTGGCACCATTTTTTGGCGAGGCTCAACTTAATTACTTGTAGAGTTTTGCTCAGTTTTATTTAGATTTTTAAGTCTAGTAACTTCTTTTTCAATATTATAAAATTTAATTCTAATTGACTCAAAGTCTGAATCCATAAAGAAATAGTCTTCTCTTTAGTCTTTCTATAAGGAATAATTATCTTGTACCTATTAGGGTCCATCACGCTTCTGAATAGTCTTAATAGAATGAATTCCTAAGATAGATTCTGCAAGTATTCTTAATATCTAATCAGGAGTTTGACCGTAATTATTTGTTTGATATCATATTCTCCTATTCTAGTGGTTTTCTTGGGGAGATGCATGCTCAGCAATATACTACAACCTTATATGACTACTTCAAATAATCATAGCACAGCTTTAGTTCATTTCCTACCCTAAGCATTACTAGATCAGAATAGAAATTATACAAGCATAATACATTATTCAGAAATCAAGTTATTAAAACAAAATCATTAGCATAATAATACCCTTATAAATACAATAATCAACGTATACTTGTAGACATAGACCAGAAATAAGATAATTCTTAGCCTAGATGGCGATTACACATAGTAGCTATTTTCTTCTCTCACTTAGAAATCTTTTTTCCCCTTTTCCTTCTCTGAGATTCTCCTTATACCGGTGAGAAAAGGCGCATTCAATAATTGCGACTGATAATAATTGAGTCTGCTAGTTGACTTTGACATAAGTGCTCATGTCATTTGATATTGATTGAGTATGGTAGTTGGCTTTGTCGTAAGTGCTGATGTCATCTATTTTTTGGCATCACTGCTGATGATTTTAATAATTCAAAAGCTTGGATTCTAACTTCCCTTTTAGTGCTTGTAATGTGTTTTTACTTTTGCAAAAAATACAGTTGCGTACTTTTTTTTTTTGCATTCTCTTGTAGAATTTTTCTTTTACTTCAGCACTAGCATATACTATATTTTTTAACAGTATATTGCTCCATTTCAAATACATTGCTTCATGAATCTTTTTAGTTTGTTGTTTGCAGTGACTATAAACAAATAGATTATTTGAACAATGGTAAACCCATATATTTGATGAGTTTATTTTCTTTATCTCGATCCATATCTGATAGAGTTCTCCATCCTTATTTCTCTTAGAAAATTTCTTATTTTTCATATACTTTGGATAAAACTGTTCACTACGAATTCCAATTGTATAATTGTAATTGTTCCTTCAGCTAATTCTGAACATATTTAAAAGTGTTTGATATATATATATATATATATATATATATATATATATATATATATATATATATATATATATATATATATTCCAATGTTTTAGAATAGATTGGAATGTTTCGATAACATCGGTAAATCTCTTTGGTAGCTTATTTAATACTACAATACTTTCAAGATATATCATTTTTAGCATTCTGCTAAGGTATAATTCTCGAACTAATTTAGGGTTTGTATCTCCATAAATGTATGTTACATTTATATTTTCTTGAGAATAGAAATATATTTATGGATTAATTCTTTCGTGAAACAGAGAGAATTGTTGCCATTTTATGATATTTCGAGTATATTTTTCTATTTCTTTAGTTCTTTAAGATGAACCGTAGAATACTATTCTATTTTTGTAGATGGATCACCTGAACTTTCTTTTTGGGTTAAGTCGGCCTTTTCAAAAGGATTAAAGTCCGTTAATTTGCACGAAGTGCGTAATTGTGTTATGGAGGGTAAATCTTCTTCGTCTAATTTTTCAGAGAGATTTTTTTTTTCTTTTGTAGTTCGGATAGTACTTTGTTGTCATAAGATATTTCATACTCTAACTTTCATATCTGGAATTCGAGTATTTGGAGGTAATTGTCAATAAGATGTTCATCAAACTTGGTTGAATTTTTGTTTGAAGTTATGTCAGGCTCCATATTTTTTGATAATTTGTCGTGTTGTAGTTCTATATCTTGCTTAGTACTCGTGACATGCAAAATTCTTGAGTTAAATAATCAGCTAGGAAGTTATTTTTTCCTTCAAAATATTCAAGATCAAAACTATATGCTGAAAACCAACTTTACCATCGAATAAGTCTTTTATTAGGAAGTGAATTATTTTTTCTTTTATAAAAGAAATAGTTATTTTGTTATCGATTCTAATAATAAAATGTTCATTTGGAAATATTTCAAAATTTTTAATTGCCTTTTTAATGGCTAAAAGTTTTATTTCACTAATATGATTATTTTGTTTGGTTGGAGTGTAAGTTCCAGAAGCATATCGACATAGAATATCTTTATCATTTCTTTTAACTTTTAAAATGGTACCCCAACATGTTCTTGAACTATCTGTTTCAATAATTAATTTTGCACCGTTATTGGGAAGATTTAATTTAGGAAGGTTTTTACAAGCTAATTTAATATTTTGTAAAATACTTTCATCTTCTTTATCCCAATTCCAAGCCATATTATTTCTAATTTTCTTTTGAAGATGAGCTCTTAAGGTGGCTAAGTTTTTAATAAAAGTTTCAGCATAATTAATGCATCCTAAAAATCATTGTAATTTTTTTTAATTATTAATATTGAAAAATTGATTAATTTTTTGTAAAATATGATTTTGTAATTCAATAGAGGTTCGATCTATTTTAAGTTCAAAAAATTCTATATTTTGTGTTACAAAAACTGTTTTTTTCTTAAAATAATTCCATGTTTATAAGCTTTTTGGGAAAATGTTGTTAAATGTTTTAAATGCATAGGTAAAGTATTGCTGAAAATAAAAATGTCATCAACATATACTAAAGCAAAAGTATTGAATTTAGAGAATAAATTGTCCATCATCTTTGAAATATTTGTGGCATATTTTTTAATTCAAAGGGAATTATATTCCATTGATAGTTGCCTTATGGAGTACTAAATGCAGTGAATTCTTTACTATCTTTGTGGATCTTTATTTACCTATTTTGCTTAGGAAAGGCCATTTTTTCCTTCTATAGAGCAATTCAAAATCCTTCAACTAAATCAAGTCTTAATTTTTTAGGAAAAGCATAGAGTAATAACCATTCTATACTGGATCAAAATAGTTGGGTACAATAATTAAAACATGTCTGCTAACACATGTAAAAGAAATAAAAACCTAACCATAATAGATATGAACAAAATAATAATATGTAACAAAAAGACTATTGAAGATAGAATAATTGCACATGCAACACTTAAAGTTCCTGATTCTCGTTGTGACTAACATAATTTGATGAATTTAAATTTCAATTTTATGTTACTTAGAGGCGATAGCAACTTCGTGATCATAGAGACAAATGAGTCGAGTAAAGCTCGAGATGCCCTTGGCTTGACCTTTTGCTTGATTAATTTATTGACTTCGAGCTTTAGCTCGATCTTTATTTTATGAGTTCAAGTCGGCTCACGAATCTACTCATTTGATATAGAAGAGATAAAATAATCATAATTCAAGCAATTATTATGATAAAGAAAATAAAAATTTAGAAAATTAAAAGAAAAGTAATCATAAATATTATATAAGAGAATGAGATGTCATTGTTAAATATTTTTAATAATTTTATACTTAAATTATTAAATTTTAATATATTTTAAGTATATTTTATATTATTATTTATTAATCGAGCCAGCTCGCAAGCTAACGGGTTGAGTTAGGGCTGGCTTGAGCTTTGTTTGTTAGCTCATCAAGCTTAGCTCACGAGAAATTTATCGAGTTGAGCTCGAGCTAACTCATGAGTTTGCATGACTCACTTGCACCCTAAGTGATCATTAAGAACCTCATTCCTTCCAATTAAACACCATGGCAATAGTTAATACACACAAACAGTATTGTTTCAAAATTTGTTTTTCTACTCCATTCACTCCAAACAAATTGCCTGATTATTTTTAGTGTGGAGTTAGTGTTTTATAATCTCTTCATTTTTTTTAGTGGCGATTTATAATTTTTCACGTAGTTAAATGTTCTCGACACAATTTTTTATATCAACCTTACAAAACAAATGGTTAGTGATAGCATTAGATGATAAAATTATAATGCTGGATTTTAATGTGGTGGACATCAAAGCAAAAAATCGTAATAAAAAGACGGATCAAGTGATACTCAGCATATCAGGTTACAGAGGAGCAGTAATGAAATTTAATTTCTAACACCTAAGGATTTGTTTGAGATTAATTTTATTTTGTATTTTTAATTTTAATTTTTATTATTTTTAAAATATGCTTATTCAATGTATTTTTTAAAATTTTTTATATTAGTTTGATTTAAAAATAATAACATTATTTTTAAAACACTCAAAATAACTTTTAAATATTTTAAATAATTTTAAAAATAATTATCATAATTAAATATATTATATTTTGAATCAAAATATAAAATAATAAGAATAAAATCAAATGATTTCAAACAGTCACTAAAGTTCTGATCTTCTATATCTTTAATCTCGAGCGAGCTACCTTTTGGCTTCGGATTTTAACTATTCCCCACCAGACGGCCTCCAAGCAACATGGGTGGATCTGTTTTGTTGTTGACAGTTACTTCATGTTGAGATAAACTCTCTTGTGGCATCTCTGTTTCTGCTTGGAGTCCATTTTCTTATATAGTCCTTTGTTTCCTCTTAGGGGGTGTTTGGCAACGGATTTATCAAGGATTTAGCTAAATCGTAATCCTACCAAACACCTCATGATTTACTAAATACTTTTATCCTAAATCCAAGAACGAAAGTTCGATAAATCGGATTTATTAAATCCACCGATTCGGCAGATTTAACGGACGCAAACCCCGCGATATGGCGGGATTTGGCGTTGGTTCAGTAAAAGAAGAAGATGAAGTACAGATAGTCTGGTAGTTAAGGCAAAGAAAGGTAGTTTACTATCGAGATAGCTCGCGAGAGAAAATGGTAATTATATATCTATTTTGGAGTACAAAATTTAAATCTTCCCGATAACGGGACTACATGACTGTTTTTGGATAATCAAGACAGTGAGAGTTCACAAATCAAGTTACAACATCTATGTTGACTGTAATGATTATTAGCGGCTGACAATAAGATGTCGGTGATGTGTTTGATGGACTTAAAGTTTCTAGCTTTCTCCAAGTTCACTTCTAGCTTCCTCCGTTCATGACAATAATGATGTCCTATTAATAAGATTGTGAGAGAGTCATTTTGGTCATTGTAGTCAAAATTCCAAAATACTATATCGGACGGTTCATATCGATTCATTTGATCATAGATAATTTTTTGTGATTTGTCCATTAAAACGGCTTTCGATTTGGGTGACCTTAGGCTCAATTGCCTTATTGAGCCGATTTGATTATAAGCAAATTTTTATTTCATTCAATCAAGATCAAGTTTTCATATATAGTCTTTGGGCTTGATTCGAGTTTATTTGGGCTCTCCGATTTTAGTGTCGTTGAACTCATCTCATGAGTCATTTAACTTGATTGTATACTTGCTTAATATTATAATTTATGCTTGATTTATAAATTTTAAAGGGATATATCAGTGATTAACAATGATGGCTTATGGTTAATAAATGAAAAATTCTTTAATTTCACACTAGGCAAGGAGGATTTCAAATAAGTTCCAATTTGGATTAAACTCATTAATTTGCCACAGAATTGTAGGTTTTTTTTTTTTTAAATTTAACATTCATTCTATTGTAGACCCTCTTATTGCTAAGAGATCTGTATTGATATTTGATAAGATGAGTGTGCATGTACAACATCTGTTCTCCTTGATAGCTTCACTCTCACCATTAAAAGAATCACCTACTTGTTCTGTATGAATAAAAACCCTCTTCCTGTGATACTTGTGATTAATTCCCTAACTAACAGCCTCCTACTTAGTCGCTAAATAGTTTCCTCCATTGGAGAAGCAGAAGCAGGAATTGAAGTAATGGTGCCAAAGCTATTAACTTCACATCCTCTATTATTCCTCCTTCCAGATTTAAACATTCCAGCCTCCATTGTAGTTGACAGTAATGAATCTTATACGATGTCTTCAAAGATTTGATTGTATCGCATGCTTACTCCCCAACTAATAGTGCTTTGTTGGTATTTCCCTTTCAAATCCCTTGTTACTGTTGCTACAATAAAAGATGAAGGGAATTTTCTCATTGCCTTCAGCTTTGTCTCCATTTCACTGAATTCTGATGCTATTTAGGCTCACAAGTCCTTAAAATAGAGAGACCAGATAGGAAAAAGGACTGCCCATTGCCTATTCCTCTTTGCCACGCCTTATGTTTTCAAATATTATGTCTTGAAATGTGAGAGGTTTAAATAGTAATGCAAGAATCAATGTCTATCCAAATTTAGTAAGAGACCACTAGGTTGACCATCTTTGTCTTCTTATAATTTAACTTTCCACCTCTTCCTCATCTAATATTTCATTTGTCATACTATTTAAATTTATTTATTTATTTGAGAACGGTAGCTGCAATAACTTCCAATTATTTTCTAATGGTCAAATTTGAACTTTGTTTTTATCAAAATTATCAAAATAGTGAGACGGTTATTTTTCTATTATATTTATTATGTTAGTTATATATAAATGCATAAGAATTGTGTGGTATGTATGTAAATTTTTTTTAATTTTTTATTTATATTTATACTTTATATTTTGAATTATTTTATACATATATCTATAAGTTAAAATTATATATTAATTTTTTTTTAAAAAAAATATTTTGATCAAAATTAAATAAAAATATCTTAAACCTTACCATAAATTAATGCGTGATGTAATATTATATAAGATCATGAAGTCTTAACTAAACAATTAACTCTTACCCACCGTCTCTACTCGGTTGGGCGCGGAACCCCGACCGAATTCCTCTCCGCGGAGAGAACATCAAGTAAGACACGCGATGAATGTGAAACATGGCAAGGATTAGTCAACGACATCTCCATCCACAAGATGGTTGAGGTGTTGGGTGGATACCCGTCCCAAAAAAAAAAAAAACAATTAACTCTTATGATATATTAATATAGATTTTAAACACATCGATATAAGACAGAAACATAAGGCACATTTATGATTGAAAATATAGGCGTTAATATACATTAGATATAATGCAGTAGTTTTGCTTGTTAAAAAATCGCTCAATAGTTTCGTTTGTTAAAAGGCTTTATAAGGCTCCTTTGCTTAGTTAACAAATAGCAAGATAGTGGAGCCTATTAATTAGTTGGATAAGGTTCACTTACTTGCTTAAACAAGCTACTCAAGAAACAATAATTTGCAAACAGCCCCTAAGAAATCCAAAATACTTTTGTGTTAAGAAATCCAAACCAAATACTCCATATTTAGAGCTGAAAAACTAATCAGTTGCAGTCCTTTAATATATAAAAGAAGCCAATCCTTACATTCAATTTTTATTGTAAAGAGCGGGAGGCAATATTTGTATTGTACTTAAAGGCTAATTTAGATCTAAAATTGAAGATCATTTAAAAATTGAATTGAAATTTAGATCAGATTAATATCGAATCAAATTTATTTATTATTAAAATAATTTAGATGTATATATAATATTTATAAATTTATAATAATAAAATTATTTCTAAAATTAAGTGTATATAATTAAATAAATATAATATATTTATAAGTATAAATATTATCTTTTTAAAACTCATTTTTTTTATTTCATACACTCAATTCAATTTTTTTAAATTTTTTAAATAATCATCTTTTATTAAATTTGTGATAGCTCGATCAAAATGAGCCAACCCATTTGAATTTGAGCTAAAAGATGAAAAGTAATTCAAGCTTTGAAAATTAAAATGAATTTGAAATCAAAATGAGTTGAGTTGGCTCAAAATCAAATGATTCAAACCATAAGCTGCTGTCAAGCGCTCTAAAATATTTTGAGCTGGCCTTAGATTGGCTCAAAATCGGCTTTTTAATTGCCCTAATTGTACTTGGGATAAGAGATGAGTTAGAGTTTGAGGATATTATTTAAGAGATAATGGTGATTGGTCACTTCGGAATTAAGTTAACTGAATTTCCTTCTGACCTTAGGTTTTAACTAAAGAAAAATAAGATTATTTTCATTCAGTTAACCACTAGGATTTAGCTCTTAGAGTGACACAATTTATTTCTATCTTTGATATGGCTCTCAAAATACCACCACCAAAGCACAAATCTTGATGTTGAAAGCGATATGATTTTGAAATAAACAAATCGAGATCAAGACTTAAAATATCATTAGAATCTTGAGACATCAATTAAATCCCAAAAAAAGCTCTCAAATGTAGAGTGTTTATAGTCAAATCGAAGGTCTCGACGAGCCGGATCTAATGAGCCTAAGATCTCATAATTCCGACTTCATTTGGGCATCCAAATGCTCAAAATACATCAAATGATCAAAGGAGTCATTCTGAGCCGTCCGATCGGGGGGAGTGGTACGGGCCTTACATGAGTTTACTAGAATACCCCTCCTCCCATCTATAAATAGGCCTCACTCCTCACATGGGGGGCCTAAGCTAAGCTAAGTGAAGTGAAGCAAGTGAAGAAGAAGAGTCCAAGCAAGTGAAGAAGAAGGAAGCTAAAGCAAGGAAGAAGGCAAGGAAGAAGAAGAGTCCAAGCAAGTGAAGAAGAAGGAAGCTAAAGCAAGGAAGAAGGCAAGGAAGAAGAGGAAGAGTCCCATCGAGGAAGAGGAAAAGTGAAGTGAGGAGGAAGAGAAAGCTCTAAAGCTTGAAGATCCCCAGCAAGATCGCGATCACTACGCCGCCATCGCTAATTATACCCGATTTCCACCGGTTACCCAAAGATCTCCAACATCAAGAACTATTATAAACCGATCGCTTAATACTGTTGTCCCTTCTCAACACTCAGAACTTCCGTTATCGGGAAGATTTTGTACTCTGAAAAGGATACATAGTGGAATCTTTTCACTGGGCTAGGCCCCGTGGTTTTTCCCCTCTTTTCGAGGTTTTCCACGTTAAAATTGAGTGTCTCATGTTCGTTCTTTAATTACCTGTGTTTGCGCTGGACTAATCAACAAGGCTAAGGCATAAATTTCACTCTACCTGGTTTTCCAAAGATAGCAGCTTTGGCCACTGTGGAAGAAAACCCTTCAACCTCAATTTCCGTGAACATCCAGTTATGGCCAATAGGCACAACACTCATAATGGAACCTCCCGCTCCAACTCCGTCATTCTCAAAACCCATCCCTAAACCAAGGACCATGTTGAGGGGCAACGGAATCTCTTTGGAAGATCGTGTCCGTCGAATGGAGGAGTCTCAAAATAAGATGATCCAGCTTTTGCAAGGACTACAACAGCCGCTACTACGACAAACATATCTCCCCCAAGATCGGTCATTGCTCGGAGGAGGTCAAAACGCTAATCCTCCCGACACTGGAGTTCCTCCGCATGGAGACCGTAACGCTGATCTCCTTGACACTGCTAGTTCCACTCATCCATCGCGTACCAACCCTTACTAATCCACGATCGTTGTTGATAGCTTCACATGCTCATCTCATTAATCCCGCATCATGACATTCGCGGTACGACGCTTAATACAAGATGAATTTCACCTTCAAGATAGAAATCATCTTCACCCACACCGCGTTATGGAGTCCTCACCTTTACCAAGCCATTCTTCGACATCCAATTCCGTAGGTTTCAAGCTTGAGCATTGATATGAGGCAATCGACCCACAACACATCGACCATTACAGACTATCATGCATATCCAACGAGCTCGACACGCTTTGTCGTCTTTCTGTTACCCTCAAAGGGCAAGCTCGCACTTGGTTCTATTCTCTTCCAAGGGGATCCATCCATACCTTTAACGAACTCCTGTTCTTTGTGGAGCTTCATTGCAAATCGGAGAATCATTAAAGATTCCTCCCATCTTTCCTATTGACGTAATCCAGGGTGAATCACTCAAAGAATACTTCCGAGGTTCTCTTTAGAAGCTCGCCAAATACCGACCCGAACTATTAAGAGGAGTTTTCCTTGAGGACTCCGCCCGTGCCTTCTATTCGTCATTAATGGGACACGGTCCGCTTATGCACTAGTTCATCGTGTACAAATCTCCGATGAAGCTATTAATGCTCATCGCAAACAATTTGAACAATATGCGGGGAAACGCAAAAACACCCCGAAATGTGGACCGACAGGCCCATCAAAAGAAGCGACAAGGTAGTCATGATCTCCCTCCACGACCCCATATCAACAACGCGTGAACCTCGAAAAAAGACATACACACCGAACACATCTCGTGTTAACCTCGATGGCTATTCGAATGAAGAACATATCAAGTGGCGCATCCATTGAAACCAATTCAGAAATCGAGCAATATTGTCATTTTCATCAAGTGGACATACTCAAGCATGTATACAACTCAAGGAAGAAATCGAGAGACTCATTCAACAAGGATACCTACGCCGTTTATGAAGAATCAACCACCTCAAACAAACACACCTCCGCTTTGGGGCAACCAGACAAACATCACAAAAAACAACCAAATAATCATCAAATAATTGGAGAAATCGAAACAATCGCAGAGGATCGATACTACATAATCAAGTTCTCACGCCTCCAAAGAGTTGAAGAAGTCTCGTTGATCATTCCATCACTTTCAATGACTGGACTTCAGAAGGAGTCCATATCCTCATCATCAAGATCCACTTGTCATCGCCAGGGATCGGTGATCCTTGTTATAACGTTAAAAGAATTTTGATCGATAATGGGAGTTCTCGATGTCTTATTTTACTCAACTTTTCTTAACATGGGCCTGCTAGTAAAGCTCCAACCAAATGCCCACTATATGGGTTTGATAATCACCCAAGACGCGTAAGGGACAATCACTCTTCTACCTCGGAGAATTCCCTCGACAAGTGACTCATTTAATACAATTCATGGTGAAGTCGATTCGATATAATGCAATCTTGGAGGCCCTCCAATCAATTTTCTGCTATCACTTGCCTCATCCGAAGATAAAATTTCCTACCCGGTGGAGTTGGGTGGTTTGTGGAAATCAACAGCTCAATCATGTTATCTCGCACAAGCTCAACTTCCATCACCTTCGATCAAGATCTTAACTTCGAGAAAAAAAAAAGCTTCCCCAGAAGATTTACTCAATAGCATTATCGATGACCAACCATTACGTGCGGCAAGTGGGATCTTTACTCTCAGAAGAACAAAGGGAAAAGTATATAAATTTCTTACGCAGAATCAAGACATATTTGCTTGGAGTCCAGCAGATATGCCGGGGGTCGACCCCAATGTAATCACACACTCCCTCAAAATTAATCCAACGTTCAAACCAATCATCCAAAAGAAGCGAGTTTTGCACCGATCGTCTTCGTGCTTGAACAAGAAGTTAACAAGCTCATAGAAGCGGATTCATACGAGAAGTGCATTACCCCACATGGCTAGCAAATGTTGTCATGGTTAAAAAACAAATGGAACATGGAGGATGTGTGTTGATTATACCGATCTTAATAAGGCCCCCCAAAGGATAGTTTTCCTCTTCCTCGAATCGATCAATTGGTGGACGCTACATCCCGGACATCAAATGCTCGCTTTTTTGATGCTTATTCGGTACAATCAAATAAAGATGAACCCAATAGATGAAGAGGCTACTGCTTTCAAACATATAAAGGTTTATATTGTTACCAAGTCATGCCATTTGATTAAAAATCGGTGCTACCTATCAACGCCTCATGAATAAGGTTTTAAAGACCAAAGCCACACAATGGAGGTGTATGTGGATGACATGTTAGTGAAAAGCTTAGAAAAGTCACAACATATTTCGGACTTAGAAGCATGCTTTGACCTCCTTCGACGCTATAACATACGACTTAACCCAACCAAGTGTGCTTTTGGGGTTACGGAAAATTTCTTGGATTTATGGTAACTCACCGTGGGATAGAGGCTAACCCCAAAAAATCAAAGCTCTCCAAGATATGATTCCTCAAGAATATCAAAGACGTCAACGTTTGAATGGTCGAATTCTGCATTATCCCGCTTTCTAGCGCCTGGGACAAATACTTGTCATTCTTTAAAATATTGAAGGGAGCTAAAAATAATAATTTTCAATGGACCGAATGTCAGATGCTTTTGAGCAACTAAAAGAATATCTAGCATCTCCACCGCTATCCAAACCTATTCAAGGAGAAACGCTTATACTTATATCTTGGTTTCTTCCCACGCAATAAGCTCGCTTTTAGTGCGAGAAGAAGATGGGGCACAACAACCAATTTATTACGCCAAGAAAATTCTCTCGATATAGAAAGTCGTTATCCATTTGTGATAAAGTGGCTCAAGTTAATTTTCTCAAAATTTGCCCATACTTTCAAGCTCACACCATCTACAGCTAATCGATTACCATTAAGGGCCATCTTACAAACCGAAGCATCCGGAAGATTGATCAAATGGTCCAGAACTGGGAGAATTTGATATAAATTTTCTACCTCGCCATAAAGTCTCAAATACTTGGACTTTATAGTGGAATGCACCAACCCAACTCTAAGAGCTATTCGCTTGTCTTTCATCTCCTCGATGGACTCTCTACGTTGATGGAGCTTCGAGTACCGGTGTCGGGAATCCTACTTGTTTCCCCAAAGAAAATACCCCAGTATGGACTCGCTTAAAATTCCGAACTAATAACATGGTCAATATGAGGCTCTCATCGTGGTTGGAGACTCGCCATTGATCAAGCCCAAAACTTAGTAATTCACACGACTCCCAGCCTTGTCGCCTCCCAAGTTGGAGGAGATTTTAATACTCATAATCCTCAACCGGTGCAATATCTCCACTTGGTAAAATCTCTTCTTACTCATTTCAAGACACATCAAATCATCCACATACTACGAGAATACTGGCCGACGCTCTTGCTAAGCTTGCTACCTCTACCACCGGAGATCTATTTAAGAGAAAGCATGTTGAAGAAATACATTTTCCTAGTATCCAAGGCCATGGATAATTCAAACTATTGATGAGGAAAAGGAACGCTCGTGGATAAACCGATCCTATCTTTTCTACAAGAAGGGACCCTTCCAAGATCCAACTTCCAAGAACTGCCTCCAAGACAAGCTTCAAACTTTGCTATTATTGGAGGTGAACTATACAAGCGAAGCTTTCTCGGTCCATATCTCAAATGCCTTCCACCTTCGTAAGTCGACACGCTGCTAAAAGAGGTTCACTGTGAATATGGGGAACACCTTGGAGGAAGAGCATTGGCCCTTAAAATCATGAGGCAAGGGTTTTATTGGCCTACAATGAAACAAGACGCCTTTGAATTCACAAAAAATGCAAAGTTGTCAATTGCATTCTAACCTCCCTCACATGCCGCATGCAACTCTCATCCATTCAAAGCCCATGGCCCTTTGCTCGGGGATTGATATCATGGGACCTTTTCCACAAGCATCGGGCAACTAAAAATTTATCATTCTAGCCGTCGACTACTTCACAAAATGGGTAGAGGCCGAACCACTCGCTAAAATCACAGAGGCAAATACCAAACAATTTGTCTGGAAAAATATAATATGTCGATTCGGTCTTCCTGCAAAGATCATCACTGACAATGGAACTCAATTTACTGGAAAAGTCTTTACGTCCTTTTGCAAAGATCTTCACATTCAGCTGCTGCATACGGCTGTAGCACATCCTCAAACTAATGGGCAAACTGAAGTTACCAATAGGACCATACTCAAAGGACTAAAACACGCCTGAGAAGGTCCGGGGCAATGGGTTGATGAGCTCCCAATGTTCTTTGGGCCTACCGCACCACGCCACGCTCCCCAACCGGAGACACCAGATAACTTGTGTTTTGGTACAAGCTATCATACCGTGGATATCGGGTTCCAAGTCCAAGAGTCCGCTTGATCATGGAAGTAATGAAGAAAACTCCGGCAAAGACCTAGACCTACTCCCTAAACTGGATATGGCCCTACGGACCGCTTCCTATCACCAACTGCGCCACTTCAACAGTAAGAGTGAAACCTCATCCCATATCTGGTGACTTGGTCCTGAAGTCTCGAGGTCGCAGTAAAGGCCCTCGAATAAACTCTCACCCTCCGGGATGGTCCAGATGGTGGTCATAGCTATGGTCAAGCTGAACGCTCAAGCTCAAGGACCCGTAAGGAAAAACTCTACCTCGAACTTGGAATACTAAGAATCTTCAAAATATTATCGATCCTTACGCATAATTATTATGACTTTTATCTCGTCATTTCATCCTTGTAACTGACCCACCTACTGCTTGTTGTTGCGCTTGTTGTTGTCATTTTCTCTTAAAGCCTGCACTGTCTTATGATTATATCATTGAACTAGTGAATTCACTTTGTTCTAACAAGATTTTTTTTTTTCTTTTTTTTCCTCCCACTTGAGAAATATACAACTCCATGATTTGCTTTTCTTTACTTTTCCTCCCACTTGAGAAATATACAACTCATGTTACATCTCAATTGGGACATGATCAATCCCAAGGGGACTTGATCGGACCTCTTCCATACAGGTTAACGTCATCGAGTCACACTCTGGCAAACAACCTTGGATAGGTCAAAGATCTCCGTCGGCCGTCGACACGCCACCACCCCGTCGGCCGCCAGCGGTCACCGTAGATTCGTCGGTCCGCTGCGCCGACCGTGCAATCTTCACCTCATCACCATGTCGTAGGTCATCGCATTCGGCTCGGCGCCATGCATACCGTCGACTCGTCCGCGTCGATTCGACCTCTTCCATGGGTTAACGTCATCGAGAAAAACTTCGACTAACAACCAGATAAAAGCGTCCTTGGTGGACTTCTGCGACCTCTTCCATACGGGTTAACGTCAGAAGTAAAAACTTCGACGCGGAAGGTCAAAAGTCCTTGTGGACTTCCGGCCTCTTCCATGCGGGTTAATGTCATCGAGCAAAAACTTCGACAAACAACTCGGAAAGGTCAAAAGGTCCTTGGTGGACTTCCACGGCCTCTTTCCGCGGGTTAGCGTCGCGAATAATATTAGACCAATAACCTAGGAAAGGTCAAAACTTTGTACCCACTCACACATGTTAATGTCGCCGGGTATCACTCGACAACAGGATGGGTCAAAATCCTCGGTGGATCCAACTCACCCATATTTGTAACGTCAAATAATATTTTGACCAATTATCGAAAAAAAAAAAAAAAAAAAGGTAAAAAAGAAGGTATATCCGGGTATCATTGCGACATTAATATGATGATATAAGAAAGAATTAAGATCGATACGATAATGACATTATAGAACCACGATGAAGAATGACATCCACAATCGATGCTACATAATCGATATCCTCATCATCACTAGGAGACACTCACGGAGCCCACTCACAACTCCTTCATCTTACGATCGGTGAAGGATCTTGGATGCGGAGATATATCCTCAATTTTGGGTCTTGCGATGTACCCGAATTCCTTTAACCCTCGGATGAAGCCCTCCTCTAAACACGTGCTCCAAGTCCTTCACTTCAACATCAAAGATATGGTTCTGAGCCTCCGGATAAAGTCTTCAATAGCGCCACGATAAGCCGGGAATTCTTGAAGTCTTCCACCTTGAAGCGATCTCTTGCTTCCGACATTTTATGCTCCTTTTGAAAGATGATCTTGTAATGCTTTCTTATCCACCAAGTGCCATCCTCTTCTATGAGAGTCTGCTCGCCTCAATCGACTCATCACGGCGCGCTCCACCTCGAGCGGAGAGAAAGAGAAGTCGACATATTCGACTTCACACTCTGACCCTCAAGGTCACCACTTCTTTAGCTTTAGCATTCATTATCCTCATACCTGGATATTTTATCTTCACAAATTCAGTATTCCATTCATCTAAGGCGACACCCAAATGAGCCATCAGTCCTAACGACTGAGTTACCTGAAAAAAAAAAAAAAAAATCATCATCAGCACCAATGTTACATAAGGAAGAATAGAAGGCAGAAGGAAAAATAGCACGCAATTCATCGCGTTGGCGTCGGTACATATGTGATTTAATACCTCCTCGAATTTGCGGCAGAGTACGAACTCCCCCATCATGAAGCTAAACTCTCGGATGTTAAGTGAGCGTCATCTCCACCGATATCGACCGACCATTTTACGAGTCTCTCGTAAAGATGGAACATTCTACCCGTGATTCCTGATAGGCTTCGAGAGAACCCTATGAGTATGAGGAAAACTCTCATCACCCTTTCTCTTCAGCGGAAGAGCATGAGACCTTCGCACGGATGGAAAGACCAACCCAAACATCCCATCTTCAACTATATATTTGATGTAATGCAACTCATGTTGCAAGCTTCCCACATCGGGGAATATTAAGAGTTGCTAGAATATCATCCTCGATATCGGCCGGATCCGGAAGATCATTCAATCTTCCCCATCTCGGAAGGCCACTCATTCTTCACAAAGAATCAGGAAGACCAAGTTTTGGGCGTCGTGAAAATTCTATCCAATTCTTTATAGTCGATAAGAAACCGTCCTTGAGCATCACATGTGAATCACATTCGGCACAAGTATTCGATGTTTAAAGTAACCCCATGCTCCCACGAAGAAGGTAGTCAAGCCAATGGCCGTTAAAAACTCAAAGCGAGCATCAAAGCCACACCACATTTTTGAAGATCTCAATCGGGAGCCAAAGGGAATCCGGCCACGAAGAGTCATCTCGAAATAGTAAAGTACCACGGCGGGAACGCTCGATCGGACTTTTTTAGCCACAACCACTCATTGGGAAGAAAAATTTCTGCGGAACACCATTAAACTATCGATGTGACGGTGGAGGGCATATCATCGTGGCCATACTATGAGTTTTCTTCTATCACCCTCGATGCATAGCGTCTTTTTTGACCCTCGCTCGCGCGGTTTGTAAAATCTTTCTCTACGATCGGAAACTTCGAGTTATGAGGACAATGGTTCTTAAGCGATACTTCCCGTCTTGACAATTAGCGAACCTTCCATCAGTTGAAAGAATACCATTTCCTAGAAAAGTAGTGCAGGTGGCGCGCCTCTAACGGACGGTCCGGCGTGGCGGTAAGCGGAACCACGGCGTATCGTGGGCCTTGATCGCCTCTAACCCGGACGGTCGGCGTGGCCGGCGGAACCACGGCGTATACCGTGGGCGCATCGCCTCTAACCCGGACGGTCCGGCGTGGCGGTAACCGGAACCACGGCGTATCGTGGGCCTTGATCCCCTCTAACCCGGACGGTCAGCGTGGCGTCGCCGACACGGCTACGTGGGCGCGATCCTCTAACGGACGGTCGACGTGGCGGTAAGCGGAACTGGCGTATCGTGGGCCTTGATCGCCTCCCAGACGGTCGGCGTGGCCGATAAGCCGGAACCGGCATTATCGGTAGGCCTTGATCGCCTCCCACGGGGCGGTCGGCGTGGCGTGCCGGAACCACGGCGTATCGTGGGCCTTGATCGCCCTAACGGGGCCGGTCCGAGCGTGGCGGCGACGTATCTGTGGGCCTTGATCGCCTCTAACCGACGGCGGGCCGTGCAGAACCCGACTATCTGGTGCGATCGCCTCGCGCCTCTTGATCGCTTCTTGATTGCCTCAGGACCCTCACTCGAAGAAAGGGAGAGGGAAAGGTGTCCTCTCCCTCTTACCTGGGGGGTATTTATAGCCCCACAGGGTAAAACCCTCAAAAAAAGCGGTTCAAAGCGGCTCAAAACCGCCCATTTCTCGGCCGACCCGTGGGGTAGCCGCAGCAGTATGTATGAGTAGGGAGCCAGCGGACCTCGCATTCGACGGGGCGTTCACCCAGAATGGCCCGACCCGAACCGTTCTGTGGAATGGCGGCAGTTCTGTGGAATGGCCGCGAGACCGATCCGCGGAATGGCGACGTTCAGCGGAATGGCCCCAGATCCCTGTGGAATGACCAGCGCCATAGGCGCCCTCGCCAGCTGACCCCTTCCATGCGACCAGCCAGCTCGACCGTGCATCCTCAGCGCCCTTGCCCAGCTACAGCCGTACCCATGGCGCTCTTCCTGTATAGCCCGCCCTTCTCGCCATGTGAACAGTGGCGCAGTCCCAACAAAACTTCCAATTCGTTATTTGTGATTTGACACATATATTTTTGGATGATTAAGCTAATGTCATCCAAAATAGAGGCGATATGGCTCTCAAAATACCACCTCAAAGCACAAATCTTGATGTTGAAAGCGATATGATTTTGAGTGCAAATCGAGATCAAGCTTAAAATATCATTAGAATCTTGGGACATCAATTAAATCCCAAAAAAGCTCTCAAATGTAGAGTGTTTATAGTCAAATCGGCGTCTCGGAGCGGATCTAATGAGCCTAAGATCTCATAATTACTTCATTTGGGCATCCAAATGCTCAAAATACATCAAATGATCGAAGGAGTCATTGAGCCGTCCGTCGAGGGAGTGAGACCTTACATGAGTTTACTAGAATACCCCTCCTCCCATCTATAAATAGGCCTCACTCCTCACATGGGGGGGCTAAGCTAAGCTAAGCAAGTGAAGAAGAAGGAAGGAGCAAGTGAAGAACAAGAAGAAGCAAGGAAGAAGAAGAAGAGTCAAACAAGTGAAGAAGAAGGAAGCTAAAGCAAGGAAGAAGGCAAGGAAGAAGAAGAGTCAAGCAAGTGAAGAAGAAGGAAGCTAAAAGCAGGAAGAAGGAAGAAGAAGGAAGAGTCCAGATCGAGGAAGAAGAGGAAAAGTGAAGTGAGGAGGAAAGAAAGCTCTAAAGCTTGAAGATCCCGCAAGATCACTTCAGTCTGCCATGGATTAATTATACCGGCATTTCCACGAGCTACATCTCAACATCGACAACTATTATAAAGCGATCGTTGTTACAGCATTTGTCCCTTTCTCAAATAAATTCAGTAATCCGTTATCGGGAAGATTTTGTACTCACGAAAGGATACATAGTGGAATCTTTTCTTGGGCTAGGCCCGTGGTTTTCCCCTCTTTTGAGGTTTTCCACGTTAAAATTCGGGTATCTCGTAGTTCTTTAATTACACATTATTATGCTAATCAACAAGGCTAAGGCATAAATTTCTACTCTACCGCAACTGGTTTTCCAGCACGCAACAATCTTAATGAAGAAATCCAAATAATTTTGATAAATGTGTTTTCAAAAGTAAGGAAATGGTTAAAGGGATTGTAATCTAATAGAGGATAATTATATATTTTTTTATCCTAGAAGTATCAAATAGATTCAGACAGCAAGCAATAAGATGTTCAAAAAACTTGCTTAAAAGGAGCTCTAAGATGTTTGGACATTTAATTGGAACATACGCTGAATTATTTAGGATGAATGATGACCAAATCAAGAAAAAAGAGAGTTAAAAACAATCAACAAAAGTCCATAAACATATAAACCACATAAATAATAAAATGTATATTTTAATAAACAAAGATTTCTTGATCCATGTAAACTTTAGGGTGATGCTTGAAAGACCATTAAGCTTGGTAAGGAACATAGGTTCCTTAAATTAAAGAAACATGTTAAAGGGAGCAAGTTATCTCTTTTTTTTCATTAAGAAATTCAAGTGAATTCTTTAAGAATTAATAACTCATTATTACTTTCCTTAAAAATGATAGAAATAAATATCTAACATGTTTTTATCGAAAAAAGAAGTTGATCTAATGCAACTAACATTGCTATAAATGAATTAATTAAAGAAAAAGTAAGAGAGTAAAAGCGATTTGCCACATTCCACTTGCTCTAGTATCTTCCGTTATCATCGATGTGAAAGTTATTTTTTGCTTTATAATTAAGAAACAAAAAGAGTTTTAGTGATTAAGAAGAAAAAAATTTAATTTATAGGATAAAGAGGAGATTAATGTTAAAAGAGTGTACATTCTTGCACAGTACTATTTTCCTTTCAAAACCTCTTATATTTTAGGTTGCAAGTGTTGGAAAGACATGGATGCGAGTAAAAAATATTTTGAGGGGGATGAATGAACATGTCAATGTGTGCCTTAAAAGGAGCTCAATTTAGATTAGAATCAAGGATAGATAAGCATATAAGTAGAGGATTCTTACAGAGATTAAACTAAGATGATGAATGATGTTTTAATGATAGAATGCAAAACTATTATATAAATGTGATTTTCAATCAATGAAACTGTCAATAATGCAATAATCAGGCAATAAAATTATTAATAGTTTTGCATTATGTTTCCATATATGAAGTTATATAATTACATACATGTATTTCAATGCTTTTAAATATGGAGTGAATTATACTAAAAATATCATATTTATGTGAAATTATATTGGTATTATTTATATAGAAGTAAAAAATGAAGCTTGGAGGCTTCCTCCTATTATAGTTATTGACAAATTTTTATAAATATTATTTTTATATATGTTATATTATTACTAGAAATAATATTATTATCTCTTTATCTTATACCAAGCTCCATTGATTATTTTATGGGTATCCCATCTTCTATCTCAATCATATGGTATCAAAGCTAAATGCTTGGAAATCTTTTATACTTAAGATAAAATTTAGTGACTTTTTTTCTCACTTTAATACTTATTTATGTTATTCAAACTCCATCTCATAGCTCTTTGTTTATGATAAAATCATATAATGAGTTAAGAGCTTTGTGGCCATCTTGGATGATTACTTGGTGAGTTTAAATTCTCTTTGAAATATTACATAAAAAATAAATTTTATCTTTTTGTGGCATGTTTAGAGTTTTCTTTACTTTCATAAGTTTTCTTACTTTTCATAAATTTAAGGCTTGATGGTTAATTATTGTTGATTATTTTAAGAGTGGCAAACCCTTTTAAAAATTATTTAGGATGAATAATTCAATTTTCTTAGGTCTAGTCGAGGGCATTTATTCTTGTTATCTTTAATTACTTCTATTTTTTTATTGTTGTTGCTTTTATAGTTGTGTGTTATTTCTTTCACTTTTAAATATTTTCTTAGCATTACAAAGTACCATGTCAATCTACAAAAATATTTTAAGCTATGAGGATAAAGCTTAATAAAGAGTGGTGAAATCTAATATAAAATAAGTTTGTCATAGTAGAAATCTAATTTTTTTAGTAGGATTTATCTCAGTACCACCTGAAACTTAGTTATTTACACATCTAACATCTTAGACTTAATTTTTAGTTGAACGCCACTCAGAACACTTTAATCCAACAAATTTATCATAATAGAGTATCACCATCTCCTGTTGTTTAACTTTGTTCTATTCTTTGTTTCACTTTGTCAAAAAATTCAGGTGAATGATGCCCTCTTCTCACTTCCGTAAATTGCCCTCATGTCATATGAACAGTTCTCCTCCAATTTAAATTGCCCTTCTTGTGATAGTTTCCTTCCTCTCACTCACAATCCACATGGCATGCGTTCCAAAGTATAATGATCTTTAGTTATTTTTTATATTCTAACAAAAATATACCAATTTTGGATATCCTAAGTAGGTACAATTTTCTATTGTGTGTTTCTTCTTTTCGAAAGATGGAAACGTTAGATTTGAAAGATAGAAATCAAGTTTCGAGAGCTAAGTTGGAGACACTTGAGAACACTCACCTGAAGTTTGAGATTGAAGCTGCTAAAAGGAGAAGTATAATTGTTCTTTTTCAAGAGAAGCAATTGCAACTATTTGTCTTTGAAAAAGTATTAGCATATAAAGGTATCATTGGCTTACAGATCAGCTGAAGTTTGAATTATCTTTATTGACGATATAGTTAACAATTTACATTTGAAATTAAAAATATATATATATATCAAAGAATAACTAAAGATCACCCATCTATCAAAAAAAAAATTATTACCAATAGTCAGAGAAAAAGATCATCTCATATAAATTTAAATCACAATTTTATAGCTCATAATATATATATATATATATATATATATATATATATAATTTGAGATTTTTCCGGATCTTGAACAACAGGGAAAAAGGGAACAGTTAGCACAATAAACAGTGATAAATGCGACAAAATAATTAATATATCGATCACGTTACTGTATGGATCACTGAATGCATGAGATTGACCCAATCATCTTTAGTCAGTTGGTGAAAATTATGCTTCTTGTTATTCGATTCTCTTGAGATGATATATTAATCGGTGAAAAAAGAAATATGTTGGGATTATGGGTTTGCTCGAGATTTCAGGTCTAAAATCATATCTCATAAAATGAGTGAGATTAAGAATAAACACCCGTTATTATAAAAAAAAAAAAATGCATGAGATTGTGCGATTGGGACATCCGACAGGATCAGAAGTGTGATAGAGAGCTGACGAACCACGCGTCACGAAGCTACGCGAATGAGTCTGGGCCCAGTTGCCTATTATTAATTAATGGATTTGGAGTAGATCTCCTCGCACGGGTTTCCCCGAAAAAAGACGGTCGGAGGTTCATTGCATTAATTCTAGATCTCGACTTTGTGTGAAATTTTCTTGGCAGCTAACTAGATGAAGAGGCGTAGTAAAAATTAAGGTTATAAAAATTGGATTGAACGTAGAATTAAAAGATGAAGAGATTTAAAATTTTATGATTCAATTAGAGTTGAATCGGTAGTTAAATTGAATGATGTAATAAATATTAAAATGATTAAATATATATTTAATTAAATAATCTAATAATTTAAATATATGATAAATATATAATAAAAATAAATAGAAATATATAAATAATATTACTAGTAATTATAATTTTAAAGGTTGATAAAAGCTCATTTAATTATTATCGTTTGAAAACTAATTGTGGAAGAAAGTTTTACATCATATTGTCAAATCCAAGACAGCACAAGTATTTAAAGAGTGAAGAAAACTCAAATTTTCTTTAAAACCGAAAAGAGGGAAAATCATACCTTTAGAAAAGCTTCCATGATGTTTTAGTACAAAATATTCGATAACGATTACATAATCATATATGAACAACGAACATGTATAATGTCGCGTGATAACAATCAGAGAAGATGGCGAACAACGAGAACAAATGAAATTGAAGGTCATCATGATGGAGACCTGAGGTTGACGACGGATCAGCGGCTAATCGACGAGGCGGGGTGGTTGACAAAAAATTTTGCGGCTTGGAGGATCTTCAAGCTTTAGCTCTTGCTCATATGAGGAATAATACTATTTATAGATTAAATACCTCTATAAATATCGAAAAATCCAATCCTCTCGGTTCATGATGATTCCTGATCATATGATGTATTTTGTGTATTTGAATGCTTAAATAAAGTCAAAATTATGAGATCTTGGGCTCGTTAGATCACTTCGACGCCGATTTACTATACACCCATGTTTGAGAGTTATTTAGATTTAACCGACATCGAGTTCAGGATATTTTAAGTAATCTCACCGTTCAACTTTAGTTGCTTTTAGCATCAAGATTGAGTAATTAGTATTTAAGTGTCATATCAATTATAATTATTGTGAATTATAAATTTAGATAAGTGTATTAAATATATCAAAAAACTTATTATATAAGTTTATAAAAATTAGTATAAAATATAATTTTAAAAAAATTATAGTTTGTATTTAAATTATATAATTTAAAATATAAAAATTATTTTTAAAACTTTGTAAAATATATCTAATATGTAAATATTATTATAAAAATTATATTTTTGTAACAAAAATATAAAAGTTATTTTAAAAAACTTTATAAAATATAATTATCATAAAAAATATAGTATATATAATATTATTATAAAAATATATGTTTTAAATAATTTTTTATATTATAAAATATAATTTCTAATAAAAATATAAAGTTAAAAATTCAAATGTTATTCTTATGTTCTTATATCTTAATGTCCTTTATTATTCTCAAAATTAAAATATAGTTGCATTATTTATTCCACTCTTTAGTCTCATATCATAAAGAGGAATAGGTTTGTACTCCATATATACAAAAAAAGCTCCAAAGGGTAACCTTGTAAACTACTTAAGTGGTTGCATGGTGGTTACATCATAAAATAATTTAATTACATTCATATTAATAAAATAAGATTTTAAAATTTATAAAAGAAATTAAAATTTAAATCAATAAAATAAGATTTTAAAATTTTTAAAAGAAATTAAAAATTATTATTAAAATTTATATAAAATTTTTATTTATTTTAATAAATAAAATAAAATAGTGATTATGAGAGAATTTATTGAACCGACTGGTTTTTAAAACCGGGATTGGTTCAACGATCGAACAGGCAATTTGAACCGGTCCAATGCGAATCCGGTTTTTCTAGGTGATCGAACCTGTCTTATGATCGATTCACGGTTGAACCGGTCCAATCGGCCAGTTCGGTCCGGTTTTCACAACACTAGTAAAAAGTACATGAAGCGGGCATGGCTAATTGTCTTTTTTAAAGAAAATTTTTCATATATTTATTCTTCTTTTAAAAAAATTTGAAAATAATAAAAGAGTTCCTGGAGTTCTCCTTTTTTTTTTTTTTTTTTGAAGAAAGAAACTATAAACCACATGTATTAATTCATATTTATACCTAAATGCAAATTGTTTAGCTTTTTAAAGTCAAAGAAATTAATTCAATCTTTATTATTATATAATTGATTTATCTTAAACTGATAAAAATAATAATTTAGAAATATCTTTTACCTATTATTAAAATGATTAAAACAAAAATACCTATAATAGTTAAAGTCTAATTTTGTAATATAAAATTTTATTTTGAGCATGTAGGGATGTTAAAAATTAACTGAATTTTGTAAACATATAATATATTACATAGTATGAATGATTGCATGAAAATTAAAAAAAATAAACTCAAATTTGTTGGAGAATATGTATTAGTCTCATTATATCAAAATATTTCTCATATGGATTCACATTGCTCCAAGGAAAGACTTAAGATCCTTTCAAAATTATTAGAAAAATTGGATCAAATGCTTACCATCTAGATTTGTTATTGGATGTATATCTTAGGTCAAATTTCACTATTGAAGACTTGTTTTTCATACAAAGAAATATATATATATATATATATATATATATATATATATATATATATATATATATATATAACTTGAAAATTTGAGATTGATGATATTCTACATAAGAGCAATTGTCTTAATCATTGATCTTCTTTGGGTAGACTATATTATCTCATATGTGACTTTCATGGATGTCACTCATCAACATTGATTTTTTATCATAGAGATGAACTAGTAAGTATCAGAAGATGAATAGTTGATTGCTAAATTATTTAAAAGTTGAGCTATTGAACTGATGACAACTATCATGACTATAATACTTCAATGAGATCCAAGAATTTTGATTTAGTATCACCAACATTAGAACTATATAGATCAATCATAAAGAGTTGTGATAAAATAGAAATTAAATATAGCCTTATTTAAAATAAAAATCTTATTTTATAAGCTTATTATTCTATTTAACATAAGTTTTTTCAAAAAAATTAAGCTATGCCATTTAAAATATTACATGCATTCTTGGTGATCATTGGGATAAATTTTCATAGAAGTTACTTAATTTTTATGTGTGATGATATGGATGCCATGTATCCCTTTTTTGACTTTTTTTTTACCTTATATGAAAGTTATAAGTGCATGTGGAGTTATAATTGAACTCTACCTTAGTTTAAAAGTAACTCATGGGGAACACTGAAAGCTAATGGCCATTGTATGGAAGAAAATAGAAAAAGTGAACCAGTGAAGGTAAATGAGAGAAGAACTATAACAAATAAATATTTATCCTTGGTTATATATATATATATATATATATTAATTTTATTTAAATTGATGATTCATAAGTTTATATGGCTTTATATTTCAAGGTATTTTAACTTATTTCATTATGTAAAGCTTGCATATAGCTATGAAATTCTAGGCTATAACACAATATTTTTAACATATAATTTTAGATTACTTCTTTTTTTCTCCAAATTAACTTAACTTGGTGGTAAGTTACATGTCTCCTCCTTTGATTGAGGTTGATATTGATGTCATCTTTTGGTGAGGATGGGTGATTATCTAATTTCTTTTTTTTCTAACTCTATAATAATATTTGTGATATTAATCTAAAACTCTTTCACATTATAACTCGCTTGAGGAATTATATTAGATTTATTCTCATTAATTCTTTTCTCATTAGTCAGACAGATTAATAAGATTAATAATGCTACTGATCAGTATTCCTATTATATACATTAGGGAAGCTAGAATCTAGTCAAAGTTTTATTAAGTAGAAGTGGCCTCCAATTACCTTCAATGATTATGCATTAATAAGAAATTCTATTATCAACTAGTATCATAATTTCACTTTATGTTTGTTATTCACATCCTTGATTGGCATCACATTTTGGTGTGTCATATAAAAAAAGCATCACACATTCATTCTAACCTGTAATTTTACTTATTAGTGATGCTTATTAGTTTAGTAAATTTCTTAATTTTCTACCCACATTCTTCTAACTAAAGAGAATTATAAGGATCCAATATCTTTTTTTTAATAGAAAATTTCTCTTGTCCCCTAAGGACTAAGCCAACTTAAGTTCCCAACTCAAAGAGCATAATCAACTTGATGCTTTCATGCAAAGATAGTGAACAGTTAATGAATTTGTTTCATTAGCCTGCATGGGGAGTTTGCACTATCAAAGTACTTAACATTAATTTTTTTAATGCCCAAGAATTAGTGTTAGTGATAAATGTTCATGGGTTGAAACTCAATGCTTAATCAAAAAGCTTTTTGAAAAATAAAATATTACTCAAATTGTAGCTAAGTAGATATTATAGACTTTAACATAACTTATATTGATTAAAGTTTGAGCATTTCATTATAAGTAATTCAACTATACATTATAAGTAGGACAACTATAATCAAACCCATCAGCCCTACGTTGATGATTGATTATGCCCATTAATCCACCTCCGCCTGAAATTATCCTCAACACTAAACAAGCCTTATCAATTGTTGATATATCACCTAAAGATATAATTATAATGATATATATATATATATATATATATATATGTGTATATATATATATATATATATATATATATATATATGTATATATATATATATATATATATATATATATATATAAAATTAGTATGTATATATATATATATATGTATATATATATATATATGTATATATATATATATATATATATATATATATATATATATATATATACACACACATTATAATAATAAGCATTAGTAAAAAGTTTAATAGATCATAAATGAAATTCTATAACTTACACATAGATACAAGCATCATTTCATGAAATAAAAAGACAAATAGGATGACCTTTATATCATTCATGCTAAACAAATCAACATGTTATTTACTTTGGTGTAGCTTTTTTATGATGTTAAATCTCACTTAAAAAATTTCTAAAGTTTTAAAAGTAAAAAAATAAGATCTAATTCTAATGTTAGATTTTTGAAGGATCTTTTAGCAATTATCAAATAATGCTCCAAACTATCTTTCGTAATAATAAAAATGCAAAATCATGACCTTCCTTTTTTTAAAAAGTGATTATATGTTCTTACACCTAGGTTAGGCTAATTAAGTTAGCCAGGCTCCTATTTGGTTGAGTGGTTAATTGATATTCTAATGAAGTTTTGAAACGTTAAATTAAAGAATTTTAAAGATTATAATTCAAATTGTCACATTTACTAGAATGATAAAATATTTATAGATCAAATTTAGGGGCCTTAAAATGTAGTAATAATAGATCATCAATTTTAGGTCAAAACATTTTATCCTCTAAACTAATACATTTAGCTCATGAAAAAAAAGCTTAATTATAATTATGTAACAATTTTGATAAGTTTTTACTAAGAAATCAATTTAACAAAATCTTATGAAATTAGGATAATCATTATTAGTACTGAAAAGGGTCTATTCTTAATCAGAAAATGAATAGACGAACTAATCCATGGGTTGACTTGATTAACTCAATTTGGTTGGATTGAGTTGGACCTAACTAATAACTATCAATAATGTTCTTGTGATGTTATGATGTTGGTTGCTTTTAATAAAATATTTAATCATTGTATAAAATATCATCTTGAAAATTTCAATGTTATCCCAACGGAGTTCATGGTTCATAAATCAAATTGTCAAATTAATAAAAATAATTCTAAATCAAATTTAAATCAATTATAAAATTGTTATAATGAACCATTATTTTTTTTGGCAAAATATTTATCATCGTTAGATAATCATATGCTGAAAGCTATTCTTAAATTAAAGGCTTATATATGTCATGCAAACATCAAGAAGTTTACATCTACTTTGATTAATAACTCACAAATGATCACATCTATAATGATTAAAATTGGCTGATATTTTGCTCATAATAAGAGTTTTTTTTTTTGGGGGCTGATCTAAGCAATTCACTGACCACTTCCCATGACATCAACCCCAAGATATAAAGTGAAAGGATTGGGACATGGGTTGGTTCGTAGTTTAATTTAGGCAAATTTAGCTTATTCAGACTAAAAAGATTATTGTCATGATATATATATATATATATATAGCCTCTAACATAGCACACATCAATCGTTGCTCGTCAGCTCAATATCTTCAAAATCATTGCAAGAAAAATAAAACTACTTGAAATATTTTCAGAAGTATAATCACACGTTTGGGCTTAGATTTCCAAATTTAGGGTCATCTTATAAAAGCAATGACTAGTGTTGATATGACACTTAAAACACCACTAGTCGAAGTACGAATCTTGATGTCAAAAGCAAGTTGATCCTAAGTTGAAACTAGTCGAGATCAAGCACTTAAAATATCATTAGAAACTTTGGGATATTAGTTAAATCCCTAAATAGCACTTAAACATGGAGTGTTTATTGTCAAATTGAGCGTCTCGACGAGTCGGATCTAACAAGTCCAAGATCTCATAATTCTGACTTCATTTAAGCATTCAAATACTTAAAATACATCAAATGATCAAAGGAATCATTTTGAGCCGTCCGATGGAGTGGAGTGGTTGGGTTTTGCATTTATTTACAAAACGCCACCTCCAATCTATAAATAATAATCATTCTTCTTATAGGTGCTAAAGAGGAGAGAGCTCTAAAGCTTAAAATCCTCCAAGTAGGGTGTAAACGAACCGAGCGTTCAACAATACTGACTTCATTAGAGCTCGCTTTATGTTCGTTCATTTAATTAATTGAAGCTTGAACACTTTTGTAAATACTGATTGTTAAATGAACAAGCAACAAGTTATTGTTCGTTATGTTTCAAGATCATTTAAAGCTCTGAACAAGCTCGGGAGCTTCGATAATGACTGATTAAGGCTCGATTAAGGCTTGATTAAGGCTTGTTCACAAACACATCAGAGGCTCGACAATCTGATTAAGGCTTGTTTCATAAACACTCAGAGGCTTCGATGGCTCGATAATGGCGCCGATTAAGGCTCGATTAAGGCTCGATTAAGGCAAGGAGTTTCGCAATTTTTTTAACGAGCTGCTCGAACACCATCTAAAGCTCGAATCGAGCCGAAGCTCGAGCTCCATCGGTAAACGAGCTTGAACGACGACTCTCGGTCTTTGCTCGGGTTGTTCTACCTCCAAGCATAATTGTACCACCAGTCGACGGTCGCCGACCACCCGTCGGCTTGCCGCCGGTAGCCATCCGGCTATCACTGCCGTGGTCACCGTGCCGCTGATTACTGCCGGACCATCGTCGGTCATCCGCCGGTCACCATCGACTACCTGGCTTGCCGCTGATACCTCGGCATAACCACTGTCGTTACTGCTCCGCCGGCCATCTCCGCTCGATCCACCATCGCTGCATTATCTCGTTGACATATTGCTGGCGGTCACTGCAATACCCTTCTTGCCGCCAAACCACCGCTCAGACATGCCGGCATCTCGCTGGTACCACATTGCTGCCGGCTATCTCTGATAGATGGTTGCCATCATTGTTGACATTGGCTGCCATCGTCCATCCCATGTAGCAACTATCACGGCTACGCCACCCCGCTGGTACCATGCTGGATTATGCATCTCTCATTGGTCACATCATATTTATTATTCCGCTGATACGCTAGCATCGTTACAATTGTTCAGGTGTCCACACCCCCATCGGTAGAACTACTGCGCCACCAAATCATCATCATGGTTGGTCACTACCACCGAATTATCGCCGCTCGGGCCGTATTACCACCATATCATCATTATGCTGGCTGTTGACCTCCATTGCTCATCATCTATTTAAGATTTGAAGAATAAGTGTATGATTCTCAGATTCATCATGTTCTAATATACATGTAATCCGTTATAGGGAAAATTTTGTACTCAAAGATACATGAGAAAATTTTCTGAGTCGTGATTTTTTTTCTGAGTTTTTTCGTAGTTTAGTTTTTTTATTAATGCTTTAATCACCTGTGTGTGTGCTAAGTTTTATAATAAAGCTAAAATGTAAATAAGCGTAGAATTTTGAAATAAGGTGGAGTGAATCTCTGTCTATCCGAAGTTATAAACTCAACGAATAGTTAGAGGCTGCAAAGCGATCGGAGGCGAAAACAAAAAAATGCGCGTAGATCGATTTGACCTTCACTCAAGTCATTCTCGAGCTGAGCACAATGCGTACGAAATCTTTCATAAATGATAGATGTATCTAACAACAACTTCGCACTGTACAGGTTCTCCTTCGATGATTCCATCAGACAATATTTAAAGTCGGATAGCTCAGTTACCGACATATCATGAGTAAAGGACTAAGTTGACTAAAGTGGTATAATTGGACATTCATGCATTTGTCTCATTTAATTTTGATATATATATTGGATTCAAAATTTTCATCATGCATGTGACTGAGATGAAGCTTTTTTTACCTAAAAATTCACAAAGTAAAAGTTTATTATTTTGTAATCGAATGTCAAACAAAAGATATTGATTTTAATTTTTTTGAGGCTAAATTTTAAAACTAAACACCTTTAAAATCTTAATTAGCGAAATAGGATTAAAAAAACAAAAATTTTAAAATAGGCCGTTAAATTTTTATTTTTAAAAAATTGCGAACCGAGATCGGGACAGAGCCCGATCTCGTTCTAGAACGCTTCAAACCGCGGATTTCTATTTATTTCCCGTCCTCAGGAAAAGCTGCCCACCCACGCCGCTAACTCGCCCACTCGTGGATCGACCGATCAGCTGAAAAGTTTATTTTTTTGCTGATTTTTTTTAAATTAATGAATAATATGTGAATGTAATTTGTATTTATTATATTTTATGATGTTATTAGGCAAATGCATTGTGTATTTTAGATATTTTAGGTATTTTTTTAGATATTTTAGGTATTTGTATGTGAATGCTTAAAGTTTTTTATTTTTTTTTGTTTTTTAAAAATAAATGAATAATGGATTACATCAAGGATTGATTTTTGTGGTATTTGTAATGTAGGTATTTTTTTGTGTTTTTTGACTTTTTTCCTGTAAAATGAGAAATATGCTAATCGATTGGTTTTAAGCCTTTATCTTTATTACTTTATGTTATGGATTTTCTTACTATGTATGCAATACATTTGTTAAAAGGTTTGATGGAATAGTATAGAGGTAGTTCGGAGGACCTAAATATGATATTTGTTAATTAGAGAAAGCATGTGATAAACTTTCAAGAGAAGTATTTTGGTGAGTTGTAGAAAAGAGAGGAATTAATATTGTGTTATTCAAGTCATTCAGGATATGTATACTAGAGCTGTTACTTGTGTCCAAACACATGGAGCATCTGTTATAATATTTATTATGTGAATGTTTAGTTTTAGGGTCGATTTTTATATGTTATCATATATATTATGTGAATAGTTATTTTAGGGTTGATTTCAGGCAAATTGTAATTGGCTGATTAAGTAAACATTTGTTTGACCCATGATGCTTCTAAGTACCATTCTTTCGGTCATCGGTACTATCTAGCCTTACAATGAATTATTTTCATCATTCTTGCAAATCCATATAGTACTCATGAATTTAATTTAAGCGGTGTGCTCTTGATTCACGCCTCGATACACACACATGAAATATGATTAATCGTATGTTTGGTACTATATTATGGCGGCCAACTTAGTGTTAGTGACAATTTCTTCCCTACATATACTGGCAGAAAGAATCGTCTTATATTAATTTCACTGAATTTTAGCGTTTAATCGAATCAATCATGCGGTCACTAAAAGTTGATTCGACCTGGTTAGGATTAATCTCATATGTAGATTTTATGTTAGTGGTATTGCTACACCATTAAATGATGATGAAGTATGTGAGTCATATTAATGCAATGGATGTACAACCTATAGTTTGTAGAGTTGAATCAAATACGGAGAACTCATAACTATATCAAGTTGAATTTCACTAATCAATATCGTTGGTAAGTTCCATAAACGATTATCTCGAGTAATATTTCTCATTTTAGTCAAATGTAAATGATGGAGAGATGTACCGCATCTCTTATGCATGTTCATCATATTGTCTCGACTTTTGCAAGTATAGGTGAATATTGTAGCGATCAGGTGCCTTTTCTACAAACTGAAGATGACGGCTATGAAATAATGTCTAACGCAATGAGTTCAGACACAGATGATAATGAAGGTGATATTAGAGAACAACAACATCCAAACACGGAAATAATAGTTAGAGAGATTACTCAAACAAAATAACCATGGTTGAAGAACACATGTTCAGTAACAATGACTACATCCTAGCTTGTAAATCAACACAAGAATGAGATGAAGAACTGAACTTTTATGGCCTCCCAACAAAATCTATTTTTCTACAGGATAATTTCATTCCAGCAGACCTACTTGAAGGAATGTGTTTCCATGACAAGAGACACCTTAAATTTACTATTCAGGGTTGGTCAATAACAAACAAAGTGGAACTAATAAGACATGACTATATATTTGCATTCATAAACAGGGTGGTGTTTACATGCTCGAGCGAAGCAAGAGGCTGTGGAGCTGGGTGATTTTAATGACAGGCCACACACATGTTCTCATTGAGTGATATAGGCTAATTGCACCTATTTTATTAGCCATTATATCCAACCAGTCATTAGATGTCAGTTGGATTTGAAACCCAGGGAAATTATAGGTCATATGGAATCAAAATTTAACATTAGGGTGTCCTACATGAAAGCCTGGGATGCACGCAGAAAGGTTATACAAGCTATATTTGGCAGTTGGGAAGACTCATACCATTTACTGGATCATTTGTGTGCTTATGCAGAACATTGCATTCACTCAAGCAAATCTAGTCATTTTCAGCACATTTTTTGGTCATTTGGACTTTCCATAACAGGTTGGAAATTCTGTAGACTGGTCCTTAGTCTTGATGGGACTTTTCTCTTGGGGAAGTACAGAGGTACTCTACAAACTGCTGTTAGTATTGATGCCAACAATGGTTTTTACCCTCTAGCTTTTGCAATTGTAGAAATAGAATGTAATGACTCCTCGAGTTAGTTTATCATGTCATTGCAGGAGTTGATTCCATTTACATGCACTAGGCCTGATTTATGCATTATATCTGACCGACATTCTGGCTTAGTACATGGATGTCGGGAAATTTTCCCTTGGGCTAAACACCGCCACTATTTATGCCATCTCAGAGAAAATTTCAAAAGGCATGCAGAACTATTGGAATTGTCGATGCTGAGTTTGTGTGCCAGAAGATGTATGTGGCAAGTAATACTACTAACATTCACATATTCACACGTTACATTACATAAATAAGGAATATTAAACCAGAGGCGGCTGAGTGGCTGCTTGCAAGAGATATGGAGAAGTGGGCATTGAGTCATGATGGCGGGTACCGTTACGGCACAATGACCACTAACGCATCAGAGTGTTTCAACGGTGTGCTGAAAAGGACACGTGGATTGCCGATTCAAGCTTTAATTACATCAATTTTCTACAATCTTGTTATATTTACCAAATGCCTAGAGACAACTTCTAATCTTATTTGGTCGAATGATTCTATATTTGCTCCTTGTGTCAAAGGTCAACTACAACAAAATGAGCATGAAGCTAAAAGATGCTCAGATCCTACAAGAATAAATTTAATTGAATTTCAGGTGTTTACAATATCCTCAGTGTCATTTAAGGTTGAGTTGTAAGAACAAGCTTGGTGTAGTTGTACATGCAGGCAGCCTCAGTTACTGCACATTCCATGTCTGCATGTCATTGCTATGTTGGGACAACATCATTTGAATCATTCAGAATATGTTTCCCCATACTACACTCTGCAGATGTACCACAGTACATATGAGGGTCAATTTCATGTCATTCCTGATCGGACTGGTCACCATATTTATCGGGTCATCGTACAATTGAATTAACACCACCAAATATTAGAAGGCAGACTGGCAGGCCTAGGACTCGGTGCTATACCAACACAATGGATGAGAACGCGCGCAAGAGGTAATATGTGGGTTGTGCAAAATTCGCAGCATACGAACTACGACCAGAGGCGACCTTAGTGTTGTTAGAATGTTGTTTTCTAGGAGATGGAAATTCTCTTATGTTGTGTTGTTTTCTACTGCGTGAGATGTTTTTCTGTTGTTATTGTTCCTTTCTACACTTACTCTTCCTGGATCTGAAAATGTATTAATGACTGTTTTCCTATTTTATTCATGTTGGGATCCTGATCTTTGCTTTCTTTTTCTATTTGTGATATGAACATGTAGTCTGGACTTTTTTGTTAGAATGTTGGTTTCTTTCTGCACTTAGTCTTCTTGATATGAACATGTAGTCTGGACCTTCTTTACTATTATTGTTCCTTTTTTTTATTCAAATTGTACTTTACTTTTATTGGTATTTTTGTTACTCTTATTTGTAAAGTATTATTTCAGGTTACTAACATGCACTTTCTAAAGTAGTTTGCTAGACAGGTTACATGGCGTCTGAGGAAGGAGGAGCGGTCAAATGTCGGCGTAGACACCGCACCGATGAGCATCCTGTGGACTACGATCCCGCACCAGCTGAGGTCCACCTCAGCATCACGTCACTACGTGGCAGACATAGGGCTGTGCATCCCGATATGGTAAGTTTTATTGTATATTGTAACTACTATACTGTAAATGTCATTTTGATAAAATAAATAATTGCTGCGTGGAACATTCTTGGCGACCACTGAGATGTTCAAAGAGTGGCCTGTAAGTCGCCCATGATTTATGGATGGACTACGACATGCCGCTTGACGTGTTTCAGTATTTATCTCGACTTGATCACCACGCCGCCGCCTTGAGGCCGTCATCGCAGATGAACACATTTCATTTGGCGATTGGTGAGATGATCGCAGCGGGCTACTGATTCAGGCTTAAGGGACCTCCTATTATAGGACCGAGATGATTGGGTATTATGGCTATCTTACGATTGTTTGGAGACATCATCGAGATATAGCCATGTGGTACACCATCATACATCTTACATCCACATTTATGGGGGCGCACGCCAGAATTTTACCTTGCGATGGACATTTTATAGGGATTCATATTTAGATCTATCAGATGTGGACTTTCTGATGCATCTTATATAAGCTCACCGGTGGTTGCTTCACGCCCCGACACCGAGATACATCTACAAGACTTACCTTTACTATGATTTGAGCTTCTTTAGGTACTCCAATGGAGTGAAGACACCTATAGAGAGTTGAATGAGGCAACCAGGCCAAAATGTGATGGGCCTACTCTAGTCTATATATACATGTTCGACCCACATTGTACCCTTTCCAAATGAGTTGGAGGGTCCAGTGTTGCATGTGGAATGAGGGTTACGAGGGAGATGACACCGCCATGTTAGAGTGTACAGAGATAAGCTTGATGGTTTGCTGCAGAGTCAAGTATGAGTAAGTTCACATTTGATTCATATTTTTACTGCTCTAATCTTACTTATGACATATAATTTTTAATATGATGTTGTAGGTGATATGGGAGCCTTACGGGCAGCAGATACATACCAGAGTGGTAGATGTCTGTTTGGCTGGGCGCAACATTTGGCTTGCTTGGGTACCAT
Organism: Cymbidium sinense; assembly: GCA_021442155.1. Lineage (NCBI taxonomy): Eukaryota > Viridiplantae > Streptophyta > Magnoliopsida > Asparagales > Orchidaceae > Cymbidium > Cymbidium sinense. The sequence continues at coordinate 101,246,859 of CM038229.1, forward strand.
TGATCAGCTGGAAGAGAATTGAGTGGCACCTCCCAGATCGTGTTCTTGTTTGGTTTCTTTCTATGGGCTATATGATCCTTCATTTCATCGATGGTCGGGAAGGCGACGTTGATTGGGTTCAGTACCACCAGGGTTATATAGCATAATGGGAGGCCAAACATTCTTCAGTTATTGCTGTAGATGCGGTTCCACCTCCATTGGCGACGTACATGAGGTGGTATCGGCCCAGGCCTCGCTTGTACATGCTTAACCATCCCGCCTACCGCTACTTATCCTCGAGCTCCTCGGAGATAGACTGATGGTAAGTACTGAAAAATTGTATGCTAATCAAATATTTATATGTTATGGAAACTAAATTATATACTTGCCTTTGCAGCGAGAGCATATCTTGGACACATAAGATATTTTCCAGCCTTACTTTGGGAGAGACTTGGACACTAATTTTCAGCATTCCATCAATACCTATGAGGAGATATGCAGGAAACTACATCAGGACATGCACATATCGATAGAAGTAGATACAGTGATGATGCCAACAGCCTTCTGACCTTCGTCTTCACCACATACAGGATTTGGAGCTCCATCATCTATACCAAATGTCGGTCCAAGCATATATGGCACGACTCACCCCTATCGAAGCCATGTTCGCCCATTTCAATCATGGGGCAGCTCTCCTATGTACCTCACCCACCTATGCAGATGCATGCAGTGTACCCCAATGTCCCCTTTCAACCAGGACCACCACAGGAGATAGCTGATGTTACACCCCTCAATGATACTGAGGACGACCAAGATAAAGTACGATAAGCAGACCATCTTTAGACCGTTCTGGCGACCGCACAAGATACTGTGGAGTGATGCACTTCCACCACGCAGGCACCGCCGTCGTTAGATGTCCTCAGTTGTCACATGTAGTTGTAGATCATTTGATAGCTTGTTGTACACTGTTTTGTCATTATTTTATATTTCTTATGTACACTGCATATCAGGACACCATTTGTCTATGTTACATATTTCTTTAAGTAAATTGCATTCTTTCCAGTTTATCTATATTACACCGTTTATCTTATTTGTATTGAACTGTTAGACTTTAGAAATTTTGGAGAAGTAGATAATGACTATTTTGAAAACATAATTTTCCACAAAAATTGCTACGTAACGGTCCAAAATCACATCTATATGTCAACATAAAAGTCGTGAAAAATTTCGTGCCGATTCTAATGATACCAAGCTCGCTAAATTCTGACAGCAGACGACTCCGATACATCCATAATACCGCGGCTGGTCGTAACATTCAAAATCACGCCCCAGCTTTTCAATAGACAAAATGAAATCTGCTAAGCAATGAGATACAATCGCATTTTTTAATCAACATGAAAGTCGTGGAATTTCGTGTCGATTCCAACGATACTAAGCTCGTTGAATTCCGACAACGGACGACTCTGGAATGATCAAAATACCTTAGCTGGTTAAATTTTTTAAAAATAAAATTTTGGCCACCCGCTTGATGGCAATGCCTATTTTAAAATTTTTGTTTTTTAAGCCTATTTCGCTAATTAAGATTTTAAAGGTGCTTAGTTTAAAATTTTAGCCTTTTGAATCTCTTGTCAATCAAGCTAGTTGGTATCCGTAAACTGATTAAGACAAAATAACATAAAACTCTTTTTATAATTATCAAATCAGAATTTTACAAGAGCAAATATTATGAGAGGGGACTCCAAATAGGGCTCCTAACTTGAAGATTCAATACTTAAATATTATTATTTACCATATTAAAAGAAGCATTAAAAAATTAAACTAAAATTTATGACTTTTTTACTTATTAGATTATACATAAGACATCAATATATTATAAATAACATATTATGATCAAAATCATTTGAATTATTTTGGGCCAATTTAGGCATTCACTTAAAATTTACTCAAACACACATTTTCTTAGAAATAAACTTATTTTTGGTACACATCTTACACCCTCTATCAGGAGAGTTTAAAAAATAACAAAGATTCATATTAGCTAAGAAAATATTAGTGATGTTGAAACTAATGGCAAGTTGTTTTTATTTTTTATTTTTGTCTACACAAAGTTTTATTTATGGATGCCATGAGCCTATGGTATTTAGGAGCTCTATTTAAAAAAAGTTTATGATCAGATGTATATATTAAGTGATGTTGAGAGTTGGAATTTTGTATTAATCTTGATGTATACTGTCAAAGCATTTGTATAATGGTGGATGCTATGAACAAGCCCATGAACATCAAATAGAGCTCTAGAAGCACTTATGAATTCATTAGATTAAAGTGAGTCAATACATTTACATAGGATTATAAATTTCTTTTTTACAAAACTATAAAATATATTGACAATATAAAACTAAGAAATAAATTTAACATAATTAAGTAAATAAAAAATAAAAGTAGTTAAATTAAAATAATATGGGAGGGAGGCATACCGATGACACTATTCCTACAGTAGATCAAATTTTAGGTGCACTAATTTCATGCTCTCTCTTCTGTCAGTGAGATACATCATGCAATTATATGTGCATGATGATTGATCAACAAAATTTCAAATCATCAACATGTCTTTTGTTGCCCAAAAAATTATTGATGGAATGAAAAGAAAAGAAAGTTGATGGAGAAAAATAAAGAGAGTATTCAAAATTTTCGTATATTTCAAGCTCAAATTCTCATATACTCGCATATTTATAAATGAAAATGTGAATAAAATATTAAAATATTATTTATGATTTGTAGCTATTAATGACTGATATTTTATGTTATGGATTTATTAATTTTATTTGTATTTATATTATCTCATATTACATTAATGTTTTTTAATTTTTCAATAACATAATTATTAATATTATAATGTTATTATTATAATAATATTACAACAATATCATTATTATTTTTAATTAATTGTAACAATTGCATCTTGATAGCACAATTTTTGCAAAAATCCCTACTCAATTTGATCATTATTTCATTTATTTTAACAGTTTAATTTTTATGACTATTTATATTATTAATTATGTAATTATTTTTCTCACTCATGCTCTTGATCTTCAAAAAAACTGAAGAGGATTTGATAGCAATTAAATGGATCCCCTTAAGCCTTTCTCTCTAAACGTGATAAGACTTGATGAAAATGTCAAGTACCTACCTCGTTCTAGTGATCCTAACAGCTACTATATATATATATATCTTCAATTTTGTATGATTCTGATGAATTGCAATCATGTGTTAAAAATTTATTTCATCTTGACATTAATTTTTATATTATTATAAAATTTAAGTGTGTATATCATAAAATTATCATTGAATTTAATATTTATATGTTAGTTAGTAAGGGCAGAACTAGCTCATTATTTCAGAGTGGGCAAAATTTTAAATATTTAAATAATATGATAATTAGATAAATAAATAATACTTAAATTTCATATTTTGAAAAAATATATATAAATAATTAATAAAATAATATCACTAAATTTATAAGAAAAAAAATATATGTGAATAGGATTATTAAACTTATGGATTTTTATTTTAATTAATTATGTAGTCATTGGAGAGTAATAAGTTAAATTGATTTTTATGGAGAATGATTGATTGTATAAATTGTGAATTGAGGGTGAGCAAAAGGTTAAAAAGTATTTTTTTAAGAGAAAAAAAAATAATTTGTCCACTCTCAACAAAAGGTAGGTCTGCCCTGTTAGTTAGGTATGTTTATGTTATTTGTGTCATGACATGTTTGTATTCCGAACACAATAAATATCAACCTACATGTATAATCAAAGGCTATACATAAAAGTATATAAAACATCATTAAAAATAAAGAAATATAATTTATAGCTTATAAGTAATTCTTAACTAATAGATTAACATACTAATACGATTTTAATTTTGAAAATTATATACATTGATAGCATGTAAATAAAATTATAACAAGAATGAACATTCTTCACCCAACCAATTAAGATTCACATGAACTTTGTGAAAGAACTGTCACGTGTATTGCTATGTTGATTCATTTTCATCAGAATCTATCAATCCACAGTGTGAGCGTTTTGAATGGGACTTTCATAATAAAATTTTAAAGGTGAGAGTTTCTTTGAAGGGGGAAAAAAAGGGAAAGAAAAGAATAAACTTCCATAATGCATAATAACAAATATACTTAACATCAGATTTCCACAAACACAAAACCATAATCCACCCCACAATACTACGTACATAACGCAATTATATGCTCAAGCATAACAATAATTCTAGCTCATCATCTGGGCAGCATTCAAGAACCCCTGTCCATCCGAAATCTGATTCACAAAATAATTCAAACCGCCACCAAATCCCGCAGCTTGCCTCTGCCCTCCGGCCGCCACATTCTCCATTGCCCGCACTTGCGCCTTAAGGAACTTGAGATAGCGAACGGCCTCCTCAAGCATGGACGCCGTGTCCATCTTGTTCCCCCCTGGCACGAGCTGCTGCAGTATTCGGATCCGCTCACTGATCCTCTCCCTCCTCTGCCTCGCCGCCACGCTCTGGGGGTCTTTCGATATCCTCACATTCCTCCGTGGCCTCGCCTTAACCAGCTCCGGGTTAATGCGCACGGGCTGCAGCGCTGCCAAGCAGAATATCATCTCCTTCATCGCCTTCACAGATTGCTCATGGTCTAGCTCTGGTGTCACCGGTGCAAGTTTGAAGGGAATCGGAGGAGTGGTGTTGGCTAATGACTGTGAGACTTGATTATTCTGCTGTGACGGCGGTGGCAATGACTGCGGCCATGAGAGCTCGAAGGAGCTGTCTATCTGATTCAGCATTTCCATCCAGTCCAACTGGGCATCTGGAGCAGATTCCATGAAGCTGAAGTCCATTGTGTTGGTGTGAGCTGGGTGAGTCTGTGTGTGTTCGTTGTTGCTGATTTGGTCGAAAGGGGCTTCGGTGAGAACTGAGCGCAAGCAAATATTTATAGTGAATTTTGAAACGCCTTTAATGCATTGATTGCATCACTCTCAATAATGCTCTCAATTATTTTCGGTTCATGAAATGCGATATGGACTGTGTAAGCGGCCTGCTTCGAGGAAACAAGAGAAAAACGATAGATTTTATGAGCGTAAGGTCGGCTGAATAGGCGCCATACGCCACCGAAAGCAACGGGAAACAAAACCCTACCCACGCGTAACGTTCGAAAAGAACGCCGAAGTCGGCAGCATTCCGTGTGGGACCAAGTTATCCGCATACTTGTTACTTAGAGAAATTATTACTTTTTTTTTTTTTTTTTTGAAAAGTGGCAAGGCTCAATTTCATTTCAAAGTGAGAGTTACAAAATAATTACAGACAAAGTAAAATAAAAAGGATGATAAAGTGTCAGGAAAGAACCAATACAAAAGAATTATCAAAAAGTAAAAACAATAAAAAAAAAAAAACGGGACTCAGAGTAGCAAAAATCCTATAAGAATAGCAATGCCAGTGAGCAGTATCAAGAACAACGAGAAGCAACACCTAAATCGAAACGAGAATAGGAGCTGGATGATCCCAATCCCCAATGCCTATTAGACTTACCATCCAATGGAGTTTCCAATAACAACGAAAACTTAAGTGGGCGAGCATAAGCATGAGAGAGAACGAAAATTCCATGGTTGCAAGAGTGATCGTCCAGATTGGAGAGCCGGGATCTCCAAAAACTAATATAAGCTCACAGTGGCCAAAAACTGATCATTGTCCAAACCCTGTATCCGTAACATTGAGAGAACCAGAAAATAGAAGACCAAACCGGGGAAGAAAAGATAAAAAGTAACACCAATTATGTCACTCCTAATCTACAAGCCTCCAACGTAGATAAAGCATAATCAGGCCATGAGGATTTAAGATTCCAACGTTTGAGTTTGTGTGCTACAGCAGTTCGGATTTTCGTAGCAAGCATCAGGAAAGAGGTGGCTCCCGATTGGTGAATTTTAAAGTTCCGTTCACGCCAAATCATGTAGACAGAAATGGCAGTTATAAGAAGATGTAACCTTTGTAGTGCTAAGTGATTCAAGCTATGAGCCTCATTAAGGATTATCTGGAGGGTGGGAGGAATGAGAAGGGAGTTTCCATTAGGAAGCAGGCATTTGATCAACTGCATTGAGGGTGTTTGGCAACGGATTTACTAGGGATTTAGCCATCTAAATCCCGTAAATCCTACCAAACACTTTCTGAAGATTTAGTAAATCCGTTTGCACTGTAAATCCGGTAAATCCGGAAATCTGCGTAAATCCCGGATTTATTAAATCACATTCGCGGATTTAACGGATTTAGAGATCGAACCTCTTTTGTGTGGAATGGGTTGTCCGTAGGCATTCGCTCCCTTCTCTCGCTCTCCTTCCGTCATTCCGCCTCTCAAACCTGTCGCCGACACCCGCATCGCTCTTCCTTGGGAAGTTGATTGACATTTGATTGTGTCCACCGATGTCGCCGACAGCCATAGAAGCAAAAGAGGTGGCAGCAAAGAGGAGGAGGTGGATTTGAAGTGGTTTCTTCTTCTCATCGCGATGGTGGCGTCGCCGTGCACAGTGCTGTGCGGAGACGGGGTTAAGAGTTTAACGGAAGTGTTATTTTTGCTTTATTTAAGATGAGTTTGAGGCATCTTATTTTTGCTTTATTTAAGATGAGTTTGAGGCATCTGTAGCTATTTACAGTTAAAATAATAATGATAAAATTATTACATAGTATATATATATATTTTTTATTTTATAAAAATAAAATCTTAACTTTTTGAAGATCATCATATGTAATTAAGGGACTGTTTGATTGCCTGTAATTGGAGTTTAAAGTAAACTACATACAAAAAAAATTTAATTTTAATATTATATATTTTTATTTATATTCTTATTATTTAAAAAAATATTATTTAATTATAACAGATTTAAATCCTCAAATAATTTACCAAACATCTTTCTGGATTTAGCAGGATTTAATAAATCTACCAAAACACTTTCGGATGATAGGATTTACTAAATCCAGATATGCTGGATTTAGTAAATCCTACTTGAAATAAATCCAATCCGTTGCCAAACACCCCCTAAAAAAAAAGGTGAACATGGGATTCAGGAAACGAATTACAGAACCTGCAATCCAAAATCGAGCCTAAACCATTCGAGGAGAGGACATCAGAGGTCTTGAGTCCACCCTGGTAAGCCATCCAGCAAAACAGGGCATAATTGATTGCATGACCCTTAAATCAGATTTCTTTAGACCAATCCATAGAAGGGTGAGAAGAGAAGAGAGCATGCCTAATATTCTTGTTGGTGAGATTTTTGTTATTCCTCTAGAGGATAGAATCAGTAAATGAACCTAGGGGAGTTTGCATAATATCAATGCAACACTAAGGATTTTTTGACATATGACTGGCAGGGAGAATCCATCTATCATTATGTATGATGGAATTTAAGGTTGCTATGGTATGTTTGCCAAATAAAGTAAAGCAACATGTGCCAAGCCTCTCAAATAGAGAACTACTCGAGCACCAAGGATCAAAGAAGAGGGAGAGGGAGTCTCCACTGCCTATTGTAAAACTGAAATTCTCCCTAAAACGAATGACATAGAGTTTGAGATCTTTCCAGAGGAGTGAAGATTTGCCCAAGAGACTATTCCAGGTGAGCTATATTTACTAGTTAACCAATGGGCCAGAATCGTAGTCTTGTTAAGCACCTTCCAAAGGATTCTTGTTTTGCATTGGGTATTTAAGGAGGAAGCTGAAAGGAGACCAGTTCCTCTTTTATCTCGAGGGAGAGTAGTTTTAGCCTATGAAATCAAGTGAAGCTTATTGGGCTCCCAGAAGATAAAAAAATTAGGGTTATGCTTCCCTCCCCATTCCCCTCCTTCAGGCTTGCCATTTTTTTTTGGCTCGAAAGCGATCCACCATCGCTTTCATTTCTCTGCCCCTTCCATCCCTCTACTCTCTTTGACCTCCGGCTTCGGCTGGGAGTCACCTTTTTCCCCCTCACATTCCATGTCGACATCAGAGGCGACCTTCTTTCCTCATTTCCCCTCTCTCACTACATCTCTTCCCTCCATTCCGGTCTTAGGCGCCAACCCTTAGTGCCCTAATGCCCTAGGTACTGATCCCAGGCAGACCACTGCCTCTCAGAACTGGAAAGACCTATTATTCTCCAATGTTGACAAAAGTAAGTCTCCCACACTCTCTTATGTCCCATGTGACTCAAATAAGATCACCTTCTCGGAAGAAGAACTATCTGAAGGGAAAAAAGAATGGCATCTCTCACTCGTTGGACACACCATTGGAAAGCACCCATTTTATGGCTCTCTACTGGCCACTGTGAAGAAAAAATGAAAGTTCAAAGGTAACCTTGAGCTTCTAACCTTAGAAGGTGATTTTTTTCTATTCAAATTCTTATGCAAGGAAGACTTCGACACTATTTGGGACAATGGACCGCGCTTCTTAAATAATAGACCCTTTATTTTTCAAAAATCGACATGGGATTTTAGGCCTACTAAGGAAAATTTCTCGGGCATCCCTCTTTGGATCAAGTTGTCAAACTTTCCCCTCTACTGTTAGAATGATATTGGCTTCTCCAAGGTTGCTAGTCTGATTGGTGTTCCTTTGACAGTTGACACTCTCATGGCTTCCAAATCTCGAGTTACACTTGCCAGAATTTGCATTTAGGATAATACCACTTCTCCCCTTCCGGATTTTGTTTCTATAAATTTGAATGGTCTGAAGTTTAAACAAGAAATCATGTATGACTGGAAACCTTCAGCCGGCTGCCACTATCAGTCCTTCTCCCATGATAACTTCACCTGCCCCCAAAACCACTCTATAGCCCCTCAGACTAGAGGTCGAAGCCTTCAGATTAAACACTTAAATTTTCTTAATTAGTAAAACTTTAACACTTCCTTCAAATTAAAACTTATAAAATGAGCTTTATATAAGCATATGCTAACACTAACCCTACGGATTCCTATACATGGCCTCAATTCCTATTCTCAGCCACAACTTCTTAAACAATAGACCCCTTCAATCGCCTCCCCCCCGCAAGCAACAACCAATCCCTTCCCCCTTCCCCTCTTTCACTAATTCCTTGCCAGACGACTACTCATCTCGACAACTCCTTAGTCATCCCTGCTGAGGAACAACCTATTCACTCATCAACCCCAACCATCTCTGACCTAAACTCAACTCATACTCTTTTGATGACCATTTTTTTCTTCAAAAACTTCAATTTCTCCCAAATGAAGCGAGCATCAGAAAATTCGAGAGTGATCCAGGGGGTGGAATTTGGTTGAAGTGGAATTATGACCTATTCACTTTCAGGCACCTCATGAACTCAGTTATTCTACAAAATCATTCCCACTCATTCTTTATCACATGTGTTTAGGCTCACAATGATGCTCACAAATCCCTTCCCCCTTCCCCTCTTCCACTAATTTCTTTCCAGACGACCTTCCATCTACGACTACTCATCTCGACAACTCCTTAGTCATCCCTGCTGAGGAACAACCTATTCACTCATCAACCCCAACCATCTCTAACCTAAACTCAACTTATACTCTTTTGATGACCATTTTTTTCTTCAAAACTTCAATTTCTCCCAAATGAAGCGAGCATCAGAAATTTCAAGAGTGGTCCAGGGGGTAGAATTTGGTTGAAGTGGAATTATGACCTCTTCACTTTCAGGCACCTCATGAACTCATATCAACTTATTCACGGAGAGCTCTTACAAAATCATTCCCACTCATTCTTCATCACATGTGTTTAGGCTCACAATGATGCTCACAACATACGTCAACTTTGGAATTCTATTAGAGAGATTTCTTCCACTATTTCCTCCCCATGGATTATTATGGGTGACTTCAATTGTGTTCTTTATCACAATGAAAAGCTTGGTGGCATGCCCATCACTAGTTGTAGAACCCAAGACTTCGGGAATGTCTTCAAGACTGCGGGCTTATTGACCTTCTAAGTTTTGGACTTTTCTTCACTTGGTCCAACCAACAAATCGAGCATCCTATTCAATCTAAACTAGATAGGGTACTTTGCAATATGAGTTGGGTCAACAATTTCCCTTCTTCCTACAGTAGGGTTCTCCCTTTTCTATCCTCTGACCACTCTCCTATTGTCTTGTTTCTCCAACACCAATATACCCCTCACTTCAGATTTCAGTTCAGAAATCATTGAACTACATTCTCTGAGTTTAATAAGGTGGTCAAGCTAACTTGGAATAATTTCTTCCCAGATGATCCATTATTTGTTTTCTCCAAAAAACTCAAGTTCACCACTCAAAAATCACACTTGGGATCCCTCCTCTTTGAATAGCCAAATTACTTCTCTTAAGCTTGAGCAAGAGAATATTCTCCTTCAGCTTGAAAAAGACCCTACCAACAAATTACTTGTGTCCAATGCCAGGCTTATCAATGATAGATACATTAAGCTAGTTAAAAGGGAGTATATGCGGGCCAAACAAAGGGACAAAACCCATTGGATGACCCAAGCTGATGATGACCTCAAATTTCTCTACTACTCTATTAATAAAAGAAAGAACTCCAATCTTATTAGAGAAATCCACACTAGGGTATCATCTCAGATCCAAATCAAGTGGCTAATGCTTTTTGTAATCATTTCGTCACTCTCTTTAATACAAGAAGCCAAAATAGACTCAATGTTCATGATGTTCCCAGGATGCTTCTTACTAGTGAACAAGCTCTTGACATGGCTAGGGATATCACTAATCAAGAAATCATTAACACTCTTCATATTATTGATGGAAACAAGTCCTCAGGCCATGATGGTTTTAGCTCTATATTTTTCACTCACTATTGGGACCTTATCAATAAATAGCTGCTCCGAGATGTCCACTATTTCTTCAAAACTCAAAAGCTACCGATGTTGTTCAAGCACAACCTCATTACCTTATCCCCAAGATCAAACACTCCAATACTTTCACTAATTTTAGGCTGATTTTCCTATGCAACACTTTTTAAAAAATCATTGCAAAAATCCTGGTTAATAGGCTGAAAATAGCCTTACCTTTTATCATTCACCCAGCTCAATCAACCTTCATCTAAGGGAGAGATATAGTTGATAACATAGCCCTTGCCCAAGAATTATGTAATGAGTTCTCTGCCTCCAACAAGAATGAGATGTTCCTAGCGAAGTTTGATCTAAAGAAGGCATTTGACAGTATTAACCATGAGTCTATCCTCCACCGGTTGGCTCAGAAGGGCTTCCCACAAATTTTCATTGGCTGGATTGCTACGTGCATTTTCGATATTCCCTTTTCTATTATCCTAAATGGGGAAATAAAAGGGTATTTCCTCTCCTCAAGTGGACTTAGGCAGGGCTGTCCACTCTCCCCCCTCATGTTTACATTGGCAATGGTCACCTTCTCCTATTTACTGGAACAGGATGTAAACCTTAAAACTTACTCACCCTACTCTGTTGGACAATGCCACATTTCTCATCTGATTTTCCCGATGACATGTTGGATGTTGGTATGACCAACCAACTTACAACAATCTCTTATCCAAAATTTGGACATTCTAGCCTCCTACTCAGGCTTGGAGGTTAATGAGATCAAATTTCAAATCTACTTTTCTAAACACTCAACTGGTTTTGATCTTTTTTTGTAGGACTCTTAATATAAAACAAGGATCCTTCCTAGTCAAATATCTGGGCATATCTCTGGTGGCTGGCTCTCTCAAATCTATCCACTTTGACCCCCTACTTGATAAATTATTTTCATGGATTACTGGTTGAAAATCTAAGATTCTCTCTTTCGGGGGCAAACTCCAATTACTGAGGTCCTTAGTAAATAATTATTTATCTTATTGGTTTCAATCGGTTCCTGTTCCAAAATGCATTCTCAAGAAAATCTCATCTTTCTCAACTAATTTTGTTTTTATTACTTGGTTAATTGAATGCCTCTTAAATTATTGTATAAATATATAGTAAATTGTTGATCTCCATATGTGTGCCATAAGTCAAAGTCAAGCCTACAATTGAATTTGGCATACTTCTGAGGTGATAGTATAAATTGAGGCTCAAAATGTACTAGACGTCACTGAAAATGGTCGAAATGACCTCCGATCGATGAACGGACTTCATCGTCACATTCAGAACATCAAAATTAATCATAATGTAAATATTACAAAATCTAACAATTAGTCGATAAAATGTCGAGTTAACGGTGTCAGCCTATACGATTCGGCTGTGATAATGTCTAAACGATCTCAGTTTATGAAATTGATCACTCTGTTAGCTTTGAAACATCAAAAACTATCAAATGAGACTGTCTGCGATTAATTCAGATGAGTTGGTATAAATGTCGAATGATTTGAAGTAACGCAAATGCGAAATACCAGATGTCGTGAAAATGATAACCTCTCGATGACGAACTTCATCGCATTCAAAATATCAAAATTGATCAAATATAAATATTATCTATCAAGAGTGATCGATAAAGCAATCAATATCATGTGTCGCATATCGATGAGTCGCGCGATGTCGTCCTCCGTTCATGAAATTGATTGCGATGTTAGCTTTGAAATGTTAAAATCTATCAAATAGGATAATCGCACTTAAGTCGGACAAGTCTGCGCAAAAATTAGCAGTCGAAAGTGGTGATGCGCATTTTGAGATGATATTGACCGATTTGATCAAAACCGAGCCGGCTCGTCCGAAATGGGCAGTATATTGAACATAATTATCTTAAATTGATATATATATATATATATATATTGACTATGTGAGTTTATTGACGTAAAATTCATATTAAAATTGTTTAATTAATTTAAAATTTATTTAAAATCTTTAAATTACTCTCCTCCACGTGCAACTATTCCCTCTCATTTTCTCTGGTTGAAAAAAAAAAGAAAAAAAATGGTTACGCTTGCTTCTTCTCATTCCCATGCTCCGACTCCGTAATCCCTCCTCAATTCACACGCTCTGCATAGGTAAAATTCCTCTTCCGACTCCACCTCTCTGCATTTCGTTTTGCATCCCACCGCGCATCCCATCCTGACGCACGTCCCACGTCCCACCACCGGCATACTCCGCAAACCCATCGTGCGTCCCACATCTTGCCGCTAGTCCCACATCCCACAGGCTTGCGCGTGTCGCAACCCCGCGGTCCGTCCCGCCGACGCAATCCTGCCTTCATGCCGCACGTCCCACTCCATAGTAGCGCTTCGCTCTGAAAGCCAGGCTGCGTCCCTCCAGTCCGTCGCTCCGCTTCTCTCCCGCAGGCCCTCACCCGTGTCCTTCGTTCTGCGCTGCCTGCCCGCGCATTCTCATCCCTTTCTCCCCTGTCCGCCGCAGACCCGTTCCCTCCTTGTTCCACGCCTCCTCCCACAACTGTTGTCCATCCAGGCCAGCCTTTCCGCGTCGCGCCTTCCCCCCTCTCTCTTCTTCCCGTGCTCTCGCGCCATAATTTCGCAAAGCCAGCTCGATTCCTTCCACGTTTTCGTCAATTTTTCTTCAAAGCGGGAAGAACGTATCGTTTCTTCTTTGGTTTCGATCCCACTCCTTCTTTATCCTTCCAATTTTTCTTACAACAGGAAGAACATCAATAAGTGAATTATTCTTTTGATTTCAGCGTTCCTCGCATTACCTCCCGAAATTCGTGCATGGAGAAGCAACACCGTTAAGAGGCGGGTTCTTCTCTTGATTTTTGGCATACTCAATCTTGTTCCCTTACCAAGCATTGTAGTGCGCCGAAAAATAAGTGAGAATATGTGGGATCTGTGAATGTGGATATATATACATGCTTGTGTTTCTTTGTAGGTTTGAAGGCCCTCGTCGTGCTCAAGAGGGTGCGACAAGATGAAAAAATTGGCTGTGGTATCACGAGCTTCACTCAGAGCATCGAGTAATATCCATTAGATGTCGCTCCCGGACAAAATTTTAAAATTTTGCTAATTTCTAGACTTAGAAAGGGGATGAATATATATTACATTTATCTTCTTTCGTTTGAAGGCCTCAGTGCTCAAGAGGGTGCTAGATGAAAATTTATGGTGTGTGAGCCTTTCAATCAAGGCGTCAGTAAGCCAACATGATACGGGGTGACAGGGAGTCGCCAAAATTTAGATTAAAATTAAAGACTTAAACAAATTCAAATGAAAATTACCTAAACTTAAGTCAAACAAAAGAATATATGATAAATATGAAGATAAATGTTAAATCAAAATGAAATAGAGGAGATTTTGGAAAGAATGAAACACTCATTTACAAGTAAAATTTGGGGAGGCTAATATTAAACTAACAAACTCTTGTGATTCTCTATGGCTTAAATTGAAATAATGAGTGAGTTATCTTTTTTTATAAATTCCTCAAAATTAAACAAGCTTTAATTAGAATTTGGGGAGACTAATACTAAACTCATAACAAACTTACAATAAACTTAAAGTCTAAGGATGAATCCAAATTAGGTTTAATAACTCTTATCTAATATGGAGATGATTACTATCTTGTAATAAGCATAAAGCAGAATAAATATCGAAATTAGCATAACTTATCAAAAGTGATTTAAATTGAATATAATCAAGTTGGGAGAATTGCAAAAACTCAACAAGTAAACTAAGTGCAAGTAAGGTTTTAAATTACAATCTAAATCAAAATATCTACCTCACCACCGGATCTGTAATTCTTTGTACAAGCAGACAGAATGTGACACTAAACTAAATGCTACACGAATGAAGAAGCTTTCCTTCAATACAAAAATTAAGAGTTTCATTTTAATTATGATTTTCATAGTCAATGACTTCATTAATTAGATGAAATTATCTAAGCTATAAAAACTTGCATGTGCTGACATAGAGATTTCAAGTACAAATTTTAATGTTTGAAAAGGTTGCGCAAGAAAAGTTGGAACTAAATGAAAATCTGAAATCAATCTCATAATTCAAAGATAAACACTACATAAAGTCTTAAATACACTCGCATGAGCCCTGACACTATGCTGAATGCTTAAAGTCAAGTATCTGAGGATGCTGTGCGGGTTGCTTCCCGGTTTTGTCTTAGGATTGGGTCGATGTTAACAAAACCTAAAAACCTATAATAAGAGTTTCAAATTAGTGAAATATCTGAGAAATTGATTCTATCAGGTGATAGTAGATCTAATCCTTTAGTTAGCAATTAAACAGAGTTGATAGGATCTAAAGCTCTTAAACATATTCAAATTAATCAATTATTTAAATCAAATTAACTCAAATTGAGTGTCAATCAAAAAGCTATTTAAATGAAACTCTATCATTAAAAACTTAAATCAAACTCAATCCATCCACCTTCTTCAACTGTTTGTCGGGGGTAACAAATTAAGAAAACTCTAGCTCACAAAGGAGCCAATGTCAAATCAAGTATTCTATTATGTTCACTCTCAATCTCTTTAGTAAGGGCGTGGCTGTCTGGTACGTGGCTTGGCCCATATGCTCCACAGATGAAGCATTTATAACCATAGTCATCTGATCTGGTGGTTTGGCCAATCAGACTCTATTATATTACTATCACGACCGTAGCTCTTATGTTTCCTAATGGCTCTACCCTTTGAGTTGTGAATCATAGGGTATACTTGATAGGTCAAACCTCCCTCATTGGGCAGACTTAAGGCGTATCCTTAGACAAACACCACCCCAAGTCTACAAAAATTTCTTGGATGATGTAACCAATGTGTTGCTGATAAGGATCCTTCGGTCAGGTTGGGTCGATTACCTTCTCTGACTAAGTATGCTAGGGACCACGACTACCCGAATGACAAAATCATGAGATCTAGATTGGGCACGTCATCATTCCCTCAACCATCCGACTTAAGTTTAAATGATAAATTTGATAAATCTTAAATTCTAAAACTCTACACGCTGCTACTATATGCTATGCATTTAGTGATCTAACGACTAGATCGAAAGTCCTCTCTCACTTATTGAGAGGGGTAATTAACTATAGGGCTTATAGAAACTGGAACCATATCAAAAGTCCTCACAAAATGAGGATGAAATATCAGGTAGTGTCTTATCTACTATTTTAAAATTACAACATTCACTTAAATCACTCTCTTCAATTCAATATTTATCAGTGGGTGGCAAATTTTGAGCCCATTCTGGTGACTGGAGGACAATTCTCTTTCCATCTTTCGTTAGTCATATATGTGCTATAGTAGTAATAAATTTTTTGAAAATTCAAAACAAAAAAGTTATTTAAGTGTTTAATAAATTTAATATGAGGCTCTATGTAGAATGAATCATTTCATAGAGTATATCTTTATTACATAATTATTTATTCTGTAGTACCTCTGTAACTTGAAAGTATGGGGTGAAATAATAATTATTAATTATTAATCTCCATCTTTCACTTTTGCAGAATGGATCTACAAAGCACTCCTTTCACCGTTTAGCTAGGGTGTGGTGCAACATCACTAGCGTCATCAACAGAGATGTCGGGCTACCATTCAATTTGGTAGCTTTAAATTCCCTATCATACAGAACTCTTGAAGTACCACACGTACATTCGTAGAGCCATCTTTGGAAGGCCTCAGTTCGAAGCTTCTACTAGCAATGTGCTTCAACAACCAATCCGTCAAAGAGTTCTCCCGAAAGAAGAACTTATATTCAAAATGCTAGGTCAATCTGAAGCCTCTGTGACGAAAAGAGCTGTCAGTGCGCAAACTGTGTTTTTAATGTCTCGTGGTACAACTGCTGCTTTGACTGAACCTTTTGTATCCTAAAAGCATGATCATGAAGCTTCCTCATTAGGAAGCAAATTAACCAAAAGATAGAGAAGAAGGGGAAACACTGAGCTAAGGGCTCAACAGATCCCCTTCGAATGACCTAGTGAACAAGCGATACTGCCGTCAGAAGCGAGTATTCTCACCCATAATAACTTTAATAATCTAAAGGGGGTAAAGAGGAATAGCTCTACTGGTAAAATAAAGTAGTCCTTCTGGAACCAACCACGTCAAGCTCCACCACCATTGAGGAAACAACCTGAAACACTGTCTACCAGAATACACAAAGTTCTCAAAGTAGCTAAGGACAGAGGCCTAATGAAAAGAAGATTTCAGAGGCCTGTGGTGATGAAAAATACTGAAGCTCCACCAATGAGGTTGTCATCTCTTCTGGTAACCATTCATCGATCCCAGTATGCTTCATGCGATGAGCATCAGAGTGTGACACTTGGATGCGTCCAAGAATCCATTGCTGAAAGGTCCCAGCAAAAGGGTAAACAGATATGGAGGCCAAGGCCCTGTAATGAAACTTTGAATAATAGAAGAAGTGTGACATCTGATACATATACTCATAAATCTACCTAAAAAACAACTCATCAGAAGTGGATACCCAAAAGAAGGGATATCATTGATGAAAGACATGATGGTCGACACCATGGAGAATCCTCTAGGGGATCCCATCGTCGATCAGATTCACCCCTATAAGAGAAGGTTGACTTTGATCGCAGTCCTTTAATAGAAGAAGTATTTGTTCCACATTGAACCAGAGATCCATTGGAAACGTCGATCAAAAATTCATGTGCAAGAATAAAATAATGAAGATGATTCTATGGAAGTAGAAGTCGTCGATATGGTCAGAGATATAGTTGAACTTTCCACGCCATCAGTAGCGACATGGATCTAGAAAACCTGAACCTGAATTTGAGTCTTCACAGAAGTAAATAGAAGATGGATCTTCAATCTTTGTCGAAGATGAAGAAGAAGAAGATCAGAATGAGAAAGATATCATGAGTGTCAAAGTTGTTTATATGGTTGAACAAATAAATGATCAGCCTGGTACATACTTTATACCTCAATAGTCCCAGCCCCGATTGTCTACAATTGCACAAGGAGAAGGACAGTCAAGTTGTTCTCCTGAAAATAAACAGGGAACAACAATAAGAAATAGAGGAAGAGGAAGAGCCTGTACTGATTGATGCCATGAGGCTAGCTAGAGAGCAAAGGAAAATGCAGCATCAAATGGAGGTCAAAGACAAGGAGATTGCATAGCTTGGTACCAAAATGAATGATATGATGGCACAAATGAACATCATGATGGAGATGTTATAGAAGAATATCATATCAGGTGTAACACCTGTTTCATCTACTAATCAACAGACAGCTAATAATACAACTTCTATACCACCCGCCACTGTGATACCTCATGCTCCTACAGTACATGCTATGCATGAAGCGAGGAACAAAGTTAACCCACTACCTCTCTAGCCAACAATACAAAATCGGCTAGCACCCAGAGGTACTCTAGAAACAATAATCAATGAAAAGATAAAGGCATTCATAGCCTCAGTAGGTGAAAGGCGGTGTGTGGTCGCCTACCAGAATATGACCAAGTGTCATACCCAAAAGGTTACTCGGTGCCAAAATTTAATACTTTCAGTGGGCTTGGTAATCCAAAGCAACATCTAGCCTAATTTAAAGCTACTTGTGATAACATAGGAGGGAACGACACACCTGCTTTTCTATCAATTTGTTAGTAGCCTGACCACAGCCTCTTTCAAATGGTATGCAGAATTGTCAACTGATTCAATTAAAATATTTGCTGAATTAGAGACTATATTTGTGAAGAGGTTTGCCAATGCAACCGAGAAATCACAATCGCTGACCTTGCCTTGCTAAAAAGGAGGAAAGATGAGTCAGTGACAAAATTCATAAGTTGTTGGAACAACTTAAGTATAAAGTGTGAGCAACAATTGGAAGAAGAACATGCGATCCAATTGCTAATGGGCAATATGAATGATAAAATGACACCATTTCTATGCATGACGTTGTTTGCAACATTCCAGGACTTACTCGATAGGGTGGCTAAATTTAAAAAGTTGAATCACCCTATGTCTGAAGTATATACAGATAAAGCAAAGAGAAACAAACCTTTAGACTCAAGAAGA
The DNA here is from genome assembly GCA_021442155.1 of Cymbidium sinense. Classification (NCBI taxonomy): domain Eukaryota; kingdom Viridiplantae; phylum Streptophyta; class Magnoliopsida; order Asparagales; family Orchidaceae; genus Cymbidium; species Cymbidium sinense. The sequence goes on from CM038229.1 coordinate 101,265,733, forward strand.
AATGAAATTTATGCCACTTCCTGTAGCTCAAATGACAAAAAGTGGGTGATATACAATGTGTATAAAGGAAAGTAGCTAATGTATAATGATGATAAGGCAAAGAAGTTTGTTTATTCTAATCCACAACCAAAATTGGTATTAGGAGGCAATGAAAAACCCCAAACTTTTCCAAGTGGTGGGGAGCATCTAAAACAAGCAACAAGAGATGATGAGTGAATGTGACCATCTCTTAAAGAAAAGATGAACAAAGACTATTCCTTTAGAAGGGGCAGTGTGGCTAAATTATTTCGGCAAGCAGTTAAAGGTCTACAATTACCAAAATCAAAAGGCCTGAAGAAGCTGATCAAGTCAATAATCAATAATCCAAATTGTCCCTATCATTGAATGATCAGTCACCCTATTGAAGATTATTATGTCTTCAAAGATTGGCTATAAAGGAAGTATCGATGATGCACTATCCGATAGTATTCTAGTCAACCTGAGAGAGAATCTACAATGATGATTGCATCATCTTTGTATCATCCAGCAAAGATAAAAAGAATGAGAAATTAGTTCAGATTGAAGAATGAGAAAATGTAGTTCCCAAAAATACTGTGAAAATATTGAAGCAGCTAAAAAATGTCCCTAGTGTAAAGTGGAAATCACCGCTTGAACCTATATTGGACTTAAGAGAGATGCCTAAACCAAGTATTTGGGCTTCTCATAACATTCTGATAAGGCTACTTCGTCATCAACATGAGAAGCAGTCTACTAAACGTAGGCCTCATAAATCAAAGAAGTCAGCTAAGAAAAAGAAGATCAAGAAGAGAACTACAACTCAAAATATTATTAACAATTTATAAGAGTATCACAAGCCGGCAAGACAGCCATTTAGGCTTGTAGACTTCATGCCTAAACTTCACATATCTGAATTGGATGAAGAAGATAACGGTGAATCTTGTCCAGTAGAGACATGTCGAATCATATGCATGATGTCAGATATTCTTTAACATCAGTTACTCTGAAATGATAATGGGGGTTAGACAGACTTGACCAACCTATCACAATTCTTATGAGGAAAGCAAGAAGAGCCTAAGGAGCTAGCATCTGAATTTTGTTTAATGACTCAACAAGATAATAGTTTAGATGAAGATCTATATTTTCCCGATGGAGAAGAGTCAGACTCATCGATATCATCATGGATGAGGTTGAAAAAAGAGTCTAGCCCTTTTGACCAATCTTCCAGAATAAGAAAAGATTTTGAAGAAACTTCAGAAGAATCTGAGCGAGATAAAGTTATTCAAGTTCACTTGAGAAGTGGTAAAGTCTTACCACCTGCATCAAAAATGGAAATGCAAATAAAGATAAAGACAAACAAACTGAAGTCAATGAAGATATCATTCACAAAAATCCTAGAATGAAGCCTAAATCAAATGAAAGATAGATTATAATATTCTATCACATAAGAAAGATCCATGCACGTGTGTACGAGGCTCTCTTAATGTCAAAAGATCTCCGAGAAACTTTGATATAGGCTCTCAAAGATCCGGAGAGTTATGAAGCTTACTTTGCTGAAAAATGCATGACTGAAGCATTGCAAACTCAAGATCTCCCAATAATCACATTTTTGAAGAAGATCTTATGTTGGGAATGACATATCACAACCATCCTCTATATGTTACTGTAGAGAGTGATGGCATCTCGATCAGCCAAATATTGATTGATCCAGGTTCTTCTATCAATCTTATGAGTTTAAAGGTATTAAGAGGATTATCACTTGATATCCAACATCTTGGGAGAGATAAGTTGATGGTTCATGGCTTCAATGAAAAAGGACAGAAAACTCTAGGTTCTTTCATTCTCCCGCTCAAGTTGAGAGATTTATATATAGAAGCCAAGTTTCATGTAATCAATGCTGATACATCATTTAGAGCTCTCTTGGGGCATGGTGGTATGAGTATGGCATGGTCCCATCAACTATGCATCAGTGTATGAAGTACCTAAAAAAGAAGAAGAATTTAGAATTTCCGGTAATCTACAATCATTCTCCGTCAATGAAGCAAAGATTTATGAAGATGCAAAATACTTCATCCCTAAAGAGCTCAAGACAATAAAGCCTCTTGAAGCAATAACATCCATTTCAGGAACTAAAAAACAATTTCGTAAAGTGAAAGAGCAGAAGCAAAGAGGAAGAAAGAAGGCAATGCCAACTCTCCCTAAAGCACTTGATTCTGCATATAAATCAAGAAAATTAGTTCCTCATTTGGGAAGTGACATAAAAGAAGGAGAAGATATTCCTGTCAAACCTAAGAGAACTTATAAGCTTTCAAGAAAAGAAGAGTATAAAATAAGTGATTCTAATTCAGACTATGATTTTGAATCTACTTATGGAAATAGAGTTAGATGGTAGGAGGATAGCTCACTTGGCCAGTCGACTCACTCAAAATTATACCCATCCCTCAGCAGTGCTTCAAAAAAATCATTCCACTAGAGGTTCATAATATTGAAGAATTGATAACAGTCTATTTGCCGCCGTTGAGTGAGAGCGGCGGACTAGGAACTCTATTCTATAAATCTGAAGAGTCTCAACCTCAAAATTTTGAACTCAACATGAAAGTTCTGATGAGATAGTACCAACAAAAATACCAATATGCTATCCACAAAAATTACGAAGAATGATGCATAAGCTTAGAATTCATATTGGGACTACTAAATATAGAACCCAAATCTTTAACAAGATTTGGAGCCAAAGAAGACCTCAAGCATCATGAAGAAATGATAAGTTTATCACTAAAGGCCTGGGATTCATCCGCAAATATCATCAAAATAGAGTCTGTTATAATATTATAGAATCTGAGATAGAAACTCATAGTGATGAAGAAGATGATTCCCATGAAATTCTTCTTTAAAATGATGAAGAAGTAGAAGTCAAGCCCGTACATGAAGAACTTGAAGATGGTGGACAAATAGCTACTATGGATGAACTTAAAGAAATCAACCTAGGAGTTGAGGATGATCCACGTCCAACTTTCGTCAGTGCTCTTCTGCCTGATGAGAAAGTTGAAGAGCTAAAAATGCTACTTTGTGAATTCACGGATTGCTTTGCCTGGACATATTTTGAAATGCTAGGCTTATCCCATGATGTAGCAGTTCATAAACTAGCTATTAAACTAGAAGCAACGCCTATTAAGTAAGCTCCTAGAATGAGATTGGAGATTGAAGAACAGGTAATTACAGAAACTAAGAAATTGATCAAAGCAAGCTTCATCCGGGAGGAGAAGTATGTAGATTGGATAACAAACATTGTCCCAGTTAAGTAGAAGAACGACCAAATCCATCTCTGCATTGACTTCCGGGACCTAAATAAGGCGTGCTCAAAAGATGACTTTCCACTTACAATATCAGAACTACTAGTGGAGAACACTTCCAACTATGATATATTCTCATTCATGGATGGATCATCGGGATACAACCAAATCAAAATGACACCTAAAGATGAAAAATATACATCATTCAGAACACCTATTGACATCTATTGCTACACAATCATGCCCTTCGGCTTGAAAAATGCTGGAGCTACATACCAAAGAGCCATGAATTTTTGATGAGTTGATTCATCAAAAGGTGGAATGTTATGTCGATAATTTGGTAGTAAAGAGTTTGAATCGTGAAAACCACTTCGAAGACTTGAGAATTGTACTAGAGATAATTAGAAAATATGATCTTAAGATGAATCCTCTAAAATGTGCATTCAAGGTATCTTCCATAAAATTCCTAGGGTACATTATATGTCACAAAGGTATTAAAATTGATCCTGCTAAAATCAAGGCTATTATGGAGATGCCTCTACCAAAGAGTTTGTGTTAGCTTCGTTCTTTACAAGGACAGCTTGCATTCATCCGTCGATTTATATCAAACCTATCAGGACGCTGTCAACTATTTGCAAAGTTGATGAAGAAGGATGCTCCATTCAAATGGGACAGGGAGTGTCAAGAAGCCTTCAATAGCATTAAAAGCTATCTATAAATCCACCAATCCTTACAGTGCCTACTCATCGGGAGCCTCTCATTCTATACACATCTGTATTAGAAGAGTCCCTTGAAGCATTATTGGCACAACATAATGAAGAAATTAAAGAGAATACTCTTTATTATATCAGTCAAAGGCTGATTAGAGCAAAATGAGATACTCTTCGATAGAGAAGCACTGTTTAACATTGATCTTCGCGATCCAAAAGCTTCGTCACTATATATTATCTCACAAGATTACCCTCATCTCAAGGATTGATCCCTGAAGTACTTGATGATAAGACCAGCGTTAACAAGTCGCTTGACAAGATGGGCAGTACTGCTTCTATAATTTGATATCACATACATTCCACAGAAAGCAATGAAGGGACAAGTCTTGGCAGATTTTCTAGCTGCGCATCCTATCCCTGTGGATTCTTCTCTTAATGATGATTTACCTGATGAGCAAATTATGTTCATTCATGAAAGAGAAAAATCACAAATTTAGAAATGTATTTTGATGGAGCCTCATCGATCAAACAAGTCCAACATCTAAATTTCTCAAGAGCAAGGTGAACCTCATAACACAAGGAGGGATAATGAGATGATCATCATACGGATTGAACTAATAATGAAATGAAATATGAAAGAAGGTCTTGAAGAACTTTCATAGTATTCAAAACTTGCACATTTTGATGATTCTCGCCTTATTATAAATCAAGTACTTGGCATCTATAGAATCAACAAGCTTTAGCTTTCTATCACAAGTGAGTTCTTGAGCTTATGAAGATACCAAATATCACACTAACTTGAGTCTCGATCCGAGAATAGCAAAGCCGATCTACTTAGCAAAATTAGCTAAGGAAATGGCAAGTATAAAGGTGATTATGTCATGATCAAAATATTTACTCGATGAGTCTTAGATTCAATAAAGTATCAATCCCCATAGGTAGATGGATTATCAAATCTGACCCAGCAGGATGCGACTCATGTTGCTCTCATACTCTCCAAAATCAACAAGAAATTGTACCAAGAAGAGCTAAGAAGGACATTGCTTCAAAAAAGTAGTGAAGCCTTTACGGTGGAAGAGTCACGTGATTGGAGGAAACCCTTCATCGACTACTTTAAAGAAGATAAATTACCAAACAATAAATCACCTCAAATCGAGAAGAGAGAGAATGCTATGCTATGCTTTCACAACAATACTTTATATCATAGATCTTTTGAACAATATGCCTAAATATGATGAAAAGTACCAAAGTGATGGTTGAAGTTCATGACTGTGGTGCAATCAGTCCCAAGATGGTAAGAGATCAAAATGATATACTATTATTGGCCATCTATGGTGAGACTATTAATCATGCTAAGAAGTGTCATGAGTGTCAAGTATATGGGAATCTCATTCATCAACCTCCGAATCCACTACACCCAATGATAGCATCCCGCCATTCAATGTAGTGACCAATTGATCCACTATCCACCACACTACTTCATCCTAAGGACCATTTTCTCTAAGTGGGCTGTTACCCATTTAAAAAGTTACTATTGACAAAGTGATCAACTTCTTCATATAATGTGGTCTATAGATTTGGAGTGCCACGTCAAATAATTTCTCACAACACCTTTAAAAGTGCAAAGATTTCATCGTAGAAATAAAATTGATTGGTGATACTCTTCAATATACAATCCAAGAGCAAATGGCTTGGTAGAGGCTTTCAATTGGTCGAATTTCTTAAGAAGATTCTCACCAAAAATAAAAGAGAATGACATACCAAGTTAAGGGCTTTATGGATCAACCATAAGACAGACGACTAAAACCACTCCCTATTCATTGGTATTTGAACTAAGTAGTTCTTCCACTTGAAGTTGAGTTGCCTTCACTCAGTAGCCATCCAAGAAATCTAATCAAGATCAAAATGCTCATTTGAGAATGGAGGAACTCGACGCACTGATGAAGTTAGACCGCAAGCTCATCAAAATCTGGAAGTCTATCGAGCAAGATGTCAGGGCTTTTGAAATGTGGCCTCAACATTCCAAAAAAGGAGAATTGGTCTTAAGAGAAGACCAATTACAATTAAATTTGAGCCTAATTTTGTCATTGAAAAGTGTGTCAAGGAGGATACCAACTCATTGACCTAAAGGGTGAAAGACCAATGCAATTAATGGTCATAGTTTAAAAAAGTATATACTTGATACAATTCTCGAGGTAATAAAACCCCCCCGCAAGACATGGGAAATTTTTTTTAGTATACCTATTTAGGTCGACATCGTGCTTCATGTCGAGATCCCTAAATAAACATACTCTAGATGAAGAACTTTTTTGTGAAAATTTCCTGTTACACATGGGGCATTTTTTAGATTTTTATATATAGATGAAATCAATGTTGTATGTTAAAATCCCCTTTAGAGTATATTAATTCAAATATTGATGTATTTGCATATCATCCTAAATGTACTTAAGAATTTCCCCTGCAAGATAGAGGGCATTTTTTTTTGTTTATGTTAAATTTTCAGTTGACATCGTGCTATAAGACGAGATCCTCGAATATATTCTTATTCAAGTTAACATTAGCTTTACGCCAAAATTCCTGAATATATCCATAATTATTACTATTAAGTTTAGAGTCCAGAACAAAAGAATCTATTTCGCAAAAAAGACATCCCTAAATGTCAAGAAATTATCTCCTGATTTGTGAAATTATGGAGATCAAGTCGAAGAACTCGATTTTGAAGCTTCAATCAACCGAAGTTGAAGCAATATCAACCTCTACATCCTCAAGTCTAGACAGATGAGTTCTAAAGGAACTCAACACAAATGGTCGAGTTCGACGCCTCCTCACTCAACAAGCCGCAAGAAAAGGCCACAATGAAAGAGCTCCCTTTCGTCACCATGACAAACCACCCACTACACTCAAGAAGACTCTAGATTCTAAAGGTTGAACTCAACAAGCCCAAATATGGTCGAGTTGCTGATGCTCTCCTCACTCAACAAGTCGTAAGAAAAGACCGCAGTGAAAGAGCCCTTGCTCGTCAGTCCAATGACGATATATGTTCAATCTCAAACCAGATTCAGCTTAGTGATTACAAGCAATCAGGATCCAAGAGATCTCTCTACTTGATCGATAAATCAAGGCAATATGAGGAAACGCTCAATTCAGGGCTACCTCAAATCCATCTATATATTTCCCGCAGGGTGATATTTCAATTTATTCAAAATGATGCAAGCTCAAGCAAGGATCAATGTTCATCATCGAACCAAAGCGTAAAGCATAGGGAAAAGTCAATTCCATAGTTCATACAAAGTCAACTAAAGGAATTTTGTGGTTATTCAGTATGTTAAAGCACACGTTGCTAGACTAATAACTCAATATTGATCCTATATAAGTCGGAAGGTTGGGTCATCTGTATGTATCCTTCAACAAATCCATCAAAGCAGCAAGCACAAGGTTCATGGAGTGCATACACTTCCTAACAAGTCAATAGGGACATATCAGGTATGTCCTTCATCATGTCCATCAAGCTAAAAGCTAGGACATAAGGAATTTCAAATCCGACCAAGCATGGATAAACCGATTCCCTAGTGGAGTCCTTCATCAAAACAAGCAAACCAATTTCTTCATCAAACCCAACCAAACATGAAGCTAGGGTCGGAGGAGGCTCAAATCTGTAAGGACATAAAAGAAAAAGATCTTCAGCAAAGCCATTAAAGTAGAGAGTAGATGGTGTAAGAACTCTTATCTATCCGACAAGTCAATTCTGATAAATCGGTCAATCTCATCATTTAGCATGTCCTAAATAAGGCATCATACTAATGACAAATCCTATCAAAAGCTCCATAAGCTATTACAATCGTTTAAATGATCCAAGTTCTATGGGAAATCAATTCAACAAACGTGACTCATTCCATGCACAAATCACATTTATTGTGGGGCATTTGTTGACCTCCATATGTGTTCCATAAGTCAAAGTACAAATCAAATCAAACTTCGAGGTGATGCAAATTGACAAAATCAATGTCATTGAAAATGGTCAAAATGAACTCCAATCGATGAACAGACTTTGTTGTCATGTTTTGAATGTCGAAATTGATAATAATATAAATATTGCAAAATCTAACGAGTAATCGATAAAGCAATCGAGCTATCAATGTGTCACATGTCGATCGAAGCTACGATGATATCCAAATGATCTCTTCAAAATTGATCATATAGCTTTGAAATATCAAAACTATCAAATGAGATTCCCAATTAAGTCGTAAATATCGAATGATTTGAAGTGACAACACTCAAATCGAGGCTGAAATGCATTAGATGTCACTAAAAATTTCCAAATGACTGATCGATGAACAGACTTCGTCATCACGTTCAAAATGTTGAAATTGATCATAATAAAAATATTGCATAATCTAAAGAGCGACCGATAAAGCGATCAAGCTATCAATGTGTCGACACGTATACCAGAGTTAGAAAGTTGCGATGATGTCCGAACGACCTCCATTTACGAAATTGATTATGTCGTTAGTTTTAAAATATTAAAATCTATCAAATAAGACTATTCATACTTAATTCGGACAAGTCTGCATGAAAATTGAGCGGTCGAAAGCGGCGATACGTATTTTGAGATGAAATTGACCCAATTTGACGCTGACTTGAACCAAAGGCCTCGATCGCTAAACGACACACGCCATTGATTTTAATATATATATATATATATATATATATATATATATATATATATATATATATATATATATATATATATATAAGTTTACCAATGCAAAGTTCACATTAAGACCGTTTAAACAACTTAAAATTTATTTAAAATCCTAAATTACCTCCTCAACTCCTCTAATTTTCTAGTTCAAAAAAGAAAAAATGGTTCTCATGTTTTTCTCATTCCTAATGCCCACTCCAATCCCTTCCTCGATTCACGCAGACGAAATTCCTCTTCGACTCCACCTCTTGATTATGTCAGATCCTCGCCCACCAGATCTGGTCCCACCGCTGCTCCGCCAGACCCGCTGAAGGCCCACTTCCTTCCAGAGCGCATCCAGGGCTCAGGCAAATCCACGGCTCTGCCCCACAGAATCTCACCACATCTCCCACTGAGTCGACCGCCTGATGCTCACAAGGCTCTTCCAGAAGTCACGCCCACCTCCGGCCCCACATGCTCACAGATCTGGGGCTACACTTCTTCCATCACGCTTTGGCTCCACAGTCACTGCCTGCATCCATCACGCTTCTTCCAACTACATCCGCTTCCAACCTGCTGCTCTGCCGGCTATTCCCCAGTAGACGCTTCCGCCTCTGCAAATATGTTCAACCACATCCAAATCATTCATTCCATTTCAAGCCGCTTCATTTCTCCTTCTTCCCTCAGGTTTTTTCTGTAAGCCATCCAGACTATTCCTTCCCGCCAGAACCCCAATTTTCGCTTTCAGAAACTGGGACGAACATCATTAAGAGGAATTATTCTTTTTCGGTCGACATCACACTCCTTTATCCTTCCAATTTTCACTTGAAACCGAGAAGAACATCAAGAGAATTTTTTTTAAATTTCGCTTCACACTCGTGCATTACCTCCTCAATAAGCTCAGCCTGAGAAGCAACACCGCAAGAGTGAGTTTTTCTCTTGGTTTTCGGCATACCCAACCTTGTTCACTTACCGAGCATTGCAGCGCGCCAAAAAATGAGTCAGAACATGTGGGATCTGTGAATATGGATATATATACATGCTTGTGTTTCTTTGTAGGTTCAAGGCTCAAGGCCTCAAGAGAGCTGAGATGAAAAGTGGTATCATAAAACACCACGCTCAAGAGGGCATACCGAGTGACATCCGAGATCTCCCCCTAAATATCGCCAAAATTTTGTCTAATTTCTAGACTTAAAAAAAAAAGGGGGGGAATGAATATATATTGCATTTGTATTTTTTTTAAGTTTGAAGGCTTCATCATGCTCAAGAGGACGCGATGAGATGAAAACTTGGTTGTAGTGTGAAGACACTCATGCTTCAAGAGCATCGACCAAAACACCCCCGATGCAGCCCCCTACACGGGGATGATGCCGGGAGGCTACCGAAATTTAGACTAAAATTCAATATTTAAACAAATTCAAAAGGAAATTACTTAAACTTAAGTCAAACAAAAGAATATATGACAAATATGAAGATAAATGTTAAATCAAAGAGAACTAGAGGGGAAGCTTTTAAAGAAAATTTTGGAAAGAATGGAACACTCATTTAAAATACAAGTAAAATTTGGGGAGGCTAATATTCATAAACTCTAATTGCGATTCTCTATGGCTTAAATTGAAGTAATGAGTAAGTTATATTTTCTTGTAAATTCTTTAAAATTAAACAATCTTTAATTGGAATTTGAGGAGACTAATGCTAAGCTCATAACAAACTTGCAATAAACTTAAAGTCTAAGGATGAATCCAAATTAGGTTTAATAACTCTTATAAGAATATGGAGATGATTACTATGCTAGCTAATAAGCATAAGTAGGGCTAAAGTAATAAACATTGAAATCAGCATAACTTATAAAAGTGATTTAAATTAAGCATAATCAAGTTGGGAAAATTGCAAAAACTCAACAAGTAAACTAAGTGCAAGTAATATTTTAAATTATAATCTAAATCAAAATGCCTGCCTCGCCACCGGCTGCAATTCTTTGTACAAGCAGATAGAACGCGACACTAAATTAAATGCTATATGAATGAAGAAGCTTTCCTTCAATACAAAAATTACAGAGTTTCATTTTAATTATGATTTTCATAATCAATGGCTTCATTAATTAGATGAAATTATCTAAACTATAAAAACCTGCATGTGCTCGAACATAGAGATTTTAACTGCAAATTTCAATGTCTGAAAAAGCTGTGCAGGCTAAGTTGGAACTAAATAAAAATTTGAAATCAATCTCATAATTCAAAGATAAACACTATATAAAGTCTTAAATATACCCTCATGGGCCCCGACACTATGTTGAATGCTTAAAGTTAAGTGTCCACGTTACGCTTCTGCTTAGTCTTAGATTGATCAGTTAACAAAACCTAAAAACCTATAATAAGAGTTTCAAATTAGTATAATATCTGAGAAACTAATTTTGTCAGGTGACAGTATATCTAATCCTCTGTTAGTAACTAAACAGAGTTGATAGGATCTAAAGCTCTTAAACATATTCAAATTAATCGATTGTTCAAATCAAATTAACTCAAATTGAATGTCAATCAAAAAGCTATTTAAATGAAACTCTATCATTAAATACTTAAATCAAACTCAATCATCCACTTTCAGCAACTGTTTGTCAGGTGACAAATTAAAAAAACTCTAGCTCACAAAGGAGCCAATGTCAAATCAAGTGTTCCTGCTCACTCTCAATCAATCTCTGCTAAGAATGTGTCGTGGTCCCACGTGTGGTTTACTAATAAGCTCCAGATGAAGCAAGCATGACTGAGTCCGACGGGTGGTTTGGTCAAAGCTCTATTATATTACTTCATGACCATAATGCTCCCCAATGGCTCCGCCCTTTGAGTTGTGAATCATAGGGTATACTTGATAGGGAAAAGATCCCTCTATCAGCTAAGGTAAACTTAAGACTGTCTCCTTAGATAAACACCATCCTAGATCTACAACGATTTCTTGGATGACGTAACCATGTGTTGCTGATAAGGATCCTTTGGTCAAGTTGGGCCGACTACCTTAGACTAGGGAACTGCTCGGGATGACAAAATAATGGGATCTAGATCGATGTGGGATCCAAAAATTCACCACCGACCTCTTTTGGAAAACAAAAAGAAAAGAGTTATTTTAGTGTCGGTGATAATTTCAAAAGGTAATAATAGTACACATACCTGAGATTTCATTCTCATTTGGTGAGAACTTTTATATCCGGTTCCAGTTTCTTAAAGCAAGCCCCTATAGTTAATTACCTCCCAATACCGAGAGCACTTTCGATTAAGCTAGTCAATGAATCGCTAAAGAACCAGTATATAATTACAATGAGTGGAGTTTAGAACTTATGAAATTATTATTTTAATTTAAAACTTTTTATGGAACGATGACGCTGATCTAGATCCCATGGTTCCTATCCCTGCCGTGATCCTGGTCCACTTAGAGAGGTAGACCCAACGATCGGGATCCTTGTCACAACATGAGTTACGCCCGCCCGCGTGTCCTTGTAGACTGGGTGGAGTTTTTCTAAGGGGACAAATATAAGTCAACCTTAGCTAACATAGACTTTTGCCCAACCAAATACATTCTACATTTCATCTCAAAGAGCAAAGCCGTTGGGGAACATATATGATCGGACCGTAATTTAGTGGTGCCATATCGCATGGAACCTCCTGGCCGAGGGCTCGTTGTAACGCCATTTATGTTCAATCATGGGTAAAACCACACAGAGGACAGCCACGCACGCTTAAATATTTGAGTGTTAGTTATGCATTTGATCATATCTTTGAAAAAAAAGTTTTCTTAATTTGTCACCCCAAGACCAATAGTTGCGGAGGGGTGGGATGATTTTTTTAATTTTAATTTAAATAATTCATTTCATTTTTATTTATATTTTTATTATTTTTTTTTGAATTTTGAACATTTTATGATTGATTTAGATTTGAATATATGATCATTTATCATTAAAATTTTAATTATAATTACTATTCTCGATCATAACTAATATCAATTGATTATCTGTCTACTCGCCCATTTTCAGGATCTAATTCATTGTCTCAAGAAGTATAATCCTTCAAAACCTTGTCCACTCTAACAAACATAGGATTAATTGAGACTTTTCGAGGGCTTGAATCGAAGCTATATATTGATTCATATCTTATATTATATGAAAGAATTAGCTTCTCAGATATTATTAACTTGAAATTCTCATGATATCAAAATTTTTTAGGTTTTGTTAACCCGGACCCGGTCCGAAGACCAAACCGAGAATATGTATAGCATCTATTCTTTTGTATTTGACTTAGTAATTACTTCAACATGCATATGAATATCTATTCTTTTGGAAATTGCATGGACATTAAGATGTCTAATGTTGAAGTTTATATGTCAAATTTTGATTTTTTGAGTTTTGTTAACCCGGACCTGGTCCAAAGACCAAACCAGATGTATAACATCTATTCTTTGTTTCATATCTAACTTGCACATGTCCCTAAGGTTTGGACATTTCAACATACATGCGAGTATCCATTCTTTTCTTCTTCTTCTTTTTAAATGTTGTATGGACTTTAAGGTGTCAAGTCAAAATCTAGGTTCCATTTGCAAGTTTAGGTTTTGATATGACATTTTTAGGTTTTGTTAACCTGACCGTCCAAGACCAAACCGGATGTGTGACTGTTCTTTATATTGACTTAGTAATTACTTCAACATGCATGTAAGTATCTATTCTTTGAAAATTTTCATGGAAATTAAGATGTCTAAGTTGAAGTTTATATGTCAAATTTTAATTTTTGAGTTTTGTTAATCCAAACCCGATCCGAAGACCAAACCGGGAAGTATAACATCTGTTCTTTGTTTATTTATCTTGCATTTGGATCACATGTCTTTCTAGATATTTGATTTATTGGATACTTCATTTGGGCCAAAAAATAAAGTGAGGAATCTAAAATAGACATAATTATTTGATTGAGAACATGATATGCACTTCATTTGGGCCAAAAATCTCCCTTTTATGCCACCAATCAGCAAGGGAAAAGAGGCTGAAATAAATTATTTTGGAGACCCATTTGATCAATCATGAAGTAGTGGACCTAAAATAGACTTAGGCATTTGATTGAAAATAAGATATGCATAATGTTTACCAAAATCCTATGCCACAAATCAAGAAAAAATATGCAAATAAATTATTTTGAAGGCTCATTTGATCAATCATGAAGTGGACCTAAAATAGACTTAGCATTTGATTGAAAATAAGATATGCATAATGTTTGGGGCCAAAAATCTCCTTTTCCACAAATCAAATAAGGGAAATATAATGAAATAAATTATTTTGAAGGCCCATTTGATCAATCATGAAGTAGTGGACCTAAAATATACTTAGGCATTTGATTGAAAATAAGATATGCATAATGTTCCAAAACATCCCTTTATGCCACAAATCAAGAAGAAAAATATGCAAATAAATTATTTTGAAGGCCCATTTGATCAATCATGAAGTAGTGGACCTAATAGACTTAGGCATTTGATTGAAAATAAGATATGCATAATGTTTGGGCCAAAATTCCCCTTTTATGCCATAAATCAGCAAGAGAAAATATACTAAAATAAATTATTTTGAAGGCCCATTTGATCAATCATGAAGTAGTGGACCTAAAATAGACTTAGGCATTTAATTGAAAATAAGATATGCATAATGTTAAATAAACTCCCTTTTATGCCACAAATAAGTAAGGGGAAAATAGGGATTGAGGATATTTTGAGCCATTTTGATCAAGTAAAATGTTGTTGATGTAAGATAAAGACTGTCATTTATCTAAGAGTATGTTATGAATCCCATATAGGCCAAATACACATTTTTATGCAACAAATCAGTAAGGGATATGAGCTGAAATAAATCACTTTGAGGGTCCATTTAATCAACTATGAAGTAATGGACCCAAAGTAGATTTAGGCATTTAATTTGGGCTAGAAATCCTCTCCTTATGTAACAAATCAGCTAAGAAAAGAGGCTGAAATAAATTATTTTAGAGGCCAATTATACTATGATCCATAGCCCATGTTTCTCTTAATAATGGGGAGGAGAAGACAAAGATATAAGTAGATGTCATATGTCATTTAAGAGATAAGTTGATTAATTAAAATCCACCTCCTTCACATGCAAGCTCATGACAAATGGGGCATAAGTACCCATTAAATTTTATTAAGAAGATATGACAAAAAAAGTTTATTTTCCCTTTAAATCCATTTCTCTCTTTTTTATGACATTAAGGGAAGTGATAATGATGCACAAGGGCATGCCACATGTCCATGCATGTGCATGTGATGTGATAAATGACATGAATTTGGATGAAAACCCCTTGCATGCAACTTATAACAAGGCATTATATGTGTCAATGGTATAACAATAGATGATAAGAGGAGAAGGCTAGGGAAGCCTATAAATAAGAGGGGATTTTCCTTTCACAAAATCACTACATTTTCTACTCTCATTTTCTCCCTTATAGCACAAGTTTAAGTTCTTTCAATCTTGTGAAAGGGTTAAGTTGTGCCACATAGACTTGTAAGTTTCTTTTTTAACTTGATAATTTTCTATTTTGATATCTTCATGATATATGTTATGTCATATGGTAGATATTATTTTCTATGTATTTATGTTTAAGCACATGTCCAACATATAACGCTAGAGCTTTAGGATGAGCATTAAATAATACATATAATAATGACCACTTAATAGGATAACTTGTATGATATAAAAATCAATACATAAGCATTCATGTTTAACATAAATAAGCATTCATGTTTAACATAAATAAGCATTGATCAATTCATATACTCATGTTGCATTTGCCACAGAATATGATAGCTTGTATGTTATAGAAATTGAAGCATAAGTATCAACTCATGTCACATTTGCTCATAGGATAGCTTGCATGATATAGAAATTGAATCATAAGCATTCACATTGAGATAAATAAAATTTTAAGCCAACATGACAACTTAAGCATTTCATCCTTTCTTTCTATCTTCTTTTTTTACCTCTCCATCCCTCAAAGGCTACGGGGACTTCTTCCCACCACGCCAAGAAAGGTATAATGGCGAGACCGCTGACGAATTTATTTGCACCACGCCAAGAAAGGCGTATGGGTTCACATCATCCCTACCATGATGGAGAAACATGAGTAGGTACTTATATTAAAAGCTTGCATTTGTATATAAACATGCTTAAACATTGCTGAAGATGCCAAGTGCAGCTACCACGCCAAGAAAGGCGTATGGTAGATGTCGAGACTCCACGTCCGAATTTTGTTTGCCCACCCACCAAGAAAGGCGTATGGTTAGCATAAGATAACATTTTCCTACCATGTTGAAAAATATGAAGTACTTATGGTAATAAATTTAAAGTTGCACTATATAAACATGCTTTATATTAGAAAAGAAATCTTACCTTTTTTCTTCTTTTTTATCAAACAGCCTCCCACACACCCCTACATATGGGGTTTCATGAGATTCCCCACCACGCCAAGAAAGACGGTATGGGTGGATGTCGATACACCACGAATTTTGTTCACCACGCCAAAGATGGGTTAGCACATCATAAGATTTCCACCATGTTGGAGAAACATGAGTATGCACTTATAATAAATTTAAAGCTTGCATAATAAAAAAAAAGAAAGTTGCTGTACATGTATAATAATAATATTTACAAATTCTCCTGCTCTCCCATGTGGGGTTTGAGAGATCCCCCACCACGACAAGAAAGTATGGGGTGGATGTCGTGAGACACCACGAAAAATTTTGTTTGCCCACACCACCAAGAAAGGCATGTATGAGTTAGCATAGCATAATGAATTTCCCTATTAATAAGATATCAAATGATAGAAATAGGCAAGTATGCAAGTAGGGATTAAACTCAAAAGTCAATCATTCCTTTCTTCCTTTCACAAGATTTTGCATAATGTATCATTAAGAATTGATTTAAGCAAAGTAACAAGAATGAAACCCATAAAGAAAGTAAACAATTTCAGATTTTGGAGTTTCAGATTTTGGGGTTTCATAACACCCAAGCCCTTCTATGCTTTTAAATTTCATATTTCATCATTTTCTTTTTTGTAGGTAAGAAAGACAATTTCAGCAAACATTAACTTCTCCATATGATAAGAACATAAGGTTGAGGATAGGAAAAACTTGCATTTAGCTTAAGAATTCTATTTTCTATCCCAAGCAGGAATTATTTTCAGCAAGATAAAAGTATAGATATCCATAGGAAGCAACAAGCAATCAAACACTAGGGCCTAGGATTTAAACCATATTTGAAAACCCCCTCTTCTTTAATTTCAGATTTCAATCTAATCATGTGCAAGAGACAAAACGAATGAAACCCATAGGGGATAGCAAGCCATAAACAAATCTCATTGTGTTGAAAATATGAAATAGGCAAAACAAAAGTAAAGAGGCTTTAATGAAATCTTTACATACACATGAATCTAAGAGAAGATTTAATTTTGTTCAACAAATTTTTTTTTGTTATATGCCATGAACATGTATGTAAGGACTCTCTTTTTTTTTTATATCAAATTGACTTGCTATTTGATAAAGATTGGAAAGAATCTTTGTGGTCAACAATGATTCCACTCCCACAATGGTTGCCGAGATTAAACACAACACTAGAAATAAAGCTCCATTAAATTCATCAAAACTCCATCCTCTTTTCACAAGTTTGGTCGCAAGTTTGAACATTCTCTTCAAGAATATCCTTGCCCTTTCCCTTACTCACATCCGAATACACTATTGTCATTATTAACTACTTCTAAAATGCAATCTTTCACAAAATCCGTAAGTTAATAAAGGATACCAGTAACAAATGATGAACCTTGCCAAGAGATCAAGAATTTGAGTAGGGAAAACTGGAAGCTAAAAGGCTATCAGTCACAAAGCGTGAACCAATAATTTTTTTTTTGATGCTGTATGCAAGAAGACTTCTTTTTTTTTTTAGAATCGTTTTTGTATGTTGAAGTCAACGGAGACGGCAAGACATGAAGCAAGGGAGCAAAGGATAAAAACATAGACAGAGGAAAGAAGGGATAGTCGCTTGGTTTGCTCAAAGTGATGCCAAAATAGAAGGAAAGTCAAGCCTTGCATTACACCATAAATCCAAAGATTATATTTTCATCTCATTACTAACTCATAAAAGAAATATAATCCAACCATAGAACATATAAGGATAAATCAAATTATTTCCTTCAAGAGAAACCCACATAGCAAAATATAACTTAAGATTGAAATGAAACAACCCGGGGTTTCGGAAGGGTGATTAGAAGGATCGAGCTGCTAGTTTGAGCTTGGTCGATCTCCACTCTGCTAGGCTCACGGATCTGATGAACGAGGGAGAAAATCACACGAGGAGTCACCGAGTGTGAAATGAGAAGGAGTTCTCAAGGAGAGGGAGGATCGCAAGGCCCAAAGAAACAAAAGAACAAGAGAGGGAGCCGATCACAAAAAGGGAATCGCATCGAGAGCTTCAGCCGCAGAACTAGAGAGGGGAGAGTCGCTCGCACGCAAAGGTCGTTAGAGGGAAGAACCGAGAGGGGAGCACCCGGACGAGGGTACAGAGAATCGCGTCGCGAGACCTGAAAGCAAAGGTCGAGAGGAATCGCAGAGGGAAGAGGAGGTGGAGCGTGAATGAGAGTCAACGAAGGAGCCGTGCTAGATTAGGGATAGCGTGTTCCTTTCGGCCTTTAGGTTAGACCGCTTAATCCCATTGGCCAAATGAGCGGCGAGTTATTTTTCATTGGTCGAGCGGGCGGCAGGGGTTAGGTAAGGATTAAAGGGTTAAGAGAAATAAGGGATTAAATAGCCATTAATCATTCTAATTGCATTTTAATATTACTTTCGCATGATTTTATTTTATTTAATAAACCCTAGCAATATGGGTGTCAATCTGAAGTATTTTAGTTATGCCGAACGCAACGACGCGATCAATTTTGTGATCGGAGGCTATTCGGACAACGTCGGCGATCGTAGTGAAATTAGGTTTAAATTGTGCGACGTCGCGCTCAAATTGATCGACGTCCGCGCACACTTTGCCGAATCGGCCGCGGGAGGCGTCGTTTGATAGAATTCGACGTTTCGGTGACAACGGCGAGATCAATTCCGCGAACGGAGGTCGTTCGGACGTCATCGGGGCTTCCCGACTTCGATATGCGTGTGATTTCATTAAAAGTTGATTTTAATTATTTGATCGATCATTAATTGATTCGATATTTTTTATTCAATTAATTTCAATATTTTAGGCGCATTATGCAGTCGAATTTTCAAATCGAAGCGAATTTAATCGATTTCGATCGCGATTATGGGGGGTTTTAACCTCTACTTTATTTATTTAATTTCAAGTGACACATAGTTGTAGGTCAACAATCGAGCACGACATCATTCCCTCAGCCATCCGGTTTAAGTTGAAATGATAAATTTCATAAATCTTAAATTCTAAAACTATACATGCTGCTACTATATACTATGCATTTAGCGATATAACGACTATCTTTAATCGAAAGTTTTCTCTCACTTATTAAGAGAGGTAATTAACTTTAGTGGTTTGCGCCTATAGGAAACCTAGAACCAGATCTAAAGTCCTCACAAAATGAGGAAGAAATCTCTGAGTAGTGTCTTATCTACTATTTCATCTGTCTTCTAAAAATTACACCCATACACAAAAATCACTCTCTTCAATTCAATATTTGTCGAGATGCCGGTGACAAATTTTCGGAGCCTACATAAATATATTAAAAAAATTTTAAAAATTTTAAGTAGTAATTTAAGCATAATGTACATTATTTTGAGCATAATTTTAAAAAATAAAAAATTACTATGTATTGATATTTTTTAAAAAAAAATTATATTTAAAATATCTTATATATTTGTTGTATACTAGTGAACATCATGCTAAAATTATCTCCTAAATTAAAAAAAAAATCTCAATATACTCATTATATAGATCAATACATAACAAATTTAGATGCATCCGAATAATGTACATAATAATTTTTTCTGTTACTTATTGGGGTGATGTAGGGTAGCTTAAAACCTATGAAGTTGAAAATGTTACTCTGTTTTTTCAAAAAATAAATACTTCATTAATTTTTTTTGCCCGAAGTCGATTTCTAGTTGAATGGTTCCATAATTTAATATTTTATTTAGTTGAATGAGTTACGCTACACATCCTATAATAATCAGTGATCAAACCATAGGTATTTCTGAAAAAGAAAAATACAACTATTACCATGGGTAAAAAAAAAAAGTCTTTAATACACCTCACTTCAAGCTCCGGTCTAGATCAAGGTTGAACAAAGCTTTGTCATGCGCAGTTCCAACAGTAATATAAAATACTAAATTAAAAATATATTAATAAAACTGTCATATGTATGATCAAAATTAAAATTATAGAAATAGGGTTAGAAAAGTTAGCATATAGGTGATTCACTGATGTGTGCTTAATACATAGGCATGGTTTCATGTGCATATTTTAAATAGCTAATTAGACTGATGATGTAAAACAAATTGGGTAAGATAGTTGCTACATGATATATAGTTCATATTGTATAACTAAATAATTTGAAGGTGAAGTCAAGCAGACCTAGGGGTGTGGGCTTGGTTGATTTGGATGGATTGGATAATAAATTTTTAAAATCAATTGATTTTGGATTCTTAAAAATATCAATCAAATCAAATAAATGTAAAACCAAACAAATCAATAACAATTTGTTTGTATTTTGTTTGGAATAAATCAAAGTTTGAACATTTAAAAATTATTTGCATAATATTTTATCAGATAATAAACAAATAATAGTAATATATATTTATAATTCTTACTATCTATAATATATAAATTAATAATACAGATATCATATCATTACTTTAGTTTATTTGGTTTCATCCAAAATTTTATTTAATAAATCGATCCAAAACCCAAAAACCAAAGTTTTCATTAATTAAAACCAAAATCCAAATTATTAAGTTCAAAACCATACCAAATTACTCAAAAACTTTAGTTCAGTCTGATTTTTTGGTTAAAACCAAATAATGCACACCCCTAAGTAGACCTTAGATGTGCAAGGCAAAAGCTTGAGAACCTCCCAATTCGAAAGAGAGACTAAGGGCTTGCATGCATTGTTGTAATAGAGTTTTAACGGGAAGTCATTTATCAAAATCACATTTTGGAAAACTCGCATACAGCAAATTCAGTTTGTAGAACTAAAATATCCCTATGAGCGTGCTGCCTAATAAACAATAACAAAAAATCCAAAAGTTCTAGAATAGTAATTTGTGTAAGTGTTATAGACTCAACTTATATTTATCATCAATAATTATGAAACACCCAAAACATAATCTCAAAATGATTTCATCCAACTGGCATATTCGCCCCAAACGAGTAGTTCAAATAGACAAGTCAATAATTTGCCTAAAGCGATCACTATCGTCTATGCTGGATAGAAGATTAGGCTTGGCTATAGCAAGGGTCACATGGTCCTTCCATTTATTATCATTATTATAATTAGATACAAAAAAATAGATAATAAATGATGTAACACGTAAGTTATGTGACAAGTAATAAATATTGTAACTTTTGAGGTGATGACCTGAATTTATAAATATGTTAAAAGTTGATGAAAGAATAAAATTATGCAATCTAATAATCCATTTACATCGAAATAAAATCTAATAATCCATTGGGAAAATTTATGATAGATTTCTGATAATATTTATTCCTACAATAAAACATATGGCAGAATTGGCTTCTGACGATAAATTTCTCTATCGAAAATGATTTCTGACCGACCGTTGAGAGATCGAGTGTTGGACTCTTTTTTTGTATGGTATGGTTGCTAGAAGTTTCTGGCAGGTAAGGCGGTGGCAATACCGCTGAAATTTTTTACTGTTTTGACCATCAAAAATCATAATATTATCACCAGCTTTGTCCAAAGGTAATTTATGAGTTGAAAAATAATATCATCAATTTTGATGGATAATCCAGTAGAAATCTATTGCAAAATTATAAATAAAAAAAAAATCGATTCACCTTAGAATTGATTGTTTACATTCCCTATACACTCAATAATATTACATCGTTATTTAATTACATCATAAGATATTGTTTTACTCAGAATAACACATAACACTATATCCAAAGAATGTGTTGTTAACAAAAACTTAATTTTACTTAGATAAAATCATCATACAACATAATTGCTTAATACAAAATAACATAAACCTGTCAAGCTTATACATAATCAAGTATAACGAAGGAAACTAAAAAAATACTCAGTTGTCTCCATCGATCTCTTAGTCCTCATCTTTCTTTTCCTCCTCTACCACTACCTTCGCCGTTTCTTTGCTTTGCTATCTACTTAACCCTGCCAGCATTTAGGGCTATTAACGAGTCGATTGAGATTTCGGTGGCTTGAAATCAAAATATGTTCTGGCTCAGAGCCTACGCTCAAACTATTTGATTTGAAAGCTCTCGTTTAATCGATTTCGATTTCTGCTTTGATTTGATACTAATTGAGCATTTTCATCTTTTAAATTAATTAATAAGCAATTTCATTTTAATCGAGTAGCTTGAACAGATTATTAAAAATTTTTAAAAAAATTGAATTAAGGGCATGAAATAAAAAACTATATAAATTTCAAAAAATAATATTTATACTTATAAATATATTATATTTATTTTAAAAGATTACATGTTATACTCTATACACTTAATTTTAAGAATAATTTTATTATTACAAACTTAGAAGTATTATATATAAATTTAAATATTTTTAATAATAAACAAATTCGATCAGATCTAGAGTTGGTTTGATTCAATATGTGTCCGGCTATAGATCGACTTGAAAAAAAATTTGATTCAAATCTTTGGTTAGTAGCTTGGCTCAATGTAATCGATTTGATCTCGATCCAATTCAAAATTCGATTCAATTTTCAAACAATCCTCAATTTTCGAGCTAAACTGACAGCCTTACCTGCATTGTCATCATGAGAGTGTTCATCTCTTTAGTAAATATAACTATCTATCTTCTAACCATCTCATCTATTTTACTCTCTCTCTCTCTCTCTCTCTCTCTCTCTCTCTCTCTCTATCTCTCTCTTGGGCCTAAGGTATCTATTTGTAAAGCTACTTCTTGATTTTATGTATGCTTCTTACTAGAATACATAAAACTTCTAGCATTATATTCACTTAAACTATTTATATTCTTTATCAATTTTATTTGATTGACTAATTAGCTATTTTTAATATTATTATTTTTGATGTATTATAAAGTCAGTGGTGTTAGAAAAAAAAAAAGCCAACTTAAAAACATGGCACTAAAAACAATCTAACTTGATCAAAACAACACCCAACATATTTAAGCAAACAAAACATAACCAAAGACCAAGGAAGATAACCTAATCTTGCCTCAAATTCATAAAAAAAAAAAAAAAATGAATCAAGTTGTGAAGCTTTCAATAAGCTAGTTGAAGCATGTCCTTATCATCTTTTAACCAGTGGCAATAAAAAACCCAAGCTCCCAATAGCAAACCAACCCCTCGCCCCTTCCCCACTCACATATATATATATATATATATATATATATATATATATATATATATCTTAAAATAAGAGTTCTTAATAAATAAACATGAAAACTATCAATCAAAAGCTTATGTAAAAAAAACAAAAATCTATAACAGCAGCAAAGAGTACATTCAAATGAGAAAACACAAAGAGCCAAAAATTTATTAAACTAACTTAGAGTACATGGCGCCACCTCAAAATATCCATCTCTATATCTATGGGAGAAGTAGTTAAGGAAAAAAGAACTAAGGTTTAATATAAGAAAAAAATTAGAATATCTAAAAGAAATTAAGATGAAGAGGCAAAGGTTGAACATTATGCATGGAATGGAAGTCTCTCGCACAATGTCCTCCTTTTGTTAAAATACATGCAACGATCTTTTAAATTTTCCTGTATAATCTGGTCCAGGTGCTACTGCAAAAATTACATTATAATTTTATTAAAATTTCTATAAAGTTATTTACAAATTAGCAAGATTACACAAATATAAACTAAAATATGGAGAAAACATTAACAAATTATTTTACTTATTAAATGGGTACATCAGACGATATTAAACAAGGCCTCCAACCCTTGCCTTATAAGGTAGATGAATTTGGTAAAAGTAAATCAGACCTCAAATGTGTAAGAAATAAGATTGAGAACCACCCAACCTGAAAAAAAGACTAAATATTCATCCAATTGGCTTATTCACCATATACGAGTAGTTTAGATCCGCATGCTAGCAATCCACCTAGGGTGATCACTATCGTCTATGATAGACATACGATTATGTTGAGTATACACCTTGTGTATCTCACCATTTCATTTAATGATAATAAACTTTGTGTATTAAGAATTAATGATTTCTTTATAAAATAAATTATCTACATTAATCATTATGATTGTCATTCTTAATTTAGATTTTTAATGAAGATAAATATATATTCTTGAAGCTATTAATTATTTATTTTAAGTGTTTCAAGAAATTCGTCAAAGATGGTAGGATCCTCATTATGTGGAACTTAGCAATACCTAGTTGATTTTGCTTTTTGTTAATCCTCAATATATCCATTATGTTTTGGGTAACAATGTCTCACCCACCTTTCCCCCATTCTCTTCCCTTGTACTTTATGGTCTAAGTTTCTAATTGTACCTCTAATAAGAAAAACTTATATGTTCTTCCTCACCAACACTATGTCTTATCTAACTAATCTCTCTACCTTGAGTTGTTATGGGATATTTTAACCATAGTAGATTCTCTAATGAAAAGCAAGATAGGAGACCTATCTCCTTTTCAAGTTTTCGATAACCACCTTCATCCATTGTTAAAGTTGGCCTTACTGACCTTCCTTATTTTGGAAGTAAAGTTACCCTGCCCAACAGAAACCCTAGAAAACCATAGATGTAAAATTTGACCATTGCCTTACCAATTGCCAATCACTCCATATTTTCTCTAGTTAAACTATCATAAAAAACTTACACTATGATTGTGTGGTATTTATTTTCGGATGTGGGGTGAACATCACACAGATCGTAGAGGGTACTCATTGAAGTGATCAGGTACGACATTGAGGTATGATGTATTATCTCGAAAGATAGAAATATCACCTTATAATGGACCTAATCAGATAATAAGGACTCCTAAGACATGATGGGTCTTCAAATATACCAGAGATTTTTTCCCTATTTTATATAGAAAAATAAAATAGGGTTTGATTTAAGCTGGGTTCTTAAGTTCACTAAGGAGGCAAGCCTCCATAGTTAATTATATCATAGGGAATGAGATTCCTTAAGAATACTCTCGATTAAAGTAAACAATTATTATCTCTAAAGATTTCAAGGCTGGACTATCAAATGATTGGTTATGTTTGGAAAATCAAGTGGGATAGATCAAGTGGAAAGGCTTATTTTAGAATCCAAATGAGAACAAGCATGGAATGCTTGTGATACTATGAGGCCTAGTGAGCATTCTAATCTATCATATAATGAGGCTTTATATGTTTGAAAGTGAGATGATTTATTTGTTTGGATTGAGATTTTATTAGATTGCTAGGCTTATAATACATCAACTCGAGATTATGAAAATGCCTAAGAGGTGAGGATTTATGCTTGTAGCTCAAAGGAATTTCTACATCGAATCCTAAATTTAGGAAGCTTTAACACAAGTTAATGCTCAACCTAAATCTAAATGAAAGGGGACATAAGGGTTTACTTCCACGAGAGAGAATAAACAGTCCGATTTCTGGACTTACAACTGCCTAGAGTGGCTGCCAACTAACACCTTCAAAATCATGTAGTACGGTCTTATGAATTGCAAGATAGTTAAGCTCGTTGTTTAATTGGAAAGAGACTATAGTCCTAAATCCACTTTCTAAGAGACTAGAGCATGAGTGGTATGAGCATATGACTTAATCTACAAATGCAAAATCTTTATAAATTTTATTTCATTTTTGACACAATATTTTGGACAAAAGCTTTGGAACATTTATGCCAAAATGCATGATGAAGGTTGATTGTTGGCCAAATCAAAAGAGAAAGAGAGTGAAGCTCTACCAAAAAGGTTGTTCTCATAGGTCAAGATGTCCCTAAAGTGCAAGTGTGAAGGCCCTCATTTTTGTAAGAGTGATCTAATATTGATACTGCATGATGAGTCATATAACCATAGAGCTATGAAGTTGCTAAATCTTTTATAGTGAGGTTATGAATTATTTTAAAATTTTATTATGAGTTGTTGATAGAGTAGAAAAATTAATTTTATCCTAAGAGCCTATCACATCTAGACCACACATTAAAACATTAAACATTAAGAAATTATGAAAAAGAGGCAACCCTATTGCGCAATATAAACATAACATCAAACAAGTTTATAGACTATCGCAAAAGAATAAGAGGTCGGTGCGGTCGGGTTCCGCATCCTGAAAAGAGAAATATGGGTGGCCGAGCTCTACCCTTATATAACCGAGAATATAAAAGAATAATTACAATTAGAAATGAAATTAAATGCCATAGGGTTCTTCTTTTCTTCATGTCTTGATATCTCTCATGTCTTCTTTCTCCTTCTTTAATTCTTATTTTCTCCAAAGGCATCATAAGGCTCCCTAAGACTAAGCCTTCTAGGATCGCTCATCTTAATCCCTCATAGAACTAATCGATTCCTATTGTAAAATTATATTTACATGAAAAAAGTAAATCTAACTACACCTACAAAATAGAAGGTAGCTCAATATACATACAATCATCATAATTTGGACTTGGCACCCTACACATGGGTAACCAAATCCACCTATTCTAACTCGGATTATGCTTAGGGGCTTAAGCAATCTGCAAGAAAAATATTTATATCTATTTTTAAGCTGCCTCATAAGCACATTTTCCTATAGAAAATATGATTAGGCTAACAACGACCTAACATCCAGTCTACGAAATATACACCCTAACATCCAATCTAAAACATTCATCACACATACACCGGCCTAATTTAAGACTATAAGTTGTGGCTTAATTCAAATGTGTATGCTAAGGCTTTGTGTGGTATATCTTAGCTAGGCTTTTGAAATGTGATTTTCTAGGGTTTGAAAAAGTTTAAGTTAGCATGATGTTTGGCTTCATTTCAAGTTGTTTAATTAATTTTTGGATTTTAATTTATGTTTTGTTTTATTTCACTTGATTTACACTTAACATTTAATTATTATAAAGAGAAGAAAGAGGATTACTCTCTTTCATCCCTACCTTAAGCTACTTTCTAAAGCACATTTTGATGATTTAGTTCTCTTTAATGAATGGCTTATTAAGTGTTTTATTAACCCTAAGTTTGAGTTAACTATAAGAAATTCTATTCAATATGAAAGACATTTTAGGATTAATATATTTGAATTATTATCACATGACATATATCAAGCTATTCATTTCCATCACATGTAACATGCATATGACTTTAACACTTATTATATCTATACACTCAACACATTTTAACACACATATATGATGATGAATATGCATATTTTTAGTAGAAAAGGGGATTTTCATTCTCTTGAGTACACACACACACACATGTATAAAAGATGTGAGCAAATACATGTCATTATTAACCAGGGAAGTGAGATAATCAAATGATCTCCTTGGGGTTACTTAAAGCCTCATTTTCGGGATGTCCAAACTAAACACTTGTTATCTTAAATACACATGAATGTATAAATAATTATAAGAACAGAAAACCATGCAAAAGTTTGTATTTTCTCTAATTGAATTATTTATGCATATGAATTAAAACTTTATCCAAATTCTAATACCAAAATATATAGGAATGAAATCAAATAAATACGTGTCATTATTAACCAGGAAAGTGAGGTAATCAAATGACCTCTTTGGGACTACTTAAAGCCTTGTATTCCCAGAATGTCCAGACTAAACACTTATTAACATTCGAACTTATGTAAATCTATATATGAATTTAAGAAAGAGAGCTTCACATTCCTATGACTAAGCTATAAGCACATGCAAATCTTATATGTATTTATAGCTATCATCATTCAACATACTAATATCAATTGATAAGCTTTAAAAATAGATTTAAATTTATTAGTGATAATAGTCACACATATAAATAAGTTAAGTCAACATATGCAAGCTTACATAAATAATCTTCATTTGATTTACTTGAATTTGAAAGAATGAATGTATAAAATCACATGACATACAACATTTAAAAGTGATTGGAAAAGAATAACTAAATATAAACACATGATTCATTCAAATACATTAATTCCTAAGAATAATCACATCAAATAAAATTGTTTAAAGAAAATTAAAGCTTCTTTTTAATTTAATTTTTGAATTTAGATTTGACTTAAAGAGGAGAGATTGCTTGCTATTTTGATCTCATTTTCATGTTGATAAATGTAATTGGTTTAAGAAAAGATAATTAGATGAATTTTATGAATTAATTAAGTTGAATCATTGATTAAGTCACTTAATTATCCTTTCTTATGCTTCTTTAATTTGATTAATCACTTGATCATGAGCCACAAATGATATGAACATGTGAAAAAAAGTAAAGTTGTAATGCTCCTAAAGGACCTAATGCACTTGGCTCATGATTAAGGATTAATTAAATTAAAAAATATAATTAAGTACTTTTATGAGTTTCTCACACTTATGGGCTAATCATAATTTTCTAAGGGTCTTTATGTTATTAAGCACATAAAGAGGAACCCTAAATTTCTTTGTTAATAATCTGATGTGGTTATGATTCAATTTAATTTAATTTAACCACTTACTTAATTAATTAAGCATTTAATTAATTATCATCTTAATTAATCCTTTTAAAATGAAATGAATTTGGGGAAGAGACCAAGAAAGAGGTCTTAATCATTCTCCCTCATGCACTTACTTCTAATCAATGATTAATAGGCTTAAGTTAATTAACTTCTACTCTTTAGAGTGTTAATTAATCATTAGATTGATTAGAGGGGTAATTAAGATTTAAAATATCAATTTTCCTAATTACCTAAGCAATAAATTTCAAGAAAATTATAAGAGGTAGAGGTAATCCCATTAAACAATTTTCCAAGTTTGGAATTAATTACCCAAGTAATTAGGGCTTAATTAAGCTAATTAAGTATGCATTAAACTAATTAAGCCTTAATTACTATTAAAACCAAATGAAAATAATTTTATTAAAATATTCTCTATTTTTCCTTTAAAATGAGTATTTATTTGTATTTTTTTTTATTTTTCTATTATTTGTTATAATTTTTTAAAGTTTTAGACATTAAATCCAATTATTAAGCCTTAATTAAGCCTAATCTTGTCGAAACCACATGGACCACTAACGTGATGCACTTTCCACGTGACCTTGCGAGATTGGTTACTTAAATCTATTCAGTCAAGTCGACGCGTGGTTAGCGGAACGCGATTAATCTGTTTCCTAAGGATTAAAAGATGATTAAATCTAATGGGAAATCAGGGCTTCCATTCCAATCACGAGGAACAAACGACGAATGATCTATCGTCTCCCGTACAATGAATGATGGACATCTTCCACCTTCCTCCGCTCAATTCAAGCTCACCCGAGCTTGGATTGGCTCGGGATTGATCCCACACCTTCAAAAAGAAGATCCTAAGAGATTTAATGGCTAGATTTGCATGACATTCATATTCTCTTTGAAAAGGCTTAAAAAAATTGAAAAATCTCAGTTTAGTGGAATAGTACCTCACTAGAGCTCAAGACCGGTGGCGAACCGACCGAGGTAGCTTCCCCTTGATAAGGTGAAGCTCTGTTGAGAAGATTGTGCGATGCCTCCCTGCTGGTTGCTCTGTGGACCAAACACCATCGTAATCCTCGCTGGAGTTAGCTTAAGAGGTACTTCTAGTGCTCAAAATGCTCTAGGGAAGATTCATTTTACTTCACCGAAGCTTGGTGAATATGTAGGAAGAGTTAATTGTAGTGGGTTGAGTTTTGGTGGAGATGGATAGAATGGAGTCTCGAGCACACTCGATCTGGAGTTTTTCGTCGACGGGGAGGCCTGGAAAGCTCGGAGAAATACTTAGGGAGTTCATCTTTGTGTGCTCGAGCTCTCTTAAGGTCAAGTGCTTGAATTGGATCGAATGGAGGGAGGTATACCCCCTCCTCTCTTGAGATGGAAAGATGGGATTCATTTGGCTATTTTCAACCGTCCAGCCGTCGCGGGCTGTTGAAGGGGACATGAATCTCATGAGGTGGCTCGGTTTGGTTGGAGGAGGGTCTGTGGAGGCTGTCCTGAGTGGTCTCTATCTCATTTGAGATGAGCTAATAAGGGGAGTTGGGTTAACTCACCTCCCCTTGACTAAAGGCTGATCTTACCCCTTTGGGTTAGGTTAGCCACTTAGCTAGGAGTCCACTCTTAGCTTTAGGTGGCTGTCAAGTGCAAAAGACAGTGGTTATCTCCCTAATTTTAGATTTTGTCTTATGTGGGAGGCTTTAGCCATTGAATAATGGGTCAAACTAGTCCAAATCGGGTTGGGTTTGATTTGGGCTTGGTTTGAGTAGTTTGCCTCAATTTAATCCATGTAGGTCAAATTGGGCTAGGTTGAGTCAAGTTGATCAATTGGTCAAATTAGGTCAAACCAAGGCTTGGTTCAAGTCCAAAATGAGTATTTGGAATATTTTGGTGTAATTGATTTGGTTCAATTTGGCTTGGATTTGGATTTGACCCATTTGAGTCCATATGGGTCAAGTAGGTCAAGTTGATCAATTTGTCCAAATTGATCAAATTGGTTTGGGATAGGCATTGGTTTATCTTCAATTGAACATGTGAGAATGATTGTAGGCTTTGATTTTAATCAATTTGAATTTGGGGATGATTTTGGCCAAATTGACCATTTATGTCAATTTAGGCTAAATAGGTCAATTGGGTTCAATCAAGGCTTTGATCATGTTCAATGATCAATTTGAAATGAACTTGAGCCATTGGTTGCAATCAATTTGGGTTAGATCTTGATTTGATTCAATTTAGTCTTTTAAGTCAAATTGGGTCAAATTGGGTCAAAGGGCCAATTGGGTTAGGTTTGGCTCAATTGATGGTCAAGTCATGTTCAAGGATTGATCTTAGGTCAAATTGAGTCAAATTGGGTCAAAGGGTCAGTTGGGTTAGGTTTGGTTCAATTGATGATCAAGTCATGTTCAATGATTGATTTTAGGTTAATGTGAATCATTGGTTTCAATTAATTTAGTTTAGGATGAAATTTGGCTAATTTGGCTCATGTAGATTAAGTGGGTTGATTTGGTTAAATAATTAGGTTGACTTAGTTTGACCCAATTGATTACAATTGATCAATCAAGGGTGATCAATAATTACCATGGAAGGGTTTGGATTAGTTGATTCAATTTAATTTGGGTTGGATTGAGGTTTGACTTAAATGGGTCCCTTTAGGTCACTCTGGGTCAAGTTCAAATGAGTTGGTTTGGTTGATTTGAATTAATTTTGGTTGATTGATTGTGATTGTAGATTTTATATGGTTTGGAATGATGATTGAAAAATTAGATTGATTATGAGAAAATCAATTAAGTTTAGTTTGAAATGAAGGAAATTTGTCTAAGTCCATAGGATTTAGCCATAGGGCTTAGGTTTAGATTATTTGGATTTGATTTTGGTTTGGAGATTTGAATTCAATCATTTGTGATAAATTGAGATTCAATTGGATTTAGATGAATTGAATTTTGAGGTTTGGTTTAGGCTAGGGAGGTAGGCATAGATTTGGTTTAGGCTATAGGATAGGTTGGTCACCCTAGTCCCTAAGGCATGATCTAAAACCCTGGCTAATTCTCCTAAGTCTCTAGGCTTAGATTAAGTGTTCACCTAATCACTAGAAGTGTATTATGACTAAAGAGAATCTAGTGTTTAGAAGACTCTAAATCTATGATGGGAAGATTGAATCCTCACTCCAAAAGTGAGGTCAATAGATCGCCAATGACCAATTCCATTGTTAGCATGCTTATGGGAAAGACTATCCGTGATGATCTTATTCTCCTTCTCATTAAGGTTATGCAATTGATGTGGATATAAAGGCAGTTATGATGATAACTCAATAATTAAATCCTACTCTCATTCACCCGACTAAAATAATAAATTTGATCATGCAACAAAAAGCTTAATGTAAGAACCATAATTACTTAGTGAATGAAGGTTTGTTAGGTGTTTTGATTTGGATAGGGAATGCACTATAATAGAGAATAGACCCATGCTAAAGTCTTTTAGTTGGTAATATGATCAATGCAATTAGTAGTTTCTTGATTAGAATCAATATTCAAGCATACGAAGCATAAATTTTTAAAATAAATGGTCAATTGATTTTAAAATTTCTATGGTATTTTGATTAAGGCAATTGATAGTACACACTCCATAAAAATGTGATAGTTTGTGAAATATATGATTAAGAACCTTTTACCTTACATAATAGCTAATTAAATCAATCTAATTATCTTATTCACCTTTTACAAGTAGTTCAAAAGTTTTTGATAAATGCTCATCAAAATTACTAATCAAAATCTTATGTTGAAAAAGACCACAAAAAAAGAAACTCAATATCATCATTCATCAAAGAGTGCATTCAAATGAGAGAATACAAAGAGCTAAAATTTTATCAAAATTGGCATTGAATACTTGGCACTACCTTAACAATAACTATCTCCATAACTAATGAAGACAAGATAAAAATTGAGTTAGGAAAAGTAGCTAGGGTTTAGCATAAGAACAAAAAACTAAGAATATATGAAACAAAAATATGATGAAAAGGAAGGAGTTAAACATGTTACTTAAAGTGAAGGTCTCTCTTACAATATGCTTACCTTCTTAATACATGCTAATATTAGAAAGACCTCTTAGTTTTATTTAAAAATTGATAAGTTATTTACGAATCAGCAAGATTGCACAAATATAAACTAATTTAGGAAAATAATATTAACAATCTATTTTACCTTTTGAATGAAAACATCTAACAATAATGAACAAGGCCCCCAACTCTTTGCTCATAGGGTAGATGATTGGTAAGTACTTCATAGAGTTAAAAAAAAAAATTTAAGTGGAAAGATTCTCTCTAATTTATATAATATCATTGTAATGTTATTCTTGTATTGCATCATTAAATCCATATTCAAGCATATAAAGCATAAATTTTTAAAATAAATGCTCAATTCTATAAATGGATTTTTTAACCTTTTTATTAATGTAATTAGTAGTTAAAACTCCATGAAAATATGAAAGACATGGCTCTTCAATATAAATAGTTTTCTTGTCCTAAATCAATATATCATTGATAAATTAGATACATTTCCATGGCACCTTTAGATATTAGACTTACTCTCACATATCTTTTCTTTGCTCTAGTATAAGCACATATTTAACTTTGATTTTAAGATTTTTTTCTCAACCCACTTCAACTAGCTCCAACTCCCTTCTTTGCAGAACTCATGAAAGTCAATTATTGCATTCAAGTTATCTTTTATTGTTTATATTAATTACATGATTGAATATATTATCAAAGAATTTTTTTTTCAATATTCATCAAATTCAAGTTATGGTATATTAAATTTGACATTCAATATGATAAATATCAAAAAAAAATACTTTGCTTCATTTAATTATGAGTAACATCATAATATGACAATATGTTCTTTGATAATATAGAAAACTCTATAATTTTTTATATTGATTGCACGCACTACCATAATTTATCTCTAGTCACCCATGGTGGTAGAGTGTCTCTTAACCCTATTCTTCATGAATGCCTCTTTATTTCTTTTAAATGAAAAATTAACAAGTAGAAATATTTTATGATAGTTAAATCATGAATTTTTGTCATTGTATCTCAACATAAATGCCTTTGATGATTTCACATAGTATGAAAAAGCTAATTTTTCTGATGTGCTTGTTGACCTCACTTTTGGAGTGAGCTCTTAACCTTCTCTTCTTAGACTTAGGACTCTTCTAGACACTAAGAACTTTAGTCATAAGACACTTATAATGATTAGGTGAACACTTAACCTAAACTAGAGACTTAGAAGTATTAATCATAAGATTAGGCTATGCCTTAGAACTTAAAAAAATTACCTATCCCATAGCCTAAACCCAATCTAGATACACTTTCTCAAATCAAACCCAGATTCAATTCTCAAACCAATCTCAAATTTAAATTCAAATTCCAAATTTAATTTCAAAAATTGAACTCCAAATGATTGAAACCCAAAATCAAATTTAAATCCTAAGACCCTTCCTAATCCATATGAACCACATTCATAAGCTTAGCCAAAACTCAATTGATCTCTTTATAAATCAATCATTCCTTCATTTATATTCACAAATATAAATGAATTCCAAATTCAAATGGCCAAAACTATATCGAAAATCAAATCCAAACTCAATCTAAACCCTTTAAGCCAATTCTTTGGACTTAGCCAAATCAAAACTAATGAATTTTCTCTTGAATCAACCATTCATTCAATTATCTACCCAAATATAAATGAAACCTACAATCATCAAATCAAATCGAAACCAACCCAAGTCAAACCTAACCTAGCCCTTTTGACTTAAAGATTTCAAATGAGCCAAAACCTATTGAACTCCAAATTAATTGTCATTGAATTTATATTTCAATCTAGGGCTCATATATAAGTTTAACTAAACTCAAATCAAACCAAAACCAAACCAATTGACCCACTTAGGTCCACTTGACCCAAAGTGACCTAAAGGACCAAATCAGGTCAAATCATGATCAAACCCAAATTGATTGTAACCAATAGCTCAAGTTTATTTCAAATTGATTATTGAACTTGACCAAACCTATAATTAAATCCAATTTGATCCATCGAGCCCAATTGATCAACTTGACCCAACCTAGCCCAAATTGGCCTAAAGGGTCAATTTAGCCTAAATCCAAATTAAATCCAAATTAATTCAAATTAAAGAACATATTCATCTTCAATTAGCTAATTGAACATGATTCAACCCATGACCCAAGCTAATTTTGGTCAATTGGTCAATTTGACCCAATATGGCCCATATGATCCAAATTGGGCCAAGTCCCTTGAAACCAAGCTAAGACCCATTGGGGATTGATCAAACCCAATCCAAACCCATTTGAGATCAACCCAAAATGAACCCAACCCATTTAAATCCCTCATGGATCTTCCCCCACATAGGATTCCACCCAACCACATTTAATTCTCTCTCATCACATGCACTTAACTTCTCCCCAACATTTGCATTGAATAGAGCTGATCATATCACAGCAAGAGAGAACTTTGGAGCAAAAATCCAAAGTCCTCAATCAATCCATCATCCACACCAATCACCCCAAGCAAGATGACAATCAAGTTGGAGCCAAAAAATTCAAAAAATAATGGATTTTTGGCCATTATAAAAGGAGGGAGAGATAAGGCTTTAAATCTCTTGCTCCCACCACCATTCAACCTCCAACTCCCCAAAGCAAAAAGTAACTCATCCCCCACCTCTTTGAGCCATTTTTGAGCTCAAAACATAAATAGTTGCTTTTTCGGCGAGGAGACGGTAAACATCGAAGAAGACGATGTTCTGAAGGGAGGCAAGGGTTAAAGATCATTCCAAAGCTTCCTCACATACCTAGGAGTTCGCTCAGATCTTCACCGCCACCAGAAACCATCCCCGGTGAGGTAAATTTCGCTAAATCATAAACGACCTTAGGATTTTGCACATTTTATATTAATTTACTTGCGATTTTAGGAATTTCCCCTAGAAAATCCTACATTTTTATTTTAAATCATCCCAATTAGAAAATATAATATTTTCGATGCTAATCGACATGAAAATGGGTCTATTCGGACAAGTTTTGGCTTAGAAACCCTCCTTTTCCCTTTAAAAGCCTGAAAACACTATTTCAAGCTCATCAATTGATCGCATCGTGATGGAGCACGCCATCGATATGATCGGATCGATGGACGCGGATCCGCCAAATAGCGCGTGGATCGCGGATCCGCCGACGCTTGATGCGATCTGGACAGTCCGATCGCGTGGTTCACGCGATCCATAGGCCAGGATCACGCGACCGATCTCATCCATTGCGTGATCGACGGTCCAACGAGCACGGGTCATTTTCCCTTCCCCCAATGGTCGACGCCGCGATTTTCTTTTAAAAAAATTAATTTAAATCACCTAAAACTTCAAAAATTCATAAAAAATAAAATACTTAACCAAAAATTACAAACAAGAGTTCGTTGGATTTGTCTTTCCGAGAAAAATCCAACAAACCCAAAATACACAAATTTTACTAAGTATTTTGAGCTTAATTTAAGTTTTAGTGAAAATCAAATTTCATTAATTAAACCAAATATATATATATATATATATTATTAAGTTGAAAATTTTAGAGATTGATGTTAAAGTTAAAACACATCTATCATAAAAATTTCAAGTGAAAAAGACTTTTGGATAGAGAGAAATTAAAATTTGAAGTTCAGATTATCCATTTTAATAAAATAAATCAAATAAAATTCATAAATTTACAAAAATCTTTAAAATGACTTAAATCACTTCAATTGATATATAGGACTCTTAAGAAAATAATATGATCTTATGAATCCTAATGAACCCCAAATAAACACTTAAGAGTAGAGTTTAATCAATTAAGGAGTTAATTAAAAAATAATCTAAAAATAATTTAAATATCAAATTAAAATTAGAAATGAAATAGCACTTAAGCAATCATTAATCGAACCTCAAATCATAAAAATATCATCCTTAGAGGAAATTAAATTAAATATGATTTGAGCTTATAAAACTCAATTAAATGATTAAATCTTGAATCAAACTTAAAATTAAACAAATCTAGGAAACTTTAACATGGGTGAAACCGGTATAACTAAACCCACACTAAGCATAAAATCTTAATCATATGAAACCCCTTAATGAGCATAAATCAACTGAAACTAATTAATCATTAAATAAACTAAAAAAATCAAATTGATTAAAAAACCAATTCAACATAATCATTTGATACTAATCGAATTAAACCAAATAAAATTAAAGTAAACTTAATTAACATATGATTAAATCACATCCATTTGGAATAAGATAATTGATTAACCATTAAATATTTCAACCAAATAACTAAATCGAACATGTTAATGAAATCAAACAAACATAATAAGTGAATTAAATAAAATAAAACTCTATTCATAAATGATCAAACTTAATTGAAATGAAATAAACAATTAATTCACTTAATAATAATGATTGTAATAACAATAATCCTCTAATCAAATCAAACTTAAGGCAAATACTTAACTAAACCAAATTACTCACATGTGGGAAATTAAGTCATTAATCTCTACTTAAACAAACCCTTAATTAATCTAATGATTTAAAAATTTAATTACCCTTAATCAAACTTAATTAATCAAACATCTAATTAAAGAAAACTTAATAAATTAATCCATCATCTTAATTAATCAAATTAATTTAAATAAGTTACATTAAAGCTAACTCTAAAATTAAGCTTAAATCAAACCCTAATTAAATTTAATAATCACCCCTCAAGTAATTAAGTTAATCAAATTAATCATATTAAACCTAAGCTTAATCAAACATAATTAAAATGCAATTAAACACTAATCAAAACTTAAATTAAACCTAAATCATTAAGTCATTAATCTCTAATTAAATAAACCCTTAATTAATCTAATAATTTTAATTACCCTTAATCAAACTTAATTAATCAAACATCTAATTAATGCAAATTT
Source organism: Cymbidium sinense (assembly GCA_021442155.1). Classification (NCBI taxonomy): domain Eukaryota; kingdom Viridiplantae; phylum Streptophyta; class Magnoliopsida; order Asparagales; family Orchidaceae; genus Cymbidium; species Cymbidium sinense. The sequence continues at coordinate 101,303,228 of CM038229.1, forward strand.
AATAAATTTATCCATCATCTTAATAAACCAAGTTTATTTTATAAATCACATTAAAATTAATTCAAATCAAACACTTAATTAATCTACTAATTAATTTAATCATACTTATTAAATAAACTAATTAAGTCAATTAAATTAATCATATTAAACTTAAGCTTAATCAAAAAATAAATTAAATGCTAATTAAATTAATTTAAACTTAAATCATTAACTCAATTATATCATTAACCTAAATAAATATGAAATCAAATTAAAAATTAACAAATATTTATTTAATTTAATCACACCACTTAAATAAAATAATTAAGTTAATTAAATTAATCATATTAAACCTAAGCTTAATCAAACATAAATGCAATTAAATACTAATCAAAACCTAAATTAAACATAAATTATTAAGTCATTTATTGCATCATTAGTCTAAATAAATATGAAACCAAATTAAAAATTAAACAAACATTTATAATTAATATAAACACACTTCTTAATTAAACTAATCACATAATCACATTGAACCTAAGCAAACCCATAAACCAATAAAACTAATCAAATCAAATTAAATTAAATTAAGAAAGACTCTCATCAATTTAATATGTAATCAAATCAAATCTCATTCAACCCACTTAAATAAGATAAACTAATCAACTATCCAATGTATGAAATCAAAATGCAAACCAAACTTTGATAAACATGACAAATGGATGAGATTAAGACTAAAATCCTAATTACAAAGAATCAAACTCAATTAAAATCAAAATAAAATCACAATTAATCTAATCTGATCAAACTACAAATGAATGAACCGTAATAACATCAAATAAACATAAAGTCAAGTCACATAACCATAATCAAAGAAAAGAATTAAATATTAATTTAAAAGGATATTGAATTATCAAGATTTAATTAAACCAAGACATCTAATCTGAAATTAATCAATCAAAAACATATGAATTTAAATAAACTTAAACTTCATTAGAGATAAAGGATATTGAATTATCAAGATTTAATTAAACTAAAACATCTAATCTGAAACTAATCAATCAAAAATACATTAATTTAAACAAACTTAAACTTCATTAGATATTAAGGATATTGAATTATCAAGATGCAATTAAACTAAAACATCTAATCCAAAATCAATCAATCAAATACTTAAACTAACTCAAATTCTAAATTCTAAATCAAATCAAATAAATTACACAAATTCAAATGGGCTAATTAAGATACTTAATGACCTTAATTAGTCTCTTTAGGAGTTAGGATGTAGAATAAGGTGAATTCTATATACAAATGGAATTTATTTTACTCTTCATTCTTGAAAACCTAAACATCATTTTAACCAAACAAAAGTGAAATAAAAAATGAAAAACTAATCATTAAATCATTTAAATTGAAATCACCAAAGATAAAATTTAAATAAATTCAAACTCCAAATTGAAACTTAAACTAAAGAAGCCTAGTAAAGTCTTGCCACACAAGCCTTAAGCACACATATTAGAATACTAAGTCACCTCTTCTAGTGCTAAGTTAGGGCATTGTTTGTATGATGTTGTATTTTATTTTGTAATGTAATATTTTAGATTGGATGTTAGGGTGTATATTTCGTAGATTGGATGTTAGGCCGTTATTAGCATAATCATATTTTGTAGGGGTTATGCTTAAGGGGTCATGTAATAAAAATATAAATGTTTTGTGTGCTTAGCCTAAGCATAACTCACATTAGGACAAGCTACATGTGGGTGCTAAGTCCAAATTATTCATATAATTGCTTGAGTTATATGGTATGTTTAGCTAACATTTATTTTACAGGTGTAGTTAAATTTATTTTTCTTATTTTTGATGTATTTTTGCATTAGAAATTAGGATTAGTGTTATGGGAGATTAAGATGAGCAGTGGCCAGAAGGCTTAGTCCATGGGGTGCCTCGTGATGCCTTTGGAGCAAATCAAATCAAAAGAAAGAGAATGAAGAAATGAAGATAAGAAGACCCCCATAGCATATTTTTTTTGATAATCTGGGTTGTATAAAGGTAGAGCTCGGCTACCCATCTTTTTTTCTCTTTTCGAGGTGTATGGCCAAACCCGATCGCACTGGCCTTTTATTCTTTTACGGTAGCCTATTAAATTGTTTGATGTTGTGTTTAGATTGCGCATTAGAACAACATATTTTTCATTGTTTCTTTATGATTTATGCTTGAATGTGTAGCCTCGAAGAGGTAGGCTTTTAGGATAAAAATTAACTTTTCTACCCCAATTAATAACTCGTAATTAAAATTTAAAACAACTCATAACCTCACATAAAAGCCAATGAATTAAATCAAGATAATGAAATTTTTAGCAACCCCTTAGCTGGATGGATGAATATATAATATCATGCATGTCATATTATTTCACTCTTGTTAAGAGGGGACTTCCATCTTTGCCAGAGAATGAAGGCTTAACCTGTGAGAGCCTTTGGTGGAAGAACACCCATTTCTCTCTTGATTTGGCCCATAATCAAATTCTCATGCATTTAGGCATACAAAATCTCATAGCCTGTGTCAAAACAAAAAGTCCAAAAGAATCAAATAAATTTGATAAAATTTGCATTAGATTAAGTCATGAATTCATACCACTCATGCTCTAGTCTCTTAAGGAGTGAGTTTAAGGACTTAGTCAACAACTTAGCCATATTGCAAAGCATAAGACTTGACTACATGGATTTAAAGCATGGAGGAGTTAATTGGTGGCCACTCAAGGCGGCTGTAAGTCCAACAGTGGGTGGTTCATCCTCTCTGTGGAGGTGAATCAAATACCCACCTTTTGCTTAGAATTAGGTCATGCCTTTGTTTTGTACCAAGGCTCCTTAGTTTAGAAATCTGAGGTAGCTATTTCTTCAGGGCTATGAGCATAAATCCTCACCTCTTATGCATTTCCATAATCTTATATTGTGGAATTATAAGCTTTTGCAATCTAATAAAATGTCAACTCAAATAATTAACTCTCTTTAATTTCAAAAATATAAAGCCCAATTATAAGGCAGATTGGAATGCTCATTAAGCTTCCTAATATCATGAGTATTTCCTACTTTCTCCCTTTAGATTTCAAAAATAAGTCTTCTCCTTGATCTATCTCATTTGATTTTCTAAAATAGTCAATCCTTTGATAGTCTTAACCTTGAAATCTTTGGTGACTCTAATTGTCTACTTTAATCGAGAGTATTCTTAAGGAATTCTCATTTCTTAGGATGTAATTAACTATGGGGGCTTGCCTCTATAGGGAACTTAACCAACTCGACTTAAAATAAACCCTACTTTACTTTTTTATGTAAAGTAGGGGAAAGATCTCTGGTATATTCGAAGATCCATCATGCATTAGGAGTCCTTATTAGGTGATTAAGTCAATTATAGGTGATTTATATCTTTCGAGATAGTACATCATTCCTTAATGTTGTACCCGATCACTTCAATAAGTACCCCCTAAGATCTACGTGGTGGCCCACATCTCAAAAATAAACACCACAGTGCTTCACCATGATAATATGTCATATATTAAAAAGGCTATCAATTGTCTACACTAATGCTACCCTTATTTAAAACTTATATTTTGTTGAGATTTTATGTTAACACACCATCTTTCCAAAAATTTGTGAAAATTTATTAATGGTTTCAAGTACACATCTATTTTAACTTTTGGATTATCTGACCTAGGAATAATAAGCGTAAGAAACAAATAAGAGGCTTATCATGTACATCTCAAGGAAGATTAAATGGTGCAACAATAATAAGCCAACATAAGTAAGGTGTGGCTACTTGACTATAAGACATGAATTCATCATCATATCGACTCAAGTGTATATTTCTTAATTTAATAATAAAATATAGATTTGTGTGACCAAAGGGTTTTCATGCCTAAGCATATGTTGTATGACATAAAATATCTTGCTCGATAATTCTATTAAAATGCCACTTTATATGCTTACTATAACTTATTGATGAAAAAAATCTTTGTAGACATGCAATGATAGAAAAATAAAGTAGTCTCTTTATGAGATTTTCTTTTACTTATATTGTTTACTATTTTATGATTTGTATCTTAGAATACTATAATATTTACATATTTTTTGCTATTAATATAGCAATTTATGTTAAATATAAATAATCATAATTTAGAAATAAATTTTTTAATCTGATAAAAATTAGTTGGAATCATATTATTTGACAGATTTATCTTCTTAAGTACCATAATAATCAGATTGAAATATTAGCACGAAATCTATCTTAATACTCAATATTCATATTGTCATTGATAACTTGTTACGATGATTGGTGCATCTATATCATAATGGTTGTTGTGCTGTAGTCATGAAGTTATAAATTTTTTAAGCTTAGATGTCTTGAGATTCTTCAATAGTTTATCAAAATTGTGGGACAACTGTATCAAAGATCATCTCTTCATATTTGCTTGTTTCATCAGTACTAGTTGGTGAATAGCTAATTAATCATCTATCGAGAAAGAAAAATTAATGAGACATCTCCAACGTATTTATTATTGTTCTCTCAACTATCAAGAAAGAGAAATTAAATAGTTATCCCGAACATATGCATGCTTTAATTTATATCAATTCTGTAATAAACCACTAAGCAAAGGGATTAACCAAATCCAAGATTTCAAGCAAAATGACGGGACAATATGATAGGCCATTAATTAATTAATAAGCCCACCATGTTGTTTTGCATTTTTCATAGGTGAATTTCTATGTACACTTTTGTTGTTCATGTTAGAATTTTTTATTTTTCTTATTTTGAACTCAACAAATAAAGATAATTAAATAATAATTAAATTAATTATTAATAATTATTTTGAGCCTAAGGCATTGAGAAGACAAGGTAAATAACTCTAAACATGAAATAAAGTAAATATGGGGAAGGAAATAAGATGTACCTCAGCATATAGGAAGAAATTAGAGTTAAAAATGATGACAAATCTGGCAATAGGAGGGGCAATCGAGCGCCTAGGGCATCAAAAAAGTTATATGTAGTAAAATTTCATAAAATGCTATGGGAAGGGGAGGATGGAGATGAACTTCAAAAATTACAGAAATTATATGAATTTTACCAATAAATGGTGAGAAAATGAGGCAGCGTGAGTGGACAATCTAGCCGAGAACTCGGCCTATAATTAGGGCAGATTGAGTCGAATGAGAGGAAGAAGGTCAAGATGACTTATTATTATATCAAAAATAGCATTATCATTATTCTTTTAAAATGAAATGCACTTTTTAGACAGAAAAAATGTTATTTTTGAAAATATCAAATTTTAAATATTAAATATGTAAATGCATTAAAATTGAGTACTATGAATATAAATTTCTTTAATAATAAATTCTTCAAGTCTAGCACTAAATATTCTTCATTCAACAATTTGAGTCATTCGCTACATGGGATTTAAATTTTGATGAATTCCGAGTGATTGTATATCAAATTGAGGAATATTATATGATAAATAGATGATTACTAAATTGACTTATGTGACATTCCTTCAATTATTCACCTTGACCTCGATCTATTAAGATTGCTGATAAATACATAATTAATTTTAAATTTAAAGGTAAATAGTCATACATCTGCCACCCTTAATCTTTTAATCCTCTACATTGTGACTATAAGATCTCAAGTGAAAGAAGAAAATTCTTCATGAGCAATATTTTATTTCTCTCTTAATTATTCTACTTTTCTTAAACCTAGATCGACGATTCGGGCTGCAAATGAACTGAGCGTTCGACAAGCTATTTATGGCTCGGTTCGATTAGAGCTTGTTCGTAATCGTTTGATTAACTAATTAAACGAGCTAGAATACTTTTGAAAAATACTCGATTGCTAAATGAACAACTTTGAACAACTTGTCGCTCGGTTCACTTATGTTCATCAATATTATTGTTTAAAGCTCGTGAACAAGCTCACTACGGAGCTCGATTATGGCTCAATTAAGACTTGTTTATGAACAATATTATTTAAATTTTTATTTTTAAAGCTTAATAAGCTTTAATTAATCCAACTCATATATATTTCTCGACAAGTTGCTCGTGAATAAGCTCGATTAAGTCTTAATTAAAGCTCATTTATTTAATTAAATATGTTGCTAGTTAACAAACTTGATAATCCAATTTGAACCGAGCTCATGAACAAACTCAAATGGAGCTCGAGCTCGATAATGATAAACAAGCTCAAGCTTGAACACCATTCCAAAAAACTCGAATCCAACTCAAACTCGATAATATTAAATAAGCTCAAATTTGAACACATAAATACTCAGCCCAGTTCCGTTCATTTGCAGCTCTTATCGACGATAAATAATATATTCTTTTTTCCCCTATTTTCAATGCCTTTCTCCATATTCAATACTCATCGGCGTCGGAAAAAAAATTTTTTTTTTGGGGTTAGATACCGGCAGAGGTGCAAGATTTACAGCAAGTTTGTCTTTCTCTGATTTATAATTTTTTTTACCTTCGGGCTGGCGGTGAGATGAAACTAAAAAAAAAAAATTAAAAAAATTAGCCGTAGAGGATTTGGTGATGCATTATGGATTGTATCTGTCTACCACCCAATGGTCGGGAGAAGCAAAAGCCTGTTTCATAAAATTGGCTATTGAATAGGCGAAGTGAATGGCCATGGTAGCTACGTATCACAGAGAACGTTGATTTAGGAGTGAGTATTTCCAAATGCGCTTGTTGTAATATACTTAGTAATATTACACATGCACTGTACCAAATACACGTAAATAAAAATTAAAAATTTTAATATAAAAATAAAAAAAAAATTATTTTTATTTTTAATTAAAAAACTAATAAAACTTAAAATTATAAGTAATAATAATATAATTGAATTATTAGAGGAATTTTTAACAAATTTTAATTAACATTTATTTTAAGAGCAAAATTTTGTAATATAATTAAATAAAGATTTAATTTTGTATAAACTAAAATTTGTTAAGGACACTTAATATATAAATTATAAATTCAAATAAATATTAATAATAACTTTGAAAAAATTATATATCAATGATTGAATATGTTACAGGAAAAATGAGCTGAAGAATAGTTTAATTTATTAAGATTTTTTTATAAATTATAGATGTTCATAAGAAATAAATTATCAAATTTTATGAAAAAAAGTTTAAGATTTTATGTTGCATAGAAATAATTAATTAGATAAAAGAAGAAATATTAAGTGTGCATATAACACTAAATAAACATAATAAAATTCATTGTTAATTAATATGAATGTTAATTTAAAATATAATTATGTGAAGATTAATATATTTTAAACTATTATATTATTGAACATGAACAACATACATTTATTTAAGATGTTTTATGATATAGATGTAAACTATTCATCAAAATATACAAAAATAATAATAATAAATAATAAATATGTATAAATAATAGATCTTACAATTGATAAAAATGTTATTTGCTTATGATATATGCTAACACAGCTAATCTTAATTTAAGGACATAGATAAAATATTAAATTATTAATTATAAAAATAAGTGAAGTAAAAAAATTATATGAATAAGAAAATGATAATGAATATTTTGACTTGATGAAATTATCTTGTAGAATAAATATACTTTTTTAATAAATAAATTTTAATTAATTATTATTATATATTCATTAATTATTAATTAATTAATTTGTTTGATTTCTTTTGAAATAATTTATATAGATGTTTTACAATTCTATTTTATATTCTGCTTATTTTTTCATATATTATATGTATTTCATTAATTAATATTTACTGAGTAATTATAAAAATAGAATTGTTATTACATATTGTATGTTTATGATTGAATTCAAATAATAAGTAATATAAATTCTCAAAAAACTAAGATAAACTCAACATTAAATAAATAATATAAATATGATAATTAGCTTTATTGATTTTAATTTAGAAATTCTCACAATGATAGAAAAACCTAACTTAATGTAAAATATATAAAAAAATTTAGTTTGATATAATAGAAACAGGTTTTAATATATTCTGAATGATAATGTCAAATAAATAAACATAGATTTTAATCTCCTAAGATCTCTCAAATATCAAATAAAATGTTCTTAATATAATTATTTATTTTTCACACAAAATGAGTGGAAGTAATTTTTTTTAATAACAATCAAATGAATATTAAGAAAGAGCGATGAATATATATATATATATATATATATATATATATATATATATATATATATATATATATATAGATATATATATATATATATATTGATAAAATTTAAAAATATATATAAATATGAATTACTTATATTTAAAACTGATACACATAAAAGATTTATCTCTACCTTTAACCACACAACTAAATAGAGTCACAAGAACGGAAAGAATCTCAAGATAGAGGCATTTAGAAAAGAATGTAGAAAGGGAACTAAATAGATATAAATTATATATATATGAGAAGAAAATAATAATTAAGAGAAGGGACATGTTTGGTTTAAATAATTTAATTTCACTATTTTTAAATTAAAAATATCATTTTATATCCCCTTTTTTAGAAACTTTTTTTTATATAAAAATAATCCTATTTAAAAATTTTTGCCTTTTTACTATTCATGCATATATGGACTAATTTATTTATTTTAATGGTGGTGATAAATCAAGCTTGGTCGAATTGTCATCTACCAACGGGGCTATCAAAAAAGTTCGTTATTCACGAACAATTCGTGTTCTGCTCATTTGTTAAGCAAACGAGCGAAACACGAAGAAATATTTTTAAGGTCGATTTATAAGCAAGCTGAACATGAATAATCCTTCGTTCGATCATATTTGACTTGTTTTAGCTCGAAATAAAAAACTATACACACACACACACACAATAATATCACAATTATAAGCATGACTTAGTGGTTAGAGCTTTTATCAAATAATTCGAGATGAACACAAACACTAAAATTTCAAGCTATTTCGAACATGAGCTGAACACAAACAAAAATTCAGCTAGCTCAAGCTCGGCTCATTTACACTCCTATCTAAAGGTTTGGCTAACTCAAGCTCGGCTCGTTTACACCCCTATCTATTAGCATTTAAAATACTTAGTTTAGCCTAACTAAAATTAGAATCAAACTCAATGTATTATTCAAGTTAAATTGGATTGATGCAAAAATAGTTGATTTGGAACCTAGAGTAGCACTATTGTATATGTATTGATCATTTTAATTTAGCATTTAGTTTGTGTGTTAAGATAATACTTCTTCATTATTATTAGGAGTACAAATGAACTAAATATTCGACAAATTACTCATGGTTCAGCTAGATTAGAGCTAGTTCATGATCGTGTGATTAACTAATCGAATGAACTTGAACACTTATATAAATACTCGATTGTTAAATAAATAAGTTTAAATAGCTTGTCAATCTATTCATTTATGATCATAAACAATATCGTTTAAATCATATGAATAAGCTCCTTAAAAAGCTCGATTATGATTCAATTAAAGGTTATATATAAATAGTATATTTCTCAACAAGCTAAGATTAAAGCTTGTTTATTTCATTAAATAAGCCGCTCCTTAATATGCTCGATAATCTAATTTGATCTGAGCTCATGAACAAAATTGAGTCAAACTTGAGCTTGATAATAACAAACAAGCTCAAGCTTAAACACCATCCCAAAAAGCTCGATAATGCTAAACAAGCTTGAACTTGAACACATCATATTCAACTCAACTCTTTCATTTGCAACCCAAATAATTATTTTAAAATAATAATAATAATAATAATAAATATATAATATATAAAGCTTAATAATAATATCATTATTTCATTGATCTAAACTTCTTATTTTTCTTTGCAATCTACCTAAGATACAACACCTTTGTAAAAAGGCTAACCTTCCGAGTTTGGTCAAGAAGCCATAGAGGGAGAGATGCTGAAGATTATGAAGAGGGACACTGCTGCATTGGTAAAATAATTTGAGATGTGCTTTACAATTTTTAAAATCAAACAAATTACTTTTTAAAAAAATACAATTAAATCAAACAATTATGTTTTATTTATTTTTAATGATTTAAATAAGAATAATAATGCAAAAAATAATTTCAAGTAGTGAATGAATATTTCTATCACATTATTGCCTTCTTTTAATCAATATATCTCCATCAAAAACAACAACATATTTAAGTGTGACACTTAACAAAATATTTACTCGTCACTTGTCTTCATTATTGTTTGCCTTGAATGCTTTTCTTTTTTCGCTCAAAACATAATTGTATACTTGATATGACAATTCAATTCTACTTCATTATCATTCACTTTCTCATGAATTTCTTATGCAAATTCTTAAATAGAAACATTTTATCAAAATTTATTCTTTTGTATACCAAATTTGTGTTTATGAAGCTATATCATCGATAGAAAATTATATTTTAAAACCTAAATACCTTTCCCCGTAGGAATTTCCTTGAAGAATTTCTTGATTACTTATATTTTAACGAGCAATACGTAACTGAATCGTTAGAATTTTCTTTTATGGTTCAACTAAAAAACACACATTCTTCAAGCACACGTTATTCAAGTCAAAATGACTAAAAAAATAATACTTGGTACAGTGATTTTTAAGACAATCCTTCATAAATTAATCCATAAAAAATGCAGTTAACAGGTAAGTTACAGTCAAGAACAAATTGAAACACAAGGAAAAATAAACTACAGCTAATCAGTTCACCAAGGAATGAAAAATAAAAACTGAACTAACCATTGCCTTGCAGCACTTTTTCTCTATTTAAATATCGACACCTATCAGCTTTATCCTCCATGTTTTAAGTGTTCGCCTGACTAGTTTCTTCTGGAACCCATCAATCAAGGTACATGGACGTCCGTTATCTTCTCACTTCTTTCAGACAGCCTTGTGCATTTTTTTAAAATAAATGTGGGAAAATAGACGAAGAAGAGAAATTTATTTATCACCACAAAAATTAATTTCAATAATAAGAAAAATTATGCCACTTATATCACAAGAGAAATTGTAATGCATAAAAAATGGTAACTAGTTAAAATGCATACAAATGTGGTCAATGACTTAAATGGGAAAAAGATAACCAAATATGATGAGAAGCTTGTGAAATTATATAAAACAATCTTCTAACCTACGTTTTAACTACAGCATGATACAAATAGAGATGTTAAGACTTATCATAACTATATGTGTCGGGTTTATAAATCTCTTAAACATAAATGAAACACCAGCTTTCAATGGAACTCCGTTCAAGCATTTATACGTTGTGTTCAGATATATAAAATCTGGGAAAACGCACAGCTGAATGGAAATATGGCAGCCTGCTGTCTTCAGATAGCAAAATGATGCAAAGTTGAAAAGACACGGCAAAAAAAAAAAAGGAATCCAGGGCAAGATAGAACATACAAAAAAACTTGGTTTTGGAATTTCCAAATTAAGATAGAAGCAGTACCAACCTAGAAAGCATGACAGATGAAGCATCCACTTAAAGAACTGATCTGTCCAGTTCTGCGGAAGTAGAAAACCCTCTTGGATGTTTTGGCAACCTGCTGGATTTGGCTAGCAGTTGCAGCACTTCGCATCTCCTCTGCTTTCTTCTGGGCTGACCTAAGCTTCTTAAGTATCTTGTCCATGGAAGAAGATCTTCGCTTTTCTAGTTTCATCTAAAACACATTCAAAAAATAAAAAATGATGCCAGGAAGATATTGGTTTGATAACATGATAATTCAGGGAAACTAGAAGATCACGCTGGTTAATAAATGGACAACTAGAAAGGAAACAAGAACCTCTAATTTCCTTATTTCAGCCTCTGCTTTTGCTTTTTGTAAGTTCTCCCACGCGATAATTTTGGCTTCTTCTCTTTTGGCCCTGTGTATAGTATCATAAAATTAAGTTTATTTGTATTTCATGAAGCATCATAATATATAGCAATATCATTTAAACCTGTGACAGCAATTCAGTGGAAGGAGTTCTCTAGCTAAAGCAACCAAAAAAGAGTACATCGCATCAGCAGTCGTTAGAATCGATCAATAGGAAGGTAAAAAAAATCACAAATTTCAAGACATTTAAAATATATATATATATATATAATTATTGGTTCATGGGCATAGAAATTTGGCCTTGTTGGGTCACTTATGGGTCAAGTATTCTTCGGTAACAGTTAGAAAAATGGAACTGTTCAGAATAACCACAATTAAATATTATTAGACGAATGTGATGTCCAAGAGGATAACAAATAGATCAAGTATTTATGTAAATCAGTAAAAAAAATAGTTTTATTAGAGGGAAGTCAGGCACTTTCCTAGCCCATGAGGAGGCCACCTAGAGCCTTAGGCGTTAAATAAATATAATGTGGTGAATTTTTACAATAATTGCAAAAAAAATGATAATGTACATACATTAAAGTAAAAATAAAGATAAAATATACTAAGTCATTACCAAGAGACCATATCAGCATACAAACAAAAAGGGCAAAAGAAAATGCTCCTTCCGAAGCCAAATTATCCAATCTCAATACAAAAAAAGAAAAGATCCCAATTTTTGGAACCTTATAAATAAGAGGATATCATAATATCTTACAGAAATTCACAAAAAAATGGTATTTCTCATGCCCGAATAAATAGAATCTAATCACGAAAAGAGCTAAATTTATCAAACAAAATAAATGAGAAAACCTAAAATATGTTGTACAAATACAAAAAATCAACTAAGAGTTGATAAATAAAGAGATCAACATCATACAAAAAAATTAAAGAGATGCCCCATGATCACGGCACCAAGGGATAAATTCTTTTTCTTCTTTCCTTTTATTTATTTCTCACAAAGGTTGGTACAGCGTTCAAGCACACCACGACTCCAATTATCCTTCTTTCATTTATAAGTTCAAAGAAGTAGAGATTTTGAAATTAAAATATTATTTAAATTTTAACTTGGAGCTAATACATAATAATAAATTTCAAACTTATTCCTATCAAAGATAATTCAAACTTTATATTTATTTAACAAGATAATTCAGATAAATTTATGTTTATTGTAGCATCATTTGTTTTATAATTCAAGTTTTTCTTAAAAATAATTTTAAAGCCATATCTTGACATTGTTGATCAACCACAGGTGAAAACATAAGATTTTGAAGTGAGTCTATCTCGATCAAAGGGATGCAAAGCAAAGAGATTCTTATATGATCAATTGGCTAGCCATAAAGGTGACAAAAAAATTGATTCTTCTATGATCCTCTAAGCAGCCATAGATGTGATGGCGAGAGCCAAGTTTTGTACTGCCCCCAGTTGGCTATGAAAGAAGCAACATAAAACTATCAAAAGAAGCAAAGCATGAATAAAGTAACTGCATGCCAGCCATAAAAGCTCGAAATGGGGCTAGAAGGTGTATCCAAATTAAGGAATGTTGTTGATTAAATTTTGCAGTTCAAGAGAGCAAGCAAAAAGAGCATTAAAGAGGGATGGATGGAGGGATGGAGAGAGAGGAAGATAGAGATTTCATATAAGAGTACTCACCTTTTTTATACAAGAGCAAGACTGCCAACAAGCACACACAAGTCTCAAGTGTGCCCCATTCAATTCAACCATGCATACTCAATCACACGTCAACCCACATAATCAACCTATATGAGTCCAATTGAGGGCCTTTATCAGTTGTATCAAAGGTCATCGCAACTGATATAATCTTCGAGTGGCCCGCTTGGTACATTAGACCATAGGATCATAAAACCCTTAAAAGGATCTAGAGTGCCAATGGAATACAAAAGAGAGATTAACTTCAAATTGGGATGTGATCTAATGATAGCCCTTAGTACTCGTTAATCGACTCCACAAAGTGATCCACTTTAGCGACTTCTCTGCCCATGCATGATAACTCTAGGGATCCCTAACACAGCGGAGGTTCATCCTCACAAGAGGGGTCTCGTAGCCACAATTCCCATCTATCCCATAACAATAGCAATACTAGCAATACTAATTGAGCCAATAATGTCAGATGAGATAATAGTAAAATTAACATGCAAGTCAATAATGGATTCATCTCAAGCAGTTCCAAGTCATGCTCATGCACTTCTCCTCATCCTTAGAGAAAGAGGGGTACAAGGTCATTACCACCTCATGCATTTATGTGCTCAAGGCATTTTATCTTTGATGGACCCACTTAGTCACCTGTGGGGTACACTTTGCCTTGGTAGTTTTAATGTAGAATAATCAAGCACTTCAATCTCCCCCTTAGCCTTGAGAGAATGGAATAGATAAAATAGTGACATAGAGGTTGCGTCTAGCACCATAGGTGACGATTGACGGCTCTTTCTTCAATACCAATATATTAATTAGTAAATGGCATCGGCATAAATCAGTCTGGGAGACTTTCCCCATTTACCGTAAGCAGAAGTGAGGAGTATATTGCCCGCATAGTTGTAAGCCAAATTTCTCATCGCTCTCCGCTCTTATGTTAGAGCTACCTTCAACGACAGCATAGTTGTTTATGGCTATCTTACAATTCCTCCTTTGCACATAATCATTAGCTACCTTCAACTACAAGAGTAGAGCGCAGCACTGTTGTCACACAATACCTTCAAAGGAAAATACTTTTATTGCAGAATAGGGCCAAGAGTTGGCTCATCTCTTGATCTATTGATTCTATGACAAGCTAGGATATCTAGCATAGAATTTTCTATCTAAATATTTCTCTCCGTTGAAGAAAAGGAGGATGCAGATTGGCATCTCAAATTTCATTCAGGGAGGATAGATGCTTTATAATGCGTGGGAGGTGGTACAAAGATCTCTTCAAAAAGTATCTACATCATGAGTTACCTAAATGGGTGCAAGTGCAAATATTTTATAATGGCTTAATGGGAGCTACAACAACCCTAACTGTTGTCAATTTTGGTGGCACATTCATAAGTAAAACATAGATGGCATCATATGATTAATTAAAGGAGATAGCCATAAACAACTATTAATGCTCTACTGAGAGAAGCCTTCTAAATAAGATTGTAATTGGAATGCAAGATGCAGATCCTATTTCAGTCCTCACTGCTCAAGTAGCTTTCCCTCGCAAAGCAACTCAATTCTTTTACTACCATTGTTGTTTGCACTCCACCAATGAGTTTTAAATTTTGTAAAGAAGCTCATCAAGGCTATGAATGTAAGCCATTTACACAATCACACCTAGAGCAAGCACACTATGAGGAATCAAACTCAACACAATAATCCTTATTCCAATATTTACAATTTGGGTTGAAGAAATTATTCAAAAACATTTATGGGCTATTTGGATGCCTGAAAAAACAATGCGGTGTAAAAAGAATGCAGTATAAAGTAAATGTAATGTATTTAGATTACTTTAAATTATTTGGTTGAAAACTTTACAAATACATGAGTTTATTTTTTTTCTATTGGAGAAAATAAATGTAATGTAAAATAATTCTAGGGTTGTTGGTGGCAGTGGTAGATCGGCGAAGGTTGGTGGCGGGTGATGGAGGTTGTCGCGGCTAGTGGTGACGATTTACACCGACTGTATGAATTCCCAAATCGCTAATTCCAAATACACTAAAATTATCTCGTCCAATATATTCTAAATACATTATATTACTTTGGAATTTTACTTTGCACCACGCCAAACACAAAAAAAGTTAAAATCTCCTGCATTTACTTTAGACTCAAACTTCATCAATCCAAATAGCCCCTTAGAAAAATCCAAATGCAGTGCAACAACCCATAGTTTTTTACAACCTTCAATATTTCATCAATCTTTTCAATTTCAACAACCTAAGAAAGCAACCTTATAATATTATCATCAATCTTTTCAATTTCAACAACCTAAGGAAAGATATTATCTTAATGAGAGATGTCTTACTTAGCTCACTCTTACTTCATCCCAATTCATATCTAGGCTTGACGCCACACTTCTGAGGTCAAAATACTTTTTTTTTAGAGGCAAAAGATTGACATCAGAAACATAGGTCAAAGTCAATCAACAGTCATAATATCTAGCATCAAAACAACAAGGGTCACTTTGAAGAAACACTAAGGTCAATTCAAGGGAACATGTCAAAGTTGAGACCCTACGAAGTGGGAAAAAATGGAGCCAAAGAATAAAGACAAGATTGATGATGAATAATAAGTTGGTGCAAAAGAAAAAGAAACTAGGAAAAATAACACTAAAGTCAATACAAGGGAGCATGTCAAACTTGAGACCCTACGAAGTGGGGAAAAAATGGAGGAGCCAAAGAATAAAGACAAGATTGATGATGAATAAGTTAGTGCAAAAAAAAAAGAAACTAGGAAAAATAAGGGCCTAAGTCAAATTCTACCACTATCATATCCTTGATGCTTTCAAAAGAAAAAGCTACATATATAGTTCTCATGTTTTCTAGAGATATTTCAAAAGTTACATAGTATCATTCCTTTTATCTATAAAGGAGATGCAGAATTATGTTAAGTTAAAAAGATTTTTCAAATTAAAAAAAAAAAGATGGATAATTATGACATAGTTATACTCATTGAGTAGTGTAGTGCTATATTGTAGAGAAAGCTACAAAAAGATGAAAACTTAAGTAATTCTACCATTCCTTGCACTATTGGAAATATACACTTTAAGAAAGCATTGTATAATATGGAAACCTCGATGAATCTAATGGTAGTGTACATATATAAGAAGCTCAAGGATAGTGAAGTAATAATGGTAGCACTACAATTGGAAAATCATTAAAACAAACATCTAACGGGAATTGAGGAGGATGTGTTTTATACGCAATCTTGAAACTCACAATGCGTAGCCTAACTTCAAGCCCACAAGCAATCTGAGTGTGTTAATGCAAATAACTAAGCATTTTTTTTAGAGTTGTATGCATTTTACATGCCTCTATGTGAGCAGCATGAAAAGCATGATACCTTGTTTACAATGCAAACACTTCATTGAGACCTAGTAATGCAAATATACAGCTCAACTTTGATTCTAATGAATATATTTGAATTTTCCTTTCCCATGTTAATTTATGTTAGAACATAGATTATTACTTACCATTTGATCTTCCAGACAAGGCCATTTGTACCATGGATTGTGGCATCTGACATTCGCCAACAAAGGTAAGACTTAGGGTACACTAAGGATATGCACAACTATATTGCCTATATTTGTGTTATTATAAATTTACTTTGATTTTTTTCATCTCAATGAAACCCCAAACGATAAAGGTTATAATAGCATCCGAGAGGCCCCACATGGATGCAATAATAGTGTTCAATCCATCATGGACGAGCTTCTAGATCAATATAGGTTCAAATGACAATTTTGGCCCTCTTTTTGTGAAATATCTTGCTCTCTAGGTCTAATGCCAAAAGTTGGTCATGCTCCGGTGTGAGTTCCGAGACTTTTTCTAGAGTTACGCTAAACTACATTATTTAGCTCCAGAGATAGCAATCCACAGGCTTTCTATTGGTCCCGATGCAATCCTAGTTAAATAGCCACCTCATAAGATTAGGTTAAAAATTGAACAATAGAAAACACATAGAAGTTTATTTTATGAGCAAAGGTGCCTGAGCTCAAGGTCGAAGCCATCATCTTTCTTGAAGTGAAACTTTCCACATGAGAAGAATGCCAACCCCTAATCTAAAAAACTTGATAATTTAAGAGACTTTGAGATGACAAGCTCATTAGAACCTAGAGTTATATCAAGCTGGTATGACTAAGTGATAAACATAAAAAATATCAATACATTTTTGTGTGTTTAAATGTATATTTTGTGTCTAATTATGTTAGAATGTGTTATTTTCAGTTTATTTTTGGTGTTTTTGATAGAAAATTTTTAAATCAAGTGAAGGGAAGAAAAATATTAAGTTTCAGAATTAGCGCCTCAACGCTGCTGATAAACTAAATAGGTTATAGAGACAAAGAAGACAGCACCGCGGTGCTACTACAGAGTAATTTGGACCCCTAGACAGAGCTTGGCTCCTAAGAGTTGTTATGGAAGCGTTACGGCGCATGAAGGAGCCCCAAAGAGCCTTCAATTTGATCAAGCACACAAAGCACAATGCCTAGGCGCTAGGAGGCCAGTGTCGTGATGCTAGAATCTTTTAAAAGTTAAGTCCAAAGACAGAGAGCTCAATGCCTTGACACTAAAATTTTGGCACCATGTCCCTAGAGACTTAGAAAATTTTCAGGATGAAAAAACTCAAAACAAAGAAAGGAAGTCCTTTGCACTGAAGAAGCAGTGTTGCAATGCCAAAAATTCTCTAAATTGAAGCTTAAGAGAGGAGAGCATCTTGTCACTAAAGATCAACGCCCCAACACTACACAACATCACGGCATGACGTCCTGACAAAACAATTTCATGCAATTTCAGCACATGGTTCGAGCAATTTTCCGAGCAATTCAGAAGAATTATGAGACAGGATGTGGGGAGCAATTTTTAGGAAGGACTAAGGGATATAAATAGGGGAGTATTTACAAGGAAATTTTTTTTGGCAATGTGCGGAGTGAAAGAATGAGTGTGAGTGTGGCACTTGAAGAGTGAGACTCCAAATGTAGTATTAGTGCAGTTCATTGTTCGTGATCAAGCTCATGATGTTTGAGTGTTGTTCGTGATGAAGATTGGAGAAAGAAGATCTATTAGAAGGAGACATCATTGCTAAGAGAAAAGAATTTGGGTTAAGGGCAAACTTGAAGAATTTTCCTCAATTTACTCTTTTCCTTCTTTTGATTTTGCTTAGAATAATTTCATACATTTATAGATGCCAATTTCTCTTTCTATGAACATGAGCAACTAAATCATTAGTGCTCTGGTTTTATGTTACTTTTATGTTTAACATATGTACTATTATTGATGCGAGTAACATATAAAAAAATTATTTATGTTTTCAATGCTTATGTTGTTTTCATTTTCTCCATGCTTAATTTGTAATATGGCCAATTGTGATGTTAAAATTGATTGCCATCTAGTGATATCAAAAGAGTCCTAGTGAAAAAATTAAGAGAAGCAATCGAATTTACTAAATATATATAAACATATAATATTTCAGATCTACAATCATTTAAGGGAGATGAATGTAACACAATCACTTGATTTTAATTAAATTATAGAATATAGTAATTTAAAAGTAGTGATTATTGATCTAAGCATTGATGATATAATAATTAAGCTCTTGATTGACAACAAATTATTTTGAAAATCTCACATTAAATTAGTGCATAACCTCAACCAAAATTTTCATAAATTCATAGTACATTTCCTAAAATTAAGAAAAAAAAACTCTATTTTTCAAAAATAACTTTTATAACTTTGCTCATTTAAATTTAAGCAATTTGAATTAGTTGGATTGAAATTAAGTTAGTAAGAAATTAGTACTTAATTGCAAATTGTTTTATAGATCATCATGGGAATGATACTTTATTTATTACTTTATTATTTGACCAGCACGTGAACTTGCGTACACTATTTTAGATCAGTTCACTAAGACAAATGATCACATTGTTTAAATGAGAACTTTCAAGATGAGAGATTTTGTCCTTGTTCTTTATATTCTCATTGTCTCTATCAATGCAATGTGCAAATTCAAGCCACTTGGTAAAGTCGCTTCATGGTGGAGCAAGTATAAGAAAGATTAGCTTATCCTCTTATAACTGTGATGGTATGCACTCAATGGCCACAATTAACATGTAATATCTAAAGCAATATTATGCTGAAATCAATCAAACTCTAAGATTGGCATTATACAATCAAACTAATTCCTAAGCCACTTCCTCCTACTCAACAAGACCGAGCCATTTTATCTTTTGTATTGTCATGCCTAAGTTACATCAATAGACCTCCACGTAAGGCAACCCATGGCCATGATAATTTATTCTCTACCAAGTGGCTTAGATGTCTTATAAAAATGAGATAGGCTTTCGGGGTTAACTTAATGTTGAAGAAGCATGCAAGCCTTTCTCCAACTTTGCTCGCTTGAACACTAGGTCAAATAAACAAAACTAGTATAAGGACCTATTTTAAGTCCCTTGGTTCTAAAAGAATGGCATCAATCATCCATTTTTGTGTAAATAATTGTGTTGGACCACTAGAAACTCTTTCATATTTTAGCTCGTCAAGCTATAAACCATAAAATAGGTGGACCAAAGTCTATGTTGGTTGTTGACGATGTTAACTTGTCAAGTCAAGGTAGTAAATGAGAGCACATGCATCAAAGGTTTGTTAAAAGCAAGGAGATAGAAAATACGTCACCTCGAAGAATTACACAATGAGGCAAAATGATATTAACAAATACTAAAAGAGAGAGAAAGTAATCATCAACACAGCGTTTGAGTGGTTTGATCGAACACCTAGACACACTAGGTAAGGAAGTTTATTAGATTCTTGGTAGCATACAATCATCCATAGAACAAATCCTTAATAAGACTAAAAGAAAAGAGAAAGGAAAAGAACTATAGTAACCCCTAGTACATGTTTATATATTTGATCTACAGCAAGATCTTATAAGAAAAAAAGAGAGAAGAAAAGGTCAATCCCAATAGAAAAGTAAAGGCCAAACATTATTGATTCCCATTTAGCAAATTGAATTCTAGATTTGTATCCCAAGAATATGAGACAGTCTTTTAAAGAGAGGAGAGACTATTATGCTACTCTAATGAGAGGACTACCTCCTTTATAGTTTTTCTCCTCACACATGTTGTCCACATTTAAGAGAAAGCAAGCAGATCAAAAGCTATTGGCCTCAAGGTGAAGTCAAATAAAAATGTTATGAATGCTTGGCCTAAGAATTTTCCCAAGAACATTCTTGAGAATGCCCAAATAATATACCAAGAACTTTCCCAAGGATCCTAAAGGAGCCACCATGTGGCAATAGAGGTCATCAAAAGCCTAAATGTTAGTGCCATGTCTATGGTTGAGATCGGCATCGGGAAGAAGCAATTTTCAAATGTTATACATCTCCTTAATTTGAAAGGCTATAAAGCAAAGCAGCATGTTTTGAAATGTTCCATCCCCGAACTTCAAAAATCTGTGTTACTTGTTTTCTTATGATGTTATCATGAAACAATGCTCTTCTTCTACCTAATGTAACTTCAAAAAAATAAAAAAATAAATAGAACGAAGTAGCAAAGGATGCTGATGAAAGAGACCATAATAGGCAAGTCAAGAAAATCAAAAACTTCAAGTATTTCAAAGAGATAACCTTGATAAAGGGTGGAGATTTGAAATAAGGCTGCCCTGAAAATGAGTTATGGATGTGAGGATTACCAAGCTCGAGAATAAACAAAGTAGTTGTCATCTTTATTAAGAAAAAGGTAATAGGAGCTGAAGAGGAAGTAATATGTGTTATAGACAGCATAAGTGAGATGTGAGTAAGATTTTAAAGGTAATAAAGATGGTTGAGGACCTAAGAAAAGGCTAGAAGATACAAACAAAAGACCTTACAAAGCCCCACTATCAACCAAATGATATTAGAGTACCGACAAGGGATCCTCATATTAGCTCAGCTACATTACATGCATCATGGTGTTATTTGGACGCAGTCATGCTGTTGCTTATCTCAACACATTAGATAGCATCAAGCTCTAGATTGCTTGCTACGTCATGACAAGGCCTCTAATAGTTTTGGCACCAATAGAGCATCTCTCCAAGTCAAGAGGGCACTCAACTACCTCAACAAGAGCAAGTGGATGATGAGGAAGCAACCAAGAGCATTTACATGATTGGTGAGGCTATAAATAGCATGGCTCCTCAAGGAATTAAGATGTATACAAGTAAATAAATGAAGCACAATTAGTAAAATGTGTGTAATAATTATGTTAACTTGTATTTTTCTTTGTCTTGATGCTTATGCTAGAAATATTTTAATGTTAATGAAAGGAGTTCTTTTGAGATTGATTGTGACCTACTTTCCTCTTCATGCTATATATAATTCTTGCAACATGATGCTCTGTGGAATGAAAGAGGTAGATAGGTTATATATATGATCAATCTCTTATCAATTTGAAGTTGTTATCCTACAATCATTCCCAAAGACTTTATCAACTGCATTCTTGAGGATGTGCCTGAGGTTGCACCTGAGGACACACCAAAGGATATACCCAAGGTGGCTGGAGCAGACTCCCCTTCCAAGTATCGACCAATCAGCTTATGTCAGACCGTTTATAAGCTGGTTGCGAAGATGCTAGTGAACCCACAAGCATCCCTACCGTCCCTCATTTCAAGAAGGGAGCTTTTGTCCCAGAATATCTCTCACCACGCCTTTAGACGGAGATCTTCAACAAATTTCAGCACTCCACCTCTCAGGTTGGCTTTATGGCCATCAAGGTGGACATGGGGCAGGCTTACGACAAGATGAGTTGGAAAACTCTAGAGCATATGCTGTCTCTTATGGGTTTCCCGGCCAAGTTCAAGACTTGGATACTCAGGTGTCACCCACCCGGTACTCCATCTTCAATGGTCGAAAGACCGAATGGATCGTGCTCAGTGGCTGCGCCTCTCTCACCTTACCTCTTCATCCCGTGCTCGAAGCTCTTATCCTGGCATTTGAGCAGAGGGTGCCAACCTTGGCATGTCAGGCCGGAGGTACTTGTATCTCCAATCTTTATGCGATGACATTCTCGATCGCCTCCGCTTTGGTGGCTCATGGCAAGCAAATCAAGGACATCCTTGATGATTACCGCTTGACGGGCACGATCAATCGCGAAAGACCTCCATCCTCTTTAGCAGAGCAGCTAAAAGATGGAGGACTAACCGCATTGCTCGATCCATTGGGTTCAGGAGGGTCCAGGAGATGGACTATTTGGGCCTTAAGCCGCCATGGAGGTCGTATGACATGAAGGATCATTCCAGCTGATCGAGGGCTAGGAGAAGATCGCTTGGGCTTGCACCTTTCACCGGCCGGACGTACCCTCATTTCCGATTGTTACCCTGGATCCATCTACCAGTGACACACACACTATCTTGCCTATGAATGTGTTATGAGATCGAGAAGATGTGCAGGTCCTTCCTTTGGGACAAAAGCCCTACTCAGCAGAGCATCCATTATGTGAAGTGGGACACCATTTGCACACCCAGGAGACTTGGTGGACTTGGGTTCCATGCTTCTGCTTTGTGGATGGGGCCTTTACGGGCTCGCTTAGCTTGGGACTTCTTGTAGAAGCCAGATTCTCTCCTACACCATTGTCTTCGGGAGCGTTATGGGGCTGATATCCGGAGCTTCTATGAGGCTGGGACTCCAAGTCGTCATTCATCCTCGGTGGAGCCCGTGAGCCTTCTACCTCTCATCCGATGGAAACCATGGGAAAAGGTACATGTCCTTTCTCGGACTTGGTCGGCATACCCCTCTTCTCGGAGACCTACCTTGTCGACACAGCCTGAAGACCTGTCCTTCCTTCTTATCAGACTTGGGATACTGCCGGAGACACTTTAGTCCCGACTTGACATCGAAGGGTGATGGTGCACTGACTTAGAGACTGGACGAGCCGAGCTTATCATCCTCTAAGCAAGTCCCTCACGACTTGCTTATGAGGCTCTCTTCCCGCCGACACTCATTGCTCGTGGTTCTAAGTTCCAGTGCATCCACGGAGAAGCTCTTTTGGTGGCGTGTCCTGAAAGGGGCATTGCCAACTTTCACTTGGCTTCATCGAGGGGCTGACTGACGATGTCCTATGCCCTTGGGCACCGAGGAGGAGGACTTGGAGCATATTTTGATCCTGTTCTCTCTCACGCTTTTCCGTGTTCTTTCTACTTGGGGTTTTGTCATGCCTTCTTTCACTTGCTCGTGATCTCTTTCGTGCATTCCAAAGATCCCCAAGGTCGATCTAGCTTGGGGTAAGGCATATGTTATGCCATCTACCGTCATGACTAGAACGCCAAGACTCACACGCCTTATGGAACCCCAAGGTGCTGCTGCAAGATCTTGGAAGCATTCACCAACACCTCCTCCTTTCCATTTCGAGAGCAATGGGAGCTCCAGCCTCGTGATTCTTCACACTTCTTGGACTCCTCCCTGGGATGGCTTAAGGCCAATGTTGATGGTGCTCTCTTCTCCTCCGCTTGGCTGGCATTGAGTCGCCATCGAGATGATCGGGCAACCTCATCAAGGCGGTATTCATCTTCGATTGGACAAAGACACAGTGGAGTTGTGCTATGCTTGCACTTAGACACATCCCGGAGCCATGGATGTATGAGTACAAGGGCTGATCTTGAAGGCGACAACCATGGGTGGTCACTTATCTCCAGAATTGCAGACTTATCGGACCTCTCTCCCAAAGACAGCGCCAGATATTGGCTTCCTTCGAGTTCCACCGGTGATCTTCTCCCACATCTGCAGGGGACCGGAATGTGACCGGCGACCTCGTGGCTCATCGAAGTCCGACTTGTGTGGCATCGTGATTTGTACCTTCCTATTGCTTTTCTAGTATTTAGAGCAAGACTGTGCATGTCGCCACAGCCTAGTCTTTCTTTTTTAGCTTTGCACTGTTGTGCTCCTTTTTTGTAACGCTATTTTGTTATTAAATGCAACATGCACCTTTCAAAAAAAAAAAAGGATATTTTCAAGGTTATTCCCACAAAAGATGATGAGGACTTTTACCCATGTAGTTTATCCTAAGTGATCATTAGTTAAAACTGGAAAATAAGGGACAACAAAAAAATTTCAAAAATTAAAATACTAAAATAAATTATACTATTTAATTTAATTCAATAATCTTGCTTTTTCCCAAAGATTAGATGGCTTTGAGGTGTATCAAGGAACATCGAGTCAATGTGAAGGAAAGTGAGTATGACATTTCAATTTTAAGATTTTCCCACTCATTTCTTTAGAGTGGTTATTTTTGGTATTAATTTTCAAACCTTTAGCATCTTTTTTATTCTTTTGAAAGTGATCCTTCTAATCTTTTCCTATGATATTTCTCTAAGTGCAAGCGTTTTTAGCACCTCCCTCACTATGAGGATTGCTGCTATTGAGAAGATCTATGCTAACAAAGCTACCGAGAAAGTAACCCAAGAAGAGTTGGTACCACCTTGTCGATATGTATGGCGAATGTCTCTATTGTTGAAAAGTTGAAAAGCAAAGGCCAAATCTCTATTGAACAGAGAGTTAGGATTTGAGCCAAAGCTAAGAGGCCTCTAATTACCTCTCAAAGGAGGCCTATCTCATCAAGCAATACTTCAAGATGGGACTAAATCTTCAATTTGACCAATAGATCAATGATATGATACAGACCTTCCATTTAGTTCAGTGTAGCTCACAGCCAATGCCTACTCATGTTGTGAGGTATGAAGAGGTAGTTTGACAAATAATATACCATGGTCCACCAATTGTTCCTTTGCTTCTTTAGAGTCCATTTTGTCTAGAGGAAGTCAATTACTTGTCAACAATAAAAGCAAGGTCATTATGTCCTAGAAGAGTAACATGCTAGTGACAACTGCTAGCATCTTGAGGCAAAGATGTGAGGATCCCAAGTTCCTGCCCCCAAAAAAGACATAAAGGGAAAAATTCCCGAGTTATCCTTATCCAAAAGGGTCACCATCGGAGAAGATCAGCAAAAAGGCAAAGCCAATTATCATCAAACCATCCACCAAAGAACTAGTCTTCATCTCTAAGAAATAAGAAGATAGCATTGTCACTCCATCAAGAAGATAGTGATCCCTGACAATGGGTCTTGAAACATCTAAATGTCTAATAATGTCTGGTTGAGATATCCCAACACTAATATGGAAAAGTCCTTGCTTGAGACAGCTAGTGTCACATCAGATTGGCATCTCCAAATATTAATTCACTTACGAATTACACATAATTTTACAAGTTTAAGAATTTTCCTTATATAATAGTTCTTGAATGTTTAAGTTTTATAACTTAAGTTTACCTAGAATAACATGAGCAATATTTGAAGCCAGTACATTACAACAAGTTCTATTAATATAGGTAGCTAACTTAATAAGAATTAAACATATTTGGGACACATAAATAATGGTTTTATCCACTCTAGATATCTTAAAGGTAGTGGATATGATTTAAATATCAAATTCATACAACTTATGATAAGACTTAAACACAAATTTCATAAACTCCTATCAATGATAAGTTTGTAAAAAGTTTTTCAAATTTGAAGTTCTTTTCCAAATCAGATTAAACCATGGTATTTCTATGATGTAATATAGATATTCAAACAAATTTTAACTAAAATAACCACAAAATCAACAATCTTCTCATCAAACTCATGAACATTATTAGACTTATCAAGCTCATTTTCATCATCCTTCATATTAGTATGCAAATTTGTACTAGGACAATCAATAGCATATTGATCAATTTGGGACACTTAAAATATGCTTTAATAGAAATTTTAAACCCAAATGCTAATGTAAATAATTTCTCCATAGCAAACTTAAAAATTGCAGTGATGTTACCCCTACATGCAGAAGTGCAGCAAATTGAACTTAATTACTTTAATGCAAGCGTGCACTCCCAAAATATGAGGTAAATATTTTGATACAAAATTTTTTAATATTTTTTCAAAATCCAATGCAAGTTAAAAAGTATATTCAAGTGATGAAAAGTGGTATAGTGTCATCTCTCTCTTCATATTAATTCTCAAATTAGATATAAATTTAGAGAATGATTTAGGAACCTCGACAATATCAAATTCAATAACTTTTAAAATTTAGTCATCGTTTTGTCAAAATTTTAGGTCATTATTACAAAAAAATGAACACATCAAGCATATATATCTAATTAGATAAAAGGAAAAAAAATTTCTTTTAATAACAAATTTTTAAGTTTTTTCATCACCCAAATAATGATAGAATCTAGTCTTGAACTATAAGTTATCCAATCAATTTTAGTTTCTTAAAATTGACTTGCCACCTAGTAGACATTGTTTTCCATTAAAAATAATATTCATTCCATTATCCAATCAAAAAATGCATCAGGATCTATCTTTCCATCCAATGAAGATACTTCAATTTTAACCCTTGTAGTTTTGTCATCAACTATGTCAATATTTGGATGTCAATGAATTTCAAAACTTCATTATCATATACCCTATAATGTCTAGCTTCATTATTTTCCTCATAAATTCCTGCTCTTACCCATGATAAAATTCAAGCAAATAGGTTCATCATTATAATTTAATTTCACTTTAGTTTTACATGCATAAACTTCATTTGTTTTGTTCCATTCACACCTAACATTATTTTTCCTATTCAATTAATCGACTTGTAAAGTGCTCAAATCTCATCACACTGATGATATATTAAGTTACCCTAATAATAAGACCGACTTTTGAGTGATGATTGACACAACTGAATGTTGTAGAACAATTGAAGGTCAAGGGTTTCTAATGCAATTAGAATAATATAATAGATGAATACAAAAAATTAAGATTTGTAAACAAAAGATTACTAAAAACACAATTTATTTTCTTTAGATTTAACTCAAAATATGTGAAAACTAAATCAAAATGATAAAACAATGATCCATTAAATTTAAAAAATATACAAAAAATGATTCGAAGCACGAAAAAGCATAAAACAAATGACTTTTTTACCAAAATTAAAGATGAATTATGGAAGATTTAATTAAAACTAGATCTCTTATAATATGAACAAATATTAGAAAAGAAAAAAATAGATTAAAGGAAGAAGTCACCAAAGCCGAGAAAATCTAAACTCATGCCAGTGAAAGGAGATATGTTTCCCCAAAAGTTGTAGATCACCCTTGCACCGCATTCAAAGGAAGCCCACATTCAATGGCAAATATAAGTTCAAAAGGAGAATTAAAAAAATTTATTGATCAAAAGCATAATATTGCATGTCTTAGATTCCTAATTTATTCTCCCAAAATTTCAACATTTGTAGCCCTTAAATTATCCGATCACAAGCCATAGATCGTGCCATATAATACTCAACAAACCACGCAAGTACGAATTGAAAATCAGCAAAAATACAAGAAACTAATGTTTCCATTTGTATTAAAATAGATTTCACATAATGCTTTGTCAAGTGGCAAAACTGACCAGAACCGGGAAAACAAACAACCGACAATCAAGAGCAACAGAAATCACAACATGAAAGTAACAAGAAATTCATATGACCGACATGTCAGATAAATCCACAACTGATTTACACTTTGAAATTAATAGACAAATGGAACTCCAAGAGAGAACCGACAAGCCATTTAATCCTCCACGAATATATTTAATCCAAAAAAATAAAGTAGAATTGGCAACTACATAATTGAAAACTTTAACAGAACCAAATCAGAGGTGCTAAATAAAAAAAAAAAAAAAACAAAATAACAGATAACTCATCTAATTCTCAAAGGCATCACAGGCATGTTCTTAAATAAACAGACTAAAATTTGAACTGCAAAATAAACAATGAAATAACAAAACATTAATCAAATCATTTGCTTTCCTGATGTTTTCCACATGTACAAACTCAAGATTCCATCAAGTAGGTTCAAATACTATACTTTCTCGACAGGTTAGCATACTATATTTTGCCAATTCAGTTCAATTAAAACAGTCAGAAAGGCAGATCAAACCCCTCAAGTCCTAATAATATCAAAATATACATTTTTTTCCTAAAAATATTGCTAAAAGAAAATCCAACAATCTTACCCTAGTACACCTATTTATCATTAGCATTTTATAACACTGGTATTGAAGTTGTAACTTACTTAGATAAACATTTTGTTGTCTCTGACATTTTCCAACCAGAAGGTTTAGCCTCAACTGTTTTTCTTTTCCATTCTATGATATTTGTTGAACGCTTATCAGAACCACGGGAAATTTGTTTCTTGGTCCACCTTGTAACTGTTACCTGATCATCAACCTGAACATCCCTTACCTCCAGCTTTGGGAAATGGCTCTCCAGCTCTTCTATGGTATTTGCCAATAGAGGAGAGGGTAAGAATGAAGGCTCATGCTTGGGAGAAGATTGAGTGCTCCCTTCAGGGCTCATCTGGGTTGCCACATCCTTCCTCAAAACTACCATGGAAGTGGGTCTGGTCCCCTCCTTGATACATTCAAACTTTTCATCTAAATAAAATTAGTAGATGATCAATTATTTAGAGGTAAGAAATCTGCTAAAATATAATATCAACACTAGATCAAAAAGAAGCATGCACATACTAGATACAAATAATGAAAAGCTTAATTATTCACTAGGAAAAAATATATCACATTGACAAGCAAGAAATGTCAACTAGAATTAAGGTCCCACAATACTAAGCATTTATAAGCAAACACACAAATTCCCGCGCAAGTATAGATCAGCCACAACATATAACAACATTCTAACGTTGATCTGCATGATGATCATTTGGCTTATCCCAGCTTTTATGGCCAATATGAAAATGAAAACTTGGGCAAAAAAATTCAACAGTATACTAACAAATATTGTAGTCTATCTAATAAATGTTTTGCCAAATGAAAATCGCTCGTTGTCAAACACTGGTGGCTGTTCCTAAAGATCACCCAACAATTTCATATATATATAGGAGTGTAAGCAAGCCAAGTATGAGCTAATACTGCCAGCATTCAGGCTCAACTTGTTCTATATTTGCTCTATTTGAGCTCAAACTCACTTTAGGCTCAATACACTTGTGTTCAGTACAAACTATATCAAAGTTAAACAATTAAATTTTTATATGAATACTGCTTAGAGCTCAGACATTGGTCTGTGTGCCTGTATGTATGCAGGGAAATTTACATACATAGCACACAATTCTTATGCATTTACATATCTAATACCTAAAGTTTGATATTTACAAAAAAAACATTTTTCTATGCATAAAAAAGTACATTTCACTTTAAAAAAGTAATGATGGTACTATTTTGATATAATAATAATGATTTGGGTGTTATTTAAGTGCATATGAAAGCTTATGTGTTAGAAATATAAATATATAAAAATTGTGTGTTATGTATGTAGATACATATATGTATATATATATATTTATGTATGTATGTTAATGAGCCAAACATGATCGAATATAGCTTTATTTATGTTTAGCTTTAGTGAAAGCTTATGTGTTAGAAATATAAATATATAAAAATTGTGTGCTATGTATGTGTATGTATATATATATATATATATGTGTGTGTGTGTGTGTGTGTGTGTGTGTGTGTGTGTGTGTGTAGTAGGGTGTTAATGAGTCAAACATGATCGAATATAGCTTTATTTATGTTTAGCTTTTAAAGATAATAAGCTCAAACTATTTATTCAATCTAGACTAACTTGTTTAATAATCAAGCAGAACATGAATTGTCCATGAATGATCCTTTTAATCCCTAAACATCAAAAAATAGCTTACTCTTAAAAGTGATAAATAGATTAAACAAACTGGGCATTACTAGACAGAAAAACCAGCTACTCAAATGAAAATAGAGAACAACTAAGAAACGGTACTAGAGAGTAAATTTGCTGATTGCCGATCTATTAAATGATCATGGAAAATTGTATTGCGAAATTTTATTCTTTTCAAGATCAACTGCCTACAATGAATGCTTATAGTCTGTTAGGTATCTAAATTAGTCGAGCATTTGGTCTCACTTATCAATCAGGGTTATATTCTGCCCAAACAGTAGAACCAAATCAAAGATGCCCATTTCTTTTCTACATACTCATGAAAACATCTGAGGATAGTGTCTATACTCATTAAGTAAATGGTAGAAAGTATAACATTCAACTTTCAAAGATGGAAACTATAACGAGCTAGTCACCAACTACACAGACCAATTTTGTGGATCAAACGTGAAAGTAGCATCTTCTAAAAATGATGACTTTGCAATAAAGCAAATCCATGTAAGTATATGAAGAAGCTAAAAATGTTATCATTAGTAGCCTCATCACAACTATTTGGTCAAACTGAATCACAGGAAAAAAATCATAGGCATTCAAAACATGCATAAATTACTAAAACTAATGGCTCGCATGTGAAGCAAATCAATCATTTTATTACAATCTTGTTTAGCATGATGATGGATTAAAAATAATGTGGAATGAGAGCAAGCTAGAAACTCAGACATTACTCTGAGAGTTTAGTAAGGATGGAGCTGATTCGAGCAAATTTTCCGTGCACCCATGAATGCTTGCAGACCTCAATATATAAGGTTCAGCATTTGCTGAAGATGACCTTGCGCTTTCTCCGCTGCCAACGCCACCTCTTCTGTTGTCTGAAAATCCATGATCTGCTATCAGAACTCCAGCTGAAAAAGGGGAGCTACCAGTAAAGCTCCCAACTCGTCCACTGTCATAGCATGGAGCAATTGGTGAAGCTGTTGAGTATCCAGGAGGACCAAGAGGGCCACTTTTTGACTTGGGACGTCTATGATGAGAGGAAGGGAGAGAAGACCGTATAACCCCATCAGTGGAAACAGGACTAAATATCCACTTCTCTGCATCTTCCCATTTTGAAGGCAAGATTCGACCATTGTTGAATGGAAGATAAGATCCGGCACCCATGTACCTCCTGCTGCTATTAGCCGGCAGTGGCACTCTTTCTGAGCTCCAACCCTTCTGGTACCCAGTTGTTTCTGTTCCGTGCCGGTAATTAGGCGTTCCTGGGCTAGGGAATGCTTCTTGTCTACTGAGAGAAAAGGTGGCAGAACTCTTCTTCATGGATCCCATGCCACCGGCCAAAAGCCGAGGGGACAAGACAGCCACATCAGTGCCTGGGATGTTAAGGTCAAGGGAAGCAGGCCTCTGCCTTTGAGCCTTCCTTCCCTGAAAGGAAAAGGCTTCAGATTTATGACGCCAGATCTGGCATTCTAACAAAACAGGGAAGAGACTACAAACCTCAGCGCATATCAGCGATTTGGATGAGGAAATTAAGGGCTTAGAATGACTTGTACTCCTGAAGGGGTGAGAGCAGGGATGCCCTGCTGTGTTTAGGGCTCTGTACCCCTCCCACTCAGGCCTTCCTGCATTTTCCTCCTCTTGCACCTTTGAAGCTCGCTCTACTTTCTCTGCCGGCCCTAAGAGATTTTGAAAAAGATGGGCATGTTCAAATGTAGCCCTTACGGAGCAGACATGACTGGCAGGGAAAAGGCAGAAACAAGACTAATGGTTCAAGGCTTGGTGGTACCTATTGAAATCCTGTGGGGCGAGAAAAGGATGGCGCCTTTTTTCTCCGGATCTGGATCTGGGCCGGTGCCACCGGAGCAGCGCTCGCGTACTGCCAAATTCTGTAACGATCAAAGGAGAAAAAAACATTTCATATCCTGAAGATGACGACGAAACAGCACAGCAACTGCACAGGAAAAGCAGTAATGGTTAGAAAAAGTTGCCATGCTTCCTCCAAACTCCGTTTTTTTCCCCTATTCACCGTCTCCTACTTCACCCTTTCTTCTGAAATCTTTATTTGATCCGGTCATACCATGCATTATTAGTCAAGGAACAGTTACCTTTAAAGCTAAAGGAAAATGTGAAACCATCAAATCAACTGAACGTTAGCCGCAGAATCCATTTTAATTGAAGCTTTCATTTCACATTATATATAAAAAGAGAGGCGCAAGAGGGAGAATGAGAGAAAAAGAGTGAGTTTGATCGTACAATGCAGAGATGCGGGAAGATCAATTCGTGCTCCGATTCAAAGGCACGGCCCGCAGGAACGCTTCGACGGGTGGAGGAGAGGTGGCTGCCGCTGCTTAAATGAGCAATGGTTGAGCCATTACCGCTGCTACTGCATGATCCATGATCAGACAAGTAGGCGATGACAGAGTTAGGACTATCCGCCGAAGCTCGCCTTCTCCGGCCACCGGATTTCAGACGCGTCCAATTCCTTCTCTGCTTTTGCTCTCCAACTTCCACCTTCGCAAAACCAGCATCGGGCATTCTCGACTTCAATGCATTTCTTGCAGATAGGTTACAACGGTAGGACTGGGAATACTTGTTAGGCCATCACAGACCATAGTATAGTTTATAGTCGTCATTGGTTAATTTTCCCACAGTTAATTGCGCAGTCTTAGCATTTTTCTCTTATGCAAAATTAGTCGAACTCTCATAAAAATTGGACTAGAACACTAAAAACATAAAAAGAATTATAAGAAATTAAAATTTTTCATTACAAAAGAACTTTATAAGGCTTATGAATTTTATAATCTTAGATAATTATAATGAAGTTGTGTCTCCCTTTTATAGATCCCCACCTCCTAAGTCATTCTAAATTTATATTATAATATTTGGGGATTTACTTATATACCACACAATTCTTATGTATTTATATATCTAATTCCTAAATTTTAATTTTTACATATATAACATCTCAATCTTCAATATCATATCAAAAATATCATCATCACTCACTTTTTAAAAATGAATTGAACTTTTTTAAGCATAGAAAAATATTATATAAGTACATATCTAACTTTAGGTATTAGATATATAAATACATAAGAATTATGTTATATGTATGTAAATCTTCCTAGAATATTTTATGTGTAGAGATCTCTATAATATTAACACTAATCTTAAGTATGCATTAAATTCTAGAGAGTTCTAGATACTATAAATTATTTACAAAACATCTAACATGTTCTAGAGAAATTTAAAAATGCCTAGAATTCTTGATGTATCGCAAAGTCTTCTATAATCTTTTAGAAGCTATTGGATTAGTCTAGCCGCATGAAGAATCTTCTAGAGCCTTTAAGCACATTGTGGCTCCAATCTAAGTTGCTTTTAAGATATTCTTAATTCTCATGTCCATACTTATTATGTCATGCCTAATGGAGTTTTGTTAAGATGACTTGTTCGTCCTTTTGACAAACATCCTTAACTTGTAATGCTGACAACCTCTTTAAGCCATCCTTCGTGGTCTTGATTATGGGTATCACACAAGCTTTCTACCCTCCATCATACATATTCGGCAGTACCGCCTGTGAATACTCATGGTATGAAAAGTTGCATAAACTATTGATAAATGACATTGGTAATGCATTGACTTGATTTAAAAGTTCATACCCAAGATGACTATGGAGTCATTTATTGAAATGATAGAGAAATCCAACTACCCTGATCATGCATTTTGTTGCATAATTGGCCACCTTAATGATGTGTCATATATGCCTCTTTAATGGAGATGAAATTGTGAGACATGCTTATATCCACCAAAGCCTTCATGGTCTCTTTCCCCACTTGTGTTACTGTACCTCCATCCTAAATTTTTGGCATCTCTTGATGGTTAGTAAGGAGTGAGCTTAAAATCTATTTCTAAGGGTAATCTTTAATCAAATGAGGACCCCATAAAGGAAGTGGTCATTATGGGGCTTGCACACACATTTGTTATCTATTAGTTTGACCTTCTCCTTTCCCTAGTAAAATCTTAATAATGATCATCCCTACATTAACCCTTGTATATCCCATCATTAGTTTAGTTATTGTAACTTGTTATTTTTAGCTTATTGTTGTTCAACTTTTGTACAACTTATGGTTTTGTAACACTATCTTCCCCAACTAGATAAAAGAGTGGAATTTTGTAACCCCATTTGCACAGTGGCATATTTTGATTGAGTTAGGCCCTATGATTTTTTCCTATTTGATTTTTTTTACAAAAATTCTAATGTTTCTTGTATTTCTTATTATTATTATTTATGTGTATGTTAGATCTTCATGAAAACCTAAGACATAAAATTTCTCACCTGAGTGTTGTAAAATTTCTAACATGTAATAATTATTATCATAAAATTAAATTATGAATTTGATTAAAGTTAATTTTCATTAAACAATAAGTCTAGATTTTTCTCATAAATTTAAATAAAAGCTTTTATTAGTAGAAGTTAAACTTAAGTAATCTTATTTATCAATTAATTGGATAAATATATCAAGAATATAAATCAGTAATTAATTTATTTCAAAAATCAATAATCAATTTTCATGAAAATGATACTTCTACTATACTAGTTGTGTGTCACATGCTCTTACACAACATGTTGAAAACTAAAATTATTCCCACGCTACCAAAAATTTGATAGTCATTATTATGTTGGAAGCTACTATTCTATCATCATCAATTGTATGTGTTGGGTAACAATGTGACATTATCAATATTTTTAAGCAACTTAGGAGATGTTGTGTATAAAATTACCCACCCAAATATGCTATTAAAACTTCCCTCTTTCTAAAGATTTTGAGAGAATCTCTACTGCTAAAATTCAAAATTTTTCCTCTTAACAATTATAAGGATTTGATGAACCACATATAGCACTTGATTAGATTTGATGCTCTTGTAATATTAGTACAAGCCTAAAAAAATTTGTGTTATTAGTAATGCAATAATTATGAATAACATCACTTAAAAGATGGCTAACACATCTCATATTATGCACACTAAGAGGAACAAGTGTGAATTGGTGCTTTTATTATATTTTATTTTTGTTGTAGATGTAAATTGCACACTAAGTTTGCTCTATATACAGGTTTGATGCCAAGCTTATATCATTGTCTTTGAAACATTACCTATATTGTTTAACATTATATTATGAGATCTAAATAAATGAGGATATTCTTGTCTTATTTATTTATAATTATGTCTTTAAATAGTCTTACCAAATTGTCCAATAATCATTCTCATCTACATTTAATCTAATTATTATTAAACATTTAATTCTAATGTACACTTTATAAATTTTACTTTATGAGTTAGCTTATCACTAATATTTATTTTTTTATCTTTAACTATAAGTCTTAGCCCCCCATGCTCTGATCAATTCCAGAATGGATAGCACCTGCTCCGTCTCCTGCTACAAACTTCCCTCTCCCTCAAGCTCTCACCGAACTCACCACCACAACCTCTTTCAATCTCACCTACCAAGAATCTGACCCTTACTTAGTTATCTATGCCAACCAAGCTACTGTAAGCTAAACCTTTCCACTTCTCCCATTAGTAAGTCTAGCAACATACTCGCCTTAAACACCCCAATAATATCTTATCCTCCATACACTGTAACCCATGTCCACCTTTCTCTCCTCTTCTCCTGCTTCAAACCAATTCAATGTCGTCAACACCCTCCTCCCTTACTGCAACCATCACCTGACCAGTCCAAGCTACCTTACCATCGAAATCGAGAGATTTCATTGTCATATAAACCAGCTCTTTTTGTGAAACGGATTGTGTCAATGTTGTTGAAACGTCAAAATCTATCAAATGAAACCTCCCACAATTAATTCATTCGAGCGTGGCACAAATGACAACCTGCAAACTATGACGATGCTTGAATTAAACCAAAAATTGCCGATGATAAGATCAACATAATCACATTAACTTATGAACAAGTGCATTCAATTCTCTTGATCTTAGATTCAAGACCCTCATTTGAGATGCTTCTTGTTAATGATTTGCATGATGAATTTTTCAAATCAAGTGCTTCAATATTGGATAAGATTTAAAATATATAATAAAAAAATAACATTTTTAATATGAATTAATTAAAACTCTCTTTTTATAAAAATCAAAATTTTTTTCCAAGAAAAACACACATTATCCATGAAGAATAATATTGCCACATATGAAATGGAGGAATAATTATGACATTATCAATTTATTTGAGATTATTATAAAAAAAAATCAAATATTAAAATTTAAAATGACTTAGTTAAATAAAATGGGCTAAAAAATAGAAAAAATCATTAATGAAACAAAGTAAAAAAAATCATGGAGAGAGGAATTCAAAAATGATTCCAATTGTTGCAATGTTGCAAGTTCTCATCCCTTTTTTTGTAAAGCACCAATTATTCCAATGGTAAAATAGACCATCATTATTAGCTAATAAATTGTGGTGAATTTTAGTGATGGATGGCTCCATTGAAAAGTTCACAATACTACAACAAAAATTGTACACATGTCATTTTCATCATAAATTTACAATAATGAAATTTATTTCACAAATTTATATTATAAAATAGCTATTCAGTAGTAGGTAAAAGAATAGTAGCTAAAAACTAGATTTTATGCAACATAAAATCACATTTTAGGTGATTTCTTTCAAAAAGTGAAGGTGGTTTGAATTAAATGTATTAAATGATATATAAAATTATTTTAAATTCAATGAAGACAAAATTATAACCTAATACAAGACATTTAAAAAAAAAAAATAAATGAATAAAATAATTATCAATAATAAATTTTAAGAAAATAAATGAAATAAAGATGTAATTAATGCATGAATTTTTTTCAAAAGGCTGTTTAACATATTTGCAATATATATTTTATTAAAATTTATCTTTTATAATTTCTTAAGTATTCTTGAAGTTAGATTTCTCGTTGAGAGCATGAGCTAAAAAAGTATCTTCTTACAAAATTATAAACTTAACATTTTATATACTTTAATGGTCAATTGGCCTATAATACACTTAATGAAGTAGTCATGAGTTCCAATTGATCTTCACTTGATGAAATCAATCTTAGTCTTTATGTTTATCAATTTTCAGATTGTATGATTTCTTACATCAAAATTAGCTTTTCATCCAAATCCTATATAAATGTTCACCCCAAAATCACTTATTAATTAAATTATTAGTAACTTTCAATCAAATAATTATTATCATCAAAATTAAACTCATGTACATTGTGACTCATGAGCTATTATTATTTTATTTATGATGACAAACTTATATAGACTATGATGCAATGAAGGTGTAAAAATTTGGCATCAAAATTTAATAAATTTAATAATACACTCAATCCTCAATGATATGCAAACTATAAATACATATATATAAAATCAATGATGCAACTATATGCACTTCTTCCTCTTTTGCATTATAAAATTAATCACCAAACTAATATGAATAAATAAACATACACAATTAAAATTTCAATCTTATTTCATCTCAGATTTATAAAAAAGTTTTTTAACTTTAAAAATATACAATTGTCAAGTTAAAATTTAAGAGTTAATCTTCACCTATGATGTCTTTAAATTACTTGATAGAGATGATTATATCAATCTAATCAACTACCATTATATCAAGACTTATAGTATCAAATCAAATTATGTAAGCTTGAAGTAACCAAAATGTATAACAACTAATCTCCAAAACCAAAATAAATTTTGGTTAACTAGATGGCAACCCAATTAATGGGACTTAAGATGACATTCCCTTAAGGATAAATTGATCGGAAAAGTAGTGATGGCATTATTAAAGCTGCAAACTAAGTATTCAACAACCTACTCGTGGCTATGCTCAATAAGTGCTTGTTCATGATCATTTGATTAAATAAACACTAGCTTGAACACATTTATAAATACTCACTTATTAAATGAATGAGATTGAACATTTTGTTGGTCAATTGATTTATGTTCATGAGCAAATCATTTAAAGCTAGTGAATAAGTTAGTCAAGATGAACAAATAAGGCTCAATTTAAAGTTTGACTAATGCTTAATTTAAGACTTGATTAAAGTTTGATATGAAACTCATTAATATTTAATAAATTAATAGACATTACACAAATCACTTCTAATCAAACTATACATGAGAGATCTTATTGAGGAGGCACCAAATGTGAAGAAGTTCCACCAAAACAAGAGAAACAAACACATAATAAAATAAATCATACGAATAAAGGACATGTGGTTTGACATTAGGATTTGCATTCATGTGAAATGGAAAAGAATGCTCATTGGAGCATAAATAAACGTCTTATAATGTATGTCCCATCTGATCAAATATTTTGGTCAAATGGTGAGGTTGGGTAATGATGTAAAAAAATGAACAAAAAATTTGCATTACCTTCTTTCATTCTTCTTTTTTTTAATTACCCTCTTTTATGGGTACTCCCTCTTATTTTCTCACACGTGATGCCTTCTTGCATCTTACATATTTTTTATTAGTTTAATTCCTTCTTCTTTTTTATGGGTAATGAATGGTGCTATTATTTGCACAAAAAAGAAAACACAAGCTACTGATGAGAAATTGACATTTGCATGGGTGCTTGAGCCTTGTATATTTTGGAGCAATGTTTGATATGTCAATGGAGAAAATAAAAGTAAGATATGATGCTTAATTACATATGAGAACACATGTTATTATTATAGCAATTAGACCATTTGAATTCATGTCAAAGTAGCCAAAGATTTGATCTTTGGAGTAATACTATTTGATTGATTATTAGTGAGAGATAGTTCTTAAACTCAAATGAAGATTGCAAGTAAACTATAAGAGGCGCCCTTGGTGAGATGGTGTCTAGATGTAGGTTATGTTCTTTAACAAAAATTTCATATATATTATGGACTTTTTAAGAAAATTAAGTTGAAATATCTAATTAGAGCATAAAGACAAAATCATAAACATTCAACAAATACATGCTCAAGAAGTTGGGGACATGATGGTAGTGGTCTAACCACTAAAGGAAGGTTGTGAGCTATGTAGATAAGATTAACTATTTTTCCATTTGGCAAAGAAAATCATGGGATTATAAGAACCGTGATTATAAGCCCTAAGATCAAGTTAGAAGAAAGTTTGCTAGTGACCTAAATAATAATTTAAGCCATTTTGATGGCATGTCTTTTATATTATCTTGCTCTTATTCCATCAATTAATTGAAATGTGCTTTCCATATATGCTACAACATTATAGCTCAAAATAAGAGAACTTTTTTTATCCAAGGTTTGAAAATTTTAAGGATGAATAATGCACTTTTTAAAATTATATTGAATACATTTAAAGTGTCTTATAATAATTGAGGAGAGGTGAGTTTAATCTCTAAGAAGACCCTCATAGATTTGTTGCAATCTCTATTTTTTATGAGTTATCATAATTATGATTAGTTTGACTATCATTAATATAGCACTGTAATGTTTGTGACATTCTAAAAGACACTTCTTAAAAGGTCTTTTAAGAAACACCTATTACAAATGGCTCTTGAGAATGTATTTCAAGAAATTTTCTTAGGTTGTCTCTAATTGTTTCTTCTTTGTCAGTTCTCTTAATAGTCTAAACAGTTTCTTTAGTTTGCTTAATGGTCATTTAAAAATCATAAATCCTCTCAAACATACCTTCTACTTATTTTTAATTAGATTATATTGAGGATCCTAACAAATTTACCACACCATGCTATTACGAAAAAAATTAAAGAAAAAATATTAATATAATATTATATTATAACATTACAATATATAACATTATTATTAAATATTGTTGACCTCACTTTTAGAGTGAGCTCTTAACCTCCTCTTCTTAGACTTAGGACTCTTCTAGACACTAAGATTTCTTTAGTCATAAGACACATCTAGTGATTAGGTGAACACTTAACCTAAGCCTAGAGACTTAGAAGTGTTAATCATAAGATTAGCTATGCCTTAGGTTTAAGAAATTACCTATCCTAGCCTAAAACCAATCTAACTACACTTTCAAATCAAACCCAAATTCAATTCTCAAACCAAATTCTCAAATTCAAATTCCAAATCTAATTTCAAATTTGACTCCAAATGATTGAAATCCAAAATCAAATTCAAATCATACGACCCTTCCTAAGCCATATGAACCACAATCGTAAGCTTAGCCAAAACTCCATTTAGATCAATCCAAACTCAATTGATCTCTGCATAAATCAATTATTCTTTCATTTATATTCACAAATAAAAATGAAATCCAAATTCAAATGACCAAAACTATATCGAAAATGAAATTCAAACTCAATCTAAGCCCTTTAAGCCAATTCTTTGGACTTAGCCAAATTCTATCTAAACCTAGTAAAAACTAAAGGATTTTCTCTTGAATCAATCACTCATTCAATCATTCATCTAAATATAAATAAAAATTATAATCATCAAACTAAATTGAAGTCAACTCAAGTCAAGCCTAACTTAGCCCTTTTGACTTAAAACTTTCAATTGAGCTAAAACCTATTGGACTCTAAATTGATTATCGTTGAATTTATATTTCAATCTAGGGCTCATATATAAGTTCAACTAAACTCGAATCAAATCAAAATCAAACTAATTGACCCACTTAGGTCCACTTGACCTAAAGTAACCTAAAGAACCCATTTGAGCTAACTTCCAATCCAACCTAAATTGGATTGAACCGAGCTCACCAAAATCTTCCACCATGATTGTGGATCACCCTAGGATGATCAATTGCAATCAATAGAGCCAAACCAAGCTAAATTGGCCATTTGATCCAAGTTGACCCAAATTGGCCTAAAGGACTAAATTGGGTCAAATCATGATCTAACCCAAATTGATTGCAACCAATGGCTCAAGTTCATTCCAAATAGATTATTGAACTTATCAAAAGCCATAATTAAACCCAATTTGATCAATCGAGCCCAAGTGAACCATTAAGCCCAAATAGACCTGAACGGTTACTTTGGCCTAAATCCAAATTAAATTCAAATTAATTCAAACCAAAGACCACATTCATCTTCAATTAGCCAATTGAATATGAATCAACTCATGACCCAAGCTAATTTGGCCAATTTTGATCAAATTGGTCAATTTGATCCAATATGACCCAAATTGGGTCAAATCCCTTGAAACTAAACCATGACCCATTGGGGGCTGATCAAACCTGACCCTAACCCATTTGGGATCATCCCAAAATTAACCCAACCTAATTAAATCCCTCATGGATCCTCCCCCATATAGGATTCCACCCAATATCATTTAATTCTCCCCCATCACATGCACTTAACTCCTCCCCAGTATTTGCATTCAATTGAGCTGATCATATGGCAGCAAGAGAGGACTTTGGAGCAAAAATCCAAAGTCCTCAATCAATCCATCATCCATCCCAACCACCCCAAGCAAGATGACAATTAATTTGGAGCCAAAAAAATTCAAAAAAAAATGGATTTTCAGCCATTATAAAAGAAGGGGGAAACGAGACTTCACCTCTCTTCCTCCTACCACCATTCAACCCTCAAGAGCTCCCCAAAGAAAAAAAGAACACATTCCCCACCTCTTTGAGCCATGCTTGAGCTCAAAATTATAATTAGTTACTTTTCCGATGAGATGATGGTAAACATCGGAGAAGACGATGTTTCAAAGGGAGGTAATGGTTAAAAATCATTTCAAAGCTTCCTCACATACCTAGGAGTTCGTCAGATCTTCACCGCCACCGAAAACAATCGCCAGCAATATAAATTTCACCAAACTTTAGCCGGCCTTAGGATTTCTCACATTTTGTATTAATTTTCTTGTGATTTTAGAAATATCCTCTAGATAATCCCATATTTTTACTTTAAATTATCCAAATTAGAAAATAGATTTTTTTCCGATGCGGATCGACGTGAAAATGGGTTCATTTTGACAAGTTTTCACTTAGAAATCCCATTTTTTCTTTGAAAAAAAACTATTTTTATTGTTCATCAATGGCGGAACTACAGTTGCCATCCGATCAGATTGAACGGATGATCGGACCGCCTTTGATCGCGATCTCTATCATGATCACGCATTGCCCAATCGGATCAACTGATCGCGTCGACGGCGATCGCCTGGATCATAATGCCGATCCGATCGTCAGGACGGATCGCGAGCCGCGGGTTGCTCTCCGTGGGTCAGCCGTTCTCGCCTAAATCGCTAACGCGCACCACGCGAAATCACGCCGCGCGAGTACATGCACGCGGCACCACGATCCAATTACGCGCCACATTGCCACATCCGATATTTTTTTCGATTTAAAAAATTAATTTAAATCACCAGAAACTTCAAAAATTCATAGAAAATAAAATACTTAACCAAAAAGTACAAACAAGGGCTCATTGGATTCGTCTCTCCGAGAGGAATCCAAAAAATCCAAAATCTTCAAATTGCACTATATATTTTGAGCTTAATTTGAGTTTTAGTAAAAAAAATTAAATTTTATTAATTAAACCAAAAATATATGTCTGATTAAGTTAAAATTTTGTGGGATTAAAATTAAAGTTAAAATAAACCTACCATAAAAAATTCAAGTGGAAGGATTTTTGGATTGAGAGAAATTAAAATTTGAATTTCATATTGTTTATTTTAATAAAATAAATTAAATAAAAAATTCAAAAATTATAAAAATCTTCAAAATGGCTTAAATAACTTCAATTGACATCTAGGACTCTTAAGAAAATAATGTAATTTTTTGAATCCTAAAGAACCCCAAACAAACATTTAAGATTAAAGTTTAATTAATGAAGGAATTAATTAAAACATAATCTAAAAATAATTTAAATATCAAATCAAAATCAGAAATAAAATAACACTTAAGCAATCATTAATCAAACCTCAAATCAAAAAATATCATCCTTAGACGAAATTAAATTAAATATGATTAAACCTATTTAAGTTAATAAAACTCAATTAAATGATTAAATCTTAAATCAAACTTAAAATTCAACAAATCTAGGAAACTTTAATATGGGTCAAACTAGTATAACTAAACCTACACTAAGCATGGAGTTTTAATCATATTAAACTCCTTAATGAATATAAATAAACTGAAACTAATTAATAATTAAATAAACTAAATATCAAATTAATTAACAAACTAATTCAACTTAATCATTTGATATTAATCAAATTAAACCAAATTAAGTTAAAGTAAACTTAATAAACATATGATTAAATCACAGCCATTTGGAATAAAATGATTAATTAGCCATTAATACATAAACCTAACAACTAAATCAAACATTAATGAAATCTAATGAACATAATAAATGAAGAAAATCAAACCTAATTATGATTATGAATAATCAAGTTTAATTGAAACAAAAATAAACAATTAAATCTCTTAATCTAATCAAATGATAATAACAATAACCTTTAATTAAATCAAACTTAAGTAAAACGCTTAACTAAATCAAATCACCACATGAAATTAAGTCATTAATTAAATAAATCTCAATCTAACAATTTTAAAAAAATTAATTACCAATTAAACTTAGTTAATTAAATATTTAATTAATGCAAACTTAATGAATTAATCTATCATCTTAATGAGCCAATTTAATTTTATAAATCATATTAAAATTAATTCAAATCAAACACTTAATTAATCTACTAATTAATTTAATCACACCTCTCAAATAAACTAATTAAGTCAATCAAATTAATCATATTAAACCTAAGCTTAATCAAACATAAATGCAATTAAATACCATTCAAATCATAAATTAAACATAAATCATTAAGTCATTAATTACATCATTAATATAAAACCTCATTTAATTTAATAATTAACTTAAACACACTTCTTAATTAAACTAATTATCTTAAGCTAATCCAATTAAATAAACACCTAATTAATGCAAACCTAATGAATTAATCCATCATCCTAATAAACCAAATTAACTTTTTAAATCAAATTCAAATCAAACACTTAATTAATTTACTAATTAATTTGATCACACATCTTAAATAAGCTAATTAAGTCAATCAGATTAATCATATTAAACTTAAACTTAATCAAACATAAATGTAATTAAATACTAATCAAAACCTAAATTAAACCTAAATTATTAAGTCATTAATTACATCATTAACCTAAACAAATATGAAATCAAA
Organism: Cymbidium sinense; assembly: GCA_021442155.1. NCBI lineage: Eukaryota > Viridiplantae > Streptophyta > Magnoliopsida > Asparagales > Orchidaceae > Cymbidium > Cymbidium sinense. The sequence continues at coordinate 101,347,695 of CM038229.1, forward strand.
TTGAAAATTAAACAAACCTTTATAATTAACATAAATACACTTCTTAATTAAACTAATCACATTGAACCTAAGCAAACCCATAGACTAATAAAGCTAATTAAATCAAATTAAATTAAATTAAATTAAATTAAGAAAGACTCTCATAAATTTAATATGTAATCAAATCAAATATCATTCAACCTACTTAAATAAGATAAACTAATTAACTATCCAATGTATGAAACCAAAATGCGAACTAAACTTTGATAAACATGACAAATGGATGGGGTTAAAAGTAAAATCCTAATTACAAAGAATCAAACTCAATTAAAATCAAAATAAAATCTCAATTAATCTAATTTGATCAAACTACAAATAAATGAATCACAATCAAATCAAATAAGCATAAAATTAAGTCACATAATCATAATCAAAGAAAAGAATTAAATATTAATTTAAAAGGATATTGAATTATCAAGATTTAATTAAACCAAAACATCTAAAAAATTAATCAATCAAAATACACATGAATTTAAATAAACTTAAACTTCATTAGATATTAAGGATATTGAATTATCAAGATATAATTAAACCAAAACGTCTAATCCAAAATCAAGCAATCAAATACTTAAATAAACTCAAATTCTAAGTTTTAAATCAAGTCAAATAAATCAAATCAAATGAATTACACAAATTCAAATGGGCTAATTAAGATACTTAAGGATCTTAGTTAGATTTCTTTAGGTATTAAGATGTAGAATAGGGTGAGTTTTGTCTACAAATGGAATTCATTCTACTATTCATTCTTGAAGACTTAAACATCATTTTAACCAAATAAAAGTGAAATAAAAATAAAAAATAAATCATTTAAATTAAAATCACCCAAAGGTAAAATTTAAATAAATTCAAACTATAAATTAAACTTAACCAAAGAAGCTACTAAAGTCTTACAAAGCCTTACACACATTAGAATACTAAGTCACCACTTCTAGTGTTAAGTTAGGGGCATTATATGTATGATGTTGTGTTTTATTTTGTGATGTAATAATATTTAGGCGGATGTTAGGGTATATGTTTCATATGAATGTTTGATTAACTTTATTTCGGGGTTGTGCTTAAGGGGTGACTATAACAAAAACATAAATGTGTTTGCTATGCAGGTTGCTTAGCCCCTAAGCATAACTCATGTTAGGACATGTGGGCTTGGTTACCCATGTGTGGGGTGCTAAGTCCAAATTATTCATATAACTGCTTGGGTTGTATGGTATGTTTAGCAAATATTTATTTTGAGGTGTAGCTAGATTTACTTTTCTTAATATAATTTTGCATTAGAATTAGGATTAGTGTTATGGGGGATTAGGATGAGTGGTAGAAGGCTTAGTCCACAGGTGCTTGTGATGCCTTTGGAGCAAATCAAATCAAAAGGAAGAGAAGAAGAAATGAAGAAATGAAGAAAAGAAGACCCCATAGCATGTATTATTTTTTTGTAATCCAAGTTGTATAAGGGTTACCCATTTTCTTTTCTTTTGGGGTGTATGGCCCCCAGCCTTTATTCTCTTATGATAGTCTATAAAACTATTTGATGGTGTGTTTAGATAGTGCACTATAACAGCATGTTTTTCTTAGTTTCTTTATGATTGATGTTTGAATGTGTATTTATATAGGCTCTTAGGATAAAAATTAATTTTCTACCCCAATTAATAACTCACAATTAAAATTTAAAATAACTCATAACCTCACATAAAAGCCTAGAATTAAATCAAGATAATAAAATTTTTAGCAACCCCTTTATCTGGATGAATGAATGTATAATATCATGCATGTCATATTCTTCCATTCTTGTTAAGAAGGGGCTTCCATCTTTGCCAGAGAATGAAGGCTTAACTTGTGAGAACCTTTGATGGAAGAACACCCCTTTCTCTCTTAATTTGGCCCATAATCAAGTTCTCATGCATTTAGGCATACAAAATCCCATAGCTTGTGTCAAAATAAAGAGTCCAAAAAGAATCAAATAAATTTGATAAAATTTGCATAGATTAAGTCATGGTTTCATACGACTCATTCTCTAGTCTCTTATGGAGTGAGTTTAAGGACTTATTTTTCTCTCTAAATAAACAACAACCTAGCCATCTTGCAAAGCATAAGACTTGTCTACATGGATTTAAAGCATAGGAGGAGTTAGCTGGCTGCCATTCTAAGTGGTTATAAGTCCAGCAGTCAGGTGGTTTATTCTCTCTTGTGCAGGTAAACCATATACCCATTTTTGCCTTAGATTTAGGTCGTGTTTTGGCACTCACCAAAGCTCCTAAATTTAGGATCTGAGGTAGCTATTTCTTTCAAGCTACAAGCATAAATCCTCACCTCTTAGGGATTTCCACAATCATATGTTATGGAATTATAAGCCCTAGCAATCTAATAAAATGTCAACTTAAATAATTAACTCTCTTCAATTTCAAAAATATAAAGCCCGATTATAGGGTTGATCGGAATGCTCACTAGGCTTCCTAGTATCATGAGCATTTCTTACTTTCTCCCATTGGATTCCAAAAATAAGCCTTCTCCTTGATCTATCCTATTTGATTTTTAAAATCAATCCTATAGTTTTAACCTTGAAATCTTTGGAGACCCTAATTATCTACTTTAATCGAGAGTATTCTTAAGGAATTCTCATTCCTTATGATGTAATTAACTATAGGGCTTGCCTCCATAGGAACTTAATAAACGCTTAAAATAAACCCTACTTTACTTTTCCATGTAAAGTAGGGAAAGATCTCTAAATTGAAGACCCATCATGCCTTAGGAGTCCTTATTAGGTGATTAGGTCCATTATAGGGTGGTGATTTCTATCTTTTGAGATAGTACATCATTTCTTAATGTTGTACCTGATCACTTCAATAAGTACCCCCTAAGATCTACGTGGTGTCCCACATCTCAAAAGTAAACACCAGAGATTTTTCAAGCCACTTCGCTGGGGAAGGTTCCTCTCTCCATCTTTAGTAGACAATTATTGTCTCCAAGTATCAATAGGGGACTTTATATAGGCCCGAAGCTATCATTCTTTCTGTTGGCACTTAGCTTATTTCATCCTTAAGCAAAGCTTGCCAACATCATTTAGGTTTTAGAACCTCACTCCGTGTAGGTCTTTAAATCCTTATTGGGCTCCCCCAATAGGTGAAAATTAAAATTAATCAAACAAAAGAGATGACCAAAATTAAGAACCTCTTCACCATCCTGATGGTGAGGCAAGGTTCATCCATAAACAATAAGAATATAAAACCTTTGTACAAAATAACATGTCTTTCCAAAAGCACTTTTTCAAAATTCACATAATAAGATATCTTTACACAAAAATTTGTAAGAAATTTTCAAAAAGGCACAAAATACATATAACCAAATCTTGTTTGACAAATCCTATGATTGTTACATGGAGGTTCTTTTTTCAAATCAAATCATTTTAATAACACATTTTCTTTGAAAATAGCTATCCCCATCCCACACGCTCAAATTTGTTGGATGGAGATTCTATTTTTGAATAAAATCTTGATATAAAATTGAAACTCCACTTAGCATACTTCACATGTGCTAGAGTTGAAGTTTCCCCTCTTTTTGAAAAGTAATAAACCATACACACATAAAAGAGAAGTCAAGACATATTTGAACCCCCCACTTGACATACCCAAATTTGACAAATGGGAGTTCCCCTTCCCTTAGAGAAGGTAGAGCAAATTGAATTCTATTTACATTTGTTTGATAAAACTCCTTCTTGCCAAAGTCTTGGACTACACATTGGGGGCTCCTTTGACATGACCAAGTATATCAAAAGAGAACCCCTCTTTTTTTTTTCAAAATCATAAGAACAAATTGAACTCTATTTAACATACCTAAGTTTGTTAAATAAGTTCTTTTCTTTCAAAATCATAAACACATTTGACTTTCACTTAACATAAATTTGTTAAGTGAGAGTTTTCAAAATCATAAACACATTTGACTTTCACTTAACATACCAAATTTGTTAAGTGAGAGTTTCATTTTCAAAATCATAAACACATTTGACTTTCACTTAACATACCAAATTTGTTAAGTGAGAGTTTCATTTTCAAAATCATAAACATTTGACTTTCACTTAACATACCAAATTTGTTAAGTGAGAGTTTTATTTTCAAAATCATAAACACATTTGACTTTCACTTAACATACCAAATTTGTTAAGTGAGAATTTTCAAAATCATAAACACATTTGACTTTTCTTGACATACCAAATTTGTTAAGAGAGTTTCATTTTCAAAAATCATAAACACATTTAACTTTCACTTAACATACCAAATTTGTTAAGTGAGAGTTTCATTTTCAAAATCAAACACATTTGACTTTCACTTAACATACCAAATTTGTTAAGTGAGGGTCTCTTTTCAACACACATTTGATTCTTATTTTAACATACCAAATTTGTTAAATAAGGATCCAATTTTCATGTCAAACCACACTTGAGCTTTCACTTAAGATACCAAATTTAGTGAGAGTCTCATCTCAAAGAAAAAAAAATATCTCAAACATATTTGGGCTTTCACTTAACATACCAAATTGTTAAGTGGAGTCCCATCTTCAAAGAAAAATAAATCTATCTCACAATCACATTTGACTTTCACTTAATATACCAAATTTGTTAAGTGAAAGTCTCATCATCAAGCACAAATTAAACACATGTGGCCTTTACTTAACATACCAAATTTGTTAAGTAAGAAGCCCCATTATTAAATCAAAATATTACACAATCAAATCTTAACAAGTAAAAATATTTCAAATACACAATCACAACCTCTTCTTAGCATACCCAAATTTGCTAAGTAAAGGTCTTTCAAACTATCAATATTTTCAAATAAGATGCACAAAACACAAATATCTCCAAGAAAATCTCTCCTCAAATTTTAGAACCACCTAACCTACCTAAATCGATTGAGTATGGGTTATAAATCAAAATCAAATGGCAAAGACTCTCCTCAATATCCAAATCTCTCTAATGAACCCCACTTAACACATTTGAATGAGTGTGGGTTCAAAACTACTTCATGCATGGAACAAATATCAAGGAAATCGATATAAGTTATATTTCACAAATGCAGACATATTTCGGTCGATTATGCAATCTTTGCTATTTTCACACATGGCAGCTCAGAAGTAGGTGTTTACTTTTCCTTTCGAGATGGATTTGGTCCCGCAGACTGACTTTGCCCACCTCATTCATTTTGGCCAAGGTTTTGAGGGGCCTAGGATCACTTATGAGGGGACCACCCTCACAACTATGTGGCGGCGGCAAAACTAGTCATCCAGTTGAGATGTTGTCGACTCAGTTTCCTCATTGAAGAGAGGAAGGCGTGGCGGTTCTCTGTGATTAGTTCTAGTGCCCGGTGCACTCGGTGGTTCCCCTTTCTTCCCGTCAGCTAGCACCCACTTGTTGGTTCCTTCAGGGAAGGCTACTATCTTTAGGATAGTCTCCCCACCTACGATGTTGGGTCTAGTTCTTGTACCCCTCTAGTAGGACTCATCTGCAGTGCAGATCAAGCAGCATCATGACCGCATAGTCAAGGAGCTAGAGGCAGTTTCCCAGTATGCAATAGAGCAGTTACCTAGGATAGTGTCTCCTCTTATCACAGAGAATAAGTTTCACCCTCTCTCAGTTTTGATGGAGAGGAAGACATTAGGAGGATCTCAGTTTCACCTCCACCCGCAGTTCATTTTGAGGCTCACATGGGTGATAGAGAAGTTATCTGCCTTAGATGGTTCTACATCGAGTTGGCGGAGCTTATGGACAATCAGAGTCCGAGGCTCAATTTGATTTACGTTCTATCATCCCTCATAGTGTGGGCAGACACATCAGATAGGAGAGGGCCGGGAGGCTGAGTATCAGTACAGATTACTAGCAGAGAGAGACATAGGTAAGCTAGATAGTCGGCGGCCTCAGCCTTTATGGGCTTTCCTGATCAACGCACTACCCACATCGATCATACTAATAGCATTCTATTGATGGGTACTACCCACCATAGGAGAGAAGCTCCTGCCCAGAGAAAGGTGTTGCCTCCACCACACCAATCCACTCCTTGCCCACCATCACCTGTTGGGTCCGCCATCCATGTCTACAAAGGACGTAAGAGAAAAGAGGCACATAAGAAAGCCCCATTGGTGATCTGACTATGTCAAAGGGTTCATCTACTCCACCGACTGAGGTGAGGGCAAGTCCCCCTACTTGACCTCCTATTTCAGTCTTGGTGAAGAAGGAGTGGCGACCCCGTAGCGTCGTGGTCGCACCACCACAACCACCACCATCAGAGGTAGTGATAGTAGCAGCCATAGAAGGGGAAGGGGACAGTTCTACAATCCCCATGGCAGTGGATCTCCCTAGGGACATCACTCCACCCATGAGCAACCATGAGCATGTCTCTTCCAGCAGTCATGACCCTCCCAGAGCCAACACTCCAGTGATAGGTGGTGTTAAGCGCATCTCCATCAGTGACCACAGCCCCTCCACGGTCAGCGGCATGTTATAGCATGATTAGATCATTCCATAGAAGAGATTCTATTACTTTATAAAGAGAGCTTCTAGGGAGTGATCGATCAAATTGTGAGGAGGGAAAGGTCAGCTTTGATCCATATGAGAATGATCTCCTTGAGGATTCGACCAAGGTCCACATGATTGTTATTAGGAACTCCCTTCACAGAGATCAACATAGTCAGAAAGGTATTGTGGTTGAGGAAGATGATGCCATCCATTCAACCCAATACCATCGATAACTTAAAAGGATGATCAGATCAACCAGATGGAGAAGAGGATGGAAGACTTATTAGCAGCCCTTCAAGCACTTCAAAACTAGGCCTTAGTACCACAACATATACCACTAGAGATAGATCATCTTAAGTTAGCACATATCCTAGATCAGTCCAAAAGCACTTCTCGGTAGATGAGTGGTAGCCCATAGAAGGTGGTGGACACACCTCCATGCAAGAAAAGATATCAAGCAGTTGGTGGAACGACAAGTGAAGGATGCATTGGCTTGAGGCATCTCATTCCAAAGGGTAGACCTTACGGAGGAATTTGATGGTGTCCAATATCCTAAGGTTTGTGCCTCCTTCTTCAAAATTTTTGATGGCGGTGGAACCCTCATCACATATAGCACACCGAGGTAGGATGTTGCAATGTTGGTGGCTGATGCACTTTTTATTCTCTTCATGTAGTTTGATCATCATATTTGATTGGTACTTTGAACTACCCAATGATTCATGAAGACTTGAGTTGAGCGACTCTTTATTAAGAGATTTCTTTGGAGCTCGACAAAGTATGAGCGATCTCATTGTAGCTCAACAACACGATGAGTCCCTTATTGATTCATCTTAGATGAGCAATTTAAGTATAAAATCACCTTTGCGAATAGCATGCCATTGAAATTCTACTCAAGAATATTCATGGCTCGGTCACCTTCATGCTTAAAGGGTTTACCATTAAGACATTTGTGAAATTAATCAACAAGGCGGCTAGTCTACAAGGAGGGGTCAAATAGTTACCTTTCTAAGATCAGTCAGCCAAGCCCAAACAACAAAAGACATTTGAGAAAAAGCCAAGGGTAGTCTGGGGGTTGACAAGGGGAAGCGACTAGCGGAGGTTAGTATGAGAGACCTCGTGCATAGCCTCTACCACCTCCTCCACTCACCATCATATCGACCACCTCGGTTTCATGGTCTCCATTTTCACACGTGATATCCCTCCCACGCCAATTAGTATCCCATCCCATCAGTATCCCACCCACATAGCATCAGTGCTGCTCTATCCACCACCAGTAGCTACCATTTACTACTTGTTGACAAATTGAATAAAGCCTTATTCATTCAAGAGGGAGGTAGTAAAATCTTTAAGAACCTCTTAAAGAAGCCTGATTTTAGTTACGTGAGAGAGGATGTGATGTGAAGAGTCATGATCCAAACTTTGCCCCTACCATCGATGCTAGTTGTCTTAGAAGATTGCTTTACCTTTAAGGGTTTGAGCATATAAGTCCATTATCATCCCAAGGAATATTTATTATAACAACCTCCATTAGGTGATCCTTGGGGATAAGAGATCTTCTCAAGATAAAGGAAGGTTGGGATATCTCCCTATCCCGAACCTCCAAGAAAATTATCTCTAAGATCAAAAGTTATGGTGCTGCAAAGCTCAAACCTCCAACTCTAAGGAAAGTTTGCAAGTTGCTAAGGGAAACTTGAAGGAGGTATACCCAGCAGCAACAATAATCTACCTTACTTACCAGAGATATCATAGTAGAACAACCATTGTCCGAGTCTAGCACTCCATCCATCATTGCAGCTACTACTTCTTCCTCCACTAGCTCCTCTTCTGCCACAGAGTGTTGTATCGTGAGCACTAAACCCCCACTTACTTTATTAGATTTCTATCATGTACCCATCTAAGAAGAAACCAAATGAAGAAAGCTTTCACTTACATCTTGTCCACTTATGATACTCTAGATTTTATTCCTCTTAAAAAACTCTAAGTCTACAAAATAATAATGATAACTCTAGTTGATCATTCTGATTTAAAAATGGATTTTCCATTCTCAATCATCATTGCCCCATTGAGATTGATTTGGAGTCCCAAGATGATCCCATAGAGAAGAGAACTGATGACCATGTGGAACTTTCCACTAAATCATCTCACAAGTCATTGAAGTCAACCTCAGTGCAAAGTTCTACCTGGGTAGCACCTCGTGATAAGGTAAACAAGTCATTAGGTTCTCTAAGAAGTCCCTCCACAAGATGCTCCACCCATGGATATGCTTATTGCCGAGGATCCGCAGTTGACTAGCAATGTCCTCGCCTACTAAGCATATATGATGCCCTTGTATTATCCAAAGAGATGAGGGGATCATTGATCAAAGCTCTTCTTGATCCAGAAATATGCTTAGCTTAGTTGATCGCTATTGAAGAGGAGGCATGTTATTCAAGAGAAGCTCATGCAGTTACATTCACAGATGAAGACCTTCTTTTGGGGACAACCGAGCACAACCGCTACATCACAAAGGTGGACAGATTCGCCTCTAGGTATTAGTTGATCAAGGTGCATCAAGAATATTATGAGTCTAAAACCCTACTTGAGGATTGATATCTCCAAACGGAGAGATGATGTTGAGAGGATTCAACAACAAAGGGCTTTAGGCTCCATAGTGTTACCACTAGATAGATGAGACATAAAGCCAAGTTCTACATAATGGATACATCTTTCACTGCTTTTCTAGGCCTTGGATACATGCAAAAAATTCCATCTTTGCACTATGCATCAAAGGTGGAATGAGTATGTCAAATGAATACCATTCTAGTTAGAGAGGTCAAGATTTATGAAGATGCACCTACTATCTTCCAAATCAAAAGTCTATTCTCAAGAAGTGAATGTTCAAAAATAAAAGAAAAAAAAACAAAAGGAAAAGAAGAAAAAGAAAAGAAAAGAAAAAAGAAGAGAAAAATACAAGTGAGAACACCAAGGAAGAGGTAGAGCTGATGTTACATTCCACCACAGTTTGTTCCCCCATATGAACACATGGGTAGAATGACTCGACCCTCACTAGGTAGAGGAGGAGGTAAATTTAGAGGCAATTCTAGAGGTGGAAGACCTCCTTGTTGGTGGCCAACCAGTAGGAGCTATGTTCCACTCACAGGAGTACCCTCGCTATCCACATAGACTTAGAGTCCAGTTCAGAAGATGAGTCTCACGTGATTAGTACGGCAACTAATCCTTCTTAGCGGGTCCCTTTGAAGGTGATATTCGTGCCAGACAGTGATGAAGACCAGGCCTCCAAGCAAAGCATGAATGTATTTGAATAATTATTATGTAGAACAATCAGTAGTTGGGAACTTTAGCTCTAACCTCACTTTGTTCCTAGAAAGTTGAAGGTTTAGTAGTTAAGGAGGCCCCCAAGTCATTCACAGATGTCAAGCCAAAGAGATTTGTCTTGGGAGCATCATCTTCAAGTCAGGAAGCTGATGTAGAACTCACGGATGATTCATATAAAGATTTAATAGAATTACCTTTTGATTTTTACTCTCATTGTGTTCTTAATTTAGCAAAGAAGGGATTAATCCCACATACTTGATCTAAACACAGGTCAAACTACTTTGAAAGGCTATGTGACAACCAAACTAGACATCCTCAATCAAGACCAGTACTAGGGTTCGACACACTGGGTCCAGTCAGTGATGACAATCATTGCCTAGTCATCATAAATCATTTGACATATGATAGGTTCTTCTCAAATCATGCTAACTCTTATGAGGAGGTATATTTAGAAACTTCAGATGATCCAAATGAGCCTGAAGTTAGAGATGCACTACCAGAGTTTGAAGAAGAGATCAGATCAACCATCGATGAACTTAAAGAAATCAACTTGGGAATTGAAGACAATGTACAACTGATATACATTAGCTCTTTATTAAATGAAGAAGAAACCAATGAATTAGTTAAATGATTAACTCAGTTTAAGGACTGCTTTGCATGGAGTTATGAAGAGATGTCCTTCATCTCCATATAGTCCATAAACTAGCAATATAACCTAATACTAACCTATAAATCCTTAGCATGTGATTATCAATAGCAAGTTACTTCTAAAATTAAGAAACTGATCAATGCTGGCTTTATCAGGGAAGAAAAATATCCTAACTGGTTGGCTAGAGTCATCCCAGTTAAGAAAAAATGGCCAAATTCACATATGCATTATTTTTAGGGATCTAAATAAGGCATGTCCGAAGGATGAATTCCCACTTTCTATACCAGAATTAAAGGTGGACATTGCCTCATCTCATCAGTATTCTCCTTTATAGATGGGTCATCTGGTTACAACCAAATTTAGATGGCCCAAGAGGATGAAAGAAACACTACCTTTCAAACATTAATCAGAAGATATTGTTATAAAGTAATGCCTTTCAGCCTTAAAAATGCTAGTGCCACATACCAGAGGGCCATGACGCGAATCTTAGATGAACTCATTCATCACCAAGTTGAATGCTATGTCGATGATCTCGTTGTCAAAAGTAAAAAAAAGGAAGATCATCTCTTTGACTTGAGAGTAGTTTTTGAACAGTTAAGATAATACAACCTCAAAATGAACCCCTAAAGTGTGCATTCAGAGTAGCTTTGGAAAAATTCCTTGGGTTTGTTGTTCGACACTGAGGAATAGAAATTGACCCAGAGAAGATCAAGGCTATCTTAAAATGCCACTGCTTAAAAGTCTAACTCAACTTAGATCATTCCAAGGGCGATTAGCATATCTAAGACGCTTCATATCCAACATATTAGGAAGATGCCAACCATTCTGGGTACTTATCAAAAAGAATGCCAAGTTGAAGTGGGATGATAAGTGTTAACATACTTTTGAAGAGATCAAGCACTACCTGATGACACCGCCAGTAGCTCTATCCCGCAAGTTGATCCTACATCGCAGATTAGATAACTCCCTTGGCACTTTGTTGGCCCAAGCCAATGACAAAGGGAAAGAAAATGCTCTCTACTACCTCTGTCATCATCTAATCCTTACTGAGGCAGACTACCCACCTATTGAAAAGCACTGCCTTGCTTTAATCTTTGCATCCTAAAAGCTACGACACTCATGCTTTTTCATAAGGTGAACTTGATCTCTAGAATCAATCCACTGCAATATCTCATGACACGTTCGACGCTATCCGGACGGTTGGCACGATAGTCCATGATTTTGTCAGATATAACATCGTACCCTCGTGCGTAAAGGTCACTTGCAATTTCTTAGGGCATCCACTCCTAGCTAAGTCTTCACTTAATGATGATCTCGCCGATGAACAAATCATGAACTTAGGAGATACTAGTGCTTGTCGCTAGGAGATGTATTTTGATGGTGCAACTTTCTCTCAAAGAAGAGAAGAACCATAATTTACTATCCCAGGGAAGGCAGGGGTAGGAATAGTTCTCCTAACTGTGAACCATGATATGATGAGATTCTCATATCATCTGTCCAATCTATGCACCAACAATGAAGAAACATGTAAGGCTCTGATTTCCAGTTTGGAGTTAGCCATTACACTATGCATCTAGAGTATCAACATCTTTGGGGATTCTCAGTTAGTCATCAACCAAATTGCTGGGTCCTACAAAGTTCTAAAGCTTAAGCTCCATCATTATCACAAGTACACTATGAAGTTGTTGGCCTAAATCCTGGAGGTTACCATCTACAAGATTCCTTGAGGAGAGAATGCAGTAGTAGGCAGATTAGCCAAGCTTGCCAAAGAGTTGGCATGTATGAAAGATGACTCTATTGCAATAAGGATTCAAAATAGATAAGACTTATCCATTGTTGATGCTGAACTATCGAGAGATTCTCTCTTGAAGGGGAGGTTGCCGTTGCTAAAAAGGATGGGGAGTTAGATTAGAGGCAACCATTCATGGATTATTTATATATAGGCAAACTACCTCTATAGAAATCACTAGCATACCAGGTGATGCAGAGAGCCCTTTCCTACACTCTCATGGATGGCACCTTATACCGGCGATCCTTTGATAATATATGGCTAGGTTGTCTGGACAAAGACGAAGCTTGTAGGATCATGATCGATGTACACTCAGGTTTATGCCGAGCACACCAATCTAGTCTGAAGATGAAAGCCAAGATCAAGAGACTTGGATACTACTGGCCTTCGATGATCACAGATTACATGGATGTAGCTAGGAGATGCCACCAATGTCAGGTATATGGTGTGGTCCTACATCAACCACCCAACATTAGCCATCATTTGATGGCAGTAATATTGGGTCCAATCGATTCTCCTTCTTTCAAAGGTCATCGATTCATTCTAGCTGCTACTGACTACTTTTTGAAGTGGGTGGAGGCAATCCCACTTAGAGAAGTCACAACTCAACATGTGCTCCAATTTTTCAAAAACCATGTTATATATAGATTCGGGGGTGTATTGATGAATTATAACTGATAATGGTACTGCATTTAAAAGCACTAAAATGAATAGCTTTGCTCGGAGACACAGCATAGATTAGAGATATTGTACCATCTACTACCCAAGGGCAATTGGGTTAGCAGAAGCCTTCAACAAAACTCTCATTCAAATACTAAAGAAGACACTAGATGATAACAAATGATGGTGGCATGAATAGTAGTCCTTGTGGCCTACCGCACCACATACAAACTCAACTCAATCTACCCCTTTCTCATTAGTGTATGGGTTCGAAGCCGTTCTACCATTAGAAGTCCAACTCCCATCACTAAGGATATCCGTGGGTAGTAAAATCACAATGAAGTAAAATGCCAAGTTACGGTTGGAAGAGCTCGAAGGTTTGGAAGAGAGACGCCTACGAGCATGCAAAAACCTCGAGTTATACAAAGCCAAGATGATTCAAGCTCATAACAAGTTGGTCCATCCTAGAGCTTTTCAAGTATGAGAGCTTATTTTAGTTCTAAGGAGGCCAATTATTGCTCGTCAAAAGATAGGAGGCAAGTTTGAACCCACTTGGGAAGGCCTTTATGCCATAGAGAAGGCCTACCAAGGAGGATCTTATCAACTCATAAATTATAAGGGAGAGTACCCAATGCTTCCAATCAATGGGCTCTACTTAAAGAAATACTATCCATAAATCTTGTTTGAAAATGATTATCAATAAAACTTCTTTTCATATCAAATTTCATTTCTTTTGTGTTAGAAATATCTTTTGCTTGGGAATCCGCCACGATGTATTTAGAGTAGTATTAGAGAACCAAAGAGACATTCTATCCCTCCACAACACAAACACAAACTACAAATTGATCCTCCAGTGCTATTAGGATAGGTGTAAGAGAACCCAAGAGGCATCTTATTTCGACTAGTATAATTAAGTTAGGTGTAAGAGAACTTGAGCAGCATCCTTTCTTGGTGGAGTCACAATTTCCCCTGCAGCACCATTTCATCCATTCTTTGACGTGTTTAGGATAGGTGTAAGAGAACCCAAGTATCATCCTATTATCTCTTTCACAACATTAATATACATATATCTTTTATCTCAGGCTACTTTGATGTGGGAACAAGCCCCTTGTGGCACTCATTCATTAGCTGCTCTAGGTCGGGTTTACATGCTACCTCGCTAGTATGTCCCCCCAGTGGTCAGTTGTTGGAGGATGTGAGTCCCCTCACTTTCTTCCTAACTTGGCCATTACAAACCAATGAGCGCCTTGTTAGTACAGTAGATTTCACTTCCCAGCCAATGAGCTACCTCATGTTGACTTTACTTAAGGAGAAGTCAGTCCCCGTGCTTTCTTCTTGAACTAGCCATCATGCACTAACTAGGTTGAGTATATTTGAGGTTTAGGGTAAGTCTCCCAGAGGCTCCTTTCCTCTTGACTACATTTGAGTCGATGTAAGTCCTCTAGTGGCATTCACCGAGTCGCCTGGGTCGGATGGCATGCTGTCAAGATCGACTATCTCGAGCTTCTCTTAGGAGGATATGAGTCCCCGAGCTTTCTTTCTAGGCTGATTGTTACAAATCAATGAGAACCTTAGGTTGGTTGATGTTATGTCGACAATGACTCACGTGGATATACACCACTCTTAGTAGATGTGAGTCCCCGTGCTTTCTCCTTGAGTTGGCCACCGAATACCTATTTGATATGTGACTAGCCATGTCATCTTATCCAGGGTGTTGGATTAAGCCTTTAGTGGTTGAGCCATCCTACCCACATATCCATATGATGGAATGAACTATGGGTGCAATGTGATATGCAGATCTATTTCTTCTTCATTTCCCCTTTCTTGTGTACTTGGACTTTTATTTTTCTTTTCTTCTTCTTTTGGTTTTTCCCTTTCTTTATTTTCTTTTTCTTTTATTTTTGCATTTGAATTTTGTTGAAGTTCATGAGAAAGGGTGTTTTGAGGAAGATATTAGGTCACATCCTCATAAATCTCAACCTCTCTAACTAAAAATGGCTTTTCATCTCCATTAACACAGTATTCAATCCCATATTTACTGAACTTGATGCACTAATGAAGGGAGGATGGAACGATCTTATTCTGATGTATCTAAGGCATACCAAGTAAAGCAATGAATGAAGTATTTGAATCAATGATGTAGAACTTGGCTTCAGTCTTCCAGTCAGTGATCTCCAACAGTAACACTATAGAACTTAAAGCCTGCTCACCTTGTTCATTGAATCCTCTCAACATCATCATACCTTCTCAGAGTGTAGAGATGTCGATCCTCAAATTGGCAAGGTTCTTTAGACTCATAATATTTACTGATGCACCTGAATCCATGAGAACCCTAGTGAGTCTGAATCTGTCCATGTCAACTGTGATGTAGAGGGGACAATTGTGCTCCAAGTCTCCTAGAAGAAGGTCTTCATCTATGAAGGTGGTCCTTTGGGCTTCTTTTGCATAATGGTCAACTGGGCTAGGCATATCTCAGGATCACAGAGAGCCTTGATTAGTGATTCCCTCATCTCTTTGGATAAGACAAGGGCATCATATATGCTTAGCTTAGATGACAACTTTCTTAGATGAGAAAGGATGTTATAGTACACCTTCAGCTAATCTTTCATAAGAATATCCAAGGGTGGAGCATCTTGTGGAAGGGCTTCTCGATCTTCAGTACCATTGATGTGTTTCCCTCTATCTTGAGGTGCTGCCCTAGGAGGTAGAACCTTGTCACTATGAAGGTTGACTTTAGTGATCTCTTGAGGCATGGTGGTGGAAGGTTCTACCTGCACCTTAAGCTCACCTATAGCTTCTCCTATGGGACCCTCGAAATTAGATGATTCCAAGTCTATCTCAAGAGGTGAACTCATAGTATTCAGAGTTTGAAAATCTAATTCTGAATCAAAAAGAGGAAGATTAAAATTATTATAGTTGATTAGACTTGAAGAGTTATCGTTAGGAATAGAAGAAGATAACTCATCAGAAGAGATATAGATGTAATTCAAATCAGCTTTATTCTTTAATTTCTTAAAATTATTTGGAGGTACTAAGTAGAAGTCAAGTAGAGTAAGTGGAGTAAGGGATTTGATGCCCTTATCCATTGATACAAGAGTTTTACTAGTAGAAGAAATAGAAGAGCCAAGATGAAGTCACCGGTGGAGCAATCAAGGTCGGAGGTCGGACAATTGGTAGCGGCTAAAGGCTATCTGGGTCGACATACCGCCGCTTCCCACTTTCCTAGAGTTGGCACTGGCAACTTGCAAAACTTCCTTAGTGTTGGAGGTTTGAGCTGACTCGGGCACATACAAGGAAAGCTTCTTGATCTTTTGAATTATTTTTGTAGAGATTTTAGACAAAGAAATATCCCAACTTTCTTTGGTTTTTGTAGGATCACTTGTATCCCCAAGGATTATGCTAACGGTACTAGAAGGTTGATTCACAAGGTATTCGTTTAGGATAACTACAGCACCAGACTTGAAACTATGTTCAAGCCAGTCCTTAAATGTGAAGCAATCCTCCAAAATATAGCCTAGCATGCAGTGTTTAGACCATGACTTTTGCCTACTTCTTCTATTCTCCTAAGCTCGGGTAGCTGAAAATCAGGTTTCTTTAAGAGATTCTTAAAGATTTTTGTAATTACCCCCCTCTTAAAAAAATAAGGTTTGTTTAACTTATCTAAAAGAGGTGGACCATAGCTACCCGCGGTATGCATCGCACGGTGGTGGTATGAGGTGGCTGGCCATGGAAGTTGTGGAGGCTATATATGCCTCTGGTGGCAAAGGTGGTGGAGGCTATTGAGGTCATGGTCTCTCAGACTGATCTCTAGCTGGATGCTTCCCCTTATCAACCATTATCATTGCTCCAGGTTTCTTCTCATAGACCTTTTGGGATTTCTGTTTTAGCAGCTGATCTAGAAAAGGAAACTATTTGGCCCCTCCTTGTAGACTAGCTGCCTTATTGATTAGCTTCTCAAATGTCTTTATGGTGAAGCCCATAAGCATGAAAGTGACCATGCCATGGATATTCTTCAATAGAATCTCAATGGCATGTTGTTCAGACAACTATGATTCGCACTTCATACTCAGATTATGCCATCGGAGAATATAATCAATAAGTGACTTATCGAAGTGTTGCTACAACGATCCCTACAAGTAACCCTTTCCTGAGCTCCAAAAAATCTCTTGATGAAGAGTTGCTTTAACTCAGCAAATGTCTTTATTGAACCATTGGGCAATTCAGCATACCAATCAAAAGTGATACCAGTTAGGCTACTGATAAAGAGTCTAAAGAGTAAATCATCGCTGCCACCTGCGTTGCAACAATTGGCCCTGAAGTGAGCTATATGCTGCCTCAGATTCCTACTGCCAATGAAGCTTTTGAAGGAAGGAGGCACTAAACCCTTAGGATACTATATGACATCGAATTCCACTGGGTAGGGTCTACCCTTTGGAACTGACTTTCTTCCTTGGGCTTGATTCAAAGCTTCCTTCACCTACTGCTCAGCCATGGATTTCAGATCTTTTTCATGTATGGAGGTGCTTTCCACTACCTTGCTATACATACTAGTTCTACCTTGCTCAATAGGAGGTAGAGTCCTAACTAGGTTTAAGACATGCACTAGCTCAGGCTGATTGACATCGATTATACTAGGATGAACTGGAGGGGCTTGCTTAGCATTGCTACTAACAAGTCACCTGTGTCAACTTATCAATCTACTCATCTTTTTTTCCTTAACTATTGTCAGAGGTGATGGGTTGGTTCTGCAGTGTCTCCTTGATCAACCTCATCACCTTCCATGGCCTATTGCTCCCTAAGAAGAGAACCTCTAGTATCGACCATGCGGACTCCAGCTGAATCCCCCATCAAGTCATCTTTGTTGGGATCGAAGCTGACATTCTCTTCATCTGGCCATGCGTACCCCAAGATCTTCTTTTCTCTATAAAATAGTGTGCAACTATGTCATCTAAGGATCGATCTAACTCACAAGGTATAAATAGTTTGGGCTGATCGATGTGATCACTATCATGAACTGAGAGGCCCGCCTCACCTAACTGGGAGTCAATCATATGGATCATCACCTAAGAATGATACCCATTGATATTGGCTTTAATAGGGGTATCAATCCTAGGATGATCCTTTACCACTACTATAACTGAATTATCATCTGAAATATCTGTGACAATTGTAACCATCTCCACTTCAGGCTGTATGGGCGGAGTGGGTGAAGGAACGACCACGATGCACCGGATCCACTCTTCGCACCACCAGGTTCAAGTGAGAGTCGACCCTACCATGGGTGGTAGGAGTAGGATCCTTGGTCATACCAAATCACAACGGGTACATATTTCCCCAAATGCCTCCTTCATGGCTTTAGATGGAATGGATGATGCCAAACCTCACTGTAATGATGATGAGAAAGGGGGAGACCCCACCACTCAACAGAGCTACCATCTTGTGGTGACTAGTCTCCGTGAGGAGAATACTATCTATTCGTAGGTAGCGAAGCCGGAAAATCAATCAAAGCATAAGACCAATGACCAACCTCCATCGCTTTCTAATGTGTGATGTATGGGCCTCACGGGTCCTCTCCTGGTGAATTTACATGCCTATGCTGCAGGGGATAATAGATTGAAGGTTGAACTGGGCACCGAATTTTGAGAGTCCGTATGCTCCACCTACCGTAGAATGAAGTGATGACCTCCTACTCCTAATCAATATCACCGAGGAGGATGAATATCCTGCAACCTCTCTACCGATCCCGAGAGGATGAAACTAGTTTTTCATAACCAGTGGTGAAGTGATCATGGGAGACTCATCCATGGCTGATCTGGCTGCTTCCTCTAGCTCCCTGGCTATCCGAATATGAAACTATTTGACCATACGATTCTTGTTCATGCGCTGAGTGTGAGTAGGATAAGAGGAGTGTGAGCTAGACCCATACTCAAATGTCGGGGAGGCAAACCCTGAAACCATGGGGAGCCTTACCAGATGGTAGTGTGCTTGCAAAGAAAACTGTACATTACAACCAAATGACCAGATGAATCAAACCAACTCTGGTCTACCATAGCTTTCCTCTTTGGTGAGGAGATATCCAAATCGAGTGTCTAGATGATCCGCCAGCCACATTCTTCCCTACTAACGTGTGAGGGGAATGCCCTCACAAGTGATCTGGCCTCCTCAAATCCTCAAAAATGGATCAAATGGGTATGTGGGAAGTCACCGACCTAAGCAGCTACATCCATGGGGTGAAAAGTAAAGACAATGGAACTTGCCAGAGTAAAAGCACTAAACCCTCGACTGAATTTAAAAAAGAATCGAATGAAAATGAACTTCATCATAGATTTTGAATTTTTGAATTTAAAAATTTGAACCCACATCCAACAACTTGGAAGTATTAAGTGGGGTTCAAATGAGTTTGGAGAGATTGATTGAAAGAAGAATTTGAATATGAATCCAAATTTCAACAAATTTAGGTATGTTGAAATATGGATTCAAAATTTTTGATAGGTTAAAGTAAGGGTCAAATGATTTTGTTTTATATATTTTTTTATTTTTCTTACTTAGCAAATTTAGGTATGCTAAGTGAAGTAAAAGTGAATTTGTTTTGATTTTGAAAATTTTGGAATTCTCACTTGGCAAATTTAGGTATGCTAAATGAAGAATCCAAGTGTATTTTATTTAATTCTTGAAAATAGGATTCTTAACAAATTTAGGTATGCTAAGAAAATCTTAAGTGTTTCATTTTTTTTTTGATGTTTAGATTTTTTTGAATTAAATTTCCACTTAACAAATTTAGGTATGCGAAGTGGAGAAACCAATTGTGTTTTGTTTGATTTTGAAAATAGGATTCTTAACAAATTTAGGTATGCTAAGAAAATCCTAAGTGTTTCATTTGTTTGGTATGTTTTGATTTTTGAAAAGGGTAGGACCCTTAGCAAATTTGGTATGCTAAGAGGATCCTAAGGTGCTTCATTTTGTTTTTGATGCATCTTGAAAGTGGAAATTTAACTTTAGCAAATTTGGTATAAAAGGTGAACCCAATTTAGTTTTAGAATAGAAATTTCATTTAGCAAATTTGAGTATGCTAAATGAAATTCTAAATGGTGTATTCAAAATTTTTAATTTGTTTTGGTTTTGAAAATGGAAACTTCTCCTTAGCAAATTTGGTATGCTAAGGGAGAAAGTTCCAAAGGTGTTTGAATATTTTTATTTTGACTTTAGAAAGTTTACTTAGCACATTTGAGTATGCTAGGTGAAGTTCCAAAAATGTGTTTAGAAAATATTTGATTTTGGGATTTGGATACTTCACTTAGAAAATTTGAGTATGCTAAATGAAGTTCCAAAATGTGTTTAGAAATTTTTGAATATTTTGGATTTGGAGACTTCACTTAACAAATTTGGGTATGTTAACTGAGGTTCCAAAATGTGCTTTGAAAATTTTATTTTGATTTGGAGACTTCCTTAACAAATTTGGGTATGTTAAGTGATTCCAAAATGTGTTTAGAAAACTTTAAAATTTTTGGATTTCAAGACTTCACTTAACAAATTTGGGTATGTTAAGTGAGGTTCCAAATGTGTTTAGAAAAGTTTTGATGTTTTTGGATTTGGAGACTTCACTTAACAAATTTGGGTGTGTTAAGTGTGGTTCCAAAATATGTTTAGAAATTTTTGAAATTTTTGGATTTGGAGACTTCACTTAACAAATTTGGTTATGTTAAGTGAGGTTCCAAAATATGTTTTGAAAATTTTTGATGTTTTTTTGGATTTGAAGACTTCACTTAACAAATTTTAGTATATTAAATGAATTTCCAAAATGATATTTGAAAATTTTGATTTTGGGATTTGGAGACTTCACTTAACAAATTTGGATATGTTAAGTGCAGTTCTAAATATGTGTTTGAAAATTTTGGAAATAAGATTGTTGATTTTGAATTTTTGAGTTTGGAAACTTCACTTAGCAAATTTGGGTATGTTAAGTGAGGTTCCAAAATGTGTTTTGAAAATTTTTGGATGTTTTGGATTTGGAGACACTTAACAAATTTGGGTGTTAAGTGAGGCTCCAAAATGTGTTTAGAAATTTTTGAATTTTTTGGATTTGGAGACTTCACTTAACAAATTTGGGTATGTTAAATCAAGTTCCAAATGTGCTTTGAAATTTTTTGAAATATGATTGTTGATTTTGAATTTTTGAGTTTGGAAACTTCATTTAGCAATTTTGGGCATGTTAAGTGAGGTTCCAAAATGTGCCTTAAAAATTTTTGATTTTGGGATTTGGAAACTTCACTTAACAAATTTGAGTATGTTAAATGAAGTTCAAATGTGTTTAGATTTTTTTAAAAATTTTTTTGGATTTGGAGACTTCACTTAACAAATTTGGGTATGCTAAGTGAGGTTCCAAAATGTGATTTAAAAATTTTGGTTTTGGGATTTGGAGACTTCGCTTAACAAATTTGAGTATGTTAAATAATGTTCCAAATGTGTTTACAAATTTTTGAAAGGGAACTCCATTCAACAAATTTAGGTATGTAGAATGGAAATCAATATTATTTTTGAAATATAAAATTTTATTTTGTGTGTGATTGTTGCTTTTTAAAGAGAGGAATTTCAACTTAAAACTTATGTGAGGTATGTTCAAGAGAGATTTCCTAAAAAGGTATTTTATTTTTAGTTGGGAATGAAATATTTATTTAATAAATTAAATGAAGATGTTCATATGTGCTTTTTGGAAAGTTTAATTTTATTTGAATTGAAACTTCCATTCAATAGGTGTGAGTTTATTGAATGGAGAGGTTCATGTGTGCTTTTTGAAAACTTCATTTTTGATTTTGGTTTTTTGGGAAGATGATTGTTCATTTTATTTTGAAAATGAAATCTTCATCAAAATGAATTAAAAGAAGATGTTCATTTGTGCTTTTGGAAATTGTTGTTAATTTTATTTATTTTTTGGAAAATCCCTAAATGTAACAATTATGGGAATTGCTAAATGAAGGCGACAAAATTTTGTGAAAAATATTTTATTAAGTGCATTTTTGAAAATGTGCTTTTGAAAAAGCAAAGTTATTTATGAAAGATTTATTTATTTTAGGATGAACCTTTCCTTATCATGAAAATGATATGGACGAAGTCTTTAAGAATGTTTTTTTTTTATTTTGATATTTTCATTTTACCCATTGGGGAACCCAACAGAGTTTTTAAGACCAACAAGGAATGCGATCCTAAAACCTAAAGATGTTGGCTAACTTAACTCAAGAATGAAATGAGCTAAGTACCAACGGAAAGAAGGATAGTCTTAGATTCATACCAAAGTACAAACCCACTATCGATATTCAATGACAATGATCATTTGCCAAAGATAGAGAGAGGAACCATCCCCAGCTAAGTCGCTAGAAAAATCTGTGGTGAATAATTTCTATAGAGGAGTCACCTTTCAAAATCTATGGGGAGAAATGAAAGAGGACAAGACTATAAAAAAAGTCAACTTTTTAGGATGCCACGCAGATATGTAGATGTACTTATTTAGGTGATTGAATACATCATCAAGAAAATTGAGTACTATCTCGAGAGATAGAAATCACTACCCTTTAATGGAACCAATCACCTCAATAAGGACTCCTAAGAACGATGAGTTTGCATATACCATGTAGATTCTTCCCACTTTGCCATGAAAGTAAAGCGGGGTTTATTTTAAATTGTTTGTTAAGTTTCCATAGCAAGCCCCATAGTTAATACATCCAGGGGCGGGATCCTTAAGAAAACTCGATTAAGGTAAATGATTGTTATCTTTGAAGATTTCAATAGAAAGGACTATCAATAAATTGGTTTATGTTTGAAGATCAAAATGGGATTGATCAAAAGAGAGAGTTATTATCAAAGCCAAAATGGAAGATAAGTAGGAAATGCCCACGATGCTAGGAAACCCAACGAGCATATCAAACTACCCTATAATTGGGCATTACATTTTAGAAATTGATTTAGTTTATTTGTGTTGTATTTTTCATTAGAAAGTTAGGGCTTATGATTCCTTAACACAAGATTAAAGAAATGCCTAGAGGTGAGAAATTATGCTTATGGACAAAGGGAGAAGCAATCTTAGAACCTAAATCTAGAGCTTGGTGAGGGCAGCAACCTAAATCTAAGGGAAAAAAATGAGTATTTGGTTTGCCTCCACAGAGAGGACAAACCACCGATAACTTGACTTACAACTTTGGGGTGGTACACTAACTCCTCTGATTTTAAATTTATGTAGGCAAGTCTTTATGCTGATGCAAGATAGCTAGGCTATTGTTTATTTAGAAAGAGACTAAGTCCTTAAACTCACTCTCTAAAGAGACTAGATCATGTAAAGGGACATGCTTCAAATGACCTAAATCTAATGCATTTCAAATTTTATTTTATTTTCATTTTTTGGGAAATTATTTTGACTCAAGCTAATAATTTTTATGACTAATGCATGAGAAAAGAAGATTGGCCAAAATTAGTGAGAAGGAGGAGTGAGTTTCACGGCTCTCAAAGGTCAAGCAAATTCTCGGCAAAGATGAAGCCCTCCAATCAAGAGTGAAATAAGATGCATTTGTGCATGATATTATAAAGAAATGCTCATCCATAAGGGTTGCTAATTCTTTTATCTTGATTTTAATCCTAAGCTTTAGGTGAGGTTATGAGTTATTTAATTTTAATTTGAGTTATTAAGTTGGGTTATAAAGAACCTAATCCTCATCCGATACATAAAAGGAAAAACTAGGAAAAGCATGCCACTTAATGCAAAAGCTAAATAAATCATCAAACAATTTATAAAGCTAATCAAAAGAATAAATGGCATTATGGTGGGAACCAGCACAAACCCAAAATATCAAATATGGGTAGAGCTCTACCCTTATACAACCCAGATTATAAATGAATTTTACAATTAAGCAAAGGAATTCATTGTTATGGGGGTCTTCAAGCTTTATTCTTCTTTCTTCTTTTCTTATTTTGGTTCATCCTTTTGGAAGGTTGGATGGTAGATGCTCCAAGGCTTCACATGGTACATAAGATTGGATCTTATGACCAATGTTCATCCTAATCCCCATAACAAATCATTCTAAAATCTTAAATATAGAAATTTTTACAAGAAAAGGAAAGGCAGAAATCTAACTAACACCTGCAAAATAAAGGTTGGCTAAATCACACCACATAAATCCCAAGCATGTATATTGGGCTTATTACCCCACACATGGATGACTAAGTCCACCTAACCTATGGATTATGCTTAGGGGTATAAGGACTGTAAGCAAAAAGAAGTTATATTTTTATTTATGATAGCTTAAGCACAATTCCAAAAGAATAGTTAGACTAAGCGTCCATTCATTCTACTGAAATACACTAACTTAGTCTAAAATATATATGATAAAACAAAACATAACATCAAACCATGCACTAGCCTAACCTAAAGCTAGAAGTGGTGACTTAGGCTAATGTGTGTGTTTTGAATATTTGTGTGGTATGCTTAGCTTAGACTTTGGGTTTAAATTTTCTAAGTGTGAAGAGCATGTTCAACTTAGAGGAGGGTTTCGATTAAATTTTTTAAGTGTTTTGGGTTGTTTTTATTTCATGTTTTAATTTGGTTTATGTGAAACCTACAATTAATTACTAAGTTATGAAGAGAGGAAGAGAAGAGAACTTCTCTTTCCTTCCCTAACTAAGTAATTTTCTAAAGTAGGTTCATATTTTAGTTTCATTTAGTGAATGTTTTGATTACATCTTTTTAATCCTAAGTTTAAATAAACTCTAAACAAACTTATTCAAAAGAAAGGTATTTTAAGATTAAATAAAATGAATCAAAATTCACATAACACACATTACTTCATTTCTTTCCCAACATATATAACATGCATATGGATAGAGCCTAAGTATATCTATACATGCAAATGAGAATAGTTAACACACTTTATGATGCATGCTAAGTAATCCATTTAAGAAAATTTATAAGCTGAATATGCATGATTTTTCTTAAGTAGAAAATGTTCTCCTTATCCAAAATTTCACATACATACATGAAAGTAAGAAAGGCATAAGTGAGTATAGAGCCATTATTAATCAGAGGTGTAAGGTATAAGACTTACATAGGGCTACTTAAAGCCTCACAATCTCGAGATTTTCTAGACTAATATATTACTTTCCTTAAGTACAAACATGTTTATAAAAGAAATGAAATGGGGAAGGAAGATGCAAAAGTTGTTTAACAGATTTATTTTATTTATGCAATTTATTCATGCAAGTGTACGAAATCCTTCTTAGATGATAATATAGGGATGAATAGGGTATAGAATTAAGTAAGTGTTGGGTTCTTTTCAAATGAACCCTTCATATTACCAACTCTTATTCAAAACTATGCTAACATAAGAAAGAAAGAAAGGCTACACTATACATGCTTTTATAATCCATCACATGCAAACTTATAATTAAAGTATAAGTAGCATACTTTCAGATTTTATATTTCATTTATAAGTTTTTTAAATAATTTAGATTTAGTAATGATAATAGCCACTCATATTTTACTTTAGCCAACACATGCACATTTGACATAAAGTAAACAATTTCATTTTTAAAATTTGAAATATAAAATTATGAAATGCATAAAATCACATGGCATACAACTTAACATGTTGGGAAAGATCCAAAGCAATGAAAGCATGTAAACAAACTCACTTTACTTAAATACTAAAGACATTCTTATAGAATAAGAAAATTTAGAATAAATCAAAGTGAATTTCAAAATGATTTTTGTTTAGTTTGAAGTTTGATTTAATTTTGAAAATGTGAGATGAGTTTGCTATTCTAACCCATTCCCACATGTGTTTTGTATTTTTTGTTTAATTTTTAGATAATTAAATCCATTTTAAGCATTGATTAGGTTAAGGTATGAATTAAGTGACTTAATTAACCCTTACCTACACCACCTTAGAAGAATTAACTAAATAATTATGAGCCAATGAGATGACATAAAACCCACAAGGAATTTTAATTTGCAATGCACCTAATAATGAAAAGGCTTAATACAATTTCACTCATAATTAAAAGTTAATTAAGCTAAGGGGTTTAGCTTAAGTAATTTTTAAAACACCCTTTCATACTTATGACAGGGGTTTTACTTTTCTTAATTAAACTTAGGCTATTAAACACCTAAGCATCTACCCAAGGTAGATTAATTAAGTTCTGTAACTTTTTTAGAGTTTTTAAAAATTGATTAAAGGGGTAATTAATGAGTTAACCCTTAATTAAGGAGAGATTAAAGAGAGAAAAGGAGGTTTAGGGAATAGCTTAAGGGAAATGCCCCAAAATAATTCCATAAATCTCCTACTTACTGGATCTAATCTTAATCAACCCTAATCATAGGGTAAATCCACCAATCACACCTTAATTACCCTTAATTACATGAAGGGGTAATTACATAATGAAGTACAATTTTTAATTGAGCCTAAATAAATCTCAAAGAAAATTTAGGGAGAGGTCATCCCTAAAATGAACCCTAGATTTGAGATTAATTGATAATTAAGATAATTAGATAATTAAGATTCCCAAAGACCCCCAAATTTAGAGAAAAGAGTAATTAAAAATCTATTGAAAACATTTTTGAATATTTAAAATCAAATTATCTTTTCATAGCATTTTTCCTTTTATTTTTCTGATTTTTCTATGAAGAGTTATGAATTTTATAAGTTCTAAAGATTAATTAAGAATTAATTAGGTAATTAATCCTTGATTAATATCGGCACGATGCGTGTGGCGGAGGCGGATGCTTTACACGCGTTGCACCGTGAGGGTATGATTTAAATGTCACACACCAAATGGCGGTGGTGGCGTACGTGCTAATATCCTTGGTCATTCGATCAAAGATCGAACAACTAAGGATTCACCCGCGGTTTTAAAAGGGGAATTAATTTCTAAAACGTGCTAGATAATCTCAACCGTCCATATAAAATGCATGGATGGATGGATGAGATGAGCCAAGTTCTTCCTTGAGGATCAATGGGAACTATCCATGATCTAAGGGGAGATTTGAGCCTGATCTAGCACAGAATCATACACAAATCAACCCACACCATCTAAGCATAATTATCAACCTATCCAATGGTTGATTTCACATACCATGAATATTTCTTTCATAAAGGACCAACACCACCTAATCTAAGTGGTCAGAAAATCACATACCTCATCGGAGGTGATCACCGGTGCTCGAGATTGATGAGGTAGCTTCGTCTAGTGGAGACGAAGCCCTGTTGAGATTCCTAGGACTTGGGATTGAGTGGATCAATGGGTGGACCAACTCCTCTTCAAGATCCTTGCGGTTTTGATTGAATTGAACTCTCCCTTACTTCTAGAACTTCAGAGAAAGCTTAGGCCAATTTGACTTAGCTCCTAGATCAAGTGTGCAAGAGGAATTGGAAGGAGATCAAGTGTAGAGGAAGTTGGCTATTGGATTGAGCTCCCCTATTTTGCACTGTGCAAAATTGAGAATTAGGGAATTCAAATCCTCTCTAGGGACCTTGGGAAACCTCTCTGATGATTGCTAAAGGTTCCTAGGCTCCAATCGACAATGAGTGTACTCAAATTTCATTGAATTAGGGGGAGTATATCTCCCATATGGCAATCAGATAGCTGAGCATAGGCTTATCATTTTGATCCAGTTGCTGAGATTGGAGAGGTTATTTTGATGGTTTTGAGTGTGCACATGGTCGATTTGATCTCTTGAGTGGATTGCCAACTTCCATGTGCTAAAATTGAGTATATGGAGAAACTAGGTTTAGCCAAGTTTCATTGGATTTGGAATCCATTTGATGGGGTTTAGCTCATGTTGACCCATTTAGGTCAAAATTGGTCAACTTGGGTCAAGTTGACCAATTGGTCAAATTGGGTCAAACCAAGAGTTTGGTCAAGTTCATATGACCATTTTAAATATTTTGGTGGCTTTGGTTTGGTTCAATTTGGTATATATTTGGTTTTGGCTCATATGACTTCCTTTAGGTCAAATGAGTCAAGTTGACCTATTTGACCCATTTGACCTATTTGGGGTAGGTCAAGGGTAGGTTTAGGTTGGGTTAGTCATATGGAGTGGATTGGTATCTTTGTTTCCAATCAATTTTGGTTAAGTTCAATTTTGACTCAACATGACTCCCTTAGGCCATGTTGGGTCTAAGGTCAATTGGGCTAGGTTGGGTCTAGTTGGCCAAATGAGGCTTTGGTCAAATTCAAAAAGTAATTTGGAATGTACTTGACCCAGTGGTTTGGATCAATTTGGTTTAGATCAAGTTTTGACACATTTTGACCCTTTAGGTCAAAATGGGTCGACTTAAGTTGACCAAATGCTAGGTTGCTCAAAGGTTGCTTGGTCAAGTTCAAACATAGGTCATGAGTGAACTTAGATCAATGGTTTCAATCAATTTGGCCTATGGAATTTGGCTATGTTGGGTTTCATTTTGTGTTGATCAACCCTAAGATTTGACTTGATGATTGATCATCCCATGATGATTTTGATCATGATGAGAGGATATATGAGTTTGGTTCAATCCAATTTGGTTAGGATCAAAGTTGGCTCATAAGCACTTTACTTTGGGTCAAGTGAGCCTAAGTGGGTCAAATGACTAGGGTTGAACTTGAATGATCTTGTATATGAAACTTATAATTGAAATCTATTTACAAGTGGTTTGAAGTCAAATGGTTTTGATCCATTTGAAAATTTCATATTCAAAGGAAGAATATGAAAGTTTTTTTGATTTTTTTTTTGATTTTTTTGATTGAAGTTTGGATTTATATATGAGCTCATGATTGTAGGTTGATTGAATGAGAAAATCAAGAGCTTGATTTGAAAGTGATTTGGCTAAGTTCAAGATTTTGACTTGAAAGGCTTAGATTTGATTTCGAGTTTGATTTTTGGAATTGGCTTTGATTGTTTGAATTTATATTTCATTTATATATGTGAATATAAATGATAATATAAATGGATCATGAGAAAATTTCTCAAGTATTTGAAGTGGTTTAATCATGATTTAGGTTAAATCCATTAAAGGGAATTTAAATGATTTAAAGCAATTTTTTAATTGAAATTTAATTTTTTTTTAGATGGATTTGATTGATTTATATTTATACTTCATTTATATATGAGAATATAAATGAGGATATAAATAATTTTTGAGAAAATCCCATGAGTTTGAAATGGTTTGATCAAGATTTAGGATTGATCCATTAAAGGGAATTTAATGGATTTAAAGGAATTTCAAGGATTTTTAATTTGGAATTTAATTTTTGCCTTTGATTTGATTGATTTATATTTATATTTCATTTATATATGAGAGTATAAATGAGAATATAAATAAGTTTTAAGAAAATCTCATGGATTTGAATAGGTTTTATCATGGTTTAAGATTGATTTTGGCTAAGTCCTTTCATGAAAAATTAAAGGGACTTAAGAAAAGTTTCATGAATTGACTTTAAATTTTGAATTTGATTTAATGGGTTTGTATTTATATTTCATTTATAAATGTGAATATAAATGAGAATATAAATGGGGAATGAGAAAATCTCAAGGTTTGATTTGGTTTTGATCATGGTTTTGGTTAAGTACTTAAGGGAAAATTAAGGATTTAGGAAAAATTTGGACTTAAGAATTTTTTAATGGTGATTTGTCATAGACTACCCTTTTGACTTTAAATCAGACATCAAGGGAATAGTTTGAGTCCATAACATAACACACCAAATTAAATTAAATCAATATAAATAAAATTAATCATTAGGACTACTCTTGAGTTGAGGTAAGACCCATGGTGCTCACTCAAGAAGCCTTAGGTAGGGATTGTTGCCATCACATCACTCTTTTCCTCTTGTGGAACATATAAGTCCATGCCTTCTTCCTAGAGGTTATTGTTCAAAGGTAACTCCTATGCGATAGTCCACCCATGGAAGGTAGACTACCCTTTGGACTTATAAATCTAAGGCAGGCCAAGGCTGTGGCTCCTTCTTAGTGTAGTCCATGTGACAGGTCCATCAAAATAAATTCAACCAACCTCCCTGTCAAATTAAACATATCAAACAAATCAAATTTCTCTGAAACAAAATCTTAAGTGGAGCTTGATCTAATCAAACAAATTTTAATACATCCCACGGATATGCCTCAATCTAGAACCCTTCTCCCCAGTGGAGCCATAACAAATTAAACCAGCCTCCCTAGTGGAGTTTAATCAAACAAATCAAAAAATCCAATCAAATTCTTATGGATAGCCCAAACTGCTTCCAGTGGAAGGTTCATACCCAATCCTAGTGGATTGAGAACATATCCTAGCTATGCCTCCACATCTATTAAAATAAAACAAATTAAAATCTTGATCTTGATCCCCATGGATTATAAATTTTTATCCTCCGATATACAAATAAATCATACTCATAATCAAACTAGATTCATATCTGGGATAGCTCGAACTTTCTTCCCTGAGGAAGGTTCATGTAATCAATTCCCAAAGGATTCTTTCTTGCTCTCTTATGCCCTTGGCATAAAGATAGCTGCATTACACTAAGATCATGATTCTATCTACCTTTCAAGTCTAGGTATTGATTACTTTCATTATTTGTTGCAATCTTTTGGATGTTGTTGATCATTTAAGTCAATGCCAATACGTGTGGTGTGTCTTATCAGTTACACCACACTTATTGGAGGTCCTTTTGTTGACCTCACTTTTAGAGTGAGCTCTTAACCTCTTCTTTAGACTTAGGACTATTCTAGACACTATGATTTCCTTAGTCATAAGATACATCTAGTGATTAGGTGAACACTTAACCTAAGCCTACAGACTTAAAAGTGTTAATCATAAGATTAGGCTATGCCTTAGGGCTTAAGGAAATTACCTATCCTCTAGCCTAAACCCAATTGAGATACACTTTCTAAAATCAAACCTAGATTCAATTTTCAAACTAAATCTCAAATTTAAATTCCAAATCTAATTTCAAATTTGACTCTAAATGATTGAAATCTAAAATCAAATTCAAATCTTAAGACCCTTCCTAAGCCATATGAATCACATTCATAAGCTTAGCCAAAACTCACTTGAGATCAAATCAAACTCAATTGATCTCTTTATAAATCAATTATTCCTTTATTTATATTCACAAATTAAAATGAAATCCAAATTCAAATGATCAAAACTATATTAAAAATCAAATCCAAACTCAATCTAAACCCTTTAAGCCAATTCTTTGGATTTAGCCAAATTCTATCCAAACTAATCAAAACTATTGAATTTTCTCTAAATCAATCATTCATTCGATCATTTTTCCAAAAAATAAATAAAACCATAATCATCAAACCAAATTCAAGTCAACCCAAGTCAAGCCTAACTTAGTCCTTTTGACTTAAAACTTTCAAATGAGCCAAAACCTATTGGACTCCAAATTGATTATCGTTTAATTTATATTTCAATTCATGGCTCATATATAAGTTCAACTAAAATCAAAGCAAACCAAAACCAAACCAGTTCATCCACTTAGGTCCACTTGACCAAAAGTGACCTAAAGGACCCATTTGAGCCAACATCCAATCCAACCCAATTTGGATTGAACCAAGCTCACCAAAACCTATCACCATGATTGTTGATCACCCTAGGATGCAATCAATTGGGCCAAACCAAGTCCAACTAGCCATTTGATCCAAGTTGACCCAAATTGGCCTAAAAGATCATATTAGGTCAAATCATGATCTAACCCAAATTGATTGTAACCAATGGCTCAACTTCATTCCAAATTGATTATTGAACTTGACCAAAGCTATAATTAAACCCAATTTGATCAATCGAGCCCAATTGAATCATTAAGCTCAAATAGGCCTAAAGGGTTAATTTGTCCTAAATCCAAATTAATTCAAACCAAAGATCACATTCATCTTAAATTAGCCAATTGAACATGAATCAACCCATGACCCAGGCTAATTAGGCCAATTTTGGTCAAATCATCATTTTGACCCAATATGACCCATATGACCCAAACTAGGCCAAATCCCTTGAAACCAAGCCATGACCCATTGGGGGCTGATCAAACCCAACTTAAACCCATTTGGGATCAGCTCAAAATCAACCCAACCTAATTAAATCTCTCATGGATCCCCCCACATAGGATTCCACCCAACCTCATTTAATTCTCCCCCATCACATGCACTTAACTCCTCCCTAACATTTACATTTAATTGAGCTGATCATATGGTAGAAAGAGAGGACTTTAGAGCAAAAATCCAAAGTCATCAATCAATCCATCATCTATCCCAACCACCCCAAGCAAGATGGCAATAATTTGGAGCCAAAAAAATTAAAATAGAATGAATTTTTGACCATTATAAAAGGAGGGAAATGAGGCTTCACCTCTCTTCCTCCTACCACCATTCATCCCAAGAGCTCCCAAAAGTAAAAAAGTAACCCATCACACACCTCTTTGAGCCATTCTTGAGCTCAAAAATACAAATTGTTTCTTTTCCGGTGAGGCGACGGTAAACATCGTGAATGACATTCAAGGGACAAGGTTAAAAATCATTCAAAGCTTCCTCACATACCTGAGTTCACGGATCTTCACTATGTGAGGTAAATTTTGCCAAACATTATCCAGCCTTAGGATTTCTAGTATTTTGTATTAATTTTCTTGCAATTTTAGAAATTTCTTTTAGATAATCCCATATTTTTACTTTAAATCATCCTAATTAGGAAATAGATTTTTTTTCGGTGTGAATCGACGTGAAAACGGGTCCATTTGGATAAAGTTTCACTTAGAAATATCATTTTTCCTTTAAAAAAAACTATTTTTACTATTCATCACCAACAGGTCTACAGCTGCCGTCCGATCCTATGGTTCACAGGATGGGATGGCTCGGATTGCATGTGGACCGGGTGATCAGCCCGGATCTTTATGCGTCTGGCGTCGTCCTGGTTCGAGCAATCGGATGGCAGATCGCCATCGATCGCGATCAAGGCCTCGGATCATGTGATCGTCTCGTGATGTGCGTGATCGAGCAAAGCCGATCGCTCTCGTGGGTTGGCCGGTCATTTCGCCCAAACCAGCGATACACAGTGAATCGCCGCGGTGCGCGTGCGCGCCATGTGACACGTGCATGCATGCGGTTCCATCGGCCGCATTTAATCATCGCCGCGGATTTTTTGATTTAAAAAATTAATTTAAATCACCAAAATTTTTAAAAATTCATAGAAAATAAAATAATTAATTAAAAATTACAAACAAGAACTTGTTGGATTCGTCTCTATGAGAGGAATCCAACAAACCCTAAATTCCCAAATTGCACTGAATATTTTGAGCTTAATTTGAGTTTTAGTGAAAATTAAATTTCATTAATTAAACCAAAAATATAAGTCTAATTAAGTTGAAATTTTCAGGGATTGAAACTAAAGTTAAAACACACCTACCATAAAATTTCAAGTGAAAAGTATTTCTGGATTGGGAGAAATTAAATTTTGAAGTTCAAATTGTCCATTTTAATAAAATAAATTTAATAAAAAATTCAAAAATTTACAAAAATCTTCAAAATAGCTTAAATACTTCAATTGACATCTAAGACTCTTAGGAAAATAATGTGATTTTTTGAATCCTAATGAACCCTAAACAAACACTTAAGAATATAGTTTAATCAATTAAGAAATTAATTAAAACCTAATCTAAAAATAATTTAAATATCAAATCAAAATTAGAAATAAAATAATACTTAAGCAATCATTAATCAAACCTAAAATCAAAAAAATATCAACCTTAGAAGAAATTAAATTAAAGATGATAACCTATTTAAGTTAATAAAACTCAATTAAATGATTAAATCTTAAATCAAACTTAAAATTCAACAAATTAAGGAAACTTTAACAAGGGTCAAACTAGTATAACTAAACCTACACTAAGCATGGAGTCTTAATCATATGAAACTCCTCAATGAATATAAATAAATTGAAATTAATTAATCATTAAATAAAGTAAAAATCAAATTAATTAATAAACCAATTCAACATAATCATTTGATATTAATCAAATTAAACCAAATAAAGTTAAAGTAAACTTAATTAACATATTATTAAATCACATCCATTTGGAATAAGATAATTAATTAGCCATTAATACATAAACTTAACAACTAAATCAAACATGAATGAAATCTAATGAACATAATAAATGAGAAAAATCAAACCTAACTACGATTATGAATAATCAAATTTAATTAAAATAAGAATAAACAATTAAATCACTTAATCTAATCAAATGATAATAACAATAATCCTTTAATCATATGAAACTTAAGTAAAACACTTAACTAAATCAAATCACTCACATGTGAGAAATTAATTTATTAATTAAATAAATCTCTGATTAATCTAATGATTTAACAAAGTTTAATTACCCTTAATCAAACTTAATTAATTAAACAACTAATTAATACAAACTTAATGAATTAATCTATCGTCTTAATGAACCAAATTAATTTTATAAATCACATTAAAATTAATTCAAATCAAACACTTAATTAATCTTCTAATTAATTTAATCACACCTCTTAAATAAACTAATTAAGTCAATTAAATTAATCATATTAAACCTAAGCTTAATCAAATTTAAATGCAATTAAATACCAATCAAATCCTAAATTAAACATAAATCATTAAGTCATTAATTACATCATTAATTTAAAACCTCATTTAATTTAATAATTAACTTAAACACACTTCTTCATTAAACTAATTACCATTAAGCTAATCCAATTGATTAAACACCTAATTAATGCAAATCTAATGAATTAATACATTATTTTAATGAACCAAATTAACTTTTTAAATAAAATTCAAATCAAACACTTAATTAATCTACTTATTAATTTGATCACACATCTTAAATAAGCTAATTAAGCAATCAAATTAATCATATTAAACTTAAACTTAATCAAACATAAATGCAATTAAATATTAATCAAAACTTAAATTAAACCTAAATTATTAAGTCATTAATTACATCTTTAACCTAAATAAATATGAAATCAAATTAAAAATTAAATAAACCTTTATAATTAACATAAATACACTTCTTAATTAAACTAATCACATTATCACATTGAACCTAAACAAACACATAGACTAATAAAGCTAATCAAATAAAATTAAATCAAATTAAATTAAATTAAGAAAGACTCTCATCAATTTAATATGTAATCAAATCAAATCTCATTCAACCTACTTAAATAAGATAAACTAATTAACTATATAATGTATGAAATCAAAATGCAAACTAAACTTTGATAAACATGACAAATGGAAGAGGTTAAAAGTAAAATCCTAATTACAAAGAATCAAACTCAATTAAAATCAAAATAAAATCTCAATTAATCTAATGTCAAACTACAAATAAATGAACCATAATCAAATCAAATAAGCATAAAATTAAGTCATATAACCATAATCAAAGAAAAAATAAATATTAATTTAAGGATATTGAATTATCAAGATTTAATTAAACCAAAACATCTAATCTAAAATTAATCAATCAAAAACACATGAATTTAAATAAACTTAAACTTCATTAGATATTAAAGATATTGAACTATCAAGATGTAATTAAACCAAAATGTATAATTCAAAATCAAGCAATCAAATACTTAAACAAACTCAAATTCTAAATTTAAATCAAATAAAATAAATCAAATCAAATGAATTACACAAATTCAAATGGGATAATTAAGATACTTAAGGACCTTAGTTAGATTTTTTTAGGTGTTAGGATGTAGAATAGGGTGAGTTATGTCTACAAGTGGAATTCATTCTACTATTCAATCTTGAAAACCTAAACATCATTTTAACCAAATAAAATTGAAATAAAAATGAAAAATAAATTATTAAATCATTTAAATTGAAATCACTCAAAGGTAAAATTTAAACAAATTCAAACTCCAAATTGAAACTTAAACTAAAGAAGCCTAGTAAAGTCTTGCCACACAAGCCTTAAGTACACACATTAGAATACTAAGTCACCACTTCTAATGCTAAGTTAGGGCGTTGTAAGTATGATTTTGTGTTTTGTTTTGTGGGTAATATTTTAGACTAGATGTTAGAGTGTATGTTTCATAGAGTGGTTGGTAGGTCGTGATTAGCCTAAGCATATATTCTGCAGGGGGTTGTGCTTAAGGGGTCACTGTAATAAAAATATAAATGTGTTTGCTATGCAGGTTGCTTAGCCCCTAAGCATAACTCATGTTAGGAAAGTGGGCTTGGTTACCCTTGTGTAGGGTGCTTAGTCCAAATTATTCATATAACTGCTTATGTTGTATGGTGTGTTTAGCTAATATTTATTTTGTAGGTGTAGCTAGATTTAATTTTTTCTATTTTTGATGTAATTGTGTATTAGGAATTAGGATTAATGTTATGGGGGATTAGGATGAGCAGTGGCCAAAAGGCTTAGTCCCTCAGGTGCCCTGTGATGCTTTTGGAACAAATCAAATCAAAAGGAAGACAAGGAAGAAATGAAGAAAAGAAGACCCCCATAGTATGTATTATTTTTATAATCTGGGTTGTATAAGGGTAGAGCTTCGACCCATTTTCTTTCTCTTTTGAGTGTGTATCGAAAACCGCTTGCATTTTATTCTCTTATGGTAGTCTATAAAATTTTTTGATGTTGTGTTTAGATTGTGCAGTAGAACAACATTCTTTTCATTATTTCCTTATGATTGATGTTTGAATGTGTGGCCTGGATGTGGTATGCTCTTAGGATAAAAATTAATTTTCTAATTAATAACTCATTAAAATTTAAAATAACTCATAACCTCACATAAAAGCCTAGAATTAAATCAAGATAATAAAATTTTTAGCAACCCCTTTAGTTGGATGAATGAATGTATAATATCATGCATGTCATATTCTTCACTCTTGTTAAGAGGGGCTTCCATCTTTGGAGAATGAATGAAACCTTTGAGATCCTTTGATGAAAAACACCCATTTCTCTCTTTATTTGGCCCATAATCAAGTTCTCATGCATTTAGGCATACAAAATCTCATAGCCTGTGTCAAAACAAAGAGTCCAAAAAGAATCAAATAAATTTGATAAAATTTGCATTAGATTAAGTCATGGTTTCATACCACTCATGCTCTAGTCTCTTAGGGAGTGAGTTTAAGGACTTAGTTTCATCTCTAAATAAATAAAGTCTAACCATCTTGTAAACCATAAGACATACCTACATGTATTTAAAGCATAGGAGGAGTTAGCTGGCTGCCACTCCAGGCGGTTATAAGTCCAACAGTCGGGTGGTTTATTCTCTCTTGTGGAGGTAAACCATATACCCATTTTCGCCTTAGATTTAGGTCATGTTTTGGCCCTCGCCAAAGCTTCCTAGATTTAGGATCTTAGGTAGCTATTTCCTTCGGGCTACAAGCATAAATCCTCACCTCTTAGGCATTTTTACAATCTTATGTTGTGGAATTATAAGCCCTAACAATATAATAAAATATCAACTCAAATAATTAACTCTCTTCAATTTCAAAAATATAAAGCCTAATTATCGAGTAAATTGAAATACTCACTAGGCTTCCGAGTATCATGAGCATTTCTTACTTTCTCTCTTTGGATTCCAAAAATAAGTCTTCTATTTGATCTATCCCATTTGATTTCTAAAATAATCAATCCTTTGATAGTCTTAACCTTGAAATCTTTGGAGACCCTAATTATCTACTTTAATCGAGAGTATTCTTAAAGAATTCTCATTCTTAGGATGTAATTAACTATGGGGTTTACCTCCATGAGGAACTTAACGCTTAAAATAAATCATACTTTACTTTTTTTTATGTAAAGTAGGGAAAGATCTCTGGTACATTCGAAGACCCATCATGCCTTAGGAGTCCTTATTAGGTGATTATGTCCATTATAGGGTGGTAATTTATATCTTTCGAGATAGTACATTATTCCTTAATGTCGTACCCGATCACTTCAATAAGTACCTCCTAAGATCTACATGGTGTCCCACATATCCAAAATAAACACCACAAACATTATTAAAATAAAAATATTAATTATGTAACTTATAACATTAATTAAATAAATACAAATAAATAATTTATAGCTTAAAATAAGAGCTAGTATAAGCTATAAATCATAATTAGGTGATTTAATATTTTGCTCTCACCTTTCACCTATAATTAAATGATAATGTGAGCTTGAATGATATGAGAAAATCTGAATATTCTATTTTCCTTTTTTACATTCACATATTTTCTTATCATTCTCTTCATCTCATTTTTGGGCAATAAGAAACACAAGATTAGTTCAAAGTTTTATCATCTATCATGGTGCACGAGAGATTAAGGCAAGGGGATGGGTTGTATCTCGCGAGTAGAAAAGAGTGATACAAATTGGTGCATCTAAGGCTTGATCTACTCTAAGAATAGTGCCATTGGCATGCCTCCCTCCCAGGCTATTTCAATCTCATTATTATTATTTTTATTTTCTTTATTGTGTTAAATGTATTTCTTAATTACCAATTTATTTTCTTTGTTTAGTTATTTTCACCAAATAAAAAATATTTCTACATAAATATCGTTTCATCATGATGATGCAAAGCCAAAAAATTTATAGGAACACACTTTAAAAGATGGCAAAAGAAAACTATATATTGGTTGACATGTTTAAAATTAATTTATGTAATATATAATCTTCTTCATCCAAACTTGATTCGGAAGGAGAAAATAATTCTTCTTTCGATGAAGGGTTAGGAAAAGGGAAAACTCCACAATAGATTGATTTTCTTTGTCTTGGGTGCATTCTTAGTGTTCTTTCTAATCATCTTTATGACATATTTTGTACATCAACATCTTCTTTTGAGTTTTGAAAGCACTTGAAACAAAATATGGAAATGAAGATATGGCCTAGAAAAGTATTAGGTCAAATCATTCATTAAATATAAAATGAGTGATTCTCGCACCATATTAGATTAAGTAAATGCAATTCAAGACATTATTCATGATCTAAAAGAATATGACATAAGCATGATGAAACCAATTATAGTTGCATCGATAATAGAAAAATTATCACCATCATGGAGTCAATTTGTACAAACACTTATGCATAATAGAAATAAGATATCTCTTTGACGATCTTATTATTGCACCTAGAATAGAAGACAAAAAAAAGATAAAATTCTCACTAAAATTGAATCTCAAACACATGTCAATTTAATGAAAAAGAGTAATTTTAAAGGAAAATTTTGTAACCATTTAATAAAAAGTTTAAAAATAAATTTTACACAAGTCTAGCAATAAAAATAAAAAAGCATAATGAGATTCAATGTTGAGTCTGTGGGAGAACCAACCATATTACAAAGACTTGTTATTATCGAAAAGATAAGACATCCAAAGAAAATAACAAGACCTTTTGAGCAAAATCGATATCAACCACAAATTAATATGATCACTTACAATGCCAATGATTATCTTCCTTTGAGGTATGTTAGCTCATCATTTGAAATTAATTTTTCATATTATTCTAACGATTGGTTATACATGTGAGTTTTGATAAATCTTGGTTTTCTTCCTACTATGATACATCAAGAGGAAGTGTAAGCATGGGAAATGGAGCATTAGCTAATGTGGTTGGAGAAAGAGACATTGATTTAAAATTTATATCAGAGAAATATTTAAAATTATATTCAATTTTGTATGTACTGAATATTAGGAAAAATTTAATTAGTGGTTCACTACTTATTGAACATAATTATCATCTTTTTTTTTTAGTCAAATAAAGTTATTATAACCAAAAGTGAATCATTTGTGGGGAGATATTTATGTAATAATTTATTTAAATTAAAATTTTCATTTTCTAACAATAAAATATTTTGCTTAAATCCTTTTATTTCATTAATTATTTCTTATAACATTTGGCATGCAAGATTAGGATATGTAAACTACAAAATAATTAAAAGAATGATGTATATTAATTTAATATCTAAAGATGATATAAATAAAGATGTGAAGTGTGAAATTTTCTCTCAAGCAAAATAAACTAAAAAATTATTTAAATCTATTTCTATTATGCAAAATAATTTATTAGATCTTATTCATAGTGATGTTTATGATTTAAATGGTAATTTGACTAGAGGAGGTAAAAAATATTTTGTTACTTTTATTGATGATATTTCAAAATTTTGCTATGTTTATTTAATCAAAACTAAAGATGAAGTTTTTGATATATTTAAGAATTATAAATATAAGTAGAAAATTAATTAAACAAGAAAATTAAAATTTAATATCGAATAGATGTGGAGAATATATTTCACTTTTTTTTAATAAAATTTGTGAAGAAAATGATATTATACATCAAGTTACTCTCCATATTCTCCTCAATCTAATGGAATAGTATAATGGAAAAAATAGAACATTAATTGATATGATAAATGCAATGTTAATCTCATCAAATTTATCGAATAATTTATGGGGTGAAGCTTTATTAATAGCTTATTTTATTTTAAATCGAATTCCTTATAAATATTCTAATAAAATGCCTTATGAATTTTGAGAAAATAGAAAACTCAATTTGATGTATTTAAAAGTTTGGGTTATTTTGTCCTATTTATTGGATATTCTCTTAATAGTCCTATTTATAGATTTCTTATTATTAACTCCGACATTAATGATATTTCTATTAATATAATTATGAAACCTAGAGATATAACATTTTTTGAAGATATATTTCCTATGATAAATAATATTATAAAATCTATTAATCAAAATAATCTTCAATAGAAAATTATATAATAAATAATAATGATAACATTTTAACTAATAAAAATGAGGGACAATAGTAGAAAAAGTAAAATAATTAGAACAGGGAAAAATTTAGGTGATGGATTTTATTCTCTTTTAACTAAAATATTTATTTTAAAAAATTATCCTACCACTTTTGATGAAGCTATGAATTCTATAGATGCACCATTTTGGAAAAAGCTATTAATAATGAAATAGATTCTATCTTATCAAATAAGACATGGGTGCTTTGTGAGTTACCTCCTGGTTGCAAAACTATTAGATGTAAATGGATATTAAAAAAAATTAAAAGTAATGGATCTATAGATAAATATAAAACAAGATTAGTAGCCAAAAGATATACATAAAAAATGGTGTTGACTATTTTGATATTTATTCTTCGGTTGCTAGAATTTCTACAATTGCTTTTAGCTTTATCTTAAGCATATAATCTAGTTGTACACCAAATGGATGTAAAAATTACATTTTAAAATGTTGATTTAGATGAAACAATTTATATGGATCAACTTGAAGATTTTATAGTAAAGGTCAAGAAAAGAAATTTTATAAATTAGTAAAATCGTTACGTGGATTAAAGTAAACTCCTAAACAATGACATGAAAAGTTTGATAAAATAGTATTGACATATGACTTTTTAGATTAGTGAGTCTAATAAATGTGTTTATATTAAAGTTGTTGATCATGATTATGTTATTTTATGCCTTTATATTGATGATATTTTATTTTTCAATACAAAACTAAATATTAAAGAGTTTCTATCAACTCAATTTAACATGAAAGATTTAGGTGAAGCTAATGTAATACTAGGTATAAAGATGTATAAAAATACATATAATATTTCTATTACTCAATCACATTATATTCAAAAACTTCTTAAAAAATTTAATTATCAAGGTATGAGTCATGTAGGCTTTCCATACAACTTTAGCTTACATCTTATAAATAATTTAGGTGATAGTATATCACAATTAAAATATTTTCAAATAATTGATTGTCTTATGCATCTTGCAAATTATTCTCGACCTGATATTGCTTATGTTGTAGGAAAATTGAGTTGATATAATAGTAACCCTAGTGAAACTCATTGGAAAGCACTAGAAAGAATTTTTAAATATTTACAAGGCACAATAAACTATTGCATTCATTATAGTGGTTTTTCTATAGTATTATAAAGATATTGTGATGCTAGTTAGATTGCTGATACTAGTGAAACAAAAGCCATTAGAGATTATATGGTGGTGCAATATTATGGAAATCTTCTAAACAAACATTAATCTCTAGATCTACTATGGAAGCAAAATTTATAGCACTTGATCTTGTTACTTCTAAAGTTGAGTGACTTAAAATGTTTATTAATTTATTTAATATTGAAAAACCTATACTTACTATTTTAATAAATTGTGATAATCAAGCTACTTTAAAAAAAGAAAAATGTGCAAAATGCAATGATAAAAAATGTCATATGAGAATAAGACATGATTCTTTATATAAATTATATAAAAGAGGTGTTGCCACATATCATTTTATTTTCTCTGAGAAAAATATTGTAGATCTATTGAAGAAAAGGCTTGCAAAGACTTCTATATTGAGATTATTATAAGGGATGGGGTTAAAATAGTCATCACAGAAACCCAACCTTCAGATTGGAAACACCATGATGGAAGGTTCAATGTGGTAAAAATGAAGTTGATCGAATGACTGGTAAAGGCATAATTCTAAATATTGTAAATATCATCCTTATATATATTTGTGTTAAATTGGAATGAAAATGACATTGAGTTATAGCTCTTAATGAGATCAAAAGAAAATATTTTGCGAGTGTTGGCCTCACTTTTATAGTGAGTTCTCAATCTCCCCATCTTAGATTTAGGAGTCTTCTACACACTAGGACTTCCTTAATCATAAGACACTTCTAACACTTAGGTAAACACTTACCTAAGCCTAGAGACTTAGAAGGGTTAACCATTGGATTAGGTTATGCCTTAGGACTTAGGAAAAATCCACCTACCCTATAGCCTAAACCCAATCTATGTTCACCCTCTCAAAATAAAACCTCAAATTTAATTCAAATACCAGATTCAAATCCAAATCTAAATCCAAGTCAAATGATTGAAATCCATAACCAAT
This sequence comes from Cymbidium sinense, assembly GCA_021442155.1. NCBI lineage: Eukaryota > Viridiplantae > Streptophyta > Magnoliopsida > Asparagales > Orchidaceae > Cymbidium > Cymbidium sinense. The sequence goes on from CM038229.1 coordinate 101,390,546, forward strand.
TCCAAATTAAACCAAATCAACCTAAGCCCTATGATTTTATCTTATGAACTTGGCCTTAGCCATATTCAAATCAATTCAAATTAATTATCTAACATCAATTCAGCCTTTTAATCAATCAACCAAACTACAATCAAACTCAATCCCAAATCCAAATCAAGATCCAAATTAAATTAAATCAAAACTTGAAATCTCTCATAAGTCTTTTGAATCAATTTTATAAACTTAGCCAAAATCTCATCCAAATCAATCCAAAACTAACTGATTTTCTAATAATCAATTTATATCTTCAATCATCTTTCTAAATATAAATCAAATCTACATTTAAATGATCAAAACTAAATCAAAATAAATCAAATTAAATCAAAATCCTTCATAAGTCCTATGAACCAACCTTCATGAGCTTAGCCAAATCTTAAACCAAATCACTTCCAATTCAATTGATTTTCTTATAAATTAATCTATTCAATCATCTTCACAAATATAAATAAAATATACATTTAAAGCATCAAAACTAAATTAAACTAAACCCAAATCCAAATCCTTTAAGCCAACTCCATGGACTTAGCCAAATTCCTTCATTCCAAAACCCAAATTCAATAGATTTTCTCATAAATCAATTATACCTTCAATCACCATTCCAAATATAAATGAAACTTACAATCATCAAGCAAATCAAAATCAACCAAAGTCAAACTCATTTTAGCCCATTTGACTTGAAATATTCAAATGAGCCAAAACTCATTTGAACCCAAACCAATTGCAATTGAATTTATATATCAATCCCAAATTCATATATAAACTCAAGTAAATCAAACTCAACCCAAAATCAAGCCAACTAAACCCAATTGGTTCACTTAACCTAAAGTGACCAATTTGACCTACATGAACCAAAATCCAATTCACTCCAAACCAAAGTGAATTGAGCCAATCCAAACTTCATAACATGATTGGTGATCACCTTAGGTTGATCAATTAGCATAAATTGGGTCAAACCAAGCCAACCTAGCCCTTTGACCAAGTCAACCTTAACCCATATGAACCTAAATTAGTCAAATTGCAACCTAAGCCAAAACTCTTTAAATTAATGGTTCAAATCAATCTAAAATCAACATTTGAACATGACTTGACCTTCAATTGAGCCAAACCTAATCCAATTGGCCTCTTGACCCAAGTTGGCCCAAATTGACCTAAATAGCTAAAATGGGTCAAATCAAAATCCAATCCAAATTGATTATAACTAATGGCTCAAGTTCATTTCAAATTGATTATTGAACTTGATCAAAGCCTCAATTGAGCCTAATTAACTCACTAAACCCAAAATGACCTATTGAACCCAACTTGATCTAAAGGGTTAAACTAATTTAAAACCCAATCAAACTCAAATTAAACTTAACCAAAGCCTACAAAATATTCCAAATGATCAACCAAACTCAAACCAAGCCAATTTGGCCAATTGGGTCAAATTAGTCAATTGAACCTATTTCACCCAAATGAATCAAAACCAAATATAAACCAAATTGAACAAAACTAATGACAAATACACTCCAAATGATCATATGAATTTGACCCAACCCTTGGTTTGACCTAATTTGACCAATTGGTTAACTTGTCCCAACCTAACCTAATATGACCTAAATAGATCAAATTGAGCCAAATTGAACCTAACCAACTCCAAATGACATGAAATTTGGCCCAACCCACTTTTGACTCATTTAAATCAGCCCAAATGAAATCCAATGCTAGATGACCATCCTACTCTTAGGCTAAGAGTGTCATATGAGACAAATCACCCATGTAAGTAGTCATTTCCATTCCTTGACCACTTGTCACTCTTCCATTGGTCCACCTTGACTCCTAGGATACTGCCCAACTTGACCTAAAGGTGGTTGGGTTGGCCATGACCCATGGGGAGGTGAAATCACCTCACCTCCCCCATTGGAGCATTTGAAACCAAAGGACACCCACCATCCCCCTTGGCAACCACCTCCCATGCCTTAGCCACTCAAATCGAGCCACAGAAAATCTCGCCATTCTCCACCACCCCAGCATCAATAAGAACCCAAATAGAGGCGTCGATCTAGGGATGGGGTATACACCCCATCATTTCCACTAAATTCCACACACTTGCATTCCTCAGAGCCCTAACTACCCAAGATGAATTGCCAGAGACTTCCTGCAAGCTCCCAAGCTCATCCCACATTCCCTACTCTTGGATTTCCTCAAGCTAAAATAAGAGAGCCTCCCATTCAATCCCATTTGCTCATGACTTTATGTAATTAACTTTACACACACCATCCTTGGATGTAGTTGAGCAAGAATAAATTGCCTCATTAGATTCCTGATGCTCGGAGAGTGGACTTCGATCAACACTGACCACCTATGTCTCATGCATTGGCCTTCGAGCAAACCACCTCAAATTGGAGCTTGCTAATAAGTAGAGATTCTCTCCACTAGAAAAAGCTTTCTCAATCGAATTTGGCATCGATCTTAAGCTCTAGTGAGGTATGCCATTGAAACTAATCCTTGTATGAAAATGAGTTAGAGCTTTTTGAATGAAACTAACATCTCACGCAATCTTGGCAGTTGGATCCCTTCAGATCCTCCTTGTGAAGGTGTGGGATTGATTTGAGATTGACAAGCTTGGGTGAGCTCGAATCGATTGAAGGAAGGCGGACGATGTCCATCTTCCATTGAACGGTAAACGAGGGATCACACACCGTCTGTTCCACGTGATTGGAATGGATGGTCGTGATCAAATACGATAGAATTATCCATTTTTATTCTTTAGCGCTGCGAGATTAGTCATGGTTTGACGGCATAGAAAGAGCATTCACCACACGGTACGCTAGAATAAGTTTAAATAACCAATCTCATAGCACCACGTGAAAAGCGCGTCGCATTAGTGCGCCACGTGGCTCCGACGGATTAAGGTTTAATTACACTTAATTAATGTATTTTAATGGCTAAAAACTTCCTAAAATCAACTAATTATAGAATAATCATAAAAATATAAATAAATACTCATTTTAAAGGTATTTTAGTGGAGAATTTTTTAAAAATATCTCTAACCAAATTTAAACAATAATTAGAGCTTAATTAAGGTTTAATTATAAAATTAATTAGCTTAATTACTCTTTAATTACTCAATTAATTAATCCCAAACTTGGTGGATTAATTTAATGGGATAACCTCTACCTCTCATGAATTTCTTGGGATTTGTTGCTTAATTAATTGGGAAATTGACTAATTAAGTTTTAATTGCCCTCCTAAATTAATTAATCATTAATTAATCATATGAACAATAAAATGTGAGTTAATAAAGTGTTTAATCACTATCCAACTATAAATAAACCTATGGGATGGGATATTAAGGTCTCCTCCTTGATCTATTTCTCTAAGTTCATTCCCTTAATCAAATTAATCAAGGATTAATTAGTTAATTAAGTTGCTTAATTAATCAACTTAAAATTATAAACATGATCACAACTAAATTAATTAAGTCTTGGGTAGTTCTTTAGGTGTTTAATAACCTAAAGAAGTTTAATGAAATTATGATTAGTCCACATGTATGAAAAATATAAAAGTAAATAGTTAAGTTTCTTAGCTTAATTAACCATTAATTATGAGCCAATTGCATTAGGCCCCTTTCATTTCTCATGATCATTGCTAATTTAATTTCCAATGTATGTGCATATCATGTTGGCTCATAATTAGTTGAGTGATTATATTAAGGTAACATAGGAAAAGGTTAATTAATGGATCCAATGCATATTATAACCTAATTAACTCATAAAATCAACTTAATTATGTTTCATTAAACTAAACCAATTAACTAATATGGGAATGGGTTAGGATCATCAAACTTCTCTCACATCCTCAAATCAATTCAAAACATGAAAACTTAAAAAATGATATTAAAGAAACTTTGGTTTATTTTAAATGACTTTATTTGATATGATTATCCTTAGGAAATAATTTGATTGAATAAAATCATGTGCTTATGTTCATTTGTTCCTTTTCAATCATGTTAAATGTTGTATGTTATTTGAGATCATACATCCATCTTTTTTCAAAGTTAATTAAATCAAATGGTTTTTTTAATGTAAGTTTGCATGTGTTAGATTAATTTATAATATGTGTGATTATTATCATTACTAAATTCAAATTACTTTTTAAAGTTTATAATTCAATTACATTAGTTAGAGTGATAATAGCTATGAATATATATAGGTTTATATATGCTTATATATATATATATATATAAAGCTTCTTTTTTTCTTAATTCATGTGTAGTCTTACATGTATTTGAATGTTAATAAGCATATAGTCTAGACATCCACAGGACACGAGGCTTTAGCTAGCCCCATGGAGGTCATTTGATTACCTCACTTCTCTGGTCAACGGTGACATGTACTTATTTGATTTCATTTATATGTGTTCCTACAATAGAATTTGGATAGAATTTTACTTTGTATGCATAAATGTTTCAATCAAATAAAAATACAATCTTTGCATGGTTTTCCTTCCTTTATTTATCTATACATCCATATGTATTTGGGAAAAGCAAGTGTTTAGTTTAAACATCCAGGGAATACAAGGCTTTAGTTAGCCCAAGGAGGTCATTTGATTAACTTACTTCCCTGGTTAATAATGACACATACTTGCTTGTGTTTCTTATACATGTGTGGTGTATTTAATTATGGAATTAGAACCCCTTTTCTTTTATCAAGAATACATGCATTCATAATTGGTTAAGTGATTGATTTGGTTGGTCATATGATTTGGAGCTTCCTTCCTTATATTCATGTATATAAATTTACATGTATTTGAATGAAAATGGGTATATAGTTTGGACATCCCGGAATACAAGCTTTAGTTAGCTCCAAGGAGGTCATTTGATTACCTCACTTCCCTGGTTAACAATGACACATACTTATTTAATTTCATCATTATGTATTTTTGTATAAGAATTTAGATAGAGCTTTAAACCAATATGATTGAATAATTTAATCACACAAAAGAATATAAACTTCAAGCACATGTATACATTCATTATATATGTGTGCCAAAATATATTGTATGTATAGATACACCTAGGATTAAATCATATGCATGTTATATGTGATGGAAAAGAATGGATTGACATATAACATATGATAGTAATTCAACTAAATTAATCTTAAGATGCATTTTATATTGAATATAGTTATATAAGGTGAACCTAAACTTAGGATTAACTAAAAATACATAAAAAAACCATTCACTAAAGAGAGCTAAATCAAATTAATACTTTAGAAAGTGGCTTAAGGTAGGGATGAAAGGGGTCAATCCTCTTTCCTCTCTTTATAACACTTAGATGTTAAGTGTATATCATATGAAATGAAGAAAACACAAATTAAAATTTTCAAATCAATTAAACAACTTAAAGTGAAATCAACCTTTCATGATAAATTGAATCCTTCTACACTTACAAAATCATGACTCTAATGCCTAGTAAGACTATACCACACAAGCCTTAACACACACATTAGAATTAAGTCACCACTTAGCTTTATGTTAGGATGATGTATGGTGTGATGTATATTTCATTTTGTGATGTATTGGTTTAGACTAAATATTAGGGTGTATGTTGCGTAGACTGGATGTTAGGCTGTCATTAGCCTAATCATATTTTATGTAGGGATCGTGTTTAAAGGGGTGCTTAAAATGAACATAAATGCTCTCTTTTTGCAGGTTGCTTAAACCCCTAAGTATGATCCAAACTATAACAGGTGGGCTTGGTTACCCATGTATAAGGTTCTAAGTCAAAATTATAAAATAATTGCTTGAGAATGTATGTATATTTAGTTAACCTCTATTTTGCAGGTGTAGTTAGTTTTATTTTTCTATTTTCAATATAATTTTACATTAGAAATTAGGATTATTATTATGAGAGTTTAGGATGAGCATTTTCCAGAAGGCTTAGTTCTAGGGTGCCATGTGATGCTTAGGAGCCCACCAAATCAAAGGAGGAAAGATGTGGGGAAAAGAAGAAATGAAGGAGACATGAAGATACGAAGACTTGAAGATCCCCCATAACATTTATTCATTTGTAAATTATAATTATTATTTTATTTTCTAGGTTGTATAAGGGTAGAGCTTGGCTACCCATTTTTTCTTTTTGGGTTGTACGGTGGCATTCTACCGCACAAGCCTATTATTCTTTCATGTTAGTTTTATAAAAATATTTGATGATTTATTTAGTTTGCACACTAGAATGACATGCTTTTCTTAATTAGAAACAATAATCTTTATACCCCAATTAATTTAAATAAATTTTAAGCAATCCATAACCTCATGATAAAGCTTAGGCATTAAATAAGATAATTAAAAGATTTAGTGACCCATTAGCTTAATGGTTGAATGTTTCACTACATGTATATCATATTATCTCATTCTTGAAAATATTGGATTTCCATCATTGCGATAGAGGAATGCTTAACCTATGAGGGCATCTCTTGAGATGGAAAATACCCCTTCTTACTGATTTAGCTAGTGATCTACTTTCATCATGCATATAGGCATCAAAATCCCAAAGCTTTATCAAAATGAAGTGTCAAAATTTTGAAAAGATTTTGCATTAAACAAGCTTATTCATACTCATATCAGTCTCTTAGAGAGTGGGTCTAAAGATTTTAGTCTTTTTCTAAATTAATAATAGCCCAACTATCTTGCAATTTCATAAGACTTGACCATATGGATTTAAAAGTGTATGATGAGTTAGCTTGCTGCCACTCTAGACGATTATAAGTCTAGCAATCAGATGGTTTATCATCTCTTGTGGAGGTAAACCTTATACCCATCTTCGCTTAGATTTAGGTCGTGATTTAGCTCTTATTAAATCTTCCTAGATTTATGATACGAGGTAGCTGTTTCCTACGGGCTACAAGCATAAACCCTCATCTCTTAGGCGTTTCTACAACCTTGTGTTGATGGATTATAAGCCCTAATAATCTAATAAAATTTCAATCCTAACATAATAATTCTCTTCACTTTCAAATATATAAAGCCCAATTATAAGATATATTGGAATACACACTAGGCTTCCTAATATCATGTTCCTTTTGGCTTCCAAAAATAAGTCATCTCCATTTGATCTATCCCGATTGATTTTTCAAATATAGCCAATCATTTAATAGTCTAGCCTTGAAATCTTTGGAGACAATAATTGCCTACTTTAATCGAGAGTATTTCTAAGAAATTCACCTTTCTTAGGTTGTAATTAACTATGGCGGCTTGCCTCCATAGGAAACTTTAGAACCCGTTTTAATATAAACCTTATTTTATTCATCCAAGTAAAGCAGGGGAGAAATCTATAGTACATTTGAAGACCCATCATGCCTTAGAAGTCCTTATTAAGTGATTAGGTCCATTGAAGGGTGATGTCACTATCTTTCGAGATAGTATATCATACCTCAATGTTGTATCCAATCACTTTAATAAGTACCCCTTATGATCTGTGTGGTGTCCCCCTTAAGATATTATAATTGTAGTGTATTTTAGAGATCTCACCTATATATGTATTGTAGTAATAGGCCGCTGCAATGAGATCTTATTAAGATTCAAAAACACTTATAAATTGACATGAAAGCGCATGACCATTAAAGCGCACCCTTGAGTGGAACTTATAGCGTGTCTCATATCATGTGTATACCAAATGATACAATAATTTATAAATTTAGTTCAAAACTTTGATTACTATAGTATTTATTATTATTAGATTTTGGCTATACTAAGTGAAAGTTTAAACCCGGAAGGTACTTTCATCGAATGCATGATAAAAATTGTCCAAAATGAGCAATTTGATTCTTGATCTCTTATTTTATTTACCTCAAGTTTATTTATAAATATTTTTTTATTGGAGAGGGAATTATTATAGAAAAAAATAAAGAAAAATAGATTATTATAACATTACAATATATAATGTTCTTATAATAGAAATATTAATTATGTAATTTATAACATAAATTAAATAAATATAAATTAATTAATTTATAACTTAAAATAATAGATAGTAATAGCTATAAATCATAATTAGGTGATTTAATATTTTGTTCTCATCTTTTACTTATAATAGATGATAATGTGAGCTTGAATGATATGAAAAAAATCTGAATATTCTCTCTTCCTTTCTCCATTCACATATTTTCTTATCATTCTCTTCATCTCATTTTTGGGCAATAAGAGACCGTGATTAGTTCAAAGTTTTGTCGATCTATCGTGATGCACGTGCGATCAAAGCAAGGGAACATATTGTATCTCGCAAATAGAAAAGAGAGCCGTAAATTGGTGCACCTAAGGCTTGATCTACTCTAAGGATAGTGTCATAGATGTGCCTCCCTTCCAGGCTATTTCAATCTCATTACTATTATTTATATTTTCTTTATTGTGTTAAATTTATTTCTTAATTACCAATTTATTTTCTTATAGTTCTAACACATGCTGCTTGAGGAATGCTTGCAACATGTTAAACTTGGGCATGCCATGAACCATTATTTTATATTGATAGTCAAAGTAAGGAGTGCATGCTCCACCGATTTGCAAATAACTGTTAAAATAACGTCATGTTAGAAGCCTATATTTATTATTTATGTTCTTAACATTGAGTCCACAATAACAAATGTACCTCTACGTCACTATACTATCGCATCATATGACTAGTTTGTCTCATATGTACATAGCATTGAATTTAGTTATGCCTCACATATCAAACACACCTCAAAAGGCCCTTTAAGGGACACCTCTTAGAATTGCTCTTAAGAACTCTTCTCTTAGGATTATCTTAATATTATCCTTAGGAAGTCCTCACAATTATTTTCTTATATAGCACAATGATCCTCCCTTATCATAAATCTACTTGAACATGCCTATAATATAGTTTCCAACAATATTTATTAATGATCCCACCAAATTTAGGATAGTATGTTACTTTAGGAGCATGAATATTTATTATAAAATATCATCATGAGGGGACACCTAGAAGTTTACCTTCGCCAATTTGCTCACCACTCCTAAAGGACCTTGATGAAATATAAAGAATCCCATATTTATTATTTATATTCTTGACACTGCTCCAATTTATCCATAAATATCAATTGCTTCTTTGCTCCATCATATTTATCAACCTTCCAAATGCTTTGAATTTAACATATCCCCTCACACCAATTCATACCTAGCTTATTGCTCCTTTCTTAAGACACATCATGATCTACCTTGCATAACTATCTTAGTTTCTAGGACATAATCAAGCACCTACACTAATTTTCCGGTTTTTTTTTTTTTTTTTGGGACATTTGAGCGCTCCGCTTATTTAGTTTTTTTAAGCGGCAGCACGTGTGAGCCGAGGTGACTGCTGAGATAAATATGAGAAATTACGAGGCATTAATTGCAAAACATCTGCGGCCTGCGGGTGATAGGATACAACGATCCCGTGTTTCACGTATGAGCAGATGAAAACTTGAAATGCGTCGTCGGTCCCGCGGCTGTTCGCGATGACGGTTACAATGTTCCACAGGCTCATTGGAAGGATGAAGAAAATTCTCGTCTTCAGTACAATGATTGGTGCTCCTCGATTGTTGCAGGTTTTGTGTTGCGAAGGCCGTTGGGAAGTTACTAAAAATAAGGTGCGCGAAGTATTGGGGACCGAGTTAGAAGTTTTTATGACTTCTTGCGGTCCAGAGGACCGTTGTCGTAGCGTGATTCCCGATGGTGCTTATTCAAGGGCACTGTACCATTGTCGGGAGGACAGGCTCTTATGAACAGGTGTGGGGTATGCGGTTAAGACTTTGGTATAAGTTGGTGCATCTAGCTTTATATTTATATTTTAATGATATAATATTATATCATTTAAAAATATATAATTATTATATATTAATTATACAATAATATATATTATTTATATACATAATTATTATGTGCTAAAAACTCAATTATAGTAGAATAAAATTTTACGCTTTAATCTTATTGGTAAATCCAACACAGAGATATTTGAAGAGAGAACGAGAAACTACAGGATTTTTACGTGAAAAAATTTCGAAAAGAAGGAAAAAATCATGAGGTTTAGCCCAGTAATAATGTTTAACTATATATTTATTTTGAAGTATAAAATTTAAGTTTTCCTAATAATGAGATAACAGAGTTATATGTGAGAAAGCCTGACAATGAAATCCTAGAATCATGTGACAATAGTTATACAGCGGTAGTTGGGCTGTAACAGTGGTTAGTGAAAGTTGGCGATAGTGAATGATGGTTGTCGGTGATGATCTAATGACTGTCAGGTGATGATAGCTGGCGGTGGTGATCGGCGATGACGGTTGATGGTAACCAACAATAATGGCAGACGGTGGTCGACGGTGGCGAGGATCAGCGATGGTGGCGGCAGCGGTGTCGGCAGTGGTGGTGGCGATGATATCGCGATGGTTGGCGAGGCCGGCATGATGGCCGGCGGTGGTTGGCAACAGCGATATCGATGGCGGTGGCCGACGACTATTTATATATTATGGGAGTGTCACCTCTATAAATACAGGCAAAATTCAAACCACTCCATCGAACGGCTCAAAATGATTTCTTTGATCATCTGATGTATTTTAAGTATTTGAATCTTAAATTCGAATTAGAAGATCTTAGCGTGTTAGATCCTCGTCAAGGCACTTGATTTATTGTAAATACTCTATATTCAAGTACGTCACATAAAGTTTTAATTATATTTTAAGCGCTTGATTTGTGTTAGTCTTGACTCGGAATCAGATTGTTTTGGACATCAAGATTCGTGCTTTGACTACTGAAATTTTCAATGTCATATGAGTTGCCCCCATATTTTTGGATGACATTACTTATTTCATCCAAATATATATTAATTTTTTTTAAAATAAAATAATTTTACTTATTAATATGATTTGTATTTACATATATTATATATATTAATTTATTTATTAACTAATTAATTATTAATGTTTATTTATTAGATTATATATATATATATATATATATTGACATTTAGTCTTGAAAGAGAGGGAGTTTTTTTTTAATTAAATGATATAATGAGGAGAGTATTTTTTTTCAATTAAATGACTTACAAACGCTAGTCATAATGAAGAGAGAATTTTTTTTAATTAAATGGCTAGAAAATGCCAGCCATAATGAGGAGATGAGATTTTTATTTTTTATTAAATTTATTTTCTTTTTTGCCCTTATAGTGAATCTATAAACCCCCCCGGGGTCATGTAAGAAGATACAGTTTTCTCTCATATGCTCTAGTGTTCTTTTGCGCTAGATGAGAAATTATATAGCAGAAGTTCATGGGCTAAGGATAAAATTTTTTTTCTTTCGTCAGCGAAGCTTTGACATTCTTTTGAAAAGAATGTCATTTATTTTATTGATCAAGACCCGTAGTTCATACGGCGATGCTCCAATTTTTCTTTGAGAGGCGACTATCCTCATTAGGCGAAGTTGAGGCGATCAAAGTGCATGGTTCATCGATGAGCTCAGTTTTCCCTCAAAAGAGACATCAACTGTCATCGTCGGACCAATTGGGTTTGGAGGTGATCAAGGCCCATAGTTCATACGGCGAGGCTTGCGTCAACTGTCTTCGTCAGACCAACCAGGTTTAGAGGCTATCAAGGCTCGTAGTTCATACGGCGTGGCTCGGTTTTCCTTCGAGAGAGACGTCAACTGTCATCGTCGGATAGATCGAATTTGGAGGCGACCAAGGCCCATAGTTGATACGGCGAGGCTCCAGTTGGCGTCAACTGTCCTCGTCGAACTGACCGGGTTTGGAGGCGATCAGGGCTTGTAATTGATAAGGCGATGCTCCAATTTTCTCTTGAGAGAGGCATCAATTATCCTCGTTAGACCGTCGGTTTGGAAGCGATCGGTAGTTCATACTGATGAGGCTCGTTTTCCCTCGAAGAAGCGTCAGCTGTCTCGTCGGGACTGATTTGGAGGTGATCAAGGCCCAAAGTTCAAGCAATGAGGCTCTGATTTTCTCTTGAGAGAGGCGTCAACTATTCTCATCGGACCGACCAGGTTTGGAGGCGATCAAGGTCTGTAGTTCATACGACGAGATTCTGATTTTCCCTCGAGAGAGGTATCAATTGTCCTCGTCCGATTGACCAAGTTTGGAGGCGATCAAGGCCTGTAGTTCATACGACGAGGTTCTGATTTTCCTTTGGGATAGACATCAACTGTCCTCGTCAGATCGACCAGGTTTGGAGGCGATCAAGTCCCGTGTTTTATAGAAAATTGATTTTCTTGAAACTCCAATAGTTAACAACTGCTAAGCTGGTGGAGAAGAATTGATTAGGAACCATTCCTTAGAAAACTCAAAAATTATGGCAGATAATTTCTGGGTGTCATTATTCATGATGTTGTTTGATGCCGTTGACTTGTATTGAAGGTGTTGAATCGAATCTGCTGAGGATTTTTGACTCATCCGAGATTGTTTGTCAAAGTGTTACTTGATGACATTAACCTGTATGGAAGAGGTCGAATAAAATTTGTTGGAAATTTTTGACCCATTCGAGGTTATTTTTCAAAGTGTTATTTGATGACATTAACCTGTATGGAAGAGGTTGAATCGAATATGCTGAGGATTTTTTACCCATCCGAGGTTGTTTGTCAAAGTGTTACTTGATGACGTTAACCTGTATGGAAGAGGTCGAATCAAATCTGCCAAGGATTTTTGACCACTCTGAGGTTGTTTGTCAAATTATTACTTGATGACGTTAACCTGTATGGAAGAAGTTGAATCGAATCTGCCAAATATTTTTAATCCATCTGAGGTTGTTTATCAAAGTATTAGGTGATGATAGTAACTTGTATGAAAGAGGTTGAATCGAATCCGTTGAAGATTTTTAACCCACACGAGGTTGTTTTTCAAAGTGTTACTTGATGACGTTAACCTGCATGGAAGATGTCAAATCGAATCCGTCAAGAATTTTTGATCCATTTGAGTTGTTTGTCAAAGTATTACTTGAAGACATTAACCTTTATGGAAGAGGTTCAATCGAATCCATTGAGAATTTTTGGCCTGTCTGAAGCTGTTTATCAAAGTGTTACTTGATGACGTTAACTTATATGGAAGAGGTCGAATTGAATCCGCCAAAGATTTTTGACCCATTCGAGGTTCTTTGTTAAAGTATTACTTGATGACATTAACCTGTATGGAAGAGGTTGAGTCAAATCCGCCAAGGATTTTTGACTTATTCGAGGTTGTTTGTCAAAATGTTACTTGATGACGTTAACCTGTATAGAAGAAGTCAAATCGAATCCGTTGAGGCCAAGCTAAAGAGAAGAGAGAGCTCTGAGGTTTAAAGAACCTCCAAGAATAATCGTGCCACCAGTTGATGGTCATCGACCACTACTGTTGGTCATCATCGTCGACCACCGTCGCCGGTCATCGCCGTCGACCACCGTTGTCGGTCATCGCTGTCGACCACCGCCGTTGGTCATCGCCGCTGACCACCGCCGTCGGCCACCACCGTCAGTCCTCACCGCCATCAACCACTATCGTTGGTCATCGCTGCCGACCACCACCTCCAATCCTCGCCGTCGTCGACCACCGTTGTTGGTCACCGCTGCCAACCAACCTTATCGACCACCGCCGCTGACCATTGTCGCCGGCCACCGCCGACCATTGCCGTCGGTAACTACCGACCATTGTCGCCACGCCGTGACCAGTCGATCGTCGCCACCACCATCGTATCGCCAGCGTCAGCGGTCTTCGTGACCACCGCCGGTTAGCGGCCACCACCGGTCATCGTAGATCACCTGTCCTTATCGGTCATGTCGCGTCACCTGTACCACCGCCCGGTCGTAGATCATCACCAACGACCATCATTCACTATCACATTTGGAATGCATTCATTTCAACCACCACTACCCATATTTGTCACGATTCGGGATTTTCGTTGTGAGGTTTTCTCACATACAACTCTGTAATCCCGTTATTGGGAAAACTTAAACTTTGTACACCAAAATCGATATATAGTGGAACATATTTACTGGGCTAAGCCCCGTGATTTTTTACCCTCTTCTTGGAGTTTTTTCACATAAAAATTCGGGAGTGTCTTATTCTCTTTTCAACTATTTGCGTGCGTGCTGGATTTCCCAATGAAGTTAAGGCGTGAAGTCTTATTGTACCGCTATAAGTTTTCTAGCACGCAACAATAATAATACATAATATTTTACAATTAATATATAATATTTTACAGTCAATATATAGTAACTTTGTATTCACTGAGTGTCAGATGATATTATGTCTACAACTAGAGCCTAGATGTAAAAATCATATTCAAATTCTATATATAATAATAATAATAATAATAATAATAATAATAATAATAATAATTATTATTATTATTATTATTATTGCTGTTATTATGAATTGACAGTTGAATGAGAGCTATAAATCATTTCAAGTTTGAAGTAATTTTATTTTTTTGTTAGAATCAAACTGAAGGAGCTTAGAACCAAGCTAAAGGAGATTAGCTTGTTTTTATTATCAATTTAATTTTCAAATTGATTTCAAATTAAATATATTATAATTGAGTTCAATCAAAATCAGCTCAATTTATAAATATATTGATTTAATCTTTAGTGTTTATATTTATGTATATTGAATATCTTTATTAATTAAATATAAAATAAATAAATGATTTAGAGGAAGCTCAAATCAAATATGATCCATATTGGCTCAAAATTGAATCAATTCAATTCAAGAGCTAATTTTGAACTGATTTATACAAATTTAAACTGCTTTGGAGCCCAACACTAAATTGGCTAGAAGTCGGATTATTCTCATTCTTAGTGTAGAACTTTAATAAATGAAATTTATAATAATAAAAAAATCTAAAAGGATAATCTCACGATAAATAGAAACGATCAAAATATAAACTCAAAATGGGCTTTGATGGTCCACTGCGGTCTAGTTGACAAGGGCTTATTCCTCTTTGGCTCTCAATGCATGGAATTTATACAAATATATAATTAATAAGGCAACAAAAAATTAAAAGATGTAAATTTTCTTAGCTTATTGACTGAGACTTTAGAATTTTAACTAAGAAATCTCGAGATCGAGTTATCTTTGCATCTCTTTTTGATAAATCAAATGGCCTTTTAAAGAATTGTATTTTCTTGAGTGAGTAAATATTTAATGTAAAGATAGGCACATACATCAAGGAGGTAGTGCTTCCACCGCATCAACACTGAATAGGAGTAGGTCGAGGAAAAAAAACCTCTGGGAAGAAGGATATGTGCACTAGGGTTTTTGCAGGTGCTCTCTCGACAGCTCAGGTGATCTCTCTCCTTTTCTGATCTTCTAGGTTTTGCTTCTCCCTTCCTCCTTCTTCCCCCTTTTTTTCCCTTGCTTGTGGCCTTCGACTTTAGGCCGGAGGTCCCACTTTTCTCTCACTGTTTAGGTTTTCTCCGGACTCCATGGAGCTTAACCTTTCAAATATCAACACTTACCCCTGCCTTTCTTCTTCTATCCTCCCCAATTCTATTTTGGGTTTGCATCATAATTTTATTACAACCTCCAGCCCCTTTTTTGCTCAACTCAAAAATTGGAAACATCTCCTTGCTTCTCAGAATGAAAAGAGCAATTCCTTTTCCCTTTCTTTCATCCCTTCAGACGACAATGTTGTTAGTTTCTCCGAGGAAGAGCTTAACTCAGGTCAGAAAGAATGACAACTTTCACTAGTGGGTCATGCTATCAGTAAGAGACCATTATATGGCTCTTTGCTTTCTGCTGTCAAGAAGAGATGGAATCTCAAAGGTAGCCTAGATTTGCTTATTTTGGAAGATGACTTTTCCTATTCAAATTTTCTTGCAAGGAGGACTATGATATGGTTTGGGATAATGACCCTTGTTTCTTGAACGACAGGCCTTTCATTTTTCAAAAATGTGTCTAGAATTTCCGTTCCACCAAAGAAAATATTTTTGAAATCCCTTTGTGGATTAAACTACTTGAATTTCCTATTCAAATTTCTAGTATGTTGTTGGAACGAGGTTGGCTTTTCTAAAGTGGCTAGTAAGGTTAGTTTCCCCCTCACCGTTGACAACCTCTCAACCACTAAGTCCTAGATTACTTTTGCTACAATTTGTGTTCAAGTTAACACAAAGTCACCTTTGCCCGACTCTATCTTATTGATTTGAATGGATACAAATTTTAAAAAGACATTATATATGATTGGAAACCGAAAGTATGTAGCAAATATTGTACCTTCTCTCATGATGATCTCTCCTGTCCTCCCAACTCAACTACTCCCAAAGCGATGAGAGGCAGAAGTCGAAGCAGGCCCCCTGCTAGGAATAATATTCCTCCCAAAAAACCTACTCCCAATCCCTTCGCTTTGTTGGACACATCCTCTATCCAGGACGGGGCCTCGGCTGAGCCAACTAACCTCGACCAAGATCCTACCTCATTACCATTACCCTTTACTTTAATTGCTCCACTTTCTTCTTTAACCATAACGAACCTTAACCAGCTCTCGGCTCACTCCCCTCAAAGTGAAGAAACTACAGATCCCTCGACTTAAGCTCCTCCCGAGACACTCCCCTCAGATCCTTCAAATACTGGTCCAGATCACCAAGGAATCACTACTAGATCAGCAGCTCTATCTCAACCTCAAAATCCAATCTCGATGACAACAAACCATCTTTCTTCTTCACCTGAAAAATCTCCCCATGATGATAATCAGGCCAAATAAAAGCAAGTCTAGGTCCTTGCTAATAAAAAAATAGCTAATAAAAAGAAGGGTAAAAAGCCTTCTTCCTCTTCCAATTCTCAGTGAATTACGACAGCTTCGGGTGTTGGAATGTCCGTGATCTTATGGTTAAGGGTAGACATGTGGATTGTCTACGTCTTATTAAGGATAATAAGCTAGAGTCCCTCTATCTCTTGGAGATGAAGGTTTCTACTGACTCCTTAAATGACATCTGTTTTTTCAATAAACTTAAGCTCTTTCAGTTTGAAGACAGCTATAATAACTTTGATTGTGTGCCAAGGGTCGTATTTGGCTTAAATGGAATTTAGCTAATGTCTCCTTTTCTCCTCATATAAAGTCTTCTCAGTTGATCCATTGTGAAATTTGCCTCTACGGAGTTAATACTTTTCTAGCTACTTGGATCTATGCTCACAATGACTCCAGGGATAAACTTCACCTCTAAAGCTCTTTGAGGGACATCGCTTCTTCCATTTCTACCCCCTGGATTATTTTGAGTGATTTCAATTGTGTATTGTATTGTAACAAGAAATACAGAGGTAATCCCATTCCTTTGAAATGGACCAAGGATTTTAAAGATTGTCTGCAGGATAGCGGGCTCTTGGAGCTTTGTAGTACTGAGCTTAAATACGCGTGGTCTAAGCTGCAACCTGATCATCTAATCAAATCCAGATTAGATAGAGTTCTCTATAATCTTAATTGGCTGGATATGTTTCCCTCATCCTACTACAAGGTACCTGGTCTTTTTTCTTCTGATCACTCTCTTTTAATTATTCTTTTGCAGAAAAATCTTATTCCTTCAATCATGTTTATGTTTAAGAACCATCGGGCTACTCATGATAACTTCCTTGATTCCATTAAATTGGTTTGGAATAAATTCATCCCAGGAGACCCTCTCTTTGTTTTATCCCAGAAGCTGAAGGCTGTGAGAGGCTTATTACAAAATAAAATCTGGGATAGATTTCCCTTATCTCAGCAAATTGTCTCTCTCAAAATAGAATAAGAGAACTTGTTGATGAGGCTTGATGAAACCCCCAATGATTCTTCTCTGGTTGGCACTGCCAAGGAGTGTTCTGATCTCTATCCTAATATTTTAATTAAAGAAAGCATATGAGTGAGACATAGAGCTAAGGTTCATTAGTTAACGCATTCGGATGATGATTTATAATTTTTGTATTGTTCTATCACGGAAAGGAAAAACTCTAACTTTATTAGGAGTCTCCAAACCTCTCAGTGTCCTAACTGATCCTAATGATATTGCCATTGATATCTGTGAATACTATTCCTCCTTATTCAATAGGGACTACACTTGTACATCTCCTACTGCTGATATTCCTATAGAGAATACTATCAACCAGAGTCAATGGCATTTTCTAAATTCAGAATTCACTAATTATGAAATCATAGAAGCACTTTTTAGCATAAATGAGAACAAGTCTCCTGGGCCTGATGGCTTTAATGCTAAGTTTCTTACATCGACCTGGGATATTACAGGAAACCAATTCTTGCATGCGGCTCACCACTTTTTTTATCACAGAAGCTTCCTCCAGTATTCAAACATAGTCTCATAACATTAATCCCTAAAGTTAATCACTCCAACAAGCTCTCTAATTTCAGACCTATTTCTCTATGTAATACTTTTTACAAGGTGATTGCTAAAGTTTTGGCAAACTAGCTCAAAAAGGTGCTCCCTAGTATCGTGCACATTGCTCAATCAGCCTTCATTCAAAATCATGATATTGCGGACAATATTGCTCTTGCACATGAAATTTTCAATGACTTTCTTCCATCTAACCCTCAATGTAGATTTATTGCCAAAATAGATCTTAAGAAAGCCTTTGATACGTTTAATCGAAAATCCATCTTACACCATCTTCATCAGAAAGGATTCCCCCAGTCATTCATCTGCTTAATTGAAGCCTACATTTCGGAAGTGCCCTTTCCTATTTTTTGTAATGGTGAGATTAAGGGTTACTTTAACTCCTCTAATGATCTTCGACAGGGGTGCCCCTTTCCCCTTTCCTATTCACATTGGCTATGGACTTCTTCTCTTGTCTTCTAGACAGAGAAGTCAGTTTTAAGAGATACAATCCTATTTCTATGGATAATTGTGATATTTGTCATCTGCTCTTTGTTGAGGACTTGTTTGCCATGGGTCTCAATACAATGGAAGCCTATATGGGTCTAGTAGTCAATAAGGAAAAATCTCTTCTTTGCTTCTCCAAAAACTTTAGGCATGTTGAGTTTTTCAGTAATATCCTTCAAGTTAAAGTGCGAAATCTTCCTTTTAAACACCTTGGCCTCCATTTGGTGGCTGGGCGTCTCAAGATCTCTCATTACAGCCCTATTTTTTTATGCTTCATTCCTGGTTGGCTGGGTGGAAAAGTAAAATCCTTTCATTTGGTGGTTGCTTCCAACTTCTCAGAGCTTCTATAAATAACTATTTCTATTGGTTCAGATCCGTGGCTTGCCCTAAAGGGGTTATTAAAAAAATTTCTACTCTTACCTCAAATTTCTTCTATCATAATGGGGACTCCAGAAAGCTCCATACTATCTCTTGGATCAAGACAACTCTTCCTCGAAATAAATGGGAACTGGGCTGACTTCTACTTCCACCTTGAATGTCCTCTGAAAATTTTAAATCAATCTTCATTATTGGGTGTTTGGTTATTTAATAAGTATGATCACATACGGAATAATCATTCTAGCCATTCTTCCCCTCTTTGGAAGGTTCTCAAAGTTGCCGCTTTTCAAGTTAAGGGAAATTGGACTATAAATTAGGAAACATACATTTATTTTCTCTCTTTTTCGACCCTTGGTGTGCCGGCCTTTCTCTTATGGAATTAATGGGTCTAGGATTTCTCTCTGTCTTTAACCTTCCTTCTAATTCTTGAGTGAATTCAGTTCTTTCCAATGGATAGTGGTCCCTCCCATTTCTCCTGCAAATGAACCATCCTAGTTGTTATGATAAGATTATGAGTATTCCTTGCTCTGTCGAAGATGACTCCATCCTTTGGTGGGGACAAAAACATTCCAACTCTAGAAAGATCAAATCCTTTCTCTTTGCTCATTTGCCTTCTATTAACTGGCATGAAGAAATCTGGTTTAAAGATTGTGCTATTAACTATGTCATCTTTTGTTGGATGGCTTATTTGGGGGGACTTTGGATGTTGGACATTTATTTCTCCAGGGGTTTGGGTACTACCATTCTATGATATTTTGTAAATATATTCATGAATCTCATGATCATCTCTTTTTTGAATGCCCTGTTTCCATGGGATTGATCAAAACTTTACTGCCGAATGGTTCCTTTTTCCTTATTCAACATACTCTCAAGCAAGTTCTCAGTTATATAAACAGTTTTGAGCATAAGGTTACTAAGCGACTTAGGTACCTCATCACAGCCACAATAGTTTACCATATATGGAAGGCAAGGAATAGATGGTTTCACTGTGGTACAGAAGCATCTTATTCTCTTACTCTCTCCCAGATTAGATCAGCAGTAGCTTTGAAGTAGAGATGACGGAAGTTTAAACATTCATGGCCTGACTATGTGTGTCAACTTTTGGAAATTTGGAGAAAGTTTGAAACTTAATTGGAGCTCTCTGGACCTAGAATTTTGTTTTTGCTTTTCTGCCTTCGGGATAGAATTCTTTTTTTTTTTTGGATGGGATATACAAACTCACTGGGTCGATGATGGAGTCATTCCCGTTTTGTTAGCTGATCCACGGTTGACGTCTTCTTCTGGAGGCCACTTCTGCAACCGGTAATCCCTTCTTCTATGGTCTCAGATATGCATTCTGCTCTTCATTCTTAATCTTCCCGGTGGGTTACCCAGGATGGTAGGTTTTAGGGCCACCGATAAGACATGGGAAATCTATTCATTGGATGGGTTTCCTTTATGAGGTTGGTTTTTCTTTTGTTTGACTCAGAAGGTTTTTTCTGAGCCCCAATGAGTTTTTCTTTTCTCTCTTCATTTTACATAGGTTTTTTTTCTCCTAATGGAGGTTTCCTTTTTGGTCCTTTATTTCCTGTAATTCTGAATTCACTTATGGAATGAAAATTTGGGCTTATGCCCTCAATTTTTTTTTAAAATAAAATAAAATAAAATAAAATAAAACATTGTACAAGAATTCTCAATAACACTTTATACAAATATAAATGACAGTATCATCTAATATAGGGTAACAATTTCAAGTCAATTTGAGGCAGATATGAATGACAATATTATGTTATATAGGGTAACAATTTTGAGCTAATTTCAATCCGATATGAATCACAATGTCATGTTATATAGTGTAATAAATTTAAGTCAATTTGAGTCCAGCTTAAGATCGATTTGAAAATTTTTTAAGCTGCCCATGACTTGAATTATTCAATTTTGAGCTAATTTCAATTTTTTGATCATCAATCTAAAGCTAGCTTGTTTTGCTTTTGAGCTGGCTCAAACTGAACTTTCTCATCTTCTTCGGGCTCCAAATTAAATGAAATTTGTTCATTTCGATCGAACTAACTAGAATTTAATAAAATTTATTATTAAAAAAATTTGAAAATTTGAATTAAGTGTATGAAATAAAAAAAATAATTTTTAAGGAGATAATGTTCATACTTCTAAATATATTATAGCTATATTTTTTAAAAAATTAGAAATTACAATATAATACACTTAATTTTAAAAATAATTTTGTTGTTATAAATATATAAGTACCATATATAAATTTATTTATTTTAATAATAAATAAATTCGATCCATTCTCGAACTGTAATCAACTCGGGAAAAAGTTCAATCCAAACTCTTGACTGATAGCTCGGCTCAATATGCTCAATTTGATCCATATTTAGATCTGATTTAAATTTTGATTTTATTTTTAATGATCTTCAATTTTCGAACTAAGCTAATATTCTTATTATTATACAAATAATTATAAACTTTAAGGTACATTAAATATGCAATAATCGAGTACTCTAGCCAAAGAAATAATATTACTTGAAATCGAATAAATAACGTTGCATCTATTCGAAAAATTTGATAAAAAATTTAACCACAAATGGATTAGATATTACTTTTCCTACTCAATATTTCCATCCGGAAAAACAGATCAACAGCAAGAATGTTCTTGCACTCATGCGTATAGAAATTTCCGCACAAATAGCAACTTTAATACAAATAATGTTTGAGATCAATTTTATTCTGTAAATTTATGCTATTTTTAAAAATATATTTATTTAGTATATTTTTATATATTTTTATATTTATTATAAAAATTCTCAAAATTATTTTTAGATATTTTAAAAATTTTAAAAATATTTAATATTGTATATTACTTGAATTAAAATATAAACAAAATAACATATGAAAGAGATCCCAAATCATCCTAGGTAAATGTCAAATGATGTCTGACCGTGGGAAAAGGTATGGTCTCTAGGATTTTGCTCTCTTCCTTGTTCTGGTGGTGCCTTGGTTTTGATCCTTTGCCACGGTGGTTTTGATCCTTGTTCAGCTGGAAATTATCTATGATTGAAAACTTAAGGCGCGCTCTAGATGCTCTTCTTTCTCTCATGAAGATGCTTCTTTCCCTCTTAATCCTTCAAAAAGATCGGCTACTAGGGGTAGGAGTCAAAGTAGACCACCTCGACAACCTCTCAAAGCCAACCCTTCCAACCAAGCAAATGTTGCCTTTTCAAAGCCAACCCTTCCAACCAAGCAAATGTTGCCTTTGCTTCTTCAACACATGAGAATTTTCCCTCTAATCCCCCTATACAATTCAGTGCCATTGCTTCGGAATACGACCCTCATCCAGTTCGCCTATCAATGACTTAACTTAGCTCTCAATGCTTTCTCCCTCCTTGGATGAGACCTTGGATCCTACTACTAATAAAAACTCTACTAGTGGCGACTCCCTTTCCCACACTGTCCCCTTCAATTCCTCCAATTATCGAATAACAACTCGGTCCTCTACGACATCCCCAGCTCGTGTCTAAACTTAAAAAATTATGGAAAACCAACACACCTAGAAAAGGTTCTTTTGAGCTAGACCATGCCAAAGCAGCCTCTAATAAGATGGGGCATGGCTTCATGAAAAATTCCAAAATGAGGGCAAATAACCCTTCCCCATCCTTATGTGTTTTTTATGAATCCTCCAAGGTTAGGATGCTGGAATGTCCGTGGCCTCCATGCTGATGGTAGAATGAATGATCACAGAGAATTATCAAGGATGCTAGACTTGATCTTCTCTCTCTTTGAAACCAAACTTACCTCTTCTTCCCCGGAGGACCAATTTTTCTCCAATAAACTCGATCTTTTTCAGCCTGAAGAAACATGTAATAATTTTGATTGCAGTCTTGGTGGTAGAATTTAGATCAAAAGGAATCCAAATGTGCTCTCCTTTAGGATGATTTTGAAGGACCCTCAATTCATTCATGGATCTGCTATCTTCAGTGGTTCTTTTGAGTTTTTTGTTACTTTTGTTTATGGTCATAATGACCCTTATGATAGATGGGCAATTTGTAATTCTATTCAGGTAATTGCCTCTTCAATGAATGCACCGTGGATTATCATGGGAGACTTTAACTACATCATCTCATGTGAAGAAAAATCGGGTGGTGTGGTGCTTATTTTTAGATATATGGGAGACACCATGTAGATCGTAGGGGATACTTATTGAAGTGCTCAGGTACGACATTGAGGTATGATATATTATCTCGAAAGTTAGAGATATCACCCTTCAATGGACCTAATCACCTAATAAGATCTCCTAAGGGATGATGGGTCTTCGAATATTCTAAAGATTTTTCTCCTACTTTATATGGTTGAATAAAGCAGGGTTTATATTAAACTGGATTTTAAAGTTCTCTATGGAGGAAAGCCTTTATAGTTAATTACATCATAGAGAATGAAACTCCCTAAGAATACCCTCGATTAAAGTAGGCAATTATCTCAAAAGATTTCAAGGTTAGACTATCAAAAGATTGGATATATTTGAAAAATCAATTGAAAAATTTCAAGGAGAAGACTTATTTTGGAAGCCAAAGAAAATATATAGGAAATGCTCATCATACTAGGAAGCCAAGTGAGCATTCCAATCTATCATATGATCGGGTTTATAATTTTTAAGTTGAAGAGATTTATATATTTTGAGTTGAAATTTTATTAGATTGTTATGGCTTATAATCCACCAACAAAAGGTTATGAAAATGTCTAAGAGGTAAGGATTTATGCTTATAGCCCAAAGAAAATAACTACCTCAGATCCTAAATCTAGGGAGCTTTAGTAAGAACTAAAGCATGGCCTAAATCTAAAGGATAGGTGGACATAAAGGTTCACCTCCATAAGAGAGGATGAATTGTCTGACTTCTAGACTTATAACCACTTGGAGTGGCCGCTAGTTAACTCCTAT
Source organism: Cymbidium sinense (assembly GCA_021442155.1). Classification (NCBI taxonomy): domain Eukaryota; kingdom Viridiplantae; phylum Streptophyta; class Magnoliopsida; order Asparagales; family Orchidaceae; genus Cymbidium; species Cymbidium sinense. Next base: position 101,414,703 of record CM038229.1, read on the forward strand.
GATTTTAAAACCATGTAGTCCGGTCTTATGAATTATAAGATAGCTAAGGTGGTTTAGTTAGAAAGAGACTAAAATCCTAAACTCACTCCTTAGGAGACTAGAACATGAGTGGTATGAAATAGCTTTAGTTTAGAAAGAGTCTAATGCAAAATCTTTTTCTCATTTTTGACACTTCATTTTGAGAAAGGCTTTAGGATTTTTATGCCTAAATGCATGATAAAATGAATTATTGGCTAAATCAAAAGAAAAAGTGGGTGAAGCTCTGTCAGTAGGGGTTGCTCACATGGGTCAAGTGATCCCTATGCGTGTAAGGATGAAGGCCCTCATTTTGCAAGAGTGATTCAAGATGCATGCATGATGTGAAACATACAACATTCAGCTAAGGGGTTATTAAATCTTTTAATAATCTTATTTAAGACTTAGGCTTTATGGTGAGGTTATGAGCTATTAAAAATTTAGCTATGAGTGATTAGTTGGGATAGAAAAATTAATTTTATCTTTAGAGCCTAATTGCATCCAGGCCACACATTAATGCATCAAGCATTTAAGAATCTATTAAAAAATATGCCATTTTTAGTGCTCAAACTAAACAAATCACCAAATAATTTTATAAGCTAACGTTAAAGAATAGAGGTAATTGGTCAGATTATCATACAACCCAAAAAAAAAAGATAGTAGTAGCTCTACCATATACAACTCAGAATATGAAAGAATAATTACAATTTGAATGAATACATGCTACGGGGTCTTTATTCTCACTTCTCCATCTTCCTCCTTCTTTTTCTTGATTTGGTTCACTTCTTCTTTGAATTGGATGTTACATCAAAGGTATCACAGAGCACGCGAGGATAAAGCCTTCTAGCCACTGCTCATCCTAATCTTCCATAGCTTTAATCCTAATTCCTATTATAAAATTACATTTATATATGAAAAAGTAAATCTAACTACATCTGTAAAATATAGATTAGCTAAATATACATACTATTTCAAGCAATTATATGTATAATTTGGACTTAACACCCTACACATGGGTAATCAAACCCACCTGTCCTAATTTGGATTATGCTTAGGCGTTTAAGCAACTTATAAAGAGAGCACTTATATATATTTTTAAGCACCCCCTTAAGCATAATCCCCTATAGAAGACATGATTAGGCCAGGAATAGCCTAACATCTAGTCTAAAAAATATACACCCTAACATTCAATCTAAAATAATACATCACAAAATAAAATATACATCACATCATGCACCGTCCTAACTTAGGATTATAAGTGGTGACCTAATTCTAATGTGTGTGTTAAGACTTGTGTGGTATGTCTTACTAAGCATTAGAGTTATATCTTTCTAAGTGTGCGGAGATTTAATTTAACATAAAAAGTCAGTTTCACTTCAAATTGTTTAATTGATTTAAAATTTTTAATTTATGTTTTCTTTATTTCATTTGATTTACACTTAGTAACTAAGTGTTATAAAGAGAAGGAAGAGAATTACCCTCTTTCATCCTTACCTTAAACCATGCATAAAGAAAATTAATTTGATTTAGTTCTCTCTAGTGAATGACTTATTACACATTTTTTAAATTTATCCTAAGTTTAGGTTCACTTTAAATAATCTTATTTAATATGAAAGGCTTCTTAAGATTAATCTAATTGAATTACTATCACTATACATATATCAAACCATTCCTTTCCACCATATGTAACATGCATATGATTTAATATCTAGCATATTTATACATGCAACATGTTTTGGCATATTTAAATGATGGATGTATGTGTACATTTCAAATTTATCTTTTCATTTGATTGAATTATTTAGTATATATTAGTTTAAAGCTCTATCTAAATTCTTATACAAAGATACATAAGAATGAAATTAAATAGGTACGTGCCATTGTTAACTAAGAAAGTGAGGTAATTAAAAGACCTCCTTGGGGCTGCTCAAAGCCTCGTATTTCTAGAATGTCTAGACTATATACCCATTGCATTCAAACATATGTAAATTTGCATGCATGAACATCAGAAAGAGAGCTCCAAATCACATGATTAGATAATTTAATCATTTAAGTGATTATGAATGCATATGTTTTTAATAAAAAGGAGATTATCATTCTCTAATTAAATATACACATGTATGTATAAAAGACATAAATGAGTATGTGCCTTTATTAACCAGGAAAATGAGGTAATTAAATGACCTCCTTCGGGCTACTTAAAGCCTTGTATTCCTAGGATGCCTAGATTATATACCAATTTTCTTAAATACATACACATGTATTCATAATTAAGAAGATGAGAATCATGCAAAGATTGTATTTTATTTAATTGAATTATTTATGTACATGATTTAAAGCTTCATCTAAATTTTAATGTTAAAATACATGATGATGAAATCAGATGGGTATGTGCCTTTGTTAACCAGGGAAGTGAGGTAATCAAATGACCTCCTTGGAGCTAGCTAAAATCTCATATTCTCGGGATGTCTAGACTATATACGTATTATCATTTAAGCCCATGTAAACCAACATATGAATAAAGGAAAGAGGACTCAACATTCATATGATTAAGCTATAAGCGCATACACTTGTTATGTATTTGTAATTAACATCACCACATATGTTTTTATTCATTTATAACCTTTTGGATAATACATTTGAATTTAATAGTGATAGAAGCCACACATATTAAGTTAAATCAACACTTGCAAGCTTAACATAAAAGAAATTTCATTTTGATTTTATTATTTTTGGAAAGATATGAATGCATGAAATCAAATGACATGCAATATTTAGCATGATTGGAAAAGGAATAATCAAGTACAAACATGTGATTCATTCAATCAAATTAATTCATAAGGACAATCATATTAATTAAAATTATTTAAAGTAAACCAAAGCTTCTTTATCAATTAAGTTTTGGATTTTGGTTTGATTTAAAAGAGGAAGGGAACTCATCATTTTTTATCTAATCCCATTCCCACATTAGTAATATGATTTGCTTTAAGAAGAGGTAATTAGGTGAATTTTATGAATTCATTAAGTTGAATTCTTAATTAAGTCAATCAATTTCCCTTACCTATGTTACCTTAATGTAATTAACCAGATAATTATGATCCCGTGGTGTTTATTTTTGAGATGTGGGACACCACACAGATCTTAGGGAGTACTTATTGAAGTGATCGGGTACGAAATTAAGGAATGGTGCACCATCTCAAAAGATTGAAATCATCACTCTATAGTGGACCTAAGCACCTAATAAGAACTCATAAGGCTTGATGAGACTTCAAATATACCTGAGATTTTTTCCTTACTTTATATGGAAATGTAAAGCAGGATTTATTTTATATCGGGTTTATTAAGTTCTCTATAGAGGTAAGCTCTCATAGTTAATTACATCTTAAGAGATGAAATCTCTTAAGAATACTCTCGATTAAAGTAGACAATTAGGGTCTCTAAAGATTTCAAGGTTAATATTAGATTGGTTATATTTGGAAAATAAAATGGGATAGGTCAAACAAAGAGACTTATTTTGGAAGCCAAAGAAGATGAGTAGGGAATGCTCATGATACTAAAAAACCTAGTGAGCATTCTAATTTATCCTATAATTGGGCTTTACATATTTGAAATTGAGAAGATTTTTTTTGTTTGAGTTGAAATCTTATTTGATTACTAGGGCTTATAATCCACCAACATAAGGTTGTAGAAATACCTAAGAGGTGAGGATTAGCCCAAAGGAAATAACAACTTTAAATCCTAGATCTAGGGAGCTTTGGAATAAGCCAAAGCATGACCTAAGTTTAAGCGAAGACGTGTATTGAGTTTACCTCAACAAGAAAGGATAAATCACCCGACTGTTGGGCTTATAATCGTCTGGAGTGGCAGCCAGCTAACTCCTCTTATGCTTTAAATCCAAGTGGTCTAGTCATATGAAATTATAAGATAGTTGAGTTATTATTAATTTAGAAATAAACTAAAGTCCTTAAAATCCACTCCCTGAGAGACTAAAGCATGAGTGGTATGAACAATGAATTAATCTAATGCAAAATATTTTTAGTTTTTATTTGATTTTGGACACTTCATTTCAACAAAGTCTATAGGATTTCTTACTCCTAAATGCATAATGAAAATGGATTATGGGCTAAATCAGCGGGAAAGAGGTGTTTTCCAACACAGATGAGGCCCTCAAAGGTCAAGTCTTCTCTTATCGTGGAAGGATAGAAACCCTCTCTTAGCAAGAGTGAAATAATATGCATGGATGATGTGAAACATATAACATTCAACTAAGGGGTTGCTAAATATTTTAATTATCTTGATTTAATGCCTACATTTTATTGTGAGGTTATGAGTTATAGAAAATTTTTTGTTATGAGTTGTAGTTGGGTAGAAAATTTATTTTTTCCTAAGAGCCTAATCGCATCTAAGCCACAAATTAAAGCATCAATCATAAGAAACTATGAAAAGCATGTTGGTTTCTATTATGCAAGTTAAACAAAACATCAAACATTTTTTATAAATCTAACATAAAAGAATAAGAGGCCGGTGTAGTCGGGTGCCGACGTACAACCCAAACAGAAAAGATGGGTAGCTGAGCTCTACCCTTATACAACCCAGAATTACAAAATAATAATTATAATTTCTAAAGAATGAATGCTATGGGGGGTCTTCATCCTTCATTCTTCATGTCTATTTCTTTCCCTTGATTTGATTTGCTCACAAATATGTTATGGACAAAGCTTTCTCAATATTCCATCCCCATAGCACTAATCCTAATTCCTAATACAAAATTACATTGAAAATGGGAAAAGTAAATCTAACAAGACTTGCAAAATAGAGGGTTGTCAAATATACATACAATCCCAAACAGTTATATCATAATTTAGACTTAGCACCCTGCACATGGGCAACTAAGCTCACCTATCCTAACTTGGATTATGCTTAGGGGCTTAAGCAACCTGCAAAGAGAGCATTTAAATTTATTTTTAAGCATCTCATAAGTATAATCTCCTGCAAAAAATATGATTAGGCTAATCACAGTATAATATCCAATCTATAAACTATACACCTTAGCATTCAGTCTAAAATAATATATCAAAAAATAAAATATATATCATACCATGCACTATCCGGACTTAAAGCTAGAAGTGGTGACTTAATTCTAATGTGTGTGTTAAGGCTTGTGTGGTATTCCTTGCTAAGCATTAGAGTTATGATTTTCTAAGTGTGAAAGAGATTTAATTTAACTATAAAGGATGACTTCACTTCAAGTTGTTTAATTGATTTAAAAATTTTAATTTGTGTTTTCTTTTATTTTATATGATTACACTTAGCAACTAAGTGTTAGGAAGATAAGAAATAGGATTGCCCTCTTTCATCCCTACCCTAAGCCACTTTCTAAAGTATGTTACTTTGATTTAGTTCTCTTTAGTGAATGGCTTATCACACATTTTAGATTAATCTTAAGTTTAGATCCACTTAAATAATTCTATTCAATGTGAAATGCATCTTAAAATTAATTTGATTGAATTACTATCACATAAAATATGTTAAATCATTCCTTCTAATAAAGCTTTGTATTAATGTTAAGTATACCCATACATTCAAACATATAAATTTGTATGTAAGAACATAAGAAAAGAGACCCCAAATCATATGGATAATTAATTTAATCACTTAGTCTATATGAATGCATGTATTTTTAGTAGAAAAAGATTTTTATCCTTTACACATACATAAACATGTAAAGATAAATAAGTAAGTACGTGCCTTTATTAAACCAGGGAAGTGAGGTAATCAAATGACCTCCTTGGGCCTAGTTAAAGCCTCGTATTCCCAGGATGTCCAAACTATATACTTTGCTATTCATACACATGAATGTATATAAATAAGAGAAAGAAAATCATGCAAAATTATATTTTATTTGATTAGAACATTTATGTATGTGAAACAAAATTTCATTCCAATTCTAATGTAGCAACACATATAAATGAAATCAAATGACCTCCTTAGGATTAACTAAAGCCTTATATTCCCGGGATGTCAAGACTATATAGTTATTAACATTTAAATACATGTGAAACTTCATATAGATTAAAGAAAAGAAAGCTTGACATAAAGGGAAACCATTTGATTTAATTAATTTTGAAAAGATGAATGTATGATTTCAAATGACATATAACATTTAACGTGATTGAAAAAGTATAAATAAACATAAACATATGATTTCATTCAATTAAATTAATTCATAAGGACAATAATATCAAATAAAATCATTTAATATAAACCAAAGCTTCTTTAATGTCATTTTTAATCTCATATTTTGATTTGATTTAAGGATGTGAGAAGAGATGTGCTGATCCTAACCTATTCCCATGTTTGTGAATTAATTTGGTTTAATAAAATGTGATTAAGTTGATAATCCATTAATTAACCCTTGCATTTGTTGCCTTAAAGTAATTAACTAAATAATTGAGCCAATATGATATGCAAATTAATGGAAAATAAATTTGCAATGATTAAATAAAAGCTTAATTGGCTCATTTAATAGTTAATTAAGTTAAGAAACTTAATTATGCACTCTTATAATTCTCTCACAAATGTGGGCTAATTATAATTTTCTTAGGTTCTTGTACACTTAGATTACATGACTTCATTTAATTAATGTGATTATAATTTCAATTTGATTAATTAATTAAGTTTAAATTAATTTAATTAATGAAATAAACTTAGAGAAATAGATTAGGAAGGAGAACCCTAAAATTGTCCCATGGGTTTATTCACTATTAAGCAATAATTAACCACTTAATTAGTTAATTTATTACTATTTATGGGAATAATTAATAAATTTAAAAGAGTAATTGGAACTTAATTAGTTAATTTTCCTAATTTATTAAGTAATAAATCCCAATAAAATCATGGAAGGTAGAGGTCATCCCATTAGATTAGCACACAAAGTTTGGGATTAATTACTTAAGTAATTAAAGAGTAATTAAGTTAATTAATTTTTATAATCAAACTTTAATTAAGCCTTAATTACTATTCAAAATTAATTAAGAATATTTTTAATAAAGTTTCTTGTGAAATACCTTTAAAATGAGTATTTATTTATATTTTTATGATTTTTCAATGATTTATTATAATTTTTCAAAGTTTTAGTTGATTTAAATAATTTTTCATGATTTTCATAAAGTCTATTAATTTATTTTTACTAAAATAGATTATTAGAGCTTCAAAATGCAATATCTCCCATTCTAAAAAATTCTTTTGACTTGAAATTTTTATGGTAGGCATATTTTAACTTCAATTTCAACCCTAAAAATTAAAAATAAATATGATGTGTATTTGTGGTTTAATTAGTGACATTTGATTTTCACTAACATCTAAATTAAACTTAGAATACTCAGTAAAACTAGAGATTTTGGGTTTGTTGGATTCATCTCAAAAAGACAAATCCAACAAGCCCATACCTATAATTTTTTGTTATGTACTTTATTTTCTAAGGATTTTGGAAGTTTTAGCTGCTTTAAATAATTTTTAAAAGTCAAAAAATACCCTAATTTCTTACTTAACCTAGTTAGTGCCATGCACATGATGGAAGCGCGCCATGCGGCGAGCATGATTGGGCATGGTGCCAGATTGTCGATTGGCGAGCTGTTGCACGAGCGAAGCATCGGTGGATCGACGGATGACGAGGTTAATCCTGATGATTTGTCAAACTCATGATTTGAAGGTGAAATCATTGAGCTAATCTTGATTCATTTGAATAAGATGGATGAGTTCTTCTCTTCACTTGTGAAGCGGCAATGATAAATGGAGTTTTAAATTGGCAAAATTGATGAATGAATTGTCAATTTTGTGTCAATTCTTCGAAAACTTTTATTTTTTTTAGGATTGTAAAATGATATGTAATATCTAAGAAAATTCTAAAATCATGCAAAATCATCCAAATAAGCAATGGGTGATTTGAAATTAACTCGGGAGATGGTTTTCAATGTTGTGGATTTAGCATGTCTTAAAGGAAAATAAAGAATCATTGCCTTGAGAATGGGCACTCTTCAAAATTCTCTTCTTTGAGAATTGGAAATTTCTTAAGCTCTTCTTTTTTTGGCCTCTCATGTGATTTTGCTTTGGATATCCCATGAGGTGGTTTGGGAATGATAGGATTTCCTGTTTTTTTGGTGAAAATGGAAAGATTAGTTTATTTTCAAATTCTCAAGAGGAGGATTCACCTCAAATGTTTGGTGGTGGTTAGTCAATTGTGACCAAAGAAAGAAACATGATTTTCTGAGACCCTTATGAGTAATGGTCATTGCATTGAATTTCATTTGAGCAGATTTGAAATGAGCCAAATGTGGGTTGGCCCAAATTTCATGTCATTTGGAGTTCATTAGATTAAGTTTGGCTCAATGTGACCCATTTGAGTCAAATTGGGTCAAACCAAGGGTTGGTTCAAGTTTATATAACCATTTAGAGTGTGTTGATGTCATTGGTTTGGTTTAATTTGATTTAGATTTGATTTTGGTTCATTTAAATTTATTTGGGTCAAATGGGTCAAGTTGAACAATTTGACCTAATTAACCAAATTGGCTTGGGTCATGACTTGGCTTGGGTTTGGTTGATCATTTGGAATGTGTTGTGAGCTATAGATGAGTATAGTTTGGATTTGATTGGGTTTTAGGTTGGTTTGACCCTTAAGGTCAAGTTGGGTTCAATAGGTTATTTGGGTATAGTGGGTCAATTGGGTTAGGTTTGGCTCAATTGAAGGTCAAGTCATGTTCAAGTGTTGATTTTGGATGGGTATTAGTCATTGGTTTCAAGAGATTTGGCTTAGGTCACAATTTGGCTAGTGTGAGTTTATATGGGTTAAAAGGTTGATTTGGTCAAAGGGTTAGGTTGACTTGGTTTGACCTGATTAATAATTGATCAACCGGGATGATCAACAATTATGTCATGAAGTTTGGATTAATTCACTTTGATTTGGATTGAATTGGGTTTTTTTGGTTCATGTAGGTCAAATTGGTCAATTGGGTTTTGGTTGATTTTAGGTTGAGTTTGATTTAGTTGAGTTTATATATGGATTTAGATTGATATATAAACTTACAATTGGTTGGTTCAAATGAGTTTTGGTTCATTTGAAAATTTCAAGTCAAAGACTAAGTTGGGTTTGACTTGTTGATTTAATTTGGCTTGATGATTGTAAGTTTCATTTATATTTGGAATTGTGATTGAAGGTGAATCAATGAAATCAATTGGTTTTGGGTTTTTGAATGAAGGGATTTATTCCAAGGATGGTTCTTATAGTTTAGGTTTGGATTTTGATTTAGTTTGATTTAGTTTTGATCATTTGAATGTGGATTTGATTTATATTTGTGGAAGATAATTAAAATGAAATTTATTATGAAATAATTGATTTGGATTGATTTAAATGGAATTTTGGCTAAGTTCATGAAGGTTGATTCATATGGCTTAGATTTGGATTTGATCATGGGCTTCAATAATTTGGCTTGGGATTTAAATTTGGATTTGGATTTTGATTTGAAATTGAGTTTGATTGTAAGTTTAATAGGGTGAATCTAGATTGGATTTGGGTTTAGGCTACAGGGTAGGCAAATTTTTTCTAAGTCTTAAGGCATATCCCAATACTATGATTAACCTTTCTAAGTCTCTAGATTTATGTTAAGTGTTCACCTAATCACTAAAAGTATCTTATGATTAAGAAAGTCTTAGTGTCTAGAAGACTCTTAAGTCTAAGATGAGGAGATTGAGAACTCACTCCAAAAGTGAGGTCAATAAAAGGACCCTCTGAGGTATTGTGTGGGACAAGGCACAGATATTGATTGAGATGATCAACAATGTCTAAAGATTGCAAACACTAAAAATGATCTATAAGAGGTATAGAATCATGATCTTAGTGCAATGCAGCTCTTTATGCCAAGGGCATAAGAGAGAGAGAATTCTGGGATTCAATACAAGAACCTTCCACTAGGAAGAGGTTCAAGCTATCTGCTGGGGATATGGATTTGAGTTTAATTGTAAATATGATTTGGGAAGGAGATAGGGATAGAATCTATAATCCACTGGGGATCAAGATCAAATTTTAATTTTAATTTTTTAATTGACGAGGAGGCATATCCAAGGATATGGGAATCCTAGGGATTAGGTATGTGAACCTTCCACTAGGGATCCAGGTTTGGGTTATTTGCTAGGGATAAGAATTTGATTTCAAATATGATTTGTTTGGGGATGTATCTGCTGGGGATAAAAGTTTGATTGGATTTTGATTTAAACTCCACTAGGGAGGTTGATTTAATTGGTTTTGGCATATTCACTAGGGATGAATACTTGGTTAGATTTGTTTGATTTAGATCTAAGCTCCACTAGGGAGGCTAATTTGATTTGTGCCTCGCTGGAGAGAAGTTTGGTTTGTTCAATATATTTGATTAAACCCCACTAGGGAGGATGGTTTTAAATTTGGTTTGTATGGACCTGTCGATTTGATCTAGAAGGACTCGAGGCTGATCTTAGATTTATCTCCAAAGGGATAGTCTACAGGGTTTATCGACTAAGTTGCCTTTTTGGTGTCTGTGCTAGGGATAATGCATAATAGACTTACATCTTCCAAAGTAGGGAAAAGCTGCTGGGGTGATTTGTTGGATACACAACAAATCAAACTTGACCTAAGGCGATTATTGAGAGAGTGCCACTGGGGATCTTACCTTAACTCAAGAGCATTTAAAATTAATTTCATTTTAAATTTATTTGGTTCGATATGATTTGATTTGATTTAGTTTGGTATGTTATGTTGTGGATGGCATCTGGACCACGAGAAGGCTATGTGACCTATCTCATTTACAAATCCAAGGGTAGTCTAGCCACAAGGTAGGACTATCCTGTTTCCTTGTGCATTGAGCAAGGGAGAAAGCGTGTGACTTACATCTTTCAAAGTGGGGAACACCAGGGGTGACCTATTGAGTGAATCTTGAGGACTTATGTCGACTCAAAGTAGTCAAGATTAATTTCATTTTAATTTGATGGACCTATCGGTGTGATGGACGCTTAGAAGGGGCTATCGACCTAGGCTATCTTAGATTTATCGACCCAAAGGGTAGTCTACGCGGTAAGATATCGACTGGGGGTGCCTTTTTGTTCAAGAGGAAGAAAATGTAGCATACTTACATCTTCAGAGAAGGGTGACCCATTGATATCGAAGACTTAGGTAGTTGGTTTTAATGGTCATCAAAAGAATGCATGTGACTTACATCTTTCAAAGCAAGGATGGCCATGACATGGTGGACAAGTTGAACGACCTTTGATTATTGAGTCTGAAACTTATCTCAAGTGGTAGTGATTCTATAGGGAGTTTTGTTGACATTGCCCAAGATAGGATACTTGGGAAAGGTGACTGGTTCTCTTAATCCATAAGAATATATCTTTTGTTTGTTGTTATCATGGACCTATTGGTGTGTGAGAGGACCACACAAGGGGATATCGACCTATCTCATTCTTGGACCAAGGGAGAATTTGCACATTTGTAAAATCTCCAACCGAGGGTGGTTACTAGGAAAGGAGGACTATCAATCCAAAGTAACCCTAGTGTTTAAATAAGATTGCAAAGGGATGTGATCCAAATAGGTGCCTGGGAGGTGTCACTAGCGTTATCTTGATAAATAAGAAAGCCTATATATGTATTGGTGGATAACTTGGGAGAAAGGCATAGACTTACATCTACCAAGAGTGGTGTATCCGGGTGTCTATAGCATGTAACACAACAATGTCGATTATTACAATCGGTCTAAGAAGAAGGCGTGTAGACTTTCATCTCTAAGCGATCAGAGATAGTTTGTAGTCATCTTCGGGTCTTATCCAACTTAGAACATTGATTGTACAAGCTATACTTAAGAAGAAAGCATAACAGGCTTACATCATCCAAAATAGGGATCAACCGCTGGGACGACCCATTGAAGGCACAACATATCAACCCAAGCTAAGGGCAACTACAAGTAGGGAGTCACAAAGAAGGATTGGACCTAGACTGATGTAGTCAAGAGGAAAGGAGCCCTAGGGGACTTACCCAAATCCTCTACTCGACCAAGTCAGTACACGATGGCTAGTTTAAGAAGAAGACGTAACAAACTTACATCCTCTTAAATGAAGCCAATATGATGGTAGCTAACTGACTATGTAGGAAGGCCTACCATGCTGACAAGGTGCTCATCAGTGTGCAGTGACCAAATCAAAAAAAAAAGCATAGTAGACTTACATCTTCCTGAATGAGGGACCACTAGGGTGATGCACTAGCAGGGTAACAAGTTAGCCCGACCTAGAGCAGCTAATGAGTGAGTGTCATAGGGGGCACTATCCCACATCAAAGTAGACCAAGATAAAAGATGTGTATTTATTTGTGTTCTGTGTGAAGTTTGTGTTCGTGTTGTGTTGATAAAGGATAGGATGCCTCTTAGGTTCTTTTACACCTACCTTAAACACATTATGATGGATTCGTGAACAAAGATGTTTTCAAAGAAGAGTATATTTGATTTGAATAGGAATTTTTATTGACGATGAAGATTTTTGAACATGATTTTATGGATGATATTTCTTTAAGTAAAGCTCATTGATTGGAAGCATCAGGAACTCTCCTTTATGGTTAATCAACTAATACGATCCTCCTTTTTAGGCCTTTTCTATGACAAAAAGGCCTTTTCAAGTGGGTTCAAACTTGCCTCCCAACTTGCGATGACCAATAATTGGTCTTCTTAGAACTAAAACAAGCTCTCCTACTTGGAAAGCTCTAGGAAGGACCAAATTGTTGTGAGCTTGAATCATTTTAGCTTTGTAAAACTTGAGATTCTGGCATGCCCGTAGGCATCTCTCCTCCAAACCTTTGAGCACTTCTAACGACAATTTAGCATTATGCTCTATTATGATCTTGCTATTCACAGCTATCGTAAGTGATTGGAGTTGGACTTCTAATGGTAGAATAGCTTATACCCATACACTAAGAATAAATGAGTAGACTGAGTTGGAGTTCTGTATGTGGTGCAATATGCCCACAAAGCTTCAATTAACTACTTATGCCACCATCTTATTATTATCATGTCTTCTTTATTTGGATGAGAGTTTTCTTGAAGGCTTCTGCCATGACATTTTCCATTGGGTAGTAGATGATAAAATATCTCTAATATATGGTGTGTCTCTAGGCAAAGCTATTGATTTTCATGCTCTTGAATGCAATACCATTATCGGATATAATTCATCGAGGCACCTTAAACTTATATACGATATAGTTTTTGAAAAACTAGAGCACATGTTGAGCTGTGACTTCTCTGAGTGAGATCGCCTCTGCCCACTTGGAAAAGTAGTCATTGGCAGCTAAGATGAATCAATGACCTTTGGAAGAAGGAGGATCAATCAGACCCACTATGTCGGTACCCCCAACACTCGAATAATCATGAAGCCAATGTAGGGTGTAGAATGTTGGGCAGTTGGTGTAGGACCACACCGTGTACCTAACCTTGATGGCATCTTCTAGATATGTCCATGCAGTCTATGATTATCGACAGCCAGTAGTATTCTAGTCTCTTGATCTTGGCTTTCATCTTCATACCAGATTGGTGTGCTCCACATAATCCTGAGTATACCTCGGTCACGATCTTATGGGCTTCAAGTTTGTCTAAACAATGTAACCATATATGATCAAAGGATCGTTAATATAAGGTATCATCCACGAGAGCATAGGAAAGGGCTCTCTACTTCATTTGATGTGCTAGTGAATTCCCTTGAGGAAGTTTTTCTCTATTTAGGTAATCTATGAATGGTTGCCTCCAATCTAGCTCCTCATCCTTTTTGGCAACAGCAACCTCCCCTTCAAGAGAGTATCTTTCGATGAGTTCAATATCAATAAGGGATAAAACTTTTCTATTTTGGACCCTTATCGATATGGACTCATCTTAGCTGTACTCCTTGAGTTTGGCTAAAGCATCTACTATGACATTTTCTCATCAAGGAATCTTATAAATGGTAGCTTCTAAGATTTGGGCCAATAACTCCATGGTGTACTTGTGATAGTGATGGAGCTTGGGCTTGAGAACCTTATAGGACCCAACAATCTGATTAATAACTAATTGTAATCCCCAAAGATGTTAATATTTTAGTTATTAGAGTAATGGCTAACTCCAGACTAGAAATTAAAGCCTCTTATTTGGCTTCATTGTTGGTGCAAGGATTGGACAGATGATATGAGAATCTCATCACATCATAGTCCAGAGTTAGGAGAACTACTCCTACCCTTATCTTTCCTGGGATAGTAGATTATGGTTCTTCTTTTCTTTGAGAGAAAGTCACACCATCAAAGTACATCTCCCAGCGGTGAGTGCTAGTGTCCCCTAAGTTCATAATTTAGTCATCGGGGAGGTCATCACTAAGCAGAGAATTAGAAGAAAGTGGGTGTGCTGTTGAGAAATCTGCTAATGTTTGTCCATTCACTACATGGAGGGGTACGATAGTAATGTCAAACTGTGACAAAATCATGGATCAACATGCCAACCATCCAGATAGTGTTGGCCATGTCAGGAGATATTGTAGTGGATTGATCACGGAGATCAAGTTCACCTTATGAGAGAGCATGTAGTTCCATAGCTTTTGGAATGCAAAGATTAAAGCTAAACAATGCTCCTCAATGGGTGGATAATTTACTTTAGTTAGGGTTAGATGATGACTGAGGTTGTAGATAGTATTCTTCTTCCCTTCATCATTAGCTTGGGCCAACAAAGCACCAAGGGTCATCAATGCAGTGTAGAATGAGCGACTTGTCGGAAAATGCTAGCGGTGACATCACCATGCAGTGTTTGATGTCTTCAAAGGCATGCTGACACTTGTCATCCCACTTGAACTTGGCATCCTTTTTTACAAGTGCTGAAAATGGCTGGCATCTTCTTGATAGGTTGGATATGAAGCATCTTAGATATGCCAACCACCCTTAAAATGATCTGAGTTGAGTTAGAATTTTAGGGGTGGCATTTCTATCTTGATCTTCTATCGATTTATTCCTTGGTTTGGACAACAAATCCAAGGAACTTTTTTGAAGCTTTTCTGAATGCACACTTTAGGGGGTTCATTTTGATGTTAAATTGCCTTAATAGTTTGAAAACTTCTCTCAAGCCAAAGAGATGGTCTTACTTTTCTTTACTTTTGATTATGAGATTATTGACATAACACTCAACTTGATAATGAATGAGTTCATCGAAGATTCAAGTCATGGCCCTCCGGTAGGTAGCATCAACATTTTTAAGGTCAAAAAGCATGACCTTATAGCAATAAATTCTGATCGGGGGTTCAAAAAGTAGTATTTTTCTCATTTTTAGGGGTCATCTTTATTTGATTGTATCTAGATGAGCCATCCATGAAGGAGAAGACTGCGTAAGATGAGGTAATGTCCACCACCAGTTCTTGTATCGGTAGTGAAAATTCATCTTTTGGACATGTCTTATTTAAGTCCCTAAAATTGATGCATATGTGAAATTGGTCATTCTTCTTCTTAACTAGGACAACACTGGACAACTAGGTAGGGTATTTTTCCCCTAATGAAGCTAGCATCGATCAATTTTTTAACTTCAAAAATGACTTATTATTTAATGTCTAATCGCATACATCTAGGAGCGTGCTTGATATGGTTAGCGCTAGACTCTATTGCTAGTTTATGGACTACTACGTCAGGAGACAATCCAAGTATCTCTTCATAACTCCATGCAAAATAGTCCTTAAACTCACTGAGTAGCTTAACTAAGTCATTGGTTTCAGCTTCATTCAACAAGGTACTGATGTATGTTGACGTGGATTGTCTTCAGTCCTTGGGTTGATTTCTGTGAGCTAGTCGATGGTTAACTTGATCTCTTCTTCAAACTTTGGCAGTATATCTTTGACATCAAAATCATTTGGATCATTTGAAGTTTCTAAGCACACCTCATCATATGAGTTAATGTGATTTGAAAAGAACTATCAGTTCCAAATGATTGGTGATGAGCGTAATTGTCATCATCGATTGGACCTATGAATCCTAGTCAGTCTTGGTTGAGAGCTTTTGCATTTATTCTTCTATATTATTTCAAAGTAGTTTGACCTGTGCTTTGACTAAGTATGTGGGATTAACCATTTCTTTGCTAAATTATGAACACAAGGTGAGTACCAATCAAAAGATAATTCTATTAAATCTTTATATGAATCATCCTCAAGTTCTACATCAACTTCTTGACTTGAGGATGATGCTCCTAGAAAGAACCTCTGAGTCTTCACATTTGTGGATGATTTAGGAGCTTTCTTAACTACCAAACCCTCAACTTTTTATGAGGAAAGTGGGGTTAAAGCTAAGGTTCCCAATTGATGTTTGACTATTTCATAAATAGACTTGGATACACTTATGCTTTTCTTTGGAGCTCAGTCTTTATCATTATCTAGCTCAAGTGTCACCTCCAAGGGAATCTACTACTAAGAAGAGCTGGCTGGTGTGCTAACCATATAAGACTCATCCTCTGAACTAGATTCTAAGTCTATATGGATAGCAGGTGTACTCTTGGTGGCTGGGACATATCTCCTATTGGGTGGAAAAAAAGGAGGTTTTCCACCCCTGGGGCTACCTCTGGATTGGCCTCTTCCTTTGCCTAGTGGAGGTCCGGTCATCCTACCTATATGTTCGAATGCAATGAGCGTGTGAATCTAATGTCGGCTCTAGTTCCTCCTCAGTATATTTCTGCTCCCTTTTTTTCTTTCACTTCTTTTTTCTTTTTTTTTTCTTTTATTTTTCTTTTCTTTTCTTTTTCTATTTCTTTTTTTTCTTTTCTTCTTTTGATATTGGAATTTGGAGAATAGTAGACTTGTTGATTTTGAGGAGATAGTAGGTCATCCTCATATATCCGACCCTGAACTAAATGGCTTGAGATTTCCTTTAACATAGTAGACGATCCCACCTCTCACAAACATCATACAATGATGTAGAAAAGATGGAACTGTGTTGTTCTCATGTATCCATGGTCTCCCAAGCTAAGCGTTGAAAAATGTATTTGAGTTTATAATGTTAAACTTGGCTTCAGTCTTCCAATCATCTATCTCCAAGGAAAACACTATGGAGCTTAAGTCCCTGTCGCCTTGTTCATTGAATCCTCTCAACATCATCCTTTCTTTCTAGAGTTTGTAGATGTCGATCCTCAAGTTGGCAAGGGTTCTTAGACTCATAATGTTGACTGATGCTCCTGGGTCAACCAGAACTTTAGATAACCTGTATCTGCCAACATCCATTATAATGTAAAGAAGATGGTTGTGCTCGATCGTCCCTAGAAGTAGGTCTTCATTTCTGAATGTAACCCCTAAGGCATCCTTCGAGTAGTGTGCCTTCTCTTCAATATCGATTAGCTAAGCTAAGCATATCTTAGGATCAAGTAAAGCCTTGATTAGAGATTCCCTCATCTCTTTGGATAAGATAAGGGCATCATATATGCTTAACTTAGTTGACAACTTTCTAAGATGAGCTATAACATTGTAATCAACTTTGGGCTAGTACTCCACAACATATCCATTGGTGGAACATCCTGTAGAGGGGCTATTTGCTCACTATAACCAATGGCATGCTTACCATTATCCTGAGGCACTACCCTAGGAGGTAGAACTTTGCCACGATGTAGGTTGACTTCAGTGACTTCAAGTAGAACTTGTGGAGGAGCGCAACTCGATGGTGGTTGCGCTCTAGACTATCCGGGCAAGTGTGGTGACTTATCTAAGATCACCCTCACCAAGTTATCCTTTGCAATTAGCAAACCTTCCATAGTGTTGGAGCATTGAGTTGCTTTAGGCACCTACAATGAAAGTTTCTTGATCTTAGAAATGATCTTGTTAGAGGTTCAGGATAAGAATATATCCCAACCTTATTTAGTCTTAAAAGGATCACAAGTATCCCCAAGGATTACTCTAACAGAACTGGATGATTGTTCTCAGAGGTATTCCTTAGGGATAACTATGGCTCTCGACTTGTAGCTACGCTCAAGCCAGTCCTTGAAAGTGATACAATCATCTAAGATATGACCTAACATGCGATGGTAGGGGCAATAGATAGAATCATCACTCTTGCCCACTTCCTCTGACCTCTTAGGCTCAAGTAATTGAAAGCTAGGTTTCTTTAAGAGATTCTTAAATATTTTTCTAACTACCTCCCCCTTGACTCAATATGGTTTATTCAATCTATTAGCAAGAGTATGTGGAAAGTAACTACCCGGTGGTGGATATGAGTACCATTGTTGGGTAGGCTACTGTAGTGATCAAAATGGCCATTGTGGAAGTTGTGGTGGAATAGAAGGCAGCAAAGGAGGCTACTGATCTCATGGTCTCTCATACTAAACTCTAACTAGCTGCTTCCCTTTATTCACTAACACAACTGTCTCTGGCTTCTTCTCAAACTCCTTCTGCAGCTTGAGCCTAGATGATTGGTTTGAGAAGAGCAACTGTTTGGCTTCCTCTTGTAGGCTAGCCACCTTGTTGATTAGCTTTTCAAATATTTTAATGGTAAAGCCCTTAAGCATGAAGGCAACCAGGCCATGGATCTTCTAGAGAAGAATCTCAATGGCATGCTGTCCAGACAACTGTGGTTTGCATTTTGTACTCAGGTTGCACTACCTGAGAATATAATCAATAAGAGACTCATTGGGTTTTTGCTTTTCTACAATGAGGTAACCTACAGTCTCTCTCTGCTAACCTCTAGCAATCTCTTGATAAAGAGATGCTCCAACTTAGCAAAAGTTTTCACCAAACCGTTGGGCAGTTCGGTGTACCAATCAAATGCAACCCCTACTAGGCTGCTGACGAAAATTTTGAACATGAGTGTGTCACTGCCACTGATGTTGTAGCAATCGATTCTAAAATGTGTAATGTACTACCATGGGTTCCCACTGCCATCAAAAATCTTGAAGGAAGGTGGCATAAAATCCTTGGGATATTGAACTACATCGGATTCCTCTAGGTATGGTCTACCCTTTAGAATGGATGAGCTCCCCTGACTTGCACCAATGCCTCCTTCACTCGCTATTCCACCATATGCCTGATATCCTTCTTGCATTGGTGTATATCATGACCTTCTTACAAACTATCATCATCATCTATGGGAGTGCACCTAGGATGATCTAAGGTGTACCAACTCGGCGTAGCTCATGGAGAAAGGTCAGGCTTAGGTTTTGCAATGTTAAGACCACTGCCATTAACTCCTCTACCCTCTTCTCCATCATATCTATATCATCATCCTTCTACTTGAGCTAGTAGAGGAGGTGCTGAGTCGAGTGAGAAGTGCCACCTTCCTCAACCATAACACCTTCCTGACTATGCTGATCCGACTGTAAGGATCCTCCAGTGTCGACCATGTAGACCTCGGCTGTGTCATTCAATATGTCATCTTTATCAAGATCAAAGCTAACTCTACCCTCCTCCTAATCTGTGTGGTCACTGCCAATAATCCGCTTGACTACAGTGCAGTAGTCCTCTATGATGTCATCTAATAAACAGTCTTCCACTCTGCCTAGCTCTACTAGAATGTAGATTGGCTGCCGACTGACCATAGGACTATGCTCATACTATATATTGAATACATGTTTGGCAGGTGCACTCCTTGGCTCAAGCATGGGATTATGTCCCTCCCCTTTCTTCCTCTGATTACTGTAGAGGTGGTGTGACCATAATACTTTTGGGTCACCACCCCTTCTTTACCATAGTTGAAGTGGAAGGTCAAATGGGAGAGCCCGACTTTACCTAAACAGATGGAATAGATGGAAAGGGATCCTTAAGCTGTAGCCGGATCACCAAAGGAGATGGTCTTTCCCCAGATGGTGGCATCTAAAGCTTGGCAGGGATGATAGATGCTGGAAGCTAGATTGGTGATGGTGGATGGTGAGTAGAGTGGTGTGATGTTAAAGACACCAACTCTCTGAGATCTCCTCTATGAATGGTGCAGTGAGAATAATGTATTTGAATGATTGAACTGATGATCGAAAGTCTATCAAAGCGAGGCCACCAAGTGTCATGTACCTCCTCCTCTCTGCTTCTTCCCAGGCGACTTTGTCTCCACAACTCTCTCTCATGTGGTGAACCCTAATGCTCATAAGGATCAAACTCCTCAAGTCATGTAAAAGGATAGACTTTGAGCATCCATGTGCTCTGCCGACCCGGTGAAGAACTAATTATAGACCAGCATAGGGCTTCCTCCTCTCCCTAGCTAGTATCTCAAACTGTGTTGGTGGCGGAGGCAATGCACCAATCCACCTATAATCTTCCTCTCCACCCAAAGCTAACAGGGGGTGAAACCTACTACCACTCAAGAGTGGAGAGGTCTCACCCTCCTCGGCTACATGAGAAGCGTCATTGATCTGCCTCACCTCACGCTTGTAGTGCCACTTAACCTTCTGGTTCTTATTGTGGCTTTGTGTCATGGTTAGCGGAGTGGAGTAGGAGCTAGCACTAACCTCAAAGGTGAAAGGGACTATCTCATATGCTAAGATAGCCTTTCCCCTTCAAGGTAGGGGGAACAATGAGGGTTGTGCTATCCTTTGCTAGAACTACATCCAGGAGCATTGTCAACATGTTGAAGCGACACTACACCGATGGGGTGTGGGAACAACAACAACTTTCCTCTTTAGTGGGGGAACTCAGGATCTGAGGGGAGATCAAATCAGAGAAGTGGCTTATGCCCTACCACCTCCTTTCTGTTAACGGTTGTGAGTGATGGTCCCTCGTAGATGACTCAACAGCCTCGAAGCCATGCCCAAATTGAATCACACGCATGGTGGTAGTGGTGAGTATGTCTTGATCCAAGGCCAAATCCACACCAGATGAGAATGAGAAGATCATCATGCCAGCCGACATGATGGAAGATTGATCACAGAAGGGACAAAGAAATTGACTGATATCTCTGCATTTGAAATAGAGCTGAGTTAGACCCTTACTTTGATAGCTCCCTTCAATTATTAACTTCTTGATTTGACTTGGAATTTGAACCTAAACTTAACAAATTTAGGTATGCTAAGTGGGGTTCATTGAATTGGGGAGATTTTGAGATTTGAGGAGAGACTTTACCATAGGATTTTGATTTAGAACCCTCATTCAACAAATTTAGGTATTTTGAGTGGGGTTCAAATATTTTGGAGAGACCCTTGGAGATATATGTGTTGTATATTTTGTTTGAAATTTGATTTTGGAAAACCTTTACTTATCAAATTTATGTATGCTAAAAGGTTTCAATTATATGTTTGTAAAAAAAATTTAAGGCATTTTGTCTTAATGGTTTGATTTGTTGTTTGTTGGTATATGTTGATTTGATATGATTTGGAGAACTCTCATTTAATAAATTTAAGTATATTAAATGGAGTTCAATATATTGTTTGATATTTGTTAATGATTTGATTTTTTAAAGAAGGGGAAGTCTTATTTGACAAATTTAGGTATGTCAAATAGAGTCCAGATATATGCATGTTTGATGTTTGGAAATGAGACCCACACTTAGTAAATTTAGGTATGCCAAATGGAGCTCACTTATCTTTTTGTTGGTTTGTTGATTTTTTGGGTATGTTTTGGTTTTGAAGATTGAATTCTCATTTGAAAAATATGAGTATGTTAAACGGAATTCAAAAATGTGTGTTGGATATTTTGGTTTTAATTTTATTTTGGAAAGTGGAATTCTCATTTAACAAATATGGGTATGTTAAATGGAATTCAATTATATTTTGCTTATCTTGATTTTGTTTTAGTTTTGAAAAAGGGAACATTCACTTAATAAATTTGGGTATGTTAAGTGAAGTTTATATATTGATTGTTTTGATTTTAGTTTGAAAAAGGACACTCCCATTTAACAAAATATGAATGTGTTAAATGGAGTTCAATTATGTTTTGATTTTAGTTTTAAAATGAAACTCTCATTTAACAAATATGTGTATGTTAAATGGAGTTTATTGTTTGATTTTACTTTGAAAATGTGCTTTTGAAAAATAAATTTTGAAAAGGGTTTTGATGATTTATATTTGATTTTGATTTTAAAGAGAACCCTCATTTAACAAATTTAAGTATGTTAGATGAGGGCTAATTATTTTTCACTTTTGAAAAGAGGTTTGAAGATTTTCTTTTTATATTTTGCAAATTTTGTTATGTGAAGTTTAATTTCAAAATGATTTTGTTTTGAAAAAGTGCTTTTGAAATTTTTTTCAAAAGTCTTTTTTACTTTGAACTTTATTTAAATTTTCTTAAATATGGGATGAAATTTGTCTCACCAAGCTAGTGATAAAGAGGTTCTAAATTTAGTTATCTCCTTCCTTGAGTTAATTTATTTTTTACCCATTAGGGGTTTCTAGACCTACATAGAATGAAGTCCTAAAACCTAAAGAATGTTGGTTAGCTTTGCTTAAGGATGAAATAAGCTAAGTGCTGATGGAAAGAAAGATAGTCTTGCGCTTATATAAAAAATAAGTCCACTATCGATGCTTGGAGACAATAATGTCTACTAGAGATGGAGATAGGAACAATTCCCAAGCAGAGTCGCCAGAAAAATTTATTGTGTTTATTTTTAGATGTATGGGGGACACCACACAGATTGTAGGTGGTACTTATTGAAGTGATCGGGTATGACATTGAGGCATGTTATACTATCTCAAAAGATAGAGACATCACCATTCAATGGACTTAATCACCTAATAAGGACTCCTAAGGCATGATGGATCTTTGAATATATCAGAGATTTTTTTTCCTATTTACATGGATGAATAAAGCAGAGTTTATAATAAACTGGGTTCTAAAGTTCTCTATGGAGGCAAGGCTCTATAGTTAATTACATCCTAGGGAATGAAACTCCCTAAGAATAATCTCGATTAAAGTAGGCAATTATTTCTAAAGATTTCAAGGTTAGACTATCAAAGGATTTTTTATATTTAGAAAATCAATTGGAAAAGTTCAAGGAGAAGACTTATTTTGGAAGCCAAAGGGAATATGTAGGAAATACTCATGATACTAGGAAGCCTAGTGAGCATTCCAATCTATCCTATAGTTGGGCTTTATAATTTTAAAGTTGAAGAGCTTTATATATTTTAAGTTAAAATTTTATTGGATTGCTAGGGCTTATAATCTGCCAATACAAGATTATGAAAATGCTTAAGAGGTGAGAATTTATGCTTGTATCCCAAATGAAACAACAAGCTCGGATCCTAAATCTAAGGAGCTTTAGTAAGAACTAAAGCATGACCTAAATCTAAATGATAGTTGGACATAAAGGCTCACCTCCACAAGAGAGGATGAGCCATCCGACTTTTGGACATATAACTGCCTAGAGTGACCACCAGCTAACTCCTCCTATGATTTTAAAATCATGTAGTTTGGCCTTATGAATTGCAAGATAGTTAGGGTGGTTATTTAGTTAGAAAGAGACAAAAAACCTAAACCCACTTTCTAGGAGACAAGAGCATGAGTGGTATTAATAATGACTTAGTCTAATGCAAAATCATTTCAAATTTTATTCTCATTTTTGACACATCATTTTGACAAAGGCTTAAGGATTTTTTTATGCCTAAATGCATGATGAAATGGATTATTGGCAAAATCAAAAGAAAAATGGAGTGAAGCTCTGCCAATAGGGGTTGCTCTCATGGGTCAATCAAACCCTATGTGTGTATGGATGGAGGCCCTCATTTTGCAAGAGTGATTCAAGATGCATGCATGATGTGAAACATACAACATTCAGCTATGTGATTGCTAAATCTTTTAATTATCTTATTTAAGACCTAGGCTTTATGGTGAGGTTATGAGTTATTAAAAATTTAGTTATGAATGAATAGTTGGGGTAGAAAAAATAATTTTATCCTAAGAGCCTAATCACATCTAGGCCACACATTAAAACATCAAGCATTTAAGAAACTATGAAAAATATGCCATTTCAAGTTCGCTGTTGACCTCACTTTTAGAGTGAGTTATCAATCTCCTCATCTTAGACTTAGGAGTCTTCTAGACACTAAGACTTCCTTAGTCATGAGACACTTATAGTAATTAGGTGAACAGTTGACCTAAACCTAGAGACTTAGAAGGGTTAATCATAGGATTAGGTTATGCCTTAGGGAAAATTCAATCCAGATTCACCATATCAAACCTACAATCAAATTCAATTACAAATCTAAATCTAAATCCAAATTCAAATCTCAAATCAAATGATTGAAGCCCATGATCGAATCTAAAATCAAAAGCCTTCCTAAGCCCTATAATTTATCGTACGGACTTAGCCTTAGCCAAAATCCCATCTAAATCAAACCTAATTCAATTGATTTTTTCACAAATCAATCATTCCTTCAATTACCTATCCAAATATAAATGAAATCTACAATCATCAAGCCAAATCAAAATCAACTCAAGTCAAACCAAACTTAGCCCATTTAACTTGAAATTTCCAAATGAACTAAAACTCATTTGAATCCAAATCAATTGCAATTGAATTTATATATCAATCCCAAATCCATATATAAACTCAATTAAATCAAACTCAACCCAAAATCCAATTAAATCTAATTATTTCACTTGACCCAAAGTGGCCAATTTGGCCTACATGAACCAACATCCAATTCAATCCAAATTAAAGTGAATTAGGCCAATAAAAACTTCATGACATGATTGTTGATCATCCTAGTTGATCAAATATCATAAATTGAGTCAAATCAAGTCAACCTAACCCATTGACCAAGTCAACACTTTAACCCATTGACCAAGTCAACACTTTAACCCATATGAACCTAAATTAGCCAAATTGCAACCTAAACTAAATCCATTGAAACCAATGTGTCAAATCAACTCAAAACTAATATTTAAATATGAATTGATCTCCAATTGAGCCAAACCAAACCCAATTGGCCCTCTTAACCCAAATTAACCCAACTTGACCTAAAGGTCAAACCAACCTAAAACCCAATCAAATCTAAATTAAACTAAACTAGAGCTCACATCACATTCTAAATGATCAACCAAACCCAAACCAAGCCATAACATAAGCCAATTTGGTCAATTGGGTCAAATTTGTTAACTTGACCCATTTGAGCCAAATGAACTCAAATGATCCAAAATCAAATCTAAATCAAATTAAACCAAACCAAAGATAGCAATACACTCTAAATGGTCATATGAACTTGACCCATCTTTGGTTTGGCCCAATTTGACCAATTGGTCAACCTAACCCATTTTGAGCCAATTTGACCCAAATGGGTTAATTTGAGCCAAGTTGAACCAAATTAACTCCAAATGACATGAAATTTGGTCAAACTCAGTTTTGACTCATTTTAATTCTGTCCAAATCAAATCTAATTCCTAATGACCACTATAACTTTGGGCTAAGGGTGTCACATATGATAAATCACCCATGTAAATGGTCATTTCTCTTCTTTGGCCACTTGACACTCATCCATTGGTTCACATAGGCTCTAAACACGGACCAACAAGAGGTGGTTTGCCATGACTCATGGGGTGGTACCTCACCTCCCTATTAGAAAACTTGGCAAAAGGACTCCACTCCCCTTGCCTTGGCTGCTGCACACTTTTACTCATGAAGCCACCTGGGATGATTCCTCATTCCCACCACCCAAGCCATAGGACATCCACTAGGGGAAAATCATAAAGAAAAGATTTTCGGCCAAAACTATAAGAATAAAGGCCTCCCTAACACTCATTTTCATCCTCATTTCAATCTCCAAGAGCTCCCCAAGAAACTAACATTCATCCACCTACTTCCTTTGAGCTAAAGTCAAGAAAAATCAAGCGAATTCTGGCGAGGAATCGATGACTCTTGGTGGATACATCATTCCAAAAGGAAGCAAGAGCCTAGGTCCATCCCAAAGCTTCTTCTTGCATCTAGGAGCTTGCTCGGATCAACACCGTCACCAAAAATCATCCCCGATGAGGTTCAAATCCTTTAGTCGGCCATAGGCTCTTTTGTTTGTGTAATTTTTGCATGATTTTAGAAATTTTACTTAGAAAACCCTTGCATTCTTCATTTTATATAATCCAACTATGAAGATAGAAGTTTTTTTTGGTGAAAATCAATGTAAAATCGACACCAATCAGATAAAATTTCATTCGATCTCATGATTTTTTTTGAAAATCCTCTTGGTTTATCATCAGAAAGCAGGAAGCGGCATCAATCCACGCTATGAACCGACTTTGATTTCATGCTAGATCCGCCTAGATTTTAGCCATTATGCATATGACCATCCGATCCATGTCGGATGATCCAATCAATCTGCGATCGATTTTCTCTCATTTATGCCACCGAAGCGGAAAACCCATAGTCACACATGGCAGCGTACCTGCATTTCGCTCTAATGTCCCTACCATGTGGAAGCATGTGGTCCAATTAGCACCGTCTGGTCTAGTTACCATTGCGCAATGTTGACTGGGTTAGAAATTCGGCCTTTTCTGATTTTAAATATTATTTAAATCACCTAGAACTTCAAAAATTCATAAAAAATGCTTAAACAAAAATTGTAAATAAGGGCTCGTTGGATTCATCTTTCTAAGAGAAATCCAACAAAAAAATCACCAAATTCCAATAAATATTTTGAGCTAAATGTAAGTTTTAGTGAAAATTAAATTTCATTAATTACTCTCAAAATACTGATTAGATTGATTTGAGATTTTTAGTGATTAAGACTGAAGTTAAAATACACCTATCATAAAAATTTCAAGTCAAAATGATTTCTGGATTGTGAGATATTGCATTCTGAAGTTTAAATAGTCTATTTTAGCAAAAATGAATTAATGGATTTTATAGATTAAGTATAGCTTAATTGAAAAATTAATTACCTTAATTACTCCCTAATTAATTAATTAATTAACCCTAAATTTTTTAAGATTGTTTAATGGGATGACCTCTGCCTCCCCTAGTTTTCTTTGGATTTATTAGTTAGCTAATTAGGAGAATTAACTAATTTTAACTTAAAAACTCTCCTAACTTGATTAAGGGTTAGATAATCATATGAATAGTAAATTAATTAATAAAATGGGCTTATTTGTCACTATTTAACAGTGAGGACAATTAGGGATTAAATTGGGGCCTCTTTCTTAATCTTTTTCCTAAGTCTACTTCTTCTTTAGAGATAATTGACCCATGTGGCAATTAAGTTTAAATTTAATTAGGTGATTAATGATTTCATTAATCAAATTAAAATATAAAACACATCAGAACCTAATTAATCAATTTGTGGGTAAATGTTTAGGTGTTCAATAATTTAAAGTTATTTAAGAAAATTATGGTTAACCTACATGTGTGGGAAAACCATAAAAGTACTTAATTAAGTTCCTTAATATTAATTATGAGCTAATTGCATTAGGCCCTTTCATTTCTTAGGATCATTGCAAGTTATTTTTCGGGCATATCATGTTGGCTCAAAATTACTTAATTAATTACTTTAAGGTAACGTAGGCAAGGGATAACTAATGTACTTAAAGCATAAATATAGCTTAATTAATTCATAATATTCACTTAATTACCTTTTCTTAAATCAAATTACATTACCATGGGAATGGGATCATAACAGTAAATAATTCCTCTCCTCTTCAAACTTAATCAAAATCTGAAGTCATAAATTAATTAAAAAGCCTTGGTTTTCTTTAAGTGCTTTTATTTGAGATGATTGTCCTTAGGGATTAACTTAGTTGAATAAAATCATGTGTTTATATTTAGTAATTCCTTTTAAATAATGTTAGATGTTGTATATCACTTGAATCATTCATCCATGCATTTTAAAATTAATTAAATCAAATGATTTTCCTTTATGTTAAGCTTGCATGTGTTGATTAACTTAATATATGTGTGGCTATTATCACTATTAAATCAAAATCTATTTTCAAAAATTTGCAAATCAACTATAATATTTGGAGTGATAATAGCTATATATTGATAAGCTTGCATGTGTCTATGGCTTAGAATATGTGATATGGAGTTCTCTTTCCTTAGTCTACATGGATTTACATAAAGTTTGGATGCTTACAAGTGTAGTCAATTTGAAAAGGACACAACATTTATTTAAATTTATTCCTATGTATCTCTATGTTAGAATTTAGATAGAACTTTAGCTCACATGTATAAATAATTTAATTTAAAGAAACACAACTTTTGCATGATTTTCCAATCTTATAGTCATTTGCACATTCATGTGTATTTAAGAATAGTGAGTATATTTAGTCTAGATATTTCAGGGACGCGAGGCTTTAAGTAGCCCCAAGGAGGTCTTCACTCCCCTAGTTTAATAATGGCAAAGTATCAGCTTAAAACTTTTATACACTGTGGTGAAATTATATATATATATATATATATATATATATATATATATATATATATATATATATATATATATATATATATATATATATATATTATGTTTTGACACCATGTAGATCTGATGTTCTTATTAGGGTGATCGTACAACATTGAGGAAGTGTACTATCTCGAAAGATAGAAGTCACCACCACATGGACCTATTCACTGAATGAGGACTCCCAAACTATGGGTCTTATTAAAGAGATTCTTCCCCAACTTTACATAGAAAAGTAAAGCAGGGTTTATTTTAAACCAGGTTCATTAAGTTTCCTATGGAGGCAAGCCCCCATAGTTGTTTACATTCTAAGGAATAGAATTCCTTAGGAATGCTCTCGATTAAGGTAAATGATCATTGTCTCCAAAGATTTCAAATATAGGATATTAATCAATTGGTTTATTTTTAGAAAATTAAGTGGGATTGATCAAGAGAATGGAGTTCTTATCGAAGCCAAATGAAGATAAATAGGGGATGCTTAGGATACTAGGAAGCCTAGTAATGATCCCAAACTATCCTATGGTTAGGATTTATATTTTTGAAATTGAGGTGATTTATTTGTTTGAGTTGAATTTTTTCTTAAATTTAAGGCTTATTATGACACTGATCATGGAAATGCAGAGGTGAGGATTTATGCTCTCACAAAGGAAGTAGTAACAACCTAAATATATAGGGGAGGCCAAAGCATGGCTAAATTTAGACAAAAGGGTATTTGGTTTACCCCCAGAGGATAAACCACTATTTACTTATTGGGGTGGTACTAACTCCTCCTATGATTTTAAATACATGTAGACAAGTCATATTCTTTTGCAAGATAGCTAAGTTGTTGTTTATGTAGAAAGAGACTAAATCCTTAAGCTCACTCCTTAAGAGACTAGATCATGTAGGGAATGACTAATTACTTAAATCTAATGCAAATTTTGTTATGCTTTATTTTCATTTTGGACAATCAATTTGACACAGGCTTATAGGATTCATATGCCTAATGCATGAGAAATTAGATTATCGGTCAAAATAAATGAGAAAGGAGGTGTGCTTCCACCATGGCTCTCAAAGGTCAAGCCAAGTTCTCTTGCAAAGGTGGAAGCTCTCTAAATCAAGAGTTAAATAATATGCTTTTTATGCATGATGTGAGAAAGAAAATATAACATCCAGCTAAGGGGTTGCTAATTCTTTTTTCTTGTTTTTAACTTAGGCTTTAGGTGAGGTTATGAGTTATTTAATTTTTAATTTTGAGTTGATTTATTTGATAGAAATTTAATTTTTTCTAAGAGCCTAATCATCATCTAGGCCATACATCAAAGCAATGAAGAAACTAAAAAAAGATTCCATCTTAATGCACAAGCTAAATAAACATTAATCAATTTATATAGCTAGTGCAAAAGAATAAGAGGCCATTTATTCTCCATTTCACAAACCAAATAAATTGGGTGTAGCTCTACCCTATAACTGGATTACAAATGAATTAGTTACAATCAAGAAGGAATTCATTATTATGGGGGTCTTCATTCTTCATTTCTTCTTTCTTCTTTCTGCTTTTGGTTGGTTGGAATGTGGTTGCTCTAAAGGCTTCACATGGTACATAAGACATAGCCTTATAGCCAATGAACATCCTAATATCCCATAACAATCATTCCAAAATTTTAATTTGCAAAATTACCTGAAAATGGAAAAAAGAAAATCTAATTAAAACCTACAAAATAGAGATTAGCTAAACAAATCAAACAATCCCAAGCATGTGTATGTATAGATTGGACTTAGCACCCCATACATGGGTAACCAAGCCCACTTGGCCTATTTTGGATTATGCTTAGGGGTATAAGCAACCTGCACAGCAAAATCATTTATTATTTTATTATGACCCCCTTAAGCACAATCTCCTATAGAAGACAATGGTTAGACTAAGATCGCCCTACCATTTAGCCTACGCACATACACCCTAACATCTAGGCTAAAATATTATTTCACAAAATAAAAGCAACATCAAACCATGCACCACCCTAACTTAAAGTTAGAAGTGGTGACTTAGTCTAATGTGTGTGCTATTTAAGATTTGTGTGGTATATTTAGCTAGGCTTTAAGGTTGAAGTTTTCTAAGTGTGAAAATGTTCAACTTAGAGGGTGATTTCATTTAAGTGTTTTAGTTGATTTGGTTGATTTTTATTTGATATTTTGATTTGGTATGAATGAATCTACAATTAATTACTAAGCGTTGTAAAGAGTGGAAAAGAGAAGAGAACACCCCTTTCCTTCCTATGTTAAGTAATTTCTAAGGTAGATTCATATTTTATTTTTATTTAATGAATGTTTTATTATGTGTTTTAATTAACCCTAAGTTTATATTTTTTCAAAACAACCCTATTAAAAAAAAGGCATTTTAGGATTAAGTAAAGTGAATTACTATCACAAAGTACACAACACTTTATTTCTTTCCCAGCATATGTTACATGCATATGGATGGACCCTAAGCATATCTATACATGCAAATGGAAAGGTTTAGCACACCTTAATAATGAATACTAAGGGATATCACTTAAGAAAATTTGGATGCTTCATGATGCATGATTTGTTTAAGTAGAAAAAGAGAGATTCTCTTATCCATTTTCATATGTACATTTAAGAGTATGAAAGACATAAGTAAGTATGGCGCCATTATTTACACCAGGGGTGTAAGGTATAATATCTACTTGGGGCTACTTAAAGCCCCACAACCCCAGGGTGTCCAGACTAATATACCACTTTTCTTAAATATAAGTGCATGTACAAAATAAAATGAATGGAAAAAGAGTCATCCAAAAAGTTTATGTTTGTTTATTTGATTTGCTTATGCAATTTACATGTGTAAGTGTGAATGTCCTTCTTAATAAATAACAAAGATATGAATAGGAATGGATTTAAGCAAGTGTTGTTATCTTTTGAAATGAATTATACACTTTGCAAATCCTACTCAAAATCATGTTAAAAGAGAAGAGAAGGAAAGTCAAAGAATGCACATCTTCATATTTTACTCACATGCAAGCCTATAAATAATTATAAGTAGCATACCATTCAGTTATGATATTTGATTTATAAGTTTTAAAAAATTTTTTGGATTTAATAGTGATAATAGACATTTATATTCTTACTTTAGCCAAAACATGCAATTTGACATAAAAGGAAATATTTCATTTGTAATTTGATTTTTAAAAGGCATGAATGCATGATTTTCATATGACATACACATTTAGTATGCTAGGAAAGAAATAAAGTGATGAAAGCATGTAAATTCATTCACCCTGAATAATTCCTAAAGACAATCTTATGGAATAAGATTAATTAAAAGTGAATCAAAGTTATTTTAAAGAGATTTTTATTTTGTTTTGAGTTTGATTTGAATTTAGGAAATGTGAAAAGGTTTGCTGGTCCTAACCCATCTCCCACATTTGTATGTTATTTTAGTTTAATATTTAGAACCCTTAAGTAGATTTTATGTTTTACTTAGGTTAAGGTGTTCATTAAGTTCATTAATTACCCCTTACCTACACCACTTTAACATATTTAACCAAATAATTATGAGCCAATGTATGACATAAAATCACAAGGAATTTAAATCAATAATGCATCCAAGAAAGAAAGGGGCCTAATACATTTGGCTCACAATTAATGATTAATTAAGCTAAAGGGTTTAATTTAAGTACTTTCATAACCCTTCCCACACATATGGGTTAGATATGCTTTCCTTAAGATACTTAGGTTATTGAACACCTAAGCATCTACCCAAGAAGGAATTGATTGAGTTCTAGAAGGTTTTGAGAATTTTATCAAGTTAATTAAGTAGGTCATTAGTGGATAAGCCCTTAATTAAATTTAGATTAAGGAAGAAAGGGGTTTAGGGAATGACTTGGGGAAAATAGGCCAAACTCATTTCGTAAACCTCCTCTTCACTAAACAAAGTTTAATTAACTTAATCAAGGGATTAAACCATTATTCACATGCTTAATTAAGCTTAATTAGATTAAGATAGTGATTAAGGATTCATTAATTCATTTCCTTAATTTACTCATCAATAAATTCCAAGACAATTAGGGGAGGTAGAGGTCATCCCACTAAATACATATAAGAAACTTGAAATCAATTAATGGAGTAATTAGGGAGTAATTAAGGTTA
This sequence comes from Cymbidium sinense, assembly GCA_021442155.1. Lineage (NCBI taxonomy): Eukaryota > Viridiplantae > Streptophyta > Magnoliopsida > Asparagales > Orchidaceae > Cymbidium > Cymbidium sinense. Next base: position 101,447,195 of record CM038229.1, read on the forward strand.
CTACATTTTTGATAAAATTTTAATTAAGGAAAATTCATTATTCAAAATCAATTGGAAATAATTTTTAAATTCCCTAAATTATCTTAATGCATTTTTATTTTGTATTTTCTTGATTTTCTACATTTAGTTATGTAATTTTGAAATTTTATCATTAATTAATTAAATGCAAATTATATAACTAATCTTTACATACATGAATGATGTAGCGCATGCTTTTCATGTGGTACAACGGGATTGATTATTTAAGTTATTACATCCAATGCTGCGTCAACTGGTGGTGCTACGTGCATTCTTCGCAACCGTCCGATCAAAGATCAGATAGTGAAGATTACACTAGCAATTCTTAAGGGATAAATCAAAGGATCTTATGCAGATTAATCAGGAATGTCCATCCAAAACATGTGAGATGGATGGTCCATGATCCATCATTGAGCTCACCTGTGGGAGAGGGAAACCGTCCATCTCTTAGGGCTTGATCCGAGCTCGATTGAGCTCAGATTGTGCTCAAACTTAACCCACACCATCATGATGCAATGAGCAAGACATCCAATTATCAAAATCTAATGGGGTCAAACTTTCTTTCACAAAGGATCAAGAACTCCTACACCTAAGTTTGATTTTGATCCATACCTCACGGGAGGCTATCATCGGTGCTCCCAGCCATTGAGGTAGCTTCTTCTAGTAGAGATGAAACCCTGTTGAAGGTTTCAATCTTTGGGATGGTCTAGATTGCTCAATTGGCCAAAGTCCTCCTCCTAGGCTTGCATCTTTGGTCTAGATCGCTCTTCTCGTGGCTTGAGAACTTGGATGAAGACTTGGGTGAGCTCGATTAGGTCCCCTCAATGTGCTTGAATAGGGAATTGAGCTCTAGTGGAGAATTGAATGAGATGGAAAATTGCTTGAGATCCCCTATTTTTGGCTTAGGCAAAATAAAAAATGGAGAAATTGAATTAGCTCTAGGAAGCTTGGAGGAGCTTGGGAATGCTTGCTCTCTCTTCCTATCACTCAATCAAATGCAAGATAGTGAAAATGAAATGAAATTAGGGGGAGTATATCTCCCCCTAGAAGGATTGGATGGTCGAGCATGGTTTTGCCATTTTGATCAAATTGATCCTAGGGGTTGAGTTAGTTAGGCCATTTTGGACACCATGTGGTTCGATTTGGCCAGATGGAGGTAGTAGAGAAGTTTCCAAGTGCTAAATGAGGTGGAGGAGTGACTCCCATATGCTCATTTTGAGTAGGGTGGTTGGTTTTAGCCTTGGGTTGGATTTGGCTAACCCAAAGCCATTGGGTCATGTGCACCACACCCACTAGTTTCCACTTGGTCCACTTGAAATGCCATGAAAGGATATGATCAAATTCCAAAAATTGGCCATAGGTTACCTTGACCAGTAAAATGGTCATTTGGCTTTAATTTCACTTTGGGTAGATTTAAAATAGTTTGAAATTGGGTTGATCTAAATTTCAAAGAATTTGGAGTTGATTTTATATCTTTTGGCTCATGTGAACCCATTTAGGTCAAAATGGGTCAACTTGGGTCAAGTTGACCAATTGGTCAAATTAGGTCAATACCAAAGGTTGGGATGAGTTCATATGACCATTTGAAATGTGTTGGCATCATTGGTTTGGTTCAATTTGATTTCATTTAGGTCAAATGGGTCAAGTTGACCAATTTAACGCATTTGACCTAATTTGGTTAGGTCATGGGTTGGTTGGCCATTTAAAATATGTTGCAAACTTTGGTTTCAATCAATTTTGATTTGATTTGATTTTGGCTCAATTTGACCTTTTAGGTCAAGTTGGGTTCATGGTCAATTGGGCTAGGTTGGGTCTAGTTGGTCAATTGAGGCTTGGGTAAAGTTCCACAAGTGGTTTAGAATGAATTTGACCCATTGGTTGCAATCAATTTGGACAAGTTTTGACTCATTTTGAATTTTAGGTCAAGTTGGGTCAAGTGGTTAATTGGGCTAGGTTGCTCAAATGATGACTTGGTCAAGTTCAAACATTGATCATGAATTGGTTTTGATCAATGGTTTCAATCAAATTGGCCTATGGTGGATTTTGGCTAAATTAGGTTTCATTTTGGCTAAGTGTTGACTTGGTCAACCCTTAGGCTTGACTTAGTTTGACCCAATTTGAGTGGTTGATCATCTCATGATGATTGTTGCTCATAATGTGAGGCTTAGGTGGGCTTAGTTTAATCTAATTTGGGTAGAATTAGAATTTGGCTCAAAAGGGCACTTTAGGTCACTTTGGGTCAAGTGAGCCTAAGTGGATTAATGGACTTGATCAAGGCTTCAATCAAGTTTGATTGAACTCACATATGGACTTATGATTGAAATATAAATCTATTTGCAAGTGGTTTGAAGACAAATGGGTTTTTGATTCATTTGATAATTTCAAGTTCAAAAGGGTGAACATGAGTTTGACTTGGGTTTGATTTTTGATTTTAGTTTTGGTTTAATGATTGAAGTTTGTGTTTATATTTAGATTCATGATTGAAGGATTGATTGAATCATGAAGAAAAATCAAGAGTTTGCATGATTTGAATTTGATTTGGCTAAGTTCAAGAATTTGACTTGAAAGGCTTAGGTTGAATTTTGGTTGAATTTGGATTTTAGTTTTGAATTGATTTTGGATATTTGAATTTATATTTCATTTATATTTGTGAATATAAATGATAATATAAATGGGTTATGAGAAAATTTCTTGAATTTGAATTAATTTAGATTTGATTTGAGCTAAGTCCATAAGATGGAATCAAAGTGACTTAGGAAAGATTTTGGATTTAGATTTCAATCATGGGTTTCGATCATTTGGAATTTATTCATTATTTGAGAAAATCCATCAAGTTGTAATTGATTTGAGATTTGAGAAACTCAATTAAACTGTAATTGATTTGAGTTTGAAGTTGATTTGATTTGGAGTTTGAATTGAATTGATTTGGAGTTTGATTTGATTTGATTTAGAGTTTGATTTGAATTGATTTGGAGTTTGACTTGAAAGGAGGAAGTGAATTTAGTTCAAGGTGTAGGGTAGGCAAATTTTCTTAACACTCCTAAGGCATAAACTATTCCTATGACTAACTCTTCTAAGTCTCTAGGGTTAGGTTAAGTGTTTACCTAATCACTAGAAGTGTCTTAAGACTAAGGAACTCTTAATATCTAAGATAAGCCTTATGTATAAGATGGAGGGGTTGAGAGCTCATTCTAAAAATGAGATCAACATACACTTGTATGTGCATTTAGCTAATGAATAAAAATCTCCTTTCAAATGAAAGAAATGAAACTTTCAAATAATTTTTTATTCTTGTAGTCATTTGTACATTCATATGTATTTAAGAATCATGAGTATATCTAGTTTGGACATTTTGTGGACGTGAGGCTTTAAGTAGAAGGAGGTCTTTACCTCATGCCCCTAGTTTAACAATGGTGAAGTATCTGCTTTCAACTTTTATGCACTTGTTTGTGTATTTAGCTAATTAATGAAATTCTTCTTTTCTACAAAATACACGTATGCATCTTTCATTTAAAGTGTGCTAAAAATATGTTGCATGTATAGTTATACTTAGAATTAAGCCATATGCATGCCACATGTGATGAAAAGGAATAACTTGATATATGTCATATGATAGTAATTCGATTGGGTTAATCTTAAGAAGCCTTTCATATTGAATGGAATCATTTAAAGTAAACCCAAACTTAAGATTAACTAAAATATTTAACAAGCCATTAACTAAAGGGAAACAAATTAAATTAATATGCTTTAAAAAGTGGCTTAGGTTAGGGATGAAAGAGAGCAATTCTCTTTTCTCTCTTTATAACACTTACTTGCTAAGTGTATGGTCATATGAAACCAAATGAAACATAAATTAAAATTCTCAAATTAATTAAACAACTTGAAGTGAAATCATCCTTTATGATTAAATTGAATTGCTTTCACACTTAGAAAAATATAACCTTAATGCCTAATAAGACATACCACACAAGCCTTAACACACACGTTAGAGCCAAGTCACCACTTCTAGTCTTAAGTTAGGATAATGTATGTTTGGTATATATTTTATTTTGTGATATAATATTTTAGACTGGATGTTAGGGTGTGCGTTTCGTAGGCTAGATATTAGGCTGTGATTAGCCTAATCATGTCTTATGTAGAGGATCATGCTTAAATGGACAGCTGTAAAAATAAATATAAATGTTTTGCTTATAAGTTGCTTAAGCCCCTAAGCGTAGTCCAACTTAGGACAGGTGGGCTTGGTTACCTATGTGCAGGGTGCTATGTCTAAATTCTAAATATAACTGCTTGGGATTATATGTATGTTTAGCTAACACTTATTTTGTAGGTGTAGTTAGATTTACTTTTCCTATTTTAATGTAATTTTATATTAGGAATTAGGATTAGTGCTTTAGAGGATTAGGATAAGCAGTGGCTAGAAGGCTTTGTCCTAGAAGGCCTTGTGATTCCTTTGAACTGAAGCAAATCAAATCAAAAGGAGGAGGAAGAGACATGAAGAAATGAAGAAAAAATGAAGATATGAAGACCCCCATAGCATTCATTCATTGTAATTGTAATTATTCCTTCATGTACCTGGTTGTATAAGGGTAGACCTCCCCCCTTTTTTTTTGTCTGATGACCGCATCTTTTATTCTTTTGCACTAGTTATAAAATTGTTTGATATTATGTTGAACTTGTGCATTAGAAATGGCATGCCTTTTCTTAGTTTCTTACATGTTTGATGTTTGAATATGTGGCTTGGATATGACTAGGCTCTTAGGATAAAATTAATTTTTTTATCCCAATTAATCACTTGTAATTAAAAATTCTATAACTCATAACCTCACATAAAGCTTAGGATATAAATAAAATAATTAAAATATTTAGCAACCCTCTAGTTGTATGGTTATATGTCTCATAACATGCAAATCATATTATTTTGCTCTTGAAAATAGGGGATTTTCATCCTTCCATGATAGGAGAATGCTTGACCTATGAGGGCATCCCTTGTGGTAGAAAACATCCCTTATTTCTGATTTAGCCAATAATCTAATTTCATCATGCATATAGGCATACCAAATCCCAAAGCTTTGTCAAAATGAAGAGTCAAAAATAAAATAAAATTTGAAAAGATTTGCATTTGTAGATTAAGTAATTACTCATACCACTCATGCTCTAGTCTCTTTAGGGAGTGAGTTTAAGGACATTAATCTCTTTCTAAATAATAACAACTTAACTATCTTGCAAAATTATATGACTTGACTACATGGTTTTAAAGTGTAGGAGGAGTTAGCTAACGGCCACTCCAGACGATTGTAAGTCCAGCAGTATGGCTATTTATCTTCTCTTGTGGAGGTAAACTTTATATCAATCTTTGCTTAGATTTAGGCATGCTTTAGCTTATGCTAAAGCTCCCTAGATTTAGGGTCCGAGGTAAATGTTTCCTTCAGGCTACTAGCATAAATCCTCACCTCTTAGGCATTTTCATAATCTTTTGTTGTGGGATTATAAGTCCTAGCTTTCTAATAAAATATCAACCTCAACTAAATTGATCCTCTCAATTTCAAACATATAAAGCCTAACCATAGGATATATTAGAATGCTCACTAGGCTTCCTAGTATCATGAGCATTTCCTAGTCATTCCCTTTGGCTTCGATAATAAGTCTTCTCCTTGAGTTTTCCTATTTGATTTTCCAATATAACCAATTCTTTGATAGTCTAGCCTTGAAATCTTTGGATACCTTAATTCCTACTTTAATCAAGAGTATTCTTAAGAAATTCTCATTTCTTAGGATGTAATTAACTATAGGATCTTTCTTCTATAGGGAACTTAATGAACTCGGCTTAAAATAAACTCTACTTTACTTTTCCATGTAAAGTATGGAAAAATTCTCTGGCACATTTGAAGGCCCATCATGCCTTAGGAGTCTTTATTAAGTGATTAGGTCCATTATAAGATAGTGATTTTTATCTTTAGAGATAGTGCACCATTCCTTAATGTCATACCTGATCACTTCAATAAGTACCTAAGATATGGTGTCCACATCTCAAAAAATAGACACCACATAATTTTTCTGGGAGGGTTCTTCTCTCCATCTTTAGTAGACAATTATTAACTCTAAGCATCGATAGTGGACTTATATTTTATATAAGTCCAAGACTATCTTTCTTTTCGTTGGCACTTAGCTTATTTCTTCCTTAAGCAAAGCCAACCAACATCATTTAGGTTTTAGAACCTCACTCCGTGTAGGTCTTAAAACCCCTATTGAGTTCCCCAATAGGTTAAAATAAATTAACTAAACTAAAGATGATGACTAAATTTTTTTTTAGAACCTCTTTACCATCCTCTTGGTGAGGCAAGTTTCATCCCATATTAAATCCTTTGCAAAAATATTATTTAAAAAAAAAACACTTTTTAAATTAATTAAAAGTCAGATGATGAAAGATTTGCATAAAGTTTTCAGAAAGATATAAAGATAACAAAACCCCATTTAACAATGTCAATTTTTGCATGAAGGTTCTTTTCAAATCAAAATCAAATAATTTTAAAATCCCTTTTTCAAAATCACATTTTTGAAAATAGCTATCTCTATTTGAACATACCTAGGTTTGTTGCAAGAAGATCCTATTTTCAAATGAAATAATGACATAAAATTAAAATTCTATTTCGCACATTCCACATGTGCTGAGTTGGAGTTTTCCTTTTTCAAAAGCAATATCACACACAAATATTTCAATTTTGAAAATCAATAAATAGAATTGAATTCTATTTAAGATACCTAGTTTTATTAAGAGGAACTCACCTTTTTCAACAATCAAAACAAATTGGACTCTACTTAACATACCTGCATTTCCTAAGTAGAGTTCCCTTTTAAAAAAAAAAACAAACAAAAAAGAGAAAAAAAAAACAAAAAACAAAAATTAAAACACATTTAAATTCAATTTGACATACCCAAATTTGTCAAATGAAAATTCCCTTTTTCAAAAATCAAAACAAATTGGACTCTATTTAGCATATCCACATTTGCTGAGTAGAGTTCCCTTTTTCAAAATCATAAAAATCAAAACACACTTGGACTCCATTCGACATATCCAAATTTGTCAAATGAGAGTTCCTTCTTTCTAAAATCAAAACAAATTGGACTCTACTCAACATACCCATATTTTCTAAGTAGAGTTCCCTTTTCAAAATCACAAACAAATCAAACACACTTGAACTCCAATTTGTACCCAAATTTGTCAAATTAGAGTTCCATTTTTAACATTGAAAACAAATTGGAATCTATTTAACATACCACATTTGTTAAATAGAAGTTCCCCTCTTTCAAAATGAAATAAAACAATTTCATCAAATGCACTTGAGCCTTACTTAACATACTCAAATTTGTTAAGTAAATGTCTCATTTTTCAAATCAAAGCAAAATACATCAAACATATTTGGGCCTTACTTAGCATGCCCAAATTTGCTAAGTAAGGATCCCATTTTCAAAACAAATTAAACACATGACACACATCATCGTAAACAAACAAAATGTTTTCAAAAATATTTTCAAACATACACTTGAGTCTCATTTAGCATATTGAAATTTGCTAAATGACGATTCTAAACATCAAATCAAAATTTTCAAACAAAGCATAAACAAAAAAAAAAACATCTCCAAAGTCTCTCCAAAATGGAATTAACCTCATTCAACATACTCAAATTTGTTAAATGAAGGTTCTAAATCAAAATCAAAATTCAATGGCAAAAACTCTCATCAAATCTCTCCAATCAATTTTTGAAGATGAATATCAAAGCAAGGGTTTAACTCAGTTATATTTCAAAAAATGCAAAGGTATTAGGACAGTCAGTTCTTTCTCAATTTTCAGTCAATTCAGCTGCTATGGCTCCTAACAAGTTTGTTTTCTCCTTCCCCTTGGGTGTAGATCTAGCCTTGGATCAGGCCAATCTCACGACAACTACTACCACACATTAGAGTTACTTAGGCCACAGTTTCGAGGGAGTCCAAGTCACCTGTGCGGGGACAGCCCTCACGACTATTAGTAAGGAGGAGGTGGCTAGATGAAGGCTGTGGAGGTTCCCCCAGCGGTGTCAGTTCTAGTAGTGTCAGTGCTAGTGGTTCCTCTGCTAGTTTAGTCTGCTATTGTTGTCCCTACAACAGCCTCAATGCAAGCCAACACCTCCTCTTTGGTCCCCTCGAAGGGGAAAGCTATCTTGGAATCTAAGATAGTTTCTCCTACCTTTGAGGTAGGTTCTAGTTCTTGCATCACCCAGCTTTCCTGCACTCAATCCTGCAATAAAAAGCAGAAGATCAAGTGGAAACACGAGAGAGCAGCTAGAGAGATTGACGTTGCCTCCCACATTATCGGGGAAGGTTCTCCATGGGAGGTCTCCCCTTTCTTAGGTGGTAGTAGATTCCACCCCCTCTCTAGTTCAAACGAAGAGGAAGATCTTAGGAGGATTGCTGCATCACCCCCACCACTGGCTCATTACGAGGTACCAGCTAGGGAGAAGAGGAAACCCTATGCTGGTCTCATGATAGTTCTCCGCTAGGTTGGCAGAGCTTACAGACGCTCAGAGTCCAATGCACTATTTGATTTGAGGTCAGTGATTACCCGCAGTGTCAGTGGTTAGATCCATAGGGAGATGGCCATTAAGGCCAGAGTAGCAGTCCAAGTAGGCAAGAGAGAGAGACAAAGGTACTCCCTATAGTCGGTGACCTCCGCCCTTGTTGATTTTCCCAATTGGTGGGCCACCAGGGCTGATCATACTGATAGTATCGTATTGACCGGCACCATCAGTCGCCGAGTGAGAGTTCCAGTGGAGAAGCAGTCGGTGTCACCACCATCACACTGCTCCACTCCTCATCCATCATCTCCCATTCAAGTTTCCCCTTCCATAGTTCCTGCCAAGATCCAAAAGTCTACATCCAAAGAGAGGAGATCCCCATTGGTGATTCGACTATGGCCTAAGGATCCCACTCCATCTGTGCCATTAGTTGAGGTAAGGTCAAGCTACCCCATTTGACCTCCCACTTCAGTTGTGGCAAAGAGAGAGTGGCGTCCCAAAAGTGTCATCATCAGCCACAACCGCAGCTATCAATAGTAGTAGAGGAAGGGGGGGATGATAGCACAGTTCCCATGATAGTGGACCCTCTTAGTGAGAGCACCCATTCAATAGGAAGTGTCAAATTCATAGAGTCAGATGAACACAGCCTTACAGTCAGTAGTTAGCATGTGTTTGTTCTTATCCAACTTGATAGAGTAGGAGACCATTATTTAAATGACATTCTAGAAGACTACTTTGCCAAAAAGAAATGGATTCTTGCGAGCGATCATCCAGATCAGGAAGAGGGTAGGGTAGTCTTCGACCCCGATGAGAATGATCTATTTGAAGACTCAGCAGAAGTCCATATGGTCGATACCCGAGGATCCCTTCTTAGAGATCATCATAATCATGAAGGTATTAAGGTTGAAGAGGATCACATTGCTCATTCAACCCAACACCTCTTCCAACAGCTTTAGCAAAATGATGACCAGGTCAGTAAAATGGAGAGGAGGATTGAGCTCCTACAATCTTACATCAAAGTGGGTTTTACAACCAGTCTTATGGAGGTCGATCAGCTTGAGCTCCTACATGTTTTAGATCCTCCTAAGAGTGCATCTCCCGTGGATCAGGATAGTGGAAGCTTGCATAAGAAGGTCGTAGATAGTATCTTCGTGTAAGAGCTGGACATCAAACAAATGGTGCAACAGCAAGTAAGGGAAGCATTGGCACAAGCTCAGGGTACTTCATTTGTTTCAAAAGGTAGACCCTAAATAGAGGAATTTGACATAGTCCAGTATCCCAAAAGGATTGTGCCACCTTCTTTTAAGATTTTGATGGCGAACCCTCGCATATACTTTAATGTTGCGTTTGCAAAGGCTTCTCTTTCGATATTTTCGATCTATTAAGGATTGCATTTGATTGGTATGCAAATTGCCAATGGTTCGATGAAGACATTTATTGAGCACAACTCTTCATTAAGAGGTTTCTTTGGAGCTCAGCAAAAACTATGGGTGACTTGTGGCAAAATCCCAATGAGTTCCTCATTGATTGTATTCTCAGGTGATGAAACCTAAGTATGAAATATGAACCATAGCTATCCGAATAGCATGCCATAGAAATTATTCTTAAGAATATTCATGGTCCCGTTGCTTTCATGCTCAAGGGATTTACTATCAAAATCTTTGAGAAACTAAGCAACAAGGAGACATGAAGGGAAGTCAACAGCATTTTCAAGACCGTCATCCAAGTCAAGCAGAAAATTTGAAAAAGCGAGAATGTCATAAGGGAAGCCAGAGTTCAGAGACCTCGAGCTTGATTCTCACTACCCTTTACTTTGACCATCATATCGGCCACCACAACCACCTTAATGGCCATTGCCACTGCCACCTCCTCAGTAGTACACAGTAGTGGTACTCATATCTGGCACCATGTAGCTACTACCCACCTTCTCTTTTAGATAAACTAAATAAGTCATATTCATTTAAGAGGGAGGTAGTCAGGAAGATCTTTAAGAACCTCTTAAAGAATCCTGATTTTCAACTGCTAGAGTCTAAGAGGCCGGAGGAAGTGAGTGTTGACCACACTTTTGAAGTGAGCTCTCAACTTCCTTATCATAGATCTAGGACTCTCATAGACACTAAGAGTTCCTTAATCTTAAGATACTTATAGTGATTAGGTGAACACTTAACCTAACCCTGGAGACTTAGAAGAGTTAACCATAGGGATAGGTTGTGCCTTAGTGATTTAGGAAGACTTGCCTACCCTGTAGCCCAAACCAAATCCTTGCTTCCTTCTTCCAAATAAAATCTTAAATTCAAATCCAAATTCCAAAATCAAATCAATAAATGATTGAAACATGATTAAATTCAAACTCCAAATCCCTTCCTAAGACCTTTGATTTTATCTTATAGACTTAGAACTTAACCCAAATCAACCCCAATCCAATTAATTTTCAATTATCAAATTCAAATCAAATTCCAAATCATAAATCAAATCCAAATGATTGAAACCCAAATCAAATCAATTCCAAAGTCAAGCCTTTTTGACCTACATCCCTTTATTTGGTCAAATTTGCTTCCAAATCCATCCAAACTCAAGTGATTTTCTCATAAGCCATTTATATCTTCATTTATATTCACAAATATAAATAAAATATAAATTCTAAAGGCCAAAACCAAACCCAAATCAAATCAAATTCATGATTTTATCCCTTTTAGCCAAATTCTTCAATTTGGCTAAATGATGCCCAAATCAACTCAAAACCCATGGATTTCTCCATGATTCAATCACTCCTTCAATCATTATTCCAAATATAAACATAAACTACAATTATCAAACCAAATCCAAGTCAACTCAAGTCAAACATAACCTACCCCATTTGACTTAAAATATTCAAATGAGCCAAAACTCATTTAAACCCAAATCAATTGTAACTGAATTTATATGTCAATCTCATATCCATATATAAACTCAATTAAATTAAATTCAACTAAAAAATAAAGCCAACTAAGCCCAATTGGCTCACTTGGCCCAAACTGGCCAATTTGACCTACTTGAACCAAAATCCAATTCAATTAAAATCAAAGTGAATTAAGCTAATTCAAACTTCATGTCATGATTGTTGATCATCCTAGGTTAATCAATTATCATGAATTAGGTCAAACTAAGTCAACTTAGGCCATTGACCAAATCAGCCCTTTAACCCGTATGAACTCAAACTTGCCAAATTGTAACCTAAATCAAATTGATTATAACCAATGGCTTAAGTTCACTCTAAATTGATTATTGAACTTGACCAAAGCCTCAATTGAGCCCAATTTGACCATTGGTCAATAACTCTTAGCCCAATTTGACCTTAAGGGTCAAATCAACCTAAAACCAATCAAATCCAAATTAAACAACTAAAAAGCCTATAATATATTCCAAATGATCAACCAAACCCAAGGATTCAAGCAATTTGGTCAATAATTCAACTTAGCAAATTGACCTAAAGGATCAAATTGGCCAAAATCCAAATCAAACCAAATTGATTGAAACTAATTGAACTAATATTACTCCAAATGATCAATTAAACTCGGCCCAACCCATGGTTTGACCCAATTTGACCAATTGGTCAACCAAACTCATTTTGACCCATCTTGACCTAATTTGACCCAAATGGGTCAAATTGATCCAAATTAAACCAAATGAACTCCAAATGACATGAAATTTGGTCAAACTCACTTTTAAAATCCAAATCAAATCAATATCAAATGACCACTTTGCCCTTGGGTCAAGGGCATCCCATTAGAAAAGACACTTGCCCAAGTGGTCATTTCTCTTCCTTAGCTACTTGACACTCATCCATTGGTCCGCATAGGCACCAAGGACATTGATTATCTAACCCAAGAGGTGATTGGGGTAGCCATGACTCTGAATTCACCTCACCTCTCCCATTAGAACACTTGGCATGAAGGACTCCCACCTCCCCTTGCTAGGACACCCATTTGTCTATCATGGCAACACTTTCCATGCCTTAGCCTACCAAAATGAGCCACCTAAAATGATTTTCTTCCATTCCCAACCACCCCAAGCTAAATGACAACATTTTAAAGCCAAAAATCAAACAAAAAGATGGATTTTTGGCCAAAATCAAAAACAAGGCATTAGAGGTAGAAGAACCCCTCCTCTCACACTCTTTTCCATCCCTTGGAGCTCCCAAACCAACTAGCAATCATTCCCAATTGATTTTGGGATGAAAAATACAAAAAATAAGTGGATTTCAACAAAAAAGTAGCGGTGATTGGAGAAGTCATCATTTCGAAGAAAGGAAAGAGGTTTAGGCCTCAAAGCATGCTCGGATCATCACCGCTGTTGAAAATCATCCTCGGTGAGGTAATCTTCAAAAACTCGTAGTCGGCCTTCGAATTTCATGTTTTTGTGATGATTTTCTTGTGATCTTAAAAATTTCTCTTAGATAAACCTCATATTTTTTTTATTCTATTTGATCACAATAAGAAATAGAATTTTTTTGGTGAAGATCTACTTGAAAATGAGACCAATCGGACCTCATTTCACATTTTTTGCATTGTTCTCATCGGTTTGGCCGGATAGAGAGCGACAACCATCTAATCATGTTGGATAAACTAATATGATCATGACCCTCATCTTTTAACCCCGATCACACGATCATCAAATCCATATCAATTCGATCCACGACGGACATGGATGTGATCCATGTCTATCACTTTCCTAGCATTTTGTTTCGCTCATGCGCGCCAATCGCACGCATTCCGCATGGAACCATGTAGCAATCATCGAGGCTGCTACAGCGTTGACGCCGCACGATGATCTAGGTTAAGTGGAAAATCGATTTTTTATTTTAAAAATTATTTAAATCACCTAAAATTTGAAAAATTGATAGAAAATAAAATACTGAACAAAAAATTTCAAAAAAGGGCTCGTTGGATTCATCTTTCTGAGAGGAATTCAATAAATCCAAAATCTCCAAATTTTACTTGATAGTTTGAGCTTAATTTAAGTCTGGTAAAAATCAAATTTCATTAATTAAACTAAAAATACACCTCATATTAAGTTAAAATTTTCAGAGATTGAAATTGAAGCTAAAATCTACCTACCATAAAAATGTCAAATCAAATCACTTTTGGAGAAAGATATAGAATTTTGAAGTTCCAATGATTTATTTTAATAAAATAAATTAACAAACATCATGAAAATTATCTTAATCAACTGAGCTTTGAAAAAATGATAACTAATTGTAAACAAATATAAATATATAAATAAATAGTCATTTTAAAGGTATTTCAGAGGAGCTTAATGTAAAATTAATTCTAATTAATTTTGAATAGTAATTAAGGCTTAATTTAGGTTTACTTAAAAACTTAATTAACTTAATTACTCTCTAATTACCTAAGTGGTTAATTTTAAAATTTTTGAGATTGATTAATGGGATGACCTCTGCCTCCCATAATTTTCTTGGGATTTATTGCTTGGTTAATTAGAAAATTGGTTATCTTAGTCTTACTACTCTTAATTAATTAGTGATTAATTAACATGCTAAATAGTAAGAAAATCATTAATTTGTTAATCATTGTGGAAGTGAATGGCATGGGGAATGAGATTGGACCTCTTTCCAATCTTTTCCTTAAGTTCATTTCACTTAACTTGAAATTAATTAATTTGGATTAATTAATGGTTTAATTCATTAATTAAATGGATTAATTAATTAAATTAAAATCTTAACCATTCTAGAACTTATCTAATTAAATTTCTTGGGTAGCACTTTAGGTATTAAATAACCTAAAAAAGAAAGCTAATGAAATTATGGTTAGCACACATGTGTGAGAAAATCGTATGAGTAATTAAGTGAGCTCCTTAAGTTTAATTAATTAAGAATTATGAGCTAATTGTAAAGCCCCTTTCATTTCAGGAGCATTGCTATTTACTTTTCTATGGTTGCATATATATTAGCTCATACTTGTTTAATTAATTACCTTAAGGTGACAAAGGTAAGGGTTAATTAATTGATTTAATCCATGCTTAACTTAGTTAAATCATAAATCAACTTAATTACTTTTCATTAAACCAAATTAACTCACATATGGGAATGGGATTAGATCAACAAACCTCTTTCATTTCCTAAATCAAATCAAACTCAAAACTTAAAATGTCATTAAAGAACTTTGGTTTATTTTAAATTTTTATTTAGTATGATTGTCCTTAGGAATTAATTGGAATGAATGATCATGTGCTTATGTTCCTTTATTTCTTTCCAATCATGTTAAATGTTGCTTGCCATATAATCATGCATTCATTTCTTTTAAAATTAATTAAATAAAATGGTTTCTTTTATGTCAAATTGCATGTGTTGATTTAAATTAAAAATAGTGTGGCTATTATTACTATTAAATCAAAAGTTATTTTCAAATTCCATAAATAACTATAATAATGATGGAAATGTTACAAGTATTTAAGTTTGCATGTGTTGATAATATAAGATATGCAATATGAAGCTCTTTCCTTATCTTATATGGATTTGCATGGGATTTATAAATGTACAGATCATTTGAAAAGAACACAACATTTGTCTAAATCTACTCCTATACATCTCCATACCAAGACTTAGGAAGAATTTCATATCACATATGTAAATCATATAATCAAATCAAATATGACTTCTTAAATGAATTCTTCTTCTTTTGGTTCTTTTTGTACATTCACATGTATTTGAGAAAAGTGGTATATTACGACACCCCTTGTGAGGCTTTAAGCAAATCTGGTCTTGTACCTTCCTGGTGTAGAATAATGATGTCGTACTCACTTAAAACTCTTATACATATGTATGTATGATGTGACAAATGAATAAGAATCATAATAAAATAATTCAAATACAACTTTTGCATGGGTTTTTTCCTATCCTTGTAGTTTTTTATACATCTATATGTATCTAAGAAAAGTGATATATTAGTCTGGACACCTCGGGGCTGCAAGACTTTAAGTAGCCTTAAGTAGGTCTTGTACCTTACGCCCTTGGTGCACAACAATGGCATCATACTCACTTGAAATTTTTATATATCTAAATGTGTACTTAACTAATGGATGAAAAATCCCTCTTTTCTATTAAAAAGACATGCATTCATAATTTAATCAGGTGAAGTAATTAAATTCCAAACACACATCTTTGCATTCATCATTTAAGTGTGCTAAGACACATTGCATGTATAGGTATTCTTAGAATTTAATCATATGCATGATATACATGATGAAGAGAAATGAATAAACATGTGTTATGTGATAGTAATTCATTCTAATTAATCTTAAGATGTCTTTCTTATTGAATAAGGTCATTTAGAGTGAACCTAAACTTAGGATTGATTAAAACATATAACAAGCCATTCACTAAAGGAAATTGATTAATTAACTTGCTTCAGAAGTGACTTAAGGTAGAGATGAAAGGAGATTCCCTCTCTTTCTTCTCCTTATAACACTTAGTTGTTAAGTGTAGACCATATGAAATAAAAGAAAATACTAAGTAAAATTTTAAAATCAATTAAATAAGTTAAAGAGAAATCAACCCTTTATAAACTAAATCCCTCACACTTAGTGAATTACAAGTCTAAAGCCTAGTTAGGACATACCACACAAGCTTTAATTCACACACTTTAGACTAAGTCACCATTTCTAGCTTTATATTAGGGTGGTGTATGGTTTAATGTATGCTTATTTTGTGATGTATTATTGTATACTGGATGTTAGGGTGTATGTGCATAGCCTGGATGTTAGGCCAATATTAGTCTAATTATATTTTCTACAGGGGGTTATGCTTAAGGGGCCACTAAATAAAAAATATAAATATTTTTGCTATGCAGGTTGCTTAACCCCTAAGCATAATCCAAGTTAGGACAGGTGGGCTTGGTTACCCATATGTGGGGTGCTAAGTCCAAATTATTCCTATAATTGCTTGGATTTTACAGTGTATTTAGCTAACATTTATTTTACAGGTTTAGCTAGATTACTTTCCTTCTTTTAACATAATTTTGCATTAGGACTAGGATAAATGTTATGGAAGATTAGGATGAGCATTGGTTATAAGACCAAATCTTATGCACCATGTGATGCCTTCAGAGCAAGCATACCAAACTCAAGCCAAAAGGAAGAAAGAAAGGGGCTAATAAAATGAAGAAATGGAAGTTGAAGAAATGATGAAGGAAGAATGAAGAATGAAGACCCCTATAACATTCATTATTTGAAATTGTAATTATTCTCGTAATTGTATATAAAGAGCTGGCTACCCATTTTCTTTTAGTATGATGGTAACCACATCGGCCATTATTCTTTTGCGATAGCTTCATAAAATTGTTTGATATTTTGTTTAGCTTGTGCATTAAAAAAAAGCATGCCTTTTCATAGTTTATTTATGATTGGTGATTATTGTATGGCCTAAATGCGATTATGCTCCTAGGATAAAAATTAATTTTTCTACCCAAACTAATAACTCATAACTAAGCCTCTATAACAACTCATAACATCATATAAAAGCCTAGGCATTAAATGAAGATAATAAAATATTTATCAACCCCTTAGCTAGATGTTGTATGTTTAATATCATGCATAATCATCTTATTTCACTCTTGTTAAGGAGGGCTTCCATCTTTTCCAGATAGTAAGGGCTTAACCTTTGAGAGCCTATGATGGAAGAACATCTCTTTCCCCTTTGATTTGGCCCATAATCAACTTCTTATGCATTTAGGCATACAAAATCCTATGGCCCGTGTCAAAATAAAGAGTCCTAAATTAAATAAAATTTGATAAAAAATTGCATTAGATTAAATCATTATTCATACCCCTCATACTCTAGTCTCTTAGGGAGTGGGTTTAAGGACTTAGTTTCTTTTCTAAATAATAATAACCTAGCCATCTTGCAAAAGCATATGACTTGCCTACATGGATTTAAAGCATAGAAGGAGTTAGCTCGTAGCCACTTCAGGCAGTAATAAGTCCAGCAGATGGGAGGTTTACTCTCTCTTATGGAGGTAAACCATATACCCACTTTCGTCATAGATTTAGGTTATATTTTGGCCCTTGCCAAAGCTCCCTAGATTTAGGATCTGAGATTGTTATTTCCTTTTATGGGCTACAAGCATAAATTCTCACCTCTTAGGCATTTTTCGTAATCTTGTATTATGGAATTATAAGTCCTAGATTTCTAATAAAATTTTAAATCAAATAAATAAATCTTCTCAATTTCAAATATATAAAGCCCAACCATAGGATAGATTGGAGTGCTACTTCCTAGTATCATACTCCTCATCTCCTTTGATTTTGATAATAACTCTTCCTTTTGATCCATCCCACTTGATTTTTCTAAATTACAAACCAATTTATTGATAGTTCTATCTTTGAATTCCTTGGAGACAACATTCATATACTTTAATCGAGAGTATTCTTAAGGGATTCATTTTTTTTAAGATGTAATTAACTATGGCGGATTGCCCCCATAGAGAACTTTAGAACCCAATTTAAATAAACCCTACTTTATTCATCCATGTAAAGTAGGAAAAAAATCTCTGGTATATTTGAAGACCCATCAGCTTAGAGTCCTTATTGTGATTAGGTCCACAGGTAGACTTCTATCTTTAAGATAGTATACTATTCCTCAATGTCATACCCGATCACCTCAATAAGTACACCCTTAGATCTACGTGGTGTGCCCCCCCAATATAAATGAATTCAAAAATAAACACCACAGTGGGCAAGAGTGATGATCCTAACTTTTGCCCCTACCACTGCATGTTATGCCATGTCTTAGAAGATTGCATCACTTTCAAAGATTGGTTTGAGCGCAACTATAAGTCTGGTATCATAATTATCCTTAAAGATCACTTGTTATAACAACCATCTAGCTCTATTAGAGTAATCCTTGGGGATACATGTGATCCTTTCAAGATAAAAGAAGGTTCAAATATTTTCTTATCCTAAATCTCTAAGAAAATTATTTCTATAATCAAGAAACTCTCCTTGCAGGTGCCTGAGGTAGCTCAAACCTCCAACACTAAGGAAGGTTTCCCAGTTGCCAAAGATAGCTTGAGGAAAGTGGGAGCTAGAGTAATAAAGCTCCTCACTTGCTTAGGATAGGCTAACAACCATCCATCGCATATGCCCTCCACCATTGCAGCTATTATTACTTCATCCAGCTCTTCTTCTACTAATAGAAATATCATTTCTGTGGACAAGGGCACTAAACCCCTGGCTCCGCTTACTTTACTTGATTTCTATCATGTACCTCCATTTAGAAAGAAATCAATGAAGAAGGTAGATTCCACTTACATCTTCTCTACTTTTAATTATCTTGATGATCTCATTTAAATTAAAAGCTCTTCAAGTCTAAATAATAACAATAATAGCATCAATAATTATGATCCTTTTTCTTATGATTCAGAATCAGACTTTCCTTTTCTAAATCAATCAGGTTCACCCATTGAGATTGACTTAGAGTCATCTGGCTCTGAGAGTTCCATAGGAGAAGCTGTAGGTATACCTGATGAGCAGGTAGAATTTTCTATCAACACACCACATAAAGTCATCGAAGTCAACTTACACAGTGGCAAAGTTCTCCTCTTAGGGTAGCACCTCAGGATAAGGGTAAGCAAGTCATTAGTTTTAGCGAGCATATAGCCCCTCCACCAGATGCTCCACCCATGAATATGCTTGTGGAGGATCAGCCTAGAATGGATTACAACAACCTTGCCCACCTGAGGAAGCTACCAGCTAAACAAAGCATTATGACACCCTCATCTTATCCGAAGAGATGAGGGAATGTCTAATCAAGGCCTTACTTGATCCTAAGATTGGCTTAGCTCAGTTGACTATTTTTGGAGAGGAGGCTCATTATTCAAAGGATATCCAGAGTCACATTGATGAAGACTAGAACCATCGCACAACTATCCCCTCTACATCATAGTGGACAAGGCAGATTCAGATTATCAAGAGTGTTGGTTGACTCAAGTGCATCAGTCAACATTATGAGTCTAAAGGTCCTTGTATACTTAAGGATTGGCATCTGCAAACTCACTTCAGAAAGGGTGATGTTGAGAGGATTTAATGAGCAAGGTGAGAGGGCATTAGGCTCCATAGTGTTGCCTTTGGACATAGATGATTGGAAGTCTGAAGCTAGGTTTCACATTATAAACTTAGATACATCCTTCAATGCTTTGCTTGGGAGACTGTGGACACATGAAAAAAATATAGTTCCATCCTCTCTACATCAGTGCCTCAAGTTTGTGAGAGGTGGGATCGAGTCTTGCATCAAAAGAGATCTCAAACTATTTTTTAGTTCATGAGTCGATATGAGGATGCACCATTACCTCCTCAAAAAAGTCTATTCTCAAAATTCCCACATCATAAAAGAAGAAAAAAAAGAAAAAGAAAAAGAAAAAGAAAAAGAAAAAAAGAAAAGGAAAAAGGAAAAGATGTGGAGATTTAGAAAAAGAGGGAGCAAGACATAGACTCGGGGGAGGGAAAAGAGCTCGACATTAGATTCCACCCACAGTTCATTACTCCATCCAAACATATGGGTAGGATGACCCGACCTCCACTAGGTAGAGGAAGAGGTAGATCCAGAGGCAGCCCCAGGGATGGAAGACCTCCTTATTGGCCACCCAATAGGAGATATGTCCTTGCCACCAAGAGTACATGTACTATCTATATAGACTTGGAATCTAGTTTAGAAGATGAGTCTTGTATGCTTAGTATGCCAGCTAGCACTTCGAGATAGCAGATCCTCATGCAGGTGATAGTTGAACCCGACAGTGATGAAGATCGAGTCCCAATCAAGCATTAGTGTATCCCAGTCTATGTGTGAAGGTGTTAGGCAACAGTTGGGAAACTTAGCTCTAACCCCACTTTAATCTCAAAAAGTTGGGGGTTTAGTAGTTAAGGAAGCCCCTAGATCTTCCACAGATGTGAAGGTGCAGAGGTTATTTTTTGGGAACATCATCCTTAAGTTAGGAAGCTGATGTAGAACTTGAGGATGATTCATATAAAGATTTAATACAATTGCCTTTTGATTAGTACTCGTCTTGTGTTCTTAATCTAGCAAAGAAGGGATTAATCCCATATACTTGGTATAAACATAGGTCAGATTACTTCAAGAGGGTATGGGACAATAAATATAAATATTCTCAATCAAGACCAGGACTAGAATTTGGTACAGTGGGTCCAGTCGATAATGACAATTATTGCTTAGTCACTAATCATTTAAAATCTGATAGATTCTTTTCAAATCACATTAACTCTTAGTGGGGGTGTGTTTAGAAACTTTAGATGATTCAAGTGATTTTGAAGTCAAAGTTGCACCACCAGAGTTTGAAGAAGAGATCAGGTCAACCATCGACGAGCTCAAACAAATCAACTTGGGAATTGAAGGCAATCCACATCCAACATACATTAGTTCTTTGTAGAATGAAACTGAAACTAATGACTTAGTTAGGCTATTGACTGAGTTTAATGACTACTTCACATAGAGTTATGAAGAGATGTCTGATTTATCTCCTGACATGGAACTCCACAAACTAGTAATGGAGCCTAATGCTAACCCTATCAAGCAAGCTCTTAGACGCATGTGATTAGACATTGAACAACATGTCATTTATAAAGCCAAGAAATTGAAAAATGCTAGTTTTATTAGGGAAGAAAAATATCTTACTTGTTGGCCAGTGTCATCCTAGTTAAGAAGAAGAATGGCCAAATTCGCATATGCATCAATTTTAGGGGCTTAAATAAGGCATGTCCAAAAAAAAATTTTCCATAATCAATCCTAGAGCTGATGGTGGACATTACCTCATCTCATGCAGTTTTCTCCTTCATGAATGGTTCATCTTGTTACAACCAAATAAAGATGGCTCCTGAAGATGAGAAATATACTACTTTTTAGACCACGACTGGAATTTATTACTATAAGGTCATGCCTTTCGGCCTTAAAAATGTCGGTGCTACCTACCAGTGAGCCATGACTCAAATCTTTGACAAACTCATTCATCATCTAGTCAAGTGCTATGTCGATGATCTTGTAGTCAAAAGTAAGGAAATGGAAGACCACCTCTTCTACTTGAGAGTAGTTTTTGAATGATTAAAGTAATATAACCTCAAAATGAACCCTCTAAAGTGTGCATTTGGAGTAGCTTCAGAAAAATTCCTTGAGTTTCTTGTCCAACACCAAGGAATTGAGATCGATCTAGAGAAGATCAAATAGATATTAGAAATGTCATCCCCTAAAAGTCTAACTTAACTTAGATCATTTCAAGGGTGGTTGGCATATCTAAGGTGCTTTATATCCAACATATCAGGAAGGTGCCAGCCATTTTCAGCACTTCTTAAAAATGACACCAAGTTCAAGTGGGATTACAAGTGCCAGCATGCCTTTGAAGACATAAGACTAATGATGTCAGCCTCTAGCATCCCTTATTGAGTCGCCATCCTTTACACCACTGCATCAGTTGACTCCCTTGGCACTTTGTAAGCCCAATCCAATTACGAATGGAAGGAGATCGCTCTCTACTATCTCATTCATCAACTAATTCTTGCTTAAGCCAATTATCCACCCATTGAGAAGCACTGCCTCACTTTAATCTTTGCATCTCAAAAGCTACAACACTACATGCTTTCTCATAAGGTGAACTTGATCTCTATGATCAATCCACTGTAATATCTCATGATACGCTTGACGCTATCCGGATAGTTGGCATGTTGTTCCATGATTTTATCCCAATTTGATATTACTTTCATACCTCCGGTGATGGTGACAAGACAAGTAGATTTCTGCAAAGACACTCACATCTTGACTCCGCTAGTAATGACCTCCCTGATGAACAAACCATGACTTAGGGGACACTACCATTCACCACTGGGAGATGTACTTTGATGGTGTGTCTTCCTCTCAAAGAGGAGAAGAATCATAATCTACTATCCCAGGAAAAACAGGGGTAGGAATAGTTCTCCTAACTCCGAACCATGATGTCATAAGATTCTCATATCACCTGTCCAATTCATGCACCAACAATGAAGCCAAATATGAGGCTTTGATTGCCGATCTAGAGTTAGCACTCTCGCTATGCATCCAGAACATCAACATCTTTGGGGATTCTCAGTTAGTCATCAACCAAATTGATGGGTCCTATAAGATTCTAAAGCCTAAGCTCCATCACCACCACAAGTACACTATGGAGTTATTGGCCCAAATCTAGAGGTTACCATTTACAAGATTCCTCGAGGAGAGAATGCTGTAGCAGATGCATTAGCCAAACTTGCCAAGGGGTTGGCATGTCCGAAAGATAAGTCCATACCAATAAGGGTCTAAAATAGACAAATCTTATCCTTTATTGACGCTGAAATCATTAAGAGACTCTCTTTTGAAGGGGAGGTTATTGTTGCCAAAAAGATGAGGAGTCAAATTAGAGGCAACCATTCATAGATTACCTTAATGTATGCAAACTACTTTAAGAGAAGTCACAAGCCCATCAGATGAAATAGATAGCCCTTCCTAAGCTCTCACGGATGGCACCTTGTACTGACAGTCCTTTGATCATATGTGGTTACATTGTTTAGACAAACATGCAGCCCATAAGATTGTGACTGAGGTACACTCAGGTCTATGCGGAGCTCATCAATCTAGTCCAAAGATGAAAGCCAAGATCAAGAGACTAGGTTATTACTTACCATCGATGATTACTGGTTGCATGGACTTAGCTAGGCGATGCCACCAATGTCAAGTACACGGTGTGGTCCTACATCAACCACACAACATTGGCCTCATGGCCGTTTGAGTGTTGAGGTACTAACATAGTGGGTCTAATTGAACCTCCTTCTTCCAAAGGTCAGTCATCCTCTGCTACCACTACTACTTTTCCAATCAGGTGAACCGCTCAAAGAGGGTCATACCAAGCATGTGCTACGCTTTTAGAACCATATCATATATAGGTTCAGGGTGCTTCAATGAATTATATTTAATAATGGTATTGAATTCAAGAGCACCAAGATCAACAACTTTTTCCAAAAATACTACATAGATTGGAGATACTCTACCATCTACTACCTGAGGGAAAATGGCTTTGAAGAAGCCTTCAACTAGACTCTCATTCAAATACTAAAGAAGACACTCGATGACAATAAGCGACAGTGGAAAGAGCAATTATTGAAGCTTTGTGAGCATATCACACCACATATAGAACTCCAACTCAGTCTACTCCTTTCTCCTTAGTATATGGGTTCGAAGTTATTCTACCATTAAAAGTCCAACTCCCATCACTAAGGATAAATGTGGGTAGCAAGATCACAATGGAGCAGAATGCTAAGCTACGGTTAGAAGAGATCGAAGGTTTGGAGGAGAGATGCCTACGGGCATGCTAGAACCTTGAGTTGTATAAAGCCAAAATGATTTAGGCTCACAACATGCTGGTCTGTCCTAGAGCTTCTCAAGTAGGAGAGCTTATTTTCGTTCTAAAGTAACCAATTGTTGCCTGCCACAAGGTGGGAGGCAAGTTTGAACCCACTTGGAATGAATCTTTTGTTATATAAAATGCCTGCCAAAGAGGATCGTATCACTTGATAAACCATAAAGGAGAGCGCTTGATGCTTCCAATCAACGGGCTTTAGTTAAATAAATATTATCCTTGAATTCATGTTTGAAAGAAATCTTTATCATCAATAAAATTTCATTTTTCCATTCATCAAACCTTCTCTTCATTTGGAGCATTATTTATTTGTTTGAGTATCCACCATGATGCTTATTTAGTGTAGGTGTAGGAGAACCCAAGCAGCATCCTATCCTTCATTAACACAACACAAACACAAACATCACACAAACACACAAAAAAAAATATATCTTTTATCTTAGGCTACTTTGATGTGCGATGGATAAACCCACGCTCTTGCTTTAATGATGTGTTACCGCTAGTGCGCCTGGTCCCTCATTCAGAAAGATGTAAGTCTGGTACACTTTCTTTCCTAATTTGACTATTGTACATCGATGAGCACCTTGTTAGTATGGTAGGCCTTACTGCGCGATCGATAAGCTACCATCATGTTGGCTTCATTTAAAAGGATGTAAGTCTACTACACCTTCTTTTTAAACTAGCCATGAACTGATCAGTGGGATGGTAAGTCCCAATGCTCTTTCCACTTGACTACTTCAAGTCTATGTCCAGTCCTTCTTTGTGACTTTCCTACTTAGTAGTTACCCTTAGGTTGGGTTAATCAGCCATCAATGGTTCACCCCAGCGGTTGATCCCTACTTTGAAAGATGTAAGTCTGCTGCTTTCTTGCTAAGTATTGCAAAATCGAAGTACCTGGGGATATCATCTATCGAACCGAAGATAGACTATCCTAGTAATCAGTTTTGCTTTAGGGAGATGTAAGTCTACATGGCTTCTTTCTAGATTGATTGTCACATATTGATGGGCACCTTAAGTTGGTTGGTGTTTGCTATGCTGATAATGAACTACCCAGTAGATGCACCACTCATGGTAGATGTAAGTCTGCCACGTTTTCTCCTTGAGTTGGACACTACATACCTACAGGCTTTCTTATTTATAAGGTCCAGGATAACGCCCCTAGTGGCACCTCCTATGTGGGCACTCTATTTGGATCACATCTTTTGCGACCCAATTTAGACATTACCTTGATTACTTTTGATATTAACCACCCCCTGGTTGGAGATTCGCGATGCTGATTCTCCTAGGTCTAGTAAATTTGAGATAGGTCAAAGTTAACATAGCCCATTCTCAATGTCATCCCTCGCACACCAATAAGGTCCATGATAAAAAACAAACAAAATATGTATATTCGCCAGATGAAATTATCAGGTCACCTTTCTAAGCGACATCCTATCTTTAGATGAGCAAGAAAATATAAGAATCGCCTGGCTTCACATGAGTTGAGATAAGTCCCTAGTGGCACTCTCTTAGTAGTCGCCCTTAGGTTAGGTTCAACTTGTTGTGCCATCGATAGGTTACCCCGCAGTAATCTTGCTTTGGAAGATGTAAGTCAACACATTCTCAAAGAGACACCAATGGGCAGCTAGGTCGGTGTTTGATCTATTGATAACGGGTCACCCCTGCTGATCCCTACTGAAATGTAAGTCTACTATGCTTTCTAGCAGCTTGCAAAAAAGGCACTCATTATGTCGATATAGTCCTAACCTTAGGAGACTACCCTTTAGATCGATAAATTTGAGATAGGCCAAGTCGACATAGTTTCCTTCAAGGATCCAGGTCCATAATTAAAGTAAAATTAATCCTAACTACTCTTGAGCTGGCATAAGTCCCCAATGACATTCACTTAGTAGTCTCCTTAGGTTGGGTTTGATTTGTTGTGCCATCAATAGGTCACCCCAATAGTTATTACCTAATTTGGAAGATGTAAGTCAACTACGCTTTCTCCTTAACCCAACTATTGCACACCAAAAGGCAACCCTTAGGCCGGATAGTCCTACCTTATGGCTGGTAGACTACGCCTTTGGGTTTGTAAATCTGAGGTAGGTTAAGGCCCCCATGGCTCCTTCTCAGTGGGTCTATTGCACGCCGATAGGGTCCACAACATAACAAACTAAATAAAATAAAATCATATCAAATCAAAACAAAATAAAATTAATTTTGACTACTCTTGAGTCGAGGTAAGATCTCTAGTGGCACTCTCTCAGTAGTCGCCTTAGGTCGGGTTTGATTTGTTGCGCATCCAACATATCACACTAACGACTTTTCCCTACTTTAGAAGATGTAAGACTTCTACACTTTCTTCCTACTATCATAATCAAAAGAAACCATTAGTCGAGTTCTACCCTATGTCAGGTAGACTACCCCTTTAGATTGGTAAATTTAAGATAGGCAAAGGCCCCTGTGGCTCCTTCTTAGTATAGTCCATCGCACACCGATACGGTTCATAATAAATCAAATTCAAAACCAACCTCCCTAGTGGAGTCAAATCAAACATATCAACAAACCAAACTTCTCCCCAGAGAGGCACAAATCAAATTAGCCTCTTTAGTGGAGCATAATTCTAAATCAAATAAATCTAACTGAATGTACATCCCCAACAGTTGTGC
This sequence comes from Cymbidium sinense, assembly GCA_021442155.1. Classification (NCBI taxonomy): domain Eukaryota; kingdom Viridiplantae; phylum Streptophyta; class Magnoliopsida; order Asparagales; family Orchidaceae; genus Cymbidium; species Cymbidium sinense. The sequence continues at coordinate 101,473,835 of CM038229.1, forward strand.
CCTCAATCTAGAACCATTCTCCCTAGTATAGCCATAACAAATTAAACCAACCTCCCCAGTGGAGTTTAAATAAAAAAAAATCCAATCAAACTTTTATCCCTAAGGATACCTCAAACAAATCATATTTGAAATCAATCTCTTATCCTTAGATAAACCAACCTGCTTGGAAGGTTCTCATACCCAATCCCAAGATATATTCAATCCATCCCTAGTGGATATGCCTCCACATCAATTAAAATAAAATAAATTAAAATTAATTTAATCTTAATCTCTGAAGGATTATAGCTTCTTATCCCCAGTGGATCTTCTTTCCATAAATTATATTCACAATCAAACTCAAATCTATATCCCCAGTAGATAGCTTGAACCTGCTTCCCTAGTGGAAGATTCATGTACTCAATCCCCAACAGATTCCTTCTGGCTCTCTTATGCCCTTGGCATAAAGAGGGCTGCATTGCACTAAGATTGTGATTCTATCTTCCTTCTTGGGTTTAGGTATAGATCATTTTCGTTAATGCTTGCAATCTTTTGGATGTTATTGTTCATCTTGCCACTATATGTGCGCGTGCCTTTACACACCACACCTAATGGGGTCCTTTGTTGACCTCACTTTTAGAGTGAGTTCTCAATCTTTCATCTTAGACTTAGAGTCTTCTAGACACAAGAATTCCTTAGTCATAAGACACTTTTAGTGATTAGTGAACACTGACCTAAACTTAGACTTAGAAGGGTTAATGATTAAAGGTTTAAGAAAAATTAACCTACCATGTAGCCTAAACCCAAATCCAATTCAGATTCACCTATTAATCCTACAATCAAACTTAATTTTAAATCCAAATTCAAATCCCAAATCAAATGATCGAATCTCATGATCGAATCCAAAATCTAAATCCTTCATAAGTCATGATTTATCTTATGGACTTATTTAAATAAATCCCATCTAAATCAAACCAAATTCAATTGATTCACAAATCAAACATTCCTTTAAATACCTATCCAAATATAAAATTAATCTAAACCAATGAATAACCAATTAATGAAAATCTTGAAATCTTCAAATGAACCAAATATCATTTCATTTGAATTGATCAAAACTGATTCATCCAATGAATTCATTGAATTTATATAATCATATCAATCCAAATCCATATTATCTCAATTAAATCAAACTCAATCCAAAATCAAGCCAACTAAATCCAATTGGCTCACTTGACCCGAAGTGGCCAATTTGGCCTACATGAACCAAAATTCAATTCAATCCAAATTAAAGTGAATTAGGCCAATCCAAACTTCATGACATGATCGTTGATCATCCTAGGTTGATCAATTATCATAAATTGGGTCAAACCAAGTCAACCTAGCCCTTTGACCAAGTCAATCCTTTAACCCATATGAACCTAAACTAGCCAAAATGCAACCTATATAAATCCATTGAAACCAATGAGTCAAATCAACTTAAAACCAATATTTGAACATGGATTGACCTCCAATTGAGCCAAACCTAACCCAATTGGCCTCTTAACCCAAGTTAACCCAACTTGACCTAAAGGGTCAAACCAACCTAAAACTCAATCAAATTCAAACTGAACTCAACCAAAGCTCACAACATATTCCAAATGATCAACCAAACCCAAACACAACCCAAGAAATTGGTCAAATTCAACTTGACCCATTTGACCAACTTAAATGAACTAAAACCAAATCTAAACCAAATTAAATCAAACCAAAGACACTGATACACTCCAAATGGTCAATGAACTTGACCCAATCTTTGGTTTGACCCATTTGACCAATTGGTCAACCTAACCCATTTTGACCCAATTTGACGCAAATGGGTCAAATTAAGCCATGTTGAACCAAATGAACTCCAAATGACATAAATTTGGTCCAACTCACTATTGACTTATTTCGAATCTACATAAATAAAATCCAATGCCAAATGACCACTCTACACTCGGGCTATGGGTGTCACGTAAGACAAAACACCTATGTAAATGATCATTTCTCTTCCTTAGCCACTTGGCACTCATCCATTGGTCCACCTAGGCTCCAAGGACACTGACCAACCTGACCCAAGAGGTGGTTGGGTCAGCCATGACTCATGGAGAGGAGAATTCACCTTGCCTCCCCCATTGGAACACTTGGCAAGAAAGGACTCCCACTCCCCTTGCCTTGGCTACATTCTCACACCTTCCTCCACTCAAGGGAAGCCACCTAAGATAATTCCTTGCCATTCCCAACCACCCCAAGCCATAGGACATCCACTATGAGCCAATAATCATAATGAAATGGGATTTTTGGCCAAAATAAAGCATGAGGCAATAGAGGCCTCCTAACTACTCATTTTGCCCTCATTTCACTCTCCGAGAACCCCCGAAGCAACTAGCATTCATCCCTACTTCCTTTGAGCTAAAGCCACCAAAAATCAAGCAGATTTTGGTGAGGAAGCAACGACTCTTGGCGGATACATCATTCCAAAGGGAAGCAAGAGCATAAGTCCATCCCAAAGCTTCTTCTTGCATCTAGGAGCTTGCTCGGATCAACACTGCCACCGAAAATCATCCCCGATGAGGTAATTTTCAAATCCTTTAGTCCATCATAGGTTCTTTTGTTTGTAACATTTTTTGCACAATTTTAGGATTTTTTTTCTTAGAAAAACCCTTGCATTCTTAATTTTATATAATCCCAATGCAAAGATAGAAGCTTTCAGGTGAGAATCAACCCAAAATCGAGCCCAATCAGACAAAATTTCATTCGATGTCATGATTTTTTTATGAAAATCCTCTCGATTTTATTGTGCATCACTTTCACGAGAAGTAGCGTACCGACGATCTCGATTGGGGAATGGACCGCTATGATTTCACACTAGATCTGCATAGGTTTTAGCAAACAGATCACGCAGATCGATCTGGATGATTTGATCTGCGATCGGACAATCTGATCCACGATCGGATGGTCTGATCTAATCCGCATGGAATGCAATTTCCTGCTTATTTATGCAACATAAAATTGTGGCTCCAATCTGCGGTTGCCATGCAGGACCATGTGGCCCAATCCGCCATTGTCTCAGAAGTAGGTCCATTGAAGCGACATTAAGTTAAGTAGGAAATTTGGCCTTTTCTGATTTTAAAAATTATTTAAATTGCCTAGAACTTCAAAATTCATAAAAAAAAATAAAATATTTAACCAAAAATTGTAAATAAAGATGCGTTAGATTCATCTTTCTGAGGGGAATCCAACAAACCTAAAATCCCAAAATTTTACTAAATATTTTAAGCTTAATGTGAGTTTTAGTGAAAATCAAATTTCATCAATTACTCTAACAATACATATCAAATTGATTTGAGGATTTTAGGAATTGAAATTGAAGTTAAAATACACCTACCATAAAATTTCAAGTCAAAAAGATTTATGGACTGGGAGATATTGCATTCTGAAGTTTAAATGGTCTATTTTAACAAAAATAAATTAATGGGTTTTATAAAAATCATGAAAAATCATTTAAATTAGCTCAAGATTTGAAAAATCATAACAAATAATAGAAATACATGAAAATACATATAAATATCCATTTTGGAGGTATTTTAGAGAGGAATTTATTAAAAATATTCTTAATTGATTTTGGATAGTAATTAGAGCTTAATTAGGGCTTAACTAAAAAAATAATTAGCTTAATTACTCCCTGATTAATTAATTATTTAACCCTAAATATTTTGAGATTATTTAGAGAGATGATCTCTGCCTCTCCAAATTTTCTTAGGATTTATGGGTTAGTTGTTGACCTCACTTTTGGGAGTGAGCTCTCAACTTCCTCATCATAGATCTAGGACACTTGTAGACACTAAGAGTTCCTTAGTCTTAAGACACTTCTAGTGATTAGGTGAACACTTAACCTAAGCCTAAAGACTTAACAGAGTTAGCCATAGAAATAGGTTATACCTTAGGGATTTAAGAAGACTTGCCTACCCTATAGCCTTAAACCCATTCCTTGCTTCCTTCATCTAAACAAAATCTCAAATTCTAATCCAAATCCAAATCATAAATTTAACCCCAAATCAATTGATTGAAAATCATGATTAAATTCAAATTCCAAATCCTTTCTTAAGCCCTTTGACTTTGTCTTATGGACATAGCCTTAACCAAATCCAAATTAACCCCAACTAAATTGATTTTCTTAAATATCAAATCCAATCTAAAATCAAATCCCAATCCAAATTCCAAATCAATTCCAACTCCAAATGATTGAATTCAAACTCCAATTTTTCCAAAAAGAGAATCTTCCCCTGTTGATTTCTTTTTTTTTTCTTATTTTATTTTATATTCAAATATGAATAAAATCTAAATTCAAACCATTCAAATTCAAATCAAACTAAATCATTCATTTTGAAGCTATCTTTGAATTTTTTGTTTCCAAATCACTCCAAACTCAATTGATTTTCTCATGAACTATAAATAAATATTTTAAATTAATAAGCCAAATCAAATCAAATTCTCAATTTTAGCCTTTTTGGCCAAATTCTTGAACTTAGTTGAATGATATCCAAATCAACTCAAAGCCCACGAATTTTTTCATTGTTTAGTCACTCCTTTAATCATTTTTCCAAATATAAATACAAACTATAATTACCAAACCAAACCCAAGTCAACCCAAGTCAAGCCTATGTTGCCCCCTTTTAACTTGAAATTGTCAAATGAACCAAAATTAATTTAACTCCAAACCACTTATGATTGGATTTATATTTCCATCTTAAGTGCATATGTGAGTTCAATTAAACTTGAATCAAGCCATGATCAAGCCAATTGACCTATTTAGGCCACTTGACCCAAAGTGACCTAAAGACCCTTTTTGAGCCAAGTTCCAATTTAACCCAAATTGGATTGAACTAAGCCCATCCAAACCCATATCATGCTCAATAATTATCCTAGGTTAATCAATTATCTTGAATTGGGTCAAACCAAGTCAACCTAGCCCTTTGACCAAGTCAACACATAACCCAAATAAAACCAAAACCAGCCAAAATCTACAATATACCAAATTGATTGAAACCATTGACTCAAACCCACTCATAACTAATGATTGAACATGACCAAGCTATCAATTATTCCAAACCAAATCCAATTGGCCATTTGACCTAAGTTGACCTAAATTGGCCTAAAAAGCCAAAATGAGTCAAATCATAATTTAATCCAAATTGATTGCAACCAATGGCTCAAGTTCATTCCAAATCACTTATTGAACTTGACCAAAGCTATGTTTAAACCCCATTTGACCAATTTGTCAACTTGGCCCAACCTAGCCCAAATTGACCTATAGGGTCAAATTGGCCAAAATCTAAATTAAATCTAAATTAAACCAAACCAAAGCCTATAATTACTTTCAATTAATAAATTGAACTTGACTCAACACCTAACCCAACCCAATTTGGTCAAATTGGTCAAATTTGTCAACTTGATCCATTTGACTCTTTTGAATCCAAATGAGTTAAGTTCAAACCTAAGCCAAATTAATCAAAACCAATTGAAACAAAACATCCCAAATCATCATATGAACCTAACCCAAGTCTTGGTTTGACAATTTGACCAATTGGTCAACCCAACCCAACCTAATCCAAATGAGCCTATTTTGACTATATGAAGCCAAATCACCCAAAACACTTTTGGAACCTTGGTGCTAACAACAAATGAACCCTAGCATGCCAACCCAAATCCATGTGGGGCTCATCCTGATGGGATTAACCAATGGACACCCTCTCTTTCCATTGGATTCTTTCCATAAGTGGCAAAGTCCACTTTCCTCCTCCATGGCAGCCCTCCACTTGCCAAATGAGGCAAGCCTAAGCTTCCTAGCCCAACCTAAACCATCCTAGCATCTACCATTAACCAAGGGAAATAAGTCAAGCCATTCCCCCTCATGGTCGAACCCAATGGATGCAATGAAGATCAATCCCACACAATCTCCCCATATCAAGTCTTGAGACTCCTACCACCACTTCATCCACTCATGGCATGCCATGTGGTGCTAACAATGACCCCTTTGATGACTCGATGATGGCCAATCGATGGATTTTGTGGGATCAATATCATTCATCCACCATGTGCAATTGAGGGGTATACCCCCTCAATTCAAGCTGGATTCATGATTTTTTTTGTGAGGCCATTTCAAAATTTAGACCTTCAGAGCATCCCAAGCTTCCTCGATACATTCCTCATCCTCGAAAGCAAAAAATAGACACCACTCTTTCGAGCAATACTCCCCCTCCACTAAATTAAACTTCAATTCCTTGCATCAACACTATCCTCGTACCTCATTGAAGCCAACCAAACCATCTCCAAGCCTTCCCAAGCACTGAAGATTGGAGTTCGATCAGAGTTGAAACCTTCACACACGTGGATTGGTCAACCAAACACTATACCCCAAATCAAGCTCAAAGTTTCCCAATAGTGCCTCATCTCAACTAGGCGAAGCTACCTCCATCGATCCACCGCCAGACACTAGCTTCAATGAGGTAATTTTACAAACCAAGTATGGAAAATTGTTTTGGTCTTTTGAAAGTGAAATTCAACGTCATGTGTTTTAGTTGGATGTGTGCGCCTCCCCTCCCCGAAGGTGTGGGATGAATTTGGAGGCATCCGAGCTCAGGTGACCTCAAATCGAATGGGGAAAGATGGATGGCATCCGTCTCTCATCGCTCATGAAGGGGACAGATCTTGAGCCATCCATTCCATGTGATTGAAACAAACAGCTCCGATTAGATCCCACATTAGATCCCTTGATTCTCTTCTTAAATCGCGGATCTGATCGTGGCCATCCAATTTTAGATCAGACGGTCCACAAGAAAGCGTGTCTATCACATTTTAAGTCATCCTTCAGATGTGATAACTTAAATAGCCAATTCCATCGCACCACGTGGCCCAATGGGATTAAGGCTTAAATTAGGCCTAATTAATCCATTTTTAAGCCTGAAACTTCCTAAAATCGTAACTAATCCTAGAAAATTCAAAAAAAATACAACCATAGGATCATTTTAAAGATATTCCAGAGCATAATCTAGAAAAATTATTATTATTTAATTTGTCTAGTGATTTTGGCTTAATTAAGGTTTAATTGGAAATTTAATTAGCTTAATTACTCCTTAATTAATCATCCAATCAATCTCAAATTTTTGTGGATCTTTAGGGGGATGACCTCTGCCTCCTTTGTTTTTTGGGATTTTATTGGTTGCTTAATTAGGAAAATCAATTGATTAAGCCTTAATCACTCTCTTAATTTAATTAGTGATAATTAGTGAATGAATAGTGGCTTAATTAATTATTTAAACCTAATTACCTCTGAATAAGGAGCTTAGGAATGTGATTGGGATATTTTTCTAATTCATTTCCTAAGTTTTCTTTACTTTTGAATCAAATTAATTGATGATTAATCAGGTAATTAATTGCTTAATTAATTAATTAATCCTCAAGATAAGATCAAAGCCTAAGTAATCAAATAGAGGACTTAGGGATTACGATTAAGGCCTCTTTCTTGATCTCTTTCCTTAAGCTAATTCCATTTCATTAATTGAAAATATTTAATACTTAGCCAAATGGATTAATGAGCTAAATTAACTCAATATAAAATCCACTTCACATCTAATCACCTTTAATCAACCTTGGGTAGTTCTTTGGGTGTTCAATAACTTAAAGATGGAGCTAATGAAATTATGTTTAACTCACATGTGTGAGAAAATTATAAAAGTAGTTAAGTGAGATCCCTTAAGCCTAACTAACTGTTAATCATGAGCCAATTGTATTAGGCCCCTTTCATTTCTTAGGAGCATTGCAAATTTACTTTTCATGTGGTTTCATATCATATTGGCTCATTATTAATTAGTTAATTGACTTAAGATGATGTAGGTAAGGGTTAATTAATTGACTTAATTCATACCTAACCTAATTAAGATAAAAATCAACCTAATTATTCTTCATTAAACCAAATTAACTCACACATGGGGAATGGGATTAGATTAAAACCTCCTTCACTTTTCTTAAATCAAATCAAACATAAAAATGAAATGACATTAAAGAACTTTGGTTTATTTTAAATAATCTTATTTAGTTTGATTGTCATTTAGGACTTAGTTTGATTGAATGAAATCACATACTTGTGTTATTTTATTTTCTCCCAATCATGCTAAATGTTATATGACATGATTCATGCACCCATCTCTGTTAAAATTAATTAAATAAAATGATTTTGTTTATGTCAAATTTCATATGTTGATTTAAATTAAAAATATGTGTGGCTAGTATCATTATTAAATCTCAAATATATTTTTAAAGGTTTACTAATGATTAAATATACATGTATATTATAAATTTAGTTATATATACATAAGAAATGCAAGTGAATATAAATCTAGTGTGTGAAATAAGTCTCTTCCTTACATTCATGTGTTGATTTGCAAGTAAGAATGTTAGTGGTATATTAGTCTGGACATCCTGTGGACACACAACTTTAAGTACTAAGAGGTTCCTACCTCATGTAGAATAGAACGGCGTATGCTTTGATTTCATTCTTATGCATTTGAAAATTTAGATAGATCTTTAATTTATTTACACAAAATAAATCAATCAAATCAAAATATAATTTTGCATGGTTTTCTATTCTTGTAGTTGTTTATACATGTATCCACATGTATATATTATGACATTAAGGTTTAAGTAGCCCAAGGAGGTAGCTCTTGGTGAGACTTTCGCTTTTATACATGTGGATGTTAGCTTAATGAAAACCCTTTTCTATTAAAAGGCATGCATACTTTATTTATTTGGTTGAGTTGAGTAGTCATGTGATTTAAGGTTCTTTCCTTATGCTTTTGAATATAGAGCTTTAAATTAAATATGACAAAATCATTCAACCAAATAAAATATTAATTCCAAATACATTTAGTCACATTCATCATTTAAGTGTTCTAAGATACAAATTGCAAGTATAGCTATGTTTAGGATTTAATCATATGCATGATGGAAAGAAACTAATAAACATGTGTTATGTGATAGTAATTCATTCCAACTAACATTAAGATGTTTTTCTTATTGAATGAGTTTATTTAAAGTAAACATAAACTTAGGACAAATTAAAACATGTAATAAGCCATTCACTAAAGGAAATTGATTAATTAATTTACTTTAGATGTGACTTAAGGTTAGGATAAAAGAGAGTGATCCTCACTTTCCTTCTCTTCAAAACATTTATTTGTTGTATAGGTCAAATGAAACAAAAGAAAATATTATGTAAAATTTGCAAATCGATTAAACTATTTAAAGTGAAACCACCCTTTAAATTGAATCTTTCTAGATTCAGAACATTTTAACTCTAAAGCCTAGCTAGGACATACCACACAAGCCTAAACACACAAATTAGATTAAGTCACCACTTTTAGCTTTATGTTAAGGTCATGTATGGTTTTATTTATGCTTTATTTTGTGATGTATGTTGATATGTTGTGCATGTTAGATCTGTTTGATTAGCCTAATCATAGTTTCTATAAGAGATTATGCTTAAGGGGTGATCAAATTAAAATTATAAATGTTTTTAATGTGTAGGTTGCTTAAACCCTAAGCATAGTCTACATTAGGATAGGTGGACTTGGCTACTCATATGTAAAGTGCTAAGTCCAAATTATTCATATAACTGTTTGAGATGTATGGTGTGTTTAGCTTGCATGTGTAGTTAAATTTACTTTTCTTATTTTTAATGTAATTTTGTATTAGGAATTAGGATTAGTGGTATGGGGGCTTAGGATAAACGTTGGCTACAAGACTAAGTCTTATGTACCATGTGATCCTATGGAGCTTGCCAAACCAAATGAAGGAAATGAATGAAAGAAGGAGCTTGAAGATCCCCATATTCATTTGTAATTAAAATGTTTATTCTTTCATTATTTGTGTATGGTACTTCTTTTTTTGGTTACCAATAATCGACCGACCTCTTATTCTTTTAACTTTATAAAATTATTTGATGTTTTATTTAGCTTGTGCATTTTCATGTCTCTTCAAAGTTTATTTATGATTAATGATCATGTTGATTGTTTAGCTCTTAGAAAAAAATAAATTTTCTACCCCAAATAAAAACTCACAACTAAATTTTCTAAAATAACTCATAACCTCGCATAAAGTCTAGGCTTTAAATCAAGATAATAAAATATTTAGGAACTCTTTAGCTGGATATTATATAATTAACATCATGCATATTATCTTATTTCACTCTTGTTTAGAGAGGGCTTCCATATTTGCCATATAGAAATGGGCTTAACCTTTAAGAGCCTATGATGAAAAAACACCTCTTTCCCTTTCGATTTAGCCCATAATCAACTTCACCAAGCATTTAGGCATATAAAAATCCTATAGCCTATGTTAAAATAAAGAGTCAAAAATCAAATAAAACTTGATATGATTTGCATTAGACTAAGTCATTATTCATACCACTCATGCTCTAGTCTCTTAGGGAGTGGGTTTAAGGACTTTAGCTTCTTTTCTAAATAATAATAACCTAGCCATCTTACAAAATCATAATACTTGGCCACATGATTTTAAAGTGTAGGGAGTTAGTACTGCCATTAAAACTATAAGTCCATAGTACGGTGGTTTACTCTCTTTGGAGGTAAACAATATGCCCATTTGCCTTAGATTTAGGTTGTGCTTTGGCCAAAGCTCCCTAGATTTAGGATCTAAGGTTGCTATTTCTCTTTGGGGCTACAAGCATAAATTCTTACCTCTTAGGCATTTTCAACATCTTGTATTGTAGAATTATAAGTCCTAAATTTCTAATAAAACTTCAACTCAAACATATAATTCTCCTTAATTTCAAATATATAAAGCCTGACTATATGATAGTCTGGAATGTTCACTAGGTTTCCTAGTATCATGAGCATCCCCTACTTATCTCCTCTTTGTTTCGATAATTAGTCTTTTCTTTCGATCTATCCCATTTGATCTTCCAAATATAGCTGATTTATTGATAGCACTATCTTTGAATTCTTTGGAGACAATAATTGCCTACTTGAATCTTGAATCGAGAGTATTCCAAAGGAATTCACCTTTTTTAGGATGTAATTAACTATGGGGGCTTGCCCCCATAGGGAACTTTAGAACCCAATTTAAATAAAATCTACTTTATTTATTCATGTAAAGTAGGGGAGAAATCTCTGATACATTCGAAGATCCATCATGCCTTTGGAGTCCTTATTAGGGGATTAGGTCCATCGAAGGGTAATGAGTTTTATCTTTCGAGATAGTGTAATATTCCTTGATATCATACCCGATCACCTTAATAAGTACATCCTCGATCCATGGTGTCCCCAATATATATACAAACACACTGAACCAAAAATAAACACCACATTAGTTAATTAGGAGAATTAGATAATTAGCCCTTAATTACTCTTCAAACTTGATTAAGGATTACTTAACCACATGAATAGTAAATTAATTAATTAATTAATTGGTCTCATTTGTCACTATTTAATAGTAAGGAGACTTAAAAATTAAATTGGGGCCTCTTTCCTAATCTTTTCCCTAAGTCTAATTCAATTGGAGGATAGTTAACCAATGTGGAAATTAAGTTTAAATTTAATTATGTGATTAATTTTTTCATTAATCTAATTAAAATCTAAAACACATCAGAACCTAATTAATCAATTCATGGGTAGATCTTTAAGTGTTCAAAAACCTAAAGATATTTAAAGAAATTATGGTTAACCCACATGTGTGGGAAAATCATAAAAGTACTTAATTAAGTTTCTTAACCTAATTAATTATTAATTATGAGCTAATTGCATTAGGCCCTTTCATTTCTTAGGTTCATTATAAGTTATTTTCCATGCATATCATGTTGGCTCATAATTATTTATTAATTACTTTAAGGTAACATTGGCAAGGGTTAATTAATGTACTTAAAGCATAAAGATAATTAATTCATAAAATTCACTTAATTGCCTTTTCTTAAACCAAATCAGATTACCAATGTGGGAATGGGATCATAACAATAAATAATTCCTCTCCTCTTCAAACGTAATCAAAAACTTAAGTCATAATTAATTAAAAAGACTTGGTTTTCTTTAAATGCTTTTATTCGAGATGATTATCCATAGGAATTAACTAAATTGAATGAAATCATGTGTTTATATTTAGTAATTCCTATTCAATCATGTTAGATGTTGTATGTAATTTGAATAATTCATCCATGCCTTTTAAAATTAATTAAATCAAATGATTTTCCTTTATGTTAAGCTTGCATGTGTTGATTAACTAAATACATGTATGGCGATTATCACTATTGAATCAAAATCTATTTTCAAAATCAAATCAACTATAGTGATAATAGATAAATATTTATAAGCTTGCATGTTTCTATGGCTTAGAACATGTGATATGGAGTTCTCTTTCTTTAGTCTACATGGATTTACATAAAGTTTTGATGTTAACAAGTGTATAGTCCATTTGAAAAGGACACAACATTGGTTTAAAATCATTCCTATGTATCTCTATGTTAGAATTTTGATAGAACATTATCTCACATATATAAATAATTCAATTGAAAGAAATACAACTTTTGCATGATTTTCCATTCTTGTAGTCATTTGTACATTTATGTGTATTTAAGAATAGTAGGTATATCTAATCTGGACTTTTCGGGGATGCGAGGCTTTAAGTAGCCCCAAGGAGGTCTTTACCTCACTCCCCTAGTTTAACAATGGTGAAGTATCCACTTAAAACTTTTATACACTTGTATGTGCATTTAGCTAATGAATGAAAATCTTTTTTCAATTGAAATAAATATAACTTTCGCATAATTTTCCATTCTTGTAGTCATTTGTACATTCATGTGTATTTAAGAATTATGGGTATATCTAGTCTGATCCTGTGGATGTAGATTTTAGTAGCCCCAAGGAGGTCTTTACTTCACTCCCCTAGTTTAACAATGGCGAAGTATCTACTTAAAACCTTTATGCACTTGTATGTGCATTTAGATAATGAATGAAAATCTCCTTTTCTACAAAATACATGTATGCATCTTTCATTTAAAGTGTGCTAAAAGAAATATGTTGCATGTATAATTATACTTAGAATTAAGTCATATGCATGCTACATGCGATGAAAAGGAATAACCTGATATATGTAATATGATAGTAATTCAATTGAGTTACTCTTAAGAAGCTTTCATATTGAATGGAATCATTTAAAGTAAACCCAAACTTAGGATTAATTAAAATATTTAATAAGTCATTCACTAAAGAGAAACAAATTAAATTAACATGCTCCAGAAAGTGGCTTAGGGTAGGGATGAAAGAGAGCAATTCTCTTTCCTCTCTTTATAACACTTAGTTGATAAGTGTAGGTCATATGAAACCAAATGAAACATAAATTAAAATTCTCAAATCAATTAAATAACTTGAAATGAAATCATCCTTTATGGTTAAATTGAATTCATTTTACACTTAGAAAACATAACCTTAATGCCTAGTAAGACATACCAGACAAACCTTAACACAAAAGTTAGAGCTAAGTCACCACTTCTCGTCCTAAGTTAGGATGGTGTATGTTTTATTTTGTGATGTAATATTTTAGATTGGATGTTAGGGTGTATGTTTTGTGGACTGGATGTTAGGCCGTGATTAGCCTAATCCTCAGTGAGATTATGCTTAAAGGGGATAAATATAAATATAAATGTTTGCTGCCCCTAAGCATAATCCAAGTTAGGACAGGTGGGTTTGGTTATCCATGTGCAGGGTGCTAAGTCCAAATTCCAAATATAACTGTTTGGGATTGTATGTATTTTTAGCGAACTCTTATTTTGTAGGTGTAGTTAGATTTAATTTTTCTAATTTTAATGCAATTTTATATTAGGAATTAGGATTAGTGCTATGGGGAATTAGGATGAGCAGTGACTAGAAGGCCTTATCTAGGAGGCCTTGTGATTCCTTTGAAGTGGAGTAAACCAAATCAAAAGTAGGAGGAAGAGACATGAAGAAATGAAGGAAAAATGAAGAAATGAAGCCTCCATAGCATTCATTCACTGTAATTGTAATTATTTTTTTATGTATAGAGTTGTATAAGGATAGTGCTCGGCTACCCATTTTCTTTTTGAGTTGTACGTTGACACCCGACCGCACTGGCCTTTTATTCTTTTGCGCTAGTTATAAATTTATTTGATGTTATGTTTAACTTGTGCATTAAAAAGTGCATGCCTTTTCTTAGTTTCTTACTTGTTTGATGTTTGAATGTGTGGCCTAGATGCGATTAGTCTCTTAGGATAAAATTAATTTTTCTACTCTAATTAATCACTCATAATTAAAAATAATACAACTTATAACCTCACATAAAGCTTAGGACATAAATAAAATAATTAAAAGATTTAGCAACCCCTTAGTTGTATGGTTGTACATCTCGCAACATGGATATCATATTATTTCGCCCTTGAAAATAGGAGATTTTCATCCTTGCATGATTGGGGAATGCTTGACCTATGAGGGCATCATTTATGGTGGAAAATACACCTTCTTGCTGATTTAGCCAATAATCTAATTTCATCATGCATATAGGCATACAAAATCCCAAAGCCTTTGTTAAAATGAAGCATCAAAAATTAGATAAAATTTAAAAAGATTTGCATTTGTAGATTAAGTAATTACTCATACTATTCATGCTCTAGTCTATATAGGGACTGGGCTTAAAGACTTTAGTCTCTTCTAAACAATAACAACCTAACTATCTTGCAAAATCATATGATTTGCTTACATGATTTTAAAGCGTAGGAGGAGTTAGCTAGCCACTCAGCGACAATTGTGCATATCCTCTTGTGGAGGTAAGCCTTATGTCAATCTTCGCTTAAATTTAGGTCATACTTTAGCTTATGATACAGCTCTCTAGATTTAGTATCCGATGTAGCTGTTTCTTTGGAAAATTAGCATAAATCCTTACCTCTTAGGCATTTCCATAATTTTGTGTTGTAGGATTATAAGTCCTAGCTTTCTAATAAAATGTCAACCTCAACTAAATTTATCCTCTCAATTTCAAACATATAAAGCCCAACCATAAGATAGATTGGACTACTCACTAGGCTTCCTAGTATCATGAGCATTTCCTACTCATTCCCTTTGGCTTCGATAATAAGTCTTATCCTTGAGTTTTCCCATTTAATTTTCCAATATAACCAATTCTTTGATAGTCTAGCCTTGAAATATTTGGAGACTTTAATTTATACTTTAATCAAGAGTATTCCTAAGAAATTCTCATTACTTAGGATGTAATTGACTATGGGGGCTTGCCTCCGTAGGGAGCTTAACGAACTCAACTTAAAATAAACCCTGCTTTACTTTTTCATGTAAAGTAGGGGAAAAATCTCTAGTACATGTTGGCCTCACTTTTGGAGTGAGCTTTCAACTTCTTCATCTTAGACATAGGACTCCTCTTAGACATTAAGATTTCCTTAGTCTTAAGACACTTGTAGTGATTAGGTGAACATTTAACCTAACCCAAGAGACTTAGTAGAGTTAGCCATAGGAATAGCTCATGCCTTAGGAGTGTTAGGAAAACTTGCTTACCCTGTAGCTTAAACCCAATCCTTACTTCCTTCTTTCAAGTCAAACATCAGATTCAAATCAACTTCAAATTCAAATCAACTTCAAATTCAAATCACTTCAAATTCAAATCAACTTCAAATTTAAATCAACTTCAAATTCAAATCAACTTCAAATTCAAATCAACTTCAAATCCAAATCAACTTCAAATTCAAATCAACTTCAAATCCAAATCAACTTCAAACTCAAACCAATTCCAAATAAAATCTCAAATCAATTCCAACTTAATTTATTTTTTCAAACCTTGAATTAATTCTAATGGATTTTCTCAAATCATAAATCAATTCCAAATGATTGACATCCATGATCAAGTCTAAATCCAAAATCTTTCTTAAGTCATTTTGATCTCATCTTATGGACTTTGCTAAAATAAAATTCAAATCATTTGAAATTCAAAAAGATTTTCCCATAACTCCTTTATATTTTCATTTATATTCATAAATATAAATGAAATATAAATTCAAATAACCAAAACCAATTTTGAAACTCAAATCCAACTCAAACCTAAATCCAACCTAAACTCTCTTAAGTCAAATTCTTGAACTTATCCAAATCAAACTCAAATCAATTCAATCCTTTGGATTTTCTCTTCAAGCAACCAGTCCTTCAATCACAAACCAAATTCAATCATAAAATTCAATCATCAAACCAAAACTAAATTCAAAACTCAAACCCATATTCATCCTTTGAACTTGAAATTATCAAATGAATCAAAACCCATTTGACTCCAAATCACTTAATATTTCAATCATAAGTCCATATGTGAGTTCAACCAAACTTGAATCAAGCCTTGATCAAGTCAATTGACCCACTTAGGCTCACTTGATCCAAAGTGACCATTAAATACCTTTTTGAGCTAAACTCTAATCCTACCCAAATTATATTGAACTAAGCCTATCTAAGCCTCACATTGTGAGCAACAAGCATCATAAGATGATCGATCACTCAAATTAAGTCAAACCAAGTCAAGCCTAGCCTTTGACCAAGTCAACAAAAAACCTAAATAAAACCTAAACTAGCCAAAATATACCATATACCAAATTGATTGAAACCATTGATCAAAACTAATTAATGATTAATGATTGGACTTGACCAAGTCATCATTTGAGCAAAACCTAGCCCAATTGGCCACTTTACCCAAGTTGACCTAAAAGGTCAAAATGTCTCAAATCTTGATCTAAGCTAAATTGATTGCAACTAATGGGTCAAATTCATTCTAAATCAGTTATTGAACTTGACCAAAGCCTCAATTGGACAACTAGACCCACCTAGCCCAATTGACTATGAACCTAACTTAACCTAAAAGGTCAAATCAAGCCAAAATCAATTCAAACCAAAATTCATTGAAATCAAAGCTTGCAAAATATTTCAAAAGACTAACTAAACCTAAATCAACCCATGACTTAACCCAACTAGGCCAAATGGGTCAAATTGGTCAACTTGACCTATTTGACCTAACTCAAATGAACCAAAACCAAATATAAACCAAATTGAACCAAACCAGTGATACCAAATCACTCCAAATGGTCAAATGAACTTTGCCCAATTTGATCAATTGTCAACTTGACCCAAGTTGACCCATTTTGACCTAAATGGGTCAACATGAGCCAAATGACATCAAATCAACACCAAATTCATTACAAATTGGCACAACCCATTTTTCAATCATTTCAAATCTGCCTAAATCAAAAATCAAAGCAAAATGACCATTTTACCCCTAATTCAAAGGGTAACCTATGATCAAATTCACTTAGAATTTGATCATATTCCAACTCAAGGTAACTCGACATCCTCTAAGTGATCCATTTGGACACCAAGGGATGTGGTGCACATGACTCAATGGGTTTGGGTCCGCTAAACCCAACCCAAAGCCAAAACTGACTTGCACAATCAAAATTCTCTACATGTAATCCCTCACATCCTCATTTAACACATGTGCAACTCCACACTCCCACTCCACTGCCAAAACTGAACCACTTGGCACCCCTAAAAAACCTAAACAACCCTTCCATGAGATCAATTTGATCAAAATGACAAGGAGTCTCATGACCATCTGATTCAAATAGGGGGAGATATACTCTCCCTCATTTGATTCTAATTCATCACACTTGCACTCGATTGAGCCCTAGGAACCCAGAGGAAGCTCCCCAAGCTCTCTCCATTTTTCTTCTTCTCAATTTTACTCAAGCCAAAATCGGAGAAGAAAACCAAAACTCAAACTCACTCAATTCTCCATAGAATCCAAATTCTTCTAGCAAGCACCATCAAGGGACCTAATCGAGCTCACCAAAATCATTTCCCAAGAATCCAAGCCAAAGGAAGGAGGAGCTCGATCAAAGCCGCAAGCCATTGAAGCAAGCTTTGGTCCATTGGAAGATCCATTGCAAATTGAACCTCTCAGCCTTCGCTCTACTGACTAAGCTACCCAATGGTTGGAAGTGGTAATAGCCTCGCAAGGAATCAAATCGAGCTTAAGTTGAAAATTCTTTGGTCTTTTGTGAAGGGAATTGTAATCCCATCAATTTTTCACTGTTGGATCTTCTTCTCCTTGCTTCTAGATGGTGTGGGTTTAATCCTTCCCTAATTTGAGCTCATGTGAGTTTAGATCAAGCCATGGAGGACTGCAATCTCCGCCCGTAGGGAAGGTGGATGAATCATGGACCATCCATCCCGCATATTTTGGATGGATGGTCCTGATTAATCCACGTAAATTCAGTGATTTAATGCCTTCAAAACTGCAAGTTTTATCCTGACCATCTGATCCTTGATTGAACGGCCTAGGAGAAAATACGTAGTGTCGCCGGCTGATGTGGCATCAGATTTGACAAATTAAATAACCAATCTCGTCGTGCCATATGGAAAGCTCACGCCATGTCGCTGGTCCATGTGGCGTTGATAGGATTAGTTATATAATTAGGGCTATTTAATTATCCCTTAATCACTAAAACTTCAAAAATACATAATTAAATATAAAAAATTAGAAAAATGCAAATAAGGGCTCAATTTAAAGATAATTCAGAGGGGAATCCTATAAATACTTCTAATTGGTTTTGAATAGTAGATTTTCCCTAATTAGGATTTAACTAAAAACTTAATAACCTTGATTACTCCATGATTATTTCATTAACTAATTCCAAATTTCTCAGATATATTTAGTGGGATGACCTCTGCCCTAATTTTCTTGAAATTTATTAATGAGTTAATTAGGGAAATCATATAATGAATCCCTAATCACCTTCTTAATGTAACTAAGAGTAATTAAGTATATGAATAGTGGTTTAATCACTTAATTAAGATAATTAAATATTGCTTAAGTGATGAGAAGGTTTATGGAATGAGTTTGGGATATTTTCCGTAAGTTATACCCTAAACCTCCTTTCTTCCTTAATACAAATCTAATTAAGGACTAATCTGCCAATGATCTATTTAATAGCTTATTCAAACTTTCAAAACCAATCTGAAACTAATCAATCCTTTTCTGGATAGATCCTTAGGTGTTCAAAAGCCTAAGGTAAGCTTAAGGAAATTGTTTTCAACTCACATTTGTGGGAAGGTTATGAAAGTACTTAACTAAACTCTTTAGCTTAATTAATCAATAAATGTGAGTGTTGACCTCATTTTTGGAGTGAGCTCTCAACTTCTCCATCCTAGACATAAGGACTCCTCTAAACACTAAGAGTTCCTTATTCATAAGACACTTCTAGTGATTAGGTCAACATTTAACCTAATCCTAGAGACTTAGAAGAGTTAGCCATAGGAATATGTTATGCCTTGGAGGAATTAAGAAGATTTGCCTACCCTATAGCATCAACCCAATCCTTATTTCCTTCTTTCAAACCAAACTTCAAATTAAAATCTCAAATTAATTCCAACTCAATTAATTTTCTCAAATCATGATTCAATTCCAAATCAAATAATTGAAACCCATGTTCAATTCCAAATTCAAAATCTTGCCTAATCCCTTTTTATTTCATCTAATGAGCTTTGCTCAAATCAAAATTCCAAATTCAAAATCTTGCCTAAACTTCAAATTCAATTATAACTAAAATAAATGAAATAAATATCATTAAAGCAAAGAAAAATGCTAAATACCTTAAGTTAAAGAACTTAAAGGTTAATGAAATGTTAAGAATAATTCAAATTTAACTTTGTAAGCTCATTAAATATAATTGAAATCAAATCAATTAAAGTAAAAAAAAGTCAACATAAACCTAAACAAAAATAAACCAAATCAAATTAAATAATTTGAATCATATCAAATGAACAAACTAAATGAATTAAATCCAACTTAATTAAAAGAAAAGAAACAAAACCAATCCAAACATAAGTAACCTAAAAAAGATTAATTAAGATACTTAAGGATATTAGTTAGACTTTTGGAAACTCCACTAGGATTTAGGATGTGGAATAAAGTGAGTTTCACCTGAAAATGAAGTTCATTCTACTTCTCATTCTTAAAAACCTAAACACTACTTTAACCAAATAAAATTAATATAAAAATGGGAATTAACTCACTAAACCATTTGAATTGAAATCAAACAAAGGTATAAAAAATAAACAAATTCAAACTTCATATCAAAACTTAAACTTAAAGGAGCCTAGCAAAGCCTAACCATAGAAACCCCTCCTTTCACGCACTAGAATACTAGGGCACCGACCCTAGAATTAGGTTAGGTCGATGTGCTATGATGTATGGTGTTGTGTTCTATTTTGTGATATAATGTTTTAGACTAGATATTAGAGTGAATGTGTGTAGTCTTGATGTTAAGCCGTTATTAGCCTAATCATATTTTCTATAGGGGATTGTGCTTAAGGACCGTTATAAAAAAATAAAAATACTTTTGTTGTGCAAGTTGCTTATACCCCTAAGCATAACCCAAATTAGGACTGGTAGACTTGGTTACCCATGTGTGAGGTGCTAAGTCCATATTATTAATATAACAGTTTGGGTTGTATGGTGTGTTTAGCTAACATTTATTTTGCAGGTGTAGATAGATTTATTTTTCTTATTTTTAATATAATTTTACATTAGGAATTAGGATTAGTGTTATGGGGGATTAAGATGAGCAGTGGCCAAAAGGATTAATCCCTAGGGTGCCCTATGATGCCTTTGGAGCAAATTAAATCAAAAGAAAGAGAAAGAAGAAATGATGAAATGAAGAAAAGAAAACCCTCATAGCATGTATTATTTTTGTAATCTCGGTTGTATAAGGGTAGAGCACAACTACCCAATTTATTTTTGGATTTGTGCGGTGGAGCTCGACCACAAAAGGTCTTTTATTCTTTTGCACTAGTTTTATAAATTGTTTCATGTTTGTTTAGTATTTTTTTAGTTTCTTCCTTGCTTTGATGTATGACTTGGATGATGATTAGGCTCTTAGAAAATTAAATTTTGTATCCAACTAATCAATTCAAATTAAAAATAAACAACTCACTACCTTGCCTAAAGCCTAGATTATAAAATAAGATAAAATATTTAACAACCCCTTACTTGGATGTTGTATGTTTTCACATCATGCATAAAAAGCATCTTATTTCACTCTTATTATGGAGGGCTTCCACCATTGCCAAAGAACTTGGCTTGACCTTTGAGAGCCATGGTGGAAACACACCTCCTTTCTTGGTGATTTTAGCCCATAATCTAATTTCTCATACATTAAGCATATGAATCCTAAAGCCTATGTCAAAATTATTGTCCAAAATGAAAATAAAACATAATAAAAATTTGGATTAGATTTAAGTCATTAATGATGCCCTACATGATCTAGTCTCTTAGGGAGTGTGTTTATAGACTTAGTCTCTTTCTAAATAAACAATAACTTAGCTATCTTGCAAAAGCATATGACTTGCCTACATGTATTTAAAATCATAGGAGGAGTTAATTGGCACCACCATGTTGTAAGTCCAAATGGGTGGTTTATCCTCTCTTGTGGAGGTAAATAAAATATCCATTTTCTCCTTAGATTTTGGTCATGCTTTTGGCCATCGCCAAAGCTCCCTAGATTTAGGTTCAGAGGTTGCTAATTCCCTTTGCAAGTTACAAGCATAAATCCTCACCTCTTAGGCATTTTCATGACCTTGTATCATGGAATTGACAGCTCTAGATTTCAAATAAAAATTTAACTCAAATAAATAAATCACCTCAATTTCAAAAATATAAAGCCTAATTGTAGGATAGTTTGGGATGCTTACTAGGTTTCCTAGTATCTTAAATATCCCCTACTTATCTTCATTTGGCTTCAATAATAACTCCCTCCTCTTGATCAATCCCACTTGATTTTCTAAAAATAAACCAATTGATTCATAGTCCTATCTTTAAAATCTTTGGAGATAATGATCATTTATCTTAATCGAGAGTATTCTTAAAAAATCTCATTCTTTTGGATGTAATTAACTATGGGGATTGCCTCCATAGGGAACTTAATGAACCCAATTTAAAATAAACTCTGCTTTACTTTTTCATGTAAAGTAGGGGAAGAATCTCTCGTACATTCCGAAGACCCATAGTATTTAGTAGTCCTTCTTAAGGTGATTAGGTCCATTTCTAAGATGGTGACTTCTACCTCTCAAGATAGTACATCAGTCCTCTATGTCATACCCTATCACCCTAATAAGAACATCTGTGGATCTGCGTGGTGTTCAACACAAGAAGTGTTTGAGAATATTATGGTTCTTGGTTTATTTCTTTTCTCTTCAAGAAAGATTAGATGAAGAATTCAAAATTTTCACCACAGATGTTTTCCTATCCCTAACAGAGTGTGCAGAAAATTTTAATTCTTCTTCTAATCTTTTCTGAAGAGAAAAGAAATAAATGAACAAAAAATATTCTTAAACACTTCTTATGTTGGACACCACACAGATCCGCAGATGTTCTTATTAGGGAGATTTAAGATTGTTCGATTAAAATTCCCTAATTATTTCATTAATGATTATTTAATTTAATTAATATATTAATTAAGCATGTGAAATTGCAATTTCCATTAAATCCAATAAATTAAATCCTACAAAATTCACCTAAAGTGTGTTTCATGCTTAATTTCATTTTCTCAAAGTTTCATATTAATTGGATTATCAATTTAAGAATAATTAGGGTTTAATATTTTTAATTAAACCCTAATTAAGAGAAAATTACATAATAAAAATTGGAGATTTTAATTTCTATGGATTTCTCTCATCAAGATAAATCCATAGAGCCCTCATTTGAATTTTTTTTATTTGTATTTATTTTTTATGATTTTTAGAATTTTATGTAATTTTTTAAAATTAATTTAAACCATTACTAGCTTTTAAGTGGCGTCCACAAAATGCGGCTGCGTGTCGCTTGCATGCATGCCGCGCATCCATATGGAACCACGCTAAGCCTAAAATGCGGATTCAGTCAATCAAAGATCCGACTCCTAGATTACACTCTTCCTTAAAGGTTTTAAATCAATGATGCGCCTACATCTGGATCATCCATTTCTTTTAAAAGAAACAGAAAGTTCAAATTTCATCTCCCCCAACCTCTGCGGGAGTTACAAACCGTCCATAGTTTTTTCTCAATTTCAAACGATCTAGGTAATGAAATTGAGTGATTTCAATTGATACACGATCGTTGAAGGAGATCCTATGATTCTACATGGCTTGATCTCATTGGAGATCAAGTTTTTTTTGAAAATGATCACAACCAAAAGCTTAAGGAAAATGAGGGGGGTTAATGGCGTACCTTGATCCATTGATCGATTGGCTTCAAAATTGATTTCTATAGCTTCAGAACCTTGAAGTGAGCTTGCTCGCCAAAGAAATTGGATTTGAGCCTTGAGGATTGTTCTGGGGACCAACTAGGTTGCTTTGAGGTTTTGCTAAGAGCTTTTCTTGAGGTAAAGTGGAACTGGGAATTCTTGTTTGGTCGACCCCCCTTTTCTCCTTTTTCTTCATTTTCCTTGAAAGGGAGTGGGATTGCAAGCCTTGGCCCCTAGCTAGCCTTGATGCATTCATTTGAAGGCAGCCTTCTCCCTAATTGTTGGCTAAGGGATGGGTTTGTGCAAATGAGAATGAAGTGGCATATTTGACTTCATCCCCGTCCTCTTTTACCATTTGGAATTTAGTGTGAAGTAATTAGGGACTTAATTAGGACCTAATCAAGGTTATTAAGAAGCCTTAATTAGATTTTAATTGATTTCATGAGTTTCAGTTCAAATTATGTTTAATAAATTAATTTTAATTCAAATGGGTCAAATGATCCATTTGACTAAATTAAACCAAATGGGGGATTGGGTTATGTTCATATGATGATTTGGATTTGATTTAAGCTAGGTCCATAAGATGAAATTAAAGTGACTTAGGAAAGATTTTTGGATTTCAAATTGATTATGGATGTCACTCATTTGGAATTGACTCATGATTTGATTTTGGAATTGATTTGAATTTGAGAAAATTAATTAAGTTGGAATTGATTTAAAATTTAATTTGGAATTGAAGTTGATTTGAGTTTGAAGTTGATTTGGATTTGAGAAAATCAATTAAGTTAGAATTGATTTGAGTTTGAAGTTGGTTTAGATTTGGAGTTTGACTTGAAAAAAAGAAAGCAAGGATTTGGTTTAAGATATAGGGTAGGCAACCTTTTCTAACACCCCTAAGGCATGACCTATTTATATGGCTAACTCTTTTAAGTCTCTAGGGTTAGGTTAAGTGTTCACCTAATCACTAGAAGTGTCTTAAGACTAAAAAACTCTTAGTGTCTAAGAGGAGTCCTATGTCTAAGATGGAGAGGTTGAGAGCTCATTCTAAAAATGAGGTCAACAAAGGGTGTCTAATAGGTGTGGTGTGACTGACAAGGCACAGTGATACCAAAATGATCAACAACACTAAATGATCATGAGCACTAATAGAAATGATCTACTCCTAACCCAAGGTATAGAAGGAATCAAGAGCTTAGTGCAATGTGACTCTATTCATGTCAAAGACATAAGAGAGTGAAGGAGGAATCTAATAGGGATTGAGTATGAGAACCTTACACTAAGGAAAAGGTTCAAGTCATCTATAGGGGGATGAGAAGTTTGATTTAATTTATGTCTCACTAGGGAGAAATTTGATTTGATTTATTGATTTAGGATTTGGTTCTCTACTAGGGATGAAAAAGTGAACTCTCCACTAGTGGAGCAAGTTCAAGTCATCCACTAAGGAGAAGAGGTTATGAAATCCACTGAGGGATTGGAATTTTGGATCTGTTAAGGAACCAGAAAGACCTGCATCTCACTGAGGAGAAGCAAGTTGATTTGTTTTGTTTGATTATTTGATTTGATTATTTTGTTTTGACTCTACTGGGGGAGGTTGATTTTGTTTTATATTTTAAATTTTTAATCTTGAGATGGACCCTATCCATTTGCGATGGATCGCATTGAGTAGAGGTCATGTTTGCCTTGGCCTAACTCAGATTTACCAATCTAAAGGGGTAGTCTACCAACCACATGGTAGGACTATCCAAGTAAAGTGGTTTCTTTTTTGGTATGCAGTAGCTATACTAAAAAGAAAGTATAATAGACTTATATCCTCCGAAGTAGGGATCAGTTATTGGGGTGATCCATTGGCAAGGCAACGGATTGAGCCCAACCTTAGGCTGACTATTGAGTGAACGCTACTGGGGGACTTAAATCAACTCAAAGATAGTCAAGATTAATTTCATTTTTTTAATTATTTTTGATGGATCACATCAGTTTGCAATGGAATGCACTGAATAGGGGCCATGGGCCTTAGTCTACATCAGATTTACCAATCCAGAAGTGTAGTCTACCAACCACATAGTAAGACTAGCTAACCAAAGGGATTTCCTTTCAATTTGCAATGGCAAAGTTAAGAAGAAAGTACGGGGACTCACATCTTCCAAAATAAGAAACCACTGGGGTGATCGATTGCTTGTGCAACAAATCAAACCCGACCTAGGGCTAACTATTAAGTGAATGCTGCTGGGGGACTTAAATCAACTCAAAGATAGTCAAAATTAATTTCATTTTTTTAGTTATTTTGATGACTTCTATTAGTTTGCGAGGGATCACACTGAGAATGAGCTTATATCAACCTAGACCTATCTCAAATTTACTGAACCAATGGGAGTCGGTTCTCGGACGAAGGGAGAACTATCCAACCAAAGGAGTGCCTTTTGATTTGCAATGTTCAATTCAGGGGAAGAAAGCATGGGGACTCACATCTTCCACTACAAAAGACCACTAATGTGATCGGTTGCTTGAGGAACAAATCGAACCTGACCTAGGGCTGCCATCAGTTTGCGATAGTCATGCTAGAAAGAATGCATAGTAGACCTATATCTTTCAAAGTGGAATGACTACCGGGATAACCTGCTTGTAGAAAAATAGATTGAACCCAACCTAAGGGTGACTATGGAGAGAGTGCCAACCCGGGGACTTATCTCAACTCAAGCGTAGTCAGGCAATTCCTATAAGTAGTTCTGTTGACACTACCCTAAAGATAGGATGCCTGCTTGGGAAAGGGGCCTCTAGAGGGGCTTTAATTCCTAATCCACAAGCGAAATAATTTGCTTATTTGCTTTGATTTTTTATCATGGACCCTGTCATTTGTGAGGGATCATACTGAGAAGAAGCTTATATTAACTTAGACATATCTTAAATTTACTGAACGAAGGGAGAACTTGCGCATCCACTGAACAAATTCTCTAACCACAGGGGTGGTTACTAGAAAAGGGAGATTATCCAATCCAAGAGTAACCCGGGTAGTGTCTAAATGGGGTCACAAAGGATGTGATCCAAGTAAAATGCCCACAGGGGAAAGGGGCCATTAAGGGCTTGATCTAAAACCGAGAAAATATAATATGCATAGGTATGGGTCAACAGCGCAATCCACCCAAGAAGATCGCTATCAAGATAGCAACAACTAAGGTGTGTTTACAAGCCCTAGAAGAAATGGGACTCACATCCTCCATAATCGATTGTTGGGATAGTCTTGATAGGTGTATCCGATCTAAGGTGACTACTGAGTGAATGCCATTGGGGGACTTATATTAGCTCAAGAGTAGTCAAGAGGAAAGGAGCCATTGGGGACTTATCCTAAACCTCAAATATACTTGACCTAGTTAGTACATGATGATTAGTTCAAGAAGAAAGTATGGGGACTCACATCTTCTTAAACAAAGTCAACATGAGGTAGCTTACTGGCTGCACAGTGAAAACCACCAAACTAATAAGGCCCTCATTGGTTTGCAATGGTTAAGCTAGAAAGAAATCATGGGGACTCACATCTGCCCAACAAGTTGGGGTGACATACTAAAAAGGTAGCAGGTAAACTCGACCTAGAGCAGCTAATGAGTGAGTGCCATAGGGGATTTACTCCCATAACAAAATAGCCCGAGATAAAATATTTGTGCTTATTTTATGCTTGTGTTAAAGAGAATAGGATGCCTCTTGGGTTATCTCACACCTACCCTAAACACACTTGGGAAATTGGATGAAATGGTGCCACAGATGGCAACTGGGATTCCTTCCAATAAAGGATGTCGCTTGGGTTCTCTTACACCTAAGTTGTGCTAATTGAAATAGGATGCCTCTTGGGTTCTCTCACACCTATTCTAGTAGCACTGAAAAATTGTGTTTGATTGTGTTCATGTTGTGAAAGAGGGATAGGATGCCTCTTGGGTTCTCTTACACCTATCCTAACACATCATGGTGGATTCGCAAGACAAGCAAACAACGCTTTGAAAGAAGAAAACATTTTGATGAATTGGAATAAAATTTTTGTTATTTTGTTAATAATTGTTCTCAAACATATTTTGCAGGTAATATTTCTTCAAATAGAGCTCATTAGTTGAAAGTATTGGGTGCACCACTTTACAATCAATGAGTTGATAGGATCCTTCTTAGTAAGCCCTCTCTATGACAAAAGGGTCTTCCCAAGTGGGTTCAAACTTGCCTCCCATCTTTCGATAGACAACAATTGGTCTCCTTAGGACTAATACAAGTTCTTCGACTTAGAAAGCCCTAGGGTGGACCAGCTTGTTGTTGGCTCGGTATAACTCAAGGTTCTGTCACGCCTGTAGGAATTTCTCCTACCATAGTGGTTTAAATTACTTTCCATCCTTCAAAGCACTAAAGTAGGTTTTTCAATGATCGGAAGTAGAATCTTGATTTGGGAAGTTTTGAAATAGACTAAAGAGTTTAAACTATCTATATTTAGTGTTGATTAAAGTCTTTCTTCTCTTGGGTTGAACCTTAGAGGCTGCATCTTTGATGTCACTTCAATTTCTTTTGAATCCATTTTTGTTATCCCATGATGCTTTACTACAAGCCTTAGAGACTTCCCCAAAGTCATTCTTGTTGTATGTTCTAAGGGTTCAACTTCAAACTGTAGTGTCATAACTAATTGAAGACAACTACGTAGATCGTAATGATGGTCTTCCTCTTCTAATCCTAGTGATTAAAGAAAGGCATGACTTTATAGCGGTATACTCTAATGGAAATGATAAGTTCAAATGACTTCTCATCCTTTGGCATCATTTGACCCATCCTTGAATAAGGAGACTGCATGCAAAGAGGTTTTGTTCACTGGCAAATTTGAAGTAGGGAATGTGATTGCCTAACTGAAATTTTCTGAATCGGCACATGTGTGAATTTAAATATCTTTCATTTTTGACCCTGGGCGTCAAACAACCAACTCAGAATTAAATCTGTCAGAAAAAAATCTGTGGTGAAAATTTTCAATTCTTCATCTAATATTTCTTGAAGAGAATAAAAATAAATGAAGAACCAAAAATATTCTCAAACACTTCTTGTGTTGGATGACACGTAGATCTACAAATATTCTTATTAGGATGATCAAGTACAGCATTGATGAATGGTGTACTATCTTGAGAGATAGAAGTCACCATCCTAGAAATGCACCTAATCGCCTTAATAAAGACTCCTAAGGACTATGGGTCTTCATAATGTACCAGAGATTCTTCCCCTACTTTACATGGAAAAGTAAAGCAGGATTTATTCTAAACCGGGT
Source organism: Cymbidium sinense (assembly GCA_021442155.1). NCBI lineage: Eukaryota > Viridiplantae > Streptophyta > Magnoliopsida > Asparagales > Orchidaceae > Cymbidium > Cymbidium sinense. Next base: position 101,502,448 of record CM038229.1, read on the forward strand.
TCATTAAGTTCCTATGAAGGCAAGCCCTCATAGTTAATTACATCCTAAGGAATGAGATTTCTTAAGAATACTCTCAATTAAGGTAAATAATCATTGTCTCCAAAGATTTCAAAGATAGGACTATCAATCAATTGATTTATTTTTAAAAAATTAAGTAGGATTGATCAAGATGAGGGAGTTACTATTGAAGCCAAATGAAGATAAGAAGGGGATGCTTAGGATACTAGGAAACCTAGAAAGCATCCCAAACTATCCTATGGTTGGGCTTTATATTTTTAAAATTGAGGTGATTTATTTGTTTGAGTTAAATTTTTATTAAAAATCTAGGGCTTATAGTTTCATGATAAAAGATAATTGAAATTCTTAAGAGGTGAGGATTTATGCTTGTAGCCCACAAAGGGAAGTACCAACCTCTAAACCTAAATCTAGGGAGCTCTGGCGAGGGCCAAAAGCATGACCTAAATCTAAGGCAAAATGGGTATTTTATTTACCTCCACAAGAGAGGATAAACCACTCGACTGTTGGACTTACAATTGCCTTGGGGTGGCTGATAACTAACTTCTATGATTTTAAATACATATAGGCAAATCATATGCCTTTGCAAGATAGCTAAGCTGTTATTTATTTAGAAAGAGACTAAGTCTTTAAACACACTCCCTAAGAGACTAGAACATATAGGGCATGATTAATGACTTAAATCTAATGTAAATTTTTATTATGTTTTATTTTCATTTTGGACAATCAATTTGACACAGGATTTAGGATTCATATGCCTAATGCATGAGAAATTAGATTATGGGCCAAAATCAGTAGAAATGAGGTGTATTTCCACTATGGCTCTCAAAGTTCAAGCCAAGTTCTCTGGCAAAGGTGGAAGCCCTCCATAATAAGAGTGAAATAAGATGCTTTTTATGCATGATGTGAAACATACAACATCCAGCTAAGGGGTTGCTAAATCTTTTATCTTGTTTTATAACTTAAGCCTTAGGTGAGGTTATGAGTTATTTATTTTTAATTTAAATTGATTAGTTGGATAGAAAATTTATTTTCCTAAGAGCTTAATTGTCATCCAGGTCATACATTAAAGCAAGGAAGAAACTAGGAAAATATGCCATCTTAATGCACAAGCTAAACAAACATCAAAAAATTTATAAAGCTAGCAAAAAATAATAAAAGGCTTTTTGTGGTCAGGCTTCACCGCATAAACCCAAAAACAAATTGGGCAGCCGAGCTCTACCCTTATACAACTCAGATTACAAAAATAATACATGCTATGGGGGTCTTCATTTCTTCATTTCTTCATTTCTTCCTTCTCTTTATTTTGATTTGATTTGCTCCAAAGGCATCACAGGGCACCCCAGGGATTAAGCCTTTTGGCCACTACTCATCCTAATCCCCCATAAAACTAATCCTAATTCCTAATGCAAAATTACATTAAAAATAAGAAAAATAAATCCAGCTACACCTGCAAAATAAATGTTAGCTAAACACACCATACAATCCAAATAATTATATGAATAATTTGTACTTAGCACCCCACACATGGGTAACCAAGTCCACCTATCTTAATTTGGGTTATGCTTAGGGGTATAAGCAATCTGCAGAGCAAAAGTATTTTTATTTTATTACAACACCCCTTAAGCACAATTCCCTACAGAAAATATGATTAGGCTAATAACGGCCTAACATCCAGACTACGCACATTCACTCTAACATCCAGTCTAAAATATTACATCACAAAATAGAACACAATACCATTGATCACAACACATCGACCTAACCTAATTCTAGGGTCGGTGACCTAGTATTCTAATGTGTGAAAGAGGGGTTCGTGTGGTTAGGATTTGCTAGGCTCCTTTAAGTTCAAGTTTTGATATGAAGTTTGAATTTGTTTATTTTTTTATACCTTTGGTTGATTTCAATTCAAATGGTTTAGTGAGCTAATTCTCATTTTTATATTTATTTTATTTGGTTAAAGTAGTGTTTAGGTTTTCAAGAATGAGAAATAGAATGAATTTCATGTTTAGGTGAAACTCACTTTATTCCACATCCTAAATCCTAATGGAGTTTCCAAAAGTCTAACTAAGATCCTTAAGTATCTTAATTAATCTATTTTTATGTTACTTGTGTTTTGATTAATTTTGTTTCTTCTATTTTAATTAAGTTGGATTTAATTCATTAGTTTGTTCTTTTGATATGATTCAATTTATTTCATTTGATTTGGTTTACTTTTGTTTAGGTTTATGTTGATTTTGTTTTACTTTAATTGTTTTGATTCCAATTATCTTTAATGAGTTTACAAAGTTAAAGTTTTAGTGTTGAATTATTCTTTAATGAGTTTACTTTAAAGTGTTGAACTATTCTTAACATTTCATTAACCTTTAAGTTCTTTAACTTAAGGTATTTAACATTTTTCTTTTCCTTAATAATATTTATTTCATTTATTTTAGTTATAATTTTATTAGCTTAGAGTTTAATTAAAGTTTTAGTTCAAATTATTTCATTTCCTTTCTTTAAGTTGTTTCATGTTTACTTTGATTAGTTTAATTTATTTTATGGTATTATTTCACAAGGTTAGTTCATTTTATTTTGATTGATTTAATTTAATTTATGTTAGCTTTATTTTATTTAGGTTAGTTCATTTCTTTTAATTGAATTTTGTTTTAACTTTACATTAAGTTTAGTTATATTAGTTTCATTTAATTTGATTTATGATTACTTGAAAATGTTTAAGTTAAAATTTGACTCCTTTCTTAGCATTACATTAAGTTTGGTTATATTGATTTAATTTAATTCGATTTATGATTACTTGATTCATTATTTTATGATTACTTGATTCATTATTCAATGTTTATGTTAGTTTCACTTAATTTGATTGAGTTTAAATTGTTTATTAATTTTATTTTAGGTTTAGTTATATCGGTTTAATTTAGTTTGATTTATGATTAGTTGATTCATTATTCAATTTTTATGTTAATTTCATTTAATTTGATTAAGCTTAAGTGTTTATTTATATTAGGTTTAGTTATATTGGTTTAATTTAGTTTGATTTATGATTAGTTGATTCATTAATCAATGTTTATATTAATTTCATTTAATTTGATTAAGTTTAAGTTGTTTATTAATTTTATATTAGGTTTAGTTATATTGGTTTAATTTAGTTTTATTTATGATTAGTTGATTCATTATTCTATGTTTATGTTAATTTCATTTAATTTGATTAAGTTTAAGTTGTTTATTAATTTTATATTAGATTTAGTTACAGTGGTTTAATTTAGTTTGATTTATGATTAGTTGATTCATTATTCTATGTTTATGTGAATTTCATTTAATTTGAATAAGTTTGACTTATTTATTAATTAATTTTGTTTGGAAACTAATCCTATGTTTATTAATTTTAAATCTTGAGATAATGTTGATTTGGTTTGATTCTTAACATAATATTATGTTAATTAGGTTATTAAATTTCATTTGCATTAATTAATTTAGTTTGTTAAATTTGGATTATGTTTGAGGTTTATGTTATCTCTTTTAGATTAAGTTAGTAAGTTGATTTAATTCAATTTATGTTAACCTAATGTGGTTAGGTTAAGGTTTTATATTTATTCTTAGATTAGATAAAGTGCAAGTGTTGAGATTCATTAAACATTTGTTTTAATTTAAGTTATTTAATTATGGATTTGTAAGCTTAAGGTTTAAGTTCATTAATTTGATTTAGTATTTTTGACTTAGATTTGTTCACGGATTATTCTTAACTTAAAGTACTTAGGTTAATTATCAATCTTATTTAATCTGATTTAATTGACCTTTAAATTCATTCTCGGTTTAATTAAAGGTGAGTTATTCCATTAAATTTTATTGATTCAAAGTTTAATGTTTAAGTTGATTAATAATTTTGTTAATCTAAGGTTCTATTTCATTAACTTAAGATTGAATTTGATCATTTCAATTGACTTAAGATGTTTAGATGAACTACCTTTAATATTTTTGATGTTTGATTAAAGTTGGTTCATTATTATTATGTGATTTAATGGGTTAATGAATTTCCTTAATCCATCATTGTTTAACATTGATCTAAGGATTTACAATTTTAACAACTCCTAATCCAAAGAACATTTAGCTTTGAAAATTTGCTGGCAAGTGGGGTTACATGCCAATTTCATGTGTTCAAGGTTTCATTTTGATTAAATTTATGATTAGGGAGTAATTAAGGTTTTAACTATTTCATTAAAACCTAAATTAAGCCTAATTCAATGAGATCCAGTTAAGAATTATATTTTTCATAGATTCCTCACTGAAATATGTCTTCAATGAGGTTTTATTCATAATTTTTGGATTATTGGTTGATTTATTATGATTTAATTAAGTTTAGGTTATTTAATTCATTTAATTTCTTAATTAAGTCAATTTAAGGATTATTGGACTTAATTGAGCTTTACTGATGCTTTAATGTTCACTGAAGTTCATTAGGGTGATTTAAGGTTGTTGGATTAAAATTCCATAATTTCATTAAGGATTAATTAATATATTAATTAAGCATGTGAAATTGTAATTTTAATTAAATCCAGTGAATTAAATCCTAAAAAATTCACCTAAAGTGTGTTTTATGCTTAATTTCTTTTCCCCAAAGTTTCATATTAATTAGATTATTAATTTGAGAATAATTAGGGTTTAAAATTTTTTAATTAAACCCAAATTAAGGAAAAAAATACCAAATAAAAATTAGGGATTTTAATTTCTATGGATTCCTCTCATCAAGATGAATCTGTAGAGCCCTCATTTAAATTTTTCTGATTTGTATTTATTTTTCTATGATTTTAAGAAATTTTTTTACTTTTTTAATTAATTTAAACCATTGCTTAAAGGTTATTATGTGGTGCGGGGTGCCCGCATAAACGCAGGGTGCGTGGCATGCTTGCATGGTGTGTTCCATCACATGGCACACACAATTGGTCCACACGGAGCAATATGGCATCCGCACGCCGGTCAAACCCAAGATCTGGGTGCCCAATCAAAGATCGAATCAGGTTAATCCCGCTCGTAAGAGTTTTAAATCAACGGTGCGCTTAGATCTGGACTGTCTATTTCTTTTAAAAGAAACAGATGATCCTGATTTCATCTCTCCCAACCTCTACGAGAGCCAAGAACCGTCCATAATTTTTTCTCAATTCTGAACGATCTAAGCAATAAAATTGAGTGATTTCAATTGCTACACGATCATTGAAAGAGATCTTATGATTCTATATGATTTGATCTCATTGGAGATCAAATTTTCTTTATAAAAGATCACAACCAAAAGCTTAAGGAAAAATGACGGGGTGTTGATGGCATACCTTGATCCATTGATCAAATGGCTTTAGAATTGATTCCTATAGCTTCGGAACCTGGAAGTGAGCTTGCTCACCAAAGGAATTGGATCCTAGCATTGCGGATTGCTCCCTAGACCAACTATGCTTTTGGTTTTCAGGCTTTGGTTGTTCTCCTTGTTGTCGACTGTGTGAGAGGTGGGGAGAATTTAGTTTGGGTTCTGTTTGAAGTTGTGAAGGTGAGGGCAGAGCTTGTTTTGCTTGAGGTAAAGTGGAAGTGGGAATTCTCATTTGGCTGACCCCCCTTTTCTCCTTTTTCTTCATTTTTCTTGAATGGGAGTGGGATTGCAAGCCTTGGTCCCTAGCTAGCATTGCTGCTTTCACTTGAAGGTAGCCTTCTCCCTAATTGGTGACTAAGGGATGGGTTTGTGCAAATGGGAATGAAGTGGCATCTTTGACTTCCTCCCCCTCCTCTTTTGCCATTTGGAATTTAGTGTGAAGTAATTAGGGAATTATTTAGGACCTAATCAAGGTTATTAAGAAGCCTTAATTGGATTCCAATTGATTTCATAAGTTTTAGTTCACATTGTGTTTAATAAATTAATTTTAATTTAAATGGGGAAAATGATCTATTTGACTAAATTAAACCCAATGGGGGATTGAGTTATGTTCATATGATGATTTGGATGCTTTTGGTTCAATGGATTTGAATTGGTTTGTTCTAGGTTTGGGTTTGACTCACTTGGGTTCAAAAGGGTTAAATTGGTCAAGTTGACAAATTTTACTGATTTTACCAATTTAGGTTGGGTTAGGTGCTAAGTTAAGTTCAATTGGTTAATTGAAAGTGATTGTAGGCTTTGGTTTGGTTTAATTTGGAATTAATTTGATTTTGGCCAATTTGACCTTTTAGGTCAATTTGGGCTAGGTTGGGTCAAGTTGACCAATTTGGTCAACTTAAGTTTAATTATAGCTTTGGTCAAGTTCAATAAATAATTTGGAGTAAACTTGAGCCATTAGTTACAATTAATTTGGATCAAATCATGATTTGACCTATTTTACACTTTTAGTCCAATTTGGGTCAATTTAAGTTTGATTTGGGTTGACTAGGATTTAGTTTGATAATAGTGATTTATGTTTATATTTGAGTCAATGATTGAAGGAATGATTGACTCATGGAAAAATCCATGAGTCTTAGGTTGATTTAGATATTATTTGGTCAATGTTTAAGAAATTGACTAAGAGAGCTAAAGTTAGGAATTTGATTTAATTTGGGTTAGGTTTTGGCTATTTAAATTTATATTTCATTTATATTTATGAATATAAATGAGAATGTAAATGGGTTATGAGAAAACATTTTGAGTTTGGAGTGATTTTGATTTGATTTGAGCAAAGTCCATAAGATGAAATCAAAAGGGCTTAAGAAAGATTTTGGATTTGGAATTGACCATGGGTTTCAATTATTTGATTTGGAATTGATTCATAATTTGAGAAAATTAATTGAGTTGAAATTAATTTGAGATTTTAATTTGAAGTTTGGTTTGAAAGAAGGAAGCAATGATTGGGTTTTAAGCAATAGGGTAGGCAAATCTCCTTAATACCCCTAAGGCATAACAATCCTATGGCTAACTCTTTTGAGTCTCTAGGGTTAGGTTAAGTGTTCACCTAATCACTAGAAGTATCTTAAGACTAAGATACTCTTAGTGTTTAAATGGTCCTTATGTCTATGATGGAGAAGTTCAAAGCTCACTCCAAAAGTGAGGTCAATAGTGAGCCAATTACATTAGGTCCATTTCTTTCTTAGGTACATTGTTGATTTAAATTCAATATGGTTGCATATCATATATTGGCTCATAATTGTTAGGTTAATTATATTAAAGTGATATAGGTAAGAGATAATTAATGGACTTAATTCATACCTTAACCTAGACAAAATATAAAATCAACTTAATAGTTCTAAAAATTAAACTAAACTAATACACATATGAGGGAAATGGGTTAGGACCTGCAAACACCCTTTTCATATTTCCTAAATCAAACTCAAAATAAAAAATAAAAATCTCTTTAAGAAATATTGATTCTCTTTAAATGATCTTATTTCATAGTATTATCTTTAGGAATTAATTAGGGTGAATGAAGTTACATGCTTACATCACTTTATTTCTTTCCAAGCATGTTAAATATTGTGTGCCATATGAAAATCATGCATTCATATCTTTTAAAAAATCAAAATAAATGAAATGTTTCCTTTATATCAAATTACATATTTTGGCTAAAGTAAGAATATGATGGCTATTATTACTATTAAATCAAAAATTATTTTCAAAACCTATAAATTAAATATCATAAATGAAGGTATGCTACTTATAAATACTAATAAACTTGCATGTCGTTATGATATAAAATGTGTTATGTGATTTTCTTCTCTTTTCTTACATAGGTTTGTATAGGATTTGCAAAGTGTATAGTTCATCTGAAAAGAACACAACATTTGCTTAAATTCATTCCTATATACTTCTATGTCATGGCTTAAGAAGGACCTCCACATCACACATGTAAATTAAACAACCAAAATCAATCAAACAAACATACACCTTTTGTATGATTCTTTTTCCATTCATTTATTTTGTACATGCACATGTATTTAAGAAAAATGGTATATTAGTCTGGACATCCTGGGGTTGCGAGGGTTTAAGTAGCACTAAGAAGGTCTTGTACCTTATACTCTTGGTGTAGAAAATAATGGTGTCATACTCATTTATGTCTTTCATACATGTAAATGTGCATTTGATTAATGGATAAAAGAATCCCTCTCTTTTCTACTTAACAAAATCATGCATCATAAAGCATCCAAATTTTCTTAAGCAACATCCCTTAGCATTCATCATTAAGGTGTGCTAAATATTTACATTTGCATCTATATATATGCTTAGGATCATTTCATATGCATGATACACATGTTGGAAAGAAACAAATTATTGTGTTTTATGTGATAGTAATTCACCTTAATTAATCTTAAAATACCTTTCTCATTGAATAGGTTTATTTAGAGAAAATCTAAACTTAGAATTAATTAAAACACATAACAAAATATTCACTAAACAAAAATACTAATAAATCTACCTTAGAAATTACTTAAAGTATGGAGGAAAGAAAAGTTCTCTTCTCTTTTCCTCTCTTTACAACACTTAGTAATTAAGTGTAGGTTAATTCAACCCAAAATAAATCATCAAATAAAATTAACAAATTAACTAAATCACTTAAATGAAACCACCCACTAAGTTGAAACTTCTCACATTTAGAAAACTCTAACCTTAAAGCCTGGCTAAGACATACCACACAAGCCTTAAATGGCACACACATTAGGCTAAGTCACCATTTCTAGCTCTATGTTCAGGCGATGCATGGTTTGATACTTGATTTTTTTTATGATGTAATATTTTAGTCTGGATGTTAGGATGCATATCGAGATGGATGAAAGCGATCTTACTTTGAGGGATTGTGCTTAAAGGGCATTATAATAAAAAATATAAACACTTTTGCTATGCAGATTTTTTATACCCCTAAGCATAATCCAAAATAGGCCAGGTGGACTTGGTTACTCATGTGTGGGGTGTTAAGTTTAATTTATTCATATACATGCTTGGGATTGTGTGGTTTGTTTAGCTAATCTCTATTTTGTCAGTTTTAGTTAGATTTACTTTTCCCATTTTCATGTAATTTTTCTAATTAGGATTTGGAATGAATGTTATGAGAAATTAGGAAGAACATTGGTCATAAGACTATGTCTTATGTACCATGTGTGAGCCATTGGAGCAATCACATTCCAACCAAGCCAAAAAGAAGAAAGAAGAAAAAAGAAAAAAAAAGAAGAAATGAAGAATGAAGGCCCCCATAACATGAATTCCTTTCTTTTTGATTGTAATTAATTCATTTGTAATCTGGGTTGTATAAGGATAGAGCTCGGCTATCCAATTTCTTTGGGTTTGTGCGGTGGAGCATGACCATAAAGGCCTTTTATTCTTTTGCACTAGCTTTATAAATTATTTGATGTTTGTTTAGCTTGTGCATTAAGATAGCTTATTTTTCCTAATTTCTTCCTTGCTTTGATGAATGGCCTGGATGTAATTAGGCTCTTAGGGAAAAATAAATTTTCTATCAAATTAATGAACTAAAAATTAAAAATTAATAACTCATAACCTCATCTAAATCCTAGGTTATAAATCAAGATAAAAGATTTAGCAACCCCTTAGCTGGATATTGTATATTTTACATCATGCATTAAACTCTTGATTATGGAGGGCTTCCACCTTTGTTAGGGAACTTGGCTTGACCTTTGAGAGCTATGGTAGAAACATGCCTCATTCTTACTGATTTGGGCCCATAACCAATTTCTCATGCATTAGGCATATGAATCCCATAGCCTGTGTCAAATTAATTATCCAAAAATAAAATTAAAACAAAATAAAAATTTATATTAGATTTAAGTCATGAATCATAACCTACATGATCTAGTCTCCTAGGGAGTGTGTTTAAGGACTTAGTCTCTTTCTAAATAAACAATAATCTTGAAAAACATATGACTTGCCTACATGTATTTAATATCAGGGAGTTAGTGGCCACCCGGACTAAGTCCAAATGTATTGGTTTATCCTCTCTTGTGGAGGTAAACCATATACCCATTTTGTCTTAGATTTAGGTCATTGCCAAAGCTCCCTAGATTTATGTTCGAGGTTATTTCTCTTGGGCTACATAAATCCTCACCTTCTTAGACATTACCATGGCCTTGTATCATAGAATTGTAAGTCCTGGATTTCTAATAAAAAATCAACTCAAATAAATAATTTTCTTCAAATTCAAAAATATAAAGCCCAACCATAGGATAGTTTGGGATGCTTACTAGGCTTCCTAGTATCATAAGCATCCCCTACTTATCTCTCTTTGGTTTCGATAATAACTCTCTCCTTTTGACCAATCCCACTTGATCTTCTAAAAATAAACCAACTGATTGATAGTCCTATCTTTGAAATCTTTGGAGACAATGATCATTTACCTTAATTAAGAGTATTCTTAAGGAATCTCATTCCTTTAGAAGTAATTAACTATGGGGGCTTGCCACCATAGGGAACTTAATGAACTAGGTTTAAAATAAACACTGCTTTACTTTTTCATGTAAAATAGGGGAAGAATCTCTAGTACTTCTGAAGACCCATCGTCCTTAGGAGTGTTTATTAAGGTAATTAGGTCCATTGTAGGATGGTGACTTCTATCTCGACATACATACAATGTCATACCTGATCACCCTAATAAGAACATCTGTGCATCTACACGGTGTCCAACAAAGAAGAAGTTTTTATTTTTTTTGTCTTCATTTAATTCATTTTTAGATGAAGATAAGAATAAAAATAATAAAAATTCACCATGGTACATTCAAAGACCCATCATGCCTTAGGAGTTCTTATTAGGTGATTACGTCCATTATAGGGTGGTGATTTCTATCTTTTGAGATAGTGCACCATTCTTTAATGTCGTACCCGATCATTTCAATAAGTACCTCCTAAGATATGCATGGTGTCCCACATCTCAAAAATAAATACCACATGCGCTAACTAAACAAATCACCAAATAATTTTATAAGTTAACACAAAATAATAATAGACCAGTGCAGTTGGGTACCGCCGTACAACCCAAAAAAAAGATGGGTAGCCAAGCTCTACCCTTATATAACCCGAAATATCAAAGAATAATTAAAATTTGAATGAATAAATGCTATGGGGGGGTCTTTATTCTTAACTCCTCCATATTCTTCCTTCTTTCTCTTGATTTGGTTCACTCCTTTGATTTAGATGTGCTTGCTTCAAAGGCATCATAAGACATTCAATGATAAAGCCTTCTAGCCACTGCTCATCCTTATCCCTCATAGCGCTAATCCTAATTCTTATTTCAAAATTACATTTATATATGGAAAAGTAAATCTAACTATACCTGCAAAATAGAGATTAGCTAAACATACATACAATCCCAAGCAGTTATATTTATAATTTGGACTTAGCACCCTGCACATGGGTAACCAAGCCCACATGTCCTAATTTGGATTATGCTTAGGGGTTTAAGCAACCTGCAAAGACAGCACTTATATTTATTTTTAAGCACCCCCTTAAGCATAATCATAAGACAATTAGATCTAACATTAGGTCAATAACACAACATTCAATCTAAAATAATACATCATAAAATAAAGCATACATCACATCATGCACCATCCTAACTTAGGACTATAAGTGGTGATTTAATTCAAATATGTATATTAAGGCTTATGTGGTATGTCTTACTAAGCATTAGAGTTATATTTTTCTAAGTGTGGAGAGATTTAATTTAACATGAAAGGTTAGTTTCACTTCAACTTGTTTAATTGATTTAAGAATTTTTAATTTGTATTTTCTTTTGTTTCATTTGATTTACACTTAGCAACTAAGTGTTATAAAGAGAAGGAAGAGGATTACCCTCTTTCATCCCTACCTTAAGCCATGTCTAAAGCAAATTAATTTGATTTTGTTCTCTATAGTGAATGACTTATTACACATTTTTTTAAATTAATCCTAATTTTTTGTTCACATTAAATAATCTTATTTAATATTAAAAGCTTCTTAAGATTAATCTATTTGAATTACTATCACATGACATATATCAAATCATTCATTTCTATCATATATAACATGCATATGATTTAATATCTAGCATATCTATACATGCAACATGTTTTAATATATTTAAATGAAGGATGTATGTGTACATTTCAAATTTATCTTTTCATTTGATTGAATTATTTAGTATATATAAGTTTAAAGCTCTGTCTAAATTCTTATAGAAAGATACATAAGAATAAAATTAAATAGGTACGTGCCGTTGTTAACCAGGGAAGTGAGATAATCAAATGACCTCCTTGGGGCTACTCAAAGTCTCATATTCTCGAGATGTCCAGACTATATACCCATTTCATTCAAACATATGTAAATTTGCATACATGAACATAAGAAAGAGAACTTCAAATCAAATTATTAGATAATTCAATCATTTAAATGATTATGAATGCATGTATTTTTAATAGAAAAGAGGATTATCATTTTCTAATTAAACATACACATGCATGTATAAAATACATAAATGAGTACATGCCTTTGTTAACCAAGGAAGTGAGGTAATTAAATGACCTCCTTAGGACTACTTAAAGACTCGTGTTCCAGGGATGCCTAGACTACATACCCATTTTACTTAAATACATACACATGTATTCATAATTAAGAGGATGAGAATCATGCAAAGATTATATTTTCTTTAATTGAATTATTTATGTACATGATTTAAAGCTCCATCTAAATTCTAATGTTAAAATACATAAGGATGAAATCAAATGAGTACGTGCCTTTGTTAACCAGAGAAGTGAGGTAATCAAATGACCTCCTTGGGGCTAGCTAAAGCCTCGTATTCCCAGAATATCCAGACTATATACACATTACCATTCAAACCCATGTAAACCAACATATGAATAAAGGAAAGAGGACTTAACATTCATATTCTTAAGCTATAAGCACGTACACTTCTTATGTATTTGTAATTAACATCACCACATATGTTATTATTCATTTATAACCTTTTATAGAATACATTTGAATTTAATAATGATAGTAGCCACACCTATATCAAGTTAAATCAACACATGCAAGCTTGACATAAAAGAAATTTCATTTTGATTTAATTATTTTTGAAAGATATGAATGCATGAAACCAAATGACATACAATATTTAGCATGATTGGAAAAGGAATAATCAAATACAAAAATGTGATTCATTCAATCAAATTAATTCTTAAGGACAAAATTATTAAATAAAATTATTTAAAGTAAACCAAAGCATCTTTATCAATTAAGTTTTGGATTTTGGTTTGATTTAAAAGAGGAATAGAACTAACACTTGTTATCTAATCTCGTTCTCACATTGCTAATATGATTTGGTTTAAGAAGAGGTAATTAGGTGAATTTTATCAATTCATTAAGTTGAATTCTTAATTAAGTCAATCAATAACCCTTACCTATGTTACCTTAATGTAATTAACCAAACAATTATGAGCCAACATGATATGCACATGAATGAAAAATAAATTTGCAATGATCCTAGAAAATAAAGAACATAATATAATTGGCTCACAATTGATAGTTAATTGGATTAAGAAACTTAATTAAGTACTCTTATGGCTTCCCCACACATATGGATTAACCATAATTTCCTAAAGCCCTTTATGTTATTAAATACATAAAGATCTACCCATTATTCAATTAATTAGGATTTTCTGTGAATATGATTTGATTAATTAATTAATTAATTAATTAATTAAACACTTTATTAATCATATTTTAATTAATTTTTCCTTTAAATGGATTTGACTTAGGAAAAGATTAGGAAAGAGGTCCTAACCCCATTCTCCTTGCTCATTTACTGTTCAACAGTGATTAGCAATCTTAATTAATTATCTCTTTACTGTTTGAGAGGTTAATTAATTAATTAGGTTAATTAAGAGAGTGATTAAGGCTCAAATAATTAATTACCCCAATTAACTACATAATAAATCCCAAGAAAATTATGGGAGGTAGAGTTCATCCCATTAAACTAACCCACAAAGTTTAGAATTATTACCTAAGTAATTAATAAGTAATTAAGCTAATTAAGTTTTAATTAAACCCAAAATTAACTCTCTATTATTGTTCAAAATCATTAAAATTAAATTTAAATGATTCTCCTCTAAAATACCTTTAAAATGAGTGTTTGATTGTATTTTTTTTATTTTTTTTATGATTTCTTATGATTTATGAAAGTTTCAGCCATTAAAAAAAATTAATTAGCCCTAATTAAGCTTAATCCCATCGGCACCATGCAGGTTGCTGACGTGGTGTGCTTTCCACCTAGCACCTCGAGATTGGTCACTTAAATATTGCTAATGCGGCATGCTTTCCACATGGTGCCTATGGATTGGTCACTTAAATGCACTAAGCGTAGTAGACTTTCATCTCCATCCCGTCTCGACGGATGATCAAACTGTTTGTTAAGGATTAAAATTAGAGAAATCTAACAGATTAATCACGACCGTCCATTTCGATGACACGAAATGGACGGTGTGTGATCCATCGTTACACGATGAAGGATGAGGCCCATTCCTCGCCAATTCGAAGCTTGAGCTTGGATCAACTCCAAATGGATCTCACACCTTCACGTAAAGGATTCGAATGGATCCAATGGCTAAGATCACATGACATTCAACTTTCCTTCAAAAGCACAAATGAAAATCATCTAAAGCTCTATTTTAATAGAATTACCTCGTTGAAGCTCAAGACCGATGGCAAATTTGATTGAGGAAGCTTCGTCTAGTGGAGACGAAGCATTATTGAGTAGCACTTGGATCATTTCCTCCTCGTTCGCTTGATGGACCAATATTCAATGCTTTGGAGCTCAATTTTGATCGAACTACCTTCTGGTCAAGGTTGGGAGATGATTCGCTCTTTTGCTCGAATGGGTTGGTGTGTGAAGTTAATTTGGATTTGGTGAAGACATGGGAGAGTTGGATCGAAGGAGGGGATGTCATATTTCAGTAAGAATGAGAATGAGGTTTTTCGATAAGGAAACGGGCTTAGAAACGTGAGAGATGGCTCTAGCAGCTCGTCTTGAGTAGCTAGGGCTCTGAGGATGCTCAATGTCTCAATTAGAATAGGAATGAGGGGTTGACCTATTTTGGGCTCTAGCGCTCACCACCTAATATCGGGTGGCGGGGATGAGGTGAGTCACCTTTGAGTGGGTGAAGGTGACGGAGTGGCTACCAAGAGGGATAGTGGTTGTCCTATGCAAACCAAGTGCTCTAATGGGGATGTGAGGTGAGTTCACCTCCCCATGGGTAATGACCGACCCAACCACCCCTTGGGTCAGGTTGGGCAATGTCCTAGGTGCCTAGGTGGACCAATGAGAGAATGCCTAGTGGTCAAAAAGAAGAAATGACCACTTAAATGGATGGTTTGTCTCATGTGATACCTTTAATCCATTGAGTATAATGCTCATTTGGCATTGGATTTGATTTATGCTGCTCAGCCCAAGTTTCAAGTGATTTGGAATTGATTTGATTTGATTTGACTCAATTTGACTCATGTAGGTCAAATTGGGTCAAAATAAGAGTTGGGTTAAGTTCATATGGTCTTTTGGAATATTTTGGTTTAATTGGTTTTATTTAGTTTGGCTTAGATTTTATTTTGGTTCATTTGAGTTCATTTGAGTCAAATGGGTCAAGTTAACCAATTTGACCAAATTAAATAAATTGGCTTGGGTTTGGTGTTGGTTTGGATTTGATTGACCAATTGAAGATAATTGTAGGCTTTGGTTTGAATTAATTTGAATTTGATTTTGATTTAGGTCAATTTGACCCTTTAGGTTCAATTAATATGTCAATTGGTCAAATTTGGTTCAATTATGGCTTTAGTCAAGTTCAACAATAAATTTGGAATGAAATTGAGCCATTGGTTGTAATCAATTTGGTTTATATTTTGATTTTACCTAATTTAGCTCTTTAGGTCAAATTGGGTCAACTTTGCTCAAGTGGGCCAATTGGGTATGGTTTGGCTCAATTGAAGGTCAAGTTATATTCAATATTGATTTTGAGTTGGTATGAATCATTGTTTACAAGGGATTTGGCTTTACAATTTAGCTAGTTTGGGTTCATATGGATTTAGAGGATTAATTTGGTCAAAGGACCAAGTTGACAATTGATCAACCAAGGGTGAACAACAATCATGATAGGATGTTTAGATTTGCATGGTTCAATCCAATTTAGGTTGAATTGAAGTTTGGCTTAAATGGGTCCTTTAGGTCACTTTGGGTCAAGTGAACCTAAATAGGTCAACTAGCTTGATTTTAGGTTGAACTGGATTTAGTTGAGTTTATATATGGGTTTAGGATTAATATATAAATCCAATTGCAATTGATTTGAGTTTGGATGAGTTTTGGTTCATTTGGATATTTCAAGTCAAAATGGCTAAGTTGAGTTTGACTTGGGTTGATGATTGTTTGGCTTGATGATTGTAGATTTCATTTATATTTGGAATGATGATTGAAGGAATGATTGATTCATGAGAGCATCAATTGATTTTGGATTGATTTGGATTAAGATTTGGCTAAGTACATGGAATTAGTTCATATGACTTAGGAAGGATCTTGATTTAGTTTGATTTAGTTTTGATCATTTGAATGTAGATTTGATTTATATTTGAGAAGATGATTGAAGATATAATTGATTTATGAGAAAATTAATTGATTTTGGATTGATTAATAAATTAGCAAATGTGGCTTAGGTTTGGATTTTGATTTGATATTTGGTATTTGATATGTGACCTGATTGTAGGTTTGATATGAATTGAATTTGGTGTGGCTTAAGAAGGTGAACATAGGTTGGGTTTGAGTTATGGGGTAGGTAGGTCATCCTAAAGGCATGACCTAATTGGGGTTAATTCTAAGTCTCTAAGCTAGTTATTCACCTAACTACTGAAGTGTCTTCTGAAGAAAGTCTTGATCTAGAAGACTCATAGGTCTAAGAAGAGGAGATTGAATCATCGCTCCTAAAGTGACGTCAATATGTGGTAATCCTATTCCTTCAAGTAAAATGATAGATTTTAGAGACTACATTCAGGATTGTGGTCTTCTGGATCTACCTAGCTCTGGATTATTCTACACTTGGTCTAATCAACAATTTGAAAATCCAATCTTTATAAAAATTGACAGAGTTTTTTTGTAACCCTTGCTAGATTAATTAATTTCTTTCTTCTTTCTACAAAGCTACAATCCCTCTATTCTGACCATTCCCCTCTTTTTTACTTATTTGATTAACCTTCCTCCTCCCTTTATGTTTAAGAATTACTAGACCACTTATGTTGATTTTACTGATATTATTTCTTCTGCTCAGTCCATCATCATTCATGGAGACCCCCTTTATGTCTTCTCTAAAAAGTTATAGCTTACCAAAGCCCTTCTCAAGAAGAAGAAGTGGTGTTCTCTTCCTTAGCCAACAAATTAATGATCTAAAAGCATAACAAGAAGACACTCTCCCTTGAAAAAGATCCTCTTAATAGCAATCTTTTGGAGGAGATAAAGATTATCAAGTCTAGATACTTTGACCTTATCAAGAATGAAAGCTTCTGGGCTATTCAACGTGCTAAAGCCCACTAGCTTGCAAACTCTAAAAATGATCTTAAATTTTGTATTGTTCCATCAAAGAAAGGCAAAACTCTAATCGTATAAGATGTTTCCAAACTCCTAATGGATATATTTCTGATCCCAACTCGATATCTAATGAAATCTGTAATTATTTCTCTAATCTTTTTAATTGTAGGAGCCATTCTAATCCATCTAGCTTCATTGGTAAAATACCTCTCCCCTCGCTTATTTTTGACATTTTAGATAAAGATTTTACTGAAGCTCTCTATAGTTTCAGTGTGAATAAATCTCCAGGCCCTGATGGTTTCAATGCCAAATTTTTACTACAATATGGGACATTACACGAAAGCAGTTCCTTCTAACAGCACATCATTTCTTTAAATTTGGGAAACTTCCTCAAGTTTTTAAGCACACACTTATTACTCTAATTCTAAAAATTAAGCACTCCAATTTTCTATGAGATTATAGGCATATTTCTCTTTGTGACACCTTTTACAAGGTGATGGCTAAGATTCTTGCCAATAGAATAAAGAATGTTTTTTCTACTATCATTCACTGTGCACAATCTACCTTTATTAAAGGAAGAGATATCTCTGACAACATAGCATTAGCTCATGAGATTGGTTTTGAGTTCTTAGATAAGAAGTGAGATTACTTCCTTGCTAAGTTTAATCTTATAAAGTCCTTTGATACTATTAACAAATCTTCTATTCTTCATAGAATAATTCAAAAAGAATTTCCTATGTGCTATATTAGATGATTGAAGCCTGTATCACTGACATCCCCTTTTCTATTGCTCTTATTGGAGAAATTAAAGGCTATTTCAATTCCTCAAACGCTTAGACAAGGTTGTCCTCTATCTCCTTTCTCTTCACTATAGCAATGGATTCTTTCTCTTGTCTATTGGAAGATCAGGTGATTCATTCGAACTTATCCCCTCTTTCAACTAGTGGAAGCTCTGTCTCCCACCTACTATTTGCAGATGACCTTCTGGTAACAGGTAAAGCTTGCTTCAACTATGTTATTTCTCTTAAAGGATGGATAAATAACTATAGGGCTTGAAAGTTAATGGAGAAAAATCTTTGATTTGCTTCTCAAATCTTAACCTCAATGCTACTTCTATATGCAGTTTGCTGAAATTTAATTTTGGTAGCTTTCCTTTTAAATACTTGGGCCTCCCCATCACTTTAGGTACACTCAAATCGAGTCATTTTAGTACTCTTTCAATAAGCTATTCCTTTGGCTTTAAAACTTCTCTTGGGGAAGATATCAACTCCTCTGAGCCACTATCAACAACTTTCTCTCTTATTGGCTAAGATCAATCTCTTTTCCCAAATGTATTCTTAAAAATATCTCTTCCCTTATGGAAAATTTTTTCTTTCACAATAGGGAGGCTAGGGAATTACACCTTATCTCTTGGGCTAAGACTACCCTTCCTAGGGATCAAGGTGTCAATGGACTTTATTCCATCTCCACTCTTTATACTCTGTGTAAAGTTAAGTGTATGTGGAGGGTTCTAAATAAGTCATCTCAATTTGCTTCTTGGTGCCAAAGTAAGTATATCACTTTATTGAAGAAACAGGTTGGATGTGATTCCCCTCTTTGGAGGGAACTTAAAGTTTATGCATCTCATTTTTGAGAGAAAATATCTTTAAAGTCAAGGGTTGGTTCTTCTTTTTCTCTATATTTTGATCCATGGTGTGAAAGCTACTCCTTATTTAAATCTATAGGGGATGATTGTTTCTCCTTTTTGACAACCCATTAGCTGCTTCTCTAAACTCTATCATTCTCAATAGTTAGGTTTGTCTTCCTATTGGCTTACAATCTAGGTCTCCCAACTGTTATTTTGGATTCTTTCTCTTGTCTATTGGAAGATCAGGTGATTCATTCGAACTTCTCCCTCTTTAACCAAGGAAGCTGTCCCACCTATTTGTAGATGACCTTCTGGTAATAGGTAAAGCTTGTTTCAACTATGTTATTTCTCTTAAAGGAGTGCTGGATAAATTGGCTAACTATATGGGCTTGAAAGTTAATGGAGAAAATCTTTGATTTGCTTCTCAAATCTTAACCTCAATGCTACTTTTATATGCAGTTTGCTGAATTTTAATTATGGTAGCTTTTCTTTTAAATACTTGGGCCTCCCCATCACTTTAGGTACACTCAAATTGAGTCATTTTAGTACTCTTTCGATAAGCTATTCCTTTGGCTCTCTGGGCGGAATAGTAAACTTCTCTCTTTGGGGGGAAGATATCAACTCCTCTGAGCTATTATCAACAACTTTCTCTCTTATTGGCTAAGACCAATCTCTTTTCCCAAATGTATTCTTAAAAAGATCTTTTCCCTTATGGCAAATTTTGTCTTTCACAATAGGGAGGCTAGGGAATTACACCTTATCTCCTGGGCTAAGGCTTCCCTTCCTAGGATCAAGGTGGCAATGGACTTTATTCCATCTCCACTCTTAATACTCTGTGTAAAGTCAAGTGTATGTGGAGGGTTCTGAATAAGTCATCTCAATTCGCTTCTTGCTGCTAAAGTAAGTACATCTCTTTATTGAAGAAACAGGTTGGATGTGCTTCCCCTCTTTGGAGGGAACTTAAAGTTTATGCATCTCATTTTTGAGAGAAAATATATTTAAAGTCAAGGGTTGGTTCTTCTTTTTCTCTATATTTTGATCCATGGTGTGAAAGCTCCTTATTTAAATCTATAGGGGACGATTGTTTCTCCTTTTTTGACAACCCATTAGCTGCTTCTCTAAACTCTATTATTCTCAATAGTTAGGTTTGTATTCCTATTGGCTTACAATCTAGGTCTCCCAACTGTTATTTTGGATTGTCGAGTTTTGACCCTGGCCAAAAACGGATACAGTTCTCTGGGATAGTGAGTATGGTAATTTGGTATGGTGGACTATGGTTTAAAGGATTTTCTCTTAATTATGCTATTTTTTGGATGGCTTTTCTAAAAGGTCTCAAAACATCAGATCTATTCAATGCAAGAGGGTTGGGTAATACCTTGCAATGCTTCTTATGTTGTTCTGAAAATGAATCCCATTCTCACCTTTGTTTTGAATACAATAAATCTATGAGGCTTATCAGGAAGATTCTGCCTTGTGGTAGTTTCCTATTGATGCATGCTACTCTTCCTCATGTGCTGAGTGATATAAGCAATCTCAACAATAAGATTTTGGCCAGACTATGCTTCTTAATCATCTATATTTCGGTGTACACTATTTGGAAGGAAAAGAATTAGATTCCATTTATAGGTGGCTAACTCTTTTGATTGGATGAAAAGGCAAATTAGATCTATAGTTGCTCATAAACTTAGACGCTGGACCTTTAAAGATCATTGGCCTGATGATGTTGTTAGAACTCTTCAAATATGGAAGATGTATGATAGACTATGATATGAGCATTGTGACTATAATCTACAGGGCTTGGCATTCTTCTATCATTCTCCTCTTTTTGCATAGGACGATGATGTCATTGGGCAACTTTTTGATTCTCTTGTGGCTATTGGATTGATGCCTTTCACTTGGCACACACTATTGCGAGAAAGGCTCAATTCGGTAATCCAGATCTTCTATTTATATGAGTTTGTTCCTTGGTATCCCTTGGAAGGCAGTAGTGGCTATCGCGAACTGGCTTTTTGGTTGTTGCTCTCATCTGAGCTTAGATGAATTCCCTCTGATCTGAGTCCTGTTGATTGTTCTTTGCTTCTTCAATTTCCTTTTGTTTAATTCTTGTCCTTTACCAGCCTTCCTAATTTTTTTTAACTTTGTTTCGGTCCTTATGGGATTATTGTAGTTCTTTTGTGTAATTTTCTTATTGGAATGA
This sequence comes from Cymbidium sinense, assembly GCA_021442155.1. NCBI lineage: Eukaryota > Viridiplantae > Streptophyta > Magnoliopsida > Asparagales > Orchidaceae > Cymbidium > Cymbidium sinense. Next base: position 101,523,824 of record CM038229.1, read on the forward strand.
AATTGGCTTATGCCCTCAATTTTCTCTAAAAAAAATTGTCAAATGATTACAAATGGTTAGGGGACAAGGCTTAAACTAACCAGCAGTCTTTTTTTTTGTATGGAAAAATGACAGGATTCATCTTCACTCCTTTAATAAAAATTTTGTTTTTGTTTTTTAATTCTTTCTTTCAACAGTTTTGGTGGTTTCGATGTAACTTCTGGTATTCAAATTTGATTCTTTATTTTTAAAACTATTAAATAATAAAAGTTTTATTTTTATAAATAAATTTTATGAATTTTAAATTAGTTTTGATAGCCTCAACTAAATCAATGATTTTTTAAATTTTGGACTTGACTTTTATTATTGACATCATAAAGTTTTATTAATTGTCAATTAATCTATGCATATAAAAATTCAACTAGGTGACGTTAAACTGATCTCTTTAATAAAACTATGTGACCACTAGTCAAACTAGTTAAGAAGGATCGATGCATGAAAGTCATAATAAGCATAATGAACTTATCGTTGAATGTAAGCTTATTTGATTAAGCACACTCAATATTAAGACCAACAAATCATAATTATTAAAATATAAAACTACTCACAACTCGCCCATGTGGCTTTATGGCTAATTATGCAAAAATTCTAAAACTACTCCTATAAATTACTCACGAGGACATAGCAAGTTTCGATGAAATTGATCATCATCTTAATATTCTACCTATTTTGAAAGGGCAATATTTATTATTTATATAATCAAGCAACTATTTATTAGCTAGTTCCTTTATATTAAAATCTTTTATTAAGTATTAAAATATTATTTTATTTTTATAATCTTTCCTAGTTTTGTGTCTCAACTCAACCACATAAATAATGAGTTAGAAAGTGAGCAAAGGGGTTCTAATTATTGACATTAGTCATACATTTTATGACAGTTTAGTAGAATTATATAATTGTTCACTTCTATCTCCCTTAATCACTAAGATACAACGTGCATGGACATATGCTAATAACCAAAAATCAAACTTTGTAATGCTAGCACAATAAGGAAAGCTTGGTTGAAATGAAAAACCAAATTTTTTTTGTCAGCATAGGAAATTTAATAAGATAGAAGAAGGACTCACCATAATGATCCAAAGAGCATTACAACTTGTTACAAGAATCACTCAACATGTGGAAGCTCCAGATGATAGATTATTAGATTCCAAAAGGTCATCAAGTTTAAGGACATTGGCTTTCATTCCAATTAAAGATGATATCTATTTTCTCCAATGTAGTGCAAAAATCACTCCACCTTAATGGACCAAAATTGTCAAATAAAACTAGCAACTATAATTTTTAGAGAGATTTTAAGAAGCAGTCTGTAGAGGAATTTAAAATTCTACACTTGGATTCATATAAAAGGAAGATGAATTTGACCAATCAAGTTATTTACTTTAAGTTGATCACCTGATTGCTCAAAATATATGATGCACCAAGAGGTAAATATTATTATTTTTACCAATTCAAGGAAATCACTACTTAAGTGGTTCTCCCTTCTTTTACTTGGAAGTATTGTATTTTTCACCAAATTTAAAAGATAATCTATCACTCGATTTCTAAGCACTTAAAAGCCTGTAATGAATCCCCATGCTTGTCTTATGATGGAGTAGGAGTGAGATTCCTTGAGAAATTTAGTTATAAAATTTTAAATATTTTAGAAGTGAAGAATTTTGAGTTGATTGTGGCACAAATCTTGCTCATTTATGAACTAAAGAAGAAAATTTTATATATAAACTAGAGATACTGTATCAAAAAAACTTAAATAAGTTATTTTAATTCATTAATTGACACATTATCATAAATAACTAAATAATAAAATAATCACTTTGGCTTCAAGTAAAAGCATAAGACTTCAATTTAATAAAGAATATATAATGATTTTCTAAGGACCATTAACATTATTATAAAAATCAGAAGTTATTTGAAAGTCATGCTACTAATATCCTCATCAATAACTACTTCACCAATGACCATCCCACCAAAATTAATGCCTTAGAGGCATGAAAAAATAAAAGGAATTTTGAAGACGTGTTAAGGGAGAAATTATCTATGCCCCATTAATATCCAACTTTTCCCAATCAATGTGTTTTAATAAATAAAGCTATTAATTATTAGAGATAAAAGTATTTCTATTGAACAACACATATAAAAGACGTTACCTAAAATCATGGTCACAATATAGAGAAAGTTTTGAACCTCTGGATCATGAAAAGAATTCATTAAGGTTGGAAAACTAAAAGAGTTCATCTAAGCCAAGCCTTAGAGAAGTGCAAGTGATGCTCCTTTAGAAGAGCAACATAATCAATTAGTTATAGCTCGGATAATTTGTTTCATTGGAGTTGTACAGAGAATTTTAAGGGAACCAAAACTATATGTTCTAGATGACAAGTGGCAAATAATTTCAATCAAGAGAGATGAACTTAGTGATCAAATCAAGGGTTTCTCATCTTAATCACTTTATTTGAGACCAATGGACAAGTGGATAATAACCCTTACTATGATATGATCTTTATCATGATTTTGATCACTATTTTTTTAAATTCACAACATTTTAATAAACAAACGGAGTTCTATTAGCATAGTCATTAAATGCATTTTTAATAAGATAGAACTTGAAACTAACACCCACTATTAAGCCACTTTTTGATTTATTTTAGTAAACATAAAGAGACTAAATAATTAATTATGCTAGTAACTGCCTAGGATAAAAAAGAGTGTTAGTTATGGTAGATACTAAAGAATTAATTATGCTAATGATTACTTAGGATGAAGAAGAGTATTGTTATAAAGCAATGGTTTACTTCATTATAAATAATGTTCCAATAATATATTGAGTAGGTTTTGATTTGGCTTAAAAATTTATCCTTGGTGGGCCATAATAATCTAAGATATACCTCATTTGACCAAGTTGACTCATTATAGTGTTTGAATAAATTTTACTCAGATTAAATCTTGGTTGGACTTGAGTTAATTTGAGTTTTGTTCAGTCTTTAAAACATTACTTTGGATGAGCCAATTAAAGTTTATGTTACTTTAGGCTTGTTAGGTCCTCATTGGACTTAGTAGGGTCATATTGGTCATAAGGCCAACTTTAGCTTTTAAGGTTTAAAGAGTAACTATATTTTCACTAAATGTAACATATTATAATCTATGAATTTTAGGAGTGTCTAACATTCAATCATTATAGGTTTAGTCCAAAGCTTTTAAAGCTAACAAAAATATAAGATGGTTTTGGTGCATTCATAATAGTCAATCTTAAGTTAGGTTAAGGTCTATCATTGCACAACTAATTTATCTTAAGGTTTATTAGAGTTATTTAAATTTTTTTAAATAATCACAATGGAAGAAAGTGGTTCACTACGGCATTAAGGCTATATTCTGCTTGGTCTAAGATCCAACCTATCTCAAAAAGGAGCTTACTAATAGTTCATTAAATGTAAATTACTTGCATTGGACATCATTATATGTTGGCAATGATAAATTCTTTAAGCTTACTAATACAACTAAATTCTTTGATGAGGCTGTGAGCATGATGGTAATCCTCAGTGTTTATTACCATGATCATTAAGGAAGATAGAATTTTATTGATAATGCAATTAATAATCAAATAGAAGTTCAAATTTGACACCATTACTAACCAATCAACTTCATCTTTATTGAAAGTATAAGTTATTATGCTCTTATTTTGATTCTTGGGAAATCATCTATAAAGCTATGTACAGGATCAACATAATATGTTGATAATAATTTGTGTATCAACTAATCTTGATTTTATGATTTGAGATGAAAATTAAATTTTAATTCTTAAATGTAAAATATAAGTTAAAAATTAAGAGACTTTTATGACTTGACCAATTGGAAAAAGTTTTAATTAAAAAAAGATGCATGAAGGACACCAATATATCAAAGTGTCATATAATATGAAGATCAATCAAACTCAATTGCTACACCTCATCTTAAGATAATAACCCACCCTTATCTTTCTAAGAAGAGTACAATTGAAACTCTTCAAACCCATTTTTCATGGCATGAAGAAAAGATGATAAAGCTCTTTTTAATCAAGATTATAGAATCTCAAAAAGTGCCAAAATTTAAAATGTTAGTGTAACATATTTTATATTATTATGTCGGGATGTAATATTAATTATATGATTATACATAGTATCTATATACACAGTAATATATATTACTTTATAGTTAATATATAATAATTGTGTATTTGTATTGACTGAGAGCCACATAATACTATATTATTGAAGTTTAGAACTAAAAGCTAAATCCAAACTCATATAATAATTTTTCTATATAAATAATGGGTCAAGTCTAATACTGATACATGAAAAATCAATTAAAATCATAAACGAATATCCGGTTTGATTTCTCTAATTAATCTATTTCTATCTAAATTTTTTTTTTGCAGCCCGATTCAACGTATCTTATTTCGCTACAAGGAATTAAAATGGGTTCTCTATAACCTAATTTTCAAAAGATTAATTCAATCTCTTTTTATGGTTTTTTTGGACTTTAAGTCATTTATCTAATTCGATTTTCATATCTTTTGAAGAATACTTTTGAATAAATACTTAACTACTTTCCTCCAAAATAAATACTTAACTTCCCCTGCACGAAAGTAGATCAAAATGCACATCATGCAGATAAACCAAATCATTATAAAATTGGAATGTTAAATGTTTACGGCAATTATTCATTGGATTCCTTGCAGTGCACTGCAACCGGCCACACTAAATCGTGTTTTTATTCACCTAAATTATTATGTCTTGCTTGTACTTTGAGATCATTTATAGTTCATGCTAACCTAATCAACGGTTCAACAATAATTTCATGATATACTATTTGCTATTTGATCTCCACAATCAATTGGGTAAACTCATACAAATGATGAAAAGTATTTAGAAAATTTGATTGGAAAATTCTTGGACTTATTTTTATTTCTTATTTTTTATTCTAAAAATATATTTATTTGGCATATATATATATATATATATATATATATATATATATATATATATATATATTAAAATATTTTTTAAAAACATTTTAAACTAAAATTTAGATTTTTTATATATTTTTAAAATAATTATAATCTGTTTTGATTGATATCGCTTGCTATAACTAATGTCTATTGTCACCGACCATTTTCCTTTGTTACTCACCGTTACATGCCATCACTAACAGTCATCATCTCTTCATCATGATTACTATCATTTGTCACTTTCAATCACTATAACCCAAAGCTAATCACTATAACCAGCTATTAGTCATTATTTGCAAACATCACCAAATAATTTACTTCATTCTATATTAGTAAAAATAAAAGCAAATTTTTATGTTTTTAAATATATTTTATTTTAAATTAAAATGTAAATAAAATATATAATATAAAAATTATCCAATCGCCCAATAAAAAAAGCCTTTTTATTCAAATTGACTCGATTCCCTCATACCTACGCAAAGTAATGATCATCTTTCGAAATGAATAAACCATTGTTAAGATTTAATTTAGTTTAATTTAATCTTAAGTAAGAAATGTTTTACACTTGTCTAATTGGATTTATTAAAATATTAATAGTAAAAATGGAGAAAATTTATTTTTAGTCATATTTCTAATTTTTATTTATTTATTTAGTGATATAATCTGTTTGAAATATGAAAGGTCAAATAGAAAAAAAAAACACAGAAATATTCAACTCATCCATCAAATGAATAAATATTATGTAAATCAATTTTAGCGCCCTTTGTTGTGGTCCGAATCCGATATAATTTTTACATAATTCTTCCAAATGAAATTCACTTCAATAAATAAAAATATAGTTCATAGAACTTTTGTGCTTAAATTGATCTTAAGAAGGCATTTGAAAATGTCAAATGACACTTTATCTTTCATAGATTGCATCTCATGAAGTTCCCTCCTATCTTTATCAAATGGATAGAAGCTTGTTTTGATCGTGTTTCTTTCTCGATTATCTAAAATGGTGAACTTAGTAGGCACTTCTTCTCCTCCTTAGGTCTGAGACAAGGCTACTCCTTGTCCACTTATCTCTTCTCAATTATCATGGATGCTTTCTCTAGACTGCTTGATAAATTCAGCAGTGAAGCTTCTTACAAGCCGATTAAAAAACATGATTGCTCTATACCTCATCTCATACATGCAGATAATCTTTTAGTTTTTAGTAAAGCTGAGCTCTCAAATATTAGTTGTCTTTCCTCACAACTTAATTTATTTTTCAAAGAGGCTAACCTTTCTAGAAATGCAACTAAATCAGTTATTTGCTATTCAAAACTAGTGGATGAAATAACTATAGATCACTTGAGCAATTGTTTGAGTTTTCAACAAAAATCTCTTCCTTGGGACTATCTCAGCTTAACCATAACTTATTCTAGAATCAAGTCATCTAATTGCTCAAAGATTATGGAAAAACTTCACCATTGGTTTAGTGGATGGAAACGAAACCTTCTGTCTTTTGCTGGTACACTACAACTTATTAGATACACTTGCTGGAGTTATACTCATTATTGGCGTCGATCCATTACATTGCCTAAAAGTGTAAGAAAGAAAATCACTAACTTGATTTTTTATTTCATTCACAACAATGGAAAGGAGAGAAAATTGATCACTACCTCTTGAATTAAAATTTTTAAGCCTCTACTTTATGGAGGTCTGGGCATCCCTAATCTTGATTCTTTTAAATATTATGTATAAATCTAAGATGATTTGGAGGATTTATAACTCCATTCCTTTCTTTCCTCTTGGTTCTTAGGAAAGAAAATTACTCTTTGCAATTACCCCACCACTTTATCTCCCTTATGCAAAAAATTGAAGCATATTGTTGTGAGAATCAGAAGCTGCATTTCATTCCAAGTTTTCAGCTTTAGTAGGCTCTCTTTCTTCTTTTGTCCTTGATTGGATGGTTATTCCCTTTTTAAAAAGATTGGATATGATATTTTCTCTTGGTTCAATTGCTCTTTGCATATCATGATATGTGATGTTATTAGCAATAACTCTTGGATATTACCTTATAATCCTTTTACACTAGGCTACTGCATTTATTTGATCATTAAAACTCCCATCAATGACAAACTAATTAATTGCTTTTGGCTGGGAAAAAAGGTTTACAGTGACAAGGCAACTCACTTATTTCTTCTTAGAGATGTTTATAAACCGGAAAGGGTGAAATTTTTATAGTTTAAAGGATATTCTCTTAAATTTGCTACAATGGCTTAGCAGATCTTTATGGGTGGTTTGAAAATGAAAGATATTTTACTTCAAATAAATATTAATGTTGATCCTTTGTGTACTATGTCAAAGCTATAACGAGAGGCATTCTCATCTCTTTTTTGAATGCCCTTATTCTTTAGAAGTACTCAAAGCATGCATTCCGATGGAAAATTTTTTTCATATGGGCTGCACCTTAGTGGAATTGTAAGGTGACTAAAAGGTTTTTCCTTCTTACTATACTTATTACTGCTCATTATTTATGGCTGGAGAGAAATCAACGTATTTTAATTCTAATGCATCTCCAACCAATATAACTATTATCAAAATATGTTTCGCGATTAGACATAAAAGTTATAGATGAAAATTAAAGGAAAATGTGCAAGATTTAATCCAAAGTTATACTTTACATGAGTATCTTCTTCATAGTTTTGCTACTAAACCCGGAATCCCTCCTCTAAATTGCCTTCAAAATTGTATTTCTTATACCTATCAGATGCTATCAAAGCATGAAGATTTTCTATATATATATTTTTTTAGTAATGATGTTTTATTAGCAAAGTTTTTGGGACTCAACTGGAGGCCAATGCCCCTGAGCACTCTCCTGACACTAAATTTATCGAATAGTCCTTGTAGTAATTCTTCTTCTAATTTCCTTTTGCTTCGATGTGAAAATTTACTTAAATGGTGACGTCGGCTTCCCTTGACAGAGCCCACCAAAATTTTATGGAATAGCTGGTTTGCTGATCTCGGTTCCAGTTTCTGATTTGTGATTTTTTTTTCATCTTATTTTATTTTATGTGTATCCACTCAATATTCCACATCTTTGATATCATTATGATTAATTATGTCATCAACATTCATCATCCTTTTACTGGGCCCCTTTTGATTTTCTGAAGGCACCTCTGAAGAGGAAATGAATGCGATATGAGTGATTCCCGGCGGACCATTTGTGATTTGTCAGCCTTTTTTTTTTCGGGAAAAATTTGTCAGCTTCATTGTTTTACATCTAAGATAACATATAAATCGAAGTGATCAAAATAGGCTATTTTGCGGACGTGAAAGCTACTCCTCAAAATATAATTATAATTTTCTTTAGTGACAAGAAAATTTGGACTTGTATATTTCGTTATGTCATTTAATTAAATACATTAAATCATTCATTAAATTTTAATTCAGAGAAATACAATAAAGATGAAATTATTCCATTAGAAATATAAACTAATATTGTTCTTGTCATGATACGGCCCAAAATTTTGATATCATCAAGACAAAAATCATTAGTCTGACAATAAATTACAAATTCAATATCAATAATTTTTTTTATAATCTTTATCATTTATGTACATGAGTATCTTATAGTCCTCATTTAGTTAATATGCACATATAAATATTTGTATAAGGTTCATTTCATTTACATTTTATATGTCATTCAATATATTATTATAATAAATATAGTATAAGAGAAATTATTTTAATACAACTAAGAGTATTCATTTCAATATGATCAATAATTATTTAATATAGATAAATCATTAATGTTTTTGTAATAACTTTTCAATGAACATATATTAATAACAATCAATACAAGTGATTAGATGAAAACACAATTGATTGTTGCGTCGAAAACCACAGAGAGTAGAAAAAGTTTCTTGTCGATTAATTAGACACGCGTAATTAATGGCGAACAAAGACTTAATTTTAACGTGGAAAACCTCAAAAAAGGGGAAAAATGGCTAGCCAAAAAGCTTCCACTATGTATTTGTTTGAGTCTTCCAGATTACATTGATGCGTATGAGAGAGGACCAACAACCTGTAACAATGATCTTGTAATAGTTTGGTAATAGGTGGAGATCAGACAATTAGCGATGATGGTGGTTGATGTCCGCGGGGGTGTGACATTGCTTGGAGGATCTTGAGCTTCTTCTTCCTCCTTGCTTAGCTTTTCCTCTTCTTCCTTGTTTGGATTCTTCCTCTTCTTCCTTGTTTGGATTCTTCCTCTTCTTCCTTGCTTGGGAGATTGGCAGGATCGGACGGCGGTGGTGGTGGCATGACATTGGCTTTCTTCCTTTTTGTTTTCTTCTTCCCTTCTCCCCTTCATGTGAGGGATAGAGTTCTATTTATAGATGGGAGGAGGCGTTTCTATTTATGCAAAGTGTACCACTCCTCTTGATCTGACGGCTCAGAATGATTCCTTCGATCATTTGATGTATTTTGAGCATTTGGATGCCCAAATGAAGTCGAAATTATGAGATCTTCTCGTTAGATCCATTTCGTCGAGATTTCGATTTGACTATAAACACTATATTTAAGAGCTATTTTGGGATGTAATTGATATCCCAAAGATTCAAGGATATTTAGTGCTTAATCTCGATCGGTCTTGACTCATCGGCTTTGATATTAAGATTGGGACTTTGATTAGGTATTTTGAGCACCATATCGGTTGCCCCTATTTTGGATGAGATTGTCTTAATCATCCAAAAATATATCGTCAACATGACCAATATATTTCAAATATTCATCCAAGATTACGATTATGGAAGCAAATCTGCATCGTAAGATTCGGTTATGAATTTATTTGGATGCTCACGAATTTTGGGCATTTTTGTCCGTAGAGCACCGTGGCGCTTTCTCGGCACCCGCCTGGCCTTGGCGCGTCGTGGACGCATAGCCATGAGTTCGCAACAGCCGATGGCGAATGTCAGGTCGACTCAGACGCTGGCCGCGGCCCATGGCTCTAGGCCGAACGTCGCGGCGCAGCCTGGCCGTCTGGCCTCTCTGGTCGGGCCAGCGTACGGTTGGTCGACAGCGGGCAGCGTTCGGTCGAATGGCGCTTGGTCGCTTAGCCGTCGTCGGCTGACGCCGGTCATGACGCGTCGCCGGCGCACATGTGGCAGTCCGGTATGCTGCGGCGTTGAGCCGTCGAACGGATGCGATGCCGGGCGGATAGCATATGGCGCTTGTAGCCTACCGCCATTTGCTGCTTAGCCTGTGCTCTGGCGCCACCCGCCTTCCTGGGAATTTTAAGGAATTTAATGCATTTTTGAGGGTTTTACCCTTTTACCCTTGTGAGGGGCTATAAATACCCCAGGTGAGGGAGAAAGGCATACCTTTCCCTCTCCCTTTCTTCTTGAGTGAAAGTCCTTTGGTGGCGATCGAGGCGATCAGACCTGATCATCTGACAAGGCTCAGTTTCTCCCAAGGTGTAAACTAACCTGACCGGCCAGGATTGAGGCGATCAAGACCCGTAGTCATCTGCAGGCTCCGTTTCTCCCGAAGGGTGTAAAACTAACCTAGTCGGACCACCGGGTTGAGCGATCAAGACGCGTTAATCGACAAGGCTCCAGTTTCTCCCGAAAGTGTAAACTAACCTAGTCGGACCGGCCGGATTGGAGATCAAGACGTAATATACGCAGGCCGGTTTCTCCCGAAAACTAACCTAGTGACCGGCGGATTGGAAGCGATCACAATATCTACGCAGCTCCGTTTCTCCGAAGGTGTAAACTAACCTAGTCGGACCGGCCGGGTTGGAAGCGATCAAGACAGCGTTCATCGACAAGCTCCGTTTCTCCCCGAGGGGTGTAAACTAATGGACCGAGGATTGAGGCGATCAAGACCGTATCATCGGCTCCGGTTCTCCCGAAGGGGTCCTAACCCTGACCGGCCGGATTGGAGCGATCAAGACCCGTATCATCGCAGGCTCCGTTCTCCCGAAGGTAAACTAACCTAATCGGACCGGGGTTGAATCAAGACCCGTGGTCTACGGCAAGGCTCCGCTTTTCCCGAAATGTAAAACCTAGTCGGACCGGCGGATTGGAAGCGATCAAGACCGTAAATCACTGGCAAGCTCCGCTCCCAAAGGGTGTAAACTAACCTAGTCGGGGGGGTGGAAGCGATCAAGACGCGTAATCATGAGGCTCATTTTCCGAAGTGTAACCTAAATCTCGTTGAGGCGATCAAAACGCGTTCATACGGCAAGGTTCCGGTTCTCCCGAAATGTAAACTAACCTAGTCGGATGACCGGGTTGAGGCGATCAAGACCCGCTCATACGCTGTTCTCCCGGGTGTAAAATAACCTGACCGGACCGATGATTGAGGCGATCAAAGCCCACGACGTCGTGGTTCCGGGTTTCCTCGTCGGTTCGCCGTCGGACCGTCACGGGTTAGGAGGTCAAGGCCCAATGCGTCGTGGTTCCGTTTACCGCCTCGTCCGGTTCGCCTCGTCCGTCGGGTTTGAGGCGAAACCGGAGACGGGTTCGACATTAGCCGGCGATGTGACCGGTGGTGTGGAGATTACCAGCCAACGATGGTGGTGACCGGCGAAATGGTGATGACCGGCGAAGATCGGCGATGGTGGCGATGGACCCACGGTAGTCGGCAGCGGCCAGCGGCGATGGTGGCGGCGGTAGTTGTAGGCATGGTGGATGGCAATACCCGGCGGCAGTGGCGGTGGCGATTAGTGGCGGTGAAGATTGCGGCGGCGATAGTGGTAGCCGTGAAGATTCCGGCGGTTCAACAGTTGATAATTGATGTTGTTAACTTGCACGTTATGGATATAATTGAATCCGCTGAGGATTTTTGACCCATCCGAAGTTGTTTGTCAAGGTGTTACGATGGCAACTGTAGAGTGGGTACAAAGTTTTGACCTTTCTTAGGTTATTGGTGAATATTATTCGTCGATGCTATGGAAGAGGTGAAGTCCACCAAGGACCTTTTGACCTTTCCGGTTGTTTGTCGAGTTTTGCTCGATGACATTAACCCGTATGGAAGAGGCCGGAAGTCCACCAAGGACCTTTGACCTTTTCGGGTTGTTAGTCGAAGTTTTACTCAATGACGCTATGGAAGAGGTCGCAGTCCACCAAGGGCGTTTGACCTATCCCAGGTTGTTTTGTCGAGTGTTTTCGATGGCGTTAACCCGTATGGAAGAGGTCGAATATTTGCATGAGCTTGTAGCCAGAGTTGACCATTGATCTTTGCCTTTTCGTTGGTGTTACTGACTTGCTCATCTTTTGAGATTAAGAGTTGCCCCCCAGTTGGGGGTATGTTCGTATGAGTCAATTGATTCTTTTCCAATTGACGTGGATATCTTTGTTGAATGGGCCTTTCGATTTCTTCTTTTGATGGGGCCGATTACGTGTTCCTTGGGGTGCTTTTATGTCTCTGATTATCCAAATTGTTTGCGATGTAATAGCCTCATCGGTGAAGATTTGTGCTTCCACGATGAACTAAGTTGCATGGCCGGACCGTGTCCCGCATGAGTGATGAGTAAAAGGCCACGGAGTCTCCTCGAAAAACTCCTCTTAATAGTTGAGTTTACTCCGGGTATTTGGCGAGCTTCTAAGAGAATCTCTGGAAGTATTCTTTAAGTGATTCACCCTCGTTCTGTCGAATACCGGAAAGATGGGAGGAATATTTAATGATTCTCCGATTTGCAATGAACTGTTCCACAAAGAATCGGCAGTTAAAGGTATGGATGGATCCCCTTGAAGAGAGTAACCAAGTGCGAATTGCCCTTTGAGGAATGAAAGACCGACAAAGCGGTGTGTCGAGCTCGTTATGCATGATAGTCCGAATGGTCGATGTGTTGTGGGTCATCATAGGAATCAATGCTCTAAGCTTGAAACCGAATTGGATGTTGAAGAATTGCTTTAAAGGTGAGACTCTCATAGCGGTGTGGGTGAAGATGATTTCCTTGAAGGTGAAATTCATCTTGCATTGCGTCGTACTTTGCGAATGTCATGTCGGCGGGATTAATGAGATGAGCATGTGTGAAGCTATCAACAACGACGGTGGATTAGTAACCGGTTGAGCCGATGGATGAGTGGAAGCGCGTGTCGAGATCGGCGTTACGGTCTCCATGCGAGGAACTCCTGTCGGGAGGATTAGCGTTTTGACCTCCTCCGCAATGACCGATCTTGGGGAGATATGTTTGTCGTGGTACGGTTGTAGTCGCAAAAGCTGGATCATCTTATTTTGAGACTCCTCCATTCGGCGGACCATCTTCCAAAGAGATTCCGTTCGCCCTCTGGTTTGGGGATGGGTTTTGAGAATGACTGAGTTAGCGGAGGTTCCATTATGACGAGTTGTATTGGCCATAACGTGGATGTTCACGAATCGAGGTTGAAGGGTTTTATTTCCCCACTGGCCAAAGCTGCGTCTAGAAAACCAGCCGGTAGAGTGAAAGTTTGCTTAGCCTTGTCGATTAGTCCGACACACACAGTAATTAATGAGCGAACAAGAGACACTCAGAATTTTAACGTGGAAAACCTCAAAAGAGGGAAAAAAACCACCTGGAAAGCTTCCACTATGTATTTGTTTGAGTACAAAGTCTTCCTTCAGGATTACAATACATATGAGAGAGGACCAACAACCGTGTAACAATGATCAGTTGTAATAGTTCGGTAATAGTGGAGATGCAGGACAATTAGCGATGATGGTGGTTGATGTCCGGCGAGGCGGTGAATTCTTGGGAGGATCTTGAGCTTCTTATCTTGCTTCCTCTTCCTTGTTTGGATTCTTCCTCTTCTTCCTTGTTTGGATTCTTCCTCTTCTTCCTTGCTTGGATTCAAGGATCGGCGCAGCGGTGGCGGTGGTGACCGCTGAGCGGTGGCTCTTTCTTCACTTGTTTCCTCTTCTTCTTCCCTTCTCCCCTTTCATGTGAGGGATAGAGTTCTATTTATAGATGGGAGGAGGGCGTTTCATAATTTATGCAAAGTCCGTTACCACTCCTCTTGATGGACGGCTTAGAATGGTTCCTTGATCATTTGATGTATTTTGAGCATTTGGATGCCCAAATGAAGTCGTATGAGATCTTAGGCTCGTTAGATCCATCGAGGCCTCGATTTGACTATAAACACTCTATATTTAAGAGCTATTTTGGGATGTAATTGATATCCCAAAGATTCCAAGGATATTTCAAGTGCTTAATCTCGGTCTTGACTCAAATCGCTTTTGATATTAAGATTCGGACTTTGATTAGCGGTATTTTGAGCACCATATCAACAATTATTATGTTAATTCAAAATATAAAAACACCCTCCTTGGCTTATATTTAAGTAATCTAAAATCTATGCTTTTATCTCACAAAACATCTACTTGTTAACTACATTATTATTATTAGTATTATTATTAAAAAAAGCATTATATTTAACTTTGTTAAAAATTATGCCTCAAGTTCTAATTAAAGAAAATTCAATTATTTCATGAGAAGATGAATTTTAAAACATAATAACGGTTTAGTGTTTAAAGCTTTTCTTTATCTAACAATCTCTAAAAAAAACATTTTATAAAAATATCACATTTTTTTCTTAGAAAATATTTATGAATAAATAACAATTCAATATTTCATCTATTAATGTTCCAAATTAATGTACATTCACATCAAAAGGCTATCATAAAAGCATGTATAAATTACAACCAATTTCATTTTGTTTCCATGAATTTGGCTTTACACAATAGAAATCATATCCTCATATTATAAGCTCCATCATTTTTATACTTTCTAATCGAATTTTTTTAAATCAATCTCTATTATCTTAATTGAATCATCGAATAGTAGATGTTTTATGTGACTAACTCATCTAAGGCAACTCCTCTTTATATCTTATATGCTACTATAATCTTTGAACATCATCATCTCTGCAACACTTTATTTTTAATGTGCTTTTTGAATTGAAGTTAAGTTCAGAGAGTGAAGATAAGTGAATAAGAGTTCACTAAATCTATTGAAGCGATGAGGCGTTGAATTTCTCTTGAAGCTGCCGCACAAAAGCTTTGATCGTTGACCTCTTCTTAGTGGCATGCCTCTTTACACAGAATCTGGCACCTCTTTCTAAAGTATAGCATTCTTTCATCTTTTCTTGCAGCCTCTTATATCAAGTGAAAGTATAGATGATTTTTTTTTTCATCTTATTTTATTTTATGTGTATCCACAATCACTTTCTTCGCCAGATATCATTATGATTAATTACATTAAATACACATTCATCACTGTCTTTGATTTTGATTTTGAAGGTACTTTCTGAAGAAGAGCGATATGAGTGATTCCCGGCGGACCATTTGTGATTTGTCAGCCTTTTTTTTTCGGGAAAAATTTGTCAGCTTCATTGTTTTACATCTAAGATAACATACAAATCGAAGTGATCAAAATAGGCTATTTTGCGGACGTGAAAGCTACTCCTCAAAAATATAATTATAATTTTCTTTAGTGACAAGAAAATTTGGACTTTGTATATTTCGTTATGTCATTTAATTAAATGCATTAAATCATTCATTAAATTTTAATTCAGAGAAATACAATAAAGATGAAATTATTCCATTAGAAATATAAACTAATATTGTTCTTGTCATGATACGACCCAAAATTTTGATATCATCAAGACAAAAATCATTAGTCGGACAATAAATTACAAATTCAATATCAATAATTTTTTTTATAATCTTTATCATTTATGTGCATGAGTATCGTATAGTCCTCATTTAGTTAATATGCACATATAAATATTTGTATAAGGTTCATTTCATTTACATTTTATATATCATTCAATATATTATTATAATAAATATAGTATAAGAGAAATTAGTCAAATATAACTAAGAGTATTCATTTCAATATGATCAATAATTATTTAATATAGATAAATCATTAATATTTTTGTAATAACTTTTGAATGAGCATATATTAATAACAATCAATACAAGTGATTAGAAGAAAACACAATTATTATGTTAATTCAAAATATAAAAACACCCAGCTGGCTTATATTTATGTAATCTAAAATCTATGCTTTTGTCTCACAAAACATCTACTTGTTAACTACATTATTATTATTAGTATTATTATTAAAAAAAAGCATTATATTTAACTTTGTTAAGAAATTATGCCTCAAGTTCTAATTAAAGAAAATTCAATTATTTCATGAGAAGATGAATTTTAAAGTACATAATAACGGTTTAGTGTTTAAAGCTTTTCTTTATCTAACAATCTCTAAAAAAAAAACATTTTATAAAAATATCACATTTTTTTCTTAGAAAATATTTATGAATAAATAACAATTCAATATTTCATCTATTAATGTTCCTAATTAATGTACATTCATATCAAAAGGCTATCATAAAAGCATGTATAAATTACAACCAATTTCATTTTGTTTCCTTGAATTTGGCTTTACACAATAGAAATCCTATCCTCATATTATAAGCTCCATCATTTCCTAAAAAAAAATGTAAGCCACTAATATGATTTTTACCTCCTAACTTAGAGACGAAGGAGAAGAAGAGCTCTTGATGATTTTTTACTTCTTTGGCCTCCCTCTTACTTGAGGTTGTAAGCCCTCATTAGGGGTGTAAAGGCGTCGAGCTTGAGAGAGCCGAACCCTTATTAGTGTTCGGCTCGGTTGAAAATTATTTTGTTTGTGTTCGGCTCGTGATCAAATGTTTCAATTTCATTTGTTAGATTCTGTTTGAAAATTCTTTGTTCGTGTTGTTAGATTACTGAAATTGGCTCATCTGATAATCAAAAAAATATATGAGTATTGACAATCTCTTTTTATAATAAAGCTTTAATGATATGTATATGTGTTCAGATGTATTATAATAATAATACTAATAATAATAATAATAATAATAATAATAATAGTAATATATAAAAATAATAGTAATAAAATAATAATAATAATAATAATAGTAATAAATAATAATAATAATAATAATAATATAATATAATATAATATAATTTTTATTTTGAGTTAAATCGAAAACGATCAAACAATAATTATTCACGTATTCGGTTATATATCGCTCAAAATGTTTGTTGTTATTTCGTTTAGTTAGCGAGCAGTACAACTTTCTTAAGAGAATGTTCATCAACAATGAACTTTTTTGACAACCTTAGCTCTCATCGAGCTTGATCTCCCTTTTATGCCAACCTAACCCTTTAGCCTTGTTTAGCTACTTCGACGATTCGTGTTTTGATCACACGTAGGCCTCTTCATTAACCGCTTAATTGAGCTCTCGTTCAGTTTATGCTTCTCTCTCTCTCTCTCTCTCTGTCTCTCGCTCTCTATATAAACTATATTACACCGGGAAAGCTTGCCCTCGTCTCCCCACTTATAAAACGAAAAAGCAAGCATCAGCTCAATTCGAGCTAACATTAATCGGCTAAAATTCTTTTTTTAATATTAAAATTTAATAATATTCCCAACTTCTAAAAATTTCGTCATTGAAATTTGTGATTATATACTAGAAGCATTCTCCACAATAATATTATAAATTTAAACATTATAAATAATTATTTTTATTACTGATACATCCTCAGAAAATTAATCTGATCAAGCACGAATCTCAAGGTATTTTCAGAAATATTCGATCTAATCACCAATTTCAGAACTACGAGCCCGGCCGTCGATGACGAACATATCAAGCATACGATCCAGAATCGACTCGGATCATTTATCGGGCGTGAAAATGGATCCGATCCGCCAAATGGTCACCAAATATTTATAGTCGGTCGTCGTCAAGGCGAATCCAACATCAAGATCACCCAATTGACATCATTAAGGCACCCATATCATCAAAATACACCGCGTCGAGGGGATCGCTGGATGGGAGTGGTTGGAGTTTTCCACGAATTTACTGCCACTCCCAAAATCTATAAATAGAGCTTCATTCTCACCTTAGAGGGCCGAATCGATTTGAAGGAGAGCTCGAGAACCACTCGACGCCGACGATCTATCACTACCGCTCACCAAGTGGTCGATCGAGGAGCTCGCCCTAGAGATGTAGGAAGGACTAGAAAGACCGGCGCTCTTTCTCCCAAGATCAGAGGTTGCTCCCAAGATCGTTCGCCGCTTTTGGGAAACTTCTCCTGGGTTGGAGTTGACCGATATTGTACCACACTGGAATATTGTTTTTCCACAAATACGAAGCTGACCGTATCTTTTGAACACATAGTGAAAGTTCTGACGCAAGGCCGTGGTTTTCCCGCTTGGGTTTTCCACGTATAACCCCTGTGTTCATATCCCCTGCTTGTGTGTTGGATAATTTTTTGGGCTACGACGAAGATCTCGCATCTACCGGAATAAAATTCTCTAGCACGCAACAGTTACCATGTTGCCATCATTTTATATTTATTCAGCATTATTACTATTATCAGATACATAAATAACTTAGAAAACAAAATAATTAATTCAAGATACTACTGCTTACGCTTGTGGTCTTAACAATCTCATTGAGTTATGACATAGACTCATAGTCGAACATTATATTTCGGCTGACCTTGAGTTGGAATTGAAGTGGTCAATTATGTCATCCTTTGCCTACCAATCTTCTACGAAAGAGCCTTAGTTGGATTTAATTATTCTTAAGTTTTTTAACAGGTTTGCACAATATCATTTTATATGCTCAGATTGATGACACAATAATAAGTATTAGAACCCGATAGATATTCATTTTTATAATGCTTATCACACATAACACAAGATTCCATAGTTCTACTAGCTATACCACTATCAGCCTCACTAGCGATGGACTTAAAACTTTTCAATTAAAACTATCTTGTTGAATTTTTTGCTCTGGTTCTTCGATGCTCTTTCTCTTATGTAATTATTTACAATTTGAGTGATTTGCAAATAAGTTTCTACCTTTCTAGCTCTCTCTCTCTCCACTAATACTACCAAGGGCTATCTTATTGCAATTTTTAACTCAAATAAAAATATGTAACATTTCTCTTTTGAATTCGATGATTGTTGCCGTGTATAAATTGATAATATTGTAAACTTTGTTTCATATTACATAACAAATTTATCTTTTTGCACCGATCTTATAAATTCAACTTGTATTATCATTGTGCAGAAAGAAATAATAATCATTCTCTAAAAAGTTTTATAGCCTTTCTAATTAACCAGAATGTTTTGTCCTTATCACCACCTTTCTACTTCACCGTCTACTACACATGTTGCAAGATACACCTTTCTTCATCGAGATAAGACATACCATCTAATATCTTCTCAGTATGTATCAATTAATTTTTCGCTTCAATTGATCATTCAACTATAATTAAGGAATAATTTTGGTTTTAGACTTAAAATAATTCAAGATATCTATCAACTACAACAAAATTGTTACTTCTGCTTGGTTGAGATCTTGTGCCTTGAATCAACTATGCCATCACTGTTGTCATTTGGGTAAGAGTACTAGTGCTCATGGTAATATTAAATGGTATTTCATCTCCCATCATGTTCCCATTTCTTACATCCTCTAGATTGCCATATGCTTGAGATACATAAAATAATATTACTTAATTAGAGTTATCATAACTAAAGACTCTAAAACCTTTTATGATTATATTTTTAATTATTTTAATGAGTTTTTCGTTAAATTCATATTAATTAATTCAGCCTCAGCTCTAATAGTTCTAGTTAGGATCATTGCAAATATCTTTATCTTTTTGTGAGATTTTGTGCTTACATCATGATGTGAAAGCTGGTGACGACAAACTTGAAGCAAACAAAATGGTTTAATCAGATTTTCATAGTCATGAGTAATTGTGTTAATTTATCTTTGAATAATATTATAGGCATATGATTTAAGTGATTTTATAATGATTCATATTCTTTATATTAGATTTAAGCAAGGGAGTTAAGATCATTTTTCATGAAGATTGAATGGAAATCTAAATAGATGATCAAAAAAATATATTTGAATAAGGTTCGATTAACAGTTAAAAAGGTTATAACCTTGTCCAAACCTATTTTGACAATGGATTGAATCTTGTTTGATCTTTATTTTAAAAAGATTCTAAATTTAATGTTGTTCAATTTTTGTTTAAACTTGAATTAAACCATTGAATAAAAATCTTATCTATGTTTTATTGAGAATACTTTTGTTCTAATAGATTTTATATAGAAATTATTATGAGGAAAGAACTATTCTAGTTTGAAGTAGGAGATGATATATCATTTTTGTGGATAAGAATTTGTGATAGTTTTGATATTCTATTGGGTTGACATAATTGATGTAATTCCTTATATTTATGTTTATTTGTTTTATTAATGTAAATAGTTGTAATCGATGTAAAACTTTTCATTGTTGTGTGTGATTTTGCAATGTTACTTCATGTTGATTTGTTTCTTTTCAAGCTATTAAGTATTGTGATTGATATATATTACTTGTAATTAATAATGATGAAATAATCACTCATGAGTATATTAAACACCATAAAAATACTATAAGAATCACAAAAATATTATAATATTCTTTATAAAATATCATAAAATACATACTTTATGTTATATAACTTCACATCCTTTATAAATGAGGCATTAGCTCTTTTTAATCCCAAGGTGCATTTCTTCTTCCAAACCCTTTACAACTTATAACTTAATTTTGGAAACTATTCTTTTTTTTTTCTAATTATTTGAAATCTCTGGCTTTATAAAATGCTCTTTGTTGCTTTTTATGTTGTTTAGATTGACATAGGTATATGCATGCTTGCTTAAATACAACTTCATATTATTGTTTGTAAGCCAATTCATTTTAATAATAATTTTGTGCTTTGATTGTATTGGTTTATAAGGTTATCAAGTTTAGTATATATTAAAATCAAGAGTTAATCTTTTATTCAATATTTTTTTGGGCTATGTCATCTTTTCACCCATAAAATCTAATTAATTGGCATGCAAATAATTATTAAAATCAAGAGTTTTCGGGATATAATTAAACAAATTATCAAGTTCAATGCGATAACATAACAGGTTGGTAAAATAAAAAGAATAAATTATTTGAATTTATTATAAATTTAAAAACATTTTACAAGAAAGGCAAAAAATGTCTTATACTTTTTATTTAATTCAAAATATAAAGAATTATAAAGTTCATCAAAGCACTTCCCTTCTTGGTTTATATTCCTTATAAAATTATTTTAGTTATTTATAAAACTTGCACTAGAATTGGATCTTTTCACATTTCCTTTGTAATTATATTTTTAATTGTTGATTTAATTTATCAATCGTACATTTCATTTCAATTTTGATAACTTTCTCAATAAGTTTGTGGAGATTGCAAAAACTATGGTGATGTTATGTTGAAAGCATAATATTTTGAAATATCACTGAAGGTAGTATGCATATTGGAGGCAACAAGACAATTTTAACACTAAGGCTTTTTAGAGGATTTAAGATGTTTGATGAACGATTTTAAGTGTCACGTGAATTGCTAAATCTAATTCTTGATGATAATATTATCTGATTAAATTAAATTATATGACATTGGACATACAAGACTGAGTGAATTTAACGGAAGAGTATTATTATTTTATTATTTTAATATTTTGAATGCTAATTTTTATAATATCTGAAATTTATGTGTTAAATATATAATATATAAAATTTTGAATATTATATATATAAATATATAAAAAATAAAAATAGTATGACATGTACATAAATCTAGCCGACAGACAACCGTGTCGCGGTCCAACGAAAGACCTACCCGAACCCGTCCGCTGCTATAGAACGATTCCCTTCCCCTGCCTTAAAACCTCGCACCTCCTCGCCATTTCGAGCACAGCCCATAGTGAAACAGGGAGCCGCCTCCGTTATCCAGAGGCTTTCGCCTCTCAAGGAGGCGGTGTATCCATGGCAGATCCGATGCCTCCACCGCCTCCGTCGACGTTCCGGGACCGGCCGCTACTGAAGCACCGATCGTGGTCGCCGGACGTGGAGCACGAAGAGACGTGGGAACGCCGGAAGGATCTTCACCGCATGCGCCGCGGCAGCCGGGCCGTGAGAAGCCTCACCGACGACGATTTTGACGAGCTCCGCGGATGTATCGATCTCGGGCTCGTGTCTGGTGATGGATCGCTTGAAGGCGGCGATTGCTCTAATCGGATCGCTTCGATCCTGCCGGCGCTCGATCTGTACCTCGCCATCCAACGAGGATTGAACGGATCGGTTTCTTCCGGTAGGGCTTCTCCGTCGGAGTTATCAACATCCGATGAATCTCCCGCTGGAAGCCCACTTTCGATTTTCTCCTCGGGTAATTACCAAAACCATCGCCGGTGCTGACATCGGCTTACTTTAGAGGTTACCCGCAGTATTATCATAAAGTGACATCAGGCGACAAGGGTGGGTGAATATGCCGGAGTACCATTTTGGAATTAACCGTCGAGTTTTGAGCTGGGTGCCTAGCTTGAAGTAGAGTTGGAGCTGATTTTAAATCAGTGCTTTATTGAATGATATTGAATTTTAATCCAGCTCAAGCTTATTACCAACTACGATTTCGTCCAATTATTTGGGTTTTGTAGTGCTTACAATTTTAAACCTGTTTGGAATCAAGCAAATCTTAGTGCAGTTGAGTCGATCTCTACCCCAGATAAAATTAATTTGGAGATCGAGTCTAGTTGAATTTACCAACTTTGATTTCAACTTACGTAATCTCCATAGATTTTGACTTGTTAGTGCTCAATTGTGGGCTTTGAGTTGGGTTTCTTAGGTTATAATTGGATGCCAGTAATTTGAGTGAAAGGAAAAATGATGGAGCTGGAAATCTTAGATCGCTACTTCATTCATTTTCTCGACTTCCCTCCAATCCAAATGGACATATTTTTTTAAATATTTTCGTTTCTTTCTCGCCAATTCAATACACAGATTGTTCACAAATTTTTGGTTGCAGGGAGTACTTCGTCGGAGGTTAAGGAGAATTTGAAGCAGTGGGCTCAGGCGGTGGCTTGCTCGCTGAACCAGCGTTACGGTGTCCGGTGATTCCCAGGCGGATGAGTTGGAGGTTTCGTACTCTTCTCACTGATAGAAAAAACAAAAAATTTAAAAATTAAAAAAAATCAAATTTTTGACAGGCCTGTGATCTATGAGTTCTCTATTTTTGTTAAATAATAAAGCTGAATTGTACCCTCGTGATATGTGATGGAATATAGGTGATCTGTTTATTTCATTTTATTTTATTTTGTTTGCTTTATAATTAGTTTAGTTTAATTAAGTTGAAGCTGTTGCAGTGCATTTTCCTTTGATTTTAGCATCTATATGTCTAGTTTGTTTCTATTGATGAATCTGGTTACTTGAAAAATATATATATAGTGAAAAAAAATGTATTATATTTGAATTATTTTAAGATTATTTGGTTAAAAATTTTATAAATATATGAGTTTTTTTTATTTGATAAAATAAATATAATGTAAAGAATTTTTGATATTGTAAGAAGCGGCGGTGATTGGCGATAATTGCTGGCGGAGGCAGGCGGTGGTGATGGCGATGGCCGGTGGACGGCGACAGGCGACCATCATAACACTTTAAACTGTTCGGTGTATTTAAAATTCGTCCAAATTTGATTAATTTTAAATACACTAAAAATATTATTTATAATGTATTCTAAATATATTATATTATCTTAAAAATTTTACTTTATATTATATCAAATATTAAAAACTTTAAAATTATTGTATTTATTTTATTTTATATCTAAAATTTAGGCAATCAAACAACCTTTAGTATGAATGAATGTTGGATTGCTCTTTGGCGAGGGGTTAAGTAAAAGGCCTTTGATAGCTGTTGTGAGGAAACATGGTGTACTTCGTTTAAAGTGTGCCATATTTTTTTAGCAGGAAATGATTTTTGTATGGACAGGATATATTCCACGAATAAATTCGCGTAGAATATCAAGAGGAATATGTGCGTTGATGGAAACAAGGGTGGGATGTCGGTCGGGGATTGATATTTATGATGTATTCCTTCCTGAATATTATATGTTTTATCAAATATTGCCATCCCAAATTTGAATGCATGATTGTATTTTAAAATCAATCATGTTTGCAGATTAATTATTAGTCATATATTTTTAATGGATATTTACATACATAGCACATAAGTTTTATATATTTATATATCTAATATTTAGATTTTAATATTTATATAAATAATGTCTAAATCTTTAATATCATATTAAAAATAATAATTTCATTAACATTTTAAAATAAATGCACTTTTTCATGTATAAAAAAATGATAGTTTTGTAAATATTAATTTTTAGGTGTTGGATATGTAAATGCATAAGAATTGTATGTTATTTTTGTAAATCTTCTTTTTTGTAGTATTTTATTTATTATTAAAGTGCATGTAAATATCAAAATTATATTAATTAATTTAATTATATATTTTTTTATTTATTAATAACAACACTTTAAAAATTATTGCTTTAAAAAAAAACTCATGAAACTCTTCAACCCTCATTCTTGAAATCTTTTTTCTCATTTCACTCCCAAGTTTTTGAAGCCCTTGTCTTCTGCCCTTTTACTCTCAAATTGGGAAAACTCTTACTTTCTAAGCCTTTTCACCTTTAAATTCCTAAAGCCCCATCTTCTCCCTTGCCATCTCAGAATTCTTAAAACCTTTGTCGTCTTATTTTTTGTACTTTATTTGTCAAAACTTGTCTTCTTCCTGCATTTACTACAAGTAGTCTCCAGAAGGCCATGATAAAAAAAATGGTGACAAGCTCAAAACTCATCGTTTAAGTGATTCGGATAAAAGCTCCACAACTGTAAATTTATCTGATCCAAAAAAAAAAAAAAAGTTTCACATTAAGTAAATTTTTGAGCGATTAATAAGTGAGTATTTGAGACAATTTTTTGACTGTTTCATTTTCAAACAATAATAGCTGTATTTGACAACCAACTTTTCGATTGCTTTTAAGAAAGTTTTGTTTTATGGTGAAAAATTATTTTGAGAATCGAAGTTATTAAAGTATGATGGTTGCCAGAAAATTATTGTTTTAAATTTTCAAAAAAAAAAAAAAATTACAACACTCATTAATGCTTTTCAAAAAATTGATTTTTCCATAATAATTTTACAACTAATTTTTTAAGAAGTTATAGTTGACCTAAATAGATCCTAAATTTTTATGTACATTGAAGATTGAGGATAATCTCTACATGTGAAAGACACTATTAAAGTAAATATTAATATAAAGTTAATATTTTCATAGCCACTTTATTGCATAAAATAAATAATAACTTTAATTAATATATTATAGAGTTATTGATTTTCAATTCAAATTTGGTCCTTCAAGATATATATCGATCTTTCAAAATTATTGATATCTGCTATATAGCTGATTGATTTTATCATGAAGATTGCGTGAATCAAGAAAAAGCTACTCTTAAAATTTAATTAGAACTTTTTGAATTCAAGCTCATTAAAATTAAGCATTTTGAAATAAGCTTTAACTTTTTATAAAGTTGTTTCATGATAAATCAGAGGCTGAAAGCCATCAGTATTGTTTGAAATAATTGAACTCATTAATTTTCACGAGTGAATTTCATATCAACATCATCAAGATTTCCGCTATTACAAATGTAGATTGGATGCATGAATACTTTTGCGAATTGAGCTTCATACATTTTGCGAATACTATCCTTATGCTGGATCTCATTCTCATGAGGTTATCTTCTTTTGATACTATCCAGAACTTCTTCGATTGATAGTTCAAAATCTGATTTTTTTGTGAATAGTTAATTCCAAGTGAGATTTGATATTAGAATGGATCTATTTGAGCTTATCTTCAATACTGATCTAATTCTATCATTTAAGTAAAAGTTATCTTTGGAGGACCACTTGATTAAAGGGATCCTTTCCCAGCATGATATTCCATGAGTATCTGGGATTTGACAGAAAGAAAAGTAGGCAAGATTTTATCATTTTTTTCTTGGATTAATGGCCCGCATTTTTTGTTTGGCCTCCATCCATTCATTGAAGACATCTTTGATTGAGTCCGGAAGAATGTTGAGTTCTGCTCCAAAATAATTCTACCAGTAGAAAAACCAGGCTAGAAGATCTTTATTAATGATATATTTGTTCATGATGAACATCCAAGAGTATTTTCTCTTATCATTGATAAAAAAAAAATACTTTCATCATTGAATATAGCGCCAATAATTTACACTAATCTTATGTTGTAAATTAGCGGATAAGAAATTAGTTTTTTCTTGGAATGGAATTAAACCTCATTTGCTCTGATGTATAATTTTATATACAACACATTTGTTGTACAAAATCATATGGTTTGTTTGATCACGAACATGAGAAATTTTAACACATTTTAATTGTGTTGGGATTTTCTTATAATTTTTACGAGAGATAATGCTTTCATAAGGGAAAAGATTGTTCCGATATCGCTCAAATCTGATTATTAATAGAATAACTGAGATTAATTTTAATAATATTCTATTTTATTTTTTGGAGAAATAAAGCACACGGCAACCGACATCTTTGAGGGGTGGAGCTGCTTCTTTTGATTTGGATGGTTCACCCTTTTAAGCATGGTTGAAGAAGAACCATAAAGATATGATTCATCATACCAACCAAGTTGGATCTTTATCATTACCACTACATCCACGCCTCTAAAAGAGGGACCACCTCGGTGAGAGGGGTTCATCTTCTTGTGAGGGGTGATCCACCTATGATTGTCCGCAAGAATTCATGAGTTAAGAAATCAGGAAGAGAATTTGCTGAACTTTTGATAAATTCAATATCAAAATCAATGAGAAAGAGCTAAGAGACAAAAAAAATTTTAAATACTAAATTTTTAACATCTTTATCAACGATATATTTGACAAAAGAATAGTCAATTCATAAAAGAAAAAGCTGATTAAGTAGATCATCTTGAAATTTAGAAATTCTTCCACCACGTAAAAATATTTCTTGTTTAATAATGGAGTATGGTGATTTTAAAGTGAAGAAACTAATTCTTCTTTCAAATTTTTTTGCTGTTTAAGATACCCCCATATCTGAGATCTGAAGCATCAATTTCAATAATTTTGAAACTGTCCGGATTAGCCAAATTTAAGCATGGAAGATTTTTAACCCTCTGCTTAATTTTTTGAACAATCATCGTGTGCATATTAGACCATGGTGGTGGTGATTTCTTTAATCGGTCAAAGAGTGGGGCAATGTCTTGTGCCAGATTTTGATAAAAATCAGTTACATAATTTAAGGCTTTTAAGAATCTTTGTAGCTGCGTTTTATCAAGGATAATGTTAGGAAACTTATCTGTAAACTCAATGCTTCTATTAATTGAAATAATAGATGCATTAGATATATTATGTCTTAAAAATCATATTTTTATTTGAAATAACTTGATTTTTGTGCGGAAACAACAAGCCCATTTTTTTTAAATCAGCCCTCTTAAAAGTTTTAAATGATTAAAATGCTCATCAATATAGTTTGAAAATATAAGAACATCATCAATATAAATAATAATTTATTTAAAGTAATTTTCAAATATATTATTCATGATGTGTTGGAATTCAAAAGGTAGGTCTTTGAGACCGAATGGCATAATATTTCATTCATAATTTCCAAAAGGCACTATGAATTCGGTTTTGTATATATCAGTTTCTTTAATTTAGATCTACCAATAGCCAGATTTTAAATCGAATTTAGAAAAAACTTTTGCTTTATTAAGCCTATTGAGCAGATCTCTTTTATTATGAAGAGGATACCTGATCCACTTAAGAACTTTATTAAGTGGCTTGTAATTTATTACAAGTATAGGTTTTCATCTTTCCTTTTTATTGTGTTTATAACATAAAATGCAGTGTAGCTCCAAGGAGAATAGGATTGTCGGATTATTCCTTTAGTCAATAATTCGACAATATTGGCTTTACATAAGGTAAGATACTGCTCGTTCAACTGACAAGGATGAGCCTTGGTGGGAATGTCACGTTCATTGAAATTATCAATGTACGAAAGTTCCACCGAATGAATTTTTCTTTTTCAAAAGGCAATTGGGTTCTCAACACAAATGTCTTTTTGGAGATCTTGTAAATAAAATTGAATTTTGTTTTGTATCTCTGGAGAAGAAATTTTTTGTTTAATTGTTAAATCAAGAATTTCTTCTTTTAGATAGTTTAAATGTATAGACTTATTATTAAGTCTATTCATTTCATTTATAATAATTTATTTGGGGTTGGTGATAAAATCAAAATGTAATCTCTTTATTCCAGAGTTCATATTAGATTTTGGTATCATCAATCCTTATTATTGGCATTATTTTGAGAAGAAATGGAGTTTTCAAGATAATATGTTGTGTTAAATTTTTAACTAAAATGAATGGCATTTGAAGATAAATATCATTTTGACAAATTGCAATAAATGATAGTTTATAGTTGATTTGTAAAGATTTATTATCAGCAACTTTAAGATTTTTAGTGATTTTTTCAAAATATTTTGAAGGAAAATCTACTCTACTGTCAACAAGAGCAGCTAAATTTGGTAGAATAAATTCTTTATTAATAATTAAAGAGATATATCATTTCTGATATATCACCTTTTAAATGCATTGTAATAATCCAGACTCTTGGCTTGAAGAGGCGTCTAGATTATTATCTGGTAATGAATAGGCTATGTTTTGATTTTATTCTAAATTCATAAGCCGGCCATTCATTTGATCTTGTTCAATCGTAATATTTTGAACTTCCTGTTGAAGTTGCTTTAACTCATGTTTTAGATCAGTTAAAGAAACTTTTGTGGGCTGTGAATTAGGTTTAGCTCTCCTCTTATATACTTCTTTCATAGAATATATAGGAGGTTTAAAAGAAAACTTTTCAGATTTTTTTTCCATTAAGTAAATTTATAATTTTATTTTGAGTTGATGTATCTTCAACTTGAGGCAAGATTTTTATGAGCTAGTCCTTTTGCTTAATTGTAAGAGTATAAAGTCTAGTCATATTTATGATACTTTTATAATAATCTATTTGCTGACAAGGTTTACAACAATTAGATTTATTATTGTCAGATGAAGATGAAAAGCTATCTTCTTCTTTTGATGAGGTTTCTTTTTCAAAATCAGAAGAAGTTAGAAGGATTTTATTAGGGTTTGCTTTAACTCTTCATCTATTTTTAGTTCATTTAATTTTTTCTTACTAGTACATTTGTTAGCATAATGACCCATTCGGCCATATTAATAACATTTAATTTCCTTTTTTTCCTTTAGGTTTAGTCCTAAAGGTTTTTATATTTTTTGATTTTTGTTTAGATTTATTTTTTCTAGGTAAAATTTTTTGTTTATTTTTACCTTTTCTTTTGGTGTAAGAAAAACTTACCTAAGGTTCACAGGCGAATTGTTCACAAAATTCTCTGAATTATCTTCTTTTAAGAATGTGTTCTCTTTTCATCTATTCCTTAAGTTTTCTATCAGAACAAATAGTTAGACCAGTCTTAATACAGGCTGAGATAAGGTTTCCATATGTAAGGTCTTCATAAAGAATAATACCATCAAATAATCAAATATTGTTCTTAACCTTTTTAGTAAAAATATTTGGAAGACCTTCAATAAATTTGTGCTTCAAATGTAAGCTATTGGCACATATAAAGTCATAACTCTAGCTAAAAAGACATCCTTATACCATTTAAAATGTGTAAGGGAAGGACAACATAATTTTTGGAGTAAAGAGCTAGTTTTTTCTCTTTGATCTCCAACACTTCCAGCAAAATGATCCAGGATAGCCTAGAGGAGATTATAGACATAGTTTTCATTGGGTTTTTGCTATTTTTGTGATAAGTTTTTTTTGTACTAAGGTCAATTTCGCTTAGTAGATCATTTCTTTGTCCTTAAGAGAGATAATGATTCCACCATCCTTTAAGAATTCTAGAAAAGCGCCCGATGGCTCTAGAATGAAAGGAATGGCGGATGATCAGGCTATGCACACCAAACATGAGCATTCGATGAAGCATCTGATGAATTTGATGTTCAGAAAAGCCATCAATATTCTATTCATAAAGAGAGTCTCCATCATAAGAGTTACCGGAGAAAGTTGTAGATTCTTTAAAGAGTATATCTTGAGGCATAGGTTTTTATAATAATGTTTGTCCAAATTCTTTTTTGGATAAGATATTTTTGAGTATCTAGAGGATGCTGAATTTGGAGATCTTGAAAAAGTCTTTGGACCCTTTCAATATGATCATCTTCAGAATTTTCTTTAGAAAATTCTTCGCCTCGTTACTATCATCTAAAGTGTATATCGTATGATCTTTTAATTTAAGATTAAGTTCTGAATATCTTCATTAGAAGGCCCTAAACTAGACGTAAGTTTAGGAGGAGGTTGAAAAGAAGGTCTTAACAAGAGTGTCGAACTTGTTGAAGGTGTATGATAAACTCTGCTAATGTCTTGACTATGAGTTTTTTATCTGATTATCTGATCTATTTTAGATTCTAGGCTAAACAAATGATTAGATATAATTTGGAGGATATTGTTATAATTAAGTTATTTAATTATAATAATATATTTTTTTAAAATTTGAGGATCGGTATTGATTTTCCCAAAAGTTGCTATGTCTAAAGGTTTATCATCAACTATTTTAGTAATTAGTGGTGGATACAAGGTTCCAACCACTTTGTCGTGCTTAGTTAGTCATTTCTTATTAGTCAAGGCAGCTATTTGAGTGGTTTGAGTATAGTTTTGACAAAACCAAGCAACAAAAAGTATTGTTGCTTTACTTTGTCTATTCCTCTCAAACATTTTTTCAAAATATATATCGGATATTTTATTGAGTGATATTTCTATACCATTTTCAGAAATCATTATATTTAGGTTGGTAATATTCATTTAAAATGACTTCTCTTGCCTTAGATCCTATTTGATAATTCATTAATACTAAAATTTATTTTTGAAGGAGTGGGAGATCTATTTTCTCTCACAGGGTGATAAATATTATTATGATTTAATTGAATTGCTTTAATTGATGATTTTTCTACAGATGTAGGAGAACCTGCAGATCTAGCTCTTACCGAAGTTTCAGATGGAAAAGAAACTTTTGGAAGGGTTATGAGGATTAAGTCTAATCAACATGTTGTGATGTTTGAATGATCTATGTCTTGGTTAATGGAGGGTCTAGGTGTGACCGCATATGGTATTGTCCATGATTCAGGAAATATCACCTCATTTCATTTAATAATTCTATTAGTTACTATATAAGAACCTAATAGATTTATTTCAATTAAAGTTGTTCATTTGGATGGTTGAACATCCCTTTTAACTTTAGGATTTAAAGTATTAAGAACCTTAAAATGTAATATGAAAATTAATGCAATAGTTTCAAATCCAGAAAGAAAATCATATCCATGAAGTTGTAGTTGCAACTTAATAGCTTCAAATAGATTTATATCTATTAAAGATAAACTTAAATTTGGAAAGGCATTAAAATAAACTGTTATGTGACATAGACTAGTTTCAATAACACCCATAATAGATTGAGCCTAATTAAGGCATCTTTTGTCTCTTAGACAAGCAAGGATAGAAGCATTTAATCCCTTTAAAGTTAAAGGTTTGAATGCTATTTGAATCATTCCAATATGAATATATTTGAAGTCTTGCATATATCTATCCAGATCTTCTTGTGTTAATAGATAAATGATTTTATCCATTTGTTCTATGGTGATAGATTGTTCTATAGTTTTGATGGAAGTTTTTTGCTTTAAAATCAAAGGTACCAATTTGATAAATAAAAGATTTATTAATTTTGGGCAAATACCATCTATTTAGGTCTTCTTCATTTAGAGGAAACTCTGATAATTCAATATTCTTGATTAAATTATTATTTCTTCTAGCTCAGAAGATGAAGAAGAAGCCATAAAAAGGTAAGGGGAAGAATTTAATAGATGACAAAGCTTAATAAATAAACCAAACAATTTTGATTCATAATAAAATAAGCTCAAAAGTTTTGGCAAATCGAGAACAGTCAATAAAACTAGGACTTACAACCCATCTACAAGGGAATTACCGCCATATGCGATGAAGTTAGGATAAAACTAAAATATTATGAAACTATTTTGATTATAAATCGCAAAAGGATTTATTATAATGATATTTTAACTTATTAAAGGATTATAAGAGTTTGGACAACTCAAAACTCAACTTTGCTAAAATATCGGGATAACAAATCATTTAATTTATTTATCTTGCAACTATCTAATGAATTCCCCTCCCCCCCACAAGGGGTTCACCCCATCATTACTCTGATACCACTTAATACTAGGATAATAAAAATTGTACTTTGATTACAAATAAGAAAACTTACATGATGAAGACCAACAAAAGATTACAGGAGAATAAGAAGCGCACCAAAGAAGAGAAGAGAAGAGAAAAATTGCACACCAACTAAAAATACGAGGCCTCCTTATATAAAAGAGATAGACAACATAAACTTTGCTTAATTGTTAAGCAAAAGCACAATAATGAAAAAGAAAAAGACCAAAGGCAAAATAGCCTTTGATAAAGGCTACAACTAGGTTCTCTTTATAGCTGTAAAGAGGAACCAATAATGCTGGAAAATGGTGGACAACAAATAAAGTAGCTTTAACTTTTTATAAAACTGCTTTATGATAAATTAGAGACTAAAAGCATGTCAGTATTGCTTGAAATAATTGAACACTAATTTTCACCAATGGATTCCACGTCGACATCATTAGAAGATTTCCTGTTATCGTAAATGTAGATTGGATGCTTGAATACTTTTGCGAATTGGGCTTCATACATTTTTTGAAGATGATCCTTAAGCTGGATCTCATTCTCATGAGGATATCTTCTTTTGATACTATCCATAACTTCTTCGACTGATAGTTCAAAATCTGAATTTTTTTATGGAATAGTTAATTCCAAGTGAAAATTGATAATGGAATAGATCTATTTGAGCTTATCTTCAATATTGATATAATTCCACCATTTAAGTAAAAATTGTATTTGAAGGATCAGTTAATTAAATGGGTCTTTTCAGAGCATGATATTCCATGACTAGAGCCAAGGGATTTGGCAATCGGTAAAGAAGTAGGCAAGATTTTTCCCCTTGATCATTTTTCTTGGATTAATGGCCCACTTTTGGTCTGGCATCCATCCATTCATTGAAGACCTCTTTGATTGGGTCCGGAAGAAAGTTGAGTTCGCTCCAAAATAATTCCACCAAAAAAAACTAGGCTGGAGGATCTTTATTAGTGATATCTTTATTCATGATGAACATCCAAGAGTGTTTTCTCTTATCATTGATAAGAAAAAAAATACTTTCATCATTGCCTGAACATAGCACCAATAATTTGCACCAATTTTATGTTATAAATTAGAGGATAAGAAAATAGTTTTTTCTTAGAATGGAGTTAAACCCCATTTGTTTTGATGTATAATTTCATGTATGACACATTTGCTGTACAAAATCATATAGTTCGTTTGATCACAAACATGAGAGATTTCAACACATTTTAATTGTGTTAGGATTTTCTCATAATTTTCATGGGAGAGATTGCTTTCATAAGGGAAATGATTATTTCACAGATATCATTCAAATAAGACTCACGGATTATTAATAGAATAATCTGAGGGATTAATTTCAATCATATTTTATTTTATTTCTTTGGAGAAATAAACACACTCCTAAGCAACGACATCTTTGAGGGATGGAGCTGCTTCTTTCGATTGGGATGGTTCGCCCTTTTCAACTGTGGTTGAAGAAGAACCATAAAGATATGTATGAAGGTCAATCATACCGACTGTTGAGTTAGTTAGAACTTTATCATTACCTCGACCATTGCCACGACCTCGCCCTCGAAAAGAGGGACCACCTCAGTTAGAGGGGTTCATCCTCTGGTAAGGGGTGATCAACCCCTAGATGTCCTTACAAGAATTTGCGAGTTAAGAAATCAGGGAGAATTTGTAGAACCTTTGATAAATTCAATATCAAAATCAAAGACAGAAAGTTGAGCTTGCCAAGAGGCAAAAATTTATTTAGATACCAAATCTTTAACATCTTTATTAATGATATATTTGACAAAAGAACAGTCAATTTGTAAAAGAAAATACTGATTAAGTAGACCATCTTGAAATTTAGAAACTTCGACCATAGAAAATATTTCTCATTTAATAAAGGAGTATTTCCGTTGAGTGGGGGGTCCACCTACCAAAGGTGAAGCGAACCAATTCTTCTTTTGAATTTTTTCACTGTTTTAAGATGCCCCCATATCCGAGATCTAAGCATCACTTTCAAATTTTGAAATTGTTTGGATCAGCCTAGAATAAGGCATGGAAGATTTTTAATCCTTTACTTAATTTTTTGAACAGTCATGGTGTGCAGATTAAACCATGGTGGCGGTGATTTCTTTAATCGGTCAAAGAGCGGCAGCATCTTGTGCCAAATTTTGATAAAAAAATTAGCTACATAATTTAAGGCTCCTAAGAATCATTGTAGCTATGTTTTATCAATGATAATGTTGAGAAATTTATTCATAAACTTAATGTTTCTATTAATTGAAATAATAGAGGTATTAGATATATTATGTCTTAAAAATCATATTTCTGTTCAAAATAACTTGATATTTGGTGCGGAAACAACAAGCCCATTTTTTTGAATGAGCCATTTAAAAGTTTTTAAATGATTAAAATGCTCGTCAATAGAGTTTGAAACTATAAGAACATCATCAATATAAGTAATAATATATTTAAAGTAATTTTTAAATATATTATTCATGATGTGTTGGAATTTAGAAGGTACATTTTTGAGACCGAATGACATAACATTTTATTCATGATGTCCAAAATGCACTGTGAATGTGGTTTTGTATCTATCAGTTTCT
Source organism: Cymbidium sinense (assembly GCA_021442155.1). Classification (NCBI taxonomy): domain Eukaryota; kingdom Viridiplantae; phylum Streptophyta; class Magnoliopsida; order Asparagales; family Orchidaceae; genus Cymbidium; species Cymbidium sinense. The sequence goes on from CM038229.1 coordinate 101,558,700, forward strand.
TTATTTTGGATATCCCAATAGCGAGATTTTAAATCAAATTTAGAAAATAATTTTGCTTTATTAAACCTATTGAGCAGATCTCTTTTATTGGAAAGAGAATACCTGATTCACTTAAGAACTTTATTAAGTGGATTGTAATTTATTATAAGTTTGGGTTTTCTCTTTCCTTTTATGCTACGTTCATAACATAAAATACAGTGCAGCTCCAAGGAGAATAAGATTGTCGAATTATTCCTTTAGTCAATAATTTGGCAATCTCAGCTTTACATAAAGTAAAATAATGCTTGTTCATCTAACAAGACGAGCCTTGGTGGGAATGTCACGTTCATTGAAATTATCAATGAACGGAAGTTCCGCCGAATGAATTTTTTTGTTCCAAAGGCAAATGGGTTTTCACCACAAACGTCTTTTTGGAGATCTTATAAATAAAATTGAATTTTGTTTTGTATCTGCGGAGAAGAACTTTTTTGTTTAATTGTTAAATAAAAAATTTCTTTTTTAGATAGTTTAAATGCATAGACTTATTATTACCTCTATTCATTTTGTTTATAATAATTTCTTTGGGTTGGTGATAAATCAGAATGTAATCTCTTTATTACATAGTTCACATTAGATTCTAGTATCATCAATCCTTGTTATTGACATTATTTTGAGAAGAAATAGAATTCCCAAGATAATATGTTGAGTTAAATTTTTAACTAAAATGAATGACATTTGAAGACAAATATCATTTTGACAAATTATAACAGATGATAGTTATAATTGATTTGTAAAGATTCAGTATCAACAGCTTTAAGCTTTTGAGTGGTTTTTCAAAATATTTTGAAGGGACAAGTCTTTCTTGCATGCAATTTAAATCTGCTCCACTATCAACAAGAGTAGTTAAATTTGGTAGAATAAATTTTTTATTAATAATTAATTTAATAGAGATATACTATTTCTAATATATCACTTTTTGAATGCTTTGTAATAATCGAGGCTCTTGGCTTGAAGAGGCATCTAGATTATTATCTGGTTGTGAATAGGCCATGTTTTGATTTAATTCTAATTTCATAAGATGACCATTCATTTGATCTTGTTCAATCTTAATATTTTGAACTTCCTGTTGAAGTTGCTTTAACTCATATTTTAGATCAGTTAATGAAACTTCTATGAGATGTGAATTAGGTTCAACTCTCCTCTTATATACTTCTTTCATAGAATATAGAGGAGGTTTAAAAGAAAACTTTTCAGATTTGTTCTCATTAACTATATTTATAATTTTATTTCGAGTTGATATGCCTTCAACTTTAGTTAAGATTTTTATGAGCTAGTCCTTTTGCTCAATTATAAGAGTATAAAGCTCACTCATATTTATAATATTTTTATAATAAACTGTTTGCTGATAAGATTTACAACAATTAGATATTATTGTCAAATGAAGATGAAAAGCTATCTTCTTCTTCTAATGAGATTTCTTTTTCATAATCTGAAGAAGTTAGAAGGATTTTCATTAGAGTTTGCTTTAACCCTTCATCTATTTTTAGTTTATTTAATTTTTTTAACAGTACATTTGTTAGCATAATGACCCATTCGTCTACATTTATAACATTTAATTTCTATTTTTCCTTTAGGTTTAGTCCTAGAGGTTTTTATATCTTATGATTTTTATTTTGATTTATTTTGTCTAGGGAAAAATTTTGTTTATTTTTATCTTTTCTTTTGGTGTAAGAAGAACTTACCTGAGGTTCGTAGGCAATTGTTCACAAAATTCTCCGTGTTATTTTCTTTCAAGAAGGCCTTTTCTTTTCATCTGTTCCTTAAGTTTTATATCATAACAAATAGTTAGATCAATCTTAATGCAAGCTTAGATAAGGTTTCCATATGTAAGGTCTTCATAAGGAATAATACAATCAAATAATCGAATATTGGTCTTAACCTTTTCAGCAAAAAGATTTGGAAGACCTTCAATAAATTTTGCTTCCAATGTAAGCTATTGGCATCATATAGAATCATAACTCTCGCTAAAAATACATCCATAAATCTTCTAAAATGAGTAAGGAAAGACAACATAGCTTTTGGAGTAAAGAGCGAGTTTTTTCTCCTTGATCTCCAATAGTTCTAGCAAAATGATCGGGATAGCCTGGAGGAGATTATAGACATAATTTTTAGTTGGATTTTTGTTGTTCTTGTGGTAACTTTTTTGTACTAAGGTCAATTTCTCTTAGTAGATCATCTCTCTGTCCTTGAGAAAGATAATGATCTCACCATCATTTAAGAATTCCAAAAAAGCTAGCCACAATGGCTCTGGCAGAATCAAAGGATTGAGCAGCACGATGATGAGACTGTACATCACATGCAAACATGAGCATTCGATGAAGCAAGTGATGGATTTGATATTTAGAAATGCCATGAATATTTCATTCATAAAGAGAGTCGATATCTTAAGAGTTACAAGTGAAAGTTGTAGATTCTTCAAAGAGTGAATCTTCAGGCGTAGGTTTTTTATAATAATGTTTGTCCAAATTCCTTTTTGGATAATATATTTTTTGAATATCTACAGGATGTTGAATTTGGAGATCTTGAAAAAGTCCTTGGACCCTTTCAATAATATCATCTTGAATTTTCTTCAGAAAATTCTTTAGAATTTTCTTGATGTGTTAGAGACTATATTTTCTAAAGTGTCTATCGTACAATTTTTTAATTTTAAGATTAAGTTCTAAATATCTTCATTAAAAGGCCCTAATTAAATGTAAGTTTAGGAGGATGTTGAAAAGAAGGCCTTAACAAGGGTGCCGAGCTTATTTAGGGGGTATGATAAACTCTGTTAGTGTCTTGACTAGGAGTTTTTTGTCTGATTATCTGACTTATTTTAGATTCTAGGCTAAACAAATGATCAGATATAATTTGGAGGATACTATTACTATAATTAAGCTGTTTAATTATAATAATAAATTCTTTTACAATTTGAGGATCGGTATTGATTTTCCTAAAAGTTGATATGTCTAAACATTTATCATCAACCATTTTAGCAATTGGTGGTGGATATAAGGTTTCAACCACTTTGCCATAGCTAGGTTCTCTTTTTAGTTGCAAAGAGGAACCAATAATGCTAGAAAATGGTGGACAGTAAATAAAGTAGCTTTAACCTTTTATAAAGTTGTTTTATGGGTTTAGGATTTAGGGTTACGGTTTAGGGTTGATTATGGGTTTCTTATTCTCCAAGTGAGATTTAATAATCATTCACTTAATACCAAGATAATAAAAACTATACTTTTATTACAAATAAGAAAAGTTACACGATGAAGACCAGTAGAAGATTACAGGAGAATAAGAAGCACACCAAAGAAGAGAAGAGAAGAGAAAACTTGCACACCAACTAAACAGACGAGGCCTCCTTATATAGAAGAGGCAGACATAAAACTTTGCTTAATTGTTAAGAAAAGATACAATAATGAAAAAGAAAAAGACTAAAGGCAGAATAAACTTTGATAAAGGCTACAACTAGGTTCTTTTTATAGCTGTAAAGAGGAACCAATAATGCTGGAAAATGGTGGACAACAAATAAAGTAGCTTTAACTTTTTATAAAGCTGCTTTATGATAAATCAGAGGCTGAAAGCTATCAGTATTGCTTGAAATAATTGAACCCACTAATTTTCATTAGTGGATTTCACGTCGATATCATCAGAAGATTCCCCCCTATCACAAATGTAGATTGGATGCTTGAATACTTTTATGAATTAGGCTTCATACATTTTGCGAAGATGATTCTTATGCTGGATCTCATTCTCATAAGGATATCTTCTTTTGATACTATCCAGAACTTCTTCGACTCATAGTTCAAAATCTTAATTTTTTTGTGGAATAGTTAATTTCAAGTAAGATTTGATAATAGAATGGATCTGTTTGAGTTTATCTTCAATACTAATATGGTTTCACCATTTAAGTAAAAATAATCTTTGGATGATCAGTTGATTAAAAGGGTCCTTTCTGAGCATGATATTTTATGACCAGATCTAGAGAATTTGACAATCAGTAAAGAAATAGGCAAGATTTTACCCCTAGATCATTTTTCTTGGACTAATGGCCCGCATTTTTGGTGCGTCCTCCATCCATTCATTGAAGACCTCTTTGATTGGATCTATAAGAATGTTGAGTTCTGCTCTGAAATAATTCCACTAGTAAAAAAATCAGGTTGGAGGATATTTATTAATGATATATTTGTTCATGATGAACATCCAGGAGCATTTTCTCTTATCATTGATAAGAAAAAACACTTTCATCATTGCCTGAACATAATACTAATAATTTACACCAATATTATATTGTAAATTAGCGGATAAGAAAATAGTTTTTTTTCTTGGAATGGAGTTAAACTCCATTCGCTCTGATGTACAATTTTTTGTACAACACATTTGTTGTACAAAATCATATGGTTCGTCTGATCACGTACATGAGAAATTTCAACACATTTTAATTGTGTTATGATTTTCTCATAATTTTCATGGGAGAGAGTGCTTTCATAAGGGAAAGGATTATTTCCCAGATATCGTTCAAATAAGGCCCACGGATTATTAATAGAATAATCTAAGAGATTAATTTCAATAATATTCTAATTTATTTCTTTGGAGAAATAAACAGGCTCCTAAGCAACAACATATTTAAGGGATTGAGTTGTTTCTTTCAATTTGGGTGGTTCGCCCTTTTCAACTGTGGTTAAAGAAGAACCATAAAGATATGTACGAAGGCCGATCATACCAACTGTTGAGTTGGCTGAATCTTCACCATTACCTCGACCATTGCCACGACCTCTGCCCCATCGAAAAGAGAGACCACCTCGATTAGAGGGTTCATCCTCTTGTGAGGGGTGATCCACCCCTGATTGTCCCTACAAGAATTTATGAGTTAAGAAATCAAAAAGAGAATTTGCAGAACCTTTGATAAATTTAATATCAAAATCAAAGATAGAAAGCTGAGCTTGCTATGAGGCAAAATTTTATTTAGATATCAAATTTTTAATATCTTTATCAATGATATATTTGACAAAATAACACTCAATTTATAAAAGAAAATGCTGATTAAGCAGATCATCTTAAAATTTAGAAATACTTCTGACCACAGGAAACATTTCTCGTTTAATAATGAAATATTTCTGTTGAGTGGGGATCCACTTGCTAGAGGTGAAGCAAACCAATTCTTCTTTTGAATTTTTTCGTTGTTTTAAGATGCCCCTATATCCGAGATCTAAAGAATTAGTTTCAATAATTTTGAAACTTTCCGGATCAGCTAGATTAAGGCATGGAGGATTTTTAACTCTTTGCTTAATTTTTTGAATAGCCATGGTGTGCAGATTATACCATGGTAGTGGTGATTTCTTTAATTGGTCAAAGAGTGGGGTAGCGTCTTGTGCCAGATTTTGATAAAAATCAGCTACATAATTTAATGCTCCTGAGAATCTTTGTAGCTATATTTTATCAAGGATAATATTAGGAAACTTATCTACAAACTCAATACTTCTATTAATTGAAATAATAGAGGCATTAGATATATTATGTGTTAAAAATCAAATTTTTTCTGTTTAAAATAACTTGATTTTTGGTGTGGAAACAATAATCCCATTTTTTTGAATGAGCCATTTAAAAGTTTTTAAATGATTAAAATGCTCATCAATAGAGTTTGAAAATATAAGAACATCATCAATATAAATAATAATATATTTAAAATAATTTTTAAATATATTATTCATGATGTGTTGGAATTCAGAAGGTGTGTTTTTGAGACTGAATTGTATAACATTCCATTCGTAATGTCCAAAAGGCACTATGAATATAGTTTTGTATTTATCAGTTTCTTTAATTTGGATATGCTAATAGCGAGATTTTAAATCAAATTAAAAAAACTTTTGGTTTATTAAGCCTATTTAGCAGATCTATTTTATTAAGAAGAGGATACCTGATCCACTTAAGAACTTTATTAAGTGACTTGTAATTTATTACAAGTCTGGGTTTTCCTCTTTCCTTTTCTACTGCATTCATAACTTAAAACACGGTACAGCTTCAAGGAGAATAGGATTGTCAGATTATTCCTTTAGTCAATAATTCAGCATTCTCGGCTTTACATAAAGTAGGATAATGCTCGTTCATCTAACAAAGATATGAGTTGGTGAGAATGTCATGTTCATTGAAATTATCAATATATGGAAGTTCCACCGAATGAATTTTTTTGTTCCAAAAGATAATTGAGTTTTCACCACAAATGTCTTTTTGGAAATCTTGTAAACAAAATTAAATTTTGTTTTGTATATGCGGAGAAGAAATTTTTTGTTTAATTGTTAAATTAAGAATTTCTTCTTTTAGATAGTTTAAATGCATAGACTTATTATTAAATCTATTCATTTCATTTATAATAATTTTTTTGGAGTTGGTGATAAATCAGAATGTAATCTCTTTATTCCAGAGTTCACATTGGATTTCGGTATCATCAATCCTTGTTATTGGCATTATTTTGAGAAGGAATGGAGTTCCTAAGATAATATGTCGAGTTAAATTTTTAACCAAAATGAATGACATTTGAAGATAAATATCATTTCGATAAATTGCAACAGATGTTAGTTTATAGTTAATTTATAAAGATTCACCATGAGCAGCTTTAAGCTTTTGAGTAATTTTTTTAAAATATTTTGATGAGACAAGTCCTTCTTGCATGCAATTTAAATCTGCTCTCCTGTCAATAAGAGTAGTTAAATTTGATATAATAAATTCTTTATTAATAATTAATTTAAAAGATGTATACAATTTTTGATGTATCGCCATTTAAATGCTTTATAATAATCCATGCTCTTGGCTTGTAGATGCATCTAGATTATTATCTGGTTGTGAATAGGTCATGTTTTGATTTAATTCTAAATTTATAAGCTGACCATTCATTTGATCTTGTTCAATCTTAATATTTTGAACTTCCTGTTGAAGTTGCCTTAACTCATATTTTAGATTAGTTAAAGAAACTTCGGTGGGATGTGAATTAGGTTCAGCTCTCCCCTTATATACTTCTTTCATAAAATATAGAGGAGGTAAAATAAAACTTTTCAGATTTCTTTTCAATAAGTAAATTTATGATTTTATTTCGAGTTGATGTGTCTTCAACTTGAGTTAAGATTTTTATGAGCTAGTCATTTTGCTCAATTGTAAGAGTATAAAGTCGAGTCATATTTATGATATTTTTATAATAATCTATTTGCTAAGAAGATTTACAGAATCAGATATATTATTGTTAGATGAAGATGAAAAGCTATCTTCTTCTTTTAATGAGGCTTCTTTTTTAGAATCAGAAAAAGTTAGGAGGATTTTTATTAGGGTTTGCTTTAACCCTTCATCTATTTTTAGTACATTTGTTAGCATAATGACCCATTCGATCACATTTATAACATTTAATTTTCTTTTTTCCTTTAGGTTTAGTCCTAGAGGTTTTTATATCTTTTGATTTTTTTTTTATCTAGGTAAAATTTTTTGTTTATTTTTATCTTTTCTTTTGGTGTAAGAAGAACTTACTTGAGGTTCACAGACGAATTGTTCACAAAATTCTTCAAGTTGTCTTCTTTTAAGAAGGCATTCTCTTTTCATCTATTCCTTATGTTTTATATCGAAATAAATAGTTAGACTTGCCTTAATACAGGTTGAGATAAGGTTTCCATATGTAAGGTCTTCATAAAGAATAGTACCATCAAATAATCGAATATTGGTCTTAACTTTTTCAGCAAAAAGATTTGGTAGACCTTCAATAATTTTTTGATTCTAATGTAAGCTGTAGACATCATATAGAGTCATAACTCTCGCTATAAAGACATCCTTATACCATCTAAAATGTGTAAGGGAAGGATAATATAATTTTTGGAGTAAGGAGTGAGTTTTTTCTCATTGATCTCTAATAATTCTAGCAAAATAATCCAGGATAGCCTCGAGGAGATTATAGATATAATTTCCATTGGGTTTTTATTATTCTTGTGGTATTTTTTTTTGTGCTAAGGTCATTTTCACTTAGTAGATCATCTCTATGTCCTTCAGAGAGATAATGATCCCATCATCTTTTAAGAATTCCATAAAAGCCAGCCACAATGGCTCTGGCAGAATCAAAAGATTGAGCAGTATGATGACAAGACTATACATCACATGCAAATATGAGCATTCGATGAAGCATCTGATGGATTTGATGTTCAGAAAATCCATCAATATTCCATTCATAAAAAGAGTTGTCATCATAAGAGTTACCAGTGAAAGTTGTATATTCTTCAAAGAGTAAATCTTGAGGCGTAGGTTTTTTATAATAATGTTTGTCCAAATTCTTTTTGGATAAGATATTTTTTGAATATCTAGAGGATGTTGAATTTGGAGATCTTGAAAAAGTCCTTGGACCCAATCAATATGATCATCTTCAAAATTTTCTTCAGATACATTAGAGCTATATCTTCTAAAGTGTCTATCATATGATCTTTTAATTTTAAGATTAAGTTCTGAATATCTTCATTAAAAGGCTCTAACCTAAAGTATAATCTTTAAAATTTTCTTCAGATTTATTTCAATTAAGGTTATTCATTCTGATGGTTGAATAGCCCTTTTAACTCAAGGATTTAAAGTATAAAGAACCCTAGAATATAATCTGAAAATTAATACAATAGTTTCAGATCCAAGAAGAAAATCATATCCATGAAGTTATACCTGCAACTTAATAGCTTCAAACAGATTTATATATGTTAAAGATAAACTTAAATTTGGAAAGGCATTAAAATAAACTGGTCTGTGATATAGACTAGTTTCAATAACACACATCAGAGATTGAGCCCAATTAAGGCATCTTCCATCTCTTAGATAGGCAAGGATAGAAGCATTTACTCCTTTTAAAGTTAAAGATTTGAATTCTATTTGAATCATTCCAATATGAATATATTTGAAGTCTTACATATATCTATACAGATCTTCTTGTGTTAATAGATAAATGGTTTTATCTATTTGTTCTATGGTGATAAATTGTTCTACAGTTTTAATGAAAGTTTTTCCTTTAAAATCAAAGGTACCAATTTGATAAATAAATGATTTATTAATTTTGGATAAAGACCATCTATTTAGGTCTTCTTCATTTAGAGGAAACTCTAATAATTCAGCTTTTTTGATTAAAATATTATTTCTTCTAATCATACCATTAGAAGTTAGCTCAGAAGATAAAGAGGAAGCCATAAAAAGGTAGGGGGAAGAATTTAACAGATGACGAAGCTTAATAAATAAACCAAACAAATCTAGAGTTAAAAGGGTTGTTCAACCATCCGAATGAACAACCTTAATTGAAACAAATCTATTAGCTTCTCATATAGCAACTAACAGAATTATTAAATGGAATGAGGTGATATTTCCTGAATCATGGAAAATACCATCTGCGGCCACAGCTACCCTCCATTAACCAAGACATAGATCATAGCATTCAAACATCTAATGACGATGTTGAAGTCAGATTTAATCCTCGTAGATCTATAACCCTTCCGAAAGTTTCTTTTCCTTCTAAAACTTCGATAAGAGCTATATCTATGTAGAAGAACCATCAATTGAAAACCTATAGGACTAAACTGAAAGGAAAAAAGGGAAATTAAATGTTATAATTGTGGCCGAATTGATCATTATGCTAACAAATGTACTATCAAGAAAAAATTATATGAATTAAAAATAGATGAAGGGTTAAAGCAAACCCTAATGAAATTCCTTCTAACTTCTTATGATTCTGAAAAAGAAACCTCATCAGAAGAAGAAGATAGCTTTTCATCTTCATCTGACAATAATAAATTTAATTGCTGTAAATCTTGTCAGCAAATAAATTATTATGAAAATATCATAAATATGACTGAACATTGTACTCTTACAATTGAGCAAAAGGACTAGCTCATAAAAATCTTGACTCAAGTTGAAGACACATCAACTCAAAATAAAATTATAAATTTACTTAATGAAAAGAAATCTGAAAAGTTTTCTTTTAAACTTCCTCTATATTCTATAAAAGAAGTATATAAGAGGAGTGTTAAACCTAATTCACATCCCACAAAAGTTTCTTTAACTGATCTAAAATATGAGTTCAAGCAACTTCAATAGGAAGTTCAAAATATTAAGATTGAACAAGATCAAATGTATGAAAGAATTAAATCAAAACATGGCCTATTCACAACCAGATAATAATCTAGATGCCTCTTCAAGCTAAGAGCTTGGATTATTACAAAGCATTCAAAAGATATATTAGAAATGGTATATCTCTATTAAATTAATTATTAATAAATAATCTATTCTACCAAATTTAATTGCCCTTGTTAACAGCGGAGCATATTTAAATTGCATGCAAGAAGGACTTGTTCCTTGAAAATATTTTGAAAAAATTACTCAAAAGCTTGAAGCTGGTGATAGTGAATCTTTACAAATTAACTATAAACTATCATCTATTACAATTTATCAAAAAGATATTTGTCTTCAAATGCCATTCATTTTAGTTAAAAATTTAACTCAGCATATTATCTATGGAACTCCATTTCTTCTCAAAATAATGCCAATAACTAGGATTGATGATACCAAAATCCATTGTGAACTCTGGAATAAAGAGATTACATTCCGATTTATCACCAACCCTAAAGAAATTATTATAAATGAAATGAATAGACTTAATAATATGTCTATGCATTTAAACTATCTAAAAGAAGAAATTCTTGATTTAACAATTAAACAAAAAATTTCTTCTCCGCAGATACAAAACAAAATTCAATTTTGTTTACAAGATCTCCAAAATGACTTTTGTGGTGAAAACCCAATTTCCTTTTGGAACAAAAAAATTTATTTGGTAGAACTTCCGTACATATATAATTTCAATGAACGTGACATTCCCACCAAGGCTCATCTTTGTCAGATGAACGAACATTATCTTACTTTATGTAAAGCCGAGATGATTAAATTATTGACTAAAGGAATAATCCGACAATCCTATTCTCCATGGAGCTACACCCTATTTTATGTTATGAGCGCAGTTGTGGTGAAATTTTTATGATTTCTGAAGAGAATGAGTATACTTCCATCTTCACTCTATGCGAGATAAAATGAAGATAGAAATATACTTCTCCTTTTTTTGCATTTTGATATCACATAGATCTATAAATGTTCTTATTGAGGGTGATCAGGTACGACATTGAGCAGAGGTTTACTATCTCAAAAGATAGAAGTCACCACCATAGAATGGACCTAATCACCCCAACAAGGACTCCTAAGGACAATGGTCTACATATGTACCAGAGATCTTCCCCTATTTTATATGAAAAAGTAAAGTAGGGTTTATTTTAAATCGTCGGGTTTCCTATGCAAGCCCCATAGTTAATTACATCCTAAGGAAGGGGATTCCTTAGAATACTCTCGATTAAGGTAAATGATCATTGTCTCCAAAGATTTTAATAGGTAGGACTATCAATCAATTAGTTTATTTTTGGCAAATCAAGTGGGATCGATCAAAAGAAGGAATTCTTATTGAAGTCAAATCAAGATGAGTAGGTGCTAAAGATACTAGGAAGCCTAGTAAGCGTCCTGAACTACCATATGACTGGGCTTTATATATTTGAAATTGAATTATTTTATTTGAGTTGAATTTTTATTATTTAGGGCTTATAGTTCCACAATACAAGGTTATATAAATGCCTAAGAGGTGAATATTTATTCTTATGGCCAACAGAAGCGAGAAGCAATCTCAAAACTTGAATCTAGGGAGTTTTGGCAGGCCAAAAGCACCTAAATCTAATCAAAAATGGGTATTTGGTTTGCCTCCATAAGAGAGGACAAACCACCACGCTTGGACTTACAACGCTGGGGTCGCTAACTAACTCCTCCTACTATTTTAAATTCATGTAGGCAAATCTTATGCTTTATTTAAGATAGCTAGGCTATTATCTATTTTAGAAAGAGACTAAGTCATTAAACTCACTCCCTAAGAGACTAGATCATGTAAGGGCATGAAAAATGACCTAGATCTAATGCAAAACATATTACATATTTTGTTTTATTTTTGGACAATCATTTGACTCAGGCTTATAGGATTCATATGCCTAATGCATGAGAAGTAAGATTATTAGCCAAAATTAATGAGAAGGGAGGAGGTGTGTTTCCATCATGGCTCTCAAAGGTCAAGCTAAGTTTCTCTGGTAAAGGTGGAAGCCCTCCAATCAAGAGTGTAACAATATACTTTTATGCATGATGTTATAAAAGAAACACTCATCCCACTAAGGGGTTGCTAATTCTTTAATCTTGATTTTTAACTTAGGCTTTAAATGAGGTTATGAGTTTTTAATTTTTAATTTTGAGTTGATTAATTTGGTAGAAAATTTATTTTTTTCTAAGAGCCTAATCATCATCCAGGCTATACATCAAGCAAGGAAGAAACTAAGAAAACATGTCATCTTAATGCTCAAGCTAAACAAAAGATCAAACATTTTATAAAGCTAATGTAAAAGAATAAAAGGTCATTTGTGGTCGGGCACCACCGCATAAACTTGAAAATAAATTGGGTAGTCAAGCTCTACCCTTATACAACCTGGATTACAAATGAATTAATTTACAATCAAGTAAGGAAATTCATATTGTGGGGGTTTTCATTTCTTCTTTTCTTCTTTCTTCTTTGTTCTTCCTTCTTTCCTTCTTTCTTCTTTCTTCTTTGGTTCCTTCTATTGGATGGTTGGAAGGTGGATGCTCCAAAGGCCTCACATGGTGCATAAGATAAGATCTTATGACCAATGCTCATCATAATCCCCCATAACATTCATTCCAAAATCCTAATTACAAAAATTACATGAAAAGTAAAAGTAAATCTAGCTAACACCTGTAAAGATAGATTAACTAAACAAATCATATAAATCTCAAGCATGTATATTAGACTTAGCACCCCACATATGGGTAACCAAGTCCACCTAGCCTATTGGATTATGCTTAGGGGTATAATCACCTGCATAGCAAAAGCATTTATATTTTTATTACAAGCTCTTAAGCACCCCTAAAAATAATGATTAGACTAAATCATCATATCATTCATTCTATGCACATTCATCCCAACATTCAGACTAGAAATAATACATCACAAAATAAAAGCAAACATCAAGCCATACACCATCCTAACCTAAAGCTAGAAGTGGTGACTTAACCTAATGTGTGTGCTTTAAAAAGTTTGTATGGTATGCTTAGCTATGGATTTAAGGTTTAGATTTTCTAAGTATGAAGATATTCAACTTAGATGGATGGTTTCATTTAAGTGTTTAGTTAATTAAGGTTGATTTTATTTTATATTTTGGTTTGGTTTAAGTGAATCCTATATTTAATTACTAAGTTTTAAAGAGAGTGAAAAGAGAAGAGAACTTCTCTTTCCTTCCTTATCTTAAGTAATTTCTAAAGTGGATTCTCATTTGATTTTATTTAGTGGATGTTTTATTATGTGTTTTAATTAATATTAAGTTTAAATTAACTCTAAACAAACCTATTCAAAAAGAAATACATTTTAATATTATATAAAGTGAATTAAGATCACAAAACACACATCATTTTATTTCTTTCCCAACATGTATAACATGCATATGAATAAATCCTAAGAATATCTATACATACAAATGGAAATATTTAGCACACTTCATGATTAATGCTAAGAAATGTTACTTAAGAAAATTTGAATGCTTTATGATGCATGGTTCTCATTAAGTAGAAAAGATATTTTCTTATCAATTTTTCACATGCACACATGCATGTATGAAAGGCATAAGTGAGTACGGAGCCAATGTTAGCACTAGGGGTGTAAGGTACAAGATCTATTTAGGGCTATTTAAAGTCTCGCAACCCCATGGTTGTCTAGACTAATATACCACTTTCCTTAAATACAAACACATGTACAAAAGAAATGAATGGAAAAAGAAAGATGCAAAAAGTTTGTATTTGTTTATTTATATTGTTTATGCAATTTATATGTGTAAGTGTGGATTTCCTCCTTAGGTAATAGCATAGGAATGCATAGGAAGGGTATTAGGCAAGTGTTATGTTCTTTTCAAATGAATTATACACTTTACCAAATTCTATTCAAAACCATACTAAAAGAAAGGAGAAGGAAAGCCACACTATGCACATCTTCATATTTATATCCACATGCAAGCTTATAAAAAATTATAAGTAGCACACTTTCAATTTTAAGCATTTTATTTATAGATTTTGAAAATAGTTTTGGATTTAGTAGTGATAATAGCCATTCATATTTATACTTTAGCCAAAATATACAATTTGACATAAAAAAAGAATATTTCATTTTTATTTAATTTTTGAAAAGCATAAATGCATGAAACTCATATGACATACACATTTAGTATGTTAGGAAAGAACTCAAATGATGAAATCATGTAAACACATTCACTATAATTAATTCTTAAAGACAATCTTATGAAATAATAAAGCTTAAAGCAAATCAAGTTATTTTTAAGGAAGGTTTGATTTCATTTTGATTTTGATTTAATTTGAGAAATGTGAGGTGAGTTTGCTATTCCTAATCCATTCCCACATATGTTTATTATTTTTATTTAATTTTTATGTGATTAGATCAATTTTATACTTCGGTTAGATTAAGGTATGAATTAAGTGTGTTAATTACCCCTTACCTATACCATCTTAGCATACTTAATCAAATAATTATGAGCCAATGAGATGACATAAAACTATATAAAGAATTTTAATCAGCAATGTACTTAGGCAAGAAAAGGGCCTAATGCAATTGGCTCAGGATTAATGATTAATTAAACTAAGTGGTTTAACTTAAGTACTTTCATAACCCCTCTCACACATGTGAGTTGGGTTTTGATTTTCTTAATGTACTTAGGTTATTGAACACCTAAGCAACTATCCAAGATAGATTAATTGAGTTATGAAAATTTTTAGAATTTTATGAAATTAATTCAGGGGGTGATTAGTGAATTAACCCTTAATTAAGGTTAGATTAAGGAAGAAAGAGGTTTAAGGAATATCTTAAGGAAAACATCCCAAGATTATTCCCTAAATCTCATATTCACTTAAGCAAAACTTAATTGATTCGATTAGAGGGTTAAACCACTAATTATACCCTTAATTAAGCTTAATTACATTAAGGGAGTGATTAAGGAATGAACTAGCAATTTCTCTAATTAAGCCACCAATAAATCCCAAGAAAATTAGGGGAGGCAGAGTCATCCCACCACTAAGCAAGAAGTTTGGGATTAATCGTGGAGTAATTAGAGGGTAATTACAAATAATATTCTCAATAAAATCCAAATCTAGAGAAAAGCACTATTCAAAATCCATCAAATCATTTTAAAAATATTCTATGTTCAATTATCTATCCAATGCAATTTATTTCATATTTTTTTGATTTTCTAGGCATAGATATTAATTTAGGAAGTTTCCATGATTAATTAGATAATTTAAAAGCCTAACTAAATGTTTAATCTCGTCTACGCCACCTGGGCCGCTGACGCAACATGTGCTTTCCACGTGGCGCAATGGGATTTGATATTAAAGTAGTCACATCATAGCACCACATCACGCGTGCTTCTTTCCTCACCTCGCTATCAAGGATCGGGAGGTTAAAGCCGCGGATCTAAAGGATTAAAACATGGATTTACGTGTCTTTGATCAGGGTCATCCATCCAAAATGCGCGGATGGATGGCCCATGATCCTTCCCTATTCTTCTCTATGAGGAATGGACATCGTCCATCTTTTGGGTGAAGATTTGAGCTTGATTGAGCTCGGATTGGATTGAAACTCAACCCACACCATATAGAGGGAAAGGGGATCACATCTAATGGCTAGAATCTCATGGGGTGACACTTTACTTCACAAAGGACCAAACCACATTGAATTTAAGCTCAGTTTAGTGGCTAACCTCACCGAAGGTGATCACCAGTGCTTGATTCCTTTGGAGAAGCTTCGTCTAATAGAGACGAAGCTTTGTTGAAGTTTGGAGGTTCTAAGATTGGGTAGATCCTCCTATGGGCCAACTCCTCCTTAACTTGAGCTTTATCTTGATCAAGGTGACTCCTCCCTTGCCTTGGGAACTTGTGTGAAAGCTTGGGTGAGTTTGACTGAGTTCCCCGAGGGTGCAGAGGAATTGAGATGTGGAGTAAGTTTGATTTTGAGTGGAGCTCCCATATTTTCAAGATATGAAAATCGAGAATGGAGAAGTTGATTTCACAGAGAAGCGGATCACAAGCAAAGGCTTCTCCTTCCACTCAATCAATTGGGAGAGTGAAGATTGAATTGAATTAGGGGGAGTATATCTCCCCCCAGAGCAATCGGACGACTGAGCAAGGAGAAGCCATTTTGATCCAATTGAGCTTATGCAATGAGTTTGTTAGGCTATTAGAGGTGTCCTTGCATTTGGTTTTGGCCAGGGAAGGAGTGGGTGAGGTGGCCATGTGCTTTAATTGAGTGGAGGAGGGATTCTATGTGCTCAATTTCAAAGGATATGATCAATTTTGGGTTTAGGTTGGGTTTGGCTAACCCAAACCCAATGGGTCATGTGCACTAAGTCCATTAGTGACCATTTAGTCCACTAAGAGGATGCCAAGTGTCCATGAAAAGGAATTGACCAAATTTCAAGTGGTTTTGATTTTGGGTTACCTAATGGCCTAGTAAAATGGTCATTTGACCTTGATTTAGTTTGTATTTGGTATATTTGAAAAATGGGTTAGCCAAGTTTCATCAATTTGGAGTTGGGCTTGATGATATGTTGACCCATTTAAGTCAAAATGGGTCAACTTGGTTGACCAATTGGTCAAATTGGGTCAAACCAAGGGTTGGGTCAAGTTCATATGACCTTTTGAAATATTTTGGTGGCTTTGGTTTGATCCAATTTGGTTTAGGTTTGAATTTGGTTCAATCGAGTTCATTTATGTCAAATGGGTCAAGTTGACCAAATTGACTCATTTGACCTATTTAGGTTAGGTCATGGGTTGGTTCATGTTTGGTTGGTCATATGAAATAGATTGGTATCTTTGTTTCCAGTCAATTTTATTTATGTTTGAGTTTGGCTCAATTTGACCCTTTAGGTCAAGTTGGGTTTAAGGTCAATTGGGCTAGGTTGGGTCTAGTTGGCCAATTAAGACTTTGGTCAAGTTCAATAATCATTTTGGAATGAACTTGACCCATTGATTTCAATCAATTTGGCTTAGATCAAGTTTTGACACATTTTGAGCTTTTAGGTCAAGTTGGGTCAACTTGGGTCAAGTGGCCAATTGGGCTATGTTAGGCTCAAATGTTGACTTGGTCAAGTTCAAACATTGGTCATGAATGAGTTTTGATCAATGGTTTCAATCAATTTGGCCTATAGTGGATTTTGGCTATGTTGAATTTCATTTTAACTAAGTATTGACTTGGTCAACCCTTAGATTTAACTTGGTTTGACCCAATTTGAGTGATTGATCATCTCATGATGATTGTTGATCATGATGAGAAGCTTAGGTGGCTTAGTTCAATCCAATTTGATTAGGATTAGAATTTGGTTCATAAGGGTACTTTAGATCACTTTGGATCAAGTGAGCCTAAGTAGGTCAAATGACTTGGTCAAAGCTTGATTAGAGTTTGATTGAACTCACATATGGACTTACGATTGAAATATAAATCTATTTGCAAGAGATTTAAAGTCAAACGGGTTTTGATTTATTTGACATGAGTTTGACTTGGGTTTGATTTTTGAATTGAGTTTTGATTTGATGATTGAAGTTTATGTTTATATTTGGATTAATGATTGAAGGATTGATTCAATCATGAAGAGAAATCAAGAGTTTGGCTTGATTTGAATTGATTTAGCTAAGTTCAAGATTTTGACTTGAAAGGCTTAGGTTGGATTTTGATTGAATTTGAGTTTGATTTTTGGGGTTGGTTTTGATTATTTGAATTTATATTTTAATTTATATATGTGAATATAAATGAGAATATAAATGGGTTATGAGAAAATTTCAAGGATTTAAAGTAGTTTGAATTTGATCTAGGTTAAGTCCTTAAGAGGGAATTAAGGATTTAGAAAAGATTTGTGATTTGAATTTGAATTTTGGATTTAGTTTGATTGATTTGAATTATATTTCATTTATATTTGTAAATATAAATGAGAATATAAATGAGTTGCGAGAAAATTTCATGATTTTGAATTGATTTAGGTTTGATTGAGGCTAAGTCTTTAAGAAGGGATTAAGGGACTTAGGAAATATTTAGAATTTCAATCATAAGTTTCAATCATGGGTTTCAATATGTGTTTTAATCATGTGGCATTGATTTGAGTTTGTAGTAAATCAATTAAGCTAGAATTGTTTTAGGTTTGATGTTGAATTGATGTGGAGTTTGAGTTGAAGGAAGGAAGTGAGGAATGTGATTCAAGCTAAAGGGTAAGTAAATTTTCCTAACACCCCTAAGGCATGACCACCACTAACTCTGTCTCTGTATCTGAGTGTCCACCTACTACATGTGTCTTAAGACTAAGGATCTCTTAAAGTCTAAGAAGAGTCTTATGTCTAAGATGGAGAGGTTGAGAGCTCATCCTAAAAATGAGATCAACAACAGCAGAAAAGGAAAGAAGAAAACCCAGACTTGTAATAAATTACAAGCCACTTAATAAAGTTCTTAAGTGGATCAGGTATCCTTTTCCCAATAATAGAGATATGCTCAATAGGCTTAATAAAGAAAATTTTTTTTTCTAAATTTGATTTACAATCTGGCTATTGGCATATCCAAATCTAAGAAACTGATAGATATAAAACCACATTCGCAGTGCCTTTTGGACGAATGCAATGTTATGCCATTCGGTCTCAAAAATGCACCTTCTGAATTCCAACACATCATGAATAATATATTTGAAAATTACTTTAAATATATTATTGTTTATATTGATGATGTTCTTATAATTTTTTAAACTCTATTGACGAGCATTCTAATCATTTAAAAACTTTTAAATGGCTCATTCAAAAAAATGGGTATGTTATTTTCGCACCAAAAATCAAGTTATTTCAAACAGAAATACAATTTTTAGGACATAATATATCTAATGCCTCTATTATTCTAATTAATAGAAGCATTGAGTTTACGGATAAGTTCCTAACATTATCCTTGATAAAACACAGCTACAAAGATTCTTAAGAGCCTTAAATTTTGTAGCTGATTTTTATCAAAATATGGCACAAGACGTTGCCCCACTCTTTGGCCGATTAAAGAAATCCCACTATGGTCTAATATGCACACCATTGCTTTTCAAAAAATTAAGCAAAAGGCTAAAAATCTTCCATGCCTTAATTTTATTTAAGACAAATTCCAAAATTGAAGATTGGATCTCATATGCATCTTAAAATAGCGAAAAAATTCAAAAGGATTTTTGATGGTACTATTCTTTATGAAGACCTTGCATATAGAAACCTTATCTTAGCCTGTATAATGGAATGAACCTGTTTGAACTTAACTTCAATATAGAGTCATAACTCTGGCTAAAGCAAATAAAGTAGCTTTAACTTTTTATAAAGCTGATAAATTAAAGGTTGAAGTCGATATAAGAAGCACAAAAAAGAGAGAGAGAAAACTTGCACACCAACTAAATGGCTCTTTATTTAACAAAGAACATTCAATTCAGAAAAGAAAATGCGATTATGCGCTCATCTTAAAATTTAGTGTTGACCTCCTCATGGTAAAGTCAAGTCCACAAATCAAATTGATGGACTTTACAAGCAAATCGGGCTCAAATACTCATCACCAAAATGATCAAAATGACCTTCGATCAATAAATGGACTTTGTCGTCACATTCAGAATGTCGAAATTGATCAAAATATAATTATTGCAAAATGTAACGATCAATCGACTTGAACCAATATATCGATGCATAAAAGTCCAAGTCATGATATCTATTCACATGAAACTAATCACGAGCTTCAAAATACTAAAACTATCAAATGAGACTATTTTGCAGAATAGTTTTAAATATTGAATGATCAAAATCGAGTAAACGCAAAGACGCCACCAAAATCAACTAAATAACCAAAATGAATTCATCTCCATCACGCGAAAGTTGAAACAAAAGAATATTAATGACGATCATCAATCAAAGATCGATCCGCTATATCAAAGTCAAAGACATTAAATGACTGTTAAAATTAATTTATTTAACATTTAAAATCATCAATAATACTATTCACCTCAATTCAAATAAATTATGAAAATCGATAAAGTCAGCGGTTTTTGAGCTAAAATGACCATTTCATGTCAATGAACAAATAACAAAACGCGATTGTATGTAATTTAATAAATTTAAGATATATATATATATATATATATATATATATATAAAACAAATCATAAAATTAAAATTCATTTTAAAATTTAATTGCTTAAAAATTTAAATAAACCTAAATATAACTATTCTCCTTTTTGTTTTGTTTCCTTAATCGAAAGAAAAAAACTGCTTCTTTTCTCTTTTAACTCTAAACTAAGAGCAGCCTCTCTCCTCTCTCCATTCTGACGCTCTGACCTCCCTCGGTATAAATTCTCTTCTGCTTTTTTGTTTCTCTGGTTCTGGCCTGCAGTGTCTTGTCATCGTTTGGATTCGTCAAATTTTACTGCACCTGCTCTTACTGTCCGATCCAATATCTGTGAGTATCTGTTTGTCTTAGGCCTGCAACTTAAACCCATGATGTCCTGCACCATTTCTAGTCCGCATCCGCCACAAACCTGTGAACTTTGGTATAAAGCTGCGACCTGCAAACCCACGATGTCCTACCATCCCTACTATCCTGCTAAAATGATGCTCTCATGAGCATGACCTCAAATATTAGTCTCCTGCACTGTCTCAATTCATTTCCACTCAAATTCCGCCTCTGCTCCTGTCTGTCTGATCTGCTATATAAACTCACTGCATGAGCTGCAACTGTCTCTGAATTCCTCCGCCTGCATTTGACCCACACTACTTGAGTGGGCCCATCCTATATTTCCATCAAAAAGCCTGACATTCTTCCATCCCACCAGTATTAAATGAAGTTCTTGCAGTAATATTTTTTGTCAGAAACCAGAAGAACACCACCAAGATGAAGTTCTTCTTTCGCTCAGAGATGATTCTTATGACAAAGAACAGCCAAGGCTTTCTTCATTTTACGCATTCTGTGATACCTCATTCTGCAGTAATTAGCCTCAGAGGGTTCTTCTTGGTTTTCGATACCCAACTTTGTTCTCATCATATGGCCAAAAATCGAATGAAATAGAATGGATTAATGATATATATCATACTTCCGCTGGGGCTGGATGGAATGAGATAAAATCGCCAGAGGTTTACACACCGCCACACTAAGAGTAAGCACCAGAACATCATGTGTAATAAATATCCAAATTTTTCAATTTCTGACTTATAAAAAAGTCTGACGATGATATATTCATTTATCTTCTTTTAGCTAAGCCTTCAAGAGTGACTAGATGAAAAAATTATGAGGTAAGACATATGCTCTGTAGGCATACCCATAAGCAAAAACACTCTAAAATTTAATCAAAATATTTAAATTTATGTTAAAATTCAAGACTTAAACAAATTCAAATAAATTACCTATAAGTCAAACAAAAAATATATGATAAATATGATGATAAATGTTAAATCAAAGAGAAATAGACGGAGAGCACTTAAAGAAAATTTTGAAAAGAATAAAACACTCATTTAAAATACAGATAAAATTTGGAGAGGCTAACATTAAACTCACAAACTCTAATAACAATTCTCTATGGCTTAAATTGAAGAATGAGTGAGTTATCTTTTCAGATAAATTTCAAAATTAAAGTTTTAATTAAAATTTGAGACTAATACCAAACTATAACAAACTTGTAATAAAATAAGGATGAATCTAAATTAGTTTAATAACTTTATACAAATATGGACATACTATACTAATATGAGTGGGGTTAAAGCAATAAATCAATCGACATAACTTATCAAAGATAAATTGAACATAATGTTGGGAGAATTACAAAACTCAACAAGTAAATTAAGTGTAATATTTTAAATTATAATCTAAATCAATGCCTTCATCGCCACCAACTGCAACTTTTAAATAGATAATGCGATATTAAATCAAAATCTATAAAAAATCATGGCTTCCTTCAATCAAAAAATTAAGGAATTTCATTCTAATTATGATTTTCAAAATCAACTAAATCAAAGAAATCATCTAAGCCAAACACCCATGTGCTCGACATAGATTTCAAGTGCAAATTTTAATATCTTAAAAGGCCACAGAGCAAATAAAATGAATAAAATCAATCTCATAATCAAACACAAAATTCCTATCATTATACACCAACATTACACTATGTCAATGCTAATGTCTTTACGTTATTTCTGCTTAGTATTACTGGGTTAATAAAATCTAAAAAACCATAATAAAAGTTTCAAATAAAATATCTAAGAAACTAATTACAAAGATAGATCTAATTTCTACACTAAATAGAGTTAACAGGA
This sequence comes from Cymbidium sinense, assembly GCA_021442155.1. Lineage (NCBI taxonomy): Eukaryota > Viridiplantae > Streptophyta > Magnoliopsida > Asparagales > Orchidaceae > Cymbidium > Cymbidium sinense. Next base: position 101,581,209 of record CM038229.1, read on the forward strand.
TCTAAAGCTCTTAAACATACTCAAATTAATTAATTTTTTAAATCAAATATTAATCTAAAAAAATAAACTACTTTAATAAAATTCTATCATTAAAAGCTTAAAGCAAAACTCAATCTATCCACCTAATTATTTATCTAGATAAATTAAAACTCTAGCTCACAAGAACAATGTCAAATCAGTTCTTATGTCACTCTCAATCAATGTCACCAAGAACCTCATATGTCTTATGATGCTTGGCGAGGCTCCATAAAGAAGTTATAACAGTCCTCGACTTTGGTTGTCTACCCATTATATTACAATCACATCGAATGATGTTAATAGCCTTTTGAGTTGTGAACCATGTGGTATACTTGAGGTAAACAACTCTAAATTAAGCTTATCTCCTGACAAACACCACCAAATACAGATTTCTTTATGACATAACCCATGTATTGTTGATAAGAATCCTGGAGACTACTCCTAAATTGTGGATGTGAGGATAATGGATGATCAACGCCATCATTCCTCCAACCATCCGTTAAATGATAAATTTCAAATGTAAATTTTGAAACTCATATATTCGCTATATACACATTTTAGCGATCTAAGATATTTAATCAACTCTCTCACTTATTGAAAGGGTAATTAACTTGTGGCTTTACCTATAAGAAACCCTAACGATCTAAAGTCACCAAATGAGGGCAAAATCTTTGGTAGTGTCTTATCTTTTATTCCATTTGTAAAAATTACAAACACTTTAAATCATACTCTCTTTAATTCAAATTGTTGAGAGGTCGGTGGTGAATTTTTGGAGCCCACATTTTGAAATACTTTTGACCATAGAAAACATTTCTCATTTAATAATGGAGTATTTCATGAGTGGAGTCCACAAACAGAACCAATTCTTCTTTTGAATTTTTTAGCTATTTTAAGATGCATATCAAATTTCAAGCATGATAATTTTGAAACGTATCACCATTTAAGGCATGGAAGATTTTTAACTCTTTGCTTAATTTTTTGAATAGGCATGGTGTGCATATTAGACCAAGGTGGTGGTGCTTTCTTTAATCGATCAAAGGGTGGGGCAGCGTCTTGTGCTAAATTTTGATAAAAATTAGCTAAATAATTTAAGGCTCTTAAGAATCTTTGTAGTTATGTTTTATCAAGGAAAATATTAAGAAACTTATCTGCAAACTTAGTGCTTCTATTAATTAGAATAATAGAGGCATTAGATATATTATGTCCTAAAAATCGTATTTCTATTTGAAATAACTTGATTTTTGAAGTTAAAACAACAAGCCCATTTTTTGAATGAGCCATTTAAAAGTTTTTAAATGATTAAAATGCTCGTCAATAGAGTTTGAAAATATAAGAACATCATCAATATAAATAATAATATATTTAAAGTAATTTTAAATATATTATTCATGATGTGTTGGAATTTAACGGTATTTTTAGACCTGATATAACATTACATCATAACCAGGCACAATGTATCTATGCTTTTAATTTGATCTCACAATAACTATTTTTAAATCAAATGAAAAAAAACTTTTGCTTTATTAAGCCTATTGAGCAAATCTCTTTATTGAAGAGGATCATCACTTAAGAACTTTATTAAGTGGCTTGTACTTTATTACAACTTTGGGTTTTCCTCTTTCTTTTTTCATATATAAATGTGCAAAATCAGAGAATAGATTATCGATTATTCCTTTAGTCAATAATTCGGCAATCTCGGCTTTACATAAAGTAAGATAATGCTCATTCATCGACAAGGACGAGCCTTGGTGGGAATATCACGTTCATTGAAATTATCAATGTATTGAAAGGGTCAAATGAATTTTTCAAGATCTCCAAATTCAGCATCCTCTAGATATTCAAAAAATATCTTATCCAAAAAAGAATTTGGACAAACATTATTATAAAAAACCTACACCTCAAGATTTACTCTTTGAAAAATCTACAACTTTCACTTGTAACTCTTATTATGGTGACTCTCTTTATGAATGGAATATTGATAACTTTTTTGAACATCAAATCCATCAGATGCTTCATCGAATACTCATGTTTACATGTGGTGTACAATCTCGTTATCATACCCTCAATCTTTGAGTTTTAGAAATTTTCTTTTTGGAATTCAAAGGATGGTAGGATCATTAAGAGTTTTTTTGTCTAATTAACTAATCTATTTTAGATTCTAGGCTAAACAAATGTTCAGATATAATTTGGAGGATACTATTATTATAATTAAGTTGTTTAATTATAATAATAAATTCTTTTAAAATTTAAGAATCAACATTGATTTTCTCAAAAGCTGCTATGTCCAAAGGTTTAGCCAAAGTTATGACTCTATATGATGCCAATAGCTTACATTGGAAGCAAAATTTTATTAAAGGTCTTCCAAAATCTTTTTGCTGAAAAGGTTAAGACCAATATTCGATTATTTGATGGTATTATTTCTTATGAGGACCTTATATATGGAAACCTTATCTCAACTTATATTTACCTTTGCTTAACAATTAAAAGTTTGCTATGCCTTCTTAAGGAGGTCTCATGTTTTTACTTTTCATTGCCAAATCTCTATATGGTCATGGAATATCATGCTCAAAAAGGACCCCTTTAATCAACTAGTCCTCCAATAAATTAGATTTAAAATCTGGTTATTGGTATATCCAAATTAAAGAAACTCATAGATACAAAATTGCATTTACAGTGCCTTTTGGATGTTACGAATGGAATATTATGCATTTAAATTGCATGTAAGAGGGACTTGTCCCTCAAAAGATTTTCAACGATGTTGAAGTCAAATTTAATCCACGTAGATCTATAACCCTTCCGAAAGTTTCTTTTCCTTAAACTTAAATTAGAACTTTACATCCGTAAGAATCATCATTAACAAATTAAATCATAATATTTATCATGTGAGAAAAATAGATCTCCCACTCTTTCAAAAATTTTAGTATTAATGAATTATCAAATAGGATCTAAGGCTAGAGAAGTAATTCTAAACGAATATTACCAACCTAAATATAATGATTTCTGAAAATGGTATAGAAATATCATTTCAGATAAATAAAGAATTGAAATATCAGGATAATAATAAGAAAAGTATAATATTTTCATAGCCACTTTATTGCATGAAATGAATAATAACTTTAATTAATATATTATAGAGTTATTGATTTTCAATTCAAATTTGGTCCTTCAAGATATATATCAATCTTTCAAAATTATTGATATCTGATATATAGCTAATTGATTTTATCATGAAGATTGGGTGAATCAAGAAAAGCTACCCTTAAAATTTAATTAGAACTTTTTGAATTAAAGCTCATTAAAATTAAGCATTTTGAAATGTCTTCGTAGTTTTTAATCTATGTTAAATATCATTAAAGACAATAAAATTATTTATATATTATCTTATTAATTGATTTGATTAGTCTTAACTCTACTTAATTTGATTTTCATAATTGAACATATATTTTATTACTGAATATTGCCAAGAAAAGATTATAAAATGAAATTAAGGAGATGTTAAATGGAGTTTTGTGATAAAATCAATGACTAATAATTTTAATGCAATCATGAAGCACTAACCATAATTTAGGATGCCTAAGCTAGTTAGATAAAGAGATATATATATATATATATATATATATATATATATATATATATATATATATATATATATATATATATATATATATATATATATATATATATATATATATATATATATATATATATATATTTTTTTATATTGTTTTATGACTTATTCACAATTTTTTATTTAATTTTTTTCTTGCTTATATTAACTCCAAAAGTTAACTTTTCATTTTAACTTTTTAATAATTTTAATTTTTTAATTATTTTAATTTCACCATCTCTTTCTTTAAATTTTGATTCCACCATTGAATATATATACCTATTTTTACCACGCTCCTCATGTAAAGTAGTATTTGATATTCAAATTAGTGATCACACGAAGTTAAACTTGATATGACACTGAAAATTCTACTAGTCGAAGCACGAATCTTGATGTCAAAAGCAAGTTGATCTTTAGTTGAAACTAGTCAAGATCAAACACTTAAAATATCATTTGAAAATCGTTAAATCCATAAATAGCTCTTAAACATGGAGTTTTACCAATCGAAAGGCGATGATCGAATCTAAGCCCAAGATCTCATAATTCCAACTTCATTTGAGCATTCAAATACTTAAAATACATCAAATAATCAAAGGAATCATTCGAGCCTCCATGAAGTGGAGTGGTTTGGATTTTGATTTACAAAAGATGACCTCCAATCTATAAATTCTCATTCCTCATATGGGGCAAGCAAGAGAGAGAGAGCTCTAAAGCTTGAAGATTCCAAGCACAATCTGCCACCACTCGACGGACAACAACCGCCCGCCACCCGATCCTCGTCACATCTCTGCCTCCATCATGATGACCTTCATCGCCGCCGATGTCCTCATTTCACCATCATCTCCATCACTCAAGAATCGTACCAATTAACGTGACTCTATTGTTGTTCCATTCTCATACAATCCCAATCCCACATCGGAAGATTTTGTACAAATAGATATATAAATAGTGGAAAATTTTATCGGCCGTGGTTTTTTCCTCTTTCGTGTTTTTCACATAAAATTGAGTTTTCTTGTTCACTCTTTAAATACCCATGTGTGCTTTGGATTTCACAACAAAGCTAAGGAAACTTTCACTCTACCGCGAAGTTTTCTAAGACGCAAGCGCCATCTCAGAAACCCTTCAATCACAATTCTGAACACCCTCGTTATGGCCAATAAAATAACACAGAATAACGAGCCTCCGCCTAACTCCCGCCACTCTGAAAACAATCAACCAAGGACACCAAGCTTCGCTCACTCGATGCATGACCCTATCGTTGAAGGCGCGATGGGAATCTCTTTAGAAGATCGAGTCCCGAATGGAAGAGTCTCAAAATAAGATGATCCGACTTTAAGAACACAATGACCACTAAAACACATCTCCCCCAAGATCGATCGCAAGTGGGAGGTCAAAATACTAATCTCCTTGAGAAGTTCCTCCGCGTAGACGTGATGCTAATCTCGACACCGCTAGTCTACTCATCCATCACGCAAAACCGACGCTAATCCACCAATTATTGTAGCTTGACACATTCTCATCCTAATTCATCATGTTACACGTAATTATGACGCTTAATGCAAGATGAATTTCACCTTCAAGACGTAAATCATCTTCCTCATCACGCGAGGAATCTCACCTTTACAAGTTATTCTTCAACATCCTATTCCGTGGGTTTCAAGCTTCAGCATTGATTCCTATGATCAATCTACATGAACACATCGACCATTACGACTATCATGCATATCCAATGAGCTCCTAACATTGCTTTGTCGTCTTTCGTTACCCTCAAGGGCAAGCTCGCACTTGGTTCTACTCCCTTCCAAGGGATCCATCCACCTTTGATGAACTCGCCAAGATTTTGTGGAACGCTTCATTGCAAATGAGGATCATTAAAGATTCCTCCCATCTCTCCGGCATTCGTCAGAATGAGGGTGAATCACTTAAGGAATACTTCCATAGGTTCTCCTTAGAAGCTCGCCAAATACCTGGAGTAGACCTTGAACTATTAAGAGGAGTTTTCCTTGGAGGACTCCGTCCGGGGCCTTTTTACTCGTCACTAATGCGAGACACGGTCCGCTCATATCAGTTCATCGTGAAGCACAGCCGATGAGGCCATTAATGCCCATCATAAATAATTTGAACAATCTACAGGAAAATGTAAGAGCTCCCTGGAATGCACCGATCCCCATCAAAAGAAAACACAGTCTCATCTCCACGCCCCATATCAACGACGGGAACCATGACCAAAAAGGAATACACGCCAACACATGTGAACCTCGATGGCTATTCGAGATGAAGAAAATATCAAGTGGCCACATCCACTAAAACCAAATTCAAAAAAATCGTGAGCAATATTGTCACTTCCATCGTCGACATACAGGCATGCAAACAACTCAAAGAAGAAATCAAGAGGCTCATTCAACAAGGATATCTACATCGATTTGTGAAGAATCAAGAGAATCAAATAAACATACCTCCAACTGGGGGGCAACTAAAACAATAATCACAGAAATAACAAAATAATCAACAAATAGTTGGGGAAATTGATACAATCGTAGGAGGACCAATACTATCTAATCAAGTTCTCATTACCACCTCTGAAGAGCAAGAGCTAAAGAAGTCTCGTATTGATCATTCCATCACTTTTAATGACTCTGACTTAGAAGAGTCCATGTTCCTCATCAAGATCCACTTGTCATCAGGTAGGATCGGTGACCCATGCTATAATGTTAAGAGAATTTTGATGACAATGGAGTTCGCTTTGTTTTACTCCACATTTCTTAGCCTAGTTAAAAAAAGCTCCAACCCGCAGACCATTATATGGGTTTGATAATCGCCTGCGAAGTAGAGGGGACAATCACCCTTCCTGTGTTCCTTGGTGAATTTCTCGACAAGTGACTCATTTAATCCAATTCATGGTGGTCAAATTTCAAATATAATGCTATCTTTGGAAGGCTCTCCAATCAATTTTGATGCCACTTCAAGATCTCATCTTAAGATGAAATTTCTAACCCTCGTTGGAGTTGGGGTATGGAAATCAATGACAAGACAATCATGCTACCTCAAACAAGCTCAACCACGCTCTTCGTGACCTTCAAAGATCAAGATTTTAATTTTAAGATGAAGAGTACCGAAAGCTTCCCATAAAGACTTTTCTTTGCATTATCGATGACCAACCATCATGAACAAAGGTAAGTTGGATCTCCTCGATGAACAAAGAGAAAAAATACAGACTTCTACGTAGAAATCAAGACATCTTCGCTGAGTCCGACGGACATGCGGGGTCACCCCAATGTGATCATGCACTCCCTCAAGATCCACATTCAAACCGATCATCCAAAAGAAGTTTTGCACTGATAGGCTATTGAGCAAGAAGTTAACAAGCTTAGAAGTGGATTCATACGAGAGGTACATTACCCTACATGGCTAAATATTGTCATGGTTAAGAAAATAAATGAAACATGGAGAATGTGTATTGATTATACCGACCTTAAGGCTTGCCGAAAGATAGTTTTCCTCTTCCTGAATTGATCAATTGGTTGATGCTATCCGACATCAAATGCTCAATTTTTTGGATGCTTACTCTGTTACAACCAAATAAAATGGACCCAACATGAAGAAGCTACAACATTTCAAACATATAAAGGTTTATACTGACAAGTTATGTCGTTTGTTAAAAAATGTCTTATATCAACGATGAATAAGAAAGACCTATTAGCAATGGAGGTATATGTGGATGACATGTTAGTAAAAAAGCTTGAAGAATCACAACATATTTTGACTTAGAAATATGCTTTAACCTTCTTCGACATTATAACATGCAATTAACCCACCAAATGTGCTTGGGGTTACATCGGAAAATTTCTTGGATTTATGGTAACCCACCAGATAGAGGCCAACCCCGAGAAAATCAAAGCTCTCAAAGATATGACTCCAAGAATATAAGTTCAACGCTTGAATGGACTAATTGCATTATCCCGCTTCATCGCTCGGGATAAATGCATTCTTTAAAATATTAAAAAGAGCTAATAATTTTAGGACGATGAATGTCACCGCTTTTGAGCAAATGAGTATTTAGCATCTCCACCCCTACTATCCAAGCCTATTCAAGGAGAGATGTTATACTTATATATCGTAGTCTCTTCCCACACAAGCTCAGTGCGAGAAGGGATACAACAACCAATTTATGTCAAGAAAAATTCTCTATAGAAAGTCATTATCCACTTGCATAAGGTGGCTCGGCTTTAGTTTTCGCAAAAAATTGTGTCCATACTTCCAAGCTCATATTATCGTCATTTACACTCATTTATCATTAAGGGTCATCCTATAGAAACTAGAAGCATCTGGGAGGTTAATTAAATGGTCTATAGAATTGGAAAAATTTGATATAAATTTTCTACCCCGGCCTACTATAAAGTCTCAAGTAGACTTTATAGTGAATGCACCGCCCAACTCAGGAGCTATCGCTACACGCCTTTCGCCTCCTCAATGGACCCTCTATGTTGATGGAGCTTAAAATACGGTCGGGAATCTTACTTATTTCCCCAAAGTAATACCTTAGAGTATGGACTTGCCTAAAATTTTTGCAACTAATAATATGGTCAATATGAGGCTCATCGTAGGTTGAGACTCCATCATGTGAAGCTCAAGACTTAGTAATCCACCGACTCTCTTTATCACCCAAGTTGAGGGAAATTTTAATACTCATAATCCCGCCATATCTCCACTTGGTAAAAGTCTCTTCTTGCCCATTTCAAGACACATCAAATCATTCACATAAGAAGAATACTGGCTTTCGCCTAAGCTTGCTACATCTACTGAGATCTATTTAAGAGAAGCATGTTGAAGAAATATATTTTCCTAGATTCCGTGGTGGTCGGGTAATCAAGCAATTAATGAGATAAAGGAATATTGTGGATGGACCCCATCCTATCTTTTCAAGAAGGAACCCTTCAAGACCCAACTTCTACAACTCGCCTCCAAGACAAGCTTCAAACTTTACTATCTGAGGTGAACTATACAAATGAGCTTTCTGACCATACCTCAAATGCCTCTCACCTCGAGGAATTAAGCATTAAGAGAGGTTCACTGGGATATGTGGAGAACACCTAGAGGAAGGGCGCTCCCTTAAAATTATAAGGCAAGGGTTCTATTGGACGATGAAACAAGATTTGAGTTCACAAAAAAATAAGTTGTCGTTGACTTTAACCTCTCACATGATACGAGCTCTCATCCATTCAAAGCCCGTGGCCTTTTGCTGGGGAATTGATATCATGGGACCTTTTCATAAGCCGTATAACAAAGTTTATCATTTTAGCCATCACTACTAAATGGGTGGAAGCCGAACCACTCGCTAAAATCACAGAGGCAAATGCTAAACAATTTGTTTGGAAAAATATAGTATGTCGATGGTTCCCGCAAAGATCATCACCGACAATGGAACCCACTGAAAAGTCTTTACGTCCTTTTGCAAAGATCTTCACATTCCACATATGTAGACATCCTCAAACTAACGACAGACCGGCTACCAACATGACTATACTCAAAGGACTAAAACATGTCTCGAGAAGGTCGGGGCAATGGGTTGATGAGCTTTCTAATGTTCTTGGGCTCCGCACTACATCAAGCACCGACCGGGTGAGACACCATATAACTTATGTTTCAAGACGTATTTATACCAAGATAGGGGTTCCAAGTCCAAGAGTTCAATTATTCAATCATGATGGTAATGAAGAAAAACTCGACACACTGACCTACTCCAAACTCGTGACATGACCCTACTTGACCGCTCTATCACCAAAGGGTAGCTCATCACTTCAACAAGAGTAAAATCTCATCCCATATCTGTAGGTGACTTGGTCCTACAAAGTCTCAAAGCTGCAGAAAGGCCTCAACAATAAACTCTCACCTTTTGGGATGGCCCATATGTGTTATAGCTATGGTAAGCCGTGAACATTCAAGCTCAAGGATCCAGGGAAAAACTTACCTTGAACTTGGAATATTGAGAATCTCCAAAAATATTATCGGTAATTCCTACTACATAATTATTACAACTTTTTATTTTATCTCATTTCCTCTTCATGTACCCCACTTAGTGGGATAAAGACTTGTTGTTGTTGTCATTTCTCTTAAAACTCATATCCGTTAAAATCGTCTTATGATTGTATCCAACTTATCAAAGTAATGAATTTATAGCTTTTTCTTACAAGCTTATTTCTTCTTCATTTAATCCTCCCACTTGAAAATATACAACTCATGTATCTCAATCATAATCAATCGGGACTTGATCAACCTCTTCCATAGAAGTCAACACTCATACCTAGATAGGTCAAAAGGTCCTTGGTGGACATCCGTGACCTCTTATACGTTAACATCATCAAGTAACACTGCAAACAACCTCGATAAGTCAAAAATCCTTGTGGACAATTACCTCTTCCATACGTTAACGCCATCAAAGTAACACTCGATACCTAGATGTCAAAAGGTCCTTGGTGGACATCCTACCTCTTCCATAATTGCCATTGGTAACACTTTGACAAACAACCTGGATAGGTCAAAATGGATTCAATTCAACCTCATCCGCATTAGCGCCGAATAATATTCACCAATTACCCGATAGGTAAAATAAAACAAGAGCATCATCTAAAAAAAAAAATTTCACAAGATAACATGATGATATAAAAGAATCAAGATTGATACACAAACAATAATACAAGAAAAAAAGAAAAGAAAAATGCACCCACAACTACATCATACATGATATCAACGTCCCCTCACCACTAGAGATGCTCCTTGACTCACTCTCAACTCCTTCATCTCACGGCGAAGAATCTTACACTTGGCCGGGAGATAGATCCTCAATACTATCCGCTTATGTACTGATTCCTTTTAACCTGATGAAGCCCTCCTCTAAACATTGGTGCTCCAAGTCCTTCACTTCAACATCAAGAATATGATTACGAGCTTCTTGGACATGGTCTTGATATGTGATAAGCTGGAGTTCTTAAAGTCTTCACCGCCTTCAAGGAGATTTTATTTGCTTCCGCTCGACATTATATGCTCTTCTCTAAAGATGATCTCATAATGCTTTCTTCTAGTTCGAGATTCTCCATAAGTGCCGTCTTTTCTCTTTCAAGTCTCGCCACCTCAATCACTCATCACGAGCGCTCCACCTCCGACAGAGAGAAAGAGAAGTCAACATGTTCGCAGCTCAATTTTGTACCCTCAGATCCTCCAAAGTCGCCACTTTACACTCATCTTTCGCTCATACTCTTGCAGATATTTTACCTTCACAAATTCAAGATTTCCACTCATCTAAAGAGACACCCAAATGAGCCATCGCCCTAATGTTTGAGCCTATAAAGAAAACCATCATAAATATTATACAAAAGAAAAGGAGAAAAAGAAGAAAAGAAGAAAAAGGAAGACAACGTATTCAATTCATCCGTTGACGCCTGCATATGTGATTTAACACCTCTTCGTGAATGTGCGCTTTGAGAAATGAACTCTCCATCATGAGTTGAAATAACTAAACTCTCGAGGCCAACTGGGTGAACATCTTCTTCAGATATCCATAGTCACTTCAAAGATGTCTTTTTTCTTTAGAAGAAACATTGCCACCACCGATTTGATGCTCTTCTTGAAAGAACCTATGAATATGAGGAGACCTTTCATCACCTTTACTTGACCTCTTTAGTGGAAAAGAATGAGATTTCTCCCGGATGGAAAGGCCAAACTTGAACTTTCTATCTTCAACTATATATTTGCTAATGGTAACTCATGCCGTTTTCTACATCGTGAACATTAAGAGTTGTCAAGATCCCATTCAATCAACAATGGATCTGGAAGGTCATTCAATCTTCCCCATCGTGAAGGCCCCACTCATTTTTCACAAAAAGAATCCAGAGACCAATTTTAGAGGATCCGAAAAATTCTATCTAATTCTTTATAGTCCGATAAGAAACATGTCCCTGAGTATCACATATGAATTTACACATTTGGCACAAGTATTTGATGTTCAAAGTAACACCACGCTCTCTAAAGAAGATAGTCAAACCAATGATGATCACTAAAGCTTGAAATAAAAATTGTGACAAAGCTACACCACATATTTTGAAGATCTCAATCAACTCGGGAGCCAAAGAGAATCACAATCCCGCACGAAGAATCATCTCAGAAATAGTAAAGTACCCTGGTGGAGGTGAAAGGGCTCGATCAGACTTTTTTGCAATAATGACCACCAACTCATTAGGGAAGTGAAATTTTTTACGGAACACTATTAAACTGTCTGATGTGATAGTGGATATATAACGCCTGAATCCATTATGGGTTTTCTTCCGCCATCACCATGAAAATATATGATAAATAAAGAGGAAGACATGACAAAAATCTAAAAATTTTGTGAAGCAACTTACTTAACCCAATACTTGGGCGTATTCTTTTTTGACTCTCTCGCTCATGGATAGCTTGGGATAAAATTTTTGCCTACTTGACTAAAAAAAGATACACATACATAGAGAGAGAGAGAGAGAGAGAGAGAGAGAGAGAGAGAGAGAGAGAGAGAGAAGATACTTCCAATGATGCTTAATTACTATTAAAATTTAGTCGTTTCAAACTATGGTTCCTAGCTAACGCCCGCCACCTTGGTTATCAATCCAACCATCCATTGAAGTTCAAGAAATTAAATTTCCTACAAGAAGAAGTAGTACTGGGCCTTGATCGCTCCAAACTTGGTCGGTTCGACAAGCGGCTCGCCTCTTTTGAGGGAAAATCGAGCCTCGCCATATGAACCACGCTCTTGATCCCAAACACCGTCACAGTGGCAAGAACGCCTCTTTGAAGAAAGGGAGCCTCGATGAACTACTGCCTTGATCGCTTCCAAACCTGGCGACAGGTATTTCTTCGAGGGAAAACCGAGCCCGCCATATATGAACTATGGCCTTGATCGCCTCCAAACCCGGGTCCAACAATATCCAACGCCTTTCGAGGGAAAATCGAGCCTCCGTATGAACGAGCCTTAATGCCTCCAAACGTCCTAACAAAGGGGTTGACACCTCTTCGAGGAAAACCACGCCTTGACGCTTCCAAACCCGCTCGGGGGCGATGACACCTCTTCGAAAACTGAGCCACCAGCGAACTATGGGCCTTGATCGCCCAACCCATCTGTCCGACAAGGGCGACGCCACTTTAGGGAAAACTGAGCCTCGGCATGAACCACGGACTTGAGCCTCCAAACCTTCTCTCAAGAAGAAGAGAAGGTGCCTTCGGGTGAGCATCGGCCGACTGCTTATTGGTTTGGGTTTCCCAACGAATAAACCAAACCGTTATTTTGAAAAACCAACCGACCAAATTAGCAAAAATATATAAACCAAACCAAATAAACCGAATTAAGTTCAATTGGTTCGGTTTTCTAAACGAATTATAGAGATTAAAAAAAGAATTTTAAAGTTAACAAACAAATAATAGAGAAATTTTATTAACTAAAGTTACTAAACTACATGTATACATATTGATACAATGTAATGTACAATGTAAATAGTTTTCATATTGATATAATTTATGAATGTAAATATGTAATGTACAAATAAAATTATAAATAATTAATAAAGAAAGAGAAAAAATAGTAGTGTACAACATAATTCAATAAGCCAAATCAAATGTTTTTCTACTCATGTAAAATAAATAAATAATATCTTCAATCTTCATCTCCATCTTCCTGAATGTTCATGTTCTTTCAAGCATTCATGACATCTATATTCAGAAAAGAATATTTTAAGATTTGTTCTGCTTTGAAAAATGAGCAAAGGCCTTCATGAACTCAGATAAGAAACAAGATCAAGTGCCAAGTGTAAGTCGTGGACTCAACCCGAAAAAAATTTGGTGGTCTGTCTAAGGTTGGCAAACAAGTAGCCCAAAGACTTCAGAACCGATTAGCGACAAAGAAACTATGCCGCCACCATAAGAGCCAATGCCAACACCACAAAATTTAAATAAAAACTATAGCGATCAATCACAAACACCCAACCTTCATCTATATACATCTTATTAGTACAACCCACTTTTTCTATACGTCTTATTATTGCACTTTTTGCCACTTGTAGTACAGACAAAAAACACCAAAATCAATTTTTTCTCGCCAACTTAAATATGGTACCACGCTCACTCGCTCTCTTGTATAATCTTATATCTTTCTAACATTCTATTTTGCAATATCCATCTTAATATTCTCATTTTAGCCTATTAACATAATGATCATGGTTGGACAACACTAGATCCATGCCATCATACAATATGATTACTAAAACCTAATGGCAATAAGTCCTCAAAGAACATGCATGTATTCAAGTATGAAAATTGAAAATGAAAAGGCAAAACTTGAATTTATCTTCTTACGTAAACACCAAAAGTGCAGCAAAATAAAAAATACTTTCAAGATCATAAATAATACTTCCAAAGAATTGAAAGATCGTGATCTCATTCAAGGTACCATTAAGTTATAGTAAAAAAAATAGCATTGACAATGTATATGCTTAAACATATGTCGCCACATGTTGTAGACAGTAGTCATGAATTCCAACCATAATATATTGTTACATAGAAGTGAAACACCAAGCTATAAAGATTCTTGCATATATGAAAAGATCAAAGTAGATACTTCAAAGATACTCCATGTAAAATTGAGAGTTTCAAATTCCATTATTACAATGAATCAAGTATCCCATTAGCTCATGAGCTAGATCAGATAAGCGATAGAGACTCATTTAGCAATGTATAGTTTCCATCGTCTCATCATATCAACCAAACACAATATTCAAATGATAAGCAATTCATGGCATGACAACTTGAATGATAGTTACTACTTTCTTTTATATAAAGAGTTCTATTCTTTCTTCTCTAAGGAGATACTCAATGTTTTCTTTTGTTTTTTTTAATTGCTTCAAAGATAATCATTTAAAGAGCCCAATAAGTCCTATAAGGACATGGTATATCAAATAAGAACAAAAGAATTGAAGAAATGGTTATCAAATGAAGATTTGATTGATATTGCAATTAGTGAGTTCATGGTCAATGTTGGGACCATCAATGTAGAGAAGTCAATGTTGGAGCAAAACCTCATGGTCTCATGGAGATAATGAAATATTTAGTGTCATCCAATAAAAAACTATAGCAAGTCAAGCCAACATTAAAATAGGTAGAGAAAAGGATGCCATCAATTTGATCAAAAGGATTACAAATATGAAATATTTAGTGTCATCCAACATCATGTTCCCAAAATTCTACAAGAATAAATAATATATACTAATGATATTTGTAATTTGATTTTGGGGCTCAAGCTCTATAAAAATTTCTTTTATTATCAAGATTCAAGTGTAATATCTAAAAATATGATCACCATATATACATACTGGCATCAATAATTTTGAGAAATCACCGCTCTAAGCCTTTAAGACTTAAGAGGGCAATAAAAAAAAGTCACCGCATGTGTATACATTAATCATTTCATCATTGCTATCATTGCTCCTAAACCCTAAAAAAGCCTATTAGTATTGAAAAATCTTAAGATAAAACCAATACCAAATCAAAATTACAATCCAAATTCCAACAGCAATATATAAGAAATGTAAGCAAAAAAATAGCAAAACATAAGATAAACTGAAAGGAAGACCAATGAAAATTTGAAATCTAAAAGTCTCTAAGACTATATCCCATATTAGAATTAGCATTCCGCAATCCTCATCATAACCCAAGCCAAGAAGTTTGTGTTTCACTTGTTAATTTTGCTAAATGTAAAAATAAATAAATCATTAATTATTCATTTATTCTAAATTTCTAATTAGATTAAAAAATAAATCATTGTACATAAACAATACCTTCATCAAACTTGTCAATGTCATTAATATTTTCTTCCACATTTACCGGATTTACCCATTTTACTCGATCCAATCGCACATATTAGAGCTTGTGCAATCTTTGGGATAATGAACTTCTAAATGCATCAAGAATACACCACTGCATCAAAATTGATTAGGCAACATTGAAATTGGAACAAAACATCACGAGCCATGAGAGAATAGAAATCTTGGTGCATTAACCTTCCACCAATTTAAAATATCAAACCGACGTCATCACTGCACTCCTCAGCCAAATACTTATCTAGATCTGATTTGTTATCTACATCATCCTTCCCAAAATTGGATCTTTGAATTTCTCTATCATTGAATATCTTGTCCTAAGATTGCGTTGTAAAATACTAGACCTTCAAAAAATTTTGTTTCTCATGGAGACCACTTCATTCTTTTCACCAAGAACTTTTATTTTGTAATCATGAAACATATCATAGCATGACCTAATAAGTTGTGGAGCAATGCCATCGTCCTTCATACATATCCATAACAATAAACTCTACATAGCTTGAAGTGGGATCTAAAACAAAAAGATATATATTCAAATTTATTTTTCTATGGCACCCCAATATTTAGCAAATTTTTTCATCATTTTGGAAGTCATACTTCACATTTGGATCACCATCCATTTGCCAATTTTGAAGTAGACAAAGAACTTATAATTTCATGAAAAAAAGTATTTGATGTCACATACAAAGAACCAGAAATTCTTAAAGTGAGTTCATAAAATTTTTTCAAGAAAAGGAGCAATCTTCTAACATTATTCCAATCATCATCACTTAAAACACCTTTTACAATATGAATTTCATCATCATCCTTCTTTAGTTCTGATTTAAATTGAGTATCAATCTCCTCATACCTTTCAAAAGCTCTCTCCAACTTAACTGACTTAACATTAAAAAATATGGAATTCCATCTTAGGAACATCTAAGCATAATATGCTTTTAGTTTTATTTTTCAATTTCAATGCATTCTTTAAATTTTTGTAACCTTGTGATCGATAATATATCATCGCTTCAACATGAAATGATTAATCTCTTTCGTGCCATCTTGCACAATTAAGTTAACAATGTGAGCTATGCATCTAATAAGCGACCATCTAGAATACTACCTCCCCTTTTGCCAAATTTTTTTTGTAGGATGATGCCATTATTAGAACTTGCATTATCAACAAAAAAATTGCTTCAATCCCTCAATCTACAAGACACTTCTCAACTTGTTGACCCAATAATTCTCCCCTATGACTATAGATTGGACAAAGTTTATAACTCTTTTATTGAGTTTCCAATCATCATCAATAAAATGCGGATACATATATAATGTTGAATTGATGTCCAAGTATCGTAGTAAGACAAACTCAGGTGACTTTTGAATATATTTTTAAAATTTTTCTCATCGATAAAATTTAAAGCAATCGCGTTGTCCACCGTGAAGGTATTTGAAACATTGGACAACACTAAGACATGAAATGTTTAAACCCCCAACCTTCTACATGCTTGAAAGAAAATTCATCAGCAATAACCATCATTGCTAAAGCTTTTTTTACATTTTCTTGGTCAAATCTCCATGCCTTAAGACTTGCGTAATGCTCCTCACCTTTACCACTAAATTGAAATGCAAGTTTAGTTTGATTTGGTTCATTTTTAATAGGATTCTTCTGACACAAAGAAAGATGTGCCCTTAAGTTTGAAGTGCCATTAATCTTTGGATCAATGTGATATGATTTCCCACAATAATTACACTTACTCATTTTTTCTCCTTCCTCATTAGTATACCTCACAAAGTGATCCCAAACTTCAGATCTTGGTCTAGGAGCTTTTTTTTTTTTTTTTGAAATTGCTAGTTTCTCATCACTGACACTAGCATCTCCTGTAAGTTGAACTTGTTGAGTACTGATCATAGCTCTAGAGGAACTAACAGTGTTTGAACTATCTCCAACTTATGACATGTTTCTACTTCTAGAATAAAAAAATTAAATAAATTAAAAAAGAATGAAAAAAAGCATGCTTTAATAAATTACATCAACAAAACTTACTTCAATTAAAGAACGCTTGGATACTACAATATTGAGAAGAAAAAAGACATGAATTATAATTGAACAATGTTAATTCATGTGAATCATGTTAACAAATTGTAATGCTCAATCAACTCCATCATCCATCTAACAATGTATCCCAAATATTATAATATAATGTCACATTTCAACATTACCGTTCAATATTATTTTTATTAAACTATCCCAATAAAATCAAATTGTATTACTTGCATAGTTGCATTTAAAAAACACTAAGATAAAAAAAAAAACATCATAAGGCTTACATTATTTTTCCAAGACATGCATCTACATACTACATGTCATACTAGAATGAAGCATAAACATCAGATTATCCTTGAGAGTTGAGCATAGAGATAGTTGATAAGTTCAAATCATATGTTATACTATAATCAGAGAATGAATGATGTAAAGACTAAAGAGCATGTAATTTCATGTTAGCACTTAGCGGTTAGCATGTTCATATTTCATAGGCACTTGTAGTAGAAATGCGAACCCAGACAAATACAAACTTCAAGACCTTTATTTTTTCTTTATCAAGAAAAAAAAAAAGAAATTCAGAAACTTCTTTGATTCTTCCAAAAGGGCTCTTCCAGACTTCCAGTAACCAACATGATAGATAGCATAAAACCCTAAACCATCAACAAGACAACAACCAATAAAGTCCACGACAGTGATGACACAATCACAATTCACACAGGCTCATAATAAACCAAACCGAATAAACCAAACTGACTGACTGCTCACCCAGGCTGAATCAAACATTCAAACCATCAACAAAATTTCAACAAAGGAAGGAGTAGAGAGAGAGAGGAGTTGAGATAATGTGATTTAGTTCTTACTGTTAGTTATCTCTCAAAGAATCAAAGAGACTTAAAATGATGAAGAGTGAATGTGAAGAGTGAAGACATATGTTACAGAGCCGTGAGGCAGAAGGCGTGAGCTATCTATCGGCATCAGGCAAAAAAAATAAAAAAGGAAGGAGAAGTCAGGTAAATAGGAAAGTGATGAAAGCCCAAAGATCTTCGAATCACCAGGAAGGCCGAACCGAAATGCATGAATGCCTTATGCCCTAGTTGAGACTCGAGACTCTCCATCCTCGAAGAAGTGTATGGAATCGGCGCATCGGCCACCGAAGAGTCGAGGAATGAAAGGCAACACTCCGAACTCCGAAGCGTCTCTAAGTAAATCGACAACTCAAGCGACTCAACTCATCCGTGGCTCCACGGACTCAGAGAGAAATAGGCTCAGTCAGTCGGTCAGTCGAGAGTCGAAGGCCTCGCCCTATAAAATAATCGGTTTCACCGTAAAAGCAAATTTATTAACTTAAAACTCAAAATCATAAAACCGCATTAACCCATAATTTCAACCAAAAACCAAATATTGAATATAAAAACTGAACCAAACCGACCAATTAACATCGGTTCGGTTTGATTTTTTGGTTTGAACCGTCTAGTGCACACTTCTCCCGCTAGGGATTTTATAGATCCCTATGAGCAAAAATGTCAAAATCTAAGAAAAATGGCTTAAAGCGCTCAAAATCGGAAAGCGCATAAACGGACGAAAATACCCTCATCGTGGTTTCAGTGGCTTTATGATCAGCCTTCATGGCATAGACACCAGCGTGCCCGCCCGGCCGTGCCTCATGCCTTCGCCGCCACGCCCGCCATTCGCATCCACACCTAAGGCTAGCATCTATCGATGGTGTAGCATCTATAAGTGCCCAGATGGGTCCATAACCCCAAAATCTTACGTCTGCGTGTACCCGCACACATCCGCGACCGCACCCATCATCATAATCTTGTACTCACATGAAAATCTGCTCTCTCAAAATGAATGGTTAATGGACTCACAAATTTCATTGAAAAATCTGCTATTTCAAGTATTTGACATATATATTTTTGGATGATTGAGATGATGTCATCCAAAATAGGAGCGATATGACGAAAATTCTCTTGTGAAGCATGAATCTTGATGTCAAAAGCAAGTTGATCCTTAGTTGAAACTAGTCAAGATCAAACACTTAAAATATCATTTGAAACTTTGAGATATCAGTTAAATTCATAAATAGCTCTTAAACATAGAGTGTTTCTAGTCAAATCACGCGTCTTGACTAGTCGGATCTAACAAGCCCAAGATCTCATAATTCCAACTTCATTTGAGCATTCAAATACTTAAAATACATCAAATGATCAAAGGAATCATTCGGCGTCCAGATGAAGTGGAGTGGTTGATTTTGCATGTATTTACGAGATGCCACTCCTCATCATACTTCTATCATATGAAGGGAGGAGAGAGAGCTAAAGCTTGAAGATTCTCCAAAATCCACCACTCGACGGACGTCAACCACCGCCAGAGTATGCGCCGGCAGATCCTCGCCGTGTCAATCTCCATCGGTCTCCATCATGATGACCTTCACGTCATCGATGTCCGCCATTCATCATCACTTCACTATTATTGTCACCAGCGGACATACATGTTGTTGTTCCTCTCATATTCAATCAGAATCCCGTTATCGGGAAGATTTTGTACTTTGAACAGATACATAGTGGAAGATTTTTTTCTAAGCCGTGATTTTTTCCCTCTTTTGAGGTTTTCACGTAAAATTCGGAGTTTTCTTGTTACTCTTTAAATATCGTGTATGTCTTTGGATTTTCCAACAAAGTAAACTTTCACTCTACATGCTTTTCTAGCACGCAACAAAACTATAGCAAGACATGACTCTCTTAGGTAAAGATTTAGACAGAGTAATATTACATATCTCACTTGCAAATTTTAATTTTTTTAGATGTGTTATAGTGATTGGTTGATGTAAAGACATTTGATGTAAATACACAATCATATTAGATTATTTAATTTTGTGGAGATTTATATATATGAGGGCTGGAAGAAATCAAAGAAGGCTACTATCTCTACTAGATTGAATTTAATATAATATGCTGATACAAGATGCTCATACATAGACAAAAAGAAGAGAGCAATAAAAAAAATTATAAGAAAATAAAAATATTTTCAATAATATTGATATATTATCATTATAAATATTTGTTTTTGACACATGTTTGAATATTTACTTGGCAATGACTAATTTAATAATTTTAACAATTCCCAACAAACTCATAGTGCTATCACAAAAAATATTTAACATTTGCCTATCAAGAAGTGAAATTATAATAAATCATGAGATTTCTTCATCTAAAAGATTGTCATCCACTATTGCCAACATCGACGCTCATTTCATTATTAAGATTGATACATATTATCAAAATTAATTTCAACGTATATCGCTAATAACATTATCGTACGTAATTACTAGTAAGATCGATGTTGACAAGATTGATGGAACTAAATGATCATCATTGCCAACATGTTAGATAAAATTAAATCCCTCATAGAAAGCGCGGTTGGGAACTCCTGCGTTGATTCCCTTGAGCACGCTCATCTGGTGAAAAGAAAGCGAGGGGTCAACCCTGGGCTGGGGTTCAGGGTTAAGCCATTAGTCGTCAGAATCTCAGCGTAGTGGGTGGAATCGAAATGACAACTCGTCACCAAAAAAAAAAAAAAAAAAGCTCAACACCCTTGCCAAGATAAACATCTTTACAATGATCAAGCAATGAAGCCAATCCATTATTATTCCGCCTCTATTAAGAAGCCATTGGCAAGTTTTGCAATAGCTGGCTGATAAAGCCCATTCACAGATAAGTTCAACCAATCTTCTTTGTCGATTGAACGCTTATGAATTATTCTAATAAAAAGTGGAGCACCGTCAGCTTGGAAGAGAGCACAATCGCCCACTTTAATCTTGCGTCCGTCCTTCAAAACATGAATTGTATCTTATTGGCAACAGAATCACAGCTGGTTTATTAGCTTTTGATGCGAAAGTAGCGTTCATAAGCACTGGCATTCGATTCTCCGCACGTCGGCATTATGCAAGAACCAGGATTCTCCTGCTTCGTATCACTCATCCATGGATTATTAGATGCTGCCGAAGCCCTAATTCTTGCAATAAGCTCAAAGAAATCAATACTGATTGCAAAGTTGAACGCTGCCAATTAAGCTTCTCAAAAATCCAGAAAGAGGAACATTGCTATGACGAAGAGAGGAAACACAGTCAGCATATGTGGCTGAGGCTTACGAATGGCGAAGAAGCAACTGAAGCTAATAAACTAGCTTCAATTCTGCTGTTAATAATTCCCAATTTGTTTTTGAAGGACGGTTGCAAGATTCAAAAAGAAATGTTCAATATTTGTCTATTCGAGGCTGTAAAGTATTTACCTTTTATTGAAACAAGTCACAGGCTTCGAACAGACAAATAAGATTGCTTGAAACTATATGTGTATTTGGGGGTGTCAATTCGGATTAGCGGGTCGGGTTCGGGTCCGACCCGAAACTAACCTAACCCGAATAGGGTTGACCCTAACCCGGCCTGTTTATGAAAACGGGTCAAAAACTTCAATCCGAACCCGACCCGATTTCAACCCGATTGACTCGAACCCGATTTCGGGTCAATTTCGGGCCGATTTCGGGTCAATTTTGAGCCGATTTCGGGTCGACTACGGGTCGATTCATATCATATAATAAGATAATTAAAGATGAATAAAGATTAGTGAATGCTTTACATCTTTCTTGAGCTCAGTAGTTCTTAGTTTAGGTATATCTTTGATGGCCCTCTCTCTTATAGAGTTAGGTGGCTTCACCAACAAAATAATCATTAGATCTATAACTCATTTTTTCCCACTCTTATGAACAAAACAAGTTAACTTTATTCTTATGTTGTAGTGTTATATAAAAGGTGTCAACCTCATTTAATAAAGTAGTCAAAGATTAATACAATTTTGTTGAGTTCTTTGTATCTCTCTTGGAGCTAGAGCTTCTTAACTCTTACTATAAGCATGGCTTAGTGTCCCTCTCTTGAAATGCGCAATTATTTTCTCATATTCATTGATTACTCAGCTAAACTAATACATGCTAACTTTATTATTCATTATCATCAATAATATTGATGCATGTCATTAACTATAAAGTCGATAAAAATCAATGTCAATCAAAACTGTCAATATCAATAATATTGAATCATGCCAACGATTATAGATGCGATAAGTTGAAAGCTATCTTCCCTTTTAATTTTAATTATAATTATTATTAATATTATTATTTATTATTATTATTATTTTTTGAGATCATCAGCACACTCGTCCCAAGTGTTGCTGACGAAGGAGATCGTTCTTACTAGGCTTGTACTGGTCGGGTCAAACTCATCCAATACAATTTGTAAAAAAACAACAAGGGCCTTAACATTGATTCTGGAGGCCTAACCTTGTCTCAAATGTTTTTTAAAGGTATTTGGTTAATAATAGTTATTTCATACTTAGTAGCTATATAATTTGTTCTTATTTTTTTAGTTCAAATTAATAATAAATAATATTAATCAATCTAAATACTATTATATTGGATAAGATTCTAAAATAATTATGCTAATTATTATTATTTTGAATGTGGGTAATAAAAGATCAGGTTTGTGGTAAGGAACTATTAACTTCCCATTCATTCAAATTAAATCTGCTATTTTAACAATCATTCTCAAAACAATAGTAATTAAATACATTATTTTAGTAATTACTTCTAATTTAGTGTTAGTTGTATTCAGAAAGATCGAGTTTCGATGTTAATTTGAATATAAAAAGTTATTTTAGTCAACAAATTTAAAAATAATTTATAATTAATCATAAATCATAAGATAAAACTCTCTCTCTAAATAGTAAGTGGAGATTTGTAAGGGGATTAATTTAGATTCTCTTTATGGTTATCTTTCCATATTGAGTCACTGAGGGCCTAAAAGTCCAACAATTAATGATATAGTCAAATTATCATTTGAATATTTAAATTGAAAATAAAATAATGAATAACATATTATCAAATAATGCCTAACTCAAAAACTACGACAACATTGAATGAATAATGCTAAAATTATATATTTTTGGATTGACATGTGGTTGTGCAGTTTCTCTTGCTTGTGTCCGGTTCTCTTCAAACATTTTGTATTTTGACTGTTTTAAAATTCATGATTTCTGTTTGTACAAAAGTTTGAAAATTTTTATACAAATTCAATAAAATTTATTTATTTTTTAAATTTTTTTAATATTTTTTTAAAAAATATACTACATTTATATTCTAATGTTCAAAGATTTCAAATAATTTATTAATGATCTCTATCAAATCCTCATTGTTGCTTTCTAGAGGAGTATAGGTGGCTAATGACTGTATCGGGGAAAATAACTATTTTTTTTTCTTGAAGTTCATCACTAGAGAATAAATGGAACTTAAATTTTAAATAGATATGTATTTAATTAAAGCTACGTAATGATTAGGTTATGGCCAATTTTGATCTGATTCAAATTATAATGTGGACTTCTAACAAAAAATAACCTAAATTTATTTAAAGTCAAGTTATAGTTGGTTTAATGATGATCACTTTTTATTAGTTATTGATCCAATTTCTTAATTCTTTAGTATTAGTTTTTCCAGCTTTGTTGGTTTTTCTGTTTTTCTATTTTGGATAAGAGTAGATGTGTGTATGTGCACATCTATAAATATTAGGTTTCAGATGTTCTTTGGGATGATTAGAAGGGGCTAAACAATATACTGAGATCATCCATTCTTGGATAGGCTTTCCTTTAACTTCTCCTTCTTTATTTGGTCTGACATCTTATCACTTCTTGTTTAATATCTTTGTGTTCTTGATATATCAATTCAAAGGAAAACTTATTGTAAAGCATCATTACTGAAAGGGAATTATTCAACTTTTCACTACAATTGGTATCAGAGTTCTATTAAAGAGGAAATTATGGCCATGCCGAAGTTCGAAATTGAATTATTCAACTCTTGGAGATGAAGTCTTGAGAGAAGTTGCTGAAGAAGAATATGTCATAGATGTTTGGGAAAAGCTTCAATCATTTTTCTTGAAAAGGTCCTTGCCAAATCGGCTAATCTTGAAGAAGCAGATATATACTCTTCAAATGGAAAACGCAAAAGATCTCAGGAAGCATATGAATGAGTTTAATAGAATCATCCTTGATTTGAAGAATGTGGATGTGAAAATTGATGAAGAAGATCAAGCAATTATACTTCTTAGTTCCTTGCCAAAGAATTATGAACACATAGTTTACACTATGTTATATGGTAAGCAGACTTTAACTATGACAGAAGTAAAATCTGTTCTTATGTCCAAGGAAGTACAAAGAAAGTCTAAAAACAAATAAGAAAGAGATGGAGAAAGTCTCATTGCAAGGGGAAGATCTGAACAAATAAACAATAGGAATCAACACAGCAAATCAATATCTAAATCAAAGGTAACAAGAAAATATTTTCATTGTCATAAAGAAGGACATTTCAAGAAGAATTGTCCTGAAAGGAGAAAGTGACAAGTTCAAAAAAACAATGACTATGTGGATGAAGAAGCATTGGTAGTTGCAAATTCATATGGATATGAATCATTTAATGTTCGTGTTGTTTCAGCCAAACCATCAGGAATTGAATGGATTCTTGATTCAGGGTGTTCATTTCACATGAGTCCAAATCAATAATGGTTTCATGACTTCAAAAGGGAGGAAGGTGAAATAATCTTGCTTGGTGACAACAAAGCTTGTAAGATTTTAGGTTCACGATCAATTACAATAAGGATATTTGATGGATACTGTCGAACTCTGCAAAATGTGAGGTATCTCCCTGACCTTAAGAGAAATTTAATCTCTGTTCGATTGTTGGATGTAGGTGGATGCATTGTAAAGATAGACAGTGGAAATATTAAAATCACCAAAGAAGTCATGACTATTATGAAAGGCTCAAATAGAAATTATTTATATGTTCTAGATGGTGAGACAACTATTGGATCAGCTGCTCATGCTATTTCTAACGAGATTGATAATACTACATTATTACATTTAAGACTTGGTCACATAAGTAATCTAGGATTGGTTGAACATGGAAAACAAAATGTACTTTGTGGGGAGGAAGCTAGCAAGGTGGAGTTCTATGAAAGTCGTATTCTCGGTAAGAGTTGCAGGATAAAATTCCATTAAGCTATACATATTTCTAAAGGAATTTTGGATTATGTACATAGTGATTTATGGGGACCTTCAAGGGTGGAATCTAGAGGAGGTGCTAGATACTTTAGTTATTGATGATTATTCTAGACGTGAATGGGTTTACAGTCTAAAAACCAAGGATCAAGCATTTGATACTTTTAAAAAATGGAAGACTGTGATTGAAAACTAGGTTGGAAGAAGAATTAAAAAGCTTCGAACCGATGATGGTCTAGAATATTGTTCAAATCAATTTAAGAAGTTTTATAGAGATGAATACATGGCTAGACACACAACAGTTGTAAATACACCTCAACATGACAGACTTGCAGAAAGAATGAATCAAACATTGTTGGAAAGAGTAAGGAGCAGGTTTACCAAAGGAGTTTTGGGCTAAAAAGTAAAAAAAACTGCTTGTTATCTAATTAATCGATCACCCTCAGCAGCGTTGGACTTCAAGACACCAATGGAACAGTGGACTGGACACATTTCAGATTATAGCAATCAGAGAGCTTTTGGATGTGCTGCTTATGCACATGTGAAAAAGGACAAACTGTAAGCTTCGTGCTCTAAAATGTGTGTTTTTGGGATATCTTGAATGAGTAAAGGGTTATAAGCTTTGGTGTATTGAGCCTGAAAATAAGAAGTGCATCATAAGTAAGGACGTGACATTTAATGAAAAATTATTCCCCGTTACTCTCACAAGCCAAAGCATTGATGAAATTAGATTGAAAGATAATGATAAAGTTCAACTGCAAATAGGTGATAATTTTGCAGTTAAAAATGATGATGTTGTGACTAATCAAAGAGACACAATTCATGTTAATGATCAATAAGATGAAGATGAAGGATGTCCAAATTATTGTCTAACAAGAGATAGATCTAGATGGGAAATAAAGCCTCTACAGAGTTTTGTTTTTGCTAATATTATAGCTTATACATTTTTTGTAATAAATCAAGAATCTGAAAGGGAGCCATTCATGTATAAAGAACCAATGGAATGCAAAGATTTCAATCATTGGTATCAAGCAATGAAAGAAGAAATGATGTCTTTATATAAAAATCATACTTAGGATCTTGTTGATAAACCTGATAATCAAAAGGTAATAAAATGTAAATAAGTTTACAAAATAAAGGAAGCAATGGATGATGTCGAGAAATCCAAGTTTAAGGCAAGGTTAGTCGCAAAAGGATTTACACAAGAAGAAGGGATTGACTTTAATGAAGTGTTTTCATGGGTTGTCAAACAAACATCCATAAGAACGATACTGTCAATCGTTGCAAATTTTAACTTGAATTGGATCAAATGGATGTTAAAACAGCCTTCTTACATGAGAATTTGAATGAAACGATTTATATGCAGTAGCCTGAAGGTTTTCATGAAGGAAACCGAAATTTGGATTGTTTACTGAGAAAACCAATATATGGTTTGAAGCAATCTTCAAGATAGTGGTACATCCGATTTGATTCCTTCATTAAAGGGATCAGTTTTACAAATTGCAAATTGGATAATTGTGTATACATAAAGAAGGCTCGTGACCATA
The DNA here is from genome assembly GCA_021442155.1 of Cymbidium sinense. Classification (NCBI taxonomy): domain Eukaryota; kingdom Viridiplantae; phylum Streptophyta; class Magnoliopsida; order Asparagales; family Orchidaceae; genus Cymbidium; species Cymbidium sinense. The sequence goes on from CM038229.1 coordinate 101,608,397, forward strand.
GCATTTTGATATACTTATTGTTATAGGTAGATGACATTTTGATAGCTAGAAAAGAAAGATCGTATATTGATATTCTTTGAAATGAAGGATATCGGTTCTGCAAGCAAGATTTTGGGTATTCAAATTAAAAGAAATAGGGTATGTAGGAAACTATTTCTTTCACAAAAGAAATATTTGGAAAGATTACTGCATAAGTTTGGAATGCATAATTGCAAACTAGTTAAGACACCATTAGCCTCTCATTTCAAATAAAGCACCAATGATGCTCCTCATGATGACGTTGAAAGAAAATACATGAATCAAATTCCATATACAAATGTTGTTGGTAGTTTGATGTATGGAATGGTATGTACTAGACTAGATTTGGCTCACTCGATGAGTATGGTAAGTAGATTCATGGCCAATCTAGGTAAATCACATTGGGAAGCTTTAAAGTTGGTTCTAAGATATATTAAGGACATTAGATCATGGACTATCATATGGAGGATGATATATTATAAAGGAAATTATCATTGGCTTCACTAACTCGGATTATGCTGGATGTTTAAATATGAGAAGATCTCTTTCGGGTTACTTATTCACTATTTTTGAAGGTGTTGTAAGCTGGAAATCATCTTTACAACTTGTTGTTGCTTTATCTTCAACCGAAGCAGAGTTCATTACTGCAATCGCTGCAATCGAAGCTATTAAAGAGGGTATTTGGTTGCAGAATTTTATGGATGAACTGGGTTTCAAACAGAAAGCTATTATCATATTCTGTGAAAATCAAAATGCTATACATTTGATGAAAACTCGGTTTTTTATGAACATTCAAAGCATATTGATATTAAATTACATTTCATCATAGATATCATAGAAAGTGGAATCATCGGCATTAAGAAGATTGATTCAATTTTTAATCCAGCTGATGCAATGACAAATATATTTCCTGTATCGAAATCAAAATTTTGTTTTGATTCGGTGGGATGCGCTCTCAATTGATTTCTTATCAGTTGAAATCTGGATCAATGAGGAGATTGTTAATTATTGATCCAATTTCTTGATTCTTTAGTATTAGTTTTTCCAACTTTGTTGGTTTTCCTGTTTTGGATAGGAGTAGACGTGTGTCTGCACATCTATAAATATTGAGTTTTTGATATTCTTTGAGATGGTTAGAAGAGACTAAACAATATACCGAGATCATCCGTTCTTGGATAGGCTTTCCCTTTACTTCTCTTTCTTTGTTTGTTTTGGCATCTTCTCACTTCTTGTTTAATATCTTTGTGTTCTCGATATAAGAACTATATTCAAATTTTACATGTAATAAATTTTTTTTTTATAGACTTAGAAGCTTTGATATTTAAACAGTGAAATTTCCAGGCTTTGAAAATTGGATGGAGAAATATCCATCGAATTTGGTAAAAAATCATTTAAATTTATTTATTTAATTTTTTTTCATTATGCCTACTAGGAATTGTCGTTGTTTGTTGTTAATTCAAAAAATGGAATAGTAGCTCTGATCTTTGCAGTTATCTATTTTCTCACCATTATATTCCTATTAGAATATGACTCCAATAGTTCTAAGCTTATTTGGATTTTGTGGGACTGTCATAATCCATTTTCATAGGAGGGTTATTTTTCTTGATGCTTTTTCTTCTTCTTCACTCCATCTGACAGTCACTCTCAGAGCAAAAACTTGTGGACTTATCTATCTGTTCTCTTTACTTTTTATCCATGTGATTTGATTGGTGATTTGAAACTTCAGCTATATTAAAGAGTACTTTGAATCATTTTTCTTCTGTTATTTTATTTATATTTTAATTCTAAATAATTTATATTTGATTATGATAATTATTTTTAAAATATTCAAAATACTTAAGAATTATTTTGACTATTTTAAAAATAAAAAACTAAAAAATATATTAAATAAATATATTTAAAAATTAATATAAAAATAAAAAATATAATTTTTTTACCTAAATAGGCTATAATTATAGACAAGAAAATAATAGCCTAACAAACTCTTAGATTTTATTGAATACATTTAAAATACAATAACAGGCATTTTTTTGAACATATGACATAGGCTTACTTGTAAAGTGAAAGTTTCCAACTTTTGATTAGGTTTAAATTGTATTGGGCTCTTATTAACTGTTAATGATTTGCTTTATTTTTGTATATATTAGTAGATTCCATTATTCTTTGTGCTCTTTTTTATTCTTAGAAGCTTGAGGCCAATTCGGTGTCCTAATGTGCTAAGAGATCAATTAGTTATCTAAATGTTGACCCTCTTTGATATTTTTTTTTAAGAAGAAAGGAAAAAGAAAAAAATAATAATGCATAAATATATTTATATTATATATATATAAATATATATATATATATATATATATATATATATATATATATATATATATATATATATATATATATATATATATATATATATATATATATATATATATCATAAGTATAAATAGATATTATAAAAAAAAGGGAAAAAAAAGAGAAAATTGAAATCTCCCATCCTACCTACAATTCACTCGCTCGATTGGATTCATTCGTTAGCTCATTCGGCCTCCTTTAAATGAAAAAAAAAAAAAAAATGATAGCCCCTCATCCCCTCTTTGTTCTATTGAGGAACCTCGATACGGTTGAGGAACTGCAAAAGAGTAACATTTCCCTCCACTCTTCCCTTAACTGCAATAAAATAAAATAAAATAAAAAACTGCTCCCACTCTCGGTTCAAAAAAAAAAAAAAATCACTCTTCTCTCCCCCCATTTGAACTCTTCCTCAACTCCTAAGAACTACTACTCCCCTTGATCTATCAACCCGAGCAGTATCCGCGTGTATCTTCCGATTCAACCTCTCGGATGGATGGCATGAATAGGGATCGCTTTCAGTCCAATGCAACCTCATATCCGCAAACAGAGCAGTTTTGACATTTGGACGACAATTAAAAATGATTTATCCTCTCATTTAAAAATAATATAAAAGACACAAAATAAAATTGATTCCAATTAAGTCTTTACAAGCTTTGACATTTGGACGACAATTAAATCATTTTCGTTTTATACGATTTTAATATTTCTTTTTTCTGTGATGATTATTCGGAATCGTCATTTTTATTATTCTAAATTTAAATTAATAGATCTACTTGTCGCCGAGACATTCCTATTAGAATAGTACTCCAATAGTTCTAAGCGTATTTGGATTTTTGGACTATTTCATACTCAATTTTTCTCTTCTTAATTTTGACAATTAATTCATTCATGGGTGGATGATTTTGCCTTTCATCTTCTTCACTCAATGAAACAATCACCACAACACAAAAAAATTGTGGACTCATGTGATAACTTTTTTTTTCCTACGAATGAAGCTTTTATTGATTTGGGTTTACAATTATACAAAATAAACAAATGAGAAAATGAATAGAAATCAGATTCATTGATTCTCCTTAATTTTCATCATCAAGAAATTTAATCATATTTGTTGAACCTTTTTATGATGAGCAAAATATAAAGTTACACCTTATCTAAAGATACGGTAATCAGAGATTGCTAATTTTATAGTCTATTATTATAACTAAGTTGTTTGATGGCATATTCATTTTAATGGTTGTCTCAACACTCGATGAAACTAAAAATATGAGTGCATTCTTTTTCTTTGTTTTAATGATAGTTTATTTCAAGTTTTTTTTAATCCTTGTTTCAATTAAAAGAGCCCCTATCAGCTATAAGGTTAGTAATTCTAAATTAGGTTTTTTTTTTTTTTCAAGTTACTCCTCATTGCTAGTCATGTTGGTTTCTCTTGAAATATTTGTATGTTTTTTAATTTTTTTTCCCCTTATGAGTGACTTCTTTAGGATTCTTATTAGGGGAGGGCTTGGTAAGTTCCTCCAAATTATTTGATATTTGTTGGTTTAATTGAGTTTGGTATGGAGGTTTGCACCTAAGATTTTTGTATATGATTGGATGCTTTTGTTTTTAGTGCTTGATCATGCTTTTATGATCCCTTTTGTCATTTAGAAGTGAGGATCTCTCATTTTTTACCCTCTAGTGCATCTCCTTTAAATAAATGTGATTTTTTTTATAAGTTCTATTTTGAGGGCTTCATTGGTTCAATTACTCTATCACATGGAGTCCTTTTTTCTCAAATTATTTTGTTTATAGAAAATTACTTCCTTATATTTTTAATTCTATTATAATCTATTATATTTTGATCCTTAGCAAACCACCTCTCCCACAAATGCAATTAGAGCCAACGGAATATTTTTGCTGCAAATCCCTATTATATATTTTTATTTGTCTAACATTGTCATATAGACTTCTTGAGTCTTTGTTAAAAAATATTTCTTCTTCTCTGTTTTAAAATTTTATTATATTTACTATATTATTATTATTATTATTATTATTATTATTATTATTTTATACTTCAATTTTTTCTGATTGATGCTTGTATTTTTATTTTATTTTTATCTAATAATTTTAATTTATGCTTAGCTTCTCATCATAAAAAATGAGGAGAGAGAGAGAGAGAGAGAGAGAGCTTCTTCCCTTTTTTTTTTTTTTTTTGAAATGGTTATTATCCACACTTCCATCTTCTCTATGCAGGTGGAGATGTTTATTCCCACTTTGGCATTCATCACCTGTCATCTCGGTCTTCACTTACTTCGTCATCGGAGAAATTGAATGAAAACTAGGAGTTTCCAACGATACTCGCCCACCAAGCTAAGAGACCATGAATAGCTTCTTCCCTTCAACTTTGGGCATGTTGTCTCAGTTCATTCCGTTGAATGAGGAAACTGAACTTCGACGGCGTCGAAAAATAAGCTTACGCTGTTGGGACAAGTCTACATTGTTTTTTTATTCTTTCACATGCTAAACTAGCCCAGGAAGACCGAGAAAAAACTGGATCCCAGTTTGGAAAGCGTGAGCCTCGCTATAAATGAACGAGTTGGGCGTGTATTTTACTCCATTCATTGATTGTTTGAATTAAATATGAATGCACTTCAATTTGTTGCCGAGTTAACAAAGTTTTATTCCCGCACGATTGATTTTTTTTTTTTTTTTGGATGAGCTGAATATGATCCAAAGAAATATAATAAATTCAGTGGAAAATTATATATATATATATATATATATATATATATATATATATATATATATATATATATATATATATATATATATATATATATATATATATATATATAGTTCTTTACGAGTGAATTATAATCAAACGAAAAATTAATTAGCTCAGCTTCTTTACTTGACGATTGAATCTGATCAAAATAATTAGAAAATTCTGATCAAAATTTCATTAAAATTATTTATAAAATTATTAAATTTACTTTAAATAAATTATGAGAATATATTTATAAATTTAAAAAAATTTTATAAATTATGAGAATAATTATTTATAAATTATGGAAAAACTTCTATCAGATTACCAAATGAATCGATTAGAAATTTTTTTCTTTATGAGCTAAAATATATACCATATATCTGAAACGTGAAATTAGAAATTCATACTTTAGAAATAAAACACAATCTTTCGCCCACATTATGAATTTGAATAAAAATTATGAATTTGAATAAAAATATGAGTATGCGAGTTTCATGTTTTGATACCCAACATTAAAAAAAGAGAGAGAGAGAAGTAAAAATAAAATAAAAATAAAAAAATCTTCATGAGTCAAATACTTTGTATCTGCTTTCTAGCTGCTGGTCTTACCTAACGACAAAAGTTTGAATCAAACGAAGAAGAATAATAAATTGAGAGTCGTTTAATTTGCTTAAAATGAAAATGCGGAGTAAAATTAATATAATATGTTTAAAATATATTTAAATTATTTGGTTAATTATAAAATAAATTTATAATTTATTTTTATTTAATTTAAAGTAAAATAATTTCTATATAAAACCTAATATTAATGATCGACAGTAGTGCTAACGGGTTATTATAATTATTGATTAGTGCTGATCAATAACGGTCGATAGAGATAGAAATAGTCAATGATATAATTGATGGATGACTTTTAATGTATTTTAAAATTATCTAAATTGATCAATTTGGGAACACTTAAAAAATGGCCTAAGTGAGTAGCTTTAAATTTATTAAAATTTTATTTTGAATCTGTTTTGAATCAAACCAACCGCCTACTTTTCTAAAGCCCCTAAATTTAAAATACTTTACACCCAAAATCTATCAAACCCAACAAACCGTTCATGTGTAAGTCAATAATTACAGCTTAGTCTTTAATATTAATTAATATTATTATAATAAGAAATTCGTTTTTAAAATTCAGCATATCTGTCATTAATTTATGCAGAAAATATCAGTACAGCCGCACACAACCAACCTCTCTCTCTCTCTCTCTCTCTCTCTCTCTCTCTCTTATATTTTATATATATATATATATATATATATATATATATATATATATATATATATATATATATATATATATATATATATATATATATGTAAAACCCACAGAGAAGAAAAAGTTTTACTATTAATCCAAAGACACACACAGATTTCAAAAAATTAATAAGAAAATAATTTTACGAAAAATCAAAAGAGGGAAAAATCACGAGCCTAGAAAGAAAATCTTCTTCATATCATTTTTACAAAAATTTTCTAAGCTTTTAAGGAGAGCAAGCGAATAATGAAGATTCATCAAACTTCATTCTTTCAGATTTTGTCGGAAACTGGGGGGCAACTCTTAATCTTAGAAGATCGCCATATTAATATGGCAAGATCTAATCGACAATACCATTCTAAGAAACAAGTCAAAGTTTGAGGATATTTCAGGAGGATACTTTTGCAAATTATGATTTTTCAATCATACTCATAAAAAAAAGGCAAAGGTCATGGAGCAACTTTGGCTACAACCACAAACGAAAGTTTTGATTCTGAATTACTCACATAGTTAACGCCATCGAGCAAAGACGACAAACAATCTGGATAGTCAAAATTCGCATCATACTCACACATGTTAACGCCATCGAAAGCAGCACTAACAAACAACTTTGAATAGGTCAAAACTCCGCACTTACTCCACACAGATAAGAAGTCAAATAACACTTTGGCTAATATCTAGGATATGTCAAAAGATCCTTGGTGGACTTCTTCTTCCATAGTTAACTTCATCGAGTAACACTCGACAAACAACCTGATAGGTCAAAATTTCATCGGATTCAATTCGATCTCTTCCAACGTTAACGCCACCTGCAAGACAAACAATTCTGATAGGTCAAAAATTTCGATTCAATTGACATCCTCTATATAAGCCATCGCGTAACACTCGACAAACAACCTCAAGTCAAATCCATTTCAATTCAACCTCTTCCATGCAAGTTAACGCCATCCGGGTAATACTCGACAAACAACTCGATAGTCAAAATTCGCCCGATTCAACCTCTTCCATACAAGTTAACGCCATCGAATAACACTGACAAACAACCTCGGATATCAAAAATTTAATGGATCCAATACCTCTTCCATACGTGTTAACGCCATCTAACAACACTCGACAACAACTCCTGATAGCCAAAATCTCAGGATCTAATTGACCTCTTCCATATAGCACGCTCGATAACACTCAAACAACCCTGATAGTCAAAATTCTCACTCAACCTTCTTCCATACACTGCATCATTTTGACAAACAACCTCGGATAGGTCAAAATTCAATTCAACATCTTCCATATGTTATCATATTGAGTAATACTTTGACAAACAACCTTGATAGTCAAAAATCCTCGATTCAACTCAACCTCTTCCATACAAGTTAACATCATGCAACACTTTGACAAACAAACCCTGATGGGCCAAAAATCCTCGGATTCAATTCAACCTCTTCCATACGTGTTAACTTATCAGAAAATATTATGACAAACAATCTTGATAGTAAAATCTGATTCAATTGACCTCTTCCATACATGTAATATCATCGATAACACTATGACAAACAACCTCGATATGTCAAAATCTTTGGTGATTCGATTCAACCTCTTCCATATAGTTAACGCATAAAGTAATACTTTGACAAACAACCCTGATGGTCAAAATTCTCGATATTTGATTCCATACACTATCAACATTGAATCATCGGCCGTCATTATTACCATTCCGCCATTTTTCGTCGCCGACCGCCGCATTCGGCTGATATATGAGAATCATTATCGCTCTCCAACCCGTGGCCGGTCCCACGAGCGACACCTCTTTCGAGGGATAATCGAGTTCGGCAGATGAACCGCGATCTCAACCCCGGCCTCCCAGATTGAGATACATGCCTCTTTCGAGGGAAAATCGAGTCTCATGAGAACTGGGGCCTTGATCGCCCGAATGCCGATCCGACGAAGCTTGATGCCTCTTTAAGAAAAAAACTGAGCCGTATGAACCATGTGCCTTGATCACCCGCCAACGACATTCTCTTGAGAAGAAGAGAGCACTAGAGTATGAAGAGTTTCTCCTTGGCCTTGGGATTTTTATAACCCCTATGGTAAAAGATAAAAATCAAAGAAAACCAAAACCGCTAAAATGGACCAAAAACGGACATTTAGGCGGCTGGACGTCAGCCACTCTTCCTCAGCATGTTCCGCTGCCACCTCCACCCGCCGGCCGACGCCTACCCGCCATCTGCCAAATTGATACACCACCCGCTTCTGCTCGACCTAAACTCGGTACTGACTGAATCACCGCCAGCGCCGCCATCACCACCCACACGCTCACCACCTGGCCCCGCCTGCTGCTCCCGGATCCGCCAATTACAGATGCACAGGCGCTATAGCCATGCTAGCTTTTCGTGTGCCTGTCTCAAAAATCTTGTGACTGCATCACACACATCCGCAGCCCTGCACCCGCTTTCACGATTGCTCTCATGAAGATCTGTTCTTTCAAAATGTATGGTTAATAATCCGCAAATTGAAGAATTTCATATTTCTATTTCATTGACATATATATTTTTGGATGATCGAGATAATGCCATCCAAAAAAGAAACCGATACTTAAAATTAAAATTTACACGAATCTTGATGTCAAGCACCTAATTTGAATCAAGACTAACCCGATCAAACGCTTATTGAATTAAATATGGAGTGTTTATAAATAAATTGAATGTCTTTTAGCCGGATCTAACAAGCCCAAGAATTTTGACTGTTTGAGTATTCAAATACATAAAATACATCGATGATCAGGGGAATCATTTTAGCCATCCAGGGGAGGTGTTTGCATGTATTACGTAAACACCACTCTTCGAATCTATAAAATCTCTCATTCTTTCATGATGTGAGCCAAGAGAGAGAGAGCTCTAAACTTGAAAATCCTCCGCATAATCGTAGCCATCGATTGCCACACCCTCGACGCTTTACCCAACCACCTCCTCACAGTCCGCATCAGCACCACGCCATCATCATCGCCGTTACTTCCGCTGACTACCGGTTGCTGACCATATCACCATCTCCGTTCATCGCCATCCTGGCTGTTCTCATGATTTATCTCAGCCGGAGCATCAGCTGATACTATGCCGCTTGCGTTTTGTTTGCTGACACCCCCGGCTGGCTTAATCACTATCGTGCGACCGCACTCACCACGCCATCGCCGAATACCTGTTGCTGATTACCGCTGAGCGCGTCCGCTGACCATCGGCTCCATCTCGCCGGTTACCACTATCGTTCGGTTATCTCGCTGATTCTGGAATGCAGCATTGCTTACTTGCAGCAAGGCTGTTGTGATTCATCTCCAGCAACTACTATCTCAGGACTGCCACACCTTTGTTTATTGCTTCACTTACGCTGCCTGCCACCGCTAATTCGATTATTTGCCATCTGTTGGCACATTTATCGCTGTTATCTCGCTGATTACTGACGCTGATTAAATTACTGGTTGACGATTCTGCTGCAGCCATGTTGTTAACATCGCGAATGCGACCTCCTCTGTTGCTAATTTTATCATTTCGTTATCGCCAACTATCGTCTGGTTATCTGCTGACACTCATTTGCCATTAATTTCATTTATCGCGCATTGCGCAGCCGGTATTCGACTCACTGCTGGCTGGATTACCGCATTACTGCCGCCGCCACATCAATTATCGCCGCCGCGCCATCTCCATTATCACGATCCGACGAATCAAGTCGCCACTGATTTCACTTCATTATCCCTTCCAATAGAATCAGCAGAACTTAATCATGGCGAGAATATTTTTTCATTAGATTCTCATCACGCTCTTCTTATATATAATTATGTAATTCTGTTATCGGAAAAAATTTGTACCCTGAAACAAATACATAGTGAAAGATAATATTACAAAAATTAATATGATTAAAAATAGAAGTATAACTTTAAAGATTATTGTTGAAACTAACATTGTTAATTGTATAAGCGTTTATGCCCCCTCAAGTGTTAGGGACGAAACTAGCACTTTATTTCAAGATGGACAAATTTTAGATAATTAAAATTTTAATATATATATATATATATATATATATATATATATATATATATATATATATATATATATATATATATATATATATATATATATATATATATATATATATATATATATATATATATATATATATATATATATAAAAATATAAATAATTAGAAAGATAATATCACTAAATTTAAAAGAAAATAATATAAGTGAACAAGAATATTAAATTTGTAGTAATGGGTTAAATTGATTTTTTTTTATTTTATTTATTTATTTAGGGGGAGGAGTTGATTGCATTAAATGCAAATTGAGATTTAGGGCAAAATGTGAAATACTATAGAAAAACTAATTTGCCCCTACCTGAAGTAGGTTTGGATGTATGTTCAAAAGAAAAAAAATTATAATTATATAAAAGAATTAATACAAATAATACCTTTTGAAAAAGAGTACTTATTGAATGAGAATTAAATGAATATATTGATAGAGTGATAAAATATTTTAAAAATATTCATAGTGGCTATAGATTTAGAGTGACTAATGAAGAATGTAAGATCATATTAGATTTTATTTTAGCTTATAATTTTATAATTACTAATTCTTTATTTAAGAATAAAAGATGATCATATTATCACTTATAAGAATGACTCTTGTAAAATATAGATTGATTATTTTCTGATAAGAAAGTAAATAGGTTAGATTGTAAAGATTATAAAATCATTTCAAGTGAAAATTTAAGTATACAACATCGATTACTAATTTTGAATTTTATGATGAAGGTTGAAAATTGAAAAATAAATTGAAACATTATCTTAAGATTAGATGGGGTTATTTTTTAAGAGCAAGTTAAAAAATCTTAGAATTTGGGATTGATATGACAACATTCTACCAAATTTAAAGCACGAATCTTCGTGTTGAAAAACTAATCCATGAAAGTTGAAAGTCAGATCAAGCACTTAAAATATTATTAGAAACTTTGGGATATCAAAAATCCTAAATAGCCCTCAAACATGAGTTTATAGTCAAATCGCCCTCGAATGCCGGATCTAACAAGCAAGATCTCACAATTTTGACTTCATTTGTGCATTTAAATACTTAAAATACATCAATGATCAAATGAATCATTTTGAGCCATTCGATGAGTGGTTCGATTTTGCATGTATTTATGAGACGCCACTCCTCCAATCTATAAATATCCTCATTCTTCAGTATGAGAGACAAGCAAGAGAGAGAGCTCTAAAGCTTGAAGATCCTCCAAGCACAATCATACCACTGACTTGTCAACCACCACCGCCCACATCCCGCCATTGAATCTCGCCACCATCATGACGACCTTCATCGTCGACGCCCTCGCCGTTTCATTCCGCTACAATCTCAATCTACTACCTAAATGTGATTATATTGTTGTCTTCTCATATATATAATTGTAATCCGTTATCGGAAAATTTTGTACTTTAAAACATATACATAGTGGAAGATTTTTTGCCAGTGTGATTTTTCCTCTTTCGATTTTTTCCATGTAAAATTTATGGAGTTTTCTTGTTCACTCTTTAAATACCTGTGTGTGTGTGTTAGATTTTATAACAAGGCTAAGGCGTAAACTTTCACTCTACCACAACTAGTTTTCTAGCACGCAATAGGGATATTCATAAAGAAGCTAATATTATGTGGAAAAAAGAAATAAGTGAGATTAAATAAGTTACATAAATATGCTTGAAGAATCAAAAGTAAAGTCCCTTATTTATAAAATTATTTGGTTGTGGAGTCAAAATGTATATGAAAAGATAAAAATAAAAAAATTATTAGAAAAATTGATTAGATGTACAACTTCGGAGAATTTAAAAGATATAAAGTGGTATGTAGGGATTCTAAAAAAATAACATGTGATGCAAAGAATTCAATATATAGTGATTTATATAACATAAATTAGATACTAAAGATGACGAAAAATATATCTTAAGCTAGTCAAGTAAACCAATAGGATAAGTAAAGATTTAGTTCAAGAGAAATATGATGAGTAAAGATTTAGTTCAAATTAAGTGCATTAAAGTTGAAGATCAAATATTTTTTTCTTAAAAGAGAATATTCAACATAGGTGGATGAGATATTTTAATAAACTTTCTAATAAGGTGAGAATACGATTGACTTTCTCAATGAAAATATTTTTTTTATACTTTTATTGGTGTATTAGTAAAATTGAAATTGAAAATTCTTTAAAGAAAATAAAGTGTGAAAAAAATAGTAAGTCCTGATAAAGTTTAATAGAAGTATGAAAATACTTAAGCGATATAAATTTTTTTTGACTTATTTATCTTTTTAATATTATTTTAAAGATTAAAAGATATATGATAAAGTCTTAAGAGAACTTCTTGGAGGGCTCTAGAAATGAAAGGAGTTAATATTGCAAGGATATGTATATTAGAGCTGTTATTTGTGTTCAAACACAAAAAAGATTAACCAACTATTTTCTTATTTAAGTTGGATTACATCAAGGATCAACTTTAAGCCCATATGAGCTCATATCTTTTTGCATTAGTTATGGATGTACTAGACATTAACATGAGGATGTCCTTGGTGTATGCTTTTTGCTGATGATTTTCTTCTTATTGATGAGACTAAAGAGGGAGTTCAAGAGAAACTTGAATTATGAAGGTCAATCATAAAGTCTAAAGGCTTTGTTTGAGTAGATCAAAAATTGAAATTGAGTGTAATTTTAGTAGTAGAAGTTCTAATAGTGTGATTGTGACATTGGGTGATCAAGTCATTAAAAAGAGTGAATATTTTAGATATCTCAACTTTATTGTTCAAAATGATGGTGAAATAAATTGAAATGTTTTTAGTAGAATTCAACTTGGATGGATAAAGTGGAGGAATGCATCGAACCTATTATGCTAGAAAAGTATCGCTTACATTTAAAGGAAAATTTTATAAGATGGTGGTGAGACTTGTAATATTTTATGACATAGAATGCTAGCTAGTAAAAGGGAAACATAAAATTAAGTGTTGTCGAAATGAGGATGCATAGGTGGATGAGTGGTTTCACATTTAGAGACAAAATAAGAAATATATGAAAATTAAGAGCAGCTCCAATGATAGAAAAGATTAGAGAAAATCATCTCATATGATTTGGTTGCATAAAAGTGAATCATTTGATGACCCAATTAGGAAGGTCAATACATTATATTCTACCTATGTGAGGAAAGGTAAAGGTAGTCCTCAAAAGATCTGATTATGAAGTACAAAAACGATCTTATTTTATTAGGATTAAATGAGAATTTGATACTTAACATAATGGAGAGAAAGATTCATATAGATCGCACGTAGTAAAAAACATATTTGTTGTTATTATTATGGTAATAGTTGTTTTTAAAAATATTCAAAATATTCAAAATTTATTTTGATTATTTTCAATAATAATGTCATTTCTTTCTAAAAATAAAAAAATAAAAAACATTTTAAAATACGTTAAATAAATAAAATTTTAAAAATAATATTAAACTAAAAATTAAAAACACAAATAAAATTGAGCCGAAACAGGCCATCAATATACATACACGCATTTAATACTATTCATGCATGTAACAAATAAGATAATGTTTATAACCCAACTATATAAAATAAATATTAAACATGATTGCGGATGATGAAATGGCTTGGCCTAGTAGTTAAAAATTAAATAAACCTTAATAACTCAGCATTTATTAAAAATACCATGCAAATATAAACCTGCTTAATGCATTCCAATAGCAGCATCTTAGCACTTTGAAAATAGGGTCCCTCAAGATAGGGACTATTTTGATGGTGAGTAATTTATCGTATCAATTATTTTTTTCTAAATATTTTTATTTTCTTAGGAGTCATTTGGGATCACTTTTGTTTTTTATTTTATATTTATATTTTATATTTTTATTTTGTTTTATTTTATTTTGCTAAAAAATAAAATCCATTTGATTGTACTTATTATTTTAAAAATACCCAAAACATCTTTTAGATGTTTTGAATATTTTTAAAAATAATGTTATTTATTTTAAAAATAAGATCACATAAAAATACTCTAAATAAATATATTTTCAAAAATAATATAAAAAAAAAATAATAAAAAACAAAATTAATCTTTATTATTATTATTATTATTATTATTATTATTATTATTATTATTATTATTATTATTACTATTATATAACACACACATATGACATATATATATCACAATTGCATGTATGATTTAGTGGTTAAAATTTTTTATGAAAAGATCGACCTAAGTCAATCATCTTACGATTTTCTGATTAGATTATTAATAAGAGTCAAACATAAACAAAGAATTTTCAAATGAATAAAAAATTAACAAAACAAATACCATTTCTGCTCTTTACACTCTTGAGTGAAATGCACCTTTTCATGCTTAGAAAAGGCGTTTTTTTTTGTTTTGTAAATTTCAAAGTTTAGGTGTTAGATAAGTAAATGCTTAAGAATTGTATGTTAACATATGTAAATTTTCTAAAAATTTATTGAGGAATGAGAAGAGATAAAATTAATTAATTATTTTACAATTCATCAAAAAAATTTTAAATTTCAAGGCAGGTTTTTAAATTGTCCACCCTGAAGTCTTTCTAATTTTGCCCCTTCCAAAGTGATTTGCTCAATTACACTTTTATGTCTAGATAATACATCATTTTTAAATTGACTAAAAACTTCTCAAAACACACCAAAATTATCCTGCTCATGTGATGAGCTTCTTCAAAACAATTAATTAATCTATTTAATGTGCTTATTTGGATCATTTTACATAATGGAGTATACTTCATAAATATCAACTAATATAAGATTAAAGAGCATTGTTTCATAATCAATAGCTCAAAGCTAGATGATTTGGCTAAAGCTTTCAATTAAGTTCTTAGCAAGCTAACCCTATAGAATGAAGTGAGATAGGCACAAACAAATGAGTAGAAACATTATGAGCTTATAAGATCACTGCAAAACTTCTATTGTAGTAATTCTCTACTGCGAATTATTTGCATCTTTGTTTTTATAAAGTTTGACTATAATAAAATTTTGAGGCATTTATATTATTATCATACAATTCTGGCATATTTTTTATATTTAATACTTAAATTTTAATATTTATATAAATAAAATTTAAATTTTTAATATCACATAAAATATTATTACTATTATTGCGTACTAGAAAATTAATTGCGGTATAATAAAATTTTACGCCATAGCTTTGTTGAGAAATCCAATACACACAGATATTTGAAGAGAGAAAGAGAAACTCTAGGATTTTTACATAGAAAAATCCCATAAAGAGGGGGAAAAATCACGGAGCATGACCCAAGAAAATGTTTTTCACTATATATCTACTTTGTAGTACAAAATTTAAATTTTCCGATAATGGGATTACAAAATTGTATGTGAGAAAGTCTGACAATGAGAATCCTGAGTAACAACAAGAATAATACAATGAGTTGGGTTGTAACTTGTTGAAATGCAATCGATGATCTGACGATGGTAGCAATACGGATCAAGGTGGTTGGCCGCGGATGGTGGTCTGCGGCGCGGTACGGTACTGAATCGCTATACAATGATCGGTGGTGGTCGACGATGACCGGCCTACGACCCAGGTGGTAGAATGGCGACCGTGGTGGTCGACGATGGTAGCCGACGGTAGTGGTTACGTTGATGGTTGGCGGCGCGGGTCGGGCCGTGACCGACGGCGGGTGGTCGGCACGATGATCGAGGTGGTGTCGACGCACGACAACGGCGGTAGCCGCACCGACGATGGTGGTCGGCGAATAACCGCCAGCGGGTCGGGCCGATGGTGGGCAGCGTGGCCAGCCGGTGACCGTGCGATCGGGCACGGTGACCGCAATGGTGGTCGACGCCAATTTCAGCGATGACCGGCGACGGTATCTCAATGAATCGGCGATCGGTGGTGGTGGCCGACGATGGACCGCGTGGTGGTCACCGTGGTGATCGGCTGATGATTCGGTGCGGTCAAGCCGGTGTACGCGATTATGCTTGGAGGTTCTTCAAGCCTCACAGCTCTATCTCCTCTTTAGTTTGACCTCCCCTTTTGTGAGTAATGAGTAACTATTTATGGATTAGAGGAGTGTCATTTCTGTAAATAAGTGCAAAATCCAAAACACTCAATCGGACGGCCCAAAATAATTCTTTTGATCATCTCATATATTTTAAGTATTTGATACTCAAATGAAGTTAGAATCAAGAGATCTTGGGCTTGTTAGATCCGGCTCGTCAAGACCCTCGACTTGACTATAAACACTATATATTTGAGAACTATTTATGATTTTAACTGATATCAAATATATTTTTTGGCTTAATGGGTTGGTCTAGACCGAATCATATGTTTTTGACGTCAAGATTGTAATTGGTAGAATTTTCTGTGCCATATCAACTATTAATTTTTTTAAAATAAAATTTATTTTAATGTATAAAAAGTATTATTTAGATAAATATCAAATTTTAATTTAAATATTAGATATATAAATACATAAGAATTGTGTATATGTAGGTAAATCTTCTTAATATTTTTAATTATTTATATAAGTGAATGAAAATTTTCTTATATATATATATATATATATATATATATATATATATATATATATATATATATATATATATATATATATATATATATATATATATATATATATATATATATATATATATTGATATGATAAAATTTCACTAGTCAAACTGATCTTGATGTCAGCTCGATTATCAAGACTAAGAGATCAACGCTTATTATCGATGACTCTTAACATGAAGTGCTTATAATCAAATGAAGCGTCTTGTGGGGATCTAAGATCTCATTTCCATTTGAGCATTCAAATACACATACATCATATGATCAAAGGAATCATTTTGAGCCGTCAGATGGAGATGGTTGGATTTTGCGTGTATTTACTGAGGCATCTCCCATCATAAATAACCTCATTCTTCTTATGAGGCCAAAGAGAGAGGAGAGCTCTAAGCGAAAATCCTGAGGGCAAGTGTTACCTGCCGTGGCTGCCCGTGGGTTCTGCTTAACCGCACCGCTTGCCTTGGCCACCGTTGATCCTTTATGCGTCGTCATCCGTCACCGGTCATTCGCTGCGGCCATAGACCATTCTGGGTCATCGTCACCGATCGATCGTCGTCTTCTGACCACGTCATCATTGCCCGTCCATCATGCCGATCTCATGTATCTTGCCGGTCATCCATTGTTGACGCCGTTGTTACATTCTTATATAGTTGTTGTTGTTGATTTTGGAATTCGTTGTTACTCATATACTGATTACATCAGATATCGGAAAACCTCTAAAATACAGTGGAAGATTTTTTTAAAGGTGAATTTTTCCTCTTTTCGAGATTTTCACGTAAATTCGGAGTTTTTTTGTTTCTTTAAATATCTGTGTTTTGGATTTAAATAAACTTTCACTTATCTGTGCGATTTTTAGCATATATATATATATATATATATAATCATCCATTACCAAACTAAAGGAAATTACTTTTACTTTGGATCCATTAAAATTCAAGTTAATTCAGAGTGAATCCAAAAGTCAAAGCTTATATGGGTTGGGAGTTTTGCAGCTGCTCAAAAGCAATCGGTATATACTGCCCGCCGCTTCAAACTGTTCTAGTTTTGTGAGTTCCGATTCTTATCATCACCTGTCGTAATTATGACGAACTTTGGCGTGTAGGAGTGAGACACGGAGAATTTTGTAGTCCGCGTATTAGGTGTCAGTGGGAGAAAATAACCTTTGATCAAGACTTGGTCTGATAGCTATGTAAAAAAAAAAATTTTTTATTAATACTTCATTTTGAAATCAAAGTCCATACGCACTTTGTTCATATTAAATTAAATTTAAAAATATATATATATATATATATATCATATTATTTTTATATACTACTTTTGCGGTACTTCTTCATTTTAAGCTATGACCAATAATATTTTTACATGCTAAAAATTTTTTAACAGTAAAAAAATAAATCTTAGTTTAATAAGAATATCTAAATTACACGCAAAGAAAAGTGTCAATAGATAAAAATATATTTTCATAGATAATTGAAAAAGGAGAAAAATTATGGAACCTAATTTAATCAAAACAATCAATTATATAATTAAAATTATAGAGTTTTACTCTTCTCCTCAATAAGAGAAGATGCGATTATAAAATTATTTAGACTTGCTTGTCATTATATTATTACAATAGGGATTGTCAGACGGTAGTATCAATTAAGTGATAATGATTAGATAAGAATATTTTAGATGAAGTGGGCTACAAAAGTTTTTTGATAGCTGTTTGGGTGCAATATCCACTGGATGGTGGTCAATAATGATTACCAATGATATTTGCTTCAAGCTCTCTTCATGAGTTTAAATTTCAACTCCCAAATCCCTATTCTTGCTCAAAATAAGATCCTAGTTATAATGTTTGGGATTGACACTTTGGTAATTTAGTTAAAATCACGAAATACTATATTAGACAATTTATATTGATTTATTTGATTATAAATCATTCTTTCAGCATATAAGTATCTTAATGACATCATAATTATGTGTTCTTAGATCAATTAGAATATTTTTATCTAGCTGCTTGATTTATTATAAGCATGTCAAATATGAAAATCATTTGACTTTCAATTACTTCTTGACAGTTTTCCATTATACTTTATGTGCTTGATTTTAACTTATTTGGACTTAGATCGAATCACTTAGAGTCGATGAATTTGTCTTATTGAGACATCCAATTTGATTATGAGTTTGTTGAAATTAGAGTTTAGATGATTCAGAATTTAATTATAAAAAGTATAACCTAAATATTGCATTACAATTTATGCGTGATTGGATATATTTTTAGTGATGAGGCATGTATTATGTAAAAAAGGGATATTATAAAGGCATGTAGTGTTTTAATTTGGAGTTGTAGGGACGCAACGTAGATCGTATGAGGTATTTATTGAAGTGATTGAGTACGCAATTTAAAGGATAATGTGCTATCTCAAAAGATAGAAGTACCACCCTACAATGAACTCAATCACCTAATAAGGACTCCTAAGCCAGATATGTCTGCATATATACCAGAGGTCTTTCTCATACTTTACATGGATAAGTAAAGTAGGATTTATCTTATGCTAGGTTCTTTAATTCCCTATAGAAGCAAGCTTCTATAATTAATTACATATTAGGAATGAGAATTTTCTAAGAACACTCTCGATTAGAGTAATCAACTAATATCTCTAAAGAGTTCAAATGTAGATAATCAAAGAATTGGTCATTTTGAAAAACAATCGGGAAAAACTCAAATAGGAAGAGTTCTTAACAGATTCTAAAAGAAGATGAGTAAGGTGCATCCAAGATACTAGGAAGCCTAGTAAATGCTCCATTCTATCCTATGAAGAGGCTTTATATTTTTGAAGGGGAGAATTTTTTTTATTTAATTTAAAATTTATTAGAGTGCCAGGACTTAACAACACAAGATTATGAAGATACCTAAGAAGTGAGAACTTATACTCGTAGCCTGAGGGAAATAAGTAGCCTCAGAACCTAAGTCTAAAATATTTTAGCACAAGCTAGAAGCATGACCTAAGTCTAATCAGGGAAGATGAGATATAGTAGCCCACCTCCACAAGAGATAGTGAACACATCCCGACTCTTCTAGACTTAAAACCGCTTGGAGTGGCTGTGGCTAACACCTCCTACATTTTAAAATTATGTAAGCTGGTCTTATGTAAATGCAAGATAGTTAGACTATCATTTAATTAAGAAGGAAGCTAGAATCCTAAACTCATTCCCTAGGAGACTAGATCATGATTGGTATGCAAATATGATTTAGATTAGTGTTAAAAATTTATAAGCTTTTGAATCATTTTGACACATTTATTTTTGGATCAAGGCTTGAGACTTTTATGCCTTCTTGCATGATAAAGTCCAGTTCTAGGCTAAATCAATTAGAAGAGGTGTTCTCCACTGCAAGAGACCACTCTCAAAGGTCAAGCTTGTCCCTATCATGCAAGAGTGGACATCCTCTATTTCAAGAGCGAAATAATATGATATGCATGTGTTAAAGCAAACAACCATTCAGCTAAGGGGGTTTTTAAATCTTTTATTACTTCTTTATATACCTAGGCTTTAGAATGAGATTGTGAGTTCCATTAGAGTTTAGTTATGAGTTATTTAAGTGAGGGTAGAAATTTTAATTTTATCCTAAAGAGTCTACTGCATCTAGGCCACACATCAAACATACACACTGTAAGATACCTATGAAAAACATGTCATTTCTATTACACAATCTAAACATAACGATCAAACATTTAGATTTTCGTAAAAGAATAAGAGGTGATAACAGTGCATACCCCAAAAAAAGAAAAAATTGTAAGAGCTCTTCCCTTATGCAATCGAGATTACAAAAGAAATAATATATTTATAATTAAATTAGATGCTATGGGGATCTTCATTCCATGCTCTTGCTTACTTCCTTTTGATTTGATTTTTCTCCAATGCTTCACAAGGTCTCCCAGGACTTTAACATCTTGCCACTGCTCATCCTAAACCTCATAGCACTAATTATAATCCTATTACAAAATTACATGTATGAAAAATGAAATCTAGCTACACCTGCAAAATAGATGTTAGCTAAACAACCATATATACTCAAGTAGTTATATTCTATAAATTTGGACTTGGAATCCTACACATAGGTAACCAAGCCCTCCCGTCCTAACATGGATTATGCAAATGGGTATAAACAACCAAAAAGAAAAAGAATTTCTATTTATTTTTTATTTTAGCAACCACTTTAGCATAATCCCCTTTAAAAATATCATTAGGCTAATGATGGTCTGACTTCCTGTCTACGCATAAATAATTCTAACATTGAGTCTAAAATATTATATCACAAAATAAAACACAACATCACAATATACACCGTCCTAATTTAGAATTAGAAGACTTGATTCTAATATGTGCTTAAGCATGTCTTGTTGGGTTTAACTTTAGGAAATCATAATCCTAAAGCTAAAGACATATATTAATTTCATGACTAGATGTTAGATAAGGGATGATGATTATTAGTAATGATATTTTTTTTTTTGGGGCATTATGCTAAAATGATTGCTGAAATAAAAATTAGTTGCAAGTTGCTTATACCCATTTATATAATCCATGTTAATAAAATTGGTTGGTGTGGTGCTAAGTCCAAATTTAGAATATAATATATTTTGTATGTGTTAGCTAACATCTATTTTCTGAAGTAGATTTCATTTTTCATACATGTAATTTTGTAAAGTATTATTAGTAGTTTTGGATGAGACATTGTAAAGTTAGGCAAAAGCCTTGGAGCAAAATCAAATCAAAAGGAAGAAAGCAAGAGCAAAGAATGAAGACTCCCATAACATCTAATTTAATTATAAATATACTTTTAAAGATAGAAATAGAGCTCACACCCAATTTCTTCTTTTTTTGGGTGTAATAATTTTATTCTTTTTTAACAATCTATGAATGGCTTATGGTTTATCATGCACAATAGAATGACATACTTTTCATGGTTTCAAAGTTTGATGATTGAATGTGTATTTGGATGCTAGGCTCAGGATAAAATTAATTTTCTATCCATTAATAACTCATAACTAAATTTTAAAATAATTCATTATATTAAAGCTTAGGTTATCCAATATAATTAAAGATTTAGCAATTAGAATGATGTATGTTCTAAATGCATAATATCTTATTTTACTCTTGAATATGAAGGGTCTTCACTCTTACATGATAAAAGAATACTTGACTTGTGAGGGCATCTCTTGTAGTGTAAAACAACTCCCACATATTTAGCCAATAATCTAATTTCAATATGCATATAGGCATAATTATCCTAAGCCTTTGTCCAAATAAATGTGTTAAAATGATATAAAAATTATAAAAGTTTCATTTAGTCCAAGTCATGTCTTCATGTCAGTCTTGATTTAATCTCTAGAGTTTGGACTCTAGTTTCCTAATTAAATAATATCCTGTATCTTACACTTACATAAGATTTACATGATTTTAAGCAAAAGCAGCTAGCTATTGTGTAAGTCAAGAGTGATATGTTTACCCTTGTGGAGATAAACCACTATGTCTCATTTTGATTAGATGGTTTTTCTTTTGAAAGCATCATAGACTTAGAATCAGAGGCTACTTGATTCCTTTGAGCTAAGAGTATAAGTCCTCACCTCTTAGGTATTTTCACAATCTTGTATTGATGGATTATAGGCCCTAGCATTCTAATAAAGTTTCAACTTAAACTAAAATAAATCTTCTCTTTCAAATATATAAAGCCTCATTATAGGGTATATTGGAGTGCTTACTTGGCTTCCTAGTATCATGAGTGCTGCCTATTTATCTTCCATTAGAATCCAAAAAATAAGTCTTCCAAATTGAACTTTCCCACTTGATTTTTCAAAAAATATCAAATCATTTGATAGTCTACCCTTGAAATCTTTGGAAATATTGACTGACTACTTTAATCGAGAGCGTTCTTAAAATTTTTTTTATTTTAATAATTGGAATTTTTTTAATAAAAAGAACCCAACATAAAATAAACTTACTTTACTTTTATTTAGGGAACAATCTCTGTATATTGAAGACACATGGGAGTCCTTATTAAGTGATTAGGTCTATTATAGGGTGATCATTATATATTTTGAGATGGTACATCATATCTTAATGTTGTATCTGATCACTTCAATAAGTAGCCCCCTAAGATCTATGTGGTGTCTCAATAACTCCAAATTAAAACACCATAGGCATAACTCAAAGCCTAAACTCAAAACTCAATCCAAATGAGCTCAACTTTAGTCCTTAGAACACCTTAGCTTGACCAAGGCAGGCATCCAACAACCTAGGCATGTGAGGTGGAACCATGGAGGAGGAAAACTAAACCAACTCATCATGGACCAAAAATGACCCATGTTCCTCTCATCACCTTAATTAGCCAACTCAAACACCTTTTTTGACCTTCCCACCAACCTCAATAGCCGACCTTGGCTCCATTTTCTAAGGTCGACCACCTTTTACATCCTCCAATGGAAGAGAAGTGGGCCAAAATTAATAAGGGTGAGAAAGGCCACCTATCTCATCTTTAGCACTTCCTACACCTTCCACAGCATAAATGCAACTCAACCAAGCATTTTTCTCAATCTCTCGAGCCCTCTAACCATGATTTCAATCAAACTTCAGTGAGCAGAGGTGGTAGTTGGCCTCCAAGGAAAACTAAAGAGAAGTAAGAGGGGATCTTCTTTCCAAAACATTTTCATAATCTCATGAATGATTTCAAAATGAGAAAATCACTCAACACAAGCTGACTAATTGATCAAAACTATAGATGCTCTGAAAAGTGAGATCCTATGAATTTAAGAAATAATATGCTATAACCCTTGCACTTTCATTTCAAAATGATCTTTAAATGTTAAAATGCAAAATCTAAGTGAAAATCATGAAAATTTAGCAATATTTTGATCTAAGGCTCCTTCTCTCATTGATAAATTAAAAGATGAAGTGCTGGCCTATGGTGTTTATTTTTATTTTCCAAATTTTATGAAAATGTATACACATGTAATGTAGATCCATGTATTTACTAGGGTGATTGAGTGTGACATTGAGGAATGATGGATTATCTAGAGAGATAGAAATCACCATCCTACAATAGACCTAATCACTTAGTAAGGACTCCTAAGGATAATGGGTCTTCAAGTAAGATCTTCCCTACTTTACAAAAAAGTAAAGTAGAGTTTATTTTAAACCGAGTTCGTTAAGTTCTAGGCAAGCCCCATAGTTAATTACATCTTAAGAATGAGATTCCTTAAGAATACTCTCAATTAAGGTAAATGATCATTATCTCCAAAGATTTCAAAGATGGGACTATCAAAAAATTGTTATTTTAGAAAATGTGGATTGATCAAAAGGAGGGAGTTATTATTGGAACCAAAAGGAGATGTGTAGGGGATGCTCATGATACTAGGAAACCTAGTAAGCATCCCAAACTATCATATGGTTGGGTTTTATATTTTTGAAATTTGAGAAGAATTATATATTTGAGTTGAATTTTTATTAGAAATCTAGGGCTTACAATTCCATGACACAAAATCATGGAAATGCCTAAGAGGAGATGATTTATGCTTGTGCTCCGTAAAGAAAAATAAAAATCTCAGATTCTAAATCTAGGGAGTTTTGGCTAGGGCCAAGGCATGACCTAAATCTAAGGTGAAAATGGGTATATGATTTACCTCTACAAGATTGGATAAATCACCCGTTGGTCTTATAACCCATGGGGTGCCAACTAACTCCTCTTAAGAATTTAAATACATGTAGGCAAGTCTTATGCTTTGTAAGATAGCTAGGCTATTGTTTATTTAGAAAGGGGACTTAAATCCTTAAACACACTCTCTAAAATACTAGATCATGAAGGACATAAATAATGACTTAAATCTAATGCAAATTTTATCAAATTTTATTTTAATTTTTTGGACATTTTTATTTGACACAAGCTATGGAATTTTGTATACCTAATGCATGAGAAATTGATTATGGGCCAAAATTAGAAGAAGGAGGTGTGTTTTCACTATGGCTCTCAAAGGTCAAGCCATTTTCTCTGAAAAAGATGGAAGCCCTCCATTAGAAAGAGTGAGACAATATGATTTATGCATGATGTGAGACATACAACATCTAACTAAGGGTTTGCTAAATTTTTTATTATCTTGATTTATGTCCTAGGCTTTAAGTGAGGTCATAAGTTATTAAATTTAATTTTGAGTTGATTTAATTGAATAGAAATTTTATTTTTTCCTAAGAGCCTAATTGCATATAGGCCATTCATCAAATAAAGAAACTAGGAAGTCATGCCATCCTAATTGCACAATCATAATAAAAAACATCAATCAATTTATAAAATTAAACAAAAGAATAAGAGAGATGTCGGCTCCACACAAACCTAAAAGGAAAATGGGTAGCTGAGCTCTACCCTTATACAACCCGGATTACAAATGAATAATTACAATTTATAAGGAATTTATGTTAAGGGGACTTTCATTCTTCATTTCTTCGTTTCTTCCATTCTTCATTTCTTTTTTTTCTTCACTTCTTTCTTCCTTTTGATTTGGTTGGAATATGGTTGCTCCAAAGACATCACATGGTACATAAGATATGGTCTTATGATCAATGTTCACCTTAATTCCCCCATAACATTCATTCCAAATCTTACAAAATTTACATCAAAATGGAAAAGATAAATCTAACTAAACCTGCAAAATAGAGATTAGCTAAACATACCACACAACCCAAGCAGTTATAGGAATAATTTGGACTTAGCACCCCGCATATAAGTAACCAACTCCACCTGTCCTAGTTTGGATCATGCTTAGGGGTATAAACAACATGCACATAAAAAGCATTTATATTTTTATTATAGTGCCCCTTAAGCACAATCCCCTACAGAAGACATGATTAGACTAAGATCGTCCTATCATCCAGTCTACGCACATGCACCCTAACATCTAGTCTAAAAATATTACATCACAAAATAAAATCAAGCATCAAACCATGCATTGCCTTAACATAGAGCTAGAAATTGTGACTTAGCCTAATGTGTGTGCCATTTAAGGCTTGTGTGGCATGTCTTAGCTAGACTTTAAGGTTGGAATTTTCTAAGTGTGAATGATTCAATTTTTCAATTTAGAGGCTGGTTTTATTTTAAGTGATTTAGTTGATTTGTCAATTTTATTTGATGATTTGATTTGGTTTGAATGAACCTATACTTAGTTACTAAATATTATAAAGTGAAGAAAAGAGAAAAGAACTTCTCTTTCATCCCTACCTTAAGTAATTTCTAAGGTAGATTCATTAATGATTTTTTTAATGAATATTTTATTATGTATTTTAATTAATCCTAAGTTTAGATTTACTCTAAATAGACCTATTCAAAAAGAAAGACATCTTAGGATTAGTTAAGGTGGATTACTACGACATGACACACAACTATTTATTTCTTTCCACCATGTATACCATGCATATAAATAATCCTAAGCATACCTATACATGTAATGCAACTTTTAGCAAACTTTGATGATGAATGCTAAGAGATATGATTTGAAAATTTAGATATTTCATGAATGCATGATTTCATTATGTAGAAAAGATGGATTCCTCATCCATTAACAAAATACACTTCTACATGTATGAAAGATATAAGTGAGTATGACATTATTATTTTCTACACCAGTAAGGTACAAGACCTACTTAGGGCTACTTAAAGCCTCACTGGATGTCCAGACTAATATACCACTTTTCTTAAATACATGTAAATGTACAAAAAGAAATAAATATATGAAGAATCATGCAAAATATTTATGTTTGATTTTGGTTGTGTAATTTATATGTGTAAATGTGAGGATCCTTCTTAGGTCATAACATGGAAATACATAGGAATAGGTTTAGCAAGTGTTAAGTTCTTTTCAAATGAACTATACATTTTGAAAATCCTATACAAGTCCATGCTAAGAGAAGAGAAGAAAACAACACAAAGCACATCTTATGATATAATCACATGCAATCTTATAAGTACTTATAAGTAGTATCACTTCATTCATAATCTTTGATTCATAAGTTTTAGAAATAATTTTTGATTTAATAGTGATAATAGCTACTCATATTCTTAACTTTAGCCAACACATGCAATTTGACATAAAAGGAAATATTTTATTTAATTGATTAAAAGATATGGATGCATGACTTCATATGGAAAACAACATTTAGCATGCTTGGAAAGAAATAAAGTGATGTAAGCATATGACTTCATTCACCCTAATTACTTCCTAAAGACAATCTATAAATAAGATCATTTAAAGTGAATCAAAATTCTTTAAGGAGATTTTTATTTGTTTTTATTTTGAATTTGATTTGACTTAGGAAATGTGAAAATAATTTGTTGGTCCTAACCCATTTCCTCCATGTGTGAATTGGTTTAGTTAAATTTTAGAATAATTAGGTTGATTTTATGTTTTATTTAGGTTAAGACATGAATTAAATCCATTAATTATCCCTTACCTACATCACTTTAATATAATTAAATAAGTAATTATGAGCCAACATATGATATGAAACCACATGGAATTCAAATCAATAATGCACCTAAGAAATAAAGGGGCCTAATGCAATTAGCTATAATTATTGATTAATTAATCTAAAGGGTTTAATTAAGTACTTCCATAACTATCCTACACATGTAGTTTGATTATATTTTTATTTGAAGCCTCTTAGGTTATTAAACGCCTAAGAATCTACTTAAGATTAAGTGATTAAGTTCTGGAATGATTTGATTTTGAGTTTAATTAATTAAGCCATTTAATGAAGTGATTAAATCATTAATCAATTTGCAAATTAATTAAGTGCTTATCCAAATGAAATAAACTTAGGAGAAAAGAATTAGAAAAGAAACCCTAATCTCATTCCCTAAGTCCATTCATTGTTTAACGATGATTAGCAAGCTTAATTAATAGATTTATCACTATTTAATTGGTTAACTAATCATTTATTTAGTTAAGAGAGGGATTAAGGATGAAATAAGCAATTCTCCTAATTAATCCAATAATAAATTCCAAGAAAATCATGGGAGACAGAGGTCATCCCACTAATTGATCCTAGAAAGTTTGAAATTAATTGCTAAAGTAATTAAAGAGTAATTAGCCTAATTATATTTCTAATAAAACCTAAATTGAGTGAAGGTTACTATTCAAAATCAATTAAACTTAATTTTATATTACTCTACTTTGAATCATCTTTATAATAAACTTAAGTTTGTATTTTTTTAGATTTTTCTATAATTAGTTAGTAATTTTGGAAGTCTTAGCATTAAAAATGGATTAATTAGAGCTACTTAACCCCCTAATCCCATCGGGCCACGTGACGGCTGACGTGGCGCGCTTTCCACGTGGCGTGATGAGATAGGTTATTTAAGTTATCACATCCACTGCCGAGTCAGCTGGTGGCGAATGACCTTTTTCCATGGGCCGTCCGATTTAAGATCAGACGACCACGCTTAATGCCACAGTTTAGGCTTAAATTAAAGGGAGATCTATCGTGATTTAATTATAACCGTCCATTTAATCACGTAAAATGGACGGTGTGTGATCTATCTCAAAGCGGATGATGCGCCCATCGATCCGATCCGAGCTCACCCGAGCTCGGATGGAATTCAAACTCACCCCACACCTTCGGGGAAGCACAAGCAAGGGATCTAATGGTCAAGATCTAATGGGATTATAATTCCCTTCATAAAGGATCGAGCAATTTTTACCTTAGAATTAGTTTTGAGCAATACCTCGTCGGAGGCTATCATCGGCGCTTCCAATAGAAGAGGTAGCTTCGTCTAGTAGAGATGAAGCCCTGTTGAAGGTATCAAGCCTTGATTTGAAGTGGATGACTTGGTTGATCAAGGTCCCCTTCAATGGCAATTGTCTTTGATCGAAGTCCTCCTTCCCGTGGCTTCGTGACTTGGGAAACAACTTGACTGAGCTCGACTATGTCTCTTTATGGTGCTTGCAAGATTAATTTGGGTTTGAGGGAGAATTGGATGGATTGGATCTTCACTTCACCTCCCCTGTTTTGGCCTTGAGTAAAATCGAGAAGGACAAATTTAGGAAGCTTGGAAATGGCCTTAGGAAGCTTAGGAATGCTTGGTTTCGATTCCTATAGATGAATTGAATTCAGTGCTTGTAATTTGAGTGGGAATGATGGGGAGTATATCTCCCCCCTCCTTGGATCAGATAGAGAAGAGCGATTTTGCCATTTTTGATCAATGGAGGAGGTTGGCTGATCGATTTAGGTTGTTTAGCATCCCATGTGATTCATTTTAGGCAGAGGAATGGAGGAGAGGGAGTTCCCATGTGCTAGGCGAGTGCATGGGGTGATACAAATGCTTAATTCCCATTGAAGGGGTCAGTTTGGCCTTGGGCTGGGTCATGGATGACCCAAGCCCATTGGGTCATGTTAACCACCTCTCTTAGTGTCCATGTGGACTACTAGGAGGATGCCAAGTGGCCTTGAGGAAGAATTGACCAAATTCTAAGTGAATTTGGCCATATGATACCCTTTAACCTAAGGATAAAATGGTCATTTGGCCTTGATTTTGATTTGGGCAGATTTGAAATGATTTAAAAATGGGTTGAGCCAAATTTCAAGTGATTTGGAGTTCATTTGGTTTGAATTGGTTCAATTTGACCTATTTAGGTCATGTTGGGTCAATTTGGGTTAGGTTGACCAATTAGTCAAATTGTGGCAAATAATGGATTATGTCAATTTCAAATGATCATTTGGAGCCTATGGGTGTCATTAGTTTGGTTCAATTTGATTTATATTTGGTTTTGGTTCATTTAGGTTCATTTAGGTCAAATGGGTCAAGTTGACCAATTTGACCTATTTGACCTAATTGGGTTAGGTCATGGGTTGCTTTAGGCTTGGTTGATCATTTGAAATGTATTGCAAGCTTTGGTTTTAATCAATTTTCGTTTGGTTTGATTTTAAGTTGATTTGGCCTTTTAGGTCAAGTTTGGTTCATGGTCAATTTGGCTAGGTTGGGTCTAGTTGGCCAATTGAAGCTTTGGTCAAGTGCAACAATCAATTTAGAATGAATTTGACCCATTGGTTGCAATCAATTTGGCTTAGATCAAGATTTGACATATTTTAACTTTTTAGGTCAACTTGGGTCAACTTAGGTCAAGTAGCCAATTAGGCTTGGTTTGGCTCAATTGATGGCTTGGTCAAGTTTGATCATTAATTATGGATTAGTTTAGATCAATGGTTTCAATAAATTTGGCTTATGGTGGATTTTGGCTAGTTTGGGTTTCATTTTGGCTAAGTGTTGACTTGGTCAAAGGCTAGGTTTGACCCAATTTGGGTGATTGATTATCCTAGGATGATTGTTGCTCACAATGTGAGGCTTAGATGAGCTTAGTTCAATCCAATTTGGGTTGGATTAAAATTTGGCTCAATAAGGTCCTTTAGGTCACTTTGGGTCAAGTGAGCCTAAGTGGGTTAATTGGGTTGATCAAAGCTTGATTCAAGTTTGGATGAACTCACATATGAACATATGTTTGAAATATAAATCCAATTGCAAGTGATTTGGAGTCAAATGAGTTTTGATTCATTTGATAATTTCAAGTCAAAAGGGTGAACATGAGTTTGACTTGGGTTAGTTTGATTTTGGTTTAGTGATTATAGTTTATGTTTATATTTGGGCATGTGATTGAAGGATTGATTGTTTGAAGAGAAAATCCAAGGGTTTGGATTGGTTTGATAATGATTTGGCTAAGTTCATGAATTTGACTTGAAAGGGTGTAAATTGTATTTAAGTTGGATTTGGATTTGAGTTTTGAATTGACTTTGGTTATTTGAATTTATATTTCATTTATATTTGTGAATATAAATGAGAGTGTAAATGGGTTATGATTTGAGAAAATCAATTGGAATTGATTTAAGAATTGATTTGAGTTAAGTTCATAAGATGAAATCAAAGGAGTTTGGAAAGATTTTGAGATTTAAATTTAATCATGGATTTCAATCATTTGATTTGGAATTGATTTATGATTTGGATTTTGAAATTGATTTGAATTTGAAGTTAATTTTAATTTAAAGTTGATTTGAATTTGAAGTTGATTTGAATTTGAAGTTTGACTTGAAAGACGGAAGTAAGGAATTGGTTCAAGCTATAGAGTAGACAAGTTTTCCTAATACCCCTAAGGCATAACCTATTCCTATGGCTAACTCTTTTAAGTCTCTAGGGTTAGGTTAAGTAATCATCTAATCACTAGAAGTGTCTTAAGACTAAGAAACTCTTAATGTCTAGAGGAGTCCTATATTTAAGATGGAGAATTGGAAAGCTCACTCCAAAAGTGAGGTCAGCATGGCCTAAATTAAATTTAACTTGAATCAATGGCCAAGATTAAACATGCTAGACTTTTGATTAATCCACTTAAGTTCATGGGATTAATCTGAGCTGTCCAATTTTTCATTGAACGATCAGAATTAATCTAGCAACTTTTCTCATGCGCTGCTTTACGTGCCTGATTTGTGTGATTCTAACATGGACCAATGATTTTTCAAAACACTAAAAGTGATGGCGTGTCAACTATTGATGAAGATAAGTGAGAAAAATCTAATTTTTAAGATTTAAAAATCAACAAAAAATATCATGAACTTTAGAAAATTATAAAAAAAATTAAATCTCTTAATAAAAAAATGCAAATAATACATTGATTGGATTTAGCTCATCATGAGGAATCTGTTAAACCTAAAAAAAACCTTAATTTTTGTTGGATAATTTTGATTAGATTTGAGTTTTATTAAAAATATAAAAAGTTAATTAAACACAAAATAATGATTTAATTAGCCTAAAACTTTTAAAGGATAAAATTAGTATTGAGATCTATCAACTATAAAAATTTCAACTCTAAATGATAAGTGAAATTAAATTCATGTAATTTCAAAGTTCAAACAACTAATTTAATAAAAATAATTAAACAAAACTCAAGAAAGTTAACATAAATTATGAAATTTGTTTAAATTATAATAATCAAATTAGAAAAATATTATAAGTAAAATATTAAAACCCTCTAAAACAACTTAAACCCCAAAAATCACCTAATTAGAAATTAATCAGTCTATTTAATTATGATAAAATTAAAAAAATTATAGTAAATCA
Source organism: Cymbidium sinense (assembly GCA_021442155.1). Lineage (NCBI taxonomy): Eukaryota > Viridiplantae > Streptophyta > Magnoliopsida > Asparagales > Orchidaceae > Cymbidium > Cymbidium sinense. The sequence continues at coordinate 101,640,557 of CM038229.1, forward strand.
AGCAATAATTTAGAAAAGACAAGTAACTTTTTTTCAAAATTCATATTTTAGAGGAGAATCAAGGAAAATAAAAAGCTGTAAATAATACTTATTATTTTAGGACTAATTTTGATTTTATTAAAACAATAAACCCTTAATTACTCTTAAAATATAAATTTGATTAAGATTAAATTCTCAGGGTATAAACTTAACATAAAACCACACTTTTAATAAAAATTCCAAATCAATCTAATATTTGGATTGAAAGTTCCAATATTAGAGCGGTTTGCGGTAATTTAAGAAAATAATAATGTTAAATAATCAAAATTACAAAAAAGACAGGAAGCTAACTTAGAGCACTTCGGTTAACATCAAAACACTTAGAAAAATTTAACAAACCCACTGAAATTAATTAAACAAAAAAAATCTTATATTTAGTACTTAATAAGGTATAAAATTAAAAAAATTAATTAAGCTGAAATTCAAAAAATAAAATAATAAGCTAAAAGTTAGAATAACCTTTTGCTAAACTTAACAATCAAAGAACAGTCCACTAAAATTTGAAATTATAAGTTTTAGTAATTATTTTAAGATTAATTCAGCTTCTATTAGATATGAATAATTTATTAATTACTTAGCATACATATTTAAAGGAGTTAGAATTTCTATGATAGGCTTAAAGCCTTAATTATTTCATTTCCATAAAACTTTCAAGTTAAATGAATCATTAAACTAAAATAAATTTACTTTAATCATGATAAAATAATTTAATTAAGTAATAACTCTAAAAATTATAAAAGTATTCTTAATTAACTTAAAAGATGGGAATTGAACTAGTAAGTCAATTAAACGTCATTAAAACATAAAATCAAATTAACTTAATTAAAATAATCCAACAAAATCTAATAAATTTAACAAACCCATAATTGAAATTTAAATAAGAGAATTAAATTGATCATTAATCAAATTAAAATAAATATAAATCAAACTAAAAGTAACAAATCATTAATTACATTTTAATCAGCTTAAATTCAATATCAACAAATCAAACCTTAATAAAAAAACTTAACTTGAACTTTAATAAAATTAATTAAACATTTAATCAAATTAAACCTAGTTCAATTTTGTCATTAAATTAAGAAACCAAAATAAATTTTAATGTCATCAAAATGCAGAGATTTTCAGATTAAACACTTGATAAAATTAATCAAATAATTGAATTCAGTCTAAACAACATTTAATTAAATGAATTCAAATAAACACCTAACTAAACGAACCTAATTTAATGAAATCATTTAAATATAAATAAATTGATTTAAATCAAACTTTAATTATATAAAAATCAATTAAACATAATCAAATCTAATTGAATATTAATCAAAATAAGCATTTAATTTACTTAATCAAAATAAACAAATCAATAAATTAAATTAATCGATTATCCTAAAATCAAAATGAATAAAAAGACAAAAAGAATGTCAAAATAAACCTATCCTTATAAACTAAATAATTGAATTGAACCACATTAATACATTTAGACTTCAAACTTTAAAATAATTCATAATGTCTAATCATAAGATACATTGTTTGAAAACCCGATATCATAGGGCTATTGTCCAAATGAGGCATTAAGATTCATATCTTTGATCTAATAATGACACATACATATGAATGCATATTTATAAACATAAAACATCATCAAAATACTAAGAAGCATAGGGATAATAGGGTCTTAGTCCGAGGGAAATTAATAAGTTTTAATAGTGTTATCATTAATTCAATATACAAATTGAAAATTTTTAAATACAATGAATATATTGCCTACTACAACCTTCACATAGATTTTGAAGAGATCCTTAAGATTTCTCGTTGTTAAGAATACTAGTTTTCAAAGGAAATGGGGATAAAAAGATCATCAATTTTCTTATCACCTAAATGACCAATGAGGCTAAGGCTTAACATTATTTTGTATTGACCAAGTTTATGCCTAGTGGGAATATAAGTGAGGTAACTAAGGATCGAACTATTTTGAATTATGTGACTGAAATACACTTTTTTTATTGATGTAGGTAAAATTATTTATAATTCAATTTGTAATATGATTAAGGGTAGTACTAATGTCAGGCACAATCATCTTTATTTGATTTACAATCTTTGTCTTTTAGTTGGTGTGGTGGGAAATCCTGATGATGAGGTATTACTATAAAGAGCTCTTCTCACTAAAGAGAGAATTATAGGTTTAGGGTCTAAATATGAGTAAGGGGAGTGTTGACCTCACTTTTGGAGTGAAGGTCCAATCCTCCATCATAAGATTTAGGAGTCTTCTCGACACTGAGAGCTCCTTAGTCGTAAGATACATCTAATGGCTAAGTGAACACTTAACTTAAGCCCAGAGACTTAGGAGGATTAGCCATAGGGTTTAGATCATGCCTGGGATTACGATAATCTACCTACCCTATAGCCTAAACCAAACTTGGGCCTACCTCCTCAACCTAAACTAATCCTCAAATTTCTATTCATCCAAATCCAATTAAACCAATAATCAAGTTCAAGTCTTAAATTGAATTGAATATCAAATCCAAATAACGTAAGCCTAAGCCCTATGGGTTTACAGTATGGAATTAACCAAATTTCTTTCAATCAAATCAAACTTAATTGATTTTCTCACACATCAATCAATCCTCCAATCATCATTCCAAACCACATCTAAATCTACATTCAAGACAAACCAATCCCCAAACCAAAATCAATCAAACCAAACCTAAGCCCATGATTCAAACCTATGAACTTAGCCAATTCCCTTCAAATCAAATTCAATTGATTTTCTCTCAATTCAATTTAATCCTTCAATATTCACTTCAAGCCATACCAAAATCTACAATCAAACAAATCAAACCAAAATCAATTCAATCAAATCTAACCTAACCCATTTGACTTGAAATATCCAAATGAGCCAAAATCCATTTAAACTCAAATTAATTGCAACCAAAACTATATACCAATCCCAAATCAATATACAAACTCAACCCAATTCAATTCAACCCAAAATCAAGTCATTTTAGCCCAATCGGTCTACTTGACCCAAAGTGACCAATTTGACTTATTTGAACCAAATCTCAATCCAACCCAAATTGGATTGAGCCAAACCCTCTAAAACCTACTATGATGATTGTTGATCATCCTTGATTGATCAATTGTAATCAATTTGGTTAAACCAATCAATTTGGTCATTTCACCAAGTCAACCTAGTTAACCTACATGAGGCAAATTAGCCAAATTTTATTCTAAGCCAAATTAATTGAAACCAATGATTCACATCAACCTAAGATTAATCCTTGAACATAACTTGACCATTAACGGAGCCAAACCTAACCCAATTGGCACTTTGACCCAAGTTGACCTAAAAGATCAAATTGGGTCAAATCAAAATCTAACTCAAATTGATTGCAATCAATGGCTCAATTTCATTTCAAATTGATAACTAAACATGATCAAAGCCTTAATTAAACCCAATTTAACAAATCAAACACAATTTACCTAAAGGGTCAATTTGGCTTAAATCAAAACCAAATCCAATTTCATTCAAACCAAAGTCTGAAATCATCTTCAATTGACCAATTGAACATGAACCAATGCCAAACCTAAGGTAATTTGGTCAATTTGCCTAAATTGGTCAACTTGACCCATTTGAACTGAAATGGGTCAAATCCAAATTCAAGCCAAATTGAACCAAACCAATTGCACCAAAACACTCCAAATACTCATTTAAACTTGACTCAACCTTTGATTTGACCTAATTTGACCAATTGGTCAACTTGATCCAACCTAGCCCAATTTGATCTACATGGGTCAAATTGAGCCAAAGCCACTCAAACCATGTCTAAACATAATAAAATTTGACATGACCAATCCTTGGCTCACCTTGGATTAGTCCAAATCAAATCCTACCTGAATTAACCCAAAATCAGATGGGTTAGGGCCACCATAGGGGACAAATGTCCCATTTGAATGGTCAAACCCACTCCATATTCACTTGGTAGCCTCTTAGACCTCCACATAGGCAACTAGGACACCGCTCACCTAAACCAAAGGTGGTTGGGTTGGCAATGAGCCAAGGGGAGGTGATTTCACCTCTCATCTCTCATTGGAGCATTTTGAAACCCTAGGATAGTCACCTCCTCCCATGATAGCCACTCCTCTTCACTTGGACAACCAAATCGAGCCACCTTAGATGATTCACACCCAGCCACGACCACCTGTGGTAGCCAGACGTCCGCTAAAAGCCAAAGAGATCAAGACCATTTGATCCAAGGGATGAGGGGGAATACCCCCCTCATTTTGATTTAAATTAGAAAATTCGATTATCAGTGAGCCCTAACAGCCAGAGACAAACTCTTCAGAGCCGTTTCCAAGTTTCTAGAGCCTTCACATCACCTGCGTGACAAAATCGAGCCTGTCCGAAATAAGACAAGCATCTTCTCCGTCCAACTTCACCAAATCCTAAATTAACTTCACCCACACGTTCACCAAGTTCCCACAAGGTGAACCAATCTTTTACTGTGCTCTTCGATCACCGAAAGTACCTTCTATACCAACTCTGGCATGTTCTATGGTGGTGTTTGGTCCACAGAGTAAACGGTGGGGAGGCATCATGCGAGCTTCTCAACAGAGCTTCACCTCATTAAGGCGAAGCTACCTAAATTGGTTCGTTGTCGATTTTTAGCTCTAGTGAGGTACTATTCCTTCAAACTTAGATTTCTCAATTTTTTGAGCCTTTTCAAAAGAAATGTGAATGTCATGTGAATCCAACCATAGGATCCTTATAGATCACTTCCCTGAAGGTGTGGGATCAATCCCGAGCCAATCCATGCATCGACGACCATAAATTTGGTAGAGGAAGGCGGACATTGGCTATCTTCCATTGCACGAGAGAAGATAAATCTTCCACCATCCATTCCATGTGATTGGAACGGATGGTCATGATCTTGAGATTAGATTTAATCTGATTTGATACTTAGGAACCACAAGATTAATCTCTGTCGTTCGATCTAAGATCAGATGGCGGGGACGAAAGCGTATGCGATGTCAGCCACTCTAGCCCTGACTTAGACGATTTTAAATAACCAATTCCACGACTCTAGATGAAAAGCATGTCATGTCAGTGCTCTATGTGGCACCGATGGGATAAGGCTTAATTAGGCTTAATTAATTCATTTTAATGGCTGAAACTTAAAAAAAGTATAATAAATTATAGAAAATCAAAAAATACAAATAAATACTCATTTTAAAGGTAATTAAGAGGAAAATTAATTAAAATTATTTTTAATTAATTTTTAAAAGTAACTAAGGCTTAATTAAAGTTTAAGTGTGAACTTAATTAGCTTAATTAAGCCCTAATTACTTGGACAAATGATTTCAAACTTTATGTGCTCATTCAATGGGATGACTTTTATCTTGCATGATTTTCTTGGAATTTATTATCTAGTAGTTAGGAGAAATTAATGATTCAAACCTTAATTACCCTTTTTAATTAAAGAAGTGATTAATTAACATTTAAAATAAGAATTAATTAATGAAATCTTATTAAGCACTATTTAATAGTGAATGGATGGGGGAGGGGATTAAGACCTCTTTCTTAATCTTATACCTAAATCTATTTCATTTTAAAAGGATTAATTAAGGTGAAAATTAATTAAGTGCTTAATTGATTAATTAAGTGGCCAAATTAAATCAAATTAAGATGCAAATCATATCAAGTAATTAACAATGAGATTAAGGGTTGATCTTTATGTGTTTAATAACATAAATACCCTTAAGAAAATTATGATTAACCCATAAGTGTGGGAAAATCGTATGAGTACTTAATTAGATTCCTTAACTTAATTAATCTTTAATTATGTGCCAATTACTATAGAGTCCATTAGGAGAATTGCAACTTTACTTTCCTCACATGTTCATATCATTTTGTTGCTCATAATTAAGTGATTAGTTAAATTAAAGAAGCATAGGAAAGGGTAATTAAGTGATTTGATTAATGATCCAACTTAATTAACTCAAAAATTTATCTAATTGCCTTTCCTTGAATCAATTAAGTTTACCAACATGGGAATGTGATTAAAACAACAAATAATCTCTCTTCTTTCTAAATCAACACAAATTTAAAAAAAATCAAATTAACAAGAAGCTTTGGATTTCCTTAAACAATTTAGTTTCATATGATTGTCCTTAGGAATTAATTTAGTTGAATGAACCATGTGTTTATATTCAGTTATTCCTTTCTAATCACTTTAAATGTTATATGTCATATGATTTCATGCATTCATTCTTTAAATTTAAATGAACCAAAGGAAAGTTATTTATGTAAGCTTGCATTTATCGACTTAATTTAATTAAATGTGTGACTATTATCACTAATAAATTCAAATCTATTTTCCAAAGTTTATAAATTGATAATAATATGTGGAATGATGATAGTTACGAATACACATAGGATTTACATGTGCTTATAGCTTAGTCATATGAATGTGAAGCTCTCTTTTTTAGATTCATATATAGATTTACATAAGTTTGAATGTTAATAATTATATAGTTTGGACATCCCGAGAATACGAGGCTTTAAGTAGCATAAGTAGGTCACTTGATTATCTCACTTCCCTGGTTAATAATGATACACACTTATTTTATTTCATTCTTATATAGTTTTGTATTAGAATTTGGATAGAGCGTTAATTCATATGCATAAATAATTCAATTAAAGAAAATATAATTTTTGCATGATTTTCAATCTTATAATTGTGTATACAGTTGTATGTATTTAAGATAACAAGTGTTTAGTTTGGACATCCTAGGAATACGAGGCTTTAAGTAGCCCTAAGGAGGTCATTTGATTACCTCACTTCTCTAGTTAACAATGACACGCACTTGCTTACATCTCTTATACATGTGTATGCATGCTTAATTAAAAGATGAAAAATCTCCTTTTATTATTAAAAAAATACATGCATTCATAATCATCTAAGCCATTAGCCTACATTACATATAGGTTAGTGTTCTCTTTCTTGTAATTCATATATAGATTTACATAAGTTTGAATGTTAATAAACATATAGTTTGGACATCCCAGAAATACAAGGCTTTAAGTAGTCCTAAGGAGGTCATTTGATTATCTCACTTCTCTGGTTAATAATGACATATACTTATTTGATTTTATTCTTATGTATTTTGGTAATAGAATTTGGATAGAGTTTCAATCTATATGTATAAATAATTCAATTAACTAACAATTTAAAATGCCAAGCATATGCATTCATCATCTTTTAAATGTGTCAAAAATACATGGTATGTATAGATATGCTAAGTGTTAAAGTTATATGCATGTTACATGTGATGAAAAGGAATGACTTGATATATGTCATGTGATAGTAATTCAGTTATATTAATCCTAAGATTCCTTTCACATTGAATAAGATTATATAAAATTAACCTAAAGTTAGGATTAATAAATTTTTTAATAAGCCATTCACTTAAGAAAACTAAATCATAAAAACATACTTTAGAAAATGGCTTAAGGTAGGGATGAAAGGGCGTAATCATCTTTCTTCTCTTTATAACATTTAGGTGCTAAGTGTAAAACAAATGAAATAAAATAAAAATTAAATTAAAATTTACAAATCATTTAAATAACTTGAAATGAAACCAACCTCATGTTAAATTAAATTTTTCCTAAATTTAGAAAATCATAACTCTAATGCTTAGCTAAGATATACCACAAAAAGCACACACATTAGAATTAAGTACCACTTCTAGTCCTAAGTTAGGGCGGTGTATATGTGATGTATGTTTTGTTTTGTGATATAATATTTTAGACTGGATGTTAGAATGTATATTTCGTAGATTGGATGTTAGGTTGCTCTTAGCTTAATCATATTTTATGCATAGAATTATGCTAAAAGGGGTTTGTTTAAAATAAATATAAATATTTTGTTTGCAAGTTGCTTAAACTCTTAAGCATAATGCAAGTTAAGATAGATGGGCTTAGTTACCCATGTGTAGGGTGCTAAGTCCAAATTACAAAGATAATTGCTTGGGATTGTATGTATGTTTAGTTAACATCTATCTTACAGGTGTAGTTAGATTTACTTTTTCCATATAAATGTAATTTTGTAATAGGAATTAGGATTAATGCTATGGGGAATTAGGATGAACATTGGCTAGAATGCTTAGTCCTGGGATGCCCTGTGATGCCTTGGAGCGAATCAAATCAAAAATAGGAAGCAAAGAAGAAATGAAGAAAAAAGACCCCCATAACATTTATTAATTTCTAATTTTAATTAGTTTTTTATATTATGGGATGTATAAGGGTAAAGCTCGGCTATCCAATTTTCTCTTTTTTGAGGGGTACAGTGGTACCCGGTCGCACCAGCCTCTTATTCTTTTACATCAGTTTATAAAATTGATTGATGATTTATTTAAATTACGTACTAGGATTGCATCCTTTTCATAGTTTCTTCATAATTGATGCTTTAATGTGTGGCCTAGATGCAATAGGCTCTTAGGATAAAAATTAATTTTTCTATCCAACTAATAACTCAGAATCAAGTTATAAAGGAATTCATAACCTCACCATAAAGTAGTCTCTATAATAGATACCAAAAGATTTATTTAGCAACCCCTTAGCTGTATGGTTGTATGTCTCACATCATGCATGCATATTCCTTTTTCCTTGAATATGGGGGATCTATATCCTTGCATGATAAGGGAATGCTTGACCTATGAGGGCATCCCTTGTGGTGTAAAACACCCTCTTCTCGCTGATTTAGCAAACAATCTATTTCATCATGCATTTAGGAAATAAAAATCCCAAGCTGTCCAAAATATTATGTTTGAATGAAATAAAATTTATAAAGATTTTGTATTTGTAGATTAAGTCATATGCTCATACCACTCATGCTCTAGTCTCTTAGATAATGGATTTATGACTTTAGTCTCTTTCTAATTAAACAATAAGCCCAACTATCTTGCAAATTCATAAGATCTGACCACATGGATTTAAAATGTAAGAGATGTTAGTTGGCAACCACTCCAGGCAGTTGTAAGTCCAGAAGTCGGATGGGTTTATCCTCTCTTGTGGAAACCCTTATGTCCACTTGTCTCTTAGATTTAAGTCATGCTATAGCTTGTGTTAAAGCTTCTTAGATTTAAGATCCGAGGTAGATAGTTTCATTTGGCCTACAAGCATAAATTCTCACCTCTTAGGCATTTTCATAATCTTGTGTTGATGGATTATAAGCCCTAGAAATCTAATAAAAATTCAACTCAAATAAATAAATCTCTTCACTTTCAAATGTATAAAGCCCCACCATAAGTAGGTTGGAATGCTCACTAGGTTTCTTTGTATTATGAGCATTTCCCACTTCCTCCCTTTGGATTCCAAAAATAAGTTTTCCACTTGGCCTCTCCCACTTAATTTTCCAAACATAACCAATCCTTTGATAGTATAACCTTGAAATCTTCAGAGATAATAATTATCTACTTTAATCGAGAGTATTCATAGAGAATTTCATTTTTGAAGATGTAATTAACTATGGAGGCTTGCCTCCATAGAGAACCTAAGAACTCAAGTTAATATAAACCTTGCTTTACATTTTCATATAAAGTAGGGGAAAAATCTATGGTATATTTGAAGACCCATCATGCCTTAGGAGTCCTTATTAGGTGAATAGGTCCATTGTAGGTTGATTCATCTATCTTTCGAGATAGTATATCATACCTTAATATCATACCTGATCACTTCAATAAGTACCCTCTACGATCTACGTGGTGTCCACCCCCCATCCAAAAATAAACACTACAGATTTTCAATATATTCCTCTCTCCATCTCTAGTGGGCAATTATTGTCTTCAAGCATCGATAGTGGACTTATATTTTGCATAAGCCCGAGACTATTTTTATTTTCATTGGAACTTTGCTAGTTTCATCCTTAAGTAAAGGTAGCGAACATCCTTTAGGTATTAGGACCTCACTCCCGTGTAAGTCTTAAAACTCCTATTGGGCCCCCTAATAGGTAGTAATAAATTAATTAAAGAAAGGAGATGACCAAATAGAATTTAGAACCTCTTACCACTAGCTTAGTGAAGCAAGGTTCATTTCATATTTAACAAAACTTCAACAAAATCCAAAGTAAAACAAATAAAATCTTTTGCAAAAATTTTCAAAATATTTTAAAGAAAATCATGCGAACTTCACTTAACATAATACATATTATGTTAATTAAAGGTTCTCTTTTAAAATCAAAGTCAAGTAAGATGGACTAAAAATCCTTCAGATCTTGTTTTCAAACAAAATTAATGGAATCTCATTTAACATACCCAAATTTGCTAAATGAGGGTTTCTCTTTTCAAAATCAAAATTAAATCAAACAATAAACCTCTCTTTCAAAAATGAATATACTCAAACCCTTCTTCAAAGGTAACTAACTCTATTTAATATACCCAAATTGGTTGAATGAGAATCTCTCTTTCAAAATCAAAATCAAACACACCCAAAATATTTTTTAAATGAAACCAACTCCATTTAACATACATAAATTTATTAAACGAGAGTCTCAAAATTAAAACAAAACCCAACAACTAACATGCAATTGAACTATATTTAACATACCCAAATCTGTTAAGTGATTGTTTCCCTATTCGAAATCAAAACAAAATCAAACATCAATAAACAACATATAATTAAACTCCATTTAACATACCAAAGTTTGTTAAATGAGAGTTCCAATTTTCAAAACTAAATTAAAATCAACACATCCAACACACATTTGAACTATATTTAACATACCTAAATTTATTAAATGAGAGTTCAATCCTAAAAATCAAAATAAAACCACATACCCACCAACAAACAACCAAACACACAAGAGTTCCCTTTTCAAAAATCAAATAAGAGTTCCCATCTTGAAAATAAAATCAAACTCCAATAACAAACATCAAACATAGAATTGAACTCTATTTAACATACCTAAATTTGTTAAATAAGAGTTCCCTTTTCAAAAATCAAATCAAAAACAAATATCAAACATGCATTTTTGAAATCCTTTTAATATACCTAAATTTGTTACATGAGAGTTCTACTTTTCAAAATCAAATCAAAACATCAAACAATCAACAATCAAACCATCAAGACAGAAAGCTTTCAAAATTTTCAAACATACAATCGAACCCTATTTAGCATACCTAAATTTGTTAAATGAAGATTTTAAAATCAATCTCCAATGAAAAGAAAACAATAAACACATCTCCAAAAGTCTCTCCAAATAAGCAAACCCCATTCAACATACTCAAATTTGTTGAATGTGATATCCAAATCAATATCAAACTTAACAATTCATGGAAAAGTCTCTCCTCTAGATTCTTAAATCTCTCCAATATAATGAATCCCATTTAGCATATCTAAATTTATTAAGTGTGGGTTCAAGTTTAAAAATCAAATCAAAATTAATAATTCAAGATAAATATCAAAGCAAGGGTGTGATTCAATTCTCTTTTTAACAATGCAGAGATACCAACCCAGTTCTTTTTTACTTCCTCCTTACAGTCAGTTCATTGTAATGTCTTCTGGCAAGCTGATCTTCTCGTTCTCCTCTGGTGTGGATTTGTCCTTGGATCAGGCCATACTCATCGTTGCCCATATGATACAGTTTGGACTTGCTTTGAGAACTTCAAAGTCACATGTGAGGGACCAGTCCTCACCACTATTTGTAGAGAGGAGGTGGCAGGGAAGAAGCCACTTCTTTGATTCGATTTTTAGTCTAGTTTTGAGTTTCCCTCTCTAAAGAGGAAGGCCACTAAGGTTCCTACACCCGGGTCAACATCGGTGATAACGCGTCAATCCCCTTGCCCCTCTGCAGCATGGTACCTCCTCGTTCGTTCCCCCTCCTCTAAAGGGGAAGGCTATCTTGGCCTCCGAGATAGTCTCCCTACCTTCGAGGTAGGTTCTAGCTCTCGTTCTGCCCTGCTCTCTAAGACTCAACACCACAAGAAGAATCGCAAGAACAAGCAGCAGTACGAGCGTGAGGCGAGGTAGATAGATGATGCCTCTCATGTTGCTAAGGAGGGCTCCCCTCATGGGACATCTCCATTCTTGGGTGGTAGTAGGTTCCACCCCCTCTCTACTTCAGAGGGAGAGGAGGATTACCACAGGATCACTGCATCACCCCTGCTGCCTATAGAGTTTGAGATGCCAACTAGGGACAGGAGGAAGCCCTACTCTGGTCTAGGATATGTTCTTCGCCGATGTTGATCTCACTTTTGGAGTGAGGATTCAATCTCCTCTTCATAAACTTAGGAGACTTCTAGATGTAAAGATTTTCTTAGTCATATGACATTTTTAGCAATTAGGTGAATATTTAACCTAAACCTAGAGACTTTGAAAGGTTAACCATAGGATTAGGTTATGCCTTAGGAATTAGGATGACCTACCTACCCGATGACTCAAACCTAATCTATGTTCACCTTCTTAAACCATAACCAAATTCAATTCATGTCAAACCCAAATTCAAATCCAAATCAAATGATTCAAATCTATAGTTAAATCCTGTGATTTTATCTTATGGACTTAGTCAAATCTCCTTCCAATTCAATTCAGCTTCAATTGATTTTCTCAAAGACCAATCCAACCTTCCAATCAAACTCCAAATATCTATACCAAATCCCAAATAGAAATTAAATATACAATCATATCAATTCCAACCTAGAATCAAAACTAAACTCTTCTCTAAGTCCTTGACCCTACTCCATGGACTTAGCCAATTAGTCCTCAAATCACTTCACAAATTCAATTAATTTTCTCATGGATCAATCATATCTTCAATCATCTTCATAAATATAATTGAAATATACATTCAAATCATCAAAACAAAATCAAACTATACAAAACTCTTCTCTAAGTCCTATGACCCTATCCTATGGACCTAGCCAAATTCTCCTAATCTAAACATCAAATTCAATTGATTTTCTCATGAATCAATTATACCTTCAATCACCATCCCAAATATAAATCAAACCTACAATCATGAAGCCAAACCAAAATCAACCCAAGTCAAACCTAACCTAACCCCCTTTGACTTGAAATATTCAAATGAACCAAAATACATTTGAACCCAAAACAATTGCAGACAAATTTATAAATAATTCCTTAACTCATATATAAATTCAACTAAACTCAACTCAACTAAGCCCAATTGGTCCAGTTGACCCAAGGTGACTAATTTGAAATATTTGAACCAAGTTTCAATCTAACCCAAATTGGATTGAATCAACCATAACCAAAACCTCCTATGATGATTATTGACCACCCTAGGCTGATCAATTGTCATAAATTGGGTCAAACTAAGTCAACTTGGTCATTTGACCAAGTCAACCCTCTTAACCCATATGAAACCAAACCAGCCAAAACTCATCCCACACAAAATAATTGAAACTAATGACTCATACCAACCAAAGATCAATACTTGAACATGACTTGACCATCAACTGAATCAAACCTAACCTAATTGGCCCTTTGACCCAAGTTGAACCAATTTGACCTAAAAGACCAAATTGGGTCAAATCATGATATAACCCAAATTGATTGCAACCAATGGCTCTAGTTCATTCCAAATTGATTATTGAAATTGACCAAAGCCATAATTGAACCGAGTTTGACCAAATTGGTTAACCTATCCTATTTAGCCCAAATTGACCTGATGGGTCAAGTTGGCCTAAACCCAAACCAAATCCAAATTGATTGAAACCAAAGTCTAAAATCATTTTGAATTAACCAATTGACCATGACTCAACCCATAACATAAGCCAATTTGGCCAATTTGGTCAAATTGGTCAACTTGACCCATTTGACCTACATGAATCCAAATGAGCCAAAATCAAACCTAAGCCAAATTGATTCAAATCAATTAAACCAAAATACTTCAAAACATCATTTGAACTTGACCCAAGCTTTGGTTTGACTGAATTTGACCAATTGGTTAACCTAACCCAACCTAGCCCAATTGACCTGTAAGGGGCAAATTGAGTCAAACCCACTTGAACTAAGCTAAGACTCATTAGAACTGATCCAACCCGACCTAAACTCACCTAGGGTCAGCCGAAACTAAGCCCAATCCGATTTGGGTTCAACCCAAGGTAAATCCCCCTTGGATTCTCCTCCCCACATGAGATTTTTCCAAAATTGGCAAAGTCCACCCTCCTTTCTGCCCTTGACGTCCATCAAGTACTCTAAATAGGGTCTAACCTACTCACTTAGCCCAACCCATATGGGCTAGGTTGGCCTTGGACTAAAGGGAGGTGAGTTAACTCACCTCCCTCACTAGCCAAACCTAATAGATCCCAAACTTGAGGGAGCTGGCTTGACTTACCCACTAGAGTTTCCACCAACCCAATCGAGCCAGCTAGGATTAGACATGACACTTCGGCACCCTGACGGCGGCTGCCCAGCCGAAATTGAGGGGATGATCTTGTCCGTTCGATCCAAGAGAGGGGGATATACCCCCTCATTTCGATCTAAATTAAACACACACATCTTCGGAAACCCTTTAGAATCCATTTAGAATCTCTCAGAGTGCCCATCGAGCATTCAAAGCCATCTCAAGCTCAGATTGTACTATTTTAAAATAGGGCATTCATCTTTCGATTCCAACTCCAATAATACTCAACCAAATCCAAATTTCTCTTAACCACAAGCTCCCCACATCTCATCAAGCAAGAACAAATCACTCCCTGACCTTTCTGACTATCAGAGGTAGGAGTTCGATCAACACCGAGCTCCAAATTGATGGATCTTTATTCGCTGAGCGAACGAGAGGAAATTGTTGCATGTGTTATTTAATAGGGCTTCATCTCCACTAGATGAAACTTCCTCAATCGAATTCGCTAGTCTTGAGCTCCACCGAGGTAATTCCATTAAAACAGAGATTTGGCAAATTTTTGTTGGAGCTTTATGAAGAAAATGTGAATTCCATGTGATCTTGACTGTTGGATTGGATCCTTCATGCAAAGGCATGGAATCGATCCAAAGTCGAGTGAGATCAGATCGAGTGATGAAGGGCAGGCAATGTCCATCTCTCATCACTCTGGGGATGATTGATCACTCATCGTCCATTCTGCGTGATTGAAATAGATCATTGTGATTAAATATGTTAGATTATCCGATTAAATCCTATTAAAATTATGGGGTTAATCCTGGCCTTCCGATCTTAGATCAGACGGTGGATAAGAAAGCGTATCCACCATTAGCCACATCAGCACTGAGTCGGACGCATTTAAGTGGCCAATCCCACAGTGCCATGTGGAAAGTGCGTCGCATCAGAGCGCCACATTGTGCCAACGGGATTAGACTTAAATTAAGGCTAATTAATTATTTTTAATTGTTGAAACTTCCAAAACTCATAACAAATCATAGAAAAATTTAAAATTGCAAATAAATATTCATTTTAAAGGTATTTTAGAGGAGAATAATTTGAAATTAATTCTAATTGAATTTAAATAATAATTAAGGCTTAATTTGAGTTTAGTTACAAACTTAATTACTGATTAATTACTTAAGTAATAAATTCCATACTTTTTGAGATTGTTTGATGGGATGATCTCTACTTCTCATAATTTTTTTGGGATTTATTGATGAGATTATTAGGGTAAATGCTCATTTAAGCCTTAATTACTCCTTTAATTAATTAATACCCTAATCAGTAACCAAATTAACTAATTGAGCATGTTTATCACTGTTGAACAATGAGTGGGAAAGGGAAATGAGATGGGGACATCTTTCCTAATCTTCTTCATAAGTCCATTTCATTTAAATGAAAGATTAATTAAAAAGAAATCATTAAAGGCTTAATTGATTAATTACATGGCTTAATTAATCTAATTAAAATCATAATCACAATAGATCTTAGTTAATTAAAATATGGGTATGTCTTTAGGTGTTTAATAACCTAAAGATATTTAGGGAAATTATGGTTAACTCACATGTGTGGGAAAACCATAAGAGTACATAATTAAGTTCTTTAATCTAATTAACTATTAATAATGAGCCAATTGCATTAAGCCCTTTCATTTCTTAGGATCATTATAAATTTACTTTCCATTCATATGCATATCATGTTGTCTCATAATTATTTAGTTAATTACATTAAGGTAACATAGGTAAGGGTTAATTGATTTAATTAAGAATCCAACTTAATTAACTCATAAAATATATTTTATTACCTTTGCTTAAACCAAATCAAACCAATATGGGAATGGGGTTAAACAACAAATGACTAATTCTCCTCCTCTTTAAATCAAATCAAAGACTCAAAGCTAAATTAATAAAGGAATTTTGGTTATCTTTAAATAATTTTATTTAATGTGATTATCTTTAGGAATTAGTTTAATTAAATGAAACATGTGTGTATATTTAATTATTCCTTTCCAAGCACATTACATGTTGTATGTCATTTGATTCCATGCATTCATGCTTTCAGATTTGCATAAATCAAATGAATTTCTTTATGCAAAGCTTGCATGTGTTGATTTAGTTTAGTATGTGTGGCTATTGTCACTATTAAATCCAAATATATTTTCTAAACTTTATAAATAAATCACAACATGTGTAGTGATGCTAGTTATAAACACATAAGAAGTGCATGTACTTATAGCTTAGGTGTATGAAGTGAAGCTCCCTTTCTCTTATTCATATTTTGACTTATATAAGTTTGATTGGTAATGGGTATATTGTCTGGACATCCTAGGAATACGAGGCTTTAGCTAGCCCAAGGAGGTCACTTGATTACCTCACTTCCCTGGTTACCAATGATGCGTACCCATTCCATTTCATCCCTATCTATTTTTGTATAAGAATTTGGATAGAGCTTTAATTAGCATGTATAAAATAATTCAATCAAATGAAACATAAATGCCAAAAATATACATTCATCATTTGTGCTACAACATGTGACATGTATAGGTACACTTAGAATCCAATCATATGCATGTTACATGTGATGGAAAGGAATGATTTGATATGTATGATGAGGTAGTAATTCAATTAAATTAATCTTAAGGTGCCTTTCATGTTGAATAAACTTATTTAAAGTGAACCTAAACTTAGGATTTATTAAAATATTTAATAAGTCATTCACTAAAGAGAATTAAATCAAATTAATATGATTTAGAAAGTGGCTTAAGGTAGGGATGAAAGAGGGCAATCCTCTTTCATCTCTTTATAACAATTAGTTGCCAAGTGTGAAATCATATGAAACAAATGAAAATACAAACTAAAATTCACAAATCAATTAAACAACTTCAAATGAAACCCACCATCATGTTAACTTGAACAATTTCTACTTTTAGAAAATCATAACTCTATTGCTTAGTTAAGACACACCACACAAGACCTTAACACACACATTAGAATTAAGTCACCACTTCTAGTTCTATGTTAAGGTGGTGTATGATGTGATGTATGTTTTATTTTATGATGTAATATTTTAGGTCGCTCTTAACCTAAACATGTTTTCTGCAGGGGGTTATCCTTAAGGGGATTCTTGAAAATAAATATAAATGCTCTATTTGTAAGTTGCTTAAACCCCTACGCATAATCCAACTTATGAGAGGTGGGCTTGGTTACCCATGTCCAGGGTGTTAAGTCCAAATTATACATATAACTTCTTGGATTGCATATTGTTGACCTCACTTTTAGTGTGAGTTCTCAATCTCCTCTTCTTAAACTTAGGAGTGTTCTAGACACTAAGACTTCCCTAGTCATAAGACACTTCTAGCACTTAGGTGAACACTTAACCTAAGCCTAGAGACTTAGAAGGGATAACCATAGGATTAGGTTATGCCTTTGGAATTAGGGAGATTCACCTACCTTATAGCTTGAACCCGACCTATGTTCACCTTCTTAAACCAAACCTCAAGTTCAATTCAAATCAAACATCAAATCCAAATCCAAACCTAAGTTCCAAAATCAAATGATTGAAGCTGATGATTAAATCCAAACCTAAAACCCTTCCTAAGCCCTTTGAGCCAATTTCATGAGCTTAGCCAAATCTTTACCTTCAAATAAATCCAAAATTAATTGATTTTCTTATAATCAATTTATATCCTCAATCATCTTCCTAAATATAAATCAATTCAACATTCAAATGATCAAAACCAAATCAAACTCAATCAGATTAAATCCAAACTAAATCAAAATCCTTCCTAAGTCTTATGAATCAATCCCATGGGCTTGGCCAAATCTTGATCCAAATCAACCCAAACTCAATTGATTTTCTCATAATCAATTCATATCTTCAATCATCTTCACAAACATAAATGAAATATATATTTAAATCATCAAAATTAAATCAAACTAAATCAAGATCTTTCCAAAGCCACATAAACTGATCCCATGGACTTAGCCAAAAATCCACTTAATTCAAACCCAATTCAATTGATTTTCTCAAGAATCAATTATTCCTTCAATTATCATCCCAAATACAAATGAAATATACAATCAAACTAAACCAAAATCAACCCAAGTCAACCCCAACATAGCCCTTTTGACTTGAAATATCCAAAAGATCCAAAACTCATCGCCCAAATTAAATGCAATTGAATTTATATATCAATCCCAAATCCATATACAAACTTAACTAAGCTCAACTCAACCCAAAATCAAGCCAACTAAACCCAATTGGTCAACTTGACCAATTTGACCTATTTGAGCCAAGTTCCAATCCTATCAAAACTGGATTGAACCAAGCCCACCAAGACCTCCTATCATGATGGTTGGTCACCCTAAGTTGATCAATTATCATAAATTAGGTAAAACCAAGTCAACTTGGTCCTTTGACCAAGTCAACTTTCATAACCCATATGAACTAAGCTAGCCAAATTGCAACCTAAGCCAAATCCCTTGAAATTAATGATTAATGCCAACTTAAAATTAATACTTGAACATGACTTGACCTTTAATTGAGCCAAACCAAACCCAATTGGCCCTCTTGACCCAAGTTGGCCCAACTTGACCTAAAAGACTAAATTAGGTAAAATTAAAATATAAACCAAATTGATTGTAATCAATGGCTCAAGTTCATTCCAGATTAATTACTGAACTTGACCAAAGCCATGATTGGACCCAATTAACCTACTTAGCCCAAATTGACCTAAAGGGTAAAATTGGCCTAAATCAAAACCAAATCCAAATTAATTGAAACCAAAGCTTGCAAACCCAAACCAAAATAAACCCAAGCCAATATGGCCAATTTGGCCAAATTGGTCAACTTAACACATTTGACCCATTTAAACTCAAATGAGTCAAAATCAAATCTAAGCCAAATCAAACCAAACTAATGACACCAAGACATCCTAAATGATCATATGAACTTGACCCAACCTTTGGTTTGACCTAATTTGATAAATAGGTCAACTTGACCCAACCTAACTCAATTTGACCTAAATGAATCAAATTGAGCCAAATCAAACCAAATAAACTCCAATTGACTTAAAATTTGGGCTCACCCACTTTTGGCTCATTTCAAATATGCCCGTATCAAATCCAATGCCAAATGACCATTCTACCCTTAGGTCAGGGGTATCACATGAGACAAATCACCATGTAAGTGGTTATTTCCATTCCTTAGCCACTTGGCACTCTCCTAATGGTCCACCTAGGCACCTAGGACACTGCCCAACCTGAACCAAGGGGTGGTTGGGTCAGCCATGAACCATGGGAGTTGAAATCACCCCACCCTCCCCATTGGAGCATTTGAAACCCATAAGACACCCATGATTCCTCCTTCGCAGCCACCTTCACACCTTCAACCAACTAAGCTGAGCCAACTCATCCACTCCCTCCCTCCTACAACCCTCTGAGGTGGTTGGACGATCACTAGAATTCAAACCCAAAGCAACTGTTCGATTAAGAAGGAGGGCTATCCCCCTCCAAATTTGTTCCAAACCAGCACTTTAGCATAGATAGAAACTTAGCACCCCAAGGCAAGGATCCTAGAGCCATTTCCAAGTTCCACAAGCTCCCTATTGCTAGTTTCTCTAAGCTGAAAAAATGACATCCTCCCTTCAATCCCAACTTGCTCAAACCTCTATAAAAATTAAATTAACTTTGCACACACCATCCTAACACTCCGTTGAGCAAGAATGAATTGCCTCCCGAGCCCTCTGACCACCGAATGTGGGACTTCGATCAACGCCGACCGCCCAAGCTTCGGGTGATAGTTTTCCAAGCAAACTACACTAAACCAAGGCTCATGTTGATTAGTAAGGCTTCATCTCCACTAGACAAAGCTTCCTTAATCGGATTTTCCACCAGCCTTAACCTTCAGTGAGATATGCCATTAAAACCAATCCTTAGGAAAATATGGTTTGGAGCTTTTTAAAGAAAAATTTCATCCCATATGATCTTAGACATTGGATCCCTTTGGATCCTTCATGCGAAGGTGTGGGATCCTTTTGGAGTCAATCCGAGCTTGGGTAAGCTTAGATCAAGCTAGCAATGGTGGACATACTCTATTATCCCACACTCGTAGGATGATAGATCATGCACCATCCATTCCACGTGATAGGAATGGATGGTCGTGTTTTGATATGATTTAATCCTATTAGGTTACGGGATTAATCATAGTCATCTGATCTTAGTTTGGACAACGGATGAGAAAGCGCGTCCGCCTCCGCCACATAGGCACTGAGTCAGATAAGTTTTAAGTAGCCAATCCCATGACACCATATGGAAAGCACACCGCAACAGCGTGCCACATGGCGTCGATGGGATTAGGTTTTAGTTAGGCTTAATTAATCAATTTTAATGGCTAAAACTTTTGAAAATAAAAAAATCATAAAAAATCAAAAAAATATAAATAAATACATATTTTAAAAGTATTTCAGAGGAGAATTTATTAAAAATATTCTTAATTAATTTTGAATAGTAATTGAGGCTTAATTATAATTTATTACAAAATTAATTATCATAATAACTTTTTTATTACTTGAGCAATTAATCCCAAATTTCGTGGGTCAATTTAATGGGATGGCCTCTGCCTCCCATGATTTTCTTGGGATTTATTGCTCAATTAATTAGAAAAATTGACTTATTAAACCTTAATTTCCTTTCTAATTAATGATTAATTAATCCCATGAACAGTAATAAATTGGTCAATTAATTTTATTGATCATTTTTCAACAGTAAATGCACTAAGGGATAGGGTTGGGACCTCTGTCTTAACCCATTCCCCTATGTTCATTTCACTTTTTCAAAAAAATGTAGTTAATTAAGGTTTAATAATTACATGACATAATTAATTAAATTGAAATCATAATCATATTAAACTTTAATTAATCAATTTATGGGTAGATCCTTAGGTGTTTAATAACTTAAAGATATCATAAGAAAATTATGGTTAACCTGCATGTGTGGGGAGGCTATAAAAGTACTTAATTAAGTTCCTTAACCTAATTAATGATAAATTATGAGCCAATTGCATTAGGCCCCTTTATTTCTTAAGATCATTGCTAATTTAATTTCCAATTCATGTGTATATCATGTTTGCTCATAATTATTTGGATAATTATATTAATATAACATAGGAAAGGGTTAATTAATAAATTTAATGCATACCAAAACTTAATTAACTCATAAAATTAACTTAATTCCTTTTCATTAAACCAAATTAATTAAAAAATATGAGAATGGGTTAAGATCAGTAAACCTCTTCTCACATCTTCAAATCAAATCAAAACATGAAACTAAAAATGGCATTAAACAAGCTTTGGTTTATTTTAAATTATTTTATTTAATATGACTGTCCTTAGGAATTAATTCAATTAAATGAAATCATGTGTTTATATTTATTTGTTCCTTTCCAATCATTTCAGATATTGTGTGTCATTTGCAATCATGCATTCATCTTTTCAAAGCTAATTAAATAAAATTATTTTTCTTTATGTAAGCTTGCATGTGTTGGATTAATTTATAATATATGTGGCTATTATTACTAATAAATTCAAAAATCTTTTCTTAAGCTTATGAATTAATTATAATACTTGGAGTGTTAATAGTTATGAATACACGTAGGATTTGCATGTGTTTATAATTGAAGTATTAGATAAAGCCCTCTTTCTTATAATTCATATATGGATTTACATGAGTTTGAACAACAATGAGTATATAATTTAGATATCCTGGGAATACGAGGCTTTAGTTAGCCCCAAGGAGGTCATTTGATTACCTCACTTCCCTAGTTTAAAAATGACATATACACATATGGTTTCATTCTCATGTACTTTGATATTAGAATTTGGATAAAGCTTTAATTCATATGCCTAAATGATTTAATTAAACAAAACAAAATCTTTGCATGATTCTCATCTTTATAGTTGTGTATACATTCATATGTATTTAAGATAGCAAGAGTTTAGTCTAGACATTTCGGGAATACGAGGCTTTAGTTAGCCCCAAGGAGGTCATTTGATTACCTCACTTTCCTGGTTTAACAATGGCATATACTTGCTCACATATTTTATACATGTGTATGTGTGCTTAATCAAAAGATGAAGATCTGCTTTGTTACAAGAAATACATGCATTTGTGGTTGACTAAGTGATTGAATTGATTAACCAAATAACTTAGCATTCTCTTCCTTATGTTCATGTGTACAAGCTTACATATGTTTAAATGCAAAAGAGTATATAGTCTGGATATTCTAAGAATATGAGGCTTTAGTTAGCCCCAAGGAAGTCAATTGATTACCTCACTTCCCTAGTTTAACAATGACACGTACCTATTTAACTTCATCCTTATATATTTTTGTATAAGAATTTAGATAGAACTTTAAATTAATATGATTAAATAATTCAATCAAATGAAAGAATATAAACTTCAAATACACATCTACATTCATCATCTAAGTGTGCTAAAACATGTTGCATGTATAGGTACACTTAGGATTGGATCATGTGCATGTTACATGTGATGGAAAGGAATGATTTGATATATGTCATGTGCTAGTAATTCAATTAGATTAATCTTAAGATGCCTTTCATATTAAATAGAGTTATTTAAAGTGGACCTAACCTTAGGATGAATTAAAAATGTGTAATAAACTATTCACTAAAGAGGACTAAATTAAATTAATATGCTTTCAAAATGACTTAAGGTAGGGATGAGAGAGGGTAATCTACTTCCTTCTCTTTATAAAACACTTAGTTGCTAAGTGTAAATCATATGAAATAAACTAAAATACAAATTAAAATTTGCAAATCAATTAAAAAACTTCAAGTGAAACCAACCCTTATGTGAAATTAAATAGCTTCCAATCTTAGAAAAAAATATAACTCTAATGCCTAGTTAAGACATACCACACAAGACCTTAACATACACATTAAAATTAAGCCATCACTTCTAGCTCTATGTTAGGATGATGTATGATGTCATGATTATTTTATTTTATGATGTAATATTTTAGATTATATGTTGGGGTGTATGCTTCGTAGACTAGATATTGGGCCACTCTTAGCTTAATCATATTTTTTGTAGGGCATTGTGCTTATATGAATGCTTAAAAATAAATATAAATGTGCAAGGTGGGCTTGTTTAGGACAGGTGGGCTTGGTTATCTATGTATAGGGTGCTAAGTCCAAATTATATATATAACTACTTAGAATTGTATGTATGTTTAGCTAATCTCTATTTCATAGGTGTAGTTAGATTTACTCTTTCATATATGAATGTAATTTTTGTAATAGGAATTAGGATTAGTGCTATGGGGGGATTAGAATGAGAAGTGGCCAGAAAGCTTTATCTTAGAGTGTCGTGTGATACCTTTGAAGCAAGCACCGTCCAAATCAAAAGAAACTAAATCAAAAATGAAGATGGAAGAGTGGAGAATGAAGACCTCCATAGTATGTATTCATTTCTAATTGTAATTATTCTTTCATATACCAAGTTGTATAAGGGTGGAGCTCGGCTACCCATCTTTTCATTATTTAGGTTATATGGCGAAGGTCGACCGCATTGGCATGTCATTCTTTTACAATAGTTTATAAAATTGATTGATGTTATGTTTAAACTGTGCATTAGAAATGACATTTTTTTTCTTAGTTTCAAAATGATTGATGCTTTAATGTGTGGCCTAGATGCGTTAGGCTGCTAAGGTAAAATTAATTTTTCTACTCCAACTAATCACTCATAACTAAATTCAAAATAACTCATAGCCTCACCATAAAGCTTAGGTGTTAAATAAGATAATTAAATGATTTAGCAACCCCTTAGCTGTATGGTTGTATGTCTCACATCATGCATATCATCTTGAGTCACTTTTACAAAATGAGGGCCTCTGTCCTTACACATACTGGACGCTTGACCTATGAGAGTAACACCTAATGATGGAGCTTCACTCTCTCTTTTGATTTGGCAATAATCTACTTCATCATGCATTTAGGCATAAAAAATCCCAAAGCCTTTGTCAAACATCCCTTGTCAAAAATAAAATACAATATGAAAAGATTTTGCATTTGTAGATTGAGTCATATGCTCATACCACTCATTCTTTAGTCTCGTAGGGAGTGGGTTTAGGACTTTAGTCTCTTTCCAAATAAATAACTACCCTAGCTATCTTATAATTCATAAGACCAGACTACATGGTTTTAAAATCGTAGGAGGAGTTAGCTGGCGGCCACTCTAAGCAGTTATAAGTCAAGAAGTTAGACGGGTTTATTCACTCTTTGTGGAGGTAAACCCTTATGTCCACCTATTAACCTCACTTTTGGAGTGAGTTCTCAATCTACTTATCTTAGACTTAGGAGTATTCTAGACACTAAGACTTTCTTAGTTATAAGACACTTCTATGAACACTTAATCTAAGCCTAGAGACTTAGAAGGGTTAATCATAGGATTAGCTTATGCCTTAGGACTTAGGAAGAACCACCTACCCTATAACCCAAATCCAATCCATGTTCACCTTCTTAAGCTATAACCAAACCTTAAATTCAATTCAAATACAAAATCTAAATCCAAATCCAAATTCCAAGTCAAATGATTGAAGCTCATGATCAGATCCAAACTCAAAATCAACCAAAGCCCTATGATTTTATCTTATGACCTTAGCCTTAGCCAAATTTAGATCAAATCCAAACTCAAGTGATTTTCTCGAATATCAATTCAACCCTTCAATCAATCTATCAAACTTACAACCAAACTCAATTCCAAATCCAATTTTCCAATATCTACAATCATACCAAATCCTTCCAAAGTCTTTGAATCAATTTCATGAACTTAGCCAAAATTCACCCCCTGATCAATCCAAAATCAATTGATTTTCTCATGATCAATTTATATCTTCAATAATCTTCCTAAATATAAATAAAATCTACATTGAAATGATCAAAACTAAATCAAACTAAATAAAATTAACTCAAAATTTAAATCTAAGCCCTATGACCTACCATCATTAGCTTAGCCGAATTTGCCTTCAAATCACTTCAAACTCAGTTGATTTTCTCATAAATCAATAATATCTTAAATCATCTTCACAAATATAAATGAAATATACATTTAAATCATCAAAATTAAATCAAACTAAATCAAAATTCTCCATAAACCCCCTTTTTGCTAACTTCATAAACTTAGTCAAAATCCCATCCAAATCAAGCTAGAGTCAATTGATTTTCTTATAAATCAATCATACCTTCAATCATATTCACAAATATAAATAAAATCCACGATCATCAAGCCAAACCAAAACCAACCCAAGTCAAACCCAACTTAACCCATTTGACTTGAAATATCCAAATGAACCAAAACTCATCCAAACCAAAATCAATTGCAGTTGAATTTATATATCGATCCCAAATCTATATATAAACTCAACTAAATGAAACTCAAGCCAACTAAACCCAATTGGTCCACTTGACCTAAAGTGGCCAATTTGACATATTTGAACCAAGTTCCAATCCTACGCAAATTGGATTGAACCAAGCCTATAAAAACCTCCCACCATGATTGATGATCACCTTAGGATGATCAATTGTCATAAATTGGGTCAAATCAAGTCAACTTGGTCATTTGACCAAGTCAGCCCTTCAATCCATATGAACCCAAACTAGCCAAAACCTATCATGCACCAAATCAATTAAAACCATGGATTCACACCAACCCATGATCAATGATTGAACATGACTTGATCACCAATTGAGCCAAACTCAATCCAATTGGCCCTTTGACCCAAGTTGACCCAAATTGACCTAGAAGTCCAAAATAGGTCAAATCATGATCCAACCCAAATTTATTGCAACCAATTGCTCAAATTTATTTTAAATTAATTATCAAACTTGACCAAAGCTATAATTCAGCCTAGTTTAACCAATTGGACCCAATTGACCAACTTAGCCCAAATTGACATAAAAGGCCAAACTAGCCTAAAACCAAATTAAATCCAAATCAACTCAAAACAAAGCCTACAATCATCTTCGATTAACCAATTGAAAATGAAACTTCACCTAATCCAAGCCAATTTGACCAATTTGGTCAAATTGGTCAACTTGACCTATTTGACCTATATGAATCCAAATGAGCCAAAACGAAAACTAAGCCAAATTGATTGAAACCAATTGAACCAAAACACTTTGAATCATCGAACTTGACCCAAGCTTTGGTTTGACCCAATTTGACCTATTGGTCAACCTAACCCAACCTAGCCCAATTTGACTTATAAGGGTCAAATTGAGCCAAACCCCTTTAAACTAAGCCATGACCATTCAGAATCTAATCCAACCCGATCAAAACCCATCTTGGGTCAAGCCAACGCCAACACAAACCAAAATTGAGATCAACCCAAGGCAAATCTCCCTTGGATTATGCTCCCACATGGGTTTTTAGCTAAATATAGCAAAGTCCAGTATCCCTTTTTCATGTGGCAGCCCTCACACACCCCAAATAGGGTATGACCTAGCCACCTAGCCCGACCCATGTTGGATAGGTCAGCCTTGGACCAAAGGGAGGTGAGTTAACTCACCTCCCTCATAAGCCAAAATTCATTAGATCCAAGTTTTAGGGTAGCTGCCTTATGCCACCTCCCAACCTTTCCACCACTTGAGTCATGCCACGTGGAGGTGATGCGGACTACTCTAACGATCTGATGGGGCTCATCGACCAATAATGGAAGATAAATCCCATCCATCCATCTCAATTGGAGAGGGGTATACATGCTCTCCCCAATTCTTAGCCCATTCTCACGCATTCGATCCTAGAGAGCTGCCAAGAGAGTGTCAAGTCCTCTAGTGCACTCCCAAGCTTCCCCTTGCCGAATTTCTTCCTCCTGAGTACACCTACAATAGGGCAAGCCTCTCTCAATCCTAACTTCCTCATTTCCCCACTTAAACCAAATTCCTCCTTTCCACACCTTCACCACACCCATTCAAAGCTAACCAAACCTTTCCCCGAGCTCTAAGCCCACTAGAGGTAGCACTTTGACCAAAGCTGAGCCTCCAAGGGGTGGAACTTGTTCTTTTGAGTGAATGAGATGAAATTAACTCAATTATAGCTCAATAGGGCTTCATCTCGACCATACGAAGCTACCTCAATCGTGCGAGCTGCCAGTCTTTAGCTCTAGCAATGTATGACCATTAAAATTAAGATTTTGTAAAAATGAGTTGGAGCTTTTTGAAGAAAATACGCATTTGTGGTGATCTTGATAGTTGGAATCCCTCTGATCATTATCATGAAGGTGTGAGATCCATTTTGAGTGGATCCAAGTTCGGGTGAGCTTGGATCGTGCGGGTAATGGCAGACGACTTCCGTCCTTCATCGCCCATGAGATGATAGATCACGCGTCGTCTATTCCGTGTGATCAGAATGGATGGCTGTGATTAGATCTATTATGAGCAGATTTTGTCCCTTATTAACCACGAAATTGATCTATGTCCGATCTGAGATCGAACAGTGGAGATCAAAAGCGCATCCACTGTCAATCACATCAGTGCTGACTTATACGCCCTTTAATAGACAATCTCGTGGTGTCATGTGGTGCCGACGGAATTAGGGCTTAATTATATTTAATTAAATGAAATTAATGGATAAATTTTGCAAAAATTATAATAAATCATTGAAAAATCCAAAAAATAAATAAATACTTATTTTAAATGTATTTCAAAGAAAATTTTATTAAAAATATCCTTAATTAATTTTGAATAATAATTAAGGCTTAATTAGAGTTTGATTGAAATATTAATTAGCTTAATTACTCTCTAATTAATTATTCAATTAATCCTAAACTTTTTGAGATTATTTAAGGGGATGACCTCTACCTCCCTAATTTTTTTGGGATTTATTTATTAATTAATTAAGAAAATAAGTTAATTAAGCACTAATTACTTTCTTAATTTAATAAAAGGTTAATTAATCACATGAAAAATGACTACTTAATTAATTGGGCTCATTAATCATTGTCTAATAATGAGGGGACTTATGGAATATGATTGGGACCTCTTTTCTAAGTTCATCCCATTTTTCTAAGTTCAATTAATTACTTAATAATTGGTTAATCTAGTAAAATCTAAAATCTATCAATCTTTTGGCTGGTGTTTAGGTGTGGGTCAATTTAAAGAAATTATGGTTAACCCACATGTGTGTTCATAATCTAGTTTCATTAATTCATGTTGGCCATTATTCATTTAGTTAATTACTTTAGGAATATTATAGGTAAGGGTTAATTAATGGATCTAATGCATATTACAATTTAATTAACACATAAAATTAACTTAATTGCTTTTCATTAAACAAAATTAATTAATAAATATAGGAATGAGTTAGTATCAGCAAACCTCTTTTCACATCCTTAAATAAAATCAAAATATGATGTTAAAATGGCATTAATAAAGCTTTGGTTTATTTTAAATAGTTTACTTAGTATGATTATGTTTAGGAATTAATTCAGTTGAATGAAATCATATATTTATGTTTATTTATTCCTTTCCAATCATGTTAAATTTGGTATGTCATTTGAAGTCATGCATCCATCTTTTCAAAATCAAGTAAAATAAAAATGGATTTCCTTTATGTAGGCTTGCATGAGTTGATTTAATTTAATATATGTGTGGCTACTATCACTATTAAATCCAAATGTATTTTTCAAAAGCTTATAAATGAATGATAATATGTGTTATGATGTTAGTTATGAACACATAAGAAATGTTTGTGCTTATAGCTTAAGTGTATGAATGTTGAGTTCTCATTCCTCTATTTATGTGTTGATTTATATAAGATTGAATGGTAAAGGGTATATAGTCTAGACATCCTGGGAATACGAGACTTTAGCTAGCCTCAAGGAGGTCATTTGATTAGTTTACTTCCTTGGTTTAACAATGGCATGTACCCATTTGATTTCATTCTTGTGTGTTTCAACATTAGAGTTTGGATAGAGCCCTAATTCATGTATGTAAATGATTTAATCAAATAAAAATATAATCTTTGCATTATTTTCTTTCCTTCATTTATGTACACATTAATGTGTATTAAAGAAAAGCAAGTATATGGTTCGGACATCCCGGGAATACGAGGCTTTAGCTCGCCCCAAGGGGGTCATTTGATTACCTCACTTCCCTAGTTTAATAATGGCATGTACTTGTTTATGTCTTTATACATGTGTATGTATATGTGATTAATGAATGAAAATCCCCTTTTATATCAAAATTGCATGCATTCATAATTGATTAAATGGTTGAATTAATTAGCCACATGATTTGGAGTCTACTATTTATGTTCATGTATATGACTTTACAATGTTAGAATGCAAATGTGTATATAATCTGGACATCCTAAGAATACAAGTCTTTGACTAGCCCCAAGGAGGTCATTTGATTACCTCACTTCCTTGTTTTAACAATGGCATGTATCTACTTAATTTCATTCTTATGTCTTTTTTTATAAGAATTTGGATAAAGCTTTAAATTAATATTTTTAAATAATTCAATCAAATAAAAATATAAATTCTAAACATACACATACCTTCATTATTTAAGTATGTTAAAATATATTGCATTTATAGATTCACTTATGATTAAATCATATGCATGTTACATGTGATGAAAAGGAATCATTTGATATATGTCATGTGGTAGTAATTCAATTAGATTAATCCTAAGATGCCTTTTATATTGAATGAAGTTATTTAAAGTGGACCCAAACCAAGATTAATTTAAAATATGTAATAAGCCATTCATTAAAGAGAATCAAATCAAATTAATGTACTTTAGATAGTGGCTTAAAGTAGGGATGAAATAAGATAATCCTCTTTTCTCTCTTTATAACACTTAGTTGCTAAGTGTAAAATCATATGAAACAAAAGAAAATATAAACTAAAATTCACAAATCCATTAAGTAACTTGAAGTGAAACCATCCTTCATGTTAACTTGAATGCTTTTTAAACTTAGAAAAATCATAACTCTAATACTTAGTTGAGAATACTAGATAAAGCCTTAACACACATATTAGATCTAAGTCACCACTTCTAGTCCTAAGTTAGGATGGAACATGATGTGATGAATATTTTATTTTGTGATGTATTATTTTAGACTTGATTTTAGGTGTATGTATCGTAGACTGGATGGTAGGTCAATATTAGCCTAATCATATTTTCTATAGATGATTGTGCTTATGGGGGTGCTTAATATTAAATATAAATGCTCTCTTTGTAGGTTGCTTAAACCCCTAAGAATAATCCAGGTTATGACAGGTGGGCTTGATTATCTATGTACGGGGTGCTAAGTCCAAATCATACATATAACTGCTTGGGATTGTATGTGTATTTAGCTTAAGCTCTATTTTTCAAGTGTAGTTAGATTCACTCTTTTCCATATGAATGTAATTTTTGTAACAACAATTAGGTTTAGTGATATGGTGGATTAGGATGAGCAGTGGCTAGAAGTCTTTATCCTAGGAGGCCCTATAATGCCTTTGAAGCAAGCACATCCAAACCAAAGAAGTGGAGTGAATCAAATTAAATGAAGGAAAGATGATATGAAGAGATGGAGGAATGAAGATCCCCATAGCAATTAATAAAATTGTAATTATTCTTTTATATATCGGGTTGTATAAGGGTAGAGCTTGGCTACCCATGTCTTTTCTTTTCGGGTTGTATGCCGGTACCCGACTGCACTGGCCTCTTATTCTTTTATTGTAGTTATAAAATTGTTTGATGTTGTGTTTAAATTATGCATTAGGATGTCATACTCTTTATAGTTTCTTCATTTTAATATTTTTAATCTATGGCCTGTATACGATTATACTCTAAGGATAAAATAAATTTTCCACCCAGCTAATCACTCATAACTAAAATTCTCAATAACTCATAACCTCACCATAAAGCTTAGTCCTAAATAAGCTAATTAAAAGATTTAGCAACCCCTTAGCTTAATGGTTAAATGTTTCACATAATGCATTCATTTTATTTCTCTCATGAAAATGAAGGATCTCCATCCTTGCACAATAGGGGAATGCTCAACCAGTGAGGGCATCCCTTGTGGTGGAGAATACCTTCTTCTAGCTATTTTTGGCCCATAACCTATTTTTATCATGCATTTAGACATAAATCCTATAGCCTTTGTCAAAATGATGTGTCTAAAATGAAATAAAAATTGAAAAGATTTTTGAATTGATAGACTAAGTCATTATTCATATCACTCATACTCTAGTCTCTTAGAGAGTGAGTTTAAGGACTTTAATCTCTTTCTAAATTAATAGTAGCCCAACTATCTTACAATTTTATAAGATCAGACTACATGATTTTAAAAACATAGGAGAAGTTAGCTAGTGGCCACTCTAGGCGGTTATAAGTCCAGAAGTATGGTGGTCTATCCTCTCTTGTGGAGGTAAACCTTATGCCCATTTTTGCTTAAATTTAGGTCATGCTTTAGCTCTTATTCATGCTCCCTAGATTTAGGATCTGAGGTAGCTGTTTCTTTCAGGCTACAAGCATAAATCCTCACCTCTTAGCATCTTTATAACCTTATATTGATGGATTATAACCCCTAACAATCTAATAAAATTTAACTCAACAAATAAATCTCTTCACTTTCAAATATGTAAAGTCCAATTATAGGATATATTGGAATGCTCACTAGGCTTCCTAATATCGTGAGCATTTCCTACTTCCTCCCTTTAGATTATATAAAAAAAGTCTTCTCCTTGAACTTTCATGCTTGATTTTTCTAAACATAACCAATCCATTGATAGTCTAGCCTTGAACTCTCTGGAGACCATAATTGCCTACTTTAATCAAGAGTATTCTTACAGAATTTAATTCTCTAGGATGTAATTAACTATGGAGCTTGCCTCCATAGGGAACTTTAGAACTCGATTTAATATAAACCTTACTTTATTCATCCATGTAAAGTAGAGGGAAAATCTCTGGTATATTTGAGAGCCATCATGCCTTAGGAGTCTTTATTAGGTGATTAGGTCCATTGAAGGGTTATGCCTCTATCTTTTGAGATAGTATATCATACCTCAATATTGTACCTGATCACCTCATTAAGCACCCCCTATGATCTGCGTGGTGTCTCCCCCACCCATACAACCAAAAATAAACACCACACCACTTATCTCTTAGATTTAGGTCATGCTTTTGCTCATATTAAAGCTCTCTAAATTTAGGATCAGAGGTAGTTATTTTCTTCAGGCTACAAGCATAAATCCTCCCCTCTTAGGCATATTTATAACCTTATGTTAGTGAATTATAAGCCCTAACAATCTAATAAAATTCAACTTAAACAAATAAATCTCTTCACTTTCAAATATATAAAGCCCAATCATAGGATTGGTTGGAATGCTCACTAGACTTTATAGTATCATGAACATTTCCTAATTTCTCCCTTTGGATTCCAAAAATAAGTTGTCTCCTTGAACTTTCCCAATTAATGTTTTAAAAACAACAAATCCTTTTATAGTCTAACCTTAAAATATTTGGAGATAATAATTGTCTACTTTAATTAAGATTATTCTTAGGAAGTTTTATTCTCTAAGATGCAATTAACTATGGAGGCTTGCCACCATAGAAAACTTTAGAACACAGTTTAATATAAACCCTCCTTTATTGATCCATCTAAAGTAGGGGAAAAAAATCTCTCGTATATTCAAAGACCCATAAAGTCGTAGGAGTCTGTGGGTGAAAGATAATATTACAACATTCATCTATCCTTTTGAAAGAGGGGATAAATGAAGACAGAAATATACGCCTTTAGTTCGGACACCACACAGATCCACATATGTTCTTATTAGGTTGATTGGGTATGGCATTGAGGAAATGCACTATCTCAAGATAATGACTCATAAGGACTTAATCACCTCAATAAGGACTCCTAAGGACTATGGGTCTTTAGAATGTACCAGAGATTCTTCCCCTACTTTACATGGAAAAGTAAAGTAGGGTTTATTTTAAACTGATTTTATTAAGTTCCCTACAGGGGCAAGCCCCCATAGTTAATTACATCCTAAGGAATGGATTCCTTAGGAATACTCTCAATTAAGGTAAATAATTGTTGTCTCCAAAGATTTTGAAAGGGTAGGACTCAATCGATTGGTTGATTTTTAGAAAGTCAAGTGAGATCGATCAAGAGGAGGGAGTTCTTATCAAAACCAAATGAAAATAAGTAGGGGACTCTTAAGATACTAGGAAGACTAGTAAGTAACCCAAACTACCCTATGGTTGAGCTTTACATTTTTGAAATTGAATTAATTTTTTTAATTTGAATTTTTATTAGATTGCTAGGGCTTATAATTCCATAATACAGGGTCATGAAAATGCCTAAGAGGTGAAGATTTATGCTTATGGCCTGCAAAGGGGAGAAGCAACCTCAAAACCTAAATCTAGGGAGCTTTGATGTGGGCCAAAAGCACGACCTAAACTTAAGGTAAAAATGGGTATTCAGTTTACCTCCATAAGAGAGGATAAGCCACTCTACTATTGGACTTACAACCGCCTGGGGGTGGCCGCCAACAAACTCCTCATACGATTTTAAAATATGTAGGTAAGTCAAATACTTTTGCAATATAGCTAAGATGTTATTTATTTAGAAAGAGACTAAGTCCATAAACACACTCTCTAAGAGACTAGATCATGTAGGGCATGCTTTAATGACTTAAATCTATTTCAAATTTTGTTACATTTTTTTATTTTTAATTTGGATAATTAATTTGACATAAGCTTTAGGATTATATGCCTAATGCATGAGAAATTACATTATGGGTCAAAATCAGCAAGATAATGAGGTGTGTTTCCACCATGGCTCTCACAAGTCAAGCCAAGTTCTCTGACAAAGGTGGAAGCCCTCCAATCAAGAGTGAAATAATATGCTTTTTTATGCATGATGTTAGAAAAGTAAGACAACATCCAGCTAAGGGGTTGCTAATTCCTTTATATTGATTTTTAGCCTAAGTTTTAAGTGAGGTTATGAGTTGTTTATTTTTTAGTTTTAAGTTGATTAATTTGGTAGAATATTTATTTTTTTCCTAAGAGCTTAATCATCATCTAGGCCATACATCAAAGCAAGGAAGAAACTAGGAAAAGATGTCATATTAATGTGCAAGTTAAACAAATATCAATCAATTTATAAAACTAGCGCAAAAGAATAAAATGCTATTTGGTGCTCTACCACATAAACTGAAAAATGAATTGGGTAACCGAGCTCTACCATTATACAACCCGAATTACAAATGAATTAAATACAATCAAGCAAATAAATTAATGTTATGGGTCTTCATTCTTCATTTCTTTATTCTTCTTTTCATCTTTCTTCTTCTTTCCTTTTTTCTTCTTTGGTTCCTTCTTTTGGATGGTTTAAATGTGGATACTCCAGAGGCTTTACATGGTACATAAGATGAGATCTTATGACCAATGCTCATCCTAATCCCCCATAACAATCATTCCAAAATCCTAATTATAAAAGTACATGAAAAGGGAAAAATTAAATCTAACTAAAACCTGCAAAATAAAGATTAGCTAAATAAACCACACAAGTCCCAATCATGTATAAGCATGAATTGGACTTAGCACCCCACACATGGATAACCAAGTCTGCCTGGCCTATTTTGGATTATGCTTAGGGGTAGAAGCACCTGCACAGTGAAAGCATTTATATTTTTATTACAGCGCCCCTTAAGCATAATCCCCTGCAGATGATAATGATTAGACTAAATAGTCCTACCATTCATTCTATGAACATTCATCATAACATTCAGACTAAAACATAACATCATAAAAAAAAGTAAAACACAAAACCATGCATTGCTCTAACCTAAAGCTAGAAATGGTGGCTTAGCCTAATGTGTGTGCTTTAAATGATTTATGTAGTATGCATAACTATGGCTTTAAGGTTTAAGTTTTCTAAGTATGAAAATGTTAAAATTAGAGGGTTTGTTTCATGTAAGTGATTTGGTTGCTTTGGTTAATTTTATTTTATGTTTTGATTTAGTTTAAGTGAATCCTATAATTAATTACTAAGTTGTAAAGAGGGAAAAGAGAAGAGAACTTCTCTTTCCTTCCCTACCTTAAGTAATTTCTAAAGTAGATTCATGTTCAATTTTGTTTAGTGAATATTTTATTATGTGTTTTAATTAATCCTAAGTTTATATTTTCCCTAAACAAACCTATTCAAAGAGAAAGGCATTTTAAGATTAAGTAAAGTGAATTACTATCACAAAACACACAACACTTCATTTCTTTCCCAACATGTATAACATGCATATGGATGAATCCTAAGCATATCTATACATACAAATGAGGATGTTTAGCACACTTTCCTAATGAATGCTAAGTGATATTACTTAAGAAAATTTGGATGCTTTATGATGCAAGATTTTCATTAAGTAGAAAAGAGGGATTCTTTTATCCATTTTTCATATGCACACATATATGTATGAAAGGCATAAGTGAGTACGGTGCCATTATTAGCACTAGGAGTGTTAGATGCAAGACCTACTTAAGGCTACTTAAAGCCTCACAACCCCAGGATTTTCCAGATTAATATATCACTTTCTTCAAATACATAAACATGTACAAAAGAAATGGATGGAAAAAGAAAGATGTAAAAGTTTGTGTTTATTTGTTTGATTTGTTTATGCAATTTATATGTGTAAGTGTAGATGTCCTTCTTAAGTAATAACATAGGAATGAATAGGAATGGATTTAAGCAAGTGTTATGTTCTTTTCAAATGAACTATACACTTTGACAAATCCTATTCAAAACTATGCTAAAAGAAAAGAAAAGGAAACCCACACTATGCACATCTTTATATTTTTCTCATATGCAAGCTCATAAATAATTACAAATAGCATACCTTTTAGTTTTGATGTTTGGTTCATAAACTTTCAAAGTAATTTAGATTTAATAGTGATAATAGCCATTCATATTCTTACTTTAACAAAAACATGCAATTTGACATAAAGGAAACATTTCATTTTTAATTTGATTTTCAAAAAGCATGAATGCATGATTTTCATATGGAATACACATTTAGCATTCTAGGAAAGAAATAAAGTGATGAAAGTAATGTAAATTAATTCACCTTAATTAATTCTTAAAGATGATCCTATGAAATAGAATTATTTAAAGCAAATCAAATTTGGTTTTAAAGAAATATTGTATTGTTTGAGTTTGATTTCAATTTGAGAAATGTGAGAAGGCTTGCTGATCCAAACCCATTCCCACATGTGTATCATGTT
Source organism: Cymbidium sinense (assembly GCA_021442155.1). Classification (NCBI taxonomy): domain Eukaryota; kingdom Viridiplantae; phylum Streptophyta; class Magnoliopsida; order Asparagales; family Orchidaceae; genus Cymbidium; species Cymbidium sinense. Next base: position 101,677,283 of record CM038229.1, read on the forward strand.
ATAGTTTAATTTTTAGGTGATTAGATCAATTTTGTGCTTTGGTTAGGTTAAGGTGTGAATTAAGTGTATTAATTACCCCTTACCTACACCACTTTAACATACTTAATCAAATAATTATGAGCCAATAATATGACTAAAACCACACAAGGAATTTAAATTAGTAATGCACCTAGGAAAGAAAGGGCCTAATGCAATTAGCTCATAATTAGTGATTAATTAAGCTAAAAGGACATGTGGTTGGATTTTAATTTCCTTAAGCTACTTTGGTTATTGAACACCTAAGCACCTACCCAAGAAGGATTGATTGAATACTAGAATGTTTTGATTTTTAGATCAAATTAATTAAGCAAGTGATTAGGTGATTATGGATGAAAAAATTACGATCATAATCATTAAATCAAATCTCTTCCCTCTTATTCCTTGGCCTTCTTCTTATCTTCATCCCTCTTAGAAAGAAAGATGAAGACAAAAGAAAGAAAGGAAAGAAGAGAGTGAAATTTAATATGATGATGATTGCTTCTTTCTTTAGATGGACACCACAAAATTACAAGTGTACTTAGGGTGATCAGGTACGACATCGAGGAAAGGTGTACTATCTTGAAAGATAGAAGTCACCACCATACAATGGAATTAATCACCTAAATAAGGACTTCTAAGGACTTATGGGTCTGGGAAATGATGTACCAGAGATTCTTCCCCTACATTACATGAAAAAGTAAAGTAGGGTTTATTTTTTTACCGAGTTTGTTAAGTTCCCTATAGAGGCAAGCCCCCATAGTTAACTACATCCTAAGGAATGTGATTCCTTAGGAATACTCTCAATTGAGGTAAATGATTTTTTTCTCCAAATATTTCAATAGGTAGGACTATCAATAGATTAGTTTATTTTTGGCAAATCAAGTGAGATCGTCAAGAGGGGAGAGTTTGTATCGAAACCAAGTGAAGATGAGTAAGGGATGGTTAGGATACTAGAAAGGCTAGTAAGCACCCCAAACTATCCAATGGTTGGGCTTTACATTTTTGAAATTGATTTATTGATTTGAGTTAGATTTTTATTTGAAATTTAGGGCTTATAATTCCATAATACAAGGTTATAAAAGATGCCTACGAGGTGAGGATTTATGCTTAAGGCCCACAAAGGGGGGAAGCAACCTCTGAACCTAAATCTAGGGAGATTTGGCAAGGGCTAGAAGCACGACCTAAATCTAAGGAAAAAATGGGTATTTGGTTTACCTCCACAAGAGAGGATAAACCACTGACTTCGCTAGGGGTGCCAACTCCTCCTATGATTTTATATACATGTAGGCAAGTCATATGCTTTATGCAAGATAATAAGGTTGTTATTTATTTAGAAAGAAACTATGTCCTTAATCTAACTCTCTAAGAGACTAGATCATGTAAGGGCATGAAAAATGACCTAAATCTAATACAAATTGTATTACATTTTTATTTTCATTTTTGGACAATCACTTGACTCAGGCCATAGGATTTTTATTCCTAATGCATGAGAAGTTAGATTATGGGCCAAAATTAGCAAGATAAGGAGGTGTGTTTCCCCCATGACTCTCACGGATCAAGCTAAGTTCTCTGGCAAAGGTGGAAGCCCTCCAATTCAAGAGTGAAATAATATACTTTTTTTGCATGATGTTATAAAAGTAAATGCTCATCCAACTAAGGGGTTCCTAATTCTTTTATCTTGATTTTTAGCCTAAGATTTAAGTGATGTTATAAGTTATTTATTTTTTTAATTTTGAGTTATTTAATTCGGTAGAAGATTTATTTTTCTAAGAGTCTAATCATCATCCAGGCCATACATCAAGCAAGGAAGAAACTAGGAAAAGCATGTCATTTCTTAATGCACAAGCTAAATAAAATATCAAACATTTTATGAAACTAGCGTAAAAGAATAAAGGCCAAGTGTGGTCAGGCACCACTGCACAAACCCGAAAATAAATTAGGTAGCTGAGCACTACCCTTATACAACCTGGATTACAAATAAATTAATTACAATTAAGCAAGGAATTCATATTATGGGGGTCTTCATTTCTTCTTTTCTTCTTTCTTCTTTCTTCTTTTGGTTCCTTCTTTTAGATGGTTGGAAGGTGGATGCTCCCAAGGCTTCACATGGTACATAAGATGAGATCTTATGACTAATGCTCATCCTAATCCCTCATAACAATCATTCTAAAATTCTAACTGCAAAATTTACATGAAAAGGAAAAGTAAATCTAACTAATACCTACAAAAGTAGAGATTAGCTAAACAAACCATACAAATCTCAAGCATGTATACTGGAATTAGCACCCCACATATGGATAACCAAGTCCACCTGGTCTATTAGATTATGCTTAGGGGTATAAGCACATGCATAATAAAAGCATTTATATTTTTTATTTATTACAGCACCCCTTAAGCACAATCCCCTACAGAAAATAATGATTTAACTAAATCATCCTACCATTCATTCTACACACATTCACCTTAACATCGACACTAAAATAAAATATCACAAAATAAAAGCAAACATCAAACCATGCATCGCCCTAACCTAAAGCTATAAGTGGTGACTTAGTCTAATATGTGTGCTTTAAAAAGTTTGTGTGGTATGGTTAGCTATGGCTTTAAGGTTTAGATTTTCTAAGTATGAAAATGTTCAACTTAGATGGGTGGTTGCATTTAAGTGTTTAGTTGATTTGGGGTTGATTTTATTTTTGTTTTTTTTATTTGGTTTAAGTGAATCCTACAATTAATTACTAAGTTGTAAAGAAGGAAAAGAGAACAGGACTTCTCTTTCCTTCCCTACCTTAAGTAACTTCTAAAGTGGATTCAAGTTTGATTTTGCTTAATGAATGTTTTATTATGTGTTTTAATTAATCTTAAGTTTAGATTTTCTCTAAACAAACCTATTTAAAAAGAAAGCAATTTTAAGATATATAAGGTGAATTAATATCATAAAACACACTTCACTTCATTTCTTTTTCAACATGTATAACATGCATATGGATGAATTCTAAGCATATCTACACATATGAATGGAAATATTTAGCACACTTTATGATGAATGCTAAGAAATTCTACTTAAGAAAATTGGAATGTTTTATGATGCATGGTTTTCATTAAGTAGAAAAAAGGTTATTCTTTTATCCATTTTTCATATACACATGTGTATATAAGAAATGCATAATTGAGTACAGCGTCATTGTTAGCACTAGGGGTGTAAAGTATAAGACCTACTTAGGGCTACTTAATGTCTCTCAACCCTGGGGTTGTCCAGACTAATATACCACTTTCCTTAAAAACATATGCATGAATAAAAGAAATAAATGAAAAAATGATGCAAAAGTTTGTGTTTGTTTATTTAATTTGTTTATGCAATTTATATGTGTAAGTGTGGATTTTCTTCTTAAGTAATAACATAGGAATGAATACTAAAGGATTTAAGCAAGTGTTATGCTCTTTTCAAATGAACTATACACTTTGCCAAATCCTATTCAAAGCTATGCTAAAGGAAAAGAGAAGGAAAGCCACACTAAGCACATCTTTATATTCTTACTCACATGCAAGCTTATAAATAATTATAAGTAGCATACCTTTCAGTTTTAATGTTAGATTTATAAGTTTTGAAAAATAATTTGGAGTTTAGTAGTGATAATAGCAATTCATATTTCTCTTTAGCTAAAATATGCAATTTGACATAAAGAAAATATTTCATTTTAATTTTGATTTTTAAAAGAAATGATTGCATGAATTTCATATGACATACATATTTAGCATGCTAGGAAAGAAATAAAGTAATGAAAGCAATGTCAATTCATTCACCCTAATTAATTCCTAAAGACAATCCTATGAAATAAGAAAGTTTAAAGTGAATCAAAGTTTGTTTAATGTTATTTTGTTTTGAATTTACTTTTTGTTTGATTTAGGAAATGTGAAAGAATGTTTGATGGTCCTAACCCATTTCCCCCATATGTGAGTTGATTTAGTTTGTTCTTAGGATCATTAGATGATTTTTATATTTTATTTAGGTTAAAGTGTGAATTAAGTGTGTTAATTACCCCCTACCTATACTACGTTAGCATTCTTAATCAAATAATTATGATCCAATGATATGACATAAAATCACACATGGAATTTAAATCAATAATGCATCTAGGAAGAAAAGGGCCTAATACAATTAGCTCATGATTAGTGATTAATTAAACTAATGGGTTTAATTTAAGTACTTTCATAATCCCTCTCACACATGTGAGTTGGATTTTGATTTCCTTAATGTACTTAGGTTATTGAACTCCTAAGAATCTACCCAAGATGAATTAGTTTAGTTCTGGAAGGCTTTAGAATTTTATCAAATTAAATATGTAGGTAATTAGTTAATTAATCCTTAATTAAGTTTGGATTAAGGGAGAAAGAGGGGAGTTTATGGAATAGCTTAAGGAAAATATCCCAAAAATGTTCCCTAAGCCTCCTTTTCATTTAAACAAACCATAATTAACTCAATCAAGGGACTAAACCACTGATTACATACTTAATTAAGCTTAATTACATTAGGAGAATAATTAGAAATGAATCTAGAAACTACACTAATTAAATCATTAATAAATCCCAAAAAAAATTAGGGGAGGCAGAAGTCATCCCACTAAATACACATGAAAAGTTTGAGATTAATTAATAGAATAATCAAAGGTAATTAGCTTAATTACATTCCAATAAAACCCAAATTCAAAAAATAACATAATTCAATATCCATCAAAATCAATTTTATAATATTCTACATTCAATTATCTTTCATATGCAATTTATTTCATATTTTTTGGATTTTTGTACACTTAAATATGAATATTTAAAGATTTCATGATTAAATAGGTAATTAATCCCCAAATTAAAATAGCTAATCCTAACGGTGACACATGGAGGCTGACACGGTGCATGCTTTCCACATGGCATAATAAGATAGGCTATTTAAGTAGTCACATCATAGCACCGCATCAGCGATAACACTACGCACTTTCTCTCCATCCAACCGATCAAGGATCGGGCAGTTGAGATTAAACCCATGGTATTAAAGAATTAAAATGACTGATCTATGTGGATTAATCATGTATGTCCATCCAAAATGCATGGATGGACAACCCATGATTAATCCCTGAGTTCTACTGCGGGAAAGGGGAGCCATCCACCTTTCATGGCAAGATTTGAGCTCGATTGAGCTCGAATATAACCCAAAATGTACCCACACCATCATCATGCAAGGAAGATCACATCCAACGGCTAGTTCCTCATGGGATAAAACTTTACTTAACAAAGGACCACACTATGGCTAGATTAAGCTCAGTTTCATGGCTTACCTCGACGGAGGCTATCACTAGTGCTCAATTCCCATGGAGGAGCTTTGTCTAGTGGCGATGAAGCTTTGTTGAAGTTTTGAGGCCTTGAAATTGGATGGATCTTCCTAGAAGCCAACTTCACCTTCACCTGAGCTCGGTCTTGGTTGAAGTAGCACCTCCCTTGCCTTTGGAGCTTGGAAGAAGGTTGTTGGTTTGATTGATGAGGGTGCTTGAAGGAGGAATTGTCTTGGTGTTGAGTATTGAGTGAGATGGATTTCAAGTGGAGTTCCCCTATTTTCAGTCTATGAAAATTGAGAAAATGGAAAATGGATTTCACTTCAGGAAGCTTGGGATCACTTGGAAATGGCTCCTCTAGCTTCCCTTTGCTCAATTGAATTGGGATCTGTTGAAATAAAATGTAACTAGGGGGAGAATATCTCCCCCTAGAGTAATCAGACGATCGAGCCTCCCTTTGACATTTTGATCTAATTGAGCTCCTTGAGTGGGTTTGTTAGGTTGTTTGAGGTGTCATTGCATTTGTTTTGGCCAGAGGGAGGTAGTGGAAGAGTGCCATGTGCTTGAAATGGGTGGAGGAAACATTCTTATGTGCCCATGTTCAAGCAAGTGGTTGGTTTTGACCTTGGGTTGGGTTTGGCCAACCCAAACCCAATGGGTTAGGTGCACCACACTCACTAGTGTCCACTTGGTCCACTAAGAGGGTGCCAAGTGGTCATGAAGAGGATTTGACCAAATTCCAAGTGAATTTGGCCAAAATTTACCCTATGTCCTAGGGGTATAATGGTCATTATGCTTGGATTTTAATTTGAATATGTTTAGTATGATAAAAAATGGGTTGGGCCAAGTTTTAATGGATTTGGAGTTGGTTTGATATGATTTGGCTCATGTTGACCCATTTAGGTCAAAATGGGTCAAGTTGACCAATTGGTCAAATTTGATCAAACCAAGGGTTGGGTCAAGTTCATACAACCATTTGAAATGTTTTGGTGGCTTTGATTTGATTCAATTTGGTTTATATTTGGTTTTGATTCAATTGAGTTCATTTAGGTCAAATGGGTCGAGTCGACCAATTTGACCCATTTGACCTATTTGGGTTAGGTCATGGGTTGTCTTAGGTTTCGTTAGTCATTTAAAATGGATTGGTACCTTTGTTTCTAATTAATTTAGTTTATATTTGGGTTTGGCTCAATTTTACCTTTTATGTCAAGTTGGGTTCATGGCCAATTGGGCTAGGTTAGGTCTAGTTGGCCAATTAAGGCTTTGGTCAAGTTTAATAATCACATTAGAATGAATTTGACCCATTGGTTTCAATCAATTTGGCTTAGATAAAGTTTTGACACATTTTGACTTTTTAGGTCAAGTTGGGTCAACTTGGGTCAAGTGGCCAATTGGGCCAGGTTAGGCTCAAATGTTGGCTTGGTCAAGTTCAAACATTGATCATGAATGAACTTAGATCAATGGTTTCAATCTATTTGTCTTATGGTGGATTTTTGCTATGTTGGGTTTCATTTTGGCTAAGTGTTGACTTGGTCAACCATTAGGTTTGACTTGCTTTGACCTAATTTGAGTGATTGATCATCTCATGATGTTTGTTGATCATGATGAGAGGCTTATATAGGCTTAGTTCAATCCAATTTGGTTAGGATTAGAATTTGGCTCATAAGGGGTACTTTAGGTCACTTTGGGTCAAGTGAGCCTAAGTGCTTCAAATGGCTTGGTCAAAGCTTGATTTGAGTTTGATTGAACTAACATATGGACTTATGATTGAAATATAAATCTATTTGCAAGAGATTTGAAGTCAAATGGGTTTTGATTCATTTGACAATTTCAAGTTCAAAGGGTGAACATGAGTATGACTTGGGTTTGAATTTTGAATTTAGTTTGGTTTGGTGATCGAAGTTTATGTTTATATTTGGATTCATGATTGAAAGATTGATCAAATCATGAATAAAAATCAAGAGTTTGGCATGATTTGAATTGGATTGGGCTAAGTTCAAGATTTTGACTTGAAAGGCTTAGGTTGAATTTTGATTGAATTTGAGTTTAATTTTTGGATTTGGTTTTTGATATTTGAATTTATATTTCATTTATATATGTGAATATAAATGAGCATATAAATAGGTTACGAGAAAATTTCATGAATTTGAAGTGATTTGAACTTGATTTGAGCTAAGTCCATGAGATGGGATCAAAGGGAGTTAGAAAAATATTTAGATTTGACCATGGATTTTGGATTTGATTTTGGGTTTAGTTTGATTGATTTGAATTTATATTTCATTTATATTTATTAATATAAATGAGAATATAAATGAGTTGTAAGAAAATTTCATGAGTTTGAATTGATTTTGGCTAAATCCTTAGGAGGGAAATCAAAGTGACTTAGGAAAGATTTTGGAATTTGATTTGGATTTCAATCATGGGTTTCAATCATTTGGAATTGATTCATGATTCGATTAAGAGTTGAAGTTGATATGAGTTTGGAGTTTGACTTGAAACAAGGAAGTGAGGATTTTGGTTCAAGCTATAGGGTAGACAAACTTTCCTAACCCCTAAGGCATGACCTATTCCTATGGCTAACTCTTCTAAGTCTTTAGGGTTAGGTTGAGTGTCCACCTAATCACTAGATGTGTCTTAAGACTAAGGAACCCTTAAAGTCTAAGAGATGTCCTATGTATAAGATGAAGGGGTTGAGAGCTCATCCTAAAAATGAGGCCAACAGGGATTAACCCTTAAATAAGTTTGGATTAAGGAAGGAAAGGGGTTTAGGGAATGGCTTAGGGAAAATTTGCCAAATCCATTCCATAAACCTCTTCTCTACTCAAGCAAGAATTAACTAACTTAATAAAGGGATTAAATCATTGTTCATATGCTTAATTATCCTTAAACATAAAGAGAGTAATTAAGAATTTATTAATTGATCGCCCCAATTAACCCATCAATAAATCCCAAGAAAATTAGGGGAGGCAGAAGTCATCCCCCTAAATGCACATGAGAAGTTTGAAATTAATTAGTGGGATAATTAGGGAGTAATTAGGGTTATTAAGTTTTCATAAAATCTTAATTGAGAAAAATACACTAATCAAAATCAAATGAAATTAATTTTATAATATTTTCCTGTGAAATATCTTTCTAATGCTTTTTTCCTTTGTATTTTTGTGATTTTTTAAAAATTAGTTATGTTATTTTGAAGATTCAGTCATTAAGGATAATTAATTAAATCCCTAATTAAATAGCTAATCTATCAGCGTCACGTGGAGGCTGACGCGGCACACGCTTTCCACATGACGCGACTAGAGAGGCCGCTTAAGTTGTCACATCATAGCACCGCGTCGCCGCGATGCTACACGCTTTCTCCTCATCGTCCGATCAAATATCAGACAGTTGAGATCAAGCCTGTGGTATTAATAGGATAAATCAGATATTCCTATGCATCTTGATCATGGTCGTCCATCAAAAATGCATTGATGGATGGCCCATGATCCGTCACTGAGTTCTCCTATGGGAAAGGGGAACCATCCACCTTCTATGACATGATCTAAGCTCGATTGAGCTTAGATTGAACTCAAATTCAACCCACACCATCATCATGCAAGGGAGAAGACATCCAACGACTAGTTTTACATGAAGTGAAAATTCATTTCATAAAAGACCACACACTCTCTAGTTTAAGCTCGATTTTGATCCATACCTCGTTGGAGGCTATCACTGGCACTTGAATCCATTGAGGTAGCTTTGTCTAGTGGAGACGAAGCTCTGTTGAAAGTTTCAAGCCTTGGGGTTGAGTAGATCTCTCTATGGACCAAGCTCACCTTCAAATCCTTGCGGCCTTGATCGAAGTCCCACTTCCCTTATCTTAAGAAATTAGATTAAGCTTTAGACAAGTTTGATTGAGACCTCTGATGAAGCTTGTAAGAGGAATTGGCTTGACTTGAAGTATTGAGTGAGATGGATATTTGGTGGAGCTCCTCTATTTTCAGTTTAAAGAAACTGAAAATTGAGAAATGCAAATGGCCTGAGGAAGCTTGGAGAAACCTTGGGGTGCTTGCTCTTAGTTCCCTAAGCTCAATCGAGTGTGTGTGATGTTGAATGAAGTGGAATTAGGGGGAGTATATCTCCCCCTAGGTGAATCAGATGGTCGTGAAGAGCTTTGTCATTTTGAACTAATAAACCCTATTCAATGGGTTTGTTAGGCTATTAGGAGTGTCATGGCATTTGATTTTAGGTGTGGAGTGGAGTAGTGAAGCTCCCATGTGCTTGAAATGAGTGGAGGAAGGATTTCCATGTGCCCATGTTCAAGCAAGAGGTCAATTTTAGCCTTAAGTTTGGTTGGGCTAACCCAAACCCATTGGGTCATGTGCATCACATCCATTAGTGACCATTTGGTCCACTAAGAGAATGTTAAGTGTCCATGAACAGGAATTGACCAAATTCCAAGTGGTTTTGATTTTAGGTTACCCTATGGACTAGGGGTAAAATGGTCTTTTGTCTTAGATTTTAGCTTGGGTATGTTTGGTATTATTGAAAAATGGGTTGGGCCAAGTTTCACTAAATTTGGAGTTGATTTGATATCATTTGGCTCATGTTGACCCATTTAGGTCAAAATGGGTAAACTTGGGTCAAGTTGACCAATTGGTCAAATTAGGTCAAACTAAGGGTTGGGTCAAGTTCATATGACCATTTGAAATGTTTTGGCATCTTTATTTTGGTTCAATTTGGTTTAGATTTAGTTTTGGTTCATTTGATTTCATCTAGGTCAAATGGGTCATGTTGACCAATTTGACCCATTTGACCTATTTGGGTTAGGTCATGGGTTGGTTTATGTTTGGTTGATAATTTTAAATGGATTGGTATCTTTATTTCTAGTCAATTTGATTTAATTTGGATTTGTCTCAATCTGACCTTTTAGGTCAAGTTGGGTTCAATGTCAATTGGGCTAGGTTGGGTCTAGTTAGCCAATTGAGGCTTTGGTCAAGTTCAACAATCATTTTAGAATAAATTTGACCCATTAGTTTCAATTGATTTGGCTTAGATCATGTTTTGACACATTTTGATTTTAGGTCAAGTTGGGTCAACTTAGGTCAAGTGGCCAATTGGGCTAGGTTTGGCTCAAATGATCACTTGGTCAAGTTCAAACATTGATCATGAATGAGTTTTGATCAATAATTTCAATCAATTTGGCCTATGGTGGATTTTGGCTAGTTTTGGTTTCATTTTGGCTAAGTGTTGACTTGGTCAACCCAGGTTGGTTTTACCCAGTGATTGTTCATCTTATGATGATTGTTACTCACAATCTGAGGCTTAGTTGGGCTTAGTTCAATCCAATTTGGGTAGGATTAGAATTTGGCTCAAAAGGGATACTTTAGGTCACTTTGGGTCAAGTGCGCTTAAGTAAGTCAAATGACTTAGTCAAAGCTTGATTTAAGTTTGATTGAACTCACATATGGACTTATGGTTGAAATATAAATCAATTTACAAGAGATTTGAAGTCAAATGGATTTTGATTCATTTGGCAAATTCAAGTTCAAAGGGTGAACATGAGTTTGACTTGGGTTTGATTTTTGAATTTAGTTTTGGTTTAGTGATTTAAATTTGTATGTATATTTGGATTCATGATTGTAGGATTGATTGAATCATGAAGAAAAATCAATGGTTTGGCTTAATTTGATATTGATTTGGCTAAGTTGAAGAATTTGACTTGAAAGGTTTAGGTTGAATTTGGATTGAATTTGGATTTGAGTTTTGAATTTGGTTTTGAATATTTGAATTTATATTTCATTTATATTTGTGAATATAAATGAGAATATAAATGGGTTATGAGAAAATTTCTTGAATTTGATTTGATTTGGATTTGATTTAGGCTAAATCCATAAGATAGAATCAAATTGACTTAGGAAAGATTGTAGATTTAGACTTCAATCATGGGCTTCAATCATTTGGAATTGATTCATGATTTGAGAAAATCAATTGGAATTGATTTAAGGTTTGTTTTGGAATTGAAGTTGATTTGAATTTGGAGTTTGACTTGAAAGAAGGAAGTGAAAATTTGGTTCAAACTATAGGATAGGCAAACTTTTAACACCCCTAAGGCATGACTTATTCCTATGGCTAACTCTTCTAAGTCTCTAGAGTTAGGTTGAGTGTCCACCTAATCACTAGATCTATCTTAAGATAAGGAAACTCATAGTGTCTAAGAGAAGTCCTATGCCTAAGATGGAGGGGTTGAGAGCTCATCCTATAACTGAGGTCAACAAAGTCCTTATTAGCTGATTAAGTCCATTGAAGGGTGATGCCTCTATCTTTCGAGATTATATATCATACCTCAATGTCGTACCTAATTGCCTCAATAAGTACCCCTTACGATCTACATGATGTCCCCCACATAATAAACACCACTAGATTGAGCACGGATGCTCTGGTACTTTACATGATCCGAGGAGTTTGATCCCTAGGAGCGTTAGGGATCAGATACATAGAGAGAGGGCCTTTGAGGCTATAGTTACTACCTAAACGGGCAAGCAAGAGACGAGGAGGTTTGCCAGATAGTCGGTGGCCTCTGCTTTGTTGGATTTTGTGATCAGTGAGTTATTAGTGTTGATCATTCTTGCTGTATAGTCAATGCTGGAACCTCCAGTCACAGAAGGAGATCTCCAATGGAAAGGCAGCAGGTGTCGCCCACACTACACCGCTCCACTCGCCTTCCACCTTCACTAGTTCAGGTTCCAACATCCACTGTCCCCATGGAGTTCCACAAGCCCCCTTCTGGAGAGAGAGCTTCTCCACTGGTAATCCGGCTATGGACCAAGGATCCTACTCCATCTATTCCACCCGTTGAGGTGAGGCCAAACTCCTTTGCTCGACCTTCCACCTCAACTATGATGAAGAAGGAGTGGTGACCCAAGAGCGTCGTGGTTGCTCTACCTTCACCGCAGTTGGAGGAAGAGAGGGGAGGGGATACTGACATAGTCCCTATGACAGTTGAGCCAGCTAGGAGGTGCACCCCACTAGCTCAGAGTATTTAGTGCATAGAGTAGGTAGATCTCAGTCCAGTGGTTAGTCGTTCACCAGCCTATGTTTTGGTAGAGCAGGGCAGAGTAAATGACCGTTCTTTAGAGGACAATTTAGAAGATTACCGTACACAGTTAGACAGATAGTCTGGAGTGACCATTCTGATCAGGTAGAGGGTAAAGTTGACTTCTACCCCAATGAGGATGACATGTTGGATGACTTAGCTGAAGTCCACATAGTTGACACCTGAGGATCCTTGTAGAGGGAACATCACAGCCAGGAAGGTGCTATAGTTAAGGAAGGTGACACCTCTCACTCAACTCAGTACCTCTTTCAATAGCTCAAGTAGAAGGACGGTCAGATAGATAGGTTGAAAAAGAGGGTAGAGGAGTTGATGGTAGTCAATCTAGCCTTACAGAACCAAGCCCCAGTCTCATAGCCTTCCCCTATGGTGGCCGATCGGCCCGAGTTGGTACTTTAGATCATCCTAAGTTCACTCCCATGGATCACAATGTTGGTAGTTTGCATAGGAAGGTCATCGATAGCACCTTCATGCATGAAAAGGATATCAAATATATGGTAAAAGTAAGAGGATGGAAGCATTGAGCAACTCTAGCTGATCATAGCAATACGTAACCGAAACGAGAGAAATTTGATGTAGTTTAATACCCTAAGGGTTTTGTGCCACCATCCTTCAAGAGTTTTGATGGCAGTGGCAACCTAAGGCAGCATATTGCACACTTCAGGTTCAGTTGTTGCAACGCCAGTGGTAGTGATGCACTTCTTTTTCGCCTCTTTGTTAGTAGCTTAGAAGGTGTCGCATTTAATTGGTATGCTGAACTATCCAGCAGTTCGATGAAGGCCTTTGCCATGTTAAAGCATCTCTCTTTTTCATGAGATTTGTAGGAGCTTAATAAAGGGTAAATGTAGGTGACCTCATTGTAGAGAAACAAAAACCTGACGAGTCCCTTATTGATTACATTCTTAGATGACACAACCTGAGTATGAAATGTGAACCATAGCTATCTAAACAACATGTCATTGATATTCTATTTAAGAATATCCATGACCTGGTCACCTTCAGGCTTAAGGGATTCACCATTAAGACATTTGAGAAGCTAATCAGTAAGGTGGCTAACCTACGAGGAAATACTATACCCTTTTAGACCAATCATCCCAAGCCTCAGAAGATATTTGAGAAGAAGCCTAGAATAATTGTGTGAGTTGATAAGAGAGCAGTTACTTTGAGAGGCTCGGGGTTTTGAGCCTCCATCTACCATCTCTTCCACCACCACACTATACACCACCATAATATCCACCATGTCCTGCATTAGCCTTTGAGGCGGTGTAGTATCCAGTATCTACTTTCCACTTACTCTTGCTAAAATATTTGAGCAAGTGTTGAGCTCATTTTTAGAATGAGCTCTCAATCCCTCCATCTTAGACATAGGACTCCTATAAGACACTAAGATTTCCTTAGTATTAAAACACTTCTAGTGATTAGGTGAACACTTAACTTAATCCTAGAGACTTAGAAAAGTTAGCCATAGGAATAGTTCATGCCTTATGGGTGTAAGGAAAACTTGCCTACCCTATAGCTTGGCCCAAATCCTTAATTCCTTCTTTCAAGTCAAACTCCAAATTCAAATCAATCTCAAACTCAAATCAACTCAATTCCAAATCAAACCTTAAATCAATTCCATTCGATTTTCTAAAATCATGAATCAACTCCAAATGATTGAAACCCATGATTGAATTCCAAATTCAAAAATAATATTTTCTAAGCCCTTTGATTCCATCTTATGGACTTAGCTCAAATCAAATTCAAATCACTTCAAACTCAAGAGATTTTCTCATAGCCCATTTATATTCTCATTTATATTCATAAATATAAATGAAATATAAATTCAAATAACCAAAACTAAATCCAAAACTCAAGTCCAAATCTAAAATCTTTTCTAAGCCCTTTTGATTCTATCTTGTGGACTTAGCTCAGATCAAATCCAAATCAATTCAAATTTAAGAAATTTTCTCATAACCCATTTATATTCTCATTTATAGTCATAAATAAAAATGAAATATAAATTAAATAACCAAAACCAAGCTCAAAACTCAAACCCAAATCTAACCTAAAGCCAACCTATACCCTTTCAAGTCAAATTCTTGAACTTAGCCAAATCAAATTCAAATCAATCCAAATCCTTGGATTTTCTTAATAATTCAATCAATCCTTCAATCATGAATCCAAATATTAACACAAACCTCAATTATCAATACAAAACTAAATTCAAAATTCAAACCAAAGTCAAGCCCATATTCACCCTTTTAACTTGAAATTATTAAATGAATCAAAATCCATTTGACTTCAAAAACACTTGAAAATGGATTTATATTTCAATCATAAGTCCATATGTGAGTTCAACCAAACTTGAATCAGCCTTGATCAAGTCAATTGACCCACTTAGGCTCACTTGACCCAAAGTGACATAAAGTACTCTTTTGAGCCAAATTCTAATCCTACCCAAATTGGATTGAACTAAGCCCACTTAAGCCTCACATTGTGAGCACCAACCATCATGAGATGATCAATCACTCAAATTGGGTCAAACCAAATCAAACCTAATCGTTGACCAAGTCAACACTTAGCCAAAATAAAACCCAAACTAGCCAAAATTCACCATAGGACAAATTGATTGAAACCATTGATCAAAACCAATTCATAATCAATAGTTGAACATGACCAAGTCATCATTTGAGCCTAACCTAGCCCAATTGGCCACTTGACCCAAGTTGTCCCTACTTGACCTAAAAAGTTAAAACATGTCAAATCTTGATCTAAGCCAAATTGATTGCAACAAATGGGTCAAATTTATTCTAAACCACTTATTGAACTTGACCAAAGCCTCAATTGGCCAACTAGACCTAGTCTAGCCCAATTGACAATGAACTCAACTTGAGCTAAAAGGTCAAATCAAGCCAAAATAAAATCAAACCAAAATTGATTGAAACTAAAGCTTGCAAAATATTTCAAATGACCAGCCAAACCTAAATAAACCCATGACCTAATCCAAATGGGTCAAATATGTCAAATTGGTCAACTTTTTTTTATTTTTTTGGGTCAAATTATCAAATTGGTCAACTTGACCCATTTGACCTAAATGAAATCAAATGAACCAAAACCAAATACAAACCAAATTGAACCAAACCAATAATGCCAACACATTTCAAATGGTCATATGAACTTGAACTAACCCTTGGTTTGACCCAATTTGACCAATTGGTCAACTTGACCCAAGTTGACCCATTTTGACATAAATGGGTCAAAATGAGCCAAATGATATCAAACCAACTCCAAATTCCATGAAATTTGGTTCAACCCAATTTTAAACTATTATATATCTACCCAAATTGAAATCAAAGCCAAATGACCATTTTACCCCTAGGTCAAGTGGTAACCTATGGCCAATTCCACTTGAAATTTGGTCAAATCCTTTTCATGGCCTCTTGGCACCCTCTTAGTGGACCAAATGGACATTAAGAAAGGTGGTGCACATGACCCAATGGGTTTGGGTCATCCAAACCCAACCCAAGGCCAAAACTGACCACCCCACTCAAAATGAGCACTGGGATCACCTCCCACACCTCATTTAACACGTGAAAACTCCTCCACTCTCTTCATCTGCCAAAACTAAACCATGTGGAGCTTAAAATGACCTAACAAACCCACTTAGTAGGATCAATTTGATCAAAATGAAATAGACACTATCGGCCATCCGATTTAAGTAGGGGGAGATATACTCCCCTAATTTCATTCCAATTGACATCACCTGCATTTGATTGAGCCATAGGAACTCAATGGAAACATTGCCAAGCTCTCCCAAGGTCTCCCAAGCTCTTTATAATTCTCCACTTTTGAATTTCTTCAAGCTAAAAAAGGGGAGCTCAATGGAAATTCCACTTTGTTCAATTCACCACCAAACTCTAATTGTTCTTGGAAGCACCGTCAGAGGACCCAATTGAGCTTACCCAAGGTGTTTCCCAAGTATTCAAGCCACAGGAAGAGGGGTCTAGATCAATGCCGCAAGCACTTGAAGATCACTTTGGTCAATACGAAATTCCACTTCACCTCAATCCTTCAAACTTTCGATAGGGCTTCGTCGCCACTAGACGAAACAACCTTGATGGTTGGGAGCACCAATGATAGCCTCCAGTGAGGTATTCCTCAAAATCGAGCTTAGGCTATATTTTCTTTTATCCTTTGTGAAGGAAGGTATCATCTCAAGTAAATTTCACCGTTGGATGTATTCCTTATTGCCTCTAGATGGTGTGTGTTCAATCCCCACTCAATCCGAGGTCAAGCGACCTCGGATCAAGTCTTAAAGGACGGACGATCACCGCCTCCCGCAGGAGAGGGCAGGGATGAATCATGGACCATCCATCTCATGTATTTTGGATTGACGGTCCAGATTAATCCACATTAGATTCAATGTTTAATCCCTTTAGATCCATGAGATTAGTCCAAGATGCGATCTTTGATGGACGATCAAGCGAGCCACTAACTATCGGTAGATGTGATAACTTAAATAATCCATGTACATGCAGCGCGCTTGTTAGCGATCCAAGTGGCATCGATGGGATTAGTTATATACTTATAGATTTAATGAACTATTAATTACATAAAATTCAAATATTCATAACTAAATGTAGAAAAATCCAAAAAAAATGTAAATTCAACTTCATTTTAAAGATAATTAAAGAGGGAATAATATAAAATTAATTTGATTGATTTTGAACACTATATTTCACTCAATTTGGGTTTTTTTTGGGAATGTAATTATGTTAATGACTCCTTAATCATTTCATTAATTAATTCCAAACTTCTTATGTATGTTTAGTGGTATTATTTTTGCCTTCCCTAAATTTCTTAGAATTTATTAATGATTTAATTAAGATAATTTCTTGATTCATTCCTAATCACTCCCTTAATTAATTAAGTGATTAATTAATCTATTAAATAGTGGTGAATCTATTAATTGGGCTTGCAAATCACTATGAGATATTGAAGGAACTTAGGGAATGAGATTAGGATTCTTTTTCCAATCTCTTATCCCTAAGTTCACTCCATTTGGAAAACATTTAATCAAGTTGTAATTAATGGCTTAATCACTTCACTAATAAATTCAATTAATCAAAATTCAAAATGAAATCATTACAGAGCTCAATATTCTTATTTCTTGGGTAGATCCTTTGGTGTTCAAGAGCCTAACATTAATTTAAGAAAATTATTTCCAACCCACATGTGTGGGAAGGTTATGAAAGTACTTAATTAAGCCATTTAGCTTAATTGTGAGCCAATTGCATTAGGCCCTTTCTTTTTTAGGGTGCATTGCTGATTTAAATTCAATGTGGTTACATATCAAATGTTGGCTCATAATTGTTAGGTTAATTATGTTAAGGAGGTGTAGGTAAGGGATAATTAATGAACTTAATTTACACCTTAACCTAAGAAAAATATAAAATCAATCGAATGATTCTAAAAATTAAACAAAATAACACATATATGTGGGAGAGGGGTTATGACCAGCAAACCTATTAACATTTCTTAAAATTAAATTAAACTCAAAATTAAAACAAAATCTCTTTAAACAACTTGATTTACTTTAAATAATCATATTCCATAAGATTGTCTTTAGGAATTAATTAGGGTGAATGAAGTTACATGCTTGAATCACTTTATTTCTTTCCTAGCATGCTAAATTGTGTATGTCATATAAAATCATGCATTCATGTCTTTTGAAAAATAAATTAAAATGAAATATTTTCTTTATGTCAAATTGCATGTTTTGGCTAAAGTAAGAATATCAATGGCTATTATCACTATTAAATCCAAAATTATTTTCAAAAACTATAAATAAAAGATGATAAATGAAAGGTATGCCACTTATGATTACTTATATTCTTGCATGTGAGTATAACATAAGATGTGCATTATGTGACTTTTTCTTCTCTTATCTTTTAACATAGTTTTGAATATGATTTGCAAAGTGTATAGTTCATTTGAAAAGAACACAACACTTGATTAAATGCATTCCGATTCATTCCTATGTTAACCTTTAAGAAGGGTCTTCACATTTCACATATAAATTAAGCAACCAAAATCAAACAAATGAATATAAACCTTTTGCATGATTCTTTTCCCATCATTTCTTTTTATGCATGCACATGTATTTAAGAAAAGTAGTATATTAGTCTGGAAATCCTAGGTTGTGAGGCTTTAAGTAGCCCCAAGTAGGTCTTGTACCTTACACCCCTTGTGTAGAAAATAATGGTGTTGTACTGAATTATATCTTTCATACATGTAAATGTGCATTTGATTAATGGATAAAAGAATCCCTCTCTTTTCTACTTAATAAAATCATGCATCATGAAGCATCCAAATTTTCTTAAGTAACATACCTTAGCATTCATTATTAAGGTGTGCTACATATTTCCATTTACATGTATAGATATGCTTATGGTTCATCCATATGCATGTTACACATGTTGGAAAGAAATAAAGTGTTGTGTGTTTTGTAATAGTAATTCATTTCAATTAATCTTAAAATATCTTTCTTATTTGAATATGTTTGTTTAGAGTTCATCTAAACTTAGGATTAATTAAAACACATAATAAAATATTCACTAAACAAAAATCACTAATGAATCTACCTTAGAAATTACTTAAGGTAGGGATGAAAGAAAAGTTCTCTTCTCTTATCTTCTCTTTATAACACTTAGTAATTAAGTATAGGTTCATCCAAACCAAATCAAATCATAAAATAAAATCAACCAAATCAACTAAATCATTTAAATAAAAAGTTGAATCCTTCATACTTAGAAAACTCTAATCTTAAAGCCTAGCTAAGACATGTCATACAAGCCTTAAATGTCACACACATTAGGCTAAGTCTCCATTTCTAGTCCTATGTTAGGGCGATACATGGTTGATGCTTGATTTTGTTTTGTGTTGTGATGTTTTAGTCTGGATGTTAGGGTGTATATGCATAGACTGATTGGTAGGGTGGTCCTAGTCTAACCATTATCTTCTGCAGGGGATTGTGCTTAAGGGACGCTGTAATAAAAATATAAATGATTTTGCTGTGCAGGTTGCTTATACCCTTAAGCATAATCCAAAATAGGCCAAGTGGACTTATTTACCCATGTGCGGGGTGCTAAGTCCAATTTATTCAAATACATGCTTGGGATTGTGTGGTTTGTTTAGCTAACCTCTATTTTGTAGGTTTTAGTTATATTTATTTTTCCTATTTTCATGTAATTTTAGCAATTAGGATTTGGAATGAATGTTATGGGGGATTAGGATGAACATTGGTCATAAGACTATGTCTTATGTACCATGTGAAACCCAACAAACCATTCAAAAAGAAGAAAGAAAGAAGAAAGAAGAAAGAAAAAGGAGAAATGAAGAATGAAGACCCCCATAACATGAATTATTTTTTTATTGTAATTAATTCATTTGTAATCCGGTTTGTATAAGGGAAAATCTCGGCTACCCACATTTGTCTTTTTGGGTTTGTGTGGTGGAGCCCGACCACAAAAAGGCCTCTTATTCTTTTGCGCTAGTTTTATAAATAGTTTGATGTTTGATTAGCTTGTGCATTAAGATGGGATTTTTTCTAGTTTCTTCCTTGGTTTGATGAATGGCCAGTATGTGATTAGGCTCTTAGGGAAAAATAAAATTTCTATCCAATTAATCAACTCAAAACTAAAAATTAACAACTCATAAACTCATCTAAAGCCTAGGTTATAAAACATGATAAAAGATTTAGCAACCCCTTAGGTAGATGTTGGATGTTTTCACATCATGCATAAAAAGCATCTTGCTTCACTCTTACTTATGGAGGGCTTCCACCTTTACCAGAAAATTTGGCTTGACCTTTGAGAGCCATGGTAGAAGCACACCTCCTTCTTGTTAATTTTGGCCCATAATCAAATTTCTCATACATTAGGCATATGAATTCTATAGCCTGTGTCAAATTAATTGTCCAAAAATGAAAATAAACATAACAAAATTTGCATTAGACTAAGTCATGAGTTCATTCCCTACATAATCTAGTCTCTTAGGGAGTGAGTTTAAGGACTTAGCCTCTTTTAAATAAATAACAACCTAGTTATCTTGCAAAAGCATATGACTTGCCCATATGTATTTAAAATCATATGAAGAGTTCGTTGGCCACCACCCCCAGGCGGTTCTAATTCTAAACAGTCGAGTGATTTATCCTCTCTTGTGGAGGTAAACCATATAATCATTTTTAACTTAGATTTAGGTCATGCTTTGGCCTTCTCCAAAGCTCTAGATATAGGATCCAAGGTTGCTTCTCCTATTTGCGACCTACAAGCATAAATCCTCACCTCTTAGGCATTTTCATGATCTTGTGTCATGGAATTATATGCCCTAGATTTCAAATAAAAATTCAACTCAAACAAACAATTCTCCTCAATTTCAAAAAATATAAAGCCCAATCATTTGATAGTTTGGGATGCTTACTAGGCTTCCTAGTATCATGAGCATCCCCTGCTTATCTCCTCTTGGTTTTGATAATAATTCCCTCCTCTTGATCAATCCCACTTGATCTTTCAAAAATAATCAATTGATTGATAGTCCTATCTTTAAAATCTTTGGAGATAACGATCATTTACCTTAATCGAGAGTATTCTTAAGGAATCTCATTCCTAAGATGTAATTAACTATAGGAGCTTGCCTCCATAGGGAACTTAACGAACCTGATTTAAAAGAAATCATACTTTACTTTTCCAAGTAAAGTAGGGGGAGAATCCCTAGTACATGCGAAGACCCATTGTCCTTAAGAGTCTTTATTAGGTGATTAGGTCCTTTGTAGAATGGTGACTTCTACCTTTTGAGATAATATACTATTCTTCAATGTCGTATACGATCACCATAATAAGAACATCTACGGATCTACGTGATGTCCAAATAAAAAGTATATTTCTATCTTCATTTTATCCACATAGATTGAAGATGGAAGTCTATACGAAATATTTAACCATTTTTTCTCCGGGAAGGTTCCTCTCCATCTTTGGTAAATGATCATTGTCTCTATCGATAGTGGATTTATACTTTGTGTAAATCCAAGACTATCTTTCTAGTTGACACTTAGTTTATTTCATCCTAGTTATGCTAGTATCTACTCTTTATTTTATCAAGACTATCTTTCTTTTTCGTTGACACTTAGTTTATTTCATCCTTAAGTTATGCTAGCCAACATCCTTTAGGTTTGAGGACCTCACTCCATGTAGGTCTTAAAACCACTATTGGTTTCCCCAATAGACAAAAATAAAAATTTAATAAAAATAAATAACTAAAGACTTCCTTCTTGCCATTTCTATGGTAAGGTAAGGTTCATTCCAAAAATAAAGAAAAATAAATCCTTTATAAAAACATCAATTTCCAAAAAAAGTACTTTTTTCAAAATGCACATAAGAAAATGTTTGCAAAAAAATTCTTCATAAATCAACCTCATCTAACAATCTTCATGATTGTTATATGTAGTATCTTCTCAAAAATAAAATATATGATCATATTTTTAAAAAGCACAAATTAATATCCCCATTCAATTTATTTTGATGAAGATTTTATTTTCAAAATAAAATCAACAATCATATTTTCAAAAAGCACAAATGAATATCCACATTCAATTTATTTTTATGAATATTTCATTTTCAAAATAAAATTCACAATCATATTTTCAAAAAGCACAAATGAATATCCTCTTTCAATTTATTGAATGAATATTTCATTTTAAAAATAAAATCAACATTCATATTTTTAAAAAGCACAAATGAATATCTTCACTCGATTTATTTTGATGAAGATTTCATTTTCAAAATAAAATTAAAAATCATATTTTCAAAAAGTACAAATGAACATCTTCACTCAATTTATTTTGATGGAGATTTCATTTTCAAAAATAAAATTAACAATCATGTTTTCTAAAAGCACAAATGAACATCTTATCAATTTATTTTCGATTTCATTTTCTAAAATCATGTTTTCAAAAGCACAAATGAATATCCTCATTCAATTTCTTGAATGAAGATTTCATTCAAAACAAAAAAACAATCATCCTTTCAAAATTATAATCATCTTTTCAAAATCGAAACAACATTTAGATCTTTCATTTAGCATACCTAAATTTGCTAAATAAAATCCTCTTTTTCAAAAATCAAACAACACTTTGATCTTTCATTTAGCATACTCAAATTTGTTAAGTGAACATCCACTTTTTCAAAATCAAAAAAACAAAAAAATCAAAAATTTAAACAACATTTGGATCTTTCATTTAGCACACCGAAATTTGCTAAGTGCATATTCTCTTTCAAAATCAAAATCACAAAAAAGAAACACATTTGAATCTTTCATTTAGCATAACCAAATTTTGTAAGTGGAGATCCTCTTTTCAAAATCAAAATCATAAAAAAAAAATCAAAACACACATGGATCCTTTATTTAGCATACCAAAATTTGCAAAGTAAAGAATCCTTTTCAAAATCAAATATGAGACACATTTCGATTTCCTCAGCAAACCTAAATTTGCTAAGTGAAGAATCCTCTTTTCAAAATCATCAAAACAAAACTCATTCAGATTTCCTTCGCATACTTAAATTTTCTAAGAATCCTCTTTTCAAAATCATCAAAAACAAAAACACATTTGGATTTCCTTAGCATACCTAAATTTGCTAAGAATCCTCTTTCAAAATCATCAAAATAAAACACATTTAGATTTTGTTAGCAAACTTAAATTTGCTAAGAATCCTCTTTTCAAAAAATCAAAACATGAAACACATTTAAATTGCTTTAGCATACTTAAATTTGCTAAGAATCCTCTTTTCAAAATCATCAAAAAAAAATACATTTAGATTTCTTTAGCATACTTAAATTTGCTAACAATCCTCTTTTCAAAATCATCAAAAAAAAACTCATTTGGATCTTTTATTTAGCATACCTAAATTTGTTAAGTAAAGATCCCCTTTCAAAATCAACAAAATATTTCGATTCTTCATTTAGTATACCCAAATTTGCTAAGTGAAGATTCCATATTCAAATTCACACATGATTCAAAAACAAGCAAAAGAAGAAGAAAGTTGTTTATAAACACCTCACTTAGCATACCCAAATTTGCTAAGTGAGTAAATTCTAGAATCATAATTCCAAATAAAATCAATTGACCCTTTACTTTAACATACTCAAATTTGTTAAATGAAGGGTCCCCAAATAATAAAAAAAATCAAAACCAAATATGAACCTATGGAAGCATCAATCTCTCCAAAAATATTTGAACCCATTTTCAACATACACAAATTTATTGAAAATGGATTCTAGATCCAAAAATCTCCTTTCCAATTATAAACTCAAAATCTCTCTAAACTCAAAGAGCCCCACTTAACATATTCAAATTATTGAGTGTGGGTTTAAATTTTGAAAAATGAATTAAAGCAGGAATCTGATTCGAACTTATTTTCAACTTTACAGACTTTCAGTTAGTTTTAGTTAGTTCAGCTCTATTCTGTTCAGCTCAGTTCATTTAAATGGAAGCATAGAAGTACATATTTATATTTCCTTTCGGGATGGATTTGGCCTTGGATTGGGCCAGCCTCCCACAGTCTGACTTTGCCCACCTCATCCATTTTGGCCGAGGTTTTGAGGGGGCTCGAATCACTTATGAGGGGACCACCCTCTCAACAGTCAGCAGGAGTATAGTGGCCAGGCAGAAGCCGATCATTCATGTAGAGATGCCATCTGACTCAGAGTTTCTCTCACTAAAGAGGAAGGTTGTAGTATTTTCCACAGCAGTAGCAGTTACATCACCAGTGCACCCAGTTGTTCCCCTTGCTACCCTAGTACAGGCTAGCACCCACTCGTTGGCTCCTTCCAAGGGGAAGGATCCCCTAATGCTAGGGATAGCCTCCCCTACCTTTGAGGTAGGGTCAAGTTCTCGCCTTTGCTTTCCTTCGATCTTTGAAATAAGAGCGCATGATTAGCGTATCATTCTCATATAGCGAGGGAGATAGAGGTAGCCACTCAGGTATGCAGAGGAGGTACATAGGATAGTTTCTCCTCTCATCACAAAGAATAAGTTTCACCCCTTCTCTAGTTCTTATGGGGAGGAGAATGTTAGGAGGATTTTAGTTTTGCCTCCACCTATAGTTCATTTTAAGGCTCCTATCAATAGTAGGAGAAGGTCATACGTTGATCTTAGATCAGGTTCTTGCATGAGGTGTGAACTTTATGGATGTGAGGGAGATCTGGGGGCTCAGTTTAAGCATCGGTTATGTGGGGCACATCAGACAAGGAGGCGTACATTAATCTGGCTGGGTGAGATGTAGATATAGTGACTTTACCTCAACCTCGTGGACTACGCTACCCACATCAATTATATTGATAACATTCTGCTGACGGGTACTACTCATCATAAGAGAGGAGCTCCTCTTCATAGAGAGTCAGTGGTGCCTCCACCACACCACTCTACTCCATGCCCGCCATCTCCGGTACAGGTTCCATCATCTACTGTTCTAGCAAAAGCCATGAAGGCTACATCCGGGGAGAAGAGAGCCACACTGGTGATCAGTCTACGGCCAAGAGATCTCATTCCATCTGCATCGCCTACTGAAGTGAGGCTGAGCTCTCCTGCTCGACTTTCTACCCTAGTTATGGTGAGGAAAGAATGGTGACCTCTGAGTATCATAGTCGTTCCACCACCACCACCACCACATCAGGCTATGGAGATAACAGCAGTCGAGGAGAAGGAGATAGTTCAGTTGTCCCTATGGCCATAAATCCTCCTAGGAGTACTACTCCACCAGATCTAGTGATAGCCAGGAGCATCTTTCTTCTAGTGAGCATAGCCCTCATAGGGCTAGCTCTCTAACAGCAGCAGAGGTTAGATGTATATTTGTTCATGATAGTGATCCTGCCCACCATTCTTTTTGTTGTCGATTGATCCCTAGATGACATTTGTAGCTCAAGATAGTGGAAGAAGAAGATTTTAGGATATGATTGACGACTTAGAGGATGAAGGTCGTTTGATCCTAATGAAGATAATATGTTAGAGTATTCAGCAGGAGTACACATGGTAGATACCAGGGGTTCTCTTCTTCGTGAACAACAGACTTTGGAAGGTGATGTGGCCGAGCAGGATGACACAACCTACTTGATCCAACACTTCCTTCAACAAATAAAATAAAAGGATGATCAAATCGATAGGATGGGAAGAGGAAGACTTGTCTGCATTTTATCACAGAACCAAGCTCAGTTCATCCTACTATGTAAATTGGTCGCCTGAGTTGCATGTCTTGGATCAAGCCAAGACTACATCCCAAGAGAGCAAGCACTGTATATAAGGTAGTGGATAATATCTCCGCATAAGAAAAGGACCTTAAACTCATGGTTGAGAAGCAGATGAGAGAAGTGTTGGCATAAGCCTGAGGAGGATCATTGCTTCCAAAGGATAGGCCCTACCTAGAGGAATTCGATGTCATCCAGTATCCTAAGGGTTTTGTGCCACCTTCTTTCAAGAGCCGATGGCGGGAACCCAAGAGAACATAGCACTTCGATTTGTTCAATGTGGGTGTGATGCATTACTCTTTCATCTTTTTGTCAGTAGCTTAGCAGGCATAGCCTATTATTGGTATACTGAATTCCCCAATAGCTCAGTGAAGACTTTTGCTGAGTTAGAGCAACTCTTCATTAAGAGGTTTGCTGAAACTCAGCAAAGGGTAACTGTAGGTGATTTCATTGTGGCTCAACAACACCCTGGTGAGTCCTTCATTGATTATATTCTCAGATGGCATAATTTGAGTATGAAATGCGAACCTCAGCTGTCTGAACAGCATGCCATTGAGATTCCACTAAAGAATATCCATGGCCTAGTCGCCTTCATGCTCAAAGGTTTCACCATCAAAATATTTGAGAAGCTAATCAACAAAGCGACTACCTTACAAGGAGAGGTCAAATAGTTACCTTTTCAGATCAATCAATAAAGCTGAAGCCCCATAAAGCTTATGAGAAATTAAGTGAAGAGACAAGGGGAAATACAAGGAGAAGATAAGAGACCCTCATCCCACATCCACTTCCACCTCCTCACCACCATTGAGGTTGTACCATCGCCACGACCTCCATGCCTTCACGCCCTCCTCCCACATCCATAGTAGCGGTACACATACTCGACACTAAGAAGCTACCATCTGCCTACTCTTATGGATAAACTAAACAAACCATATTCATTTAAGAGGGAGGTATTTAGAAAATCTTAAGAATCTCTTAAAGAAACCTGACTTTAGCTACCCAGAAGGAGGAAGTGGGCAAGAGCAATGATCCTAACTTTTTCCCCTACCACCGCATGCTAGGCCATGTTTTGGAGGATTATTTTACGTTCAAAGACTGGCTTGAGCAAAGCTTGAAGATAGGCACCATAGTTATCCCAAAAAAAATACCTTGTGAAATAACCATCTAATTTCATTAGGTTAATCCTTGGGGATAATTGCGATCCTCTCAAAACCAAAGAAAGTTGGGATATCTCCTTTACCTGAACCTCTAAGCAAATTATTTTCAAAATCAAGAATCTTTCCTTGCAGGTGCCTGAGGTAGCTCGAACCTTCAACATTAAGGAAAGTTTGTAAGTTGCCAAAGATAACTTAGGGAAAGAGAGAGCTCAGTAGTAGCAACAGCAGCCCACACCAGCTCGGGATAGCCAAGTAGCAACCCCGACCCAGCCCAATCCATAATTACATACTACTACTTAGACTTTCAGCTAGTTTCTTCTAGTAGATATCTTGTATCGGTGGATGAGGGCATCAAATCCCTCACCCCACTTACTTTGCTTGACTACTATGTACCTCCTTCAAAACTCAAGAAATCAAGGAATAAAGCCAATTTAAATTATATCAGTGTCACTTCTGATGGGTTGTCTAACTCTACTCTTAAAAAACTCCAAGTTTAAAATTATAACAACTCGATCTTCCTTTTTATTTGAGTTGGACTTTCCTTGAATAATGGGTTCACCTCTTGAGATAGACTTGGAATCAATTTTTGAGGTCCCATAGAGAAGTGTAGGTGAGCTGACAGGTAGAACCTTCCACTAACCTACCACAAGAGATCATTGAAGTCAACTTCTGTAGTGGCAAGGTTCTACCTCCTAAGGTAGCACCTCAAGATAAGGGGAAACAAGTCCTTAGTTTAGATGATCGAGAAGCCCCTCCATAGGATGCTCCACCCTTTAATATGTTTATGGACTATCAGCCCAGAGTGGATCACAATGTCCTCTCTCACTTTAAAAAGCTGCCATCTAAGCTAAGCATATATGATGCCCTTGTCTTATCCAAAGAGATGAGGGAATCATTAATCAAGGCTCTTCTTGATCTAGAAATAAGCTTAGCTCAACTGACTGTTATTGGAGAGGAGGCACATTATTCCAAAGAAGCCCAAGGAGTCACCTTCACAGATAAAGATCTTCTTCTAGGGGACATGGAGCATAACCCCCTCTACATTATAGTGGACATGAGATCTGCACTCTCAGGTTCTTGATCCAGTGCATCGATGAATATTATGAGTCTAAAGACCCTTGCCTACTTGAGGATTGACATCTCCACACTCTGAGGAGATCGGATGATGTTGAGATGATTCAATGAACAAGGCGAGAGGGTTTTAGGTTCCATAGTGTTACCTTTGGAGATAGGTGATTGGAAGACTGTAGCCAAATTCTACCTAATTAATTCGAATACTTCATTAACCACTTTGCTCGATAGGCTTTGGATACATCAGAATAAGATGATTCTATCCTCCCTACATCTGTGCATCAAATTCAGAAAAGATTGCATCAAGTACTATGTCAATGGTGATGAAATGTCATTTTCAGTCAGAGAAGTTGAGATATATGAGGATGGGACCTACTATCTTCCTACAAATACCTTTTCTCATGAACTTGATCAAAATTTAAATGCAAAAGAAAAAGAAAAAAATGAAAGTTCAAGCGAACAAAAAAGGATATCAAGGAAGAAGTAGAACCACATATCACATTCCACCCACAATTCATTCCATCATATGGACATGTGGGTAGGATGACTCAACCTCCACCAGGCAAAGGCAGAGGTAGAAACAGAGGCAGTTCTAGAGGTGGAAGACCCCCTAGTTGGCACCCAGCCAATAGGGGTTATGTTCCAGTTCATAGGAGTACCCCAACTATTCACATTGATTTGGAATCCAGTTTGGAGGACGAGTCTCATGTGATTAGCATACCAGCCAACCCCTCTCAGAGTTTCATTAGAGGTGACACTTGCCAAACATTGATGAATATCAAGCCTCCAAGCAAAGCACAAATATATTTGAATTAGATTTATGTGAAACTATCAGGCAGCGGTTAGAAACCATAGCTCTAACATCACTTTCCTCTCAAAAAGCTAAAGGTTTAGTAGTTAAGGAAGCCCCTAAGTCTTCCATTTATGCAAAGCCAAAGAGATTCTTATTGGGATCATCATCAAGTCCAAAATATTATGTAGAACTTGAGGATAATTCATATAAATAATTAATGGAATTACCTTTTCATTGGTACTCGCTTTATGCTCTCAATCTTGCAAAGAAAGGTTTGATTCCTTATACATGGTCTAAGAACAAGTCAATACTTCAAAAAAGCTGTGGAACAATAAAGGCAGGGATGCACGATCAAGATCAAGACTAGGATTCGGCACAGTAGATCCAGTCGATGATGATGATTACTACTTAGTTGTAACCAATCATCTAGAATCTAATAGGTTCTTCTCAGACCATACTAACTCTTTTGAGGAAGTATTTTTACAAATTTTAGATGATCCAGATGATCTCCAAATCAAAGATGCACCACCAAAATTTGAAGAAGAAATCCATTCAATAATCGACAAGCTTAAAGAAATCAACCTCGAGATGGAAGAAAATCCATGCCCGACATACATCAATTCATTATTGAATGAAGAAGAAACCAATGACTTAGTTAGGCTATTGATTGAGTTTAAGGACTGCTTTGCATGGAGCTATGAAGAAATGCTCAGATTATCTCCTGACGTAGCAGTCCACAAACTAGCAATAGATCCTAATGCTAACCCTATCAAGCAAGATCCTAGACGCAAACAATTAGAAATCAAACAATAGGCCATTTCTATCAAGAAACTGATCGATGCTGGTTTCATCGGGAAGAAAATACCAATCGTTAGCTGTCGCTAAGAAGAAAAGAATGGCCAAATTCACATATGCATCGATTTCTGGGACTTAAATAAGGCATGTCCTAAGGATGAGTTTCCTCTTCCTATACCAGAATTAATGGTGGACATCGCCTCATCTCATGCAGTATTCTCCTTGATGGATGGGTCATTTGGCTACAACCAAATCAAGATGGCCCCTGAGGATGAAAGAAACATTGCTTTTTGAACCCTGATTAGAATATATTATTATAAGGTCATGTCGTTCAGCCCTAAAAATGCTAGTGCTACATACCAACAGGCCATGACTCAAATCTTCAATGAACTCATTCATCTTTAAGTTGAATGCTATGTTGATAATCTAGTAAAAGCAGAAAAGGAAGATCATCTCTTTGACTTGAGAGTAGTTTTCGAACGGGTAAGACAATTTAACCTCAAAATGAATCTCCTGAAGTGTGCATTCGAAGTAGCTTTAGGGAAATTTCTTGAGTTTGTTGTCCAACATTGGGGAATAGAAATAGATCCAGAAAAGATCAAAACTATCTTAGAAATGACACCCCCAAAAGTTTAACTCAACTCAGATCTTTCCAAGGGTTATTGGCATATCTAAGACACTTTATCTCCAACCTATAGGGGAGATCCAAACCATTTTTAACACTTGTCAAAAAGGATGCCAAGTTTAAGTGGGATGATAAGTGCAACATGCCTTTGAAGATATCAAAGTATTTGGTGAAGCCGCCAGTTCTAGCAGCCCCTATCCTTGCCAAGCCACTCATAACACAACTGCATTAGACGACTCCCTTGGCACTTTTTTGGCCCAAGCCAATGACGAAGGGATGGAAAATGCTCTCTACTACCTTAGCCATCATCTGATCCCTGCTGAATCGAACTACCAACCTATTGAGAAATATTACCTAGCTTTAATCTTTGCATCCCAAAAGCTATGCATTATATGATTTCTCATAAGGTGAACTTGATTTCAAGAACCAATCCACTGCAATATCTCATGACAAGGCCAATGTTATTCAGACGATTGGCATGTTGGCCCATGATTCTCTCACAGTTTGATATCACATTCATTCCTATTCATACGATCAAAGGACAAGCACTAGCAGATTTCTTAGTGATGATCTGCCTAATAAATAAATCATGAACTTAGGGGAGGTTGATAACCTCCATTGGGAGATGTACTTTGATGGTGCGGTTTCCTTTCATAAAGGAGAAGAACCACAATCAACTTTTCCGTGAAAGGGAAGGAATATTCTCTTAACTGCATCATGATGTGATGAGATTCTCATACTATCTCTCCAATCGCACCAATAATGAAGTAGTATGAGGCTTTGATTTCATGAGTTAGCCATTATAGTTTGTGTCAAGAACATCAACATCTATGGGATTCTCGCTTATCATCAACCGATTGTCGTCCTATAAGGTTCAAACCCAAGCTTTTCATTACTACCAAAGTATACCATGAAGTTGTTGGCCCAAATCCAGGTCACCATCTACAAGGTTCCGAGGAGAGAATGTAGCAGATGCTTTGGCCAAACGACAAAGAATTGCATGTTCAGAAGATGAGTCCATATAAATAAGGGTCCAAAACAAATAAGTCATATCCCTCATTGATGTTGAACTTGTCGAGACGCTTTCTCTTGAAGGGGAGGTTATCGTTGCCAATAAAGACAAGGAACTAGATTGGAGGCAACCGTTCATAGATTACTTGAACATTGACATACCTCCTCAAGAGATATCACAAGCCCATCAGATACAGAGAGCCCTCTCCTATGCTCTCTTAGGTGGCACCTTGTGTCGACGGTCTTTCAATCAAATGTGGTTACGTTATTTAGACAAACACGAAGCCCATAGGATCATGATCGAGGTACATTCAAGTTTATATGGAGTGCATCAATCCGGTCAGAAGATGAAAGCAAAGATCAAGGGACTAGGATACTGTTGTCCTTTGATGATTACAAACTCCATGAATGTAGCTAGGAGATGCCATCAGTATCAGGTATACGATGTAGTCCTACATCAACCACCCAACATTCTACATCTTGCATTAGCCTCATAGCCATTTGAGTCTTGGGGTACTAACATCGTGGGTCCTATCGATCCTCCTTCTTCCAAGGGTCATCGATTCATCTTAGCTTCCACCGACTGCTTTTCCAAGTGGACGGAAGCAATCCCACTCAGAGAGGTCAAAACTCAGCATGTGCTCTAATTTTTTAGGAACCATATCGTATATAGGTTCAGGGTGCCTCGACAAATCATATCTGATAATGGTATTGCATTCAAGATCGCCACAGATCAACACCTTTGCCAAAAGACATGGTATAGATTGGAGATACTCCACCATCTACTACACCAGAGCGAACGGCCTAGCAGAAACATTTAATAAAACTCTCATCTAGATACTAAAGAAGATGCTCTATGATAACAAATGGCAGTGGCATGAACAGTTAGTTGAAGCCTTGTGGGCATACCGCACCACATACAAAAATCTAACCATATCTACCCCGTTCTTCTTAGTGTATGGATTTGAAGCTATTCTACCATTAGAAGTCCAACTGCCATCACTAAGGATAGTAATGGGTAGTCAAATCACTACAGAGCAGAATGCCAAGTTGCGGTTAGGAGAGCTCAAAGGTTTGGAGGAGAGACGCCTATGGGCATGCTAGAACCTCGAGTTATACAAGGCCAAAATGATTCAAGCTCACAACAAGTTGTTCTGCCCTAGAGCTTTTCAAGTAGGAGAGCTTGTTTTAGTTCTATGGACACTAATTGTTGTCAGTCGAAAGATGGGAGGCAAGTTTGAACCCACTTAGGAAGGCCCTTTTGTCATAAGGAAAGCCTACCAAGGATGATCATATCAGCTTATTGATTGTAAAGGGGAACACCCGATGCTTCCAATTAATTGGCTCTACCTAAAAAAATATTACCCATAAAAACATGTTTGAAAATAATTATTATCAAAATAATAAAATTTCATTCCAATTCATCAAAATCTTCCCCTCATTTGAAGTGTTTTTTGCTTTTCTTGTGAATCTGCCATGACATATTTAGGATAGGTGTAAGAGAACCCAAGAGGCATCCTATTCTTCTTTCACAACACAAACACAATTAAACATAATTCCCATATGCTACTAGAATAGGTGTGAGAGAACCCAAGAGGCATCCTATTTCGATTAGCACAACTAAGTTAGGTGTGAGATAACCCAAGAGGCATCCTTTCTTGGTGGGAATCCCAACTGCCATTCATGGCACAATTTCATCAAATTCCCCAAGCATGTTTAGGGTATGTGTAAGAAAACCCAAGAGACATCCTATTCCCTTAAACACAAGCACAAACACAAGAACAAACACATATCCTTTTATCTCAGTCTTTTTTGATGTGGGAGCAAGCCCCATGTGGCACTCACTCATTAGTTTCTCTAGGTCGAGCTGGAAAACTACCTTGTTAGTACATCACCCCAGTGTTCACTTGTTCAGTGGATGTGAGTTCCCACACTTTCTTCCTGACTTGACTATTACAAACAAACAAGCGCCTTGTTAGTTTGGTTGGCTTCACTGCCCGACCAGTAAGCTACCTCATGTTGATTTTGTTTAAGAAGATGTGAGTCCTGCTTTCTAACTCATGCACTAGGTTGTGTATATTTGAGGCTTAGGATAAGTCCCCCAGAAGCTCCTTTCCTATTGACTACTCTTGAGTTGATATAAGTCCCCCAGTGGCATTCATTCGGTAGTCGCCCTAGGTCAGATAGCATCTGTCAAGCCGAAGACAGACTATCCTGATGATTAGTTCCACTATAGGAGGATGTGAGTCCCTGAGCTTTCTTCCTAGGCTAATTATTGCAAATCGACAAGCACCTTAAGTTGGTTGATGTTCACTATGCTGACAGTAACTCACCCGGTGGATACACCACTCTTGCCAGAAGTGAGTCCCCGCACTTTTTCCTTGAGTTGGCCACTGAATACCTATGCAAATTATCTTCTCCAGGGTTTTGGATAAAGCCCTTAGCGGTCCCTTTCCCCTGTGGGCCTATTTGGATCACTTCCTTAGTGACCCCATTTAGACACTACCCGGGTTACTTTTGGATTAGATAGTCCCCCTCTCCTAGTAGCCACCCCTGTGGTTGGAGAATCTGTTTAACGGATGAATAGATTCTCCTTTGGTTCAGTATATTTGGGATAGGTCTAGGCTGATATAAGCTCCTTCCCAGTATGATCTCTCACAAACCAACAGGGTCCATGCTAAACAAATAAATAAAATAAACAAATTAATTTGCTTGTGGATTAGGAATTTAAGCCCCAGTGGCCCCTTTCCCAAGTAGGCATCCTATCTTTAGTAAATAAAACTCCTATAAAAATTGCGCTACTCTTGAGTGAGATAAGTCCTCAGTGGCACTCTCTTAGTAGTCACCCAGGTTGGGTTCAATCTTTCCAGCAGTTACCACGGTCATTTCACTTTGGAAGATGTAAGTCTACTATATTCTTTCTAGCATGACTATCATAAGCATGGCGGCCCTAGGTTGGTTGACATGTTACCTTGTTAATGTGTAGTCTGGTCTGTGGAATATGTGAGTCCCCAGCTTTCTTCCTGAAACAAGCAAACCGAAAAGGCACCCTTTGGTTGGATAGTTCTCCCCTTGGTGAAGCTACTCCCTTTGGATTGGTAAATGAGATCAAGGCGAAGCCTACTTAGTATGTCATCGCAAATTGATGGAATCCATCAAAAATAATTAAAAATGATATTAATCTTGACTATATTTGAGTTGATTTAAGTCCCCTAGAGGCATTCACTCAATAGTCAGCCCTTAGTTTGATTTGTTGCCACCCCAGTGGTTCCTTATTTTGGAAGATGTGAGTCCCTGCTTTTTTTCTAACTTGACCATTGAAACCGGCAATCCCTTTGGTTGGATAGTCCTACTATGTGGATTAGACCCCTTTGGATTGGTAAATCGAGTTAGATCAGACATGGCTCTACTCGATGCGATCCATCACAAACCAATGGTCCATCTCAATTCAAAATTTAAAAATCAAACAAATCTTAACCTCCCCAGTGAGTTAGACTAAACAATAATAAGATCAATTCAACTTCCCTAGTGGAGTCAAATCAAATCAATCAAATTAAATCAATCTGCTTCTCCTCAATGAGATGCAAGTCTTTTTGGTTCCCCTGTGGATCCCGAACTATAATCCCTCAGCAGATTTCACAACCTATTTTCCCTAGTGGATGACTTGAACTTGCTCCTCTAGTGGAGAGTTCACATTTTCATCCCCAGTGGAACACTAAATCAACAAATCAAATCAATTTCTCCTCAGTGAGACTCAAATCAAATCAAACCTCTCATCCCCGATGGATGACTTGAACCTCTTTCCCTAGTGGAAGGTTTATATACTCAGTTCCTAGCAGATTCCTCCTTCACTATCTTATGTTGTTGACATGAGTAGAGTCACATTGCACTAAGCTCTTGATTCCTTCTACACCTCGGGTTGGGAGTAGATCATTTTTGTTAGTACTTGTGATCATTTAGCATTGTTGATCGTCTCGGTCAACACTAATACATGCAGTGTACCTTGTCAATCACACCACACCTATTGGGCACCCTTTGTTGACCTCATTTTCAAAAAGAGCTCTCAACCCCTCCATCTTAGACATAGGACTCCTCTTAGATACTAAGACTTCTTTAGTCTTAAGACACTTCTAGTGATTAGGTGAACACTTAACCTAACCCTAGAGACTTAGAAGAGTTAGCCATATGAATAGGTCATGCCTTAGGGGTGTTAGGAAAACTTGTCTACCCTGTAGCTTGGATCAAATCCTTACTTCCTTCTCTCAAGTCAAACTCCAAATTTAAAACAACCTCAAACTCAAATCAACCTCAATTCCAAACCAAACCTTAAATCGACCCCAATGGATTTTCTCAAATAATGAATTAAATCCAAATGATTGAAACCCATGATTGAATTCCAAATTTAAAAAAATCTTTTCTAAGCCCTTTGATTCAATCTTATGGACTTACCTCAAATAAAATTCAAACCACTTCAAACTAAAGATATTTTCTCATAACCCATTTATATTCTCATTTATATTCACAAATATAAATTCAAATAACCAAAACTTAATCAAAAACTCAAGTTTAAATCTAAAATCTTTTCTAAACCCTTTTGATTCCATCTTATGGACTTAGCTCAAATCAAATCCAAATCAATTCAAATTCAAGAAATTTTCTCATAACCCATTTATATTCTCATTTATAGTCACAAATATGAATGAAATATAAATTCAAATAACCAAAACCAAGTTCAAAACTCAAACCCAAATCTAACCTAAACCAACCTATACCCTTTCAAGTCAAATTCTTGAACTTAGCCAAATCAATTTCAAATTAATCCAAATCCTTGGATTTTCTTCATGATTCAATCAATCATTCAATCATGAATTTAAATATAAACATAAACTTCAATTATCAAGCCAAAACTAAATTTAAAACTCAAACCCAAGTCAAGCCCATACTCACCCTTTTGACTTGAAATTGTCAAATGAATCAAAACTAATTTGACTTCAAAATCACTTGTAAATGGATTTATATTTCAATCATAAGTCCATATGTGAGTTTAACCAAACTTGAATCAAGCCTTGATCAAGTCAATTGGCCCACGTAGGCTCACTTCGCCCAAAGTGACCTAAAGTACCCTTTTGAGACTAATAATAATCATACCCGAATTGGATTGAACTAAGCCTCACATTGTGAGCATCAATCATCATAAGATGATCAATCACTCAAATTGGGTCAAACTAAGTCAAACCTAAGGGTTGACCAAGTCAATATTTAGCCAAAATCTACCATAGGCCAAATTGATTGAAGCCATTGATTAAAACTAATTCATGATCAATGATTGAACATGACCAAGTCATCATTTGAGCTTAGCCTAGCTCAATTGGCCACTTAATCCAACTTGATCCAACTTGGCCTAACAAATCAAAATGTGTCAAATCTTGATCTGAGCTAAATTGATTGCAACCAATGGATCAAATTCATTCTAAACTACTTATTGAACTTGACCAAATCCTCAACTGGCCAACTAGACCCAACCTAGCCCAATTGACCATGAACCCAACTTGACCTAAAAGGTCAAATCAAGCCAAAATCAAATAAAGCAAAAATTGATTGAAACCAAAGCTTGCAAAACATTTCAAATGACCAACAAAACATAAATCAACCCATGACCTAACCCAATTGGATCAATTGGGTAAAATTGGTCAACTTGACCCATTTGACTTAAAAGAAATCAAATGAACGAAAACCAAATATATAACAAATTAAACCAAACCAATGATGCCAACATATTTCAAATGGTCATATGAAGTTGACCCAACCCTTGGTTTGACCCATTTTGACCGATTGGTCAACTTGACCCAAGTTGACTCATTTTGACCTAAATGGATCAACATGAGCTAAATGATATCAAATCAACTCCAAATTCCTTAAAGTTTGGCCCAACCCAATTTCAAACTATTCTAAATTTGTCTAAATTGAAATCAAATCCAAATGACTATTTTACCCCTACATCAAGTGGTAACCTACGATAAATTCCACTTAGAATTTTATCAAATCCTTTTCATGGCACTTAGCACCCTTTTAGTGGACCAAATGGACACTAATGGAGGTGGTGCACATGACCCAATTGGTTTGGGTTAGCCAAACCCAACCCAAGGCCAAAATTGACCACCCCACTCAAAATGAGCACATGGGATCACCTCCCACACCTCATTTAACACATGGAAACTCCTCCACTCCCTTCCTCTACCAAAACTGAACTATGTGAGGCTTAAAATAGCCTAACAAACCCACTCAATAGGATCAATTTGATCAAAATGAAAGAGACACTCTTGGCCATCCGATTCAAGTAGGGGAAGATATACTCCCCCTAATTTCATTCCAATTGACATCACTTGCATTCGATTGAGCCATAGGAACTTAGAGGAAGCATTGCCAATGTCTCCTAAGCTCTTTCCAATTCTCCATTTTTGGATTTCTTCAAAGCTTAAATAGGGGAGCTCATTGGAAATTCCACTTTGCTCAATTCACCACCAAACTCTAATTGCTCTTTCAAGCACCATGACAGGACCCAATCAAGCTTACCCAAGGTGTTTCCCTAGTATTCAAGCCACGAGAAGAGGGGTCTAGATCAAAGCCACATACACTTGAAGCTCACTTTGGTCAATAGGGAATTCCACTTACCTCAAGCCTTTAAACTTTCAACAGGGCTTCGTCTCAACATGACGAAGCTACCTCGATAGTTGGGAGCGCCGGTTATAGCCTCCGACGAGGTATGCCTCAAAATTGAACTTAGGCTAGATTTCCTTTGGTCCTTTGTGAAGGAAAGTATCATCTCAAGTAAATTTCACAGTTGGATGTCTTCCTTACTGCCTCTAGATGGTGTGTGTTCAATCCCCACTCAATCCGAGCTCAAGTGAGCTCGGATCAAGCATTAAGGGACGGGCGGTCATTGTCTCCTGCAAGTGAGGGTAGGGATGAATCATGGACTATCAATCCCACATGTTTTGGATGGATGGTCCTGATTAATCCTTATTATATCCACTGTTTAATCCCTTTAGATCCATGGGTTTAATCCAGACCGTTCGATATTTGATCGAATGGTCCATGGGAAAGAGCGTAGTGCCATCAGCTAACTATGTAGTTGATGTGATAACTTAAATAATCAATCTCATCATGCCACATGGAAAGCGTGCGCCGCATTAGTGGTCCACGTGGCTCCAATGAGATTAGTTATATAATTAGGGATTTAATGACCTATTAATTACAAAACTTTAAATATTTTTAACTAAATATAAAAAAATCCAAAAAATGCAAACTCAACTTTATTTTAAAGATAATTAAAGGGGGAATAATATAAAATTAATTTTGATTGATTTTGAGTAGTATATTTCACTCAATTTGGGTTTTATTAGAAATATAATTATATTAATTACTCTCTAATTATTTCATTAATTAATTCCAAACTTCTCAGGTATGTTTAGTGGGATGACTTCTACCTCCCCTAACTTTCTTGGAATTTATTAATGATTTAATTATGATGATTGCTTAATTCATTCCTAATCACTCCATTAATTAATTAAGTGATTAATTAATCTTTTAAATAGTGGTGAATCTATTAATTGGGTTTGTTAATCACTATGAAATATTGAAGGGACTTAGGGAATGAGATTATGATTCTTTTCCAATCTCTTCTCCATAAGTTCACTCCATTTGGAAAACATTTAATCAAGTTGTAATTAATGGCTTAATCACTTCACTAATAAATTCAATTAATCAAAATTTAAAATGAAATCATTCTAGAACTCAATAATCTTATTTCTTGGGTAGATCCTTAGGTGTTCAAAAGTCTAAGGTTAATTTAAGGAAATTATTTCCAACCCACATGTGTGGGAAGGTTATGAAAGTACTTAATTAAGCCCTTTAGCTTAATTCAATAATTATGAGCTAATTGTAATAGGCCCTTTCTTTCTTAGGGTGCATTACTGATTTAAATTCAATGTGGTTACATATCATATGTTGGCTTATAATTATTAGGTTAATTATGTTAAGGAGGTGTAGGTAAGGGGTAATTAATAAACATAATTCACACCTTAACCTAAGCAAAATATAAAATCAATCTAATGGTTCTAAAAATTAAACTAAAATAACACATATATGTGGGAGAGAAGTTAAGACCAGCTAACCATTTCACATTTCTTAAAATCAAATCAAACTCAAAATTAAAACAAAATCTCCTTAAATAACTTTGATTTACTTTAAAAGATCTTATTCCATAGGATTATCTTTAGGAATTAATCAGGGTGAATGAAGTTACATGCTTGCATCAGTTTATTTCTTTCCAAGCATGCTAAATGGTGTATGTCATTGAAATCATGCATTCATGTCTTTTGAAAAATAAATTAAAATGAAATGTTTCCTTTATGTCAAATTGCATATTTTGGCTAAAGTAAGAATATGAATGATTATTATCACTATTAAATCCAAAATTATTTTCAAAAACTATAAATCAAATAAATAAAAGGTATGCCACTTAGGATTACTTATAAGCTTGCATGTGAGTATAACAAAAGATGTGCATTATGTGACTTTTCCTTCTCTTCACTTTTAACATGGTTTTGAATAGGATTTGCAAAGTGTAAAGTTCATTTTAAAAGAACACAACACTTGCTTAAATCCATTATTGTTCATTCCTATGTTAACCTTTAAGAAAGGTCTTCACATGACACATATAAATTAAGCAACCAAAATAAAACAAATGAATACAAACCTTTTGCATGATTCTTTTCCATTAATTTCTTTTTGTACATGCATATGTATTTAAGAAAAGTGGTATATTAGTCTTGATACCCAAGGCTTTAAGTAGCCCCAAGTAAGTCTTGTACCTTACATCCTGGTGTAGAAAATAATGGCATCGTACTCACTTATGTCTTTCATACATGTAAATGTGCATTTGATTAATGGATAAAAGAATCCTTCCCTTTTCTACTTAATAAATTCATGCACCATGAAGCATCCAAATTTTCCTAAGTAACATCCCTTATCATTCATCATTAAGGTGTGAAAAATATTTCTATGTGCATGTATAGATATGCTTAGGGTTCATCTATATGTATGTTACACATGTTGAAAAGAAATAAAGTGTTGTGTGTTTTGTGATAGTAATTCATTTCAATTAATCTTAAAATTTCTTTCTTATTTGAATAGATTTGTTTAGAGTCCATCTAAACTTAGGATTAATTAAAACACATAATAAAACATTCACTAAATAAAAATCACTAATGAATCTACCTTAGAAATTACTTAAGGTAGGGAGGAAAGAAAAGTTATCTTCTCTTTTCCTCTCTTTACAACACTTAGTAATTAAGTATAGGTTCATCCAAACCAAATCAAATCATCAAATAAAATAAACCAAATCAACTAAATCACTTAAATGAAACCACCCTCTAAGTTGAATCCTTCATACTTAGAAAACTCTAATCTTAAAGCCTAGTTAAGACATGCCACACAAGCCTTAAATGGCACACATATTAGGCTAAGTCACCATTTCTAGTCCTGCGTTAGGGCGGTGCATGGTTTGATGCTTGATTTTATTTTATAAAGTGATATTTTATTCTGAATGTTAGGGTGTATGTGTGTTGACTGAATGGTAGGGCGGTCCTAGTCTAACCATTGTCTTCTATAAGGGATTGTCCTTAAGGGGCGTTGTAATAAAAATATAAATA
Source organism: Cymbidium sinense (assembly GCA_021442155.1). Classification (NCBI taxonomy): domain Eukaryota; kingdom Viridiplantae; phylum Streptophyta; class Magnoliopsida; order Asparagales; family Orchidaceae; genus Cymbidium; species Cymbidium sinense. The sequence goes on from CM038229.1 coordinate 101,718,155, forward strand.
CTTTTGTTGTGCAGGTTGTTTATACCCCTAAGCATAATCCAAAATAGGCTAGGTGGACTCAATTACCCATGTGTGGGGTACTAAGTCCAATTTATTCATATACATGCTTGGGATTATGAGGTTTGTTTAGCTAACCTCTATTTTGTAGGTTTTAGTTAGATTTACTTTTCCTATTTTCATGTAATTTTTGCAATTAGGATTTGGAATGAATGTTATGGGGGATTAGGATGAACATTGGTCATACAACTATGTCTTATGTACCATGTGAAGCCTTTGGAGCAAACACCTTCCAACCAACCAAAAGAAGAAAGAAGAAAAAAGAAAGGAGAAAGAAAAAAAAAAGAAAGGAGAAATGAAGAATGAAGACCCCATAACATGAATTCCTTTTTTTTTATTATAATTCATTCATTTGTAATCCAGGTTGTATAAGGGTAAAGCTTAGCTACCCACATTTATCTTTTCGGGTTTTTGCGGTGGAACCCGACCACAAAAAGGCCTCTTATTCTTTTGTGCTAGCTTTATAAATTATTTGATGTTTGTTTAATTTGTGCAATAAGATGGCATGCTTTTCTAGTTTTTTCTGCTTTGATGAATGGCCTGGATGCGATTAGGCTCTTAGAAAAAAATAAAGTTTCTACCCAATTAATCAACTCAAAACTAAAAATTAACAACTCATAACCTCATCTAAAGCCTAGGGTATAAAATAAGATAAAATATTTAGCAACTCCTTAACTGGATGTTGTATGCATTCAAAACATGCATAAAAAGAATCTTGCTTCACTCTTACTTATGGAGGGCTTCCACCTTTGCTAGAAATTTGGCTTAACCTTTGAGAGCCATGGTGGAAACATACCTCCATCTTGCTAATTTTGGCCCATAATTTATTTTCTCATGCATTAAGAATATCAATTCTATATCCTGTCAAATCAATTATCCAAAAATGAAAATAAACTTAACAAAATTTGCATTAGACTAAGTCATGAGTTCATTCTCTACATGATCTATTCTCTTAGGGAGTGAGTTTAAGGACTTAGCCTCTTTTCTAAATAAATAACAACCTAGCTATCTTACAAAAGCATATGAATTTCCTACATGTACTTAAAATTATAGGAGGAGTTAGTTTGTGGCCAACCCCAAGTGATTGTAAGTCCAAACAGTCGGGTGTTTTATCCTCTCTTGTGGAGGTAAATCATATACCCATTTTCTCCTTAAATTTAGGTCATGATTTGGCCCTCGCCAAAGCTCCCTAGATTTAGGATCCAAGGTTGCTTCTCCCCTTTGCAGGCTACAAGCATAAATCAACACCTCTTAGGCATTTTCACGATCTTGTGTCATGGAATCGTAAGCTCCAGATTTCTAATAAAAATTCAACTCAAATAAACAATTCTCCTTAATTTTAAAAAAGTAAAGCCCAACCATAGGATAGTTTGGGATGCTTACTAGGCTTCTTAGTATCATGAGCATCCCCTACTATCACCTCTTGGTTTCGATAATAACTCCCTTCTGTTGAATCCCACTTGATCTTTCAAAAATAATCAATTGATTGATAGTCCTATCTTTTAAAATATTTGGAGATAGTGACCATTTATCTTAATCGAGAGTATTCTTAAGGAATCTCATTCATTTAGATGTAATTAACTATGAGGGCTTGCCTCCATAGGGAACTTAACGAACCTGGTTTAAAATAAACCCTGCTTTACTTTTTCATGTAAAGTAGGGGAAGAATCTCTGGTACATGAGAAGACCCATTATCCTTAGGAGTCCTTATTAGGTGATTAGGTCCATTATAGGATTCTGACTTCTATCTTTCTAGACAGTATACTATTCCTCAATGTCATACCCGTTCACCATAATAAAAACATCTATGGATCTATGCGGTGTCCAAACAAAAAGTATATTTCCATCTTCATTTTATCTACATAGATTGATGATGGAAGTATATAAGGAATATTTTACCACTAATTTTTCTTACTCTTTCAAGAGGTAGGTAGTTGGAAAAATCTTCAAGAATCTCTTGAAGAAGCTTGATTTCCAGCTACCCGATCCTTAGAGGCTGGAGGAAGTGGGCAAGAGAAATGATCCTAGCTATTGCCCCTACCACTGCATATTAGGCCATGTCTTAGAGGATTGCATCACTTTCAAGGACTAGCTTGAGCATAGCTACAAGTTAGGAGCCATAATTATCCCTAAGGAATATCTATTAGAACAACCATTTGATTACATTAGAGTAATCCTTGAGAAAATTTATGATCCTGGGGATACTTATGATCCTCTTAAGAACAAAGATAGTTGGGATATTTTCTTATCCTAAACCTCTAAGAAAATTATCTCTAAAATCAAGAAACTTTCTCTATAGGTGCCTCAAGCAACTCAAACCTCCAATACCAAGGAAGGTTTTCTAGTTATGAAGGATTATTTAGGGAGGGTGGAAGCCTAGTAGCAGTAGCAGCCTACCACACTTGCTTGGGATAGATCTATAGCGCAACCACCATCCGAGTCTAGCACTCCTTCCACCATTGTAGCTACTATCACCTCTACTAGCTCTTCTTCTACTGGCAGGAGCATATTATCCATGGATGAGGGCACCAAACCCCTCACTCTGCTTACTTTACTTGATTTTTATCATGTACATCCACCCAAATTAAAGAAATTAATGAAGAAAGCTGATTCCACTTACATTCTTTATACTTCTGATGCTCCTAATTTTATTCTTATTGAAAGCTCTTCGAGTTAAAAATAATAATAGTAGCACAAATAATTTTGATCCTCTCCTCTTTGATTCAGAATCAGTTCAATCAGTCAGGTTCACCTCTCGAGATTAACTTGGAGTCATCTGACTCTAAGGATCCTTTAGTAGAAGGTGTTGGTATACCCGATGAGCGGGTAGAACTTTCCACTAACTCATCATTTTAAGAAGTCATTGAAGTCAACCTATGCAGTGGAAAAGTTCTACCTCCTACAATAGCACCTTAGGATAAGAGTAAACATGTCATAGGTTCTAGTGAACAAATGGTCCCCCCACAAGATGCTCCACCTATGGATATGCTTGTAGAGGACCAACCCAGAGTTGATTACAATGTCCTAGCTCATCTTAAAAAGTTTCCAGATGCCCTTATCATATCCAAAGATATGAGGGAATCTCTAGTCAAAGCTTTGCTCGACCTAAATATATGCTTAGCTCGATTGACCGCTACTAGAGAGAAAGCACACTACTCAAATGACATCTTAGGAGTTACATTCAATGATGAAGGCCTACTTCTAGGGATGATTAAGTGCAACTGTCCTCTCTATATTATAATGGATGTTAATAGATTCAGGCTATCTAGAGTTTTGGTTGACTTGGGTACATCAGTCAACATTATGGGTCTAAGAGCCCTTGCTTACTTGAGGATTGATATGTCTAAACTCCAAAGGAGAGGGTGATGTTGAAAGGATTCAATAAACAAGGTGAGAGGGCCTTAAGCTCTATAGTGTTGTCACTAGAGTTAGATGATTAGAAGACTGAAGTCAAGTTTCACAAAATAGACTCAGATACATCTTTCAATGCTTTGCTTGGGAGACCATGGATACATGAGAACAACATGGTTTCATCCTCTTTACATCAGTGCATCAAGTTCATGAGAGGTTGAATTGAGTATTAATTCAAATGAGATCTCAAGCCCATTTTGGTTCATGAGGTTTGGATACATGAGAATGCAGCCTACTACCTCCCCCAAAACCAAAAAGTCTATTCTCACAAAGTTAGTCAAAATCTCATATGAGAGAAAAAGAAAAAAAAAAAGAAAACCAAAATGAAATTGAAAAGAAAAGGGTGCGAGAAATAGACTCAGGAGATGAACTAGAGCCTGAGATTAGATTCCACCCACAATTCATTACTCCATTTGAATAAGTAGGGGGGATGACCTGACCTCCACCAGGATGAGGAAGAGGCAAGTCCAGAGGCAATCTTAGGGTGGAAGACTATCATACCTACCACCCACCAGAAGATTCATCCTAGCTATGAGGAGTGCGCCTGCTATGCATATTGACTTAAAATCTAATTTACAGGAAGAGTCATATATGGTTAGTACACCAGCCAGCTCTTCCTAACAGCATATCCTGTCGGAGGTGACACTCAAGCCAGACAGTGATGAAGACTAGATTCCTAAGCAAAGCATAAATGTATCCAAGTTATCTCTATGTGAAACAATTAGGCACCACTTGGGAACCTTAGCTCTACTCCACTTTCCTCATAAAAAGTTATGGGTTTGGTAGTTAAGGAAGTCCCTAAATCATCCACAGCTATAAGGATTCAGAGGTTCTATCCTGGAGCATCATCCTCAAGTCAAGAAGTTGATGTAGAACTTGTGGATGATTCATAAATATTTAATAGAATTACCTTTTGATTGGTACTCCTCTTGTGTTCATAATTTAGCAAAGAAATGATTAATTTCACATGCATGGTCCAAGCATAGGTTGGATTATTTTGAAAAGATATGGAACAACAAATGAAAAAGCTCTCAATCAAGACCAGGACTAAGCTTTGGCATCATAGGCCCAGTCGATGATGATGATTACTGCCTAGTCATCACCAATTATTTCAAATCTGATAGGTTCTTTTCAAATCACAATAACTTATATAAGGAGGTGTGCTTAGAAACCTCAAATGACCTAGATGGTTTCCAAGTCAAAGATACACCACCAAAATTCAAAGAAGAAATCAAGTGAAGGATCGATGAACTGAAAGAAATCGACCTAGGAACTAAAGAAGATCCACACCCGACATACATCAATTCCTTGTTGAACGTAATTGAAACAAATGACTTAGTTATGCTACTAAATGAATTTAAGGACTGCTTTCCATGGAGTTATGAAGAGATGTCTAGATTGGCTCTTGATGTAATAGTACATAAGCTAGCAATACAACCTGATGCTAACCCTATCAAGCAAGCTCATAGATGCAAGTAATTAGACATTGAACAACATGTCATTTCTAAAGTCAAGAAATTGATCGATCTTGATTTCATTCGAGAGAAAAAATACACCACCTGGTTGGCTAGTATCATCCCAGTTAAGAAGAAGAATGGCCAAATTCTCATATGCGTTGATTTTAGGGATCTCAATATGGCATGTTCGAAAGATGAATTTCTATTACCAATACCAGAACTGATGGTGGACATTGCATCATCTCATGTAGTCTTCTCATTCATGGATGGCTCATCTACATACAACCAAATAAAGGTGGCCCCTCAAGATGAGAATAATACTGCCTTTAAAACCTAGATCAGAAACTATTGTTATAAGGTCATTCCTTTCAACCTTGAAAATGTCGGTGCCACATACCAGCGGGCCATGACTCAAATCTTTGATGAACTCATTCATCATCAAGTCGAATGCTATGTCAATGATCTCGTGGTTAAAAGTAAATAAAAGGAAGACTATCTCTTCGACTTGAGAGTTATTTTTGAACAATTAAGATAATATAACCTTAAAATGAATCCATTGAAGTGTGCATTCAGAGTAACTTCAGAGAGATTCCTTGGGTTTGTTGTCTAACATCGTGGAATCAAAATTGATTCGAAAAAGATTAAATCAATATTAGGAATGCCACCACCTAAATTTCTAGGTCAACTTATATCATTTTAAGGATGGTTAGCATTTATAAGATGCTTTATATCTAACCTATCAGGAAGATGCTAGCAATTTTCAGAACTTGTCAAGAAGGATGATAAGTTCAAGTGGGATGATAAGTGCCAGCATGCATTTGAAGATGTCAAGAAATACCTAATGATGCTACTAGTTTTAGTAGCCCCTATATGTGGCAAACCTTTGATGCTCTATACTACTACATTAGATGACTCTCTTGGCACTTTATTGGCCCAAGCCAATAATGAAGGGAAAGAGAATGTGCTCTACTACCTCAGCCGTCATATAATTCCTGCTGAAGGAAACTATCCACCCATTGAGAAGCATTGCCTAGCTTTAATCTTTGCTTCTTAAAGCTACGATATTATATGCTTTCTCATAAAGTGAACTTGATTTTTAGAATCAACCCACTGCAATATCTCATGAAACGGTCAACATTGTCTAGACGGTTGGCACATTGGTCCATGATTCCATCATAGTTTGATATCACTTTCGTTCCTCTCTGTGTAATGAAAGGACAAGCACTCACAGATTTCTTAGCAGCACACCCACTTCCTGTTGATTCTCCACTTAGTGATGATCTCCCCGATGAACAAATCATGAACATAGGGGATACCAACATTTGCTACTGGGAGATGTACTTTGATGGTGTAGCTTCCTCTCGAAGAGGAGAAGAACCACAATCTACTCTTCAAGGAAAGGTATGGGTAGGATAGTTCTCCTAACTCCAGACTAAGATATGATAAGATTCTCATACCATCTATCCGATCCTTACACCAATAATGAAGCTGAATATGAGGCTCTGATTGTCAGTCTAGAGTTAGCCATTTTGCTATGCATCCAGAACATCAACATCTTTGAGGATTCTCAACTAATGGTCAACCAAATCACCGAGTCACATAAGGTTCTAAAGCCTAGACTCCATCACTACCATAACTACACCATGGAGTTGTTGGCCTAGATCCCATAAGTGACCATCTACAAGATTGCCCGAGGAGAAAATGTCATAGTAGATGTTTTAGCTAAGCTTGCCAAGGAATTGACATGTCTGAAAGATGAGTCCATATCAATAGAGGTTTAAAATAAGCAAGTCCTACCTCTTTTCAATATTGAACTCATCAAAAAATATTCTCTTGAAGGGGAGGTTGCCATTTCCAAAAAGGTCAAGGAGCTAGATTGGAGGCAACCATTCATTGAGTACCTAAATAAAGGTAAACTACCTCAAGAGAAGTCACAAGCACATCAGATGAAGCAAAGGGCACTTTCCTATGCCCTCGTAGATGATATTTTATACCAGTGGTTCTTCGATTATATGTGATTACATTGCTTAGACAAGTACGAAGCCCATAAGATCATTATTGAGGTGCATTCGGGATTATGCGGAGCTCAGCAATCAAGTCCCAAGATGAAAATGAAAATCAAAAGACTCGGATATTATAGGTCATCGATGATTACAGATTGCATGGATGTGGCTAGGTGATTCCATCAAAGTTAAGTACACAGAGTGGTCCTACATCAACCGCCAGACATTCTAAATCCCTGGATATGATTAGTCTCTTAGGTAAAAATAAGTTTTCTACCCCAACTACAACTCATAACTAAAATTTTCTATAACTCATAACCTCACATAAAGCCTAGACATTAAATCAAGATAATTAAAAGATTTAGCAACCTCTTAGCTAAATGTTGTATGCTTGATATCATGCATTCATATTGCTTCACTCTTGTTAAGAGAGGGTTTCCATCCTTTTACGATAGGGAAAGACTTGACCTTGAGAGTCTCCTCTATGGTGAAAAACACCTCTTTCCTGTTGATTTATACCATAATCTATTTCTATCATGTATATAGCCATATGTAATCCTATAGCCTATGTTAAAATGAAGTGTCAAATATAAATAAAATTTGAAAAGATTTTTCATTAGATTTAGTCATTATTCATACCACTCATGCTCTAGTCACTTAGGGAGTGGGTTTAAGGACTTTAATTTCTTTCTAAATAATAACAGCCTAACTAATCTTACAAAATCATATGAATTTCTATATGGTTTTAAAATATAGGAGGAGTTAGCTGGCTGCCACTCCAGTCAATTATAAGTCCAGCAGTCGGGTGATTTACTCTCTCTTGTGGAGTTAAACCTTATACCCATCATCGCTTAGATTTAGGTGGTGCTTTAGGTCTTGCTAACACTCCCTAGATTTAGGATCTGAGGTTGTTATTTCTTTGGCTACAAGCATAAGTCCTCACCTCTTAGGCATTTCCCTAACCTTGTGTTGATGGATTATCAGCCCTAATAATCTAATAAAATTTCAACTCAAACAAAATATTTCTCTTCACTTTCAAAATTATATAGCACAACCATATGATAGATTGTAATGCTCACTAGGCTTTCTGGTATCATGAGTGTTCCTTACCTTTTCCCTTTGACTTCCAAAAATAAGTCTTCTCCTTGATCTTTCCCACTTGATTTTTTAATATAATCAATTTATTGATAGTCTTACCCTTGAAATCTTTGGAGATAATAATTGCCAACTTTAATCGAGAGTATTTTTAAGGAATTCATGTTCCTTAGGATGTAATTAACTATGGGGGCTTGCCCCAGAGAACTTTAGAGCCGGGTTTAATAAAAACCCTACTTTTTTCATTCATATAAAGTAGGAGAAAAATATCTGGTATATTCAAAGACTCATCATGCCTTAGGAGTCCTTATTAGGTGATTAGGTCATTGAAGGGTGATGTCTCTATCTTTTGATATATTACATCATACCTCAATGTCATACCTAGTCGCTTCAATAAGTACACCCTCAGATCTGCGTGGTATATACCTTAGATCATCCTTGGTGCACTCCTGCAGATGATGATGCTGGTAGATTGCATAGGAAAGTAACAGAAAGCACCTCCATGCATAAAAAGGATATTAAGCATATGGTAGAGTAGTAGGTGAGGGAAGCGATGGCATAAGCCAGTGGAACTCATCTATTCCAAAGAGTAGACCATACCCGGAGGAATTTGATGTACTTCAATACCCCAAGGGTTATGTGCCACCTTCTTAGGTGATTAGGTCCATTGAAGGGTGATGTCTCTATCTTTCGATATATTGCATCATACCCATGTCATACATGTCTTTAATAAACCCCTAACCTGCATGGTATATACCTTAGATCATCCTTGGTGCACTCCAGATGATGATGCTGGTAGATTGCATAGGAAAGTAACAGATAGTACCTCCATGCATAAAAAGGATATTAAGCATATGGTAGAGTAGTAGGTGAGAGAAGCGATGGCATAAGCCAAGGGAGCTCATCTATTCCAAAGGGTAGACCATACCCGGAGGAATTCAATGTACTTCAATACCCCAAGGGTTTTGTGCCACCTTCCTTCAAGATCTTTGATGGCAGTGGGAACCTGCATTAGCATATTACAAATTTTAGAGCCAACTGTTGCAACACTGGTGGCAGTGATGTGCTCCTGTTCAGACCCTTTGTCAGTAGCTTAGCAAGGGTTGCATTTGATTGATATGCTGAATTGCCCAACGATTCAGTGGGGACATTGCTGAGTTTGAGCATCTCTTCATAAAGAGGTTTGCTGGAGCTCAACAAAAAGTGATGATAGGCAACCTCATTGTAGCAAAGCAAAATCTTAATAAGTTTTTTATAGATTATATCCTCAGGTGCTAGAACTTGAGCATGAAATATGAGTGGCAGCTATCCGAATAGCATGCCATTGAGATTCTTCTCAAGAATCTCCATGGCCTAGTATCCTTCAAGCTTAAGGGATTTACAATTAAGATATTTGAGAAAATAATCAACAAGACATCTAGCCTGCAAGAGGAAGCCAAATTTTTTCCCTTTCCTGGCCAATCATTTCAACCCAACCCATAGAAGGTGTTCAAGAAGAAGCCAAAGATAGTTGTGCATGAATAGAGGGAAGAGTCCGTGAGTCGGTGAGAGACAGCCTCCTTCGCCAGCTCCTCTACCACCACCTCGGCCATCATATCAGCTACCACATTGGCCATTTCCACCACCCTAATACAACTGGAGGTTGTTAGGAAAATCTTTAAGAATCTCTTAAAGAAATCTAACTTTCAGTTACTAGAGCCCAAGAGGCCGAAGGAATGCTTATTAGAACAACCATCCAGTTCTATTAGAGTAATTCTCGAGGATACTTGCGATCCTCTTAAGACAAAAGAAGTTTAGGATATTATCTTATCCAAAACCTCTAAAAAAGTTATTTTTAAGATCATGAAACTCTCTTTACAGGGGCCTAAGGCAGCTCAAACCTCTAATATCAAGGAAAGTCTATGAGTTGCCCAAGACAACTTCAAGAAGGTGACAGCCCAGTAGCAGCAACAGCAGCTCACCATACTTTCCCGGGATAGCCCAGTAGCACAACCACCATCCAAGTCTAGCACTCCATTCATCATTGCAGCTACTTCTTCTGCTAGCTCCTCTTCTACTGGTAGGAATGTTGTATCAGTGGACAAGGATATTAAATCCCTTACCCCAATTACTTTGTTGGATTTCTAACATGTACCTCCACCGAAAAAGAAATCAATAAAGAAAGCAAATTTTACTTACATCTTGTTCACTTCTGATACTCTTAATTTTATTCTTGTTGAAAACTCTCCAACTCTAGAAAATAACATTAGCCCTAGTCATTCTGATCCTCTCTCTTTTGATTCAAAATCAAACTTTCCTTTTCTGACTCAATCAGGTTCAACTCTTAAGATTGACTTGGAGTCGACTAACTTTGAGGATCCCATAGGAGAAGCTGTAGGTATACCTGATGAGAAGGTAGAACTTTTCACAAGTTCATCATTCCATGAAAGTCACACAAATCAACCTGCGCAGTAGCAAAGTTCTACCTCCTAGGGTAGCACCTCAGGATAAGGGTAAATAAGTCATTGGTTCTAGTGAATAGATAGCCCCTCTATAGAATGCTCCACCTATGGATATGCTTGTGAGGACCAAGTCAGAGTTGATTATAATATCCTAGCTCATCTTAGAAAGTTGACAACTAAGTTAAGCATATATGATGCCCTCATCTTATCCAAAGAGATAAGAGAATCTTTAATCAAGGCTATACTTGATCTAAAGATATGCTTAGCTTAGCTAACCACTATAGAGAAGGAGGCACACAGCTTGAAGGACATCTTAAGAGTTACATTCAGTGGTGAAGACCTACTTCTAGGAATGACTGAGCACAGTGACCCCCTTTATATTACAGTCGATATTGACAGATATAGGCTATCCAGAGTTTTGGTTGACCAGGGTGCATCAATAAATATTATGAGTCTAAGAACCCTTGTCTACTTGAGAATTGACATCACCAAACTCTAAAATGAAAGTATGATGTTGAAAGGATTCAATGAACAAGGCAAGAGGGCCTTAGGCTCTATAATGCTGCCATTAGAGATAGATGATTGGTAAACTGTATCCAAGTTTCATATCATAGACTTGGATACATGTTTTAATGCTTTGCTTGGGTTAAACCCACATACTTGGTCAAAGCATAAGTCAAACTATTTCAAAAGAATATAGAAGAACAAATGCAAAAGCTCTCAATCAAGATTAGGATTAGGATACAGTACAGTGGGTCCAATCGATGATGACGATTACTACTTAGTCATCACAAATCATTTAGAATCTCATAGGATCTTTTCAAATCATTTTAACTCACATGAGGAGGTGTGTTTAAAAACTTCATATACTCTAAATGATTTTGAAGTCAAAGATGCACCGACAAAATTTTAAGAGAAGATCAGATCAACCATCGACGAGCTCAAAGAAATCAAGTTAGGAACTGAAGAAAATTTACGTCCGACATACATCAATTCTTTATTGAATGATACTAAAACTGATGACTTAATTAGGCTATTGACTAGATTTAAGGACTACTTCACATGGGGTTATGAAGAAATGCTAGGTTTATTGCTAACATAGCAGTCCACAAATTAGCAATAGAACCTAGTGCTAACCTTATCAAGCAAGCTCCTATACACATGCAATTAGACATCGAACAACAGGTCATTTCTGAAGTCCAAAACTAATTGATGTTGGCTTCATCAAAGAAGAAAATATCCTACTTGGTTAGCCAGTGTCATTCTAGTTAGGAAAAAGAATGGCCAAATTAGCATATACGTCAATTTTAGGGATCTGAATAAGGCATGTACAAAACATGAATTTCCACTACCAATACCAGAACTGATGGTGGGCATTACCTCATCTCATGTAGTCTTCTCTTTCATGGATGGATCATCTGGTTATAACCAAATAAAGATGGCCCCTGAAGTTGAAAGAAACACTACATTTCAAACCTTGATCGAAATCTTTTGTTATAGGGTCATGCCTTTCGGCCTTAAAAATGATGGTTCTACGTACCAACGGGCCATGACTCAGATCTTCAAAGAACTTATTCATCATTAGGTTGAATGTTATGTTGATGATTTGTAGTCAAAAGCAAAGAAAAGGAAGACCATTTCTTTGGATTGAGAGTAGTTTTCAACGGTTAAGATAATTTAACCATAAAATGAATCCCCTGAAGTGAGCATTCGGAGTAGCTTCAGAGAAATTTTTTTAATTTGTTGTCTGACATCATGGAATAGAAATCGATCTGGAGAAAATCAAGGTGATATTAAAATACCACCCTTAAAAGTCTAACTCAACTCAGATCATTTCAAGGGCAGTTGGCATATCTAAGACGCTTCATTTCCAATCTGTTAGAAAGATGCCAACCATTTTCAGCACTTGTCAAAAAGGATGCCAAGTTTAAGTCGGATAATAAGTGTCAACATGCCTTCGAAGACATCAAGCACTACCTGATGACACCACCAGTTCTAGCATCCCCTATCTCTGGCTAGCCATTGATCCTCTATACTACTGCATTAGATGACTCCCTTAGCACTTTGATGGCCCAAGCCAAAGATGAAGGAAAAGAGAACACACTCGACTATCTCATCTGTCATCTAATCCCTGCTGAGGCAAATTATCCACCCATTGAAAAGCATTTCCTAGCATTAATCTTTGCATACCAAAAGTTACAGCATTACATGCTTTCTCATAAGGGGAACTTGATCTCTAGGATCAACCCACTACAATATCTCATGACACGGTCGATGCTATCTAGATGGTTAGTGCGATGGTCCATGATTTTATCATAGTTTGACATTACTTACATATCCCTCCATGTAGTGAAAGGATAAGCACTAGCAGATTTCTTAGCAGCACACCCACTTCTTCCTGATTCCCTGCTTAGTGATTACCTCCCCGATGAACAAATCATGAACTTACGGGACACTAGCACTGGGAGATGTATTTTGATGGTGCAGCTTCCTTTCAAAAGGGATAAGAACCATGATTTAGTTTCCCAAGAAAGGCCAAGGTAGGAATAGTTCTCCTAAATCTAGACCGCTATGTGATGAGATTCTCATATCATCTGCCTAATCCATGCACCAACAATGAAGCTGAATATAAGGCTCTAATTGCTAGTCTAGAGTTAGTCATTACTCTAATCATTCAGAATATCAACATCTTTGGAGATTCTCGATTAGTCATCAACCAAAATGTTGGGTCCTATAAGGTTCTAAGTACACTATGGAGTTGTTGGCCCAAATCCCAAAGGTTACCATTTATAAGATTCTTTGAGGAGAGAATGCCATAGCAGATGCTTTAGCCAAGCTCTCTAAGGAGTTGGCATATTTAAAAGATGAGTCCATAGCAATAAGGGTCCAAAATAGATAATTTTTAATCCTTATTGATGTTGAACTCATCAAGAGTCTCTCTTTAAGGGGAGGTTACAATTTCCAAAAGGGACGATGAGTCAGATTGGAGGCAACCATTCATAGATTATCTAAATATAGGCAAACCACCTCAAGAAAAGTCATTAGTACATCAGGTGAAGCAAAGAGCACTTTCCTATGCCCTTATGGATGGCACCTTATACCGATGGTCCTTCAATCATATGTGGTTAAATTGTTTAGAAAAATATGAAGCCCATAAGATCATGACCAAGGTACACTCAGGTCTATATGGAGTGCATCAATCCAGTCCAAAGATGAAATCCAAGCTCAAAAGACTAGGATACTACTGGTCGTCGATGATCATAGACTGCATGGATGTAGCTAGGCAATGCCACCAATGTCAGGTGCATGGTGTGGTCCTACACCAACGACCCAACATTCTACACCCTACATTAGCCTCATGGCCATTTAAGTGTTGGGGTATAGACATAGTGGGTCCGATAGATCCTCCTTCTTCCAAGGGTCATCGGTTCATCCTAACTACCACCAACTACTTTTACAAGTCAGCGAAGGCAATCCAACTCAGAGAGGTCATAATTCATCATATGCTCTAGTTTTTCAGTAACTAAATCATATATATGTTCAGCGTGCCTCGATGAATTATATTTGATAATGGTACTACATTCAAGAGCACCAAGATCAACAGCTTTGCTCAAAGACACAGCATAGATTGGAGTATTCTACCATCTACTACCCAAGGGAAAATGGTTTGGCATAAGCTTTCAATAAAACTCTCAACCATATATTAAAGAAGACACTCGATGACAATAAGCAAAGTTGGCATGAGTAGTTAGTTGAAGCCTTGTGGGCTTATCGCACCACATATAAACTCCAACTCAATCGACCACTTTCTTCTTAGTGTATGGGTCCGAATCCATTCCACCACTAGAAGTCCAACTCCCACCACTAAGGATAGATGTGGGTAGCAAGATCTCAACGGAGCAGAATGTCAATTTGAAGTTAGATAAGCTCAAAGGTTTGGAGGAGAGATGCCTACGGGCATGCTAGAACCTCGAGTTGTACAAAGCCAAAATTATTCAAGCTCACAACAAGTTGATCAGTCCTAGAGCATTTCAAGTAGGAGAGCTTATTTTAGTTCTAAGGAGACCAATTGTTACCTATCACAAGATGGGAGGCAAGTTTGAACCCACGTGAGAAGGCCTGTTTGCTATAGAGAAGGCCTACTAAGGAGGATCTTATTAGCTCATAAATCATAAGAGAGACTGCCCGATGCTTCCAATCAACGAGCTCTACCTATAAAAATATTATCCATAAATCTTGTTTGAAAATAATTATCAATGAAATTTCATCTCAAATTCCATCTCTTCCATTTTGAAAACATCTTTGCTTGCGAATCCACCACGATGTGTTTAGGGTAGGTGTAAGGAACCCGAGTGACGTCCTATTCTTTATCAACACAACAGAAACTACACACAACCACATACAAAACAAACACATCTCTTCTATGTCGGGCTACTTTAAGTTGGGATAAAGCTCCTAGTGGAACTCACTCAGTAGCTGCTCTAGGTCGAGCTGACATGCCATCCTGCTAGTCTGTCACCCCAGTGGTTCCTTCTTTGGAGGATGTAAGTCTACTATGTTTTCTTTTTGACATGACCATTGCAAATTGATGAGTGCCTTGTTAGTTTGGTAGGCCGCATGCCTAGTGCTACCCCATGTTTTTATTTAAAAGATACAAGTCTACACACTTTCTTTTTAAACTAGCCATCATGCACTGGCTGAGTCGAGTATATTTGAAGCTTAGGATAAGTCCCCCAATGGCCCATTTCCTCCTGACTACTTCAAGTCTGGGTCTAGTCCTTATACGAGACTTCCTGCTTAGTAGTTGCTTTAGATCGTATAGCATCTGTCCAGCCGATAACAGACTATCTCAATGATCATTTTTATTTGTGAAGATGTAAGTCTACAAGCCTTCTTCTCAGATTGATCATCACACATCGACGGGCACCTTAGGTTGGTTGGTCCTCACTATGCTGATAGTGATCCCCCCCGGTAGATACACCACTCATGGCAGATGTAAGTCTACAAGCTTTCTCCTTAAGTTGGCCACAGTACACCTATAGGCTTTCTTTTACAAGGTCTAGGATAAAACCCCTAGCGGCACCTCCCTTGTGGGCACCCTATTTAGATCACGTCCCTTGCAATCCCATTTAGACACTACCCGGGTGTTGACCTCACTTTTGGAGTAAGCTCTCAACTTCATCATTATATATCTAGGACTCTTGTAGACACTAAGAGCTATTTAGTCTTAAGGCACTTCTAGTGATTAGGTGAACACTTAACCTAAGCCTAGAGATTTGGAAGGGTTAGCCATAGGAAGAGGTTATGCCTTAGGGATTTAGGAAGACTTTCCTACCCTATAACCTTAAACCCAATCCTTGCTTCCTTCTTCCAAACCAAACCTCAAATTCAAATCCAAGATCATAAATCCAATCCCAAATTAAATAATTGAAACCCATGAGTAATTTCAAATTTCAAATCCCTTCCTAAGCCCTTTGATTTTATCTTATGGACTTAGCCATAACCAAATTCAAATCAACCTCAATTCAATTGATTTTTTTCAATTATCAAATTCAATCTCAAATCAAATCCAACTCTAAATGATTGAAAATCATGATTAAATTCAAACACCAAAATCCCATCCTAAGCCATATGAACCACCTTCATATGCTTAGCCAAAACCCCTTTCAAACCAAATCAAATTTGGTTGATTTCTTTATAAATCAATCATTCCTTCATTTCTATTCATAAATATTAATGAAATCGAAATTCAAACCATTCAAATCAAATCAAACTAAATCAAACCAAATCAAAACCTTTCTTAAGCCATATGGACCCACCTCCATAAGTCTAACCAAATCTCAATCCAAATCAAACCAAATTAAATTGATTTCTTTATAAATCAATCATTCCTTCATTTATATTCATAAATATAAATGAAGTCTACCCTCCAATGAAAAAATAACTCAAACCAAATCAATTCCCTACTTAAATCCTTTTGACCTACATCGCTCAACTTGGTCAAATTTGCTTCCAAATCACACCAACAAGTGATTTTCTCATGAATAATTTATATCTTCATTTATATTCACAAATTTAAATGAAATATAAATCCAAAAAAAAACCAAACCCAAGTCAAATTTTTAATTTTATCTCTTTTAGCCAATTTCCTGAACTTGGCTAAATGATACCCAAATTAATTGAAAACCCATGGATTTCCTCATGATTCAATCATTGTTCCAAATATAAACACAAACTACAATTATCAAACCAAATCCAAGCTAACCCAAGTCAAACCCAAGTTAGCCCTTTTTGACTTGAAATTATCATATGAACCAAAATTCATTTAACTCCAAACCAATTGCAAATGGATCTATATCTTCATCCTTGGGTCATATGTGAGTTTAACTAAACTTGAATCAAGCCATGATCAAGCCAATTGACCCATTTAGGTCAAATTGACCCAAAGTTATCTAAAAGTCCTTTTTGGGCCAAGTTCTAATCTGACCCAAATTGGATTGAACTAAGCCCTTTCAAACCTCATATCATGATCAACAATCATCCTAAGGTGGTCAACTACCTTGAATCGGGTCAAACCAAGTCAACTTAGTCCTTTGACCAAGTTAACCTTTAGCCCAAATGAAACCTAAACTAGCCAAAACCCACCATATACCAAATTGATTGAAACCATTGACTCAAACCCACTCATGATCAATGAATGAACATGACCAAACCACCAATTGATCCAAACCAAGTCCAATTGGCCACTTGACCTAAGTTGACCCAAATTGGCCTAAAAAAGCCAAAAAGGGTTAAATCATGATTTGATCCAAATTTATTGCAACCAATGATACAAATTCATTACAAATTACTTCTTGAACTTGACCAAAGCCATGATTGAGCCCAATTTGACCAATTGGTCAACTTGACCCAACATAGCCCAAATTGGCCTAAAAGATCAAAGTGGCCAAAATTCAAATTAAATCCAAATTAAACTAAACCAAAGCCTACAGTTACTTTCAATCAACCAATTTAACTTGACTCAATACCCAACCCAATTTGGCCAAATTGGTCAAATTGGTCAACTTGACCCATTTGACCCTTTTCAATCCAAATGAGTCAAATTCAAACCTAAGTCAAATTAATTAAAACCAATTGAACCAAAATATCCCAAATCATCATATGAACCGAACCCAAGCCTTGGTTTGACCCAATTTCACTAATTTTTCAACCCAACCCGACCCAAAATGAACCCATATGACCAATTTGAGCCAAACCACTCAAAGCCACCTTATGGGACCCCAAAAGCTGACCAAACCCAATCCACATCAACCATAAATCACTCCCAAACCAGCTTAACTCCAAGTGGGACCCAATCCAAGGGAATTGACCAATGTGCAATGCCCTTTGCATAGGCTTATTGCCATAAATGGAAAAGTCCACTTTGCCTTTCCCATAGTATCCCTCCACTTGCCAAATGAGGCATTCCAAGATATCTTAGCTCACTCTACACACCTAGCACTTTCCATGGACCAAAGGAAATCTCTTCCCTTTCTCCCTCTCATGGTTCAACCCAACATGGACACAAGGAGGAGATAATCACCCACCATCTGGCCAAATCCTCCCTTGGGCTGCCTAAGATGGCTTTGGACACTCATGGCAAGCCACATGGCACTGATAGCATCAACTCTAATAGGCCAGTGATGGAGAATTGGTTGAATTTCTTGAAATGATCCCATTCATCCATCACATGCAATCTTGGGGTATACTCCCTCAATTCGAGTGGCAAACATCAAAATTCGCATTAGAAAACTTCCCTAAGCATTTTCGAAACTCCTCAGAGCTCTCCTAAGTCCTCCTCGAGCTTCCTCGACAGCCTTTCCTCTTTCGTGAGCAAAGCCTAAATAAGGCACCCCCTTCTCGTGCAATACTCCTCCTCCATTTGATCAAATACCAATTCCTCACACCCGCACCATCCTCAAACTTCATCGAAGCCAACTGAATCATCCTTGAGCCTTCCTGACCACCGAAGACTGGAGTTTGATTGAAGCTGAGGCTCTTACATGTGTGGCTTGATCGACCGAGCATCTTACACCAAATCAAACCTGAATCTTCTCAATAGGGCTTTGACTCTACTAGATGAAGTTACCTCCGTCAATCCCACTATCAGGCATTAGCTCTGGTGAGGTAATTTTACAAAATTGAGCTCCCTAGTGAAAATAGGTTGTTCCTTTGTGAAGTGAATGTGCATTTGAGTGAATCTTAGCTGTTGGATGTGTGTGTTTCCCATCCCCGAAGGTGTGGGATGATTTTGGAGGCAATCTGATCCATCTTATGCCACTCATGAAGAAGGAAGATCATGGGTCGTCTGTTCCACTTGATCAAAATGGATGGCCATGATCAAATCACACATTAAATCCTCTAATTTCTCCTTTAAATTGTGGATCAAATCATGGTCGTCCGATCTTATATCAAACGGTTGATGGAGATAGTGAATCCGCCACAATCCAAGTCAGCAGCGGATGTGACAAATTAAATAGCCAATCCTGTCACGCCATGTGGAAAGCATTCCGCGTAAGCTGCCACATGACCCGATGGGATTAAGGCTTTAATTAGGCTTAATTAATCTATTTTTTAAGACTAAACCTTCTAAAAATCATAACAAATCCTAGAAAAATCTAAAAAAATACAAATAAGGGTTTATTTTGAAGATATTCCAGAGTAGAATCTTTAAAAATTATTATTTATTAATTTAAAACAATAATTTTGGCTTTATTAAGATTTAATTAAAAATATAATTTATTTAATTACTCCTTAATTAAGCACCTAATTAATCTCAAACTTTCGATGGATGTTTAGGGGGATGACCTCTACCTCCACTATTTTTTCAGATTTTATTAGTTTTCTAATTAACAAAACTAATTAATTAAGCCTTAATCACTCTCTTGATTTAATTAGAGATAATTAGTGAATGAATAGTGACTTAATTAATTATTTAAGCCTAAATACTTTTGTTGAACAAAAAGGGAGCTTAGGGAATATGATTGATATATTTTTTTCTAATTCATTTCCTTAAGTTTCCTTTACTTTTTGGGATCAAATTAATTAATGATTAATGAAGTAATTG
The DNA here is from genome assembly GCA_021442155.1 of Cymbidium sinense. NCBI lineage: Eukaryota > Viridiplantae > Streptophyta > Magnoliopsida > Asparagales > Orchidaceae > Cymbidium > Cymbidium sinense. The sequence continues at coordinate 101,737,725 of CM038229.1, forward strand.
AGTGCTTAATTAATTAATTAATCTTCAAGATAAAATCAGAGCTCAAGTGATCAAATGTAGGACATAGGGATTGAGATTAAGGCCTCTTTCTTGATCTCTTCCCTTAAATTAATTTCATTTCATTAATCGAACATGCTTAATGCTTAACCAAATGGATTAATGATCTTAATTAACTCAATCTAAAGTCCAATTCACACTTAACTTTGTTTAATCAATTTGGGTATCCCTTTGGGTGTTAATAATCTAAAGAGAGAGCTAATGAAATTATAGTTATCTCACATGTGTTAGAAAATAATAAAAGTAGTTAAGTGAGCTCCTTAGGCTTAATTAACTATTAATTATGAGCTAATTGCATTAGGCCCCTTTCATTTCATAGGAGCATTATCAGGTTACTTTTATGTAGTTGCATCTCATATTGGCTCATCATTATTTAGTTAATTAGCTTAAGGTGATGTAGGTAAGGGTTAATTAATGGACTTAATTCATACCTCAATCTAATTAAGAAATAAAATCAACTTAATTGCTCTTCATTAAACCAGATTAACTCATACATGGGGTATAGGATTAGGATTAGCAAACCTCTTTCACATTCCTTAACTAAAACCAAACATAAAGATCAAAAATGGCTTCAAGAAACTTTGGCTCGTCTTAAATGAGTATGTTTAGTATAATTGTCCTTAGTACTTAGTTAGATTGAATGAAATCACATGCTTATGCTATTTTATTTCCTTCCATTCATGCTAAAAATATTTTATGTAGCTTGTACTCATGCATTCATTTCTTTCAAATTAATCAAATAAAAAAATAATTTCCTTTATGTCAATTTGCTTGTGTTGGCTTAATTAAAAATATGTGTGGCTAGTATCACTATTAAATCTCAAATATATTTTCAAAAGTTTATTAATGAATGAACATACATATATATTATATCTTTAGTTATATATACATAGGAAATGCAAGTGAATATAAATCTAGTGTATGAAATAAAGTCTCTTCCTTATATTCCTATGTTGATTTGTATAAGTAAGAATGTTAGAGGGTATATTAGTCTGGGCATCCCAGGGATGCATAGCTTTAAGTAACCCTAAGGAGGTTCCTACCTTATTCCCTTGGTGCAAAACAATGATGATGTACCTGCTTGATTTCATTCTTATGCATTTTAACATTAGAATTTAGAAAAAAACTTGAGTCATTTACACACAAAAAATAAATCAATCAAATCAAAAAATACAATTTTTGCATGGCTTTCTACTCTTATAGTTGTTTATACATTCATATGTATCTAAAGATAGTGGGTATATTAGTCTGGAAATCCTAGGGACGCACGGCTTTAAGTAGCCCTAAGGAGGCTCCTACCTCATTCCCTTGGTGTACAATAATGGTGATGTACTTGCTTAAACTTTTATACATATGAATGTGTACTTAGCTAATGAATGAAAACCCCTTTTTTTTATTAAAAAAAATATGCATTCATACCTTATTTAATTTATTGAGATGATTAGTCATGTGATTTAAGGTTCTTTCCCTATGCTTTTACATAAGAATTCAGATGGAGGTTTAAATTAATATGACAAAATCATCCAACCAAATAAAGTATTAATTCTAAATACATTTACTCACATTCATCATTTAAGTGTGCTAAGATACAAATTACATGTATAGCTATGCTTAGGATTTAATCATATGCATGATATACATGGTGGAATGAAATGAACAAACATGTGTTATGTGATAGTAATCATTCCAATTAATCTTAAGATGCCTTTCTTATTAAATGAGTTTATTTAAAGCGAACCTAAATTTAGGACTAATTAAAACATGTAATAAGTTATTCACTAAAAGGAACTAATTAATTAACTTGCTTTAGATGTTACTTAAGGTAGGGATAAAAGAGAGTGATCCTTTCTTTCTTTCTCTTCATAACACTTAGTTGTTGAGTGTAGGTTAAGTGAAACAAAATAAAATATTAAGTAAAATTTGCAAATTAGTTAAACCATTTAAAGCGAAACCACCCTTCATAATTAATTCTCCTTCATACTTAGAAAATCTTAACTCTAAAGCCTAGTTATGACATACCACACAAGCCCTAACAAACACATTAGTTTATGTCATCACTTCTAGCTTTATGTTAGGGCGGTGTATGGTTTGATGTATGTTTTATTTTGTGATGTAATGTTTTAGACTGGATGTTAGGGTGTATGTTTCATAGATTGGATGTTAGGTCGTGATTAACTTAATCATATTTTTTGTAGGAGATTATGTTTAAGTGGCACTTAAAATAAATATAAATGCTCTCTTTTGGAGGCTGCTTAACCCCTAAGCACAATATACATTAGGACATGTGGACTTAGTTACCCATGTGCAGGGTTCTAAGTTCAAATTATTCATATAATTGCTTGGGTTATATGGTGTATTTAGCTAGCACTTATTTTGCAGGTGTAGTTAGATTAACTTCTCCAATCTTTTAATGTAATTGTGAATTAGGAATTTGGTTAAGTATTATGGGGGTTAAGGATGAACATTGGCCAGAGGGTTTGATCCTGGAGTGTCATGTGATGCCTAGAAGCCTACCAAATCAAATGGAGCAAATCAAATGAGGAAATAGAGAAAGCATGAAGACCTAAAGATCTCCCTTAACACTTATCATTTTGTAACTTGTAATTATTCTTTCATATACCAGGTTGTATAAGGGTAGAGCTCGGCTACCAATATTTTTCTTTCCAGGTTGTATAGTGGACCTGACCACACCGGCTTGTTATTCTTTCACGTTAAGGTTATAAATTATTTGATAATTTATTTATATTGTGCAATAGGAATGGCATGTATCTTTCTAGTTTTTTTATGTATGATGATTTAATGTGTGGCCTGGAAGCGAGTAGAGTTTTAGGATAAAAAATTAAATTTTCTTCCCCAACTATAACTCATAACTAAAATTTATAAAATAACTCATAATCTCATATAAATCCTAAACATAAAATTAAGATAATAAAATATTTAGCAACCCCTTAGCTAGATGTTGTATGCTTAATATCATGCATGTCATTTTGTTTCACTCTTACTAAGAGAGGGTTTCCATCTTTTCCAGATAGGGAAAAGGCTTGACCTTTGAGAGCCTATGATGAAAAACACCTCTTTCTCTTTTAATTTGGCCCATAATCAACTTCACCATGCATTTAGGCATATAAAATTCTATAGCCTGTGTCAAAATAAAGAGTCAAAAATTAAATAAAATTTGTTAAGATTTGCATTAGACTAAGTCATTATTCATACCACTCATGCTCTAGTCTCTAAGGGACTGAATATAATGGCTTTAGTTTCTTTCTAAATAATAACAACCAAGCCATCTTGCAAAGCATATGACTTGACCACATGGTTTTGCAACATAGGAGTTAGCTGGCTGTCACTCCAGACAGTTATAAGTCCAACAATCAGGAAGTTTACCCTCTCTTATGTAAGTAGACAATATACCCACTTTCACCTTAGATTTAGGTCATGCTTTGGCCCTCGCCAAAGCTCCCTAGATTTAGGATTTGAGGTTATTATTTCCCTTTGGGGCTACAAGCATAAATTCTCACATCTTAGGCATTTCCACAATCTTATATTATGGAATTATAAGTCTTAGATTTATAATAAAATTTTAACACAAATTTATAATTCTCCTTAATTTCAAACATATAAAGTTCAACTATAGGATAGTTTTGGATGCTCACTAGGTTCCTAGTATCATGAGCATCCCCTACTCATCACCTTTTGGCTTCAATAAAAAATCTCTCTTTTTGATCTATCTCATTTGATCTTCCAAACATAACCAATTTATTGATAGTCCTATCTTTAAATTCTTTAGAGACAACAATTGCCTACTTTAATCGATGGTATTCCTAAGGAACTAACCTTTCTTATGATGTAATTAACTATGGGGGCTTTTCCCCATAAGGAACTTTAGAACTTGTTTTAAATAAATCCTACTTTATTCATCCATATAAATTAGGGAAAAAATCTCTGATACATTCGAAGACCCATCATGCCTTAAGGGTCCTTATTAGGTGATTAGGTCCATCATAGGGTAGTGATTTTCATCTCACTAGATGGTGCATTATTCCTTGATGTCGTACCCGATCACCTCAAATATTACATCCTTGGATCTCGCATGGTGTCTGCCACACCCCCCCATATACACACACACATATACATAAACCAAAAATAAACAACCACACCAAGTTACTCTTGGATTGGACAGTCCCCCTTTCCCAGTAGCCACCCCTATAGTTGGAGAATCCATCTTACGGATATGTAGATTCTCTCTTGGTCTAGTAAGTCTGGGATAGGACAAGGCTGATATTGCCCCTTCTCAATGTGGTCCTTCACAAACTAATAGGGTCCACACAAACATATATATATATATATATATATATATATATATATATATATATATATATATATATATATATATATATATATATATATATATATATATATATATATATACATGGATTAGAGTACATTTTCAAAAGTAGGCATCCTATCTTTAGGGCAATGTCAGCAAAACTCCTTATAGGAATCGTTTGACTACTCTTGAGTTGAGATAAGTCCTTAGCAGAACTCTCTCAGTAGTAACCCTTAAGTCAGGTTTGACTTGCTGTGCCACTGACTGGTCACCCTAGCATTCATCCTTGCTTTGGAAGATGTAAGTTTATTATGTATTCTTTTCAGCACAACCATTGCACATCGACAGGCAGCCCTAAGTCTGGTTCAATTTGTTATTGTGGTGTTTATTTTTAAATTTGTTTGTATAGGGGACACGACATAGATCTGAGGGTGTACTTATTAAGGTGATCATATATGATATTTATCAAAAGTATACTATCTCGAAAGATCAAAGTCACTACCCTACAATGGACCTAATCACTTAATAAGGACTCCTAAGGCATGATGGGTCTTCCAATATACCAGAGATTTTTTTCTCCTACATTACATGGATGAATAAAGTAGGGTTTATTTAGACCAAGTTCTAAAGTTCTCTATGGGGGCAAGCCCCCATTGTTAATTACATCTTAAGAAAAATGAATCCCGTAAGAATACTCTCGATTAAAGCAGGCAACTATTATTTCCAAAGAATTCAAAGATAAGACTATCAATAAATTACCTATGTTTAAAAGATCTAATGGGATAGATAGAAAGGAAAGATTTATTATCAAAGCCAAAGGGAGATGCGTAGGGGATGCTCATGATACTAGGAAACTTAGTGAGCATCCCAAATTATCCTATGGTTGGGCTTTATAAGATTGAAGTTGAGGAGATTTATTTATTTGAGTTGAAATTTTATTAGAAATCTTGGACTTATAATTCCACAATACAAGGTTGTAAAAATTCCTAAGAGGTGATGATTTATGCTTGTAGCCCGCAAAGGAAAATAGCAATCTCAGATCCTAAAACTAGGGAGCTTTGGCGAGGGCCAAAACATGACCTAAATCTAAGCAGAAAGTGGGCATATAGTTTACCTCCACAAGAGAGAGTAAACTACCCGACTGCTAGACTTATTACCACCTAGAGTGGCAGTCAACTAACTCCTTCTACACTTTAAACCATGAAGGAAAGTCATATTCTTTTGCAAGATGGATGTGTTGTTATTATTTAGAAAAGAAACTAAGTCCTTAAACCCACTCTCTAAGAGACTAGAGCATGAGGGGTATGGATAATGACTTAATCTAATACAAATTTTTATCAAATTTTAATTAATTTGAGACTCTTTATTTTGACACAAGCTATGGTATTTTGCATGCCTAAATGCATGAGAAGTTGAATATTCAAATCAAAAGGGAAATAGGTGTTCTTCCATCATAGGATCTCAAAGGTTAAGCCTTCACTATCTAGCAAAGATGGAAGCCCTCCCTTAACAAGAGTGAAATAAGATGATTATGCATGATATTAAACATACAACATTTAGCTAAGGGGTTACTAAATATTTTATTATCTTGATTTAATGCCTAGGCTTTTATATGATGTTATGAGTTATTTTAGAGGTTTAGTTATGAATTGTTAGTTTGGGTAAAAAAATTAATTTTTTTCTTAGGAGCCTAAGCGCATCAAGGCAATACAATAATCACCAATCATAAAAAAACTATGAAAAGGCATGCTTTTTTTAATGCACAAGCTAAAAAAATATCAAATAATTTTATAAAGCTATGGTCAGGTACCGTTGTACATCCTGAAAAGAAATAGGGTAGCCAAGCTCTACCCTTATACAACTCGGATTACAAGAGAATAGTTATAATTACAAATGATGAATGTTATTGGGGTCTTCATTCTTCATTTTTCCTTCTTCATTTCTTGATCTTCCATTTCTCCATTTGATTTGCTCTACTTCTTTCTTCCTTTTGGCTTGATTTGGATGTGCTTGCTCCAAATGCATCACCTGGTAGATAAGGTTTGGTCTTATAACCAATGCTCATCCTAAATTAATTTGGTCTTACAAACCAAGCAGTTATATGAATAATTTACTTAGCACCCCACACATGGGTAACCGAACCCACCATCCTAACTTGGATTATGCTTACAAGCTAAATAACCTACACAGCAAAAAGAATTTATATTTTTATAACAATGACCCCTTAAGCACAACCCCCTGCAGAAAGAATAATTAGGCTAATATCGGCCTAATATTCAGACTATGCATATACACCCTAACATCCAATCTACAATAATACATTACAAAATAAGCAAACATCAAACCATACAGTACCCTAACATAAAGCTAGAAATGGTGACTTAGTCTAATGTGTGTGAATTAAAACTTGTGTGGTATATCCTAACTAGGCTTTAGAGTTATAATTCGCTAAGTATGAGGGGTTTAGTTTATAAAGGAGTTGATTTCTCTTTAAGTGATTTAATTGATTTGAAGATTTTACTTAGTGTTTTCTTTTGTTTCATATGGCCTACACTTAACAACTAAGTGTTATAAAGAGAAGAAAGAGAGGGAATCTCTCTTTCATCCCTTCCTTAAGTCACTTCTAAAGCAAGTTAATTAATCAATTTTTTTTTAGTGAATGGTTTATTATATGTTTTAATTAATCCTAAGTTTAGTCTTAGTTTAAATAAACTCATACAATAAGAAAGGTATCTTAAGATTAATTGGAATGAATTACTATTACATAGCACATGTTTGTTTATTTCTTTCTATCATATATAGCATGCATATGGTTAAGTCCTAAACATACCTATACATGCAATTTATGTTTTAGCACACTTAAATGATGAATGCAAAGAAGTATGTTTGGAATTTAGATATTCCATTTGATTAAATTATGAAGAGCAATTTTTCATCCATTAGCAAAATAAACATCCACATGTATAAAAGTTTTTAGTGAGTGCGGTGCCATTATTCTGCACCATGGGCGTATGGTACAAGACCTACTTAGGGCTACTTAAAGCCTCTCAATCTTGAGGTTTTCAGACTAATATACCACTTTTCTTAGATACATGTGGATGTATAAGCAACTATCAAGATTGGAAAACCCATGCAAAAGTAATATTTGATTTGTTTGATTTATACTTCTTATTCATTGGTCATATCACATATACATATGTATAAGAGCTTTAAGTGAGTACGGTGCCATTGTTCTACATCAGGGGATTAAGGTACAAGACCTTAGGGGTACTTAAAGCCTCACAACCTCGAGGTGTCCAAACTAATATACCACTTTTCTCAGATACAAGTGAATATGCAAAAAGGATCCACAAGAACAAGAAGTCAGAAAAGGAATCATATTTGATTTGATTATATGATTTATGTATGTGATATGAAATTCTTCCTAAGTCTTAACATGGAGGAACATATGAATAGATTTAGACAAATGTTGTGTTCTTTTCAAATGAACTATACATTTGTGAATCCATGTAAGATAAGGATAGAGAGCTTCATATTGCATATCCTATATTACCAACACATGCAAACTTAAAAATATTTGTAATTAGCATCACTCCATATGTTATAATTGATTCATACACTTTAAAAAATAATTTTTTTGATTTAATAGTGATAATAGCCACACATATTTTTAATTTAAACCAAGACATGCAATTTGACATTGAAGAAATCATTTCATTTTAATTAATTTTAAAATAGATGAATGCATGATTACAAATGACAAACAACATTTGATTTGATTGGAGAGAAGTAAATGAATATAAGCACATGATCTCATTCATTCCAGCTAATTCCTAAGGACAAACATAATAAATAAGGCTATTTAAAACAAACCAAAGTTCTTTAAGGTTATTTCATCTTTATGTTTGATTTGAGTAAGAAAATGTGAAAGAGATTTGCTAGTCTAATCCCATCCCCCATGTGTGAGTTAATTTTAATTCAATGAAGAAGTGATTAAGTTGATTTTATGGTTTAATTAGGTTAGGGTATAGATTAAGCCAATTAATTAACCCTTACCTACATCACCTTAAGTTAATTAACTAATCAATAATGAGCCAATATGATATGTAGCCACATGGAAAGTAAATTTGCAATTCTCCTAAGAAATGAAAGCCTAATGTAATTAGCTCATGATTAATAGTAAATTAAGCCTAAGGGATCTCACTTAACTACTTTTATGGTTTTCTCACTCATGTGAGTTAACCATAATTTCATCATATCTCACTTTGGGTTATTAAACACCCAAAGAGCAACCCAAGATTACATTAGAGAAATAGATTCAATTGAATTAGTTAGGTTCATTAATTAACTAATTAAACCTTAATTAACCTTAACTAATCAAAATGAGATGAACTTAGAGAAAGAGATGAAGAAAGGAGCCTAAGTATCAATCCCTAAATTCTCTCAATTAAGTAATTAAGGTTCAGGTATGGTTTGATTTTCAATTAATCTTGTTAATTAATTAAGGGGTGTTAATTATTTATTTATTTAAGGGGTTGAAGAAGGCTTAAAGAAAATATTGAAAAAGGGAGTCGAAATCTATTTGTGTAGACTTCATCACCATTAATAGTGGTTAATGAACTTAATTGATTGATTAATTTACTATTCATTTTTTTAATTATCACTAATTACATTAAGAATTTGATTAATACTTAATTCATTGGTTTCACTAATTAAGCAACCAATAAAATCCCAGAAAAAAATAGTGGAGGCAGAAGTCATCCCCCTAAACACACATAGAAAGTTTGAGATTAATTGGATGGTTAATTATAATGGATAATTACATTTACAATTAAACCTAAATTAAGCCAAATCCACTATTCATAATCAATTAATAAGAATTTTTCTGAATTCTATCCTGAAATATCTTTAAAATGGCACAAAGTTTATATTTTTTTGGATTTTTCAAGAATTAGTTATGAATTTAGGAAATTTTAGCATTAAAAATAAATTGTTTTTCTCTTATTAAAGCCTTAATCTCGTCGGGCCACGGGGTGATAGACGTGGTGTGCTGACGTGACACTTTCACATGGCGTGATGGGATTCACTATTTAAGTTATCACATCTGAGTGTTGACTCAGATAACTTCATGGACCATTCAATCTAAGATCGGATGGGCATGATTAAACCCACAGTTTCGAGGGATTAATCAGAGGTTCTAAGCGTGATTAGATCAGTAGCATCCATTACGATCACGCAGGATGGACGGTCCATGATTTATCTCCTCCTGGGTGGCAAACAATGGCTACCGTCCATCGATCATCGCTCGATTCGAGCTTTCCCGAGCTCGGATGGAGATGAAAAGAATTCCACTCCTTCAAGGAAGCACAACAATTAAATCCAATAATGGAAATTGCATGACATGAAAATTTCTTTCATAAAATATGAAGCTATTTTTATTCAAGGTTCAGTTTCAATGGCATACCTCACCGGAGCTTATGACCAGAGGTTCCAATGATTGAGGAAGCTTCTTCCAGTAGAAATGAAGCCTTGTTGAGCCACACGAGCTTTCATTTAGTGTGGTTTTCTTGAAAGACCAAAGCACTAGACGTAGGTGGTCGGCCTTGATCGAACTCTACCCTCTGGCCATCGAGAAGCTTGGGAAAGGATTCATTCTTGCTCGTTTAGCTCCAAGGAAGGTGTGTGTAAAGTTAATTGCACTTTGGTGGAGGTTTGTGCAAATGGGAATCAAAGGTGGCCTCCCTTATTTTGGTTTCATGTAAAATCGAGAGTGGAGATTTTGGGGAGCTTGGGAAGGCTTCGAAATCACTCTCTCCTTGGCTGCTAGGGTTGAATCAAGTGTGTGTGAGTTTGAATGAGAATGAGGGGGATATACCCACTCATTTCTTAGATCTGACGATCACGACTTGCTTGGTTTCTTCCTGATCAATTGGCCAAATCAGAGGATAATGGAGGTCTTGGGTGCATGATGTGGCTCAATTTGATTGGGTGAGGGTGTGGGAGGTGGCCACCAAGGGAGGAAGTGCTTGTCCTTGGTGGTTTAAAAAACTCAAATGGAGATGGGGATGTGATTTCACCTCCTCGTGGATCATGTCCGAACCAACCACCTTTGGGTCAGGTCAGCCATGGTCCTAGGTGCCTAGGTGGACCAATGATTGGGTGCCAAGTGGCCATGGGGAGAGAATGACTCAATGTGAATGTGTCTTATCTCATGGGATGCCCTAAACCTAAGGGAAAAATGGTCATTTGACTATGGGTTTGTTTTGGGCAGGTTTAGGATGAGTCAAAAGTGGGTTAGCCCAAATTTCAAGTGGTTTGCAGTTTGTTTGGTTTGATTTGGCTTGATTTGAGCTATTTAGATCAAATTAGGTTAGGTTGGGTCAAGTTGACTAATTGGTCAAATTGGGTCAAACTAAGAGTTGGGTCAAGTTCACATGACCAATTGGAGTGTGTTGGTGTCATTGGTTTGATTTAATTTGCTTTGGATTTGATTATGGCTCATTTGGGTTCATAAAGGTCAAATGGGTCAAGTTGACCAGTTTGACCAATTTGACCTAATTGGGTTAGGTTAGGTGTTGAGTCAAGTTAAATTGGCTAATTTAAAATGATTGTAGGTTTTGGTTTGGTTTAATTTGGAATTAATTTGGGTTTTGACCAATTTGACCCTTTAGGTCGATTTAGGCTAGGTTGGGTCAAGTTGACCAATTGGTCAACTTGGGCTCAATCATGGCTTTGGTCAAGTTCAATAGTTATTTGGAATGAACTTGAGCCATTGGTTACAATCAATTTGGATCAAATGATTTGATTTTGGCTTTTTAGGCCAATTTGGGTCAACTTGGGTCAAATGGCCAATTAAGCTTGGTTTGGCTCAAGTGAGGGTTTGGTCATGTTAAATCATTGATTATGAGTGGGTTTGAATCATTGGTTTTAATCAATTTGGCATATGGTGGATTTTGGCTAGTTTGGATTTCATTTGGGTTAAATGTTGATTTGGTCAAAGGCTAGGTTTGACTTGGTTTGACCCAATTTAAGGCAGTTGATCACCCTAGGATGGTTATTGGTTATGTTGTGTGGTTTGGATGGGCTTAGTTCAATCCAACTTGGGTTGGATTAGAACTTGGTTCAAAAAGGTTCTTTAGGTCACTTTGGGTCAAATGAGCCTAAGTGGATCAATTAGCTTGATCATGGCTCGATTCAAGTTTAGTTGAACTCACACATGAGCATAGAATTGAAATATAAATCTAATTGTAATTGGTTTGGAGCCAAATGGGTTTTGGTTCATATGATAATTTCAAGTTAAGAGAGCTAACTTGGGTTTGACTTGGGTTGATTTGAGTTAGCTTAGATTTGGTTTGAGAATGGTGGTTTATGTTTATATTTGGGTCAATGATTGTAGGAATGATTTAATCATGAAGAAATCCATGAGTTTTGAATTGATTTGGGTATCATTTAGCCAAGTTCAAGAATTTTACTAAAAGGACTAAAATTGGGAATTCGATTTGATTTGGGTTTCAATCATTTGGATTTGATTTTGGAATTGATTTATTATTTGTATTTTGATTTGAGATTAAATTTGATAATTAAGAAAATCAATTAAATTGGTATTTATTTGAATTTTATTAAGGCTAAGTCCATAAGATAAAATCAAAGGGCTTAGGAATGGATTTGGAGTTTGAATTTAATCATGGGCTTCAATCATTTGATAGTTGGATTTGATTTTAGAATTCGGATTTGAATTTGAGATTTCATTTGGAAGAAGAAAGCAAGGATTTGGTTTGGGATATAGGGTAGGCGAGTCCTCCTAAATTCCTAAGGCATAACCTATCCCTATGGCTAACTCTTCTAAGTCTCTAGGGTTAGGTTAAGTGTTCACATAATCACTAGAAGTGTCTTAAGACTAAGTAACTCTTAGTGTCTATAAGAGTCCTAAATATATGATATGGAAGTTGAGAGCTCACTCTAACAGTGAGGTCAACAAAGGGCGCCCAATAGGTGTGGATTGACTGACAAGGCAACAGCACGTATTGTTGTTTACCGAGATGGTCAACAATGTCCGAAGGATCACAAACACTAACAGAAATGATCTACTCCTAAATCTGAGATGTAGAAGGAATCAAGATCTTTGTGCATTGAAACTTCACTCACGCCAAGGGCATAAGAGAGAAATAAGGGATCCATTAAGGGATCAAGCATGTGAACCTTCCACTGGCAGGTTCAGGTTATCCACTAGGGATAAGGGGTTTAGATTTGAATGCAAGATATGATTTGGGTAAAGTAACCACTGAGGATTAAAATGTATAACTCGCTAGGGATAGATGCATGAACCTTCCACTAGGGAAGAAAGTTCAGTTATCCACCAGGGATAAGGATTTGATGATATTTCTTTTGAGGGTGCACTCGCTGGGGAATGTAGGTTTCAATTGGATTTAATTAACTCCACTGGGGAGGTTGGGATGATTGATGTCTCGCTGGGGAGAAGTTGGTTAATTGTTTATTTTAGATTTAAATTTTGAGATGGAACTTATCGGTTTGCGATCGACCGCACTGAGAAGGGGCCATGTCGACCTTATCCTATCTTAGATGTACCAATCTAAAGGGGTAGTCCACCAACCACATGGTAGAACTATCTGACTGAAGGGGTTGCCTTTTGGTCTGTAATGGTTGTGCTAGGAAAAAATGTAATAGACTTACATCTCCAAGTAAGGGACAGTCGTTGGGGTGATCTATTAGATCCATCAAATTAAACATTACCTAGAGCAACAATTCAATGAATGCCGCTGGGGGACTTATATCAGTTCGGAAGTAGTCAGGATAATGTCATTTGATTGAATTGCATTTGTTTTAATTTCATTTATTTTAATTTGATGGATCCCATCTGTGTGTGATGGATCCACTAAGAAGGGCTAATATCAGCCTAGGCCAGTCTTAGATCTAACCAACCTAAGGTGTGTCTTTTGGTATGCAATGATTAAGATAGGAAGAAAGTGCGAGGACTCACATCCTCCTACACAAGGAACCACTGAGGTGATCGATTTCTTGTGCATAAATTGAACCCGACCTAAGTTTTCCATCGATTTGCGACGGTCGTGCTGGAAAGAATGTGAAGTAGACTTATATCTTTTAAACAAAAATGATCGTCGAGGTAACTCATTGGTGGCACAACAAGATGAACCTGACCTAAGGGCAACTACTGAGAGAGTGCCGACCTGGGGACTTATCTCAACTAAAGGTAGTCAGGCAATTCCTATAGGGAGTTTTATTGACACTGTCCTAAAGATAGGATGCATACTTGGGAAAGAGGCCACTGGGGGGCTTGAATTCCTAATCCACAAGCGAGATATATTTTCTTTAGTTTATGTTATCATGGACCATGTTGGTTTGTGAAGGACCACACTGAGAAGGACCTCATATCAGCCAAGTTCTATCTCAAACTTACTAGACCAATGGAGAATTTGCATATCCGTAAGACAAATTCTCCAAACATAGGGGTGGCTACCAGAAAAGGGAAACTGTCCAATCTAAGAGTAACTCGGGTAATGTCTAAATGGGGTTGCTAAGGACGAGATCCAAATAGAGTTCCCATAAAGGGGTGTTGTTAGGAGCATTATCCAAAACCCTGTAAAAGAAAGCCTATAGGTATAATGTGGCCAACTCAAGGAGAAAGCATGGGGACTCATATCTACTAAGAGTTATGTATCCACCGGGTGGGTCACCATCAGCATGATGATAATCAACCAACCTAAGGTGCCCATCAGTTTGCGATAATCAGTCTAGAAAGAAGGCATGTAGGCTTACATCTCTCTAAAGTGGAACTTATTGCCGAGATAGTCTATCTTCAGCTCGACAGGGCTATCCGACCTAGGGCAACTACTAAGTGAGGAGTCATGTGTAAGGACTAAATCCAAGCTTGAAGTTGTCAAGAGGAAAGGATCCACTGGGGGACTTACCCTAAACCTCAAATATACTCGACCTAGTTAGTTCATGATGGCTAGGGGTGTGTGTTTGGTTGATTTGGATGGATTGGATGATAAATTTTTAAAACCGATTGGTTTTGGATTCCTAAAATTATTGAACCAATCCGACCAAATAAAATGTAAAACCAAACAAACCAAATAATAATTTGGTTTGGTTATTTTGGTTTGGTTTTGGATAAACCAAAGTTGGACATTTAAAAATTATTTGCATAATTTTTTTATATAATGAACAAGCAATAAGCAAATAACATAAATATAATCAAAAATACAATTAACTACTTCATGCGCTAAAAAAATATTTAAAACTAATTTTTACTTACATGTATGATATTTTAAACTTAGAAGTTGATAAAACCAAATTACCATATTATGAGACCAAAATATTTTAGAAAATTGAATAATGGTCCTCCAAAAAAGAACCTATCAAGTATTCAAAAATAAATAAAAATAAATGTATAATAGAGCCTATTATACATAAATTAATAATCGTTTACATATAATTACTTTGGTTTATTTGGTTCCATCCAAAATTTTATTTAACTAACGATCCAAAACCAAAACCAAAGTTTTCATTAATTAAAACCAAAATCCAAATTACTAAGTTCAAAACCGAACCAAATTACTCAACAACTTTGGTTCGGTTTGGTTTCTTGGTTAAAACCAAATAATGCACACCCCTAATGATGGCTAGTCCAAGTAGAAAGTGTGTAGGCCTTCATCCTCTTTAACAAAGTCAACAAGTGATAGCTTACTGGCTTGTGCAATGAGACCTACCAAACTAACAAGGAACTCATTGGTTTGTAATGGTCAAGTCAGGAAGAAAGTGTGGGGACTCACATCCGCCAGACAAGTGACCACTAGGGTGACACATTAACAAGGTAGTATATCGGCCCGACCTAGAGCAACTAAAGAGTGAGTATCACGAGGGGCTTTCTCTCACATCAAAATAACTCAAGACGAAACATATGTGTTCATTTGTATTATGAAAGAGGGAATAAAATGTCACTTGGGTTCTCTTACACCTACCCTAAACACATAAAGAATAGATGAAATGGCACTACAGGGGCAATTGTGATTCCATAAAGAAGGAGGTCGCTTGGGTTCTCTTTCACCTAACTTAGTTGTATTAGTCAAAATAGAATGCCTCTTTGGTTCTCTTACACCTAACCTAGTAGCACTAAAGGATCATTTATAGTTTGTGTTAGTGTTGTGGAGGGATAACATGCAGCTCGGGTTCTCTTACACCTACCCTAAACATGTCATGGTAGATTCACAAGCGAAATATATTTCTAACATATAGAAGATGGAATTTGATATGAAAAGAAGTTTTATTGATGATTTTTTCCAAATAAGATTTATGGATAGTATTTCTTTAAGTAGAGCTCGTTGATTAGAAGCATTGGGCACTTCCCTTATAATTTATAAGCTGATAAGATCCTCCTTAGTAGACCTTCTCTATGGTAAAAGGGCCTTCCCAAGTGGGCTCAAACTCACCTCCCATATTTCAGTGGGCAAAATTGGTCTCCTTAGAACTAAAACAAGCTCTCCTACTTGAAAAGATCTAGGATGGACCAACTTGTTGTGAGCTTAAATCATTTTGGCTTTGTACAACTCGAGGTTCTGGCATGCCCGGAGGTGTCTCTCCAAACCTTTGAGCTCTTCCAACTGCAACTTGGAGTTCTACTCCATAATGATTTTACTACCCACAGCTGTCCTTAATGATGGGAGTTAGACTTCTAATAATAGAACGGCTTCAGTCCCATACACTAAGGAGAATGGGGTAGATTGAGTTGGAGTTGTATATGTGGTGCGATAAGCCCACAAGGCTTCAACTAATTACTCATGACACTGTCTCTTATTGTCATCAAGTGTCTTCTTTAATATTTGAATGAGAGTTTTGTTGAATGCTTTTGCTAGACTGTTTGCCCTCGGGTAATAGATGGTGGAATATCTCCAATCTATGCTTGATTTTAGTACTCTTGAATGCAGTACCATTATCAGGTATAATTCATTAAGGCACTCCGAACCTATATACGATATGCTTCCTAAAAAATTAGAGCACATCAGATGTGACCTCAGGATTGCCTTTGGAAAAGTAGTGGATGGTAGAATTTGACTCTTAAGAAGGAGGATCAATTGGACCCACTATGTCGGTAGCCCAACACTCAAATGACCATGAGGCCAATATAAGATGTAGACTGTTGGGTGGTTTATGTAGGACCACACCGTGTACCTAACATTGGTGGCATCTCCTAGCTACATCCATTCAGTCTGTGATCATCAAAGGCATGTAGTATCCTAGTCTCTTGATCTTGGATTTCATCTTCAAACTGGATTGATGCACTCCACATAAACCTGAGTGTACCTCAGTCATGATCCTACAGGCTTCACAACGTAACCATATATGATCAAAAGACCATCGGTATAATGTTTCGCCTACGAGAGCATAGAAAAGGACTCCTTGCTTCACTGGGTGTGCTGGTGATTTCTCTTGAGGTAGTTTGTCGATATTTAAATAATTCTTGAATTGTTGCCTCCAATCTGACTCCTCGTCCTTTTTGGCAATGGAAACCTCCCCTTTAAAAGAGAATCTCTCGATGAGTTCAGCATCAATATGGGATAAGGCTTGTCTATTTTGGACCCTTATTGGAATGGACATCTTCGGGACATGCCAACTCTTTAGCAAGCTTGGCTAATGTATATGCTACTACGTTCTTTTCTCAAAATCTTATAGATGGTAACCTCTAGGATTTTGGCCAACAACTCCATAATGAACTTGTTGTAATGATGGAACTTAGGCTTTAGAACTTAATAGGACCTAGCGATTTGGTTGATGACGAGCTAAGAATCCCCAAAGATGTTGATACTCTAGACACATAGTGTAATGACTAACTCCAGACCAACAATCAGAGCCTCATATTTGGCTTCATTGTTGCTACATGGGTTGGACAGGAGATATGAGAATCTCATCTCATCATGGTCCGGAGTTAGGAGAACCATTCCTACCTTTGCCTTTCCTGGAAGAGTAGATCATGGTTCTTCTCCTTTTTGAAAGAAAGTTGCACCATCAAAATACATCTCCCAATGGTGAATCCTAGTGCCCCTTAAGTTCATGACTTGTTCATCAGGGAGGTCATCACTAAGCGGGTGTACTGCTAAGAAATCCACTAATGTATATCCTTTCACTGCATGGAGGGGTACGAATGTGATGTCAAACTGTGATAAAATCATGGACCAATGTGCCAACCGTCCGGATAGCGTCAGCCGTGTCATGACATATTGCAGTGGATTGATCCTGGAGATCATATTCACCTTATGAGAAAGCATATAATGTCGTATCTTTTGGGATGAAAAGATTAAAGCGAGCAATGCTTTTCAATAGGTGTAGTTTGCCTCAATAGGAATTATACGATGACTGAGGTAGTAGAGAGCATTTTCTTTCCCTTCATCATTGGTTTGAGCCAACAAAGCACCAAAAGAGTCATCTAATGCAGTGGTGTAGTGGATCAACAGCTTGCTCGAGATAGGGGCTGCTAGAACTAGCAGTGTCATCATACAGTGCTTAATGTCTTCAAAAACATGTTGGCACTTGTCACTCCACCTCAACTTGGCATCCTTTTTGATAAGTGTTGAGAATGGTTGACATCTTCCTGATAAGTTGGATATAAAGTATCTTAGATACGCCAACCACCCTTGGAATAATCTGAGTTGAGTTAGACTTTTAGGAGGTGGCATTTCTAAGATATCCTTGATCTTCTCTGGATCGATCTCTGTTCCCTAGTGTCGGACAACAAACCTAAAGAATTTTCTTTGATGCTACTCCGAATGCATAATTTAGGGTATTTATTTTGAGGTTAAATTATCTTAACCTTTCAAAAATTACTCTCAAGTTGAAGAGATAGTCTTCCTTTTCTTTGTTTTTGGCTACTAGATCATCAAAATAGCATTCAACTTGATGATGAATGAGTTCGTTGAAGATTCGAGTCATGGCCCACTGGTATGTAGAACCGACATTTTTAAGGCCGAAAGGCATAACCTTATAATAATAGATTTTGATCGGAGTTCGAAAAGCAGTGTTTCATTTATCCTCGGGGGCCATCTTGATTTGATTGTAGTAAGATGACCCATTCATAAATAAGAACACTGCATGAGATGAGGCAATGTCCACCATTAATTCTAGTATAGGAAGTGGAAATTCATCCTTAGGACATGCCTTATTTAGATCTCTAAAATTGACACATATGCAAATTTGGCCATTCTTTTTCTTAACTAGGATGACACTGGCGAACCAAGTAGGATATTTTTCTTTCCTGATAAAGCCAACATCGATCAACTTCTTGATTTTAGAAGTGACCTGCTGTTCAATGTCTAATCGCATGCGTCTAGGAGCTTGCATGATAGGGTTAGCATTAAGTTCTATTGCTAGTTTGTGGACTACCATGTCAGAGATAAATTGGGTATTTCTTTATAACTCCATGTGAAGCAGTCCTTAAACTTAGCTAATAGCCTAACTAAGTCATTGGTTTCTTCTTCGTTCAAGAAAAAGCTAATGTATGTCAGACGTGGCTTCTCTTTAGTTCCTAAGTTGATCTCTTTAAGTTCATCGATGGTTGATCTAATCTCTTCTTCAAACTCTGGATGCCTCTTTGACTTCAAGCTCATTTGGATCATCTGAAATTTCTTAAACATACCTCATCATAAGAGTTAGCATGATTTAAGAAGAACCTATCAAACCCCAAATGAGTGGTGATGACTAGGCAATGGTTGTCATCATCGATTGGACCTACTGTGAATCCTAGTCCTGATCTTGATTGAGAATATCTGCTTTGGTGGTCCCATAACCTTTCGAAGTAATCTAACCTATGTTTAGACCAAATATGTGGGATTAATCCCTTCTTTGCTAAGTTAAGAATGCAAGGTGAATACTAATCAAAAGGAAATTATATTAAATCTTTATAAGAATCATCCTCAAGTTCTACATTGGCTTCTTGACTTGAGGATGATGCTCCCAACAAAAATCTCTTTTGCTTGACATCTATGGATGACTTGGGGGCCTCCTTAACTACTAAACCTTCAACTTTCTAGAAAGAAAGCGAGGTTAGAGCTAAGGTTTCCAACTACTGTCTGACTATTCTACATAATAGTGATGTAGATACATTCATACTTTGCTTGGAGGCCTAGTTTTCATCATTGTCTAGCTCGAATGTCACATTCGAAGAGATCTGTTAAGAGGGGTTGATTGGCATGCTAACTACATGAGACTCATCCTTCGAACTAGATTATAAGTCTATGTGGATAGCGGGTACTCCTGTGAGTCGAAACATAGCTCCTATTGGGTGGCTAATATGGAGGAGGTATTCCACCTAGGTGCCTCTAGATCTCTGCCTCACTGGTGGTAGTCATCCACCCATGTTGTATGGAGGAATGAACTATGGGTAGAATCTAATATCTGGCTCTACTTCTTCCTCGGTGTCTGATTCTCAGTCACTTGTATTTTTATTTTCTTTTCCTTTTTTTCTTTTCTTTTTCTTTTTTCTTTTTCTTTTTATTTTTCTTCCTTTTCTTTTATTTTTGAACATTCACCAAGTTCACGAGAATAGACTTTTTGATTTGGAGGAAGATAGTGGGATGCATCCTCATATATCTCGACCTCTGTAATTGAGAATATATTCAAGTATCCTTTGACACAATACTCGATTCCACCTCTTCAAAATTCGATGCACTAATGAAAGGAGAATGAAACCTATTGTTCACATGTATCCAAGGCCTACCAAGCAAAGTAGTGAAAAATGTATCTGAATTGATTATGTAGAACTTGGCTTCTATCTTCCATTCATCTATCTCCAATTGCAACACTATAGAGCCTAAAGCCCTTTCACCTTGTTCATTGAATCCTCTCAACATCATGTGATCTCCTAGGAGTTCAGAGATGTCAATCCTTAAGTAGGCAAGGGTCTTTAGACTCATAATGTTCACTGATGGACCTAAATCAACTAACACCCTAGAGAGTCTGAATTTACCCATGTTCACTGTGATGTAGACGGGATTATTGTGCTCTATTGTCCCCAAAAGAAGGTCTTCATCGGTGAATCTAACTCCACAGGCTTCTCTTGAATAACATGACTCCTTTATAATAGCGATCAGCTGAGCTAAGCATATTTCTAGATCAAGAAGGGCTTTGATCAATGACTCCCTCATCTCTTTGGATAAGATAAAGGCATCATATATGCTTAGTTTAGCTGAAAACTTTCTTAAGTGAGCAAGGACATTGTAGTCAACTCTGGGCCAGTTCTCCATAAGCATATCCATAGATGGAGCATTCTGTGGAGGAAATTCATGATAACTATAATAAATGACTTATTTTCCCTTATCCTGAGGTGCTACTTTAGGAGGTAGAACTTTGCCACTGCGGAGGTTGACTTCAGTGACTTCATGAGATGGTTTAGTGAAAAGTTCTACCTGCTTATCAGGTTCACTAACAACTTCTCCTATGGGAACATCAGAGTCGATGACTCCAAATAAATCCCAATGGGCGAACCGGAATAATTCAGGAATGAAAAATCCATTTATAATCCAGAAGAGGAATGATCAAAACTTGAGTTATTATTGATTAGGCTTTGAGAGATATCTAAAGGAATAAACTCATGAAGATCAGAAAGTGGATGATATAAGGAATCAACTTCTTTAATTGATTTCAGATTTGGATGAAGGTATAAAAGAAATCAAGTAAAGTAAGAGTGAGGATTTTCCACCCCTCTACATTATCTCTAGAAGAAGAGTGGCTGGAGGAACTTATAACTATGGAAGGAATGCTAGACTCAATCGGTGGTTGCGCTACTATGCTATCCCGGGCAAGTGGAGGCTATCGCTGCTACTACTGGGCTTCTACCTCCTTTAAGTTATCCTTAGTAACTTGCAAACCTTCCTTAGAGTTGGAGGTTTGAGCTGCTTCAGGCACCTGCAAGGGTAACTTTTTGATCTTAGAGATGATTTTCTTAGAGGTTGGGATAGAGAGATATCCCAACCTTCCTCTATCTTATGAAGATTATGCGTATCCTCAAGGATTACCCTAATAAAACTAGAGGGTTGTTCTAGTATATATTCCTTAGGGATGACAATGGCACCTGACTTGTAGCTACGCTCAAGCCAATCCTTAAAGGTAAAGCAATCTTCTAAGACATGTCCTAGCATGCAGTGGTAGGGGCAATAGTTTGGATCATGACTCTTGCCCACTTCCTCTAGCCTCTTAGGCTCTAGTAACTAGAAATCAGGCTTCTTTAAGAAATTCTTAAAGATCTTCCTGACTACCTCCCTCTTGAATGAATATAGTTTATTCAATTTATTGATAAGGGTAGGTAAATATTACCAAGTGGTGGTAAATACTTTGTTGATGATCGATGAGGATACCGGTGGTGGTGGAGGCCATGTGGTCCGAGGTGGGTATGATGGCAGAGGTGGTAGCAAAGAAGGTGGTAGAGAGGCTAGCTCAGGCCTATCTGACCCCGCTAGTTGCTTCCCTTATCAACTACTGCGCCTTCTTCTTCTTAAATGCCTTCTATGGAGGTCTTGGGCTGATCTTGGAAAGGTAACTTGACCTCTTGTAGACTAGCCTTGTTGATTAATTTCTCAAATGTCTTAATGGTAAACCCTTTAAGCATGAAGGGGACCAGCCATGGATATTCTTGAGTAGAATTATAATAGCATGCTATTCAGATAGCTGTGGTTTGCATTTCATACATAAATTGTGCCATCTAAAAATATTATAAATAAGGGACTCACCGAGATGTTGTTGAGCTACAGATCACTGATTACCCTTTCTTGAGCTCAACAAATCTCTTAATAAAGAGGTGCTCCAACTCAACAAATGTCTTTCTAAACCATTGGGTAGTTCAATATAATCAAATGTGATATCAAAATGACAAAGAGGCAAAAGAAGAGTGCATCACTACCACCAGTATTGCAACATCCGGCCCTAAAAAGTGCTATGTGCTGGCGAGGATTCCCACTGCCATCAAAGATTTTGAACGAAGAAGGTACAAAACCCTTAGGATATCAGACAACATCAAATTCCTTTGGGTAGGGTCTACCCTTTGGAATGGATGAGCCACCTCAGGCTTGCACCAACACATCCCTCACTTGCTGTTCCACCATATTTTTAATATCTTTCTCTTGCATGGAGGTGCTTTCCACCACCTTCCTATGCAAGCTACCACTGTCATGATCTACTAGAGAAGTGCTCTTGGGCTGATCTAAGATATATGCTGACTCAGGAAGACCTACCTCTATCGATATATACTACGGGACTGAGGCCTAATTTTGAAGTGCATCGAGGGATACTAACAAGTCTTCCATTCTCTTCTCTATCTGGTTGATCTAATGATCCTTCTGTTTAAGCCGCTGATGGAGGTGTTGGGTTGAATGGATGGCATCATCTTCTTCAACTAAAACCTTTCTAACTATACTGATCTCTATGGAGGGAGCTCCTAGTATCGACCATGTGGACCTTGAATCCTCAAGAAGGTCATCCCTCATCGGGATCAAAATCTCATTCTCAGTCATGTGATCACCCCAGAGTTCCCTCTTCGGTAAAGTATTATCCTAAAATGTCATCTAAGTGGTCTAGCTATCCATAAACACATGTTGTTGGTAGGGGCTGTGCTCATTGTGAGATACATCTAACACTACTTGCCACTGGAGTATTAGCTCTAGGAGGGTCATGCTCACCAGAAGTGATATCCTCAAGACTGTTCATCAGTGGAGTGGTGTCCCTAGGGAGATCTACTGCCATGGGAACTGTAAAACTATCACCTTCCCCCTCTATAACTACTGCTACTGCTGGCTCTAATGGTGGTGGTGGTGGTGGTGCGATGTGGGTCATACTCACCTTCCCATTGAGGGAGGGTCAAGGAGAGGATCTCACCTCAACAGTGGGATGGAGGAGCGGATCCTTGTATAGGATCACCGATGGTCTCTCCCCGGATGAGCAATCTTGGGAGGTGGATCTTGAAGCGGTGATGGTGATGAGGGGTGTGAAGGCAAACTATCCCTCAAGAGATCTCGCATATGATGTTGGGTAAGAACAATCTTATCGAATGATCACCTAATGGGGGGCGATCAGAAAATCCATTAGTGAAGGCGACTTCACTATACCTTTCACTCTCTCTGCACTTTAGATGCCCGAGCTCATGGCTCTCTCTATGATCGACCCCAACACTTAGGGATCAATGATCATAAATAAAATAAGGTCGGGCTCAGCATCCATGCTCTACCAACGGTGTAAAGCTGTCTAGCATAGAGCCTCATGTGCTCCCTATCTGGTGTCTCGTAGTATGTTGATGGTGGAGGAGAAGCAACAATCCTCCGGTAATCTTCCTCAACGAGGCGAGGGGTGGAACTTATTGGTCAGTGGAGAGACCTCTGGAGAACCCTCCCTCAATATGGGATGCCTCAAGCTCTCGGCTGGTCATGCTCCACTTAATCTTCAATTTTATTGTGGCATTGAGTATGAGTGAACAAGGTGAGCTAGTACCTACCTTGAAAGTGGAGACTATCTCAGAAGCTAAGATAGCCTTCCCCTTCGAGGTGACCAACAAGGAGGTGGTAGCTCTCGCTGGAGCAATGGTAGGGACAATTGGATGGGTAGGAGCTGAAATTATCATAAAATGGTGAACCACGCTTTTCTTCAATGGAGGGTACTTAATCGAGAGGCATGTCAATGCGGATGGGGCTTCGCCACCACCTCATCCCGAATGATAGTAGTGAGGGTCGCTCCCTCACAGGTAACTCATGCTCCCTCGAATCCTTGATCGAAGAAAATCAGATGGGTTGAGTCAATCTCAAGGAGGCTGGCCCTATCCAAGGCCAAATCCATCCCAGAGGGGAAAGTGAAAATGAACTTCTGTGAAGCCATGTGTCTTGTAAAACCAACTATCTTGACTAGGTATTTGTTATGCATGTGTTGAAATGTAACTGAGTCGATTTTTTGCTTTAATATTGTCAAAGAGTAATATAGATTTGGAGTTTTGAACCCACACTCAAAACTTCAAATATGTTAAGTGGGGTTCATTGGAGATATTTTGATATTAAGAGAGTCTTTGCCATTTGATTTTTGTTTTATAACCCATACTCAAACAATTTAAATAAGTTGGGTGGGGTTCATAAATTTGAGGAGAGATTTTCTTAGAGATATTTATATTTTATGTATCTTATTTGAAATGATTGATGATTTGAAAGAACCTCCACTATTTGAGTATGCTAAAAAGAGGTTATGATTGTGTGCTTGAAAATTTTTTTTGTGAAATACTTTTTACTTGTGATGAGTGAAATGTTGATTTGAAAATGGGGCTTCTTACTTGACAAATTTGATATGTCAAGTAGAAGCCACATGTGTTTGATTTATGTTTGAAAATGGGACTTTCACTTAACAAATTTGGTATGTTAAATGAAAGCCAAATGTGATTGATATATGTTTTGCTTTTCTTTGAAAATGGGACTCTCACTTAACAAATTTGGTATGTTAAGTGAAAGCCCAAATGTGATTGATATATGTTTTTCTTTTCTTTCAAAATGGGACTCTCACTTAACAAATTTGGTATGTTAAGTGAAAGCCCAAATGTGTTTAATATATGTTTTAAAAATGGGACTCTCACATAACAAATTCGGTATGTTAAGTGGAAGTCAAATGTAGCATGGAAATGAAACCCTCACCTAACATATTTGGTGTGTTAAGTGGGGAGTCAAATATGTCATGAAAATAAGATTCTCACTTAACAAATTTGATATGTTAATTTGAATCAAATATGATTTATGAAAGTAAGACTCTCACTTAGCAAGTTTGACATGTTAAGTGAAAGTTAAATGTGTCATGGAAATGAGATTCTCACTTAACAAATTTTAATGTTAGAATCAAATATATATGAAATGAGATTCTCACTTAACAACTTTGATATGTTAAGTGAATCAAATGACATGAAAATAAGATTCTCACTTTAATTTGATATGTTAAGTGAATCAAAGTGACATGAAAATAAGATTCTCACTTAATAACCTTGACATGTTAAGTGGGAATCAAATGCATTTGAAAATAAGATTCTCACTTAACAACTTTGATATGTTTAAGTGGAAATCAAATGTATATGAAAATGAGATTCTCAGTTAACAATTTTGATGTGTTTAAGTGAGAATCAAATGTATATGAAAATGAGATTCTCACTTAACAACTTTGATTTGTTTAAGTGGGAATCAAATGTATTTGAAAATGAAATTCTCACTTAACAACTATGATATGTTTTAGTGAGAATTGAATGTATTTGATGTCCTCTCTTTCTTTTTTTTGAAAGAGAGGGGAATTTTTAGTTTGACAAATGTGGCATGTCAAATAAGATTCCAAAATAAAGGTAAAATTTATTTAACAAATCTTAAGTATGTTAAATAGATTTCAATGATATGTTTTGATGCCATGTATGTGATTTCTTGATTTTGAAAAGAGAGAAACTTCCACTCTAACATATGTGAAATATGTTAAGTGGAGTTTCCATTTTATGTTATGATTTGAAAATAGAATCTTCATTCAACAAATTTGAGTATGTTGAATGAAGGTGGCTATTTTAAAAAGGTGCTTTTGGAAAGTGTCATTTTGTGAAAGAATTTATTTTCTTAAATTTTATGATGAACCTCACATCACTTAGCTAGTGGTAAGGAGGTTCTAGATTTTTATTCTCTCTCCCTTCATTGATAAATTTTTTTTCACCTATTGGGGAACCCAAGAGTGGTTTCAAGACCTACACAGAGTGAGGTCCTAAAACCTAAAGGATGTTGGCTAACTTTGCTTAAGAATGAAATAAGCTAAGTGCCAATGGAAGGAAAGATAGTCTCGGACTCACATAAAATGCAAGTCCACTATCGATGCTTGGAGACAATAATCATCTACTAGAGATGGAGAGAGGAACCATCCCTAACAGAGTCTCCAGAAAAATCTATGGTGTTTATTTTTGATTTATTTATATGAGGGACACCACATATCGAGGAGTACTTATTAGGTGATCGGGTATGACATTTGAGGAATAGTGTACTATCTCAAAGATAGAAGTCACTACTCAATGGACCTAATCACCTAATAAGACTCTAAGGCATGATGGGTCTTCAAAATAGAGATTTTTACTTTACATGGATAAATAAAGTAGGGTTTATTTAGATAGAGTTCTAAAGTTCCTATGGGGGTAAGCCCCCATAGTTAATTACATCTTAAGAAAAAATGAATCCTTTAACAATACTCTCTATTAAAATAGGCAACTGCTGTCTCTAAAGAATTCAAGATAGGACTATCAATAAATTAGCTATGTTTGGAAGATCAAATGGGATGGATCAAAGGATTATCAAAAAGGAGATGAGTGGGGGATGCTCATGATACTAGAAACCTAGTGAGCACTCCAATCTATCCTATGGTTGGGCTTTATATATTTGAAATTGAGGAGATTTATTTATTTGAGTTGAAATTTATTAGAAATCTAGGACTTATAATTCCACAATACAAGATTATGAAATGCTAAGAGGTGAGGATTTATGCTTGTAGCCATGAAAATAACAACCTCGGATCCTAAATCTAGGGAGGTAAGCATGACCCTAAATCTAAGTGGGTATATAGTTTACCTCCATGAGAGAGTAAACCACCCACTATTGGACTTATTACCCACAGGTGGAAGCTAGCTAACTCCTCCTACACATTAAATCCATGTAGGTAAGTCATATGCTTTTGCAAGATGGCTAGGTTGTTATTATTTAGAAAAGAAACTAAATCCTTAAACCCACTCCCTAAGAGACTAGAGCATGATGGGTATGAATAATAATATAATCTAATGCAAATTTTTATCAAATTTTATTTAATTTGGGACACTTTATTTTGACACAAGATATGGGATTTTGTATGCCTAAATGCATGAGAAGTTGATTTTGGGCCAAATCAAAAGGGAAGAGGTGTTATTCAATCATAGGCTCTCAAAGGTTAAGCTCTTACTATCTGGAAAAGATGGAAGCCCTCCCTTAATAAGAGTGAAATAAGATGATTATGCATGACATTAAATATACAACATCCTGCTAAGAGGTTGTTAAATATTTTATTATCTTGATTTAATGCCTAGGCTTTTATATGATGTTATGACTTATTTTAGTGGTTTAGTTATGAGTTGTTAGTTTGGGTAGAAAATTTATTTTTTATCTAGGAATTACATCCAGGCCATAAAATAATCACTAATCATAAATAAACTATGAAAAGGCATGCTTTTTCTAATGCACAAGCTAAACAAAATATCAAATAATTTTATAAAGCTATCACAAAAGAATAAAAGGTCGATCTGCACGGTACATACAAAAAGAAATGTGGGTAGAGCACCTTATATAAAGATTACAAGAATAATTATAATTACAAATGATGAATGTTATGGGGTCTTCATTCTTTATTCTTCCTTCTTCATTTCTTCATCTTTCATTTCTCCATTAGATTTGCTCCATTTCTTTCTTCCTTTTGGCTTGATTTGGATGTGCTTGCTCCAAAGGCATCACATGGTACATAAGACTTGGTCTTATAACCAATGCTCATCCTAACACTCCTCCTATTCATAATGCAAAATTATATTAAAATATGCAAAGTAAATCTACCTACACCTGCAAAATAAATGTTAGCTAAACACGCCATACAACCCAAACTGTTATATGAATAATTAGGACTTAGCACCCCACACATGGGTAACCAAGCCAACCTGTCATAACTTGGATTCTGCTTAGGGGCTAAGCAACCGGCACATTAAAAATCAATTATATTTTTATTACAACAGCCCCTTAAGCATAACCCCCTTGTAGAAAGCATAATTAGGCTAATATCGGCCTAACATCCAGACTACGCACATACACCCTAACATACAGCCTATAATAATACATCACAAAACAAGCATACATCAAACCATACATTGCCCTAACATAAAGCTAGAAATGGTGACTTAATCTAATGTGTGTGAATTAAAGCTTGTGTAATATATCCTAACTAGGCTTTAGAGTTATAATTCGCTAAGTGTGAGGGATTTAATTTATAATGAAGCTTATTTTTATTTAAGTGATTTAATTGATTTAAAGATTTTACTTAGTGTTTTCTTTTGTTTCATATGGCCTACACTTAACAACTAAGTTTTATAAAAAGAAGAAAGAGAGGGAATCTCTCTTTCCCTACCTTAAGTCACTTCTAAAAGTTAATTAATCAATTGCCTTTAGTGAATGGCTTATTATATTTTTTTTAATCAATCCTTAGTTTAAGCTTAGTTAAAATAAACTCATTCAATAAAAAATGAAACTTAAGATTAATTAGAATGAATTACTATCATATAACACATATTTGTTTATTTCTTTTCATCATATATAGCATGCACATGATTAAGTCCCAAACATACCTATACATGCAATTTATGTTTTAGCACACTTAAATGATGAATGCAAAGAAGTATGTTTAGAATTTAGATATTTCATTTTACTAAATTATGAATGCATATCTTTTTAATAGAAAATAGAGATTTTTCATCCATTAGCAAAATACACATTCGCATGTATAAAAGTTTTTAGTGAGTACGGCACCATTATTCTACACCAGGGGCGTAAGGTACAAGACCTACTTTGGGCTACTTAAAACCTCACAGCCCCGGGATATCCAGACTAATATACAACTTTTCTTAGATATATATGGATGTATAAGCAACTATAAGGATTGGAAAACCCATGCAAAAGTTATATTTGATTCATTTGATTTATACTTTCTATTCATTGTTCATATTACACATACATATGTATAAGAGTTTTAAGTGAGTATGGCGCATTGTTCTACACCAGGGCCGTAAGGTACAAGACCTACTTAGGGCTACTTAAAGTCTCGTAACCCACTTTTCTAAGATACAAGTGAATGTGCAAAAAGGAACCATAAGAACAAGAAGTCATACAAGGAATCATATTTGGTTTGATTATATGATTTACATATTTGATATTAAATTCTTTCTAAGTCTTAACATGGAGGTGCATAGGAATAGATTTAGACAAATGTGAAAGAGAGCATCATATTGCATATCCTATATTACCAACACATACAAACTTATAAATATTTGTAATTAGCATCACTCCATATATTATAATTGATTCATACACATTAAAAAATAATTTTTTTTGATTTAGTAGTGATAATAGCCACACCAATTTTTAATTTAAATCAACACATGCAATTTGACATAGAAGAAATTATTTCATTTTAATTAATTTTGAAAGAGTTTAATGCATGATTACAAATGTTAAATAACATTTAATTTGATTGGAGAGAAGTAAATGAACATAAGCACATGATCTCATTCATTCCAACTAATTCCTAAGGACAATCATACTAAATAAGGCTATTTAAAATAAATCAAAGTTCTTTAAGGTTATTTCATCTTTATGTTTGATTTAAGTAAGAAAATGTGAAGGAGATTTTCTAGTCCTAATCCCATACCCCATGTGTGAGTTAATTTTGATATAATGAAGAAGTGATTAAATTGATTTTATGGTTTAATTAGGTTAGGGTATAGATTAAGCCAATTAATTAACCCTTACCTACATCACATTAAGTTAATTAACTAATTAATAATGAGCCAATATGATATGCAACCACATGGAAAGTAAATTTGCAATGCTCCTAAGAAATGAAAGAGGTCTAATACAATTGGCTCATGATTAATAGTTAATTAAGCCTAAGTGATCTCACTTAACTACTTTTATAGTTTTCTCACACATGTGAGTTAACTATAATTTCATCATATCTCTCTTTGGGTTATTGAACACCCAAAGAGCTACCCAAGATTAGATTAGAGAAATAGACTCAATTGAATTAGTTATGTTCATTAATTAATTAATTAAACCTTAATTAACCTTAACAAATCAAAATGAGATGAACATAGAGAAAGAGACGAAGAAAGGAGCCTAAGTCTCAATCCTTAAATTCTCTCAATTAATTAATTAAGGATCAAGTATGGTTTGGATTTTTAATTAATCTTGTTAATTAATTAATTAAGGGGTGTTAATTAATTAATTACTTAAGGGGTTAAAGAAGGCTTAAAGAAAAGATTGGAAAAGGGAATCCCGATCTATTTTCGTAGACTTCATCACCATGAACAGAGGTTAATGAGCTTAATTGATTGATTAATTTACTATTCATTTTCATAATTACCACTAATTACATTAAGAAATTGACTAAGACTCAACTCATTGGTTTCACTAATTAAGGAACTAATAAAATCCCAGGAAAATAGGGGAGGTAGAGGTCATCCCCCTAAACACACACGGAAAGTTTGAGATTAATTGGATGGTTAATTAGGGAGTAATTTGGTTAATTAAATTTATAATTAAATATTAATTAAGACAAATCCACTTCTAAAAATAAATTAACAATAATTTTCCTGGATTCTACTCTAAAATATCTTTAAAATGAGCCTAAGTTTGTGTTTTTTGGATTTTTTTAGGAATAGTTATGAATTTAGGAAGTTATAGTACTAAAAATAAATTATTTAGCCCTAATTAAAGCCTTAATCTCATTGGGCCACGTGTAGTGCACTTTGCACATGGCATGATCGGATTCACTATTTAAGTTATCACATTCGAGCACTGACACAGATGGCGACGCACGCGGTAACTCCGTGAATCATTCGATCTAAGATCAGATGGCCACGATTAAACCCACTATTTTGAAGCATTACTCAGAGGTTATAAGCATGATTATATCAAGACCATCCATTCTGATCACACGGGATGGACAGTCCATGATCTATCTCCTCCCGAGCGTTGAGCAATGGCTAACGTCCACCGACGGTCGATCCGAACTCACCCGAGCTCAGATGGAGATGAAAATGATCACACACCTTCGGGGAAGCACAACAATCAAATCCAACGTTGGGAATCACATGACATAAAAATTTCTTTCATAAAAGATGAAGCTATTTTTATTTAAGGATCAATTTTAATGGCATACTTCACTGGAGCATATAATCGATAGTTTCAATGATTGAGGAAGCTTTTTTTAGTAGAAATAATGCCCTGTTAGCTGCACGAGCTTTAATTTAGTGTGGTTTGCTCAAAAGACCAAAGCACTAGATGTAGGTGGTCGATCTTGATCAAACTCTACTTTTCGGCCATCAGGAAGATTGGGAAAAGGATTTGTTCTTGCTCGTTTAGCTCCAAGGAATGTGTGTGCAAAGTTAATTGCACTTTGGTGGAGGTTTGAGCAAATGGGAATCAAAGGTGGCCTCCCTTATTTTGATTTCACGTAAAATCGAGAGTGGAGATTTTAGAGAGCTTGGGAAGGCTTGGAAATCTCTTTAGGAACTCTCTCCTTTGCTGCTAGGGTTGAATCGAGTGTGATTGTTTGAGTTTGACTGAGGATGAGGGGGGGGGGGGTGGTATACCCCCTCATTCCTTGGATCGGATAGTCACACCTTGCTTGGCTTCTTCCTGATCAATTGGCCAAACTAGAGGCTAATGGAGGTCCTTGGGTGCATGATGTGGTTCGATTTGATTGGGTGAGGGTGTGGAGGTGGCTACCAAGGGAGGAAGTGCTTGCTCTTGGTGGTTTGAAGATCTCCAATGGGATGGGGAGGTGATTTCACCTCCCCATGGATCATGGCCAACCCAACCACCTTTGGGTCAGGTCATTCATAGTTCTAGGTGCCTTGGTGGACCTATGATTGGGTGCCAAGTGGCCATGGGGAGAGAATGACTCAATGTGCATGTGTCTTATCTCATGAGATGCCCTAAACCTAAGGGAAAAAATGGTCATTTGACTATGGGTTTATTTTGGGCAGATGTAGGATGAGTCAAAAGTGGGTTAGCCCAAATTTCAAGTGGTTTGGAGTTTATTTGGTTTGATTTGGCTTGATTTGACCTCTTTAGGTCAAAATGGGTTAGGTTGGGTCAAGTTGACCAATTAGTCAAATTAGGTCAAACTAATGGTTTGGTCAAGTTCACATGACCGATTGGAGTGTGTTGTTGTCATTGGTTTGATTTAATTTGCTTTAGATTTGATTATGGCTCATTTGGGTTCATATAGGTCAAATGAGTCAAGTTGACCAATTTGACCAATTTGACCAAATTGGGTTAAGTTAGGTGTTGATTCAAGTTCAATTCGCTAATTGAAAATGATTGTAGGTTTTGGTTTGGTTAAATTTGGAATTAATTTGGATTTTGGCCAATTTGACCCTTTAGGTCAATTGGGGCTAGGTTGGGTCAAGTTGACCAATTGGTCAACTTGGGCTCAATCATGGCTTTGGTCAAGTTCAATAGGTGATTTGGAATGAACTTGTGTCATTGGTTGCAATCAATTTGGATCAAATCATGATTTGACCCATTTTGGCTTTTTAGGCTAATTTTGATCAACTTGGGTCAAATGGCCAATTAGACTTGGTTTGGCTCAAGTGAGGGTTTGGTCATGTTCAATCATTGATTATGTGTGGGTTTGAATCAATGGTTTTAATCAATTTGGCATATGGTGGATTTTGGCTAGTTTTGATTTCATTTGGGTTAAATGTTGACTTGGTTAAAGGCTAGGTTTGACTTAGTTTGACCCAATTTAAGGCAATTGATCACCCTAGGGTGGTTATTGGTTATGTTGTGAGGTTTGGATGGGCTTAGTTCAATCCAATTTGGGTTGGACTAGAACTTGGTTCAGAAGGTCCTTTAGGTCACTTTAGGTCAAGTGAGCCTAAATGGGTCAATTAATTTGATCATGGCTTGATTCAAGTTTTATTGAACTCACACATGAGCCTAGAATTGAAATATAAATCCAATTGTAATTGGTTTGGATTCAAATGGATTTTGGTTCATATGATAATTTTATTTCAAGAGAGTTAACTTGGGTTTGACTCAGGTTGACTTGAGTTAGCTTTGATTTGGTTTGAGAATGGTGGTTTATATTTATATTTGGGTCAATGATTGTCAGAATGATTGAATCATGAATAACTCTAGGAGTTTTGAATTGATTTGGGTATCATTTAGCCAAGTTCAAGAATTTGGCTAAAAAGGACTAAAATTGGGAATTCGATTTGATTTGGGTTTCAATCATTTGGATTTGATTTTGGAATTGATTTATGATTTGGATTTTGATTTGAGATTGAATTTGATAATTGAAAAAATCACTTGAATTAGTGTTAATTTGAATTTGGTTTAAGCTAAGTCCATAAGATAAAATCAATGGACTTAGGAAGGGATTTGGAGTTTGAATTTAAGCATTAGTTTCAATCATTTGATAGTTGGATTTGATTTTGAAATTTAGATTTGATTTAGAAGAAGGAAGCAAGTATTTGGTTTGGGCTATAGGATAAGCAAGTCCTCCAAAATTCCTATTGCACAACCTATCCCTATGGGTAACTCTTCTAAGTCTCTAGGGTTAGGTTAAGTGTTCACCTAATCACTAGAAGTGTCTTAAGACTAAAGAACTCTTAGTGTCTATATGAGTCCTAGAGCTATGATATGGAAGTTGAGATCTCACTCTAAAAGTGAGGTCATCAGTTGTTCAACCAATGATCACCCTAGCGGATGTTTCTTGCTTTGGAAGATGTAAGCCTACATGCTTTCTCCCTAGTATAGCCGTTGCACACCAAAAGGCACCCCTTAGGTTGGTTAGCTCTACCCTGCAGTCAGTAGACTTTCCTTTCAAATTTGTAAATCTAAGATAGGACAACCATGATATGGCCCCTTCTTAGTGGATCCGTCGCACACCAAGGGGATCCATTTAATTAAAATGAAATTAATCTTGACTATTTTTGAGTTGATATTAGTCCATGACGGCATTCACTCAGTAGTCGCCCTAGATCAGGTTTGATTTATTGTGCTACTATCAGATCACCCCAATGGTCCATGTTTAGGAGGATGTAAGTCTGCAAGCTTTCTTGCTGACTTGACCATTGCACACTGAAAGGAAACCCTTAGGTTGGTTAGTCCAACCTTGTGGCCTGTAGACTTTCACATTAGATTTGCAAATCTAAGATAGGCCAAGGCTAATATATCCCCTTCTTAGTGGATTCATCACACACTGATAGGGTCAATATATTAAATCCACCATCCTCCCTAGTGGAGCCATAACAACTCAAACCAACTCCCCCAGTGGAGTCCAAATTTGAATCCATCCAAACTCTTATCCCCAGTGGATACTTTCTCAAACAAATTAAAGAAATCCAAAAATTAAATCCACCTTATCCCTAGTGGATCCGAGCTCATATCTCCAGTAGATATGCCCTCAACCTCAAATCAAATTGAACAAAATCATACCTTCTCCCCAATGGAGCACCAAATCATAAGCAAATCAAATCAAACTCCTATCCTCATTGGATACTTCCATGAAATCAGACTCATATAACCTGAACATGCTTCCCTAGTGGAAGGTTCATGCACCCATCCCTAAGATTATAGATTCTAATCCCCAGTGAATCTTCTTTCCATAAATCATAAAATCAAATTCAAACCCTTATCCCTAGTGGATAACCCAAACCTACTTCACTAGTGGAAAGTTCATATACTTGATCCCTCAGCGGATCCCTCCTTCCTCTCTTATGCCATTGGCATAAGTTGAGTTACATTGCACTAAGAACGTGATTTTGTCTACATCTCAAGTTTAGGTATAGATCATTTCCATTAGTGCTTGCAATCTTTCAGACATTATTGATCGTCTTGGTCAACGCCAATACGTGCGGTGCGCCTTGTCAGTTACACCACACCTATTGGGGGTCCTTTTATTGACCTCACTTTTAGGGTGAGCTCTCAACCTCCTCAGTATAGATCTAGGACTCTTATAGATACTAAGAGCTCCTTAGTCCTAAGATACTTCTAGTAATTAGGTGAACACTTCACCTAAGCCTAAAGACTTAGAAGGCTTAGCCATAGGGGTAGGTTATGCCTTAGGGAATTAAGGAGACTTTCCCATCCTATGGCCTAAACCCAACCTATGTTTATCTTCAAAAACAAAACCTCAAATTCAATTCAAATACCAAATCCAATTCCAAATTCCAAATCATTTGATTGAAACCCATAATCAAATCTAAATTCAAAATCCTTCCTAAGCCCTATGATTTTATCTCATGGACTTAGCCTTAGCTAAATTCAAACCAATCCAAACTTAATTGATTTTCTCAAAGTTCAATTCAATCCCTCAATCATTTATCAAATCCAAATCCAAATCCCAAATCAAATGATTGAAACCCATAATCAAATCCAAAATCAAAATCCTCCTTAAAAGCCTTATGATTGAATTCCATGGATAGCCAAGTCTCCACCCAATTCAATCCAAACTTGATTGATATTTTCATAATCATTCATATCTTCATATTTTCACAAATATAAATGAGATATAAACTCAAATAGTAAAAACCAAACCAAACTAAATCCAAATCCAACCAAGACTCTTCTTAAGCCATATAGACCTACCTCCATGAGCTTAACCAAATCTTAACCCAAATCAATCTAAAATCAATTAGTTTCTTTATAAATAAATTATTCCATCATTTATATTTACAAATATAAATGAAACCCACATACCAATGGTCAAAACTAAACCAAACTAAATCAAAATCCAACCAAGACCCTTCTTAAGCCATATGGACCTACCTCCATGAGCTTAACCAAATCTTAACCCAAATCAACCCAAAATCAATTGGTTTCTTTATTAATTTATCATTCTATCATTTATATTCACAAATATAAATGAAACTCACATTCCAATGGTCAAAACTAAACCAAACTAAATCCAATCCAACAAAGACCCTTCTTAAGCCATATGGACCTACCTATGAGCCTAGCCAAATTCCATTCAAATTAACCCAAAATCAATTTATTTCTTTATAAATCAATTATTCCATCATTTATATTCACAAATATAAATGAAACCCACATCCTAATGATCAAAACTAAATTAAACAAAATCAATTTCTTACTTAAGCCCTTTTGATCTACCTCCATGAGCATAGTCAAATTTGCTTCAAAATCACTCCAAAATCAAGTGATTTTCTCTTACATCATTTGTATCTTCATTTATATTCACAAATATAAATAAAATATAAATTCACATAGCCAAAAGCAAATCCAAAATCAAATTAAAACCCAATTCAAGTTCTTTAAGCCAATTCCTTGAACTTGGCCAAAACCCACCTAGATCAGGTCAAAATCAATGGATTTTCTCTTGAATCAATCATTCCTTCAATCATCTATCCAAATATAAATAAAACCTACAATCCTAGCCAGGTAATCAACCCAAGTTGCATGGCAATTAAAAATTTACTAAACCTCAATCAAGCCAAAATAAAGCCAATTGACCCACTTAGGTCCACTTGACACAAAGTGACCTAAAGGACCCTTTTAAGCCAAGTTCTAATCCAAACTAAATTGGATTAAACCAAGCCCATCCAAGCCACATATCATGATCAACAAACACCCTAGAGTGATAATTGCCTTGAATTGGGTCAAACCAAGTCAACTTGGTCATTTGGCCAAGTCAACCCTTAGCCCAAATGAAACCCAAACTAGCCAAAACTCACCATACACCAAATTGATTGAAACCATTGATTCACACTAACCCATGATTAATGATTGAACATGACTTGACCCTTAATTGAGCCAAACTAAATTCAATTGCCCATTTGACCCAGGTTGACCCAAACTGACCTAAAAGGCCAAAATAGGTCAAATCATGATCTAACTCAAATTGATTGTAACCAATGGCTCAAGTTCATTCCAAATTCATTGTTGAACTTGACCAAATCTTCAATTTGATCAATTGGACCCAACCTAGCCTAATTGACCAACCTAGCCTAAATTGATCTAAAGGGTCAAACTGTCCAAAATCCAAATTAAATCTAAGTTGATTCAAACCAAAGCCTACAATCATTTTCAATTAACTAATTGAACTTGAACCAACACCCAACCCAAGCCAATTTGGCCAATTTAGTCAAATTGATCAACTTATCCCATTTGACCTATATGAATCCAAATGAGCCAAAATCAAACTTAGGCCAATTTGATTGAAACAACTTGAACCAAAACTCTTCAAATCATCATTTGAACCTAACCCAATTCATGCTTTCACCCAATTTTAACAATTGGTCAACCTAACCCAACATGACCCAAATTGAACCCATATGACCAAATTGAGCAAAACCCATAAAATCAACCCATGGGACTTTGGGAGCTGACCAAACCTAACCTAAACACATCCTAGGTCAGCCCAAAACTAGTTCAAACCTAATTAGAGCCAAACCCAAGGAAAATCCCCCTTGGATATGCCTCCCCATGTGGGAT
This sequence comes from Cymbidium sinense, assembly GCA_021442155.1. NCBI lineage: Eukaryota > Viridiplantae > Streptophyta > Magnoliopsida > Asparagales > Orchidaceae > Cymbidium > Cymbidium sinense. Next base: position 101,775,417 of record CM038229.1, read on the forward strand.
TTTGTTAAAATTAGTAAAGTCCACTCTCATCTCATCCTTGGCAGCCCTCACTCACCCACTTTGGGGATTGACCTAGAAACTAGCCCACCCTAAGTGGGCTAGGTCTGCCATGAACCAAAGGAAGGTAAGTTAACTCACCTCCTTTATAAGCTGAGAACCAAGGGGTAAGGGAAGAAGCCATCAGCAATATCCCACCTTGAGCCACCTCCCATGCATTCCACTACTCAAATCGAGCCACGTGGACTCGATTGTGACTCCTCCGGTGCTCTAACGGCAGCTAGCCAACCAAAATCGAGGGAGCAATCTTGTCCATCCACCTCACCCAATTGAGGGGCATACCCCTTCAATTCTCATGGTAATTACAAAGATTCACTTCGTGAGAGATCCCAAGACTAAAATGAAACTCCCTAGCACTCCCGAGAGCATTTTTCAAGCCTTCCCCACTTTGAATTTCCTCTTCCTGTGTGAAATTGAAATAAGGGAGCTCAATCCCAATCCAAACTCCCTCATCTCTCAACCAAAATCAAATTCCTCTTACACACACCTTCCCCGCATGTCATCGAAGCAACCCAAGTCATTTCTCAAGCTCCAAAGCCACTAGAGGATGGATTTTGATCAAAGTCGAAGCTCCAAAGCTCAATCCTTGGCCTTCTGAGCACTCTGGGTGGAACCAATCCAATTTTTGCTCAATAGGGCTTCTTCTCTACCAAACGAAGCTTCCTCAAGCATGCGAACCGTCGGTCTTAGCTCTGTAGGTAAATCCATTGAAACTGAGCTTTAGGTTAAAATGGGTTGGAGTATTTTAAAAAATTTTGCATATGAGTCCATCCTATCCATTCGATCTTCATGGATCCCTCGTGTGAAGGTGTGGGTTTATTTTGGAGTGAATCCGAGCTCAGGTGAGCTCAGATCAAGTGATCCATGGTGGACATGCTCCGTCATTTGTCACTCATGGGAAGAGAGATCACGGGCCTTCCGTTCCACTTGATTGGAGCGGATGGCTCTGATCAGATCGCACTAGATCTGTTCATTCGAGTCATTATTAACCACAGGTTTGATCTGCATCAGATGTGACAACTTAAATAGCCAGTCCCACAGTGCCATGTGGAAAGCGAGTCATGTCAGGGTGCCATGTGGCACCGATGGGATTAGGCTTAATTAAAGTTAATTTATTAGTTTTTAAGGCTGAAACTTTCATAATTCATAACTAATTAAAGAAAAATATAAAATATAAACTTAGGCTCATTTTAAAGGTATTTTATATAGGGATCCATTAAAATTATCCCCAATTAATTTTAAACAGTTATTTTGGCCTAGTTAGGGTTTAATTAAAATTTTAATTAGCCTAATTACTCCCTAATTAATTAATTAACCTTAAAATCTCTTTGATCATGTAAGGGGATCTCTTAATTTTCATAGGATTTATTGATTACTTAATTAGGGAAAATTATTAATTGGGTCTTAATTACTTTTCCAAATTGATTAAGGATTAATTAAGTGCATGAATAGTAATTTACTTAATTAATTAGTTCATTTACCACTGTTTAATAGTGAGGAGGCTTAGAAAATTAGATTGGAGCACTTTTCCTAATCTTTTTCCTAAGTTTCCTTCACCTTTCAAGAAAATTAATTAAGGTTTAATAAATTAATAAATTACTTAATTAGTTTAATTAATGCTTAAAATACATATGAACCTAATTAATTCATGGGTAGATCTTTAGGTGTTCAATAACCTAAAGATGTATAATGAAATTATGATTTGTCCATATATATGGGAAAATCATAAAAGCAATTAATGAATGTGTTGTTTATTTTTCATAGATGTAGGGGACACCACGTAGATCTTAGAGGGTACTTATTGAGGTGATAGGGTATGATATTGAAAAATGATGTACTATCTCGAGAGACAGAAGTCATCTTCCTATAATAGACCTAATCACCTAATAAGGACTCCTAAGGCCAATGGATCTTCAAATATACCAGAGATCTTTCCCCTACTTTACATGAAAAGTAAAGTATGGTTTATTTTAAGTCGGGTTCATTAAGTCCCCTATGGAGGTAAGCCCCCATAGTTAATTACATCCTAAGGAATGAGGTTCCTTAGGAAAACTCTCGATTAAGGTAAATCATCGTTGTCTCCAAAAATTTCAAAAATAGGACTATCAATCAATTAGTTATTTTTTAGAAAATCAAATGGGATTGATCAAAAATGAGTTATTATCAAAACCAAAGGGAGATGAGTAGGGGATGCTCATGATACTAGGAAACTTAGTGAACATCCCAAACTATCTTATAATTAGGCTTCATATTTTTAAAATTGAGGAGAATGATATGTTCGAGTTGAATTTTTATTAGAAATTTAGGCTTATAATTCCACAATATAAGATTGTAGAAATGCCTAAGAGGTGAGGATTTATACGTGTGGCCCCAAAGGGAAACAGCAACCTCAGATCCTAAATCTAGGAAGCTTCAGCATAAGCCAAAAGCATGACCTAAATCTAAGCAACAAAATGGGTATATGATTTACCTCCGCAAGAGAGGATAAATACCCGACTATTGGATTTACAACCGCCTGGGGCGGCCACCAACTAACACCTCCTATAATTTTAAATACATGTAAGAAAGTCATATTCTTTGTCAGATGGTTAGGTTGTTATTTACTTAGAAGAGAAACTAAGTCCTTAAACTCACCCCCTAAGTGACTAGATCATGAAGGCATGAATAATGACCTAAATCTATCATAAATTTTGTCAAGTTTTATTTTGATTTTTGGACATTTTTATTTGATACAGACTATGGGATTTTTTATTCCTAATGCATAAGAAAATTAGTTATGGGCCAAAATCAGAAAGAAGTAAGTGTGTTTCCACCATGGCTCTCAAAGGTCAAGTCATTTTCTCTGGCAAAGGTGGAAGCCCTCTATTGATAAGAGTGAGATAATATGATTTATGCATGATATGAGACATACAACATCCAGGTAAGGGTAGCTAAATCTTTTATTATCTTGATTTATGTCTTAAGCTTTAGGTGAGGTTGTGAATTATTTAGTTTAATTTTGAACTGATAAATTAGATAGAAAATTTGTTTTTCCCTAATAACCTAATCGCAAGGCCATTCAACAATCATCAAATAATTAAGAAATTATGAAAATCATGTCATCCTAATTGCACAATCATAAACATAACATCAATCAATTTATAAAATTTGTGCAAAAGAATAAGAGGCCGATGTGATTGTGTTCCACCATACAACCCGAAAAAAAATGTGGGTAGCCGAGCTTTACCCTTATACATCCTGGTATAATGAAATAATAAATTATAATTATGAAGTGACAAGTGTTATGGGGGTCTTCATTCTTCATCCTCCATTCTTCACTCCTTGTCCTTCATTCCTTCATCTTGGTTTGCTCCATTTCTTCCTTTCTTTTGGTTTGACTTGGGATGTAGTTTTCTCCTAAGCCTCACATGGTATATAAGACATGGTCTTATAACTAATGTTCACCTTAGTCCCCATTACACTCATCCTAATCCTAATGCAAAAATTACATTAAAATAAAAGAAAGTAAATCTAGCTACACTTACAAAATAAATATTAGCTAAACACACTATACAACTCAAGCAGTTATAGTAATAATTTGGACTTAGTGCCCCGGGATGTCCAGACTGATATACCACTTTTCTTAGATACATGTAAATGTACAAAAAGAACCAAATGGATAAGAATCATGCAGGAGATTATGTTTGCCTTGGTTGTATAATTTATATGTGTAATATGAAGGTCCTTCCTAAGTCTTAATATGGAGGTGCATAGGAATAAATTTAGGTAAGTGTTGTGTTCTTTTCAAATGAACTATACACTTACAAATCCTAAGTGAATCCATGTTAAGAGAAGGAAAGAGAACTTCATAATACAAATCTTATGCTATCATCACATGCAAGCTTAGAAATATTTATAATTATCATCACTTCATTTATAATCTTTGATTTATAAGTTTTTAATATATATATATATATATATATATATATATAATATTTTTTGGTTTAAAAGTGATAATAGTCACTCATATTCTTAATTTTAACCAACACATGCAATTTGACATATAAGAAAATATTTTATTTAATTAATTTTCAAAAGAGATGAATGCATGATTTCATATGGCAAATAATATTTAGCATGATTAGAAAGAAATAAAGTAATGTAGGCACGTGACTTCATTCACCCTAATTATACCCTAAAGACAATCATAAAAAAACTAAGATCATTTAAAATGAATCAAAATTCTTTAAGGAGATTTTTATCTTTGAATTTGATTTCACTTAGAAAATATGAGAAGGGTTTGCTAGTCCTAACACATTCCCCCCATGTGTGAATTGGTTTGGTTTAATTTAGAATAATTAGTTTGATTTTATGTTTTGATTAAGTTAATGTATGAATTAAATCCATTAATTACCCAATATTATACCACTTTAACTTAATTATCTAAGTAATTATGAGCCAGCATATGATATGCAACCACATGAAAATTAAATTAGTAATGCACCTAAGAAATGAAGGGGCCTAATGCAATTGGCTCACAATTATTGCTTAATTAAGCTAAAGGATTTGATTAAATAGTTTTATAACCCTCCTACACATGTTGTTTGATTATAATTTCTTTTGGAATTCTCTTAGGTTATTGAACACCTAAGAATCTACCCAAGAATTGAATGATTGAGTTTTAGAATGATTTGGTTTTGAGTTTGATTAATTAAACTATTTAATGAAGTGATTAAGTCATTAATTAGTTGCAAATTGATTAAGTGTTATCCAAATGAAATAAACTTAAGGGAAAAGATTGGAAAAGAGGTCTTAAACTCATTCCCTATGTCCATTCACTATTTTATAATGATTAACAAGTTTAATTAATGAATTCATCATTGTTTAACATTCTAATTACTCATTTAATTATTTAAGAGAGTGATTAAGAATAAAATAAGCCATTCCTTAATTAATCAAATAATAAATTCTAAGAAAATCATGGGAGGCAGAGGTCATCCCACTAATCAATCTCAGAAAATTTGAAATTAATTGCTGAAGTAATTAGAAGTAAATAGCTTAATTATATTTCTAATAAAACCAAAATTGAGTCAAAAGAACTATTCAAAAATAAATGATTTTAATTTTTTATTATTCTCCTATGAATTACCTTTAAATTAAGTATTTATTTATATTTTTAAATTTTTCTATAATTAGTTATGAATTTTAGAAGTTTTACCATTAAAATCAGATTAATTAAGCCTAATTAAACTCTTCCCATTGACGCGTGGCTGATGCGGCGTGATGTGCTTTCCATGGCGATGGGATTAGTTATTTAAGTTGTCACATTAAACTAGGTCATTTGGTACAGCTTTCTGCAAGCCATCTGATCTAAGATCGGACGACAGATTAATCTTACTATTTAGGAGAAAATCAAAGAGATCTAAAGCATGATTTAATCAGGACCATCCGATCCGCTCATGTAGAACGGGCGGTCTATGTTCCGTCTCCTCCCAAGTAGCGAGAGACGGATGTCGTCTGTTGTTTGTCGCTTGATCTGAGCTCACCCAAGCTCGAATGGAGCTCAAATTCATCCCAAACCTTTGGGGAATCATAAGCAACACATCTAACAGTGGAGATCAAGTGACTTGATCATTTATCTCATAAAGAACTAAGCAAATGTTACTCTACAGTTTTAATGGCATACCTCACTAGAGCTTGTGACCGGCAGTTCCAACAAATGAGGAAGCTTCACTTGGATGAAATGAAGCCCTATTGAGCTGCATGAGCTTTGATTCGATGTAGTTAGCTTGAAATTCATTTCGACTCACCTTAGTCCAAGGATGGTGTGTGCAAGGTTAATTGCACTTTGGTTGAGGATTGAGTGAGTTGAGCTCAGGATTTATCTCCCCTATTCTAATTTTGAGAAAAAATGAGAAATGGGAAGAAGGAAGCTCAGGGATGGCTGGGCAAAGCTTGGGGGGCTTTAATTCCACTTCTAGAGCTCTAAGGAATGAATCTCTCCCTGTTTGAGTGAGAATGAGGGGGGGAGGGGGTATATCTCCCCCTCCTTGGATCGGTCGATGGATGGCTGATTTATCATTTTGCCTCAATGGTTTAGATTGGCTGATCAATTTTAGCAGAAAAATGTCCCACTTGGGTCATTTTGGGTGGAGGAGTGAGGGAAAGTGGCTACCCATGTGATAGATGAGTGAATTTGGTGAACCAAGTATCCAAAGGTGATTAGAGAGGTTGGTTTGGCCTCCCTTTGGGTCATGGCTGACCCAAGCTCATTAGGTCATGTTCACCACCCTCCTTGGTGCCCATGTGGACCAATAGATGGATACCAAGTGGCTTTGGAAAAGGAATAACCAAATTCTAAGTGAATTTGGTCATGGGATATCCTTTGGCCTAAGGGCAAATTGGTCATTTGGCTATGTGTTTGATTTGGGCAGATTTGAAATGATTTAAAAATAGGTTGGGCCAAATTTCAAGTAATTTGGAGTTCATTTGATTTCATTTGAACCCATTTATGTCAAGTTGGGTCAAATTGAGTTAGGCTGACCAATTGGTCAAATTAGGTCAAGTCATGGGTTAGGTCAAGTTCAAATGATCATTTGGAGCCTATGGGATCATTGGTTGGTTTGATTTGGTTTAGATTTGGTTTTGGTTCATTTAGGTTCATTTAGGTCAAATGGGCCAAGTTGACAAATTTGATCGATTTGACCCAATTGGGTTAGCTCAGGGGTTGGTTTAGGCTTGATTGATCATTTGAAATATATTGTAAGTTTTGGTTTCAATCAATTCTGATTTGGTTTGACTTCAAGTTGATTTGACCTTTTGGGTTAAGTTGAGTTCATAGTCAATTGGACTAGGTTGGGTCTAATTGGTCAATTGAACTTTTGGTCAAGCTCAACAATCAATTTGGAATTAATTTGACCCATTAGTTGTAATCAATTTGGCTTAGATCAAGATTTGACCCATTTTGTCTTTTTTATGTCAATTTAGGTCAACTTGGGCTATGAGGACAAATTGGGTTTGGTCTAGCTCAAGTGATGGCTTGGTCATGTTTAATAATTGATTATGGATTGGTTTAGATCAATGGTTTCAATCAATTTGGCTCATAGTGAATTTTGGCTTGTTTAGGTCTCATTTGAGCTAAGTGTTGACTTGGTCAAAAGCTAGGTTTGACTTGGTTTGACCTAATTTGAGTGATTGATCATTCTAGGATGATTGTTGATGACAATGTGAGGCTTGGGTGGCCTTGGTTCAATATTGGTTGGATTAGAACTTGGTTCAAAAAGGATCTTTAGGCTACTTTGGGTCAAGTGGACCTAAAAGGGTGAATTAACTTGATCATGGCTTGATTCAAGTTTTGAACTCACATATGGACTTATGATGGAAATATAAATCTAATTGCAAGTGGTTTGGAGTCAAATGAGTTTTGGTTCATTTGATAATTTCAAGTCAAAAGGATGAACATGGGTTTGACTTGGGTTAGTTTGGTTTTGGCTTGGTAATTGCAGTTTTTGTTTATATTTGGGCATGTGATTGAAGGAGTGATTGTTTGAAGAGAAAATCCAAAGGTTTGGATTGATTTGAGAATGATTTGGCTAAATCCAAGAAATTGGCTTAAAGGATATAAATTGGGTTTGGATTTAAGTTTTGAATTTATGTTGATTTTATTTTGGTCATTTGAATTTATATTACATTTATATTTATGAAGATAAATGAGAATATAAATGATCCATGAGAGAATCATGTGAATTAGGAGTGATTTGATTGTGAATTTGGCTAAGGTAGGTCAAAAAGTTTGAAAAAGGGGTGGGGTTTTGATTTGGTTTGATTTGTATTCATTTGATTTGGATGATTTGGATGCCAATTTTATTTATAATTGTGAATAAAAATGATGGAATAAGTGATTTATAAAGAAATCACTTGTCTTTGGGTTGATTTTAAGGGTTTGGCTAAGCTTATGGATGTGATTCATAAGGCTTAGGAAGGTTTTTTGGATTTAGAATTGATCATGGTTTCAATCATCTGGAATTATAGTTGGATTTGGAATTGATTTTGGATTTGAATCATTTGGGATTGGAATTGAATTTGGAGTTAATTTTGTATTTAAGAAAATAAGTTGAGTTGGGATTGATTTGAGATTTGATTTGGATTGGTTTGAAGGAGTGTACATTGGGTGGATTTGAGCTATCGGGTAAGTGGTTGCCTTAAATCCCTAATGCATAGCTTAATCTTATGATAAGCCCTTCTAAGAATCTAGGGTTAAGTTAAGTGTTCACCTAATCACTAGAAGTATCTCAGGACTAAGGAACTCTTAGTGTCTAGAGGAATCCTATGTCTAAGATGGAGAAGTTAAGAGGGCACTCCAAAAGTGAGGTCAACAATGAAGTTCCTTAAGCTTAATTAACTATTAACTATGAGTCAATTGCATTAGGCACTTTCATTTCTTATGACCATTACTGATTTAATTTTCAATTCATTTTCATATTACATTGGCTCATAATTATTTAGTTAATTACTTTAAGGTAACATATGTAAAAGTTTATTAATTCAGTTAATTCATATCTTAATTTAATTAATCCATAAAATTAACCTAATTCCTCCCTCATTAAATCAAATTAACTCACAAATATGGGATGGGATTAGGAATATCAAACCTCCTTCTCTCTTTCTTTAAATCAAATTCAAATATGAAATTAAAAATGACATTAAGAAACTTTGGTTTGTTTTAAATGATTTTATTTGATAAGATTGTCCTTAAGAATTAGTTTGATTGAATGAAACATGTGCCTTATATCTTATTATTCCTTTCCAATCATATTAAATGATGTGGGTCATGTGGTTTCATGCATTCATCTTTAGCAAAATTAATTAATTCAAATGAATTTCTTTTATGTCAAGCTTGCATGTGTTGATTAACCTATGAATATGTGTGGTTATTATGACTATTAAATCAAAGTTATTTTCAAAAGTTTATAAGTCAACTATAACATTTGGAGTGATAATAGTTATAAATATCTATAAGATTGCATGTGTCTATGGTTTAGAACATGTGATATGGAGTTCTCTTTCTTTAATCTATATGGATGTACATAAAGTTTGAATGGTAACAAGTGTATAGCCCATTTGAAAAGGACACAACATTTGTTTGAATTCATTCCTATGTATTTCTATGTTAAAATTTAGATAGAATTTAGCTCACATGTATAAATAATTTAATTAAAAGAAATACAATTTTGCATGATTTTCCATTCTTATAATCATTTATACATCTATGTGCATTCAAGAATAGTGGGTATATCTAGTCTGGACATTTCGGGGACGCAATGCTTTAAGTCCCAAGAAGGTCTTTACCTCACTCCCCTAGTTAACAATGGGTGAAGTATCCACTTAAAACTTTCATACACTTGTATGTGCATTTAGCTGATGAATGAAAATCTCTTTTTAAATTTTAGCTCACATGTATAAATAATTCAATTGAAAGAAACAAAACTTTTGCATGAATTTTACATTCTTATAATCATTTGTACATCCATGTGTATTCAAGAATAGTGGGTATATCTAGTCTGGACATTCCGGAGATGCGAGGCTTTAAGTAGCCCTAAGGAGGTCTTTACCTCACTCCCTTGGTTAACAATGGCAAAGTACTTGCTTAAAACTTTTATATACTTGAATTTGCATTTAGCTAATGAGTGAAAATCCCATTTTTTTTACAAAATACACATATGCATCTTTCATTTAAAGAGTGCAAGAAGAAATATATTACATGTATAGTTATGCTTAGGATTCAATCATATGCATATTACATATGGTGGAAAGGAATAATGTGATGTATGTCATGTGTTAGTAGTTCAATCAAATTAACCATGATGCCTTTCATATTGAATATGATCATTTAAAGTGAACTTAAATTTAGGATTAATTTTAAAATGTGTAAAAAGCCATTCACTAAAGAGAACTAAATCAAATTAATGTGCTTTAGAAAGTGACTTAAGGTAGGGATGAAAGAGGGCAATCCTCTTTCTTCTCTTTATAACACTTAGTTGCTAAGCATAATCAATTGAAACAAAAGGAAATGCTAAGTAAAATTCAAAAGTCAGCTAAACCATGTAAAGTGAAATCAATCTCTTATGATTAAATTCTTTCACATTTAAAAAAATCATAACCTCAATGCTTAGTTAGGACATATCACACAAGCCTTAACACGCACATTAGAACTAAATCACCATTTCTAGCTTTATGTTAGGGTAGTGCATGGTATGATGTATGTTTTATTTTATGATGTATTGTTTAGACTGGATGTTAGGGTGTATATTTAGACTGGATGTTAGGTCAATATTAATCTAATCATTTTTTCTGGGGATTATGCTTAAGAGGTACTTAAAATAAATATAAATGATCTATTTGCAGGTTGATTAAACCCTTAAGCATGGTCCAAGTTAGGACAAGTGGGCTTAGTTACCCATGTGCATGGTGGTAAATACATATTATAAATATAACTACTTGGGAGTGTATGTTTGTTTAGCTAACACTTGTCTTGCAGGTGTAGTTAGATTTACTTTTCCTATTTTTAATATAATTTTACATTAGGAATTAAGATTAATGCTATGAGGGATAAAATGAGCATTGGCTAGACTGCTTTGTCCTGGGGTGCCATGTGATGCCTTGAAGTCCACCAAATCCAAACCAAATGCAAATATGAAGAAATGAAGACATAAAGAATGAAGATTAGAAGACCCCCCCATAGCACTTTTTCATTTGTAATTTATATTTATTCTTTCATATTCCAGGTTATAAGAGGGTAGAGCTCTGCTACTTGTTTTCTCTTTTTGAGTTGTACGGTGGTACCCGACCGCCTTTTATTCTTTTTCACTCGATTGATAAAATGTTTAAATTGCACAATAGAAATAGCATGCCTTGTCATAGTTTTTTATGATTGGTGTTTGTTGTATGGCCTAGATATGATTAGGCTCTTAGGAAAAAATAAGTTTTTTACCCCAACTACAACTCATAATTAGATTTTTCTACTACAACTCATAACCTCACATAAAGCCTAGGCATCAAATCAAGATAATTAAAAGATTTAGCAACTCCTTAGGTGAATGTTGTATGCTTAATATCATACATTCATATTACTTCACTCTTGCTAAGAGAGGGTTTCCATCCTTGCACGATAAGGGAAGACTTAACCTTTAAGGGTCTCCTCTGTGATGGAAAATACCTCTTTCCAATTGATTTAGCCCATAATCCATTTTCATTATGCATTTAAGCATATGTAATTCTATATCTTGTGTCAAAATGAAGTGTCAAATATAAATAAAATTTGAAAAGATTTCTCATTAGATTTAGTCATTATTCATACCACTCATGCTCTAGTATCTTAGGTAGTTTGTTTAAGGCTTTAGTTTCTTTCTAAATAATAATAGCCTAACTAATCTTACAAAATCATATGACTTGCCTACATGATTTTAAAATATAGGAGGAATTAGTTAGCTGCCACTCCAGGAAATTATAATTCCAGCAGTCGGTTGGTTTACTCTCTCTTGTAGAGATAAATCTTATACCCATCTTCGCTTAGATTTAGGTTGTACTTTTGCTCTTTCTAAAGCTCCCTAGATTTAGGATTCGAGGTTGTTATTTCTTTCGAGCTACAAGCATAAATCTTCACATCTTAGGTATTTTCCTAACCTTCTGTTGGTGGATTATCAACCTTAATAATCTAATACAATTTTAACTCAAACAAAATAATTCTTCTCACTTTCAAAATTATAAAGCCCAACCATAAGATAGATTGGAATTCTCATTAGACTTCCTAGTATCATGAGCATTCCCTACCTTTTCCCTTTGACTTTTGAAAATAATCTTCTCCTTGATCTTTCCCACTTGATTTTCCAATATAACCAATTTATTGATAGTCTTACCCTTGAAATATTTAGAGTTAACAATTTCCTACTTTAATCGAGAGTATTCCTTCAGAATTCACCTTCCTTAGGATGTAATTAACTATGGGGGCTTGCCCCCCATAGGGAACTTTAGAACCCGATTTAACATAAACCCTACTTTATTCATCTATATAAAGTAAGAGAAAAATCACTAGTATATTCGAAGACTCATCATACCTTAGAAGTCTTTATTAGGTGATTAGGTCTATTGAAGGGTGATGTCTCTATCTTTTGAGATAGTACATCAATGTCATACCCGATCATTTCAATAAGGACACCCTCAAATCTACGTGGTGTCCCTCATACACATCTAAAAAAATAAACACCATAGTCTTCCATAGAGCTTTTCAAGTAGGAAAACTTGTTTTAGTTCTAAGGAGACCAATTATTGCCCTAGTAAGATGGGAGGTAACTTTGAACCCATTTGGGAAAGCCCTTTTTCCATAGAGAAAGCCTACCAAGGAAGATCATATCAGCTTATTAACCATAAAGGAGAGTGCCTGATGCTTCCAATCAACGGGCTCTACCTAAAGAAATATTATTCATAAAATCAAGTTTGAAAAATAATTATCAATAATGAAAATTCTATTTCAAATCAAATCTCGATCAATTGAAAGCATTTCTATCTATAAATCTACCATGTATTTAGGGTAGGTGTAAGTGAACCCAAGCAGCATCCTATCCTTCATCAACGCAACACAAACATAAATTACACACAAAACACAAAATAAAAACATATATTTTATCTCGGACTATTTTTAGTTGAGATAATGCCCTCAGCGACCCTCACTCAGTAGCTGCTCTAGGTTAGGTTGATTCACTACCTAGCTAGTGTGTCGCCCTAGTGGTATTTTTGCTCAAAAGGATGTAAATCTCCCATGGTTTCTTCCTGGCTTAATCGCTGCATACCGACAAGCACCTTGTTAGTATGATGGGCCTTACTCACAGCCAATAAGCTACCTCATGATGGATTTGTTCAAGTGGATGTAAGTCTCCCACGCTTTCTTCTTGGGCTAGCCTTCATGCACTGACTGGGTCGAGTATATTTGAAGATTATGGTAAGTCCTCCAGCAGCTCCTTTCCTCTTGACAACTTCAAGTTTGGGCCTAGTCCTTCCTTAGACTTCTAGCTTAGTAGTTTCCCTAGGTCAGATAGAATCTATCCCACCGATGACAGACTGTCCTGATGGTCATTTATGTCTATGAAGATGTAAGTCTCTTATGCCTTTTCCCTAGATTGATCATCGTACACTGACGGGCACCTTAGGTTGGTTGGAGTTCACTATGCTGATAACAACTCACCCTGTGGATACACCACTCATGAAAGATGTAAACCCTTATGCTTTCTACTTGAGTTGGATATCATACACCTATAAGCTTTCTTTTATAAGGATCAGGATAACGTCCCTAGTGGCACATCCCCCGTAGGCACTCTATTTGGATCATGTCCTTGCGACCCCATCTAGACGCTATCCGAGTTATTACCAGATTGGACAGTTTCCCTTTCCTAGTAGCCACCCCTACGGTTAGAAGGTTTATATTGTGGATGTGCAGACTCTCCCTTTAGATTGGTAAATCTAAGATAGGTCAAGGCCCCCGCTCCTTCTTAGTGGGTCCATCGCACACCGATAAGGTCCATAACATAACACATCAAATTAAATCAAATCAAATCCTTCTTGACTACTCTTGAGTTGAGGTAAGATCCCCAATGGCACTCACTCAATAGTCACCAACTCAGGTTTGATTTATTTCGCATCCAATAGATCACCCCAGTGATTATTCCACTTTGGGAGATGTAAGTCCTCACACTTTCTTCCTAGCACAGTCATTGCACACCGTAAGGCAACCCTTAGGTCGGCTAGTATCACCCTTCGACTGGTAGACTACCCCTTTGGATCGATATAGTCCCTTCTAAGTGCGGTCCATCGTACACCGACAGTGTCCATGTAAATATAGAAGCAAAAAAAATATATTTTCACTTGTGGATTAGAAGAACACTCCTAGTGGTACCTTTTTCCAAGTAGACATTCTACCTTTGGGGCAGTGTCAGCAAAAATTCCTATAGGAATCGTCTGGCTACTCTTAAGTTGAGGTAAGATCCCTAATGGCAATCACTCAGTGGTCGCCTTAGGTTAGGTTCAATTTGTTGTGCATCCAATAGGTCACCCCAGTGACTATTCCACTTTGGGAGATGTAAGTCCTCGCGCTTTATTCCTAGCACAGTCATTACACAGAAAGAAACCCTTAGGTCGGCTAGTCTCACCCTTCGGCTAGTAGACTACCCCTTTAAATCGATAAATCTAAGATAGATCAAGGTTGACATAGCCCCTTCTTAGTGGGTCCATTGCACCCCGACAGGGTCTATAACATAACACATCAACTAAAATCAAATGAAATTAAAATGAAATCCTTTTTGACTACTCTTGAGTTAAGGTAAGATCCCTAGTGGCACTTACTCAGTGGTCGCCCTAGGTCAGGTTTGATTTGTTGCGCATCCAACAAGTCACCCCAATGGTTATCTCTGCTTTTGAAGATGTAAGTCTCATATTCTTTCTTCCTAGCATAGCTGTTGTACACCGAAAGGCAACCCTTATGTTGGATAGCTCTACCTTATGGTTGGTAGACTACCCCTTTAGACTTGTAAATCTAAGATAGGTCAAGGGCCCCATGGCTCCTTCTTATTGGGTTCATCACAAATTGATATGGCCCATATCAAAATTAAATCAATCAAATTCAACCAAGCTCACATCCCTAACGAATATGCCCTCAAAATAAATCATATTAAATCAAACTATTCTTCCAAGTGGTGTCCAAATTAAATCAAATTCAAACAAACAAATCAAATTCAAAATCAACAAACAAATCAAATCAAAATAAATCTAGTCTTTATTTCCAGTGGATTTAAGCTTATATCCCTAGCGAATATGCCCCCGAGTTAAAGAAAACTAAAATAAATCAAATTCAAATCCATATCCCCAGCGGAGAGCTCAAACCCATGCCCCTAGCAAATAGTTCACACCTCGATCCCCAGCGGATTTCCTTCCATTATGCTTTTGGCATAAACCTATCTCATATCATAACCAGTGCATGTGTGATTCCCCAGCGGATCTCTCTTCATGTCCTTGACATGAAATTCTTTCAAACCAAATCTTCTTGGCTCTCTTATGCCTTTGGCATGAGATAAGTTGCATTGCACTAAGATTAAGATTCTATCTATATCTCGGGTTTTGGGATAGATCATTTTCATTAGTGTCTGCAATCTTTTGGACATTATTGATTGCCTCGGTCAATGCCAATACGTGTGGTGCACCCTTCAATTACACCACACCTATTGGGGGGTCCTTTTATTGATCTCACTTTTGGAGTGAAGGTCCAATCTTCCATCATAAGATCTAGGAGTCTTCTCGACACTAAGAGCTCCTTAGTCGTAAGATACTTCTAATGGCTAAGTATTGGTTCCAAAAATTCACCACCGACCTCTCGATAATTTTTTATATTGAAGAGAGTGTTTTAAAGTGTTGATGTAATTTTCAGAAGGCAGATGGAATAGTAGATAAGACACTACCCAGAGATTTCGCCCTCATTTGGTGAGGACTTTAGGTCTGGTTCCAGGTTTCCTATAAGCACAAGCCCCTATAGTTAATTACTCCTCGCAATAAGTAAGAAAGAACTTTCGATTAAGGCTAGTCATTAGATCACAAAATGTGTAGCGTATAGTAGCAGCATGTGGAGTTTTAAAATTTAAGATATGAAATTCATCATTTTAGCTTAAACTAGATGGTTGGGGGAATGATCACGTGCCCGATCTAGATCCCATGGTTTCGTCATCCCGGGCAGTCGCGGTCCCTAATCTACTTAGTCAAAGAGGTAGTCGACCCAACCTGACAGAAGGATCCTCATCAGCAACACATGGGTTATGTCGTCCAAGAAATTCTTATAAACCTTGGGTGGTGTTTGCCTAAGAAGATAGTCTTAAGTCTACCTTAGCTGATAGAGGGTTATTTTCCCTATCAAGTATACCCTATGATTCATAACTCAAAGGACAGAGCCATTGGGGAACATACGATCTACAGTCGTGATCGTAATATAATGGAGCCTGACTGGCCAAACCACCCAATCAGAGGACTCTGGTCATAACTACTTCATCTGTAGAGCCTACTGGCCAAGCCACATAGTCAGAGGACACGGGTCACATCCTTATTGGCATGAGATTGATTAAGAGTGAACATAGCACATAACACTTGATTTGACATTGGCTCTTTTATGAGCTAAAGTTTTCTTAATTTGTCACCCCCGATAAACAATTGCAAAAGGTGGATAGATTTAGTTTGATTTAAGTTTTTAATGATTAGATTTCATTGGAGAAATTTTTAGATTGACACTCAATTTGAGTTAATCTAATTTGAAAATTTGATTAATTCGAATATGTTTAAGAGCTTTAGATTTTGTCAACTCTGTTTAGCTGCTAATAGAGGATTAGATCTACTATCACCTCATAGAATCAGTTTCTCAGATATTTCACTAATTTGAAACTCTTATTATAGGTTTTTAGGTTTTGTTAGCCTGGACCCAGTCCTAAGACTAAATCGAGAAATAACCCGCGCAGCATCCTCAGACACTTGAATTTAAGCATTCAGCATAGTGTTGGGGCCCATACGGGTGTTTATACCTTAAATAATTTCACCTAATTAGTGATCTCGTTGATTTTGAAAATCATAATTTGAATGAAATTCCTTAATTTTTGTATTGAAGGAAAGCTCTATGATTTTGTATATTTTGGTTTAGTATCGCCTTCTATCTACTTGTACAAAGGGTTGCAGATCCAGTGGCGAAGAAGGCGTTGTAAATTAATCTAATATCTTTCTAGATTTTTTTCAAATTAATATTTAATATATTCTAATTTAGCCTGCACAGCCTTTTCAGATATTAAAATTTGCACTTGAAATCTCTATGTGCGAGCACATGCAGGAATTTATAGCTTAGTTAATTTCATCTAATTAATGAAATCATTTATTTTTAAAATCATAATTATAATGAAATTCTTTAATTTTTTATCAAAGAAAGCCCTATGATTTCTGTATATTTTGATTTAGTATCACCTTCGATCTGTTTGTACAAAGAGTTACAAATCCGGTGGTAAAGAAGGCATTGTTAATTGATCTAATATCTTATTAGATTTTTCAGATTAATATTTAATTGATTCCAATTTAGCTTGCGTAGCCATTTCAGACATTAAAATTTACACTTTAAATCTCTATGTCTGAGCACATGCAGGTATTTATAGTTTAGATAATTTCATCTAATTAATGAAATCATTGATTTTGAAAATCATAATTAGAATGAAATTCTTTAATTTTTGGATTGAAAGAAGCTCTATAATTTTTGTAGAATTTGATTTAGTATTGCCTTTTGTCTACTTGTACGAAGAATTGTAGATCCGGTGGCGAAGAAGGCATTTTGAATTGGTCTAATATCTTATTAGATTTTTTAGATTAATATTTAATATATTCCAATTTAGCCTGTGCAGCCTTTTCAGACATTAAAATTTGCACTTGAAATCTCTATGTCCGAGTACATGCAGGTGTTTATAGTTTAGCTAATTTCATCTAATTAATAAAATCATTATTTTTGAAAATCATAATTAAAATAAAATTTCTTAATTTTTGGATTGAAAGAAGCTCTATAATTTTTGTAAAATTTGATTTAGTATCGCCTTCTGTCTGCTTGTAGGAGGAGTTACAGATTTAGTGGCGAATATTTAAAAGTTTGCACAAATTTTGAATAAGAATATATTCATTTTAAATGTGTAATGACTTTATTTTTATTCAAGCATTTGCATGTATTTTGGAATATTTAACCCAAAGGAGTGACCACTATAAGATATGTGCGAGGGCATACTTCATGTAATTTTACTCATACAAGTTTATATGTACGAAATTCACCCAAAAGAAATCTTCAAGCCTCTTTAATTTTATTATTTAAGGACTTTTTCACATTTTCTATAATAAGAGTTGTTAGACCCACTTTAGATTCATTTTTAACTCAATGTCAATTTCTATGTTTATTTGAAAACTAGACTTCAAATTTATTTTAAGTCCCTTGTGATGTATATCAAATGAATTCAATTTTATTTCAAATTTTATAGGTTTACTTGAGTTTGATCCCTATTTTTTATTTGAAATGTGATTTTTTAATTTTATTTGTACTCATGTCTCTTTCAAATTCATTTTCAGTTCATTTATATTTAATTTCTACTTCATTTTTTTAGGACTTTATATTTTATATTTTTTTGTTAAGTCTCAAAATTTTGGTAAAATTTAGATTGACAAGATTAGATCATCCCATAGTATCTAATTATTTTGGCCTACCCATCACTCACTGATAAGCATGACGGTTGGTATTTTGAAGCACTTCGGCTGACCTTCAATCCTGTTACGCCTTGATGAGCATAACGAGGCCTTCAATCACCTGCAATAAAGCAAATATAGATGCAAATATTTCAAATTTCGACAGCAGTTCGGCATAGAAGGCGTCACATCTAACAGTTTTGGCTTACTCAGTATGCCCTGATGAGCATAGCGAGCGATGTCTTGCGACATCACAGCCGAATTTAATCTCGTCACGCCCTGATGAGCATGACGAGGCCTTCAGAGCATAAAGACAAGCATGTGCATATATAATTTTTTTTCTTTCAGGCATTTCATCAAACACCTTCCTTGCCTCTTATGTAGAGCACCGTTTTCAGCATACACCTTTATCAAATTGTGACTCTACGCGATGAGCGTAAGCGGCGGTCTTCATGACATACCGATTTTCATCATCATCACGATGGCGTGTAAGCGCTTCAAATCTTGACTTCACGAGAACCAACATGAGTGAGAATTTCTCTATGAACAATATATTGCTTATACACTATGCCAACATTTTTGGTTATATCTCTCATTTTTGGTTATATCTCCTTGAGCACAATATGCGAGCTTCTAATCCAGTCCTAATGCTTGAATTAAATCATTCTGAATCAAATACCCAGGCAGCCTTTGAAAATACAGGAGCCATTATTTCTACCAACCCGTGAAAGTTAACTTTCCTCGCATGTACAGAAATTTGATGATGCACCTCAGATTTGGTTAAATCCAACTCAGGATGGGATAGTTCTAGCCTCTCTCTTTCAACAATTGATAAGTAACGTTTGGAATCGAAATGATTCACTATGAGGTTCTCATTCCATAGAAAGATGTAATCATATTCTGTAACTACATCGGTGCATAAGAAACGCTTGGCAAACCACCATTTTGTTTTGTTGGTTACAGATATATGCAATACCCTTTCAATCCATTGAAAGTCTCTCCATTCATAAACCAAACCATCATGATGAAAAAGGCATCACAGTTGAATGAACTAAAGAGAACTTCATGATTATTTTATCCACGATTTTCTTTTGCTTTATTCCAACTAGTTATGGCTAGCAAAGTCCTCGGTGGATCATTATTTACCTTTTTCTTTTGAGGACGAGGGAATTTCCATAGGTGCTGCATTCCTAAATTGGTTTCTGTGGTCGGGTTTGAAATGGAAAGCGCCAACTTGAACGCTCTCATGAGGACATAAACAAGAAATGAAGAAAATCGGCATAACAGCGGTGGCTATCCTTAGCAGCGAACGAGAAAGAAAAGGAGGCTGCATGCAGACTCCTCCCGCGGGGAGGGAAGAAAGAGCGATGGAGAGCCAATAAGACGTCGGACGTTCCACGGCTCTCAAAAAGCCCGTTCCTGCAATTCCCGTTCAGAGGCAACGTTCAACTTAAACTTTTCTTGCTCTCCACTATACCCCACAGGCTCCAATTCAAACTACTCTGCCAATATCATCCACAAATGTTTCCACTTGAACACGTCATCGTTGCTGCAGTTGAATGCTTCGTTCTTTGCATACGGATCCACAGCCGCCCAGATGTGCTGCCCGGCGATCAGATCGGCGTCAAAAACATCACCAAACCTTCCCAAACGATCAGACCACTACAGCGGATCGCCTTCGCGCTTGCAGATGGCGGCGTAGACACAAAGCGTGCCGACGATGTTCATCAGGCTGGTTAGAGCACAACCGAAGATGGTGGTGGGTCAGTGAACAGACCGAGTGACCGCACCATCGCGGCTGCGAAGATAGTCAAATAAGACATCCTCTTGTGCGCAGTAGAAATTGAGGGCAGGGAAACGAGGGAGATCCTCGTGGAATGGGAGATCGTGTGCCTTGATCCTTCCAAGGGAGTAGAAGCTTCCGAGGTACTGCTTGCAACCGATTTGGAGGCCAACGTGTTAGAGATTGGGTGCGGAGGGGAGAAGGATTTTTGTCTCTGCTGCAGTTCCATTTTCTGTTGTCCCTTTTTTTTTTTCAAAACTGACGAGAGAGCTTTTTTGAAGAATCGAGAGAGGGAATAGTTGTCGTTCTTGGGAGGGAACGGTTTAGCCATTTGAACGGAAGAGCGGGAGCGGTTGCATACGAACCGTACGTGGAGGAGGAGCGGGGTCGTGTGGCTGTGTACAGTAGGATCCGGTTTGAATTATTAGAAATTAGGGGGTTTTTTAAATATTAATCAATTTTAAAATGAAATTTATGCTAACATTATTATATGATCAATATATATATAATGATTCAAGGTTATTTCGATATTTTGAACGTAATAATCGCATTTATGAGTCCTTTTGGTTAGATGCCAAAATGATTTATTTCAAATGCACATCGCCGCTTTTGACTGCTCGACATTCGTGCAGACTCATCCGAATGAGTACGAATAGTATCACTTGATAGATTTTGATTTTTCAAAGCTAACGGCATAATCAATTTCACGAATGGAGGTCGTTTGGCTTACATCGTCACCTTCTAATCTCAATATGCGTGCAGGCGCGTTGAGCGCTTGATCAGTTGATTATCAAGTTATGCAATATTTATATCCTGACCAGTTTTGACATTCTAAACACGATGGCGAAGTCCGTTCGTCGATCGGATGTCATTTTGGTTGATTTTGGCGACGTTTAGTGCATTTCAACCTCGATTTGCGTGTTGTCACTTCCGATCATTCAAAATTTGCACAAACTCGTCTGAATTGAGCGTTGAGGTCTCATTTGATATTTTTCAATGTTTCAAAGCTAATGACATGAACAATTTCACAAACGGAGGTTGTTTGGTTTACGTCGTCACTTTTTGACCTCGATATGCGTGCAGGTGTGTTGATGACTCGATCGCGTGATCAGTTAATCATCACGTCATGCAATATTTATATTCTAACTAATTTTGACATTTTGAACATGATGGCAAATTCTGTTCATCGATCATTGGTCATTTGTGTTAATTTTGGTGACGTCATGTGCATTTCAGCCTTGATTTGCGTATTGTCACTACAAATGAAGTGATATTTGCACAGACTCGTCTGAATTGAGCGTGAACAGTCTCATTTGATAGTTTTTGATATTTTAAAGCCAACGATGTGATCAGTTTTATGAACAGAGAATGTTTGATCATCATTGTATCTTTCCGACTCCGATATGCATGTCGACATATTGATAGCTCGAGCGCTTAATCGATTGATCATTAGATTTTACAATATTTATATTTCAATCAATTTTGACATTCTGAACATGACAGCGAAGTCCGTTCACCGATCGGAGGTTGCTTTGACCATTTTTAGTGGCGTCCAGTGCATTTTGAGCCTCAATTTGCGCACTGTCACCTCCGAAGTCCGTCGAATTCAATTTGTAGACTTGACTTTGACTTATGGCACACATGTGGAGGTCAACACTAAGTCAACGCTTAACCTCAGCCTAAAAATTTAGGAGGATTAGCCATATGGTTTAGATCATGCCTTAGAGATTAGGATAATCTACCTATCCTATAACCTAAACCCAACTTATGCTTACCTCCTCAGCCTAAACTAAACCTCAAATTCAATTAAACCAACAATCAAGTTCAATCCTCAAATCCAATTGAATATCAAATCCAAATAACATAAGCCTAACCCTATGATTTAACTATGGACTTAGCCAAATTCTTTTCAATCCAAATCAAACTTAATTAATTTTCTCACAAATCAATCAATCCTCTAATCATCATTCCAAACCACATCTAAATCTACAATCAAGACAAACCAATCCCCAAACCAAAATTAATCAAACCAAACCTAAGCCTATGATTCAAACCTATGGACTTAGCCAAATCCCCTCAAATCAAATTCAATTGATTTTCTCTCAATTCAATTTAATCTTTCAATCATCACTTCAAGCCATACCAAAATCTACAATCAAACCAATAAAATTAAAATCAATTCAATCAAATCTAACCTAACCCATTAGACTTGAAATATACAAATGAGCCAAAATTCATTCAAACTCAAATCAATTGCAACCAAAACTATAAACTAATCCCAAATCAATATACAAACTCAACCCAATTCAATTCAAGCCAAAATCAAGTCATTTTAGCTCAATTGGTCCACTTGACCCAAAGTGACAAATTTGATCTATTTGAACCAAATCTCAATCCAACCCAAATTGGATTGAGCCAACCCCTCCAAAACCACCTATGGTGATTTTTAATCATCCTTGATTAATCAATTGCAATCAATTGGGTCAAACCAAGTCAATTTGGTCATTTGACCAAGTCAACCAACTTAACCTATATAAGCCAAATTAGCCAAATTTCATCCTAGCTAAATTAATTGAAACCAATGATTCACATCAACTTAAGATCAATCCTTGAACATAACTTGACCATTAATTGAGCCAAACCTAACCCAATTGGCCCTTTGGCCTCAGTTGACTCAATTTGACTTAAAAGACCAAATTAGGTCAAATCAAACTCCAACCCATATTGATTGCAACCAATGGCTTAATTTCATTTCAAATTGATCACAAAATATGATCAAAGCCTTAATTGAACCCAATTGACTTATTTAGCCCAAATTGACCTAAAGGGTCAATTTGGCCTAAATCAAAATCAAATTTAAATTTGTTCAAACCAAAGCCTATAATCATCTTCAGTTGACCAACTGAAGATGAACCAATGCTTAACTCAAGCCAATTTGGCCAAATTGGTCAACTTGGCCCATTTGACCCATTTGAACTCAAATGGGTCAAATCCAAATCTAAGCCAAATTGAACCAAACTAATTGCACCAAAACACTCCAAATACTCATTTAAACTTGGCACAGCCCTTGGTTTGACCCAATTTGACCAATTGGTCAACTTGGCCCAACCTAGCCCAATTTGACTTACATGGATCAAATTGAGTCAAACCCACTCAAACCAAGCCCAAACCCTATGAAACTTGATATGACCCATCCTTGGCTCACCTTGGGTCAGCCCAAATCAAATCCAACCTAAATTGACCCAAAATCAAATGGGTTAAGGCCACCATATGGGATAAATGCCCCCATTTGAATGGTCAAACCCACTCCCTATCCACTTGGTAGCCTCTTAGTCCTTCACATAGGCAACTAGACAGGCCCGACCCAAAGGTGTTTTGGTCAACCATGAACTAGGGGAAGGTGATTTTACCTCTCCTCCCTCATTGGAGCATTTAGAAACCCGAGGATAGCCACCTCCTCCCATGGCAACCACTCCTCCTCACTTGGCCAACCAAACAAAGCCACCTCAGACGATTCCATTTCCAGCCACAGCCACCTGCAATAGTCGGATGGCTGCTAGAAGCCAAACATATCAAGGCCATCCGATCCAAAGGATGAGGGGGTATACCCCCCTCATTTTGATTCAAATCGGATAATTTGACCCTCAGTGAGCTCTAACAGCTAGAGACGAACTCCCCAGAGTCATTTCTAAGTTCCTAGAGCCTTCCCATCACCAGTGATAATGAAACCGAGCTCGCCCAAAACAGGACAAGGCTCTACTCCATCTAACTTCACCAAATCCCAACCATTCCTAAATTAACTTCACCCACACATTCACCAATCTCCAATAAGGTGAAATGAATCTTTTAACGAGCTCTCTGATCACCGAAAGTACCTTCTAGACTAACTCCGACGTGTTTTATGATGGTGCTTGGTCCACAGAGTGAACGACGGGGAGGCAACACGTGAGCTTCTAAATAAAGCTTCGCCTCATCAAGGCGAAGCTACCTCGATCAGTTCGTCGTCAGTCTTGAGCTTTGACGAGATATTATTTCTTCAAATCGAGATTTCTCAATTTTATTTTGGACCTTTTCAAAGTAAAAGTGATTGTCATGTGAATCCAACCATATAATCCTTGTAGATCACTTCCCTGATGGTGTGAGATCAATCCCGAGCCAATCCGAGCTTCAGTGAGCTCAAATTAGGCAAAGGAAGGTGGACAATGTCCGTCTTCCATCGCGCGGGAGAGGATAGATCATCCATCGTCCATTTTACGTGTTTGGACTAGACGGTCGTGATCTTGAGATTAGATTTAATCTAATTTAATCCTTAGAAACTGTGGGATTAATCTCCATCGCAGATGAACGATAGCGCTGCGCCGCCTAGCTAGCGACTTCGCAAGTTTAGATAACCAATCCCGTGGTGCTACATGAAAAGTGTGTCAATCAGTGCTCCACGTGGCACCGATGAGATTAGGCTTAATTAGCCTTAATTAATTTATTTTAATGGTTGAAACTTTGGAAAATTATAACAAATTATAAAAAAAATTTAAAAATATAAATAAATATTCATTTTAAAGGTAATTCAGAGGATAATTGATTAAAATTATTTTAATTAATTTTTGATAGTAAATTAAGGCTTAATTAAGGTTTAAGTGTGAACTTAATTAACTTAATTAAGCTCTAATTACTTAGACAAATGATTTCAAACTCTATGTGTTCATTCAATGGGATGACCTCTGCCTCCCATGATTTTTTTAGAATTTATTGCCTAGTAATTAGGAGAAATTAATGATTCAAACATTAATTACCCTCTTTAATTAATTAAGTGATTAATTAACATTTAAAATAGTAATAATTAATTAATTAAAGCATATTAAGCATTGTTTAACAGTGAATGAATGGGGGAGGGGATTAGGACCTCTTTCTTTAATTCTAAAGGATTAATTAAGGTGGAAATTAATTAAGTGCTTAATTGATTAATTAAATGGCCAAATTAAATCAAATTAAAATGCAAATAATATCAAGTAATTAACAATGAGATTAAGGGTTCCTCTTTATGTGTTTAATGGCATAAAGACTCTTGAGAAAATTATGATTAACCCATAAGTGTGGGAAAATCATAAGAGTACTTAATTAGATTCCTTAACCTAATTAATCTTTAATTATAAGAAAATTGCATTAAAGTCCTTTAGGAGCATTATAACTTTACTTTCCTCACATGTTCATATCATTTTGTGGCTCATAATTAAGTGATTAGTTAAATTAAAGAAGCATAGGAAAGGGTAATTAAGTGATTTGATTAATGATCCAACTTAATTAACTCATAAAATTTATCTAATTGCCTTTCCTTGAATCAATTAAGTTTACCAACATGAGAATGGGATTAAAACAGCAAATAATCTCTCTTCTTTCTAAATCAACTCAGATAGAAAAAAAAATTAAATTAATAAGAAGCTTTGATTTTCCTTAAATAATTTAATTTGATATGATTGTCCTTATAAATTAATTTAGTTGATTGAACCATGTGATTATATTTAGTTATTCCTTTCCAATCACTTTAAATGTTGTATGACATATGATTTCATGCATTCATTCTTTCAAATTTAAACGAATCAAATGAAAGTTATTTATATAAGCTTGCATGTGTCGACTTGATTTAATTATATGTGTGGCTATTATCACTAATAAATTTAAATCTATTTTTCAAAGTTTATGAATTGATAATAATATGTGGAGTGATGATAGTTATGAATATATATATATAATTTACATGTGCTTATAGCTTAGTCATATGAATGTGATGCTCTCTTTCTTATATTCATATATAGATTTACATAAGTTTGAATGTTAATAAGTATATAGTATGGACATCCCAGAAATATGAAGATTTAAGTAGCCTTTAGGAGGTCATTTGATTACCTCAGTTCCTTGGTTAACAATGGCATGTACTTACTTGATTTCATTCTTATGTAGTTATGTATTAGAATTCGGATAAAGCTTTAATTCATATGCATAAATAATTCAATTAAAGAAATTACAATTTTTGCATGATTTTCATCCTTATAATTGTGTATACATTTGTATGTATTTAAGATAGCAAGTGTTTAGTCTGGACATCCCTAGAATATGAGGCTTTAAGTAGCCCCAAGGAGGTCATTTGATTACCTCACTTCTCTGGTTAACAATGGCACATACTTGCTTACATCTCTTATACATATGAATGTGTGCTTAATTAAAAGATAAAAATCCCCTTTTATTATTAAAAATACATGTATCCATAATCATCTAAGCCATTGGCCTACATTACATATCGATTAGTGTTCTCTTTCTTGTGATTCATATATAGATTTACATAAGTTTCAATATTAATAAGTATATAATATGGACATCCTGAGAATACGAGGTTTTAAGTATCCCCAAGGAGGTCATTTGATTATCTCACTTTCCTGGTTAATAATGACACGTACTTATTTGATTTTATTCTTATGTATTTTGGTATTAAATTTTGGATAGAGCTTTAATCTATATGTATAAATAATTCAATTAACTAAAGATATAAATTCCAAACATATGCATTCATCATCATTTAAATGTGCCAAAAATATATGGTATGTATAGATATGCTAAGTGTTAAAGTCATATGCATATTACATGTGATGGAAAGGAATGACTTGATATATGTCATGTGATAGTAATTCAGTTATATTAATCCTAAGATGACTTTCACATTGAATAAAATTATTTAAAATTAACATAAACTTAGGATTAATAAAATTTTTAATAAGCCATTCACTAAAGAAAACTAAATCATAAAAACATGTGTTAAAAATGGCTTAAGGTAGGGATGAAAGGGGGTAATCCTCTTTCATCTTTTTATAATATTAAGGTGCTAAGTGTAAATCAAATGAAATAAAATAAAACATAAATTAAAATTTAGAAATCATTTAAATAACTTGAAATGAAATCAACCTTCATGTTAAATTAAATTTTTTTCTAAATTTAGAATATCATAACTCTAATGTTTAGCTAAGACATACCACACAAAGCCTTAGCACACACATTAGAATTAAGCCACCACTTCTAGTCCTAAGATAGGGCGATGTATGTGTGATGTGTATTTTATTTTGTGATGTAATATTTTAGACTAAATATTATGATGTATGTTTCGTAGACTGGATGTTAGGCTGCTCTAAGCCTAATCATGTTTTAGGCATGGGATTATGCTAAAAGGGGTTTGCTTAAAATATAAATACCAATGTTTTGTTTGCATGTTGCCTAAACCCCAAGCATAATCTAAGTTAGGACAGGTGGGCTTAGTTACTCATGTGCAGGATGCTAAGTCCAAATTAGAAAGATAAATATGTATGTTTAGCTAACATCTATATATTCGATGACCCATTATGCCTGGCTTAATAAAAACCTTGTTTTATTTTTCCATATAAATAAGAGAAAAATCTATAGTATATTCGAAGACTCGTCATGCCTTAGGAGTCCTTAGTAAGTGATTAAGTATATTATAGGGTGATCCATCTATCTTTTAAAATAGTACATCATACCTTAATGCCATATCCAATCACTTCAATAAGTACACCATGGTGTACCCCCCCAAATCCAAAATAAACACCATAGGAGAGTTCTCATACTCCACCTTCTAGACCTTGATCTTTTAAGATTATGAGTGAGCAACTTTTGGATCTCAATGAACAGATGACCAAACTGTAACATAAAGTTGAAGAAAGCAGCAGGTGGCAACAAAAAATGGGGAGAAAGTTTGATCATTACATTGATCAGCAGTAGTAATAGTTCTCTCATTTCGTTGATTACAACTCAGTCATTGCACAAATGTTTGATAACTACTAACTCAATGTTGGCCCTAGTCAAGTTACCTTTGCTACAATACCATAATACTAGCCCTATGTCACCCACCAACCAGAGCCAAAAGTAGAAGAAGAAGGAAAAATAAGAAGAAGAGGAGGAGGAGGAGGATGATTAGAAATTTTCTTTTTTTTTTGTTTTATGTTTTATTTATTTTATTGTTTTGTTTATTTTGTTTGTTTTGTTTGTAGTAAGCAATTTTATTTTATCGTAATAGTTATTGTATTTGTGTTGTAATAATTTCTTTTATGAAATGGAAATTTTTTATGTATCATTCGCAACACTACAGTGCTATAACTTGTAACGAATATTATGTTTGTTTTAAATTTATTGTGGTTCCAAATTCTACTGGTTATATTTCTAAGGTATTTTAATATATTTTAATTGAAACTTGAGGATAGATTTAATAAAATTATTTGTAGACAAAACTAATTAAATAATATTTTAACTTAAAAGTATAAATTTACATTTAAATTTATTTAATCATGATATTTGATTCAAACTATTAATAACTAAATCATCTTATGAAAACTAATAATTTTTATTAAGTTTAGATTTTCTTGAGCACATATATAACATACAGAAGATTCTTAATGAACTTAGTGAATTGATATTAAAGTAAATATGAATCTTTATAATAGAAAATATAATCAATATTATTGATGAAAGTTTTGGATTTAGTGAAGTAATAAATTCAGCTAAATTGACATAAAATGATAAGGCTTGTATTTAAATATCTTAAATAAGTTTTTGGCTAGTGTAAGTGTAAGTGTGATAGACTCTTAGAGAGTGACCTCCAAGTGCAATGTGTGTTAGTGTTAGTGTTTTGTTCAGTGTGTGGGTTGTTTGATAGCATGTTGATCTTGCTAGAGGTACAAAGAAGATATATAACAAGAATTTGTGATAAGGGTTGCTGAACGTTTCCATGAGGAAGCAAAAGAAAATAATAAATATGATTCTTTAAAGCTCTACTGGTTCTCTCTTTCCTTTTTTTTTTTGATTATCCCAGCATCCTGTTTTATGAATTCAAATTTGTTCTTCTTCTTCTTTATTATGAAGCACTAAAACACAAAGTGTCTTTGGATTTATTTATTGCTATGTTAATGTTATTGTATCAAACTTGATGTTTGGATTACTATAAAAAAAAATTATTCATGCTTCATATGAAAATGTATTTTTTTTTCTCCCTATATTTAATTTACTTGCAATCTGGGCAATTATAAAGTTAAAATGAATTACGATCAAGAGAAGTTGGAAGAGTCATAGAAGAACAATAGGAAAAATAGATGAATTTACTAAATAGGCATAGACATGCTATTTCAAATCTACAATCATTAATAGAAAATTCAACAAATACAACCACTTAAAATTTAATTAGACTAATATAAAAGCTAATTAAAGAAAGTACTTTGGTTAAGTTTATCTAGGCATAGACGACTTAATGCTTATGCTCTCAACTGGCACTACAAATAAAATAATCTAATGTCATTTTGAATAAAATAAAATTAGAAATATAACAAAATCAAAAGTATTATCTTGAAATTATAAAGAACAATACTAGATTTTTTACAAAAATATTATAACTTTTTTTTCAATTTTCAATAATTAGGTGTAAGTTTAATTTTAGTTTTCAAATTCAGTTAAATAAAAATTAAGTTTAAGAAAATTAGTAATTATCTAAATCTTGAATTACACACTTTACTCAATTTCTCATGAAAGCAATATTCTACTCAACCTTATATTATTTAAACGCCACACACACTTGCATATACAAAAAATCCCAATCAAGCAAGCAACCTAATAGACTTCAAATCATTCACTAATTTTAGTGTATTTCTCGGGGACTCTTTTATTCCTTAGAAGACTAAATAAATAAAGAGGTATTTACATACATAGCATACATATTTTTTATATATTTATATATTTAATATCTAATTTTTTATATTTAAATATATAAAAGTGCTCAATTTTTTAATATTACATAATAAATAACATCATAATTATTTTTTTAAAGATGCAAAAAATACTATTTCTTGATCTTTCAGAATAGTTGAGTATCATGGTACAACTTATACTATTTTTAAATCCATCAGAATAATCGGAATCTAAACTCAAATGAAATTATTTTCGAATAAGATTGTCAATAAAATATGACGTGGAATTTGGATTCCAATAATTGTTGTGATATATCAATTTAAAATTTGTATTAAGTGTAAAACAAAATCTTTATCTGTTTGAAAATAAAATTTGTCAAACGACGCCCCCAAAAAACCCAAAATAGATTGGAATTGATTAGATAATCAAAGCCGGATACGACATTGATGCGCACTCAGGGAAAAGAAGTAGGTGGAAGATGGTGACCAGGTTCGCCCTCTTTGGCTGCCTTCTTCTATCCGGGGTAGCTTTTGAAACGGAGCACGATGGTGACCAGAAGCCAGCGACAAAAGCGTGCTGGAGAATGAATGAAGCGCCCTGATGCTTCCCACGTGGACGTTTGCGTGGTTCCTTCGATCTCCCACTGCCGGCCCCTCGAGGAAGCTTCTCATGCAAAGAACCAGTCGCCAGCTCTAGAAGATAGCGGAGAAGACAAAAGAAAACTTAAGAAAACGACTCGTCTTCTCCTTTTAATTTCTACATCTTTCCCACATCGCCCCACTACTTCAATAAATCTCGGCTGCCTTAGAGAACGGCCTCCTGGTCTTGCGCGCGATGGTCCCCTGGCAGTCTCTGATTTCTTATCTCAATTAACCAGTTCTAGTACTGATCGAATTGTTTGGATCGGGTGATGGAAAAGGGGAGGTTCGGTGGCGGAGTGTTAGACGTGAAGCTTTGGTCGGGGAGTTGCCATTGGATTCTTATGATCTTGTTTGGCTTCTACTGCTGGAGCTGGGAGTTTTTGACCGCTCTGCTTCTGTTCTCGCTCGCTTGATCAGTTATATAGAATTTTATTTTTGTGTGTGTGGGTTTTGTTGTTAGTGAATGGTGATGGGATCGAAAGGGAAGCAGCAGGAAGGTGGAGGAAGGAGCGTTGGTTTGCCGGCGCCGTTTCTGACGAAGACGTATCAGATGGTGGAGGACGGGGAGACGGAGGAGGTGATATCGTGGGGGGAGAAAGGAGTCTCTTTTGTTGTGTGGAAGCCGGTCGAGTTTGCAAGAGACATGCTTCCAGTACACTTCAAGCATAACAATTTCTCCTCTTTCGTTCGCCAGCTTAACACATATGTGAGTCTCTCTCTCTCTCTCTCTCTCTCTCTCTCTCTCTCTCTGGCCTCTCAGGAAAAATTTATGAGGTTGCATAACAATTTGAAATTAGAAGATATTTAGATAATAATGTTTATTTATACTTTCTTAATGAATATTTAAATATAAAATTTTATCTATACAAATTATATTATTATAATTTTTATTCTTCTCTTTCCCTCTCTTGGGTGGGAGAAATATATATATATATATATATATATATATATATATATATATATATATATAATTATTATATAATCACCCATCTTTATAATATGCATATAATAATTTAAATTATTCAGAGACTCTGTATGTAATAATTTATCATATCACTTTTTATAACTAGAGCAGATTCTTCAGAAATTTATGAGCTTCAAAACTTAGTCTCATAAACAGAGTTTAGATTTGAGTCGAATAAAATTTAAAAAAAATAGATAAGTTATAGATAAAAGATTACCTAGAAATTTTATCATCATTTTGCAAAAATTTTAGATCAATATCAGAAGCATCTATAATTAACTATCACTTTCATTGATGAAAGATAACTTTTGACTAAAGCCAATTATTTAGTAGTTAAATATTTAATATATAGTAGTAATAATTTAAATTTAAAATTATAAAATAAAATTTAATCAAGATCTCATAATTATGTTGTCCTGAACGAGCATGAACCTTAATACATTTAATTAGAGGAGATAGTCTACTCTGACCGACCGAAAGATCTGATGGGTGGGTACTACTTTTTCCATTCCGGTTAGGTGAGGGGTCATCGTCTTCTAAGCAAGTTGGACGCTTGACGCCACAGCGTGAACGCTGTTACTCGCTGCTTTGTGGTTAAATATTCCCTGATTATTATATTTATTGAATAAGCTGTAGAGTAGAAATGGTTATTTTTAGTATTACGTTCTTTAGTGGAATTTTTTTTATTCCTTTTAAAAGCGGGGGAAGTTTAGAATAAAAATATACTTAATTTTTTTTATATATTTTGTGTTAACATAAAGTTAG
Source organism: Cymbidium sinense (assembly GCA_021442155.1). Taxonomy (NCBI): domain Eukaryota; kingdom Viridiplantae; phylum Streptophyta; class Magnoliopsida; order Asparagales; family Orchidaceae; genus Cymbidium; species Cymbidium sinense. The sequence continues at coordinate 101,807,620 of CM038229.1, forward strand.
TATTGTTGTATATATTATTATTATTTTAAATAAAATTTAATTGTTAAATAATATGAAATTTTTCTTAGATAATAGAGTTAAATTTAAGAAAATATTTATATAAATAAACTATTATACAAATAATTTTGTTGTATTCTACTTGTGAGTATATAATAATTTTGTATTTATATTTTAAATTTAATAATTTACTTGTATTGAGTGATGAAATTAAAAATATATATAGTAAAACTACCTTTATCCTGATATAAAAATATGCTTGTGTTGTTAATAATGTTAATAATATGGTCTTCAACTTAACATTATTTTAATAATATTTTTACACTGTGAAAATACAAACATATCACACAATTCTTATATATTTACCTATCTAACACCTAAAATTTTAATTTTTACAAATATAACACCTCAATCTTTAATATCACATCAAAGATATCATGGTCTTTCACTTATTAAAGTGAAATATATCTTTTTAAGCATAAAAAAGTATTATACTAGTAAATATCTAATTTTAGGTATTAGATATATAAATGCATAAGAATTATGTAGTATTTGCTATACACTCATCTATATAAACTATGCATTTTTTTTGTGAATTATGAGTATGTGCATGAGCATATACTTGATATGCATATATGGATTTTTAAAAAAAATTAAAAAATATTAATAAAAGATAATCTAAATTTTTTGTTAAAATCATTTATCATATATTTTAATGATAATAAAATAATAAATAATTTTTATTATACATTTGAATTCGATATCACCACAATAAAAGAAAGAGAAAATATATTAGAATATGAGGAAAACAATAATTCCCTTTTTTAGAAAAAAAAATTCTCTCATATATATAACTTTAAATTCATATAAAAAATTTATATTACAATTAAAATATGATAATTTTGGCTATATTTGAATTTTTTTTTGTACATTGTGACTTTATACGTTGTTTAAGATATATATATTATATTAGTTTTTCAGTGCTGCGTTAAGTGTTAATTTTACTTAAACTATATATATATATTTATATATATCATATTATAATTTATTAAATTTTTTTTTATGTCGGCATATGATATTATTAGGTGGGAAGGGTGGACGAGTTTGGAATGCCTACAACTTTGACCTTTGATTTGTTTTAGATAAAAGTTTGTATATTAATTTGATATGTTTTAGTTTGGTTGACTGGACTGGACTGCGCATGTACACACTTCAAATAGATTTTTTTTATTTGGATTATTTAATCCCAAAAAAATAAATAGTTTAGAAAGTAATGAATTTATTAAATATTTTAAAATCTAAAAGAAATTTTAAAAATATTTTTTAAAATTTTTAAACATAGGAGTGAAAATAAAATAATTATCTTTTAAAATTTTTATTCACAACAAATAAATTTTTTTATGAAGAAAGTAAAATGATATTTTAGGCTTTTTAAATTTTAATCACATTTTTTCAAGAGTGTTACTATTTTTTACATATGAGTCAAAATATTTGAAAGTAAAAATAATTATCTATTTATATTTAATATAAAAGTTGTAATTATAACATCAAAACTATGATTTTAAATAGTTTACTAATTACAAAAAATAGTATGATTAAAAGTTAGAATCTGCATGACATCATTATGTATTTGTTTTTATTTTTAAAAAATTAGATCTAATATATACGATTAGTATTTCTTAGGTATTTTTATTTATATTATTAAAATTTAATCAATTTATTTTTATAAATATACAATAATTCTAAGCATGAGAGTCGCCCACACTTATCGCCGGCGAACCCCACCATCCGACATTAGCCCAAAATAGAAGGTATCCTCAATGCCATCGTCTTCTTTTAAATTACAAGATAAATTAAAACAAAAAATAATTTATATTAAAGATGTTATATATGTATAATTTAAATAAATAAATAAGCATCTGTTAGTATTTAGTTCTATTTTAAATGGCCTGTGAACTGAAAGCAACCATCCGGTTTAACGAAAGCAGGGTTTCCGTAAGGTGGTGGCGGAACGGTGGGAGTTTGCCAACGACAACTTCCGGCGAGGAGAGCAAAATCTCCTCTCCTTCATTCGCCGTCGAAAATCCTCATCCCTCAGGCAACCTCCTCCATCTTCTACCTCCGGTCAGTGCTCCGCCGAGATCCACAGCTCTGCATCCACCTCATCGTCTTCGCCGCCGCTCCTTCTCAACCTCTCCAGCGAAAACGAGAAACTTAGGAGAGAGAATAAAATTCTGAACACTGAGCTTGCGCAGGCAAGCGGCATTGCGATGAGCTCCTTGTCTTTCTCTCTAAGTACGTCGATGTCAGCCAGCTAGACCTCGGCCTTCTGATGAATAGATCAATGGACTTTGAGGAACGGGATGAAGTAGTGAGCGACGAGGAAGAGGAGAAAGACGAAGGGGAGAAAGAATCCTCTTTGAAGCTATTTGGTGTTCTTCTCAAGGTAAATGAGAGTTGTGATAAGGTTCAGAGATCAACAAAGAGGCGGCGTTGCGAAGGCAGCGGCCGCAGGATTCCGTTGGTCCGAGGGTCGTGGGCTGGTGTTTCGTCTCCGGTCGGGGAAGTAGTAACTTCAGCCAGTTAAGCTAGTCTTATGGTGGGAAAATTTTGCATCAGAACCTCCTCATGCAGTACAATCTGGCATCAGAATCATTCTACTCGACAATATACAAGAGGATATTTAGATCAAGGATATTCTAATTTATATTTAATTAATATAAACTTTATAATCATGTAATTTATTTTATAAAAAAGTGTAATACATAATTAATTAAAAAATTTGTATTACACTAATTATAAAATAAATTTGATGATTGCAAAATCTATTCTAATTAAATTTAAATCAGGATACTTTGATCTAAATTTCATCTGATCATATAAATCTGCAGATAAGAAAATAAAAAAATTTATCTGAAAATATAAAAAACAGAATTGTATTCTATTTTTTATATTTTGATCAGATTTTTATTTTCCTATCACATCACATGCTTTATATGAAGAAAAAGCCCATTCGAATGCTTGAGGATATCTGATATAATTATTTGTGCGCTGATGAGTCCTTTGGACAGTATTAGCATTAAATAATTTTAAAAAAGGATAATTTTTTTAAAATAAGTATGATTTAAAATATAATTAATAATTTAAGTATCTAACAAATAAAATTTAAATATAAGATAGCCTTTATTAATTTACCTACTTACATGTAACTTTGATCCAAAATAATTTAAAACTATAGTTACATATAAGTCGCCCGTTTAACGGGCGACTATATTTAAATTTTATTTGTTAGATACTTAAATTACTAATTATGTTTTAAGTCATACTTATTTTAAAAAATTCCCCTTTAAAAAATGAAAAAAAAATACCATACTGATAGCTCCTTAAATGCCATTATCACTGCAATTACTGATGATCCCAATTATCCAGCCTTTGTAATGCATGATATCAGAGCAGCATCTGGAACACGTGAAATGCACGTGATAGTTCATGTAATTGTCGATAGGAGATTTGTTCTTGTACAGAAAAAAGTAGTTGATCAGTCACTCAGACTGAATTACGTTTCCCTGCTGATATGAGGGAAAAAAATCAAGTTGTTGGATTTCTTCTCTGTATCTGATTCTGTTACGCAATTAACACAAAAAAAACTTGCTTGAGCGATCAACGACTGGAATTTTTCTGTTGAATGTATTGTATAGAATAAATAGTTTATCACTTTAAACTTATCTATATTCTCTCGTTTATACTGATCTAATCGTGAGGAAAACGTTGCTATGCTTGCTTGCTTCTTCTAAAGTGAATTGGTTTGTCTCATTACTTATAAAAAAAAATCTCTTTGGAGTCTAAAGATTTGCGATCAGTCACTCTCTTGAGTAGGTCCTTCAAAATCTTCAAGATTATGGCAAACAGACAACCAACTTTCTTCCATCTTTGGTTGACGTCTCTCAGAAGCTTTTATTGAAGGAAGAAATGCTTCGGAATATATTATTGAGAAAGCATCCAATGCTTTGACAATTATGGTAATGTTTTTGGCAATTGTGGCTGGAAATTTATTCTTCCATTATGTAATCGTAAATTTTTTTCCTTGTTTTTTTTTTTTCTTTTTCTTCCTGCATCAAGGAGTATTATATAGTTTTCTCTTGTGGTTGTAGCCAATGGTGAAGTTGGTAAACAACTGAAATGTTTTGAAGGTTTAAGGCAAGAGGATTCTCTTTCACCACTCTTAATTTGTTTGATTCATTATGTTCTTCTTAAAATGCTTGATATAGCTTTTGACAGCAGATATTTAAATATTGCACTGGTCTTTTTCTTTTTTTGTGGGAAGGCGCTTAAGCTTTGACAATAAAATAATCTAGTAAGAAAAAAAATTATTTCGCATGGGATTTTTCAATCAGCAACCAATGTCTTCTGTAACGATTCAATCCAAAATGCTTTGCATATATTATTAACCAGTGATTTTGCTTCAGGAATCTGAAGGAGAATTTTAAGATTTTTTTTTTAATATTTCGTTTCCCTCGTTGGACATCCTTTCATTCTTTAGCATTGGGAGGTTTTCTGTTATTGCATCAGGTTTGAAGTATTTTTGGACTCAAAACTTCTTTGCAACCATCTGAAAGAGTGCAATGATCATTGAATTCTCATATCATTAAGATACAAATATATTCTTAAAGTGATGTATGATCAAGAGGATCAACATGAATAACCTGATTGAGTGTAGCGATTTATGATTGAAATGATCAAACTATTTGTTTTCTTAAATCTAAAAAAAGACTCTACTTCTACACATTAAAGAGGTGATAGAATCTCAAAAAGGATTCTTAATAAGAGAATATAAAGCTCTTTTTTTAAGGCACTCAACACCTATTGGTGATATTAATGATAATGCTTCCATCCATCACGGTAGATTCCCTTTGTTAGCATATTAATGCTTGTCTTTACTATTAAGGCTAACATCTATCGTCAATTTCAATGCTGATATCTTACGCCGATGATGACCTTCATCACCATTCAAGCATATATGCTTATCATTCACATCAACATTGACACTCAATGTTGCCTCCAAGATTGATGTATGCTAACACTCATTGTAACTATCATGATAGACTCATGGCATCGGCATTTAGCGATCAAAGAAAAGATACATCATCCGTAGCGGCTACCTAAGGTATAAAGAAAGTACGACACGCGTGTGGGTGATGAATGCCAGCTCTCGCGAGATTAATCACGATATCCCCACCCACAAGATGGGTGGGGTGTTGGGTGGATACCCATTACAAAAAAAAAAAAAAAAGATACATCATCACAAATCAGATAATCACTTGTCGCCAAAACTAATATATAATTTAGTCATTGCTAATAATACAAACAGCTATCATCAGCACTCACAATATCTAACAAGGTAGACACCTATCATCTCCACTATGAAAGATGCACTTCACCACTACAAAGGTCGATGTCTATCTTTTTAGTCATTAATCTTTCTCTTATTTGATCAACAATTAAGCAGATCATCAATGATCACTAAATAATCATTCTTACACCTCAAAGGTCCTCGTGTCTCTATCATAGAAGGCATCTTCCATAGCTCATGTCTACAACATTTATTAATATGTTCTTTCATTATGAAAAAATATATCTTTTATGATATACAATTAAAATGGGCCAATTGATTCAGCCAATTTGAATTCGGCTGTGAACTATGGCCAAACCAATTAGCATGAATCAACTAAAATTGGATTGAATCTCAAGTTCAATGGATGAGCTAGTCTTAGATTTAGAAAAATAATCAGTTCAAGTACTAAATATATTAAATTATTTAAATATATTATTCAAACATATTAATAATTATTTTTAAATATTAAACTCACAAAACATATTCTTTAAATATTTTGAGATTTTTTTTTATAAATTTTAAAATTATCTATACTTTTATAATGACATGTAACTAAATTAATCCTAACATTTTCACCAAATCGTCATATAAATATATTACAAGCTCATGTTTGGGAGCTCTACTTCTCAATATAAAGAGTATAATATTAAATTCCCTTATGATGTGAAATTAAAAAAAGTAAAATATGATGAAATTTATTGAATTGAGTTTTATGACTGAAAATTTTGAATTATATGATATGAACTTTAATAATATCAAATGAGTTTTGAAATTTAAGAATATAAAAATAATATTTGAACTTTTGATTTTATATTTTTATTATAAATCATATTTTATAAAATAAAAAAATTTAAGAATATTGAATTTATAATAATATTTTATACATTATATTTTATGGAATTTCTAAAATAAGCTTTTATAATATAATCTTATATTTTTTCTATTATAGAATATATTTATATTCATAAATATATATTATCAAAAAGTTTAAATATTTTTAATATGCATATACCTATATTTATAATAATATTATTTAAATAATTTATATATTATATTTTTTATATTAGATATATATTGCAAGGTTTTTTAAATAATTTTCATATTATAAATTTTATTTTTGATATAGCAAGAGTTTTTTTATAAATTATATTCTTGTTATAAATTATACTTATATTTATAAAATCATATTATAATTTTTTTTAAGATTTTACATATATTAAATATACATATATTTAAATTTATTCTATTCATAATTATACAATACTGAACTTTTTATTGATCTTAAAATTTATAATTCTTAGAAATATTATTTATATACTTGTTATATTTATTTTTAATATTTCTATTTTATTTTAACATTTAATTAAAATAATATTTAATAATTTTAATATTTATCATATTAGCTGATTCCACGATTATTGAATCATTGAATCCTAACATCTCCTTCCGATTCAATATACAATTCTATTTTCCCAACTTTACATATAATGTATATTAGTGTAATGTCTGATTTAATATTTTTTTTCTCTTATTAAAGTCTTCATATAAAAAATTATGTATATTCTATAATCTATTGTAAAATTATCTTATTGCATGATTAGAAAATTTTTAAATAATGCTACTTCAGTAAACTTTTTTATCTTTTCTCCTTAAGGATGTTTTTTTATTAATTAGACAACCAAAACTCATTATCATCATAGTCATATCTGAAAAAGCAGATGGGCTGTTTGAGGAAACAAGGTTCGAGGATGTCGAAGATAAAGCCCATCTTATGTGTCAACATTTTTTACTTGGCCCAATAGGCAAAGTTTTTAAACTTTATTCGAGCTTCAATATTTAAATAGTATAAAGTTGAAAAGAAATAATAATTTGTAATTCAATTTTTAAATTCGTCTATATTTCAAATAACTTAAAATTTAAAAATATAATTAATTGTCATATTTAAGTTTTAATAGTTGTATGTATGTATGTATGTATAATGTATGGATGTATCCATGTATGTATGTATGCATGTATAATGCATATCCAAATGTTTTGCGAATATACCAACATGAAAGACACTTTGTACAAAGTAATAGAGCTAAGCGAAGAACTTGCCAGTCTCTCAAGATAACTCACCTTACATGGCTGATAATGAAAGTATTTGCCACAATTAAGCAATCACATCAACCGACTCACCACTACAACTCATCACACGGCATACATCACTCACCGAACCGTCAATGAATGAACGAGTCTGATTATATTGTAACAATGTATAACTTCTAGAAATCGAAATATAGCTTCCTTTTGTAATCGAAATTTAGAGAGGTGAGAGACTTTTTTCTAGTTTTTTATTGTTCCTGAAAGGAGGGAACTCTTTCTTGTGCTCTGATATCCTACTTGTACTCATATTCTGAAATAATGAAATTTCTTACATTCTTTCTGCCTAGTCTTATATATATACTCTGTGTGTGTTGATTTTTTTTTTTTTTTTTTGCATTCAATTTTATTCGACTAAAACTCTTTTCTTTGTCTACTTCAATCTGATTAAGGAGTTCATACTTGAAGTGAATCAATTTTGGTCAAATTTTAAAATCACTTGAATTTACTAAAGATTTCTTATAGAATTTGCAAACAAATCTTGGTAGTTTTTTTTTCATTTTAAGTAGATGTTCTAAATAAATAATTTTACATTTTATTTTCGACTAGCTTAGTTTTATCTCTATGATAAATCAATGTCAACAATCAAGCCATTATTCTCTTTAAAATATTATGTCACTTAAATATAGGATATTCTATATTTACTTTAACTTAAATTATTAATTCATGTTAGCTTATTTAGGATGATTTTTTTACTTTATACTTAATATTCTAATTTCTTTCCAATGTAAATGTGTATACATCTGATAACATTAAATAAAGATACACAAAAATTCAAATTACCTTATTGTGTAAACCTTTTATTGTATTAAAATCCTTCCCTCTTTGGTCTTCTATTTGTCATCATTCTCCTCTCTAGTCTACTTTCTCTAATGGTGCTTCTTTGAGCCTACTTAAAGCTTCACTAGAACCTAGTTGTGATAGAAATTAGCTCGAAGATCTTTAAAGTCGACAATTTGGCTTATCGAGATTTAAACGAGCGATTGATTACAATTTACATTTCTGAAATGTAAGATACATCATAACAAAATAAAGAGCCCGAAAACATATCGCCGTCCGAAACCGATTAATTTAACGTAACGACCTTTATTGAAACGATCCTCGTTGCATTTGCTTCGTTTGGATCAACTCCGAGATTTCGAGTTTCACTAATCGAGCCGGATCTCTTTCGATTCGATCCGACTGCTCGAACTAAACTCTTCGAGCCGATTCGTGAGTTGAGCCTTTGGCTGAATCGGCTCGAACACACCCCTAGTTGTGCCATGACAATGCCTCTTCCAATGCTCCTATTTCATGGTCTTAGCATATTTTCTTCAAGAAGAAATTCACATGATGCTACAATCATCATTTGCTCCTAGTTTTAAATCTCTTCTCTATCATCTTCTTTGTGAAGCCGTTATTGAACTCTCTCCCATATTTTGATACTCTTTATGCAACCAAATCTTCTAATATTCATATCAAACATAACCTTCCATCTACAATAGTGATGATTAACAAGCAACTTCTATCTCCATCCTCATTAATTCTTCTTACTCAACATATAGACTTTGTATATCATGTGTGATGGGCATGAAAAATGTTAAAGTTACTTGTGGAAGCTCCACCACTTCTCTTAGGTTGTCACTACCTTGCATTAAGAATTAGCATGCACAATTTAGGTTATTTTTATCAAAATTGTAATATTAATAATATAAAATTATGATCTTTCAAATTATTGATCTTATCATGTGTTTAAATCCCATAAAGTTCATCGAGTGAACTTATCCTTGTCATTCTATTAATGATCTAAAAAAAATTTGACTTGAGAAAAATCATATCATACTCTTAACCATACAAACAATAATTATAGAAACTACTAGTTCTCAACTTATGTTAATAAATTCACTACCCATATAGCTAAACTTTTCTATCTTAAATTGAAGTCAAGTAAGATTAGCGGTGTCAATTTAGGTCGGCGAGTCGGGTTTGGGTTTGACAAGAATTTGATCGAACGTGAATTGGGTTGACCCGAACTAGCCGACCCATTTATTAAATGGGTTAAAAACCTCAACCTGAATTCGACCCGCCTTCAACCCGATTAGCCCGAACATGACTAGAATGATCTATTTATATATACATTCTAGGTCAAAATTAGGTCAAATTCAGATTCATGGGTAAAACAGTGGGTCGATTTCGAGTTCGTGGGTCAATTTTGAGTCAAATTCAAGTTGGCGGGCCAAAATCGAGTTGATTTTGGGTTAGAGGGTCAACTTAATCTCAACCCAAAATTTGTTCGAGTCAATCTGAATCCGAATTTTTTGAGTCGAGTTATCATGTCGAGTCAATTTTTGACACCACAAAATAAGATGGTAAAGCCATAATGTGAATTTTTAAAGACTATTGTAGACAATCATATGATGATTGGGCATGGAATGAGATTATTGTTCACCTACTCAAAAATCTCAAAGATAAGTATATGAAAATTTAAGATGCTCTTGTAGTAAGAGAATCTTTTATTAGCTTAAAAGAGTTATTTAAAGAACTATTAACTTATGAAATTATTACTCGATAATTTAAATAAGGACCTCTTAACAATTACTATTCATTACACTCAAAAGACCAAAAGAAGGTGGAAAATATAAAAATAAATAAAGAAGGCAAGCTAACATTAATGATTAACATGAATCTATTATTCAAAGTCATGGTCAAACTAATACAAGGAAATACCAAAATCTTTGAAGTTCTAATAAACATTTTCAAAACTCTTAATCCAACCAAAATTAGAGATCAAAAAATTAAGGTGAAGAACCTCAAGCCACATGTTAATTAAGTAAGATAATTGGATACATTGCCAAATTATGCAAATCATTGCCTTACACTTATACTTTCATTTAGCTTCAACCCAATTTTATTATTTATGATAAATGATCAAAAAATCAATCAAATTGATTATTGATTCTAATGGTAATAACACGGTTGTACTTAAAAATAGTAAAATCATTTTATTATTCATATTAAATTTATATTTCTTAGTTTTAATAAAAAAATCAATAATATTTATTGTTCCCCTCAAATAAAGAATGTCTTTTTCAATCTCTGAATTGTATTCACAAAATAATATCCTTGTTCTTGATATATTTTTTCTGGGAATGATTCAACCATAGAAGCAACATTAGTGTGAGGCTACATAAAAAGACACATCAATAAGTGGCTAAAATTAAAACACTCAACCTCCAATCTCTAATTTTGTCACTCACAATCACTTCCTTCACACATTATTCTATATAACTATTCCAACAATACTTTATTTTCTTTGTCACCCATCATACAAAATCCTCTAAAAAAAGGATATTGAGAGACATCTAAATTAAATTATATATATATATATATATATATATATATATATATATATATATATATATATATATATATATATATATATATATATATATATATATATAATTTAGAAGAACTATTTAACAAGAAGTTAATCACGGGCATATGAGATCGAACATCCTGAGTAATATGTTGGTCATAAAATATATAAAGATCTGAATTCATTCATCAATTTTTTTTATACAAATTTAACATAAAAAAAATTTAAAGGTTGTTTGGTAGATTAAATTTAAAATACTGTTTAAAATAAAAATATTATATTTAAAATAATTTAAATTATTTGATTGCAAACTCTATAAATATATAATTCTCTTTAGATAGAAAAAATTGCACAAAATAAAATAGAATATTCGATGGCAGTGATGATGGTCTATTACAGGCAATGATGACAAATGATTGGCGATTGGCAAACAATAGTAATAATCAATGATAATAGATGATAACGACCAGGAGGTGACGATTATGACATTAGTGGATAGTGGCGAACAATTGACAAGAATTGGTGGTGGTTGCAGCAGACACTAGCGACTTTGATAAATTTGAAACACTAGTTTAGATTATGAAGTCTCTTCCAAATATTCTCTTAAAATATAATGTATTTTAAATGCAACAACAGGTTAAATGCTAGAAATTGAAAGAATTTCTTTTATAGCACCGACAAGCAGCATCTTAATCTAAAAACTTTGATCATAGCTTTCAAAAAGGGTTGCCGCCGAATTTTCGGTCTTCAAGAGAGGCGCCGGCCATGTCCATAAAATTAAAATTAATGATAGACGTCTGCCGTTCGTCTAATTGGCGAGCACTAGTTGTCCACTCCCACATGCCTACCAACGAGAAGGCACTTGGCTCATCTACTAGACGACACGTGTTTTCAAGGCCAGGCCCGGGCTGGATACGTCGCCATTGCTAGGAGCTTTGAAAAAAAACAAAAAAAATCTACTATGGATCCTCTGAAATTGAGAAAAAAAATATTACGTCGGGTTTATGGCTTCTCCAATCCCTACGACGACGGTCCGCTTTTTTCTCATTTTAGCTTAATCACTATGCTATGGGATGGCGACTGCTTTATCACCTCCCGGCCGCCTCGTTCAAACAGGAGAAGAAGCACTCGTTAGGGAATAATTTAATATATATATATATATATATATATATATATATATATCTAGATTTAGTTTAGAGATGTATTTTTTTCTGGCCGAGAGAGAGAAAGAGATTTTCTCATTTTTTTCTGAAAGAACCATGAAGATGGAGAAGAAGGTGAGGAAATAGAGGATGTATTAAATAAATATACATCGGTAATTTTTCTCATATCGTCTATTAATTTTTTTTTCGTTTGTTAGTGTTATTCCTTGAAATTCTTTTATTTAGTTTATATTTCCTACATTGTTTGGAGTTCTTTGAAGAGGACTTTGCTTATTTGAGGATTTTTGCATCTATGTACTCTGTGTCTGAGATGATTCTGAATATTTTTACAATTTAGATGGAAAATATGATTACATTCCATTAATTAAACAATTTTGTGATTGTTTGGTTAATCTTTATGGGAGATTTCATCATACTCTCATACTCTCTCTCAGAGTATAGAATTTGAGCAATTTTTCTACTTTGTGTGGCATGTTTGGAGGAAATATGTTTATTACAATCCATCATGAAAAATTTGGTTTGTGATTTTTTAGTGTTATTTTGCATCATACCTACTCTCTTGAGAAGTAGATAATTGGACTTTTTTTTTTTTCCAATTTTTGGCGTTGTTCAGATTATGTTCATTATATTACATTGGAAAATTTGGTGGGATGTTTGGATGGTTTTACGGGGATTTTGCATCTCTACTCTACTCTCTCGAGTCTGAGATCATTTTAGGTTATTTTTTCACTTTACGTGGCTGTTTGGAGAATATATTCATTACAATCTATGAGGAATAATTTGGAGCTATTTGGTTATTTTTTAGTGTTATTTTGCATCTAGTCTGAGATGATTTTTTGGTCATTTTCTCTTTCTTGAGTTGTTGAGATTATTTTCATTACATCACGTAATCTGTTCTCTCTACTCTCACTCTGTGTACTCTCCGAGGTGAGCATTTTGGTCATTTTTTGTCTGTTTCTTTGGCCTGTTTGGAGGAAATATGTTCATTAGGCACAATTTGGAGGCTATTTGGTTGATTTGTTAGTGTTTTCTTGCATCTGTACTCTCTGTACTCTCATGAGAGTACATATAATTTTTGGTCATGTTGTCCAGTTTCTTTGGCCTGGTTGTTGAGAGTACATTCCGTTGGAAGCAATTTGGCGGTATTTGGATGGTTTTAGAGATTTTTTGCATCTGTACTCTCTACATTCCGTTCTGACACTCTTTAGTAATGAAGTCATTGACATTTCTGAGGCTTCATGTATCAATTCATTAGACTCCATGAAATTCATTGAGACTCAATAGCCATGACCTCAATTCATCTTGTTGGGACATAGAAACAAGCTTTCTTTACGGGTGGGTGCATTCCTTTCACCCCAGTTGAATTGTAGGGATGCAAGAGGGGAGAAGGTCTTATGGAATATAGGTAATGTGTTATCTGTGAGGTCGCACTTCGGTGAGGAAGCCCTTAAGAGCATCTTGAAGGTAAAAAACACAAAGCAAAAGAAGCGCCTTACGAAAGCAAAAGAAGCCTTAAAGCATCACCCCGATGAAGTTCGGTGATAATAGGGATGCCAAATGGGGAGTCTTATGGCATAGGGAATGTGCTCTCTGTGAGGTTAGCACTTCAGTGAGGAAGCCATAAAGAGCATCTTGAAGGTAAAAAATACAAAGCAAAAGAAGCCTTCTTGAGAAGGCGCCTACCTCTGTACTCTACGTACTCTCTGTACTTTATACTTATACTCTCTCTCTCTCTGTACTCTCTATATACTCTGTACTCTCATCATGGTAACTTGATATATCTTGTTTATATTTATGATGATTTCTTTACTTGTTTGGAGGTATTTGTTGGTTTTAGTGTTATTTTGCATATCAGTACTCTCGTACTCTCTTGAGGTACACTTGTGGATATTTTTCCTTTTAATTTCTTTGGCTTTATGAGTATGTTCATTATATTACATTGGAAGCAATTTGGTGGGATGTTGGTTGGTTTAATAGTGTTATTTTGCATCGTACTCTCGTACTCTCTTGAGAGTCATGATTTTGGACATTTTTCTATTTCTTTGGCACTTGTTGATTATGTTCATTACATTATTGGAAATAATTTGGTGGGATGTTGGATGGTTTAGTGTATTATTTTGCATGTACTCTTCTGATGATTTTTTTTTAGTTTCTTTGGCTTTGTTATTATGTCATTACATTACATTGAAAGCAATTTGATTTGGTTGGTTTAGTAGTGTTATTTTGCATATGTACTCTACTCTTTGGAATGAGATGATTTTTAATGGACATTTTTCCTTTCTTTGGCGTTGTTGATTATGTTCATTACATTGAAAGCAATTTGAAATTTTGGTTGGTTTAGTAGTGTTATTTTACTGTACTCTCTACTCTCTTGAGAATCTCAGATAATTGGATATTTTTCCATTTTTTTAGTTGTTAAGATTCATTATATTACATTATTTGGACATTTTTGCATCAAACTCGTATTTAGCTCATTTTTTTCCTTTCTTTGCTTTATTTGGAGAATTTGTGGAGCTATTTTACATGTCACATTTATGTGGTTGTCTTGGCTGAATGGGTCAATAAGCGATGGATGTAAGTCGTGATATATGAACAAATGAAACTCCATACCATTGTTGAATAAAAGCAGGCGTATACATCTTGTGACTCGCACATCAAACTAAGATGAGAAAGGACCATACTAGTTATTGACCAAACTAAGAAATTAAAATCAAAAGATTTTATGTGCAAAGCGAGGTTAAGAAATATGCATTCTAATAACAAAATTCCGAAAATTTAGGGTGGTTGTCATGATTAGATTGTTGATTTGGAGAGGCGGATGGTTAAAAAATATATAGAAAGTCATAATCAATATTGGAAAGCTTGACCTACATCTTCTCGGATCACGGTTGCATTGATGAAAAGGCTTTAGTGTTGAAGAAAGATAGAGGTATGATGCATGTATCTAAGTGAGGAGTTGGCGATGTAGAGAATATTGGATTCAAAAGAGATGCTTTCAATTTTATTTAGAAGAGAAAAGATCGAGATTTGCGAATGGTGTGATAATGCATTAATCTATTTTTGAGGAAAAGGCGGATGGGATATTTGCATGGGATACAAGTTGATGAGTCGATTGTTTAGTAAGTTTTTTTTTTGGAGCAATGGCATGTCTAGGATAGAATATATTTTGGTGATGTGATAATTTTTGATACAAGCTATCCAATAAATATAATCTTGTTTGTGCCCCTCTTGTTGGAGTGAATCATGCAAAATGTGTTATTTGGAGTAGCATTTTTATCGAGAAAAGATATTGAGTCATTCTCAGCTATTCAGACATTTCTTGGTTGATGAGTGATAGACATCCTAATAATATTCATCAAGATCGGTATGGCTCGAGCTATCTTGTATTACGCATACTCATCATAGGTTGTGCCAATGGCATATTTTGAAAGCTCCTTCCAAGGTTCATTGCTTTAATAATAATAAGAGAAGGGCTATTTTATGCATGCATGAGCAAATGTGACTCGAGGAAGAGTTTGAAGAAGCTTGTCATGCTAGAAGAATATTTGCATGATCATCCTTGTTGAGCTTTATAAAATTAGATCCAAGTGGTCCATTTGCATTAAGACTCATTGCATGGGCATCTTGTTAACGATAGCATATTGAGATTATTTCTTGGGGTTGGAGAAGGTTATGGAGACATGGCGAGAATGAACATGATGACTTCAAGTGTAGCTCATCGATTGTTCACTTAAGACGGTCAATTCTAAATAAATGCATATTTTATACAAGAAAGTTGTACTATGTTTGAGGAAGAATTTTTTGCATGGAGTTGGAGGCTATCGATAGCGTATTATGGATGTGACCCATGGAGTATTTGGTGAGAAACTTAGAGAATAAAAATTCATCCAACATGGAGTCCATTTCGATGGGACTACCTAGATGTAACTTGTACTTGTAAGAAATTTGAAATGATGGGATTACTTTGTGCCCATTGTATCGAGTTCTTAGTCGGGAAAAATGTAGTCGCATTCGGATAAGTATCTTCTCATGCGATGGTCTACGAGCAAAGGGATATTTACATCGATAGTGCATATAGAAAATTAAGAGATGTCGAGAGCGGATGGAAATGCTTCGGCATTATTTTTGGAACCGTTAGTCGATATGCATATCAAATAAGTGTCGAGACAGGGTAATAATAGCGAGGACTATATGCTTCAATCCTTAAAAAAACTATACAATGATGATGGACTATAAGTGAATTCTCTTGAGCGGTAAGAAGAAGTCCAGACAAGGAAAAGACATCTTGAAGGATCAATAAAGCAGCGTCCAAAGGGTGTTTCCAATGAGGCTTAAGGGATATTGGGAGAGATCCAAGAAAGCCAAGAGTAATTCTCTATTTGCCTCTTAATTTGTAGTATTTAAAGCATTATTGTTAATCTTAAAACCATCATATTTTTGTTGTTATAAAAACCAAAGTTCAAACTGATAGTGTCGCAGAACGTGTTCCGTCACCCCTTGCAACACCTTTCTCTTATGCGAGTATTTTTTTTCAAAGGTACCGAGAATAGCACACATCGATCTTGTTAAAATCATTAACTACGATGTTCTACCTCTTCGAGACAACCGGTCGGTCGGTCGGTACACTAAGTTGATGATGGATATTATTACAGAAAATATTTCAATGCATGATATCATTTAGTTATGTGTTCTTATTTGTGCAATCATTTAGCAAAGCTTTAGAGTCTCAAGATGACTTTTATACACACAGCTCTACTTATGATTGGTTAGAAAACGCCTTAGTTGCGGCATTAGGATGACCTTCTCATGCTCCAGCGTCAATCATTTCTTTGTCGGGATGACTTTCTTCTTCTAGCTTTATTACGCATCTTATTATTATAAAATGCCAGAAAGCTCTGTATATAGAAAGAGAACTTTGTAATCCTTAGATGTGGCAACTAAATCTCTCATATTTTACCAAATTGCGGTATTTGATTGATGAGTCTACCTTGCTTGAGAATGAGCTAATTTCCATTGAGGCATTACATAGTTTGATATATGTACTCTATAAAGTACTCTATTTTATGAAAAAAAAAAAAATTGTGATGTGATTATATTGATCTTTAATTTATAGGATAAATCTTAAAACTATGATTTTATTTTAAAAATATAATACATCAATTCTTAATAAACTTTTATAGTATTCTCATATCAAATAATTGAATTTTGGTGTTAAATATTGTCATCTAAATTTTTTTTTATGTTATCATATTTTTTTTAAATTAACTATTATTATGTAATAATTATTAAAAGTGTTGATTAAATGGGACATATTTATCATGTGAGTACTTTCCATGCTAAGTATATATGTATAAGTAATCATATAGATTACCACCAATCAAACTAGAGGTAATGTAAATTTTAGCTTCACCTTTTCATTTGATCACAATTTAAAATATGATATAAATTGAGGAAATCTAAAATCTGAGATAAGTTTCTAAAACTTATAAAAGGTAACAGAGCATCAACTTGTTTCGGTTATAATGAACAATTCCTCTTATTCTGCAAAACAAAAGTGGAAATGGGAAAAAAGATTCTGAAAATAATAGAGTCTGAGAGTATAGAAATAAGAGTACAGTATAAACATGTAAAAAGCCAAATATTTTGAGGAAGCACTTATATGGATTTCTTGATTAGTAGGAAGCACACTATATATTCTTAATAATAGAATCAAAGGAAAAGAAAATAAGTTCACACTTCTCCAAATTAAAAAATTTACGACTTTATGTCCTTTGTTTGGTTGAACTAACAAATTAGATTTTTAAAATTGATTATACTCAATTTGGGTTTAAATAGTGATCTAATATAATATAGTAAAGTCATTTATATCATTATTAAAAAATTTGATGGGTTTAAAATAGTTTATTTAGTCAAAATCAAATTAGCAACTTACTTGGTCACACAATGTAAAAGAAAGAGCAATGAATCATATCGAATCCAATTCCGATATAAAATAAGTTAAAACTCCCAGTAACCAAGTGCATGGTTCATTATGATCTAAGCTTTCCTTATATTTTTTCAATAGGAAAAATGCCAAATATTTTGCACAGTTTAATATTTTTGTTCCCTTCCTTTGGTTAAACTATTCTTTCACAACTCCATTTGAATCAACCATCCGTTAATTTAAGTGGTTGGCTTGTGAGGGTTGGATCACTAGTTTGTTTGATAATATTCTAGTTAATAAAGATATATTGATGCTTTCATAGTTTTTCTTATTTTCATCCCTTCTTTCCTTCTTCGGTTACCATATATAAATATCTCATTTGTTTTCTTATCTTTTAGGATGGAACTCAAATTTAACTCAAGTCTGACAAAACAATTACCTCTCATAAAATCCATGACATTTAAGCAGATAGCATAACCGAAGAAGCAGACGAATAATAAAAGATCCAAACTACTGCACATATAATATTGAAAAAAAAAAATATTTCCTACTTAACCAACTTGCTGCAGGTGTTCTTTGCCCAATAATATTGAAAAAAAAATGAAATACCCTGTACAATTATTTTCTACTTATCAAACTTTAAATGTATAGTTCTTAGCTTGGCTTTTTCATTCCCAAATAAAAGATAAGCGAACAGCTAAAGCAATTCATCTTCTTAGGCCAATCTTGGTGGTCAGATTAAGTATTTCCGCCTCCATGTACTTAGACAAATATCCATGTCAAACTGTTATCTTGGGACCCACTCACCATTTCTATTGGCCATTTTGTGGGATCTCACAAAAAAGCGACATCTTCAACAAGTAATTTGATCAAGAAGTATAGTCAATAAGGGGGTTAAAAAAAATAGTTCTGAAAATTGAAAATAACTCTTACAATCTCCGGAAGAATGGCCTTATGTTAGTTTTGGTAATGAGTCATAAAAATACCGCCCAGCTTAATATGACCGAGTGTCATTGATTATCTATAATTGGAAGTAAGAGTAGCTCAGCCCTTGACACACTGTCTGTAGTGACATGCTGGATGAACATTTTGCTTTCCTTGTGTAGGCTATATTTTGCATAGTTCTGTAAGAAAAGAAGAGAACGTTTATAAATTATAGTTTCCATCTATACAAATAATGATTGAATTATAATACCACCATATTTGTGGGGTAACTTACCCGGTGCAAGCATGAGATGTACAAATAGGGGACATATCGGACGGGAAGCGAGTACTCCTGGATAAGAAGGTGAGCATCAATGTGTGCATCGAGAGATATTGATCATCGACAACTCATCGATCGCCTCGTGCAATAATGATATTCCCGCGAATCTTGTATCACCCACCAAGTGATAAATATTTTAAAGTGATCTTAATTAAATGAATAGGTTATTTTATGTATGAAGGAGGCGATTGAAGATTGACTTACTTGTCCTGAATGGGGCATGGCGTGTCAATAAGATGGAGCATCGGCTTAGGAAGAATAGCTCTGGATGAGAACTCAACAAAATGATGTGCCTCTACTGGCTGCAATGAAATTACTGACGATGAAAGTTAGTGATGAAGAGCTAGATTCACTATGAATTAAGGATCGATCTACTGAGATGATTCATACCTCACGTGCTCCTCCACCACAAGCGATAGCGTCACATTGGTAATCGACCTTTCTTGGCTCATCTTTGAACCTATAAAAAAATTTAGTGAAATCTATTTCTATTATCTCAAATTTAAAGAAAGTAACTTAATACTCTGGAACTTCTCATCTTGAGTGGAGGCCACCACATCACTTATTCTTGCTCGTGACTTCACGTAAGTGTGTGTGAAGGGGAACTAACTTTCCTCTTCTTATGTCGAGCTTTCACACCATGCTCAATCTTTGGATTAAAGGCTTTGAGCATCTTCATGTGCATTGGAGGCCTCCATGATAGCTTCCCTATGGTGGACTCAGCAGGGCTTCCCTAGTGGAGGCTACCTGGGGCTTCCCAAGTGGAGAGTATCCCAGGCAAGCATTGTTGCCTCCCGCGAGGGAGCTTTGTATGCCTCCACAGGAGATGGTGGACCACGCTTGAGAACCTCCTCGATAGCGGTAACCCCAATCCATCATCCATTCTCTGTCATTGTTGCTTGAAAGAAGATATTATATCTTTCAAGTCCAAAAACTGCAAGTATCCTCTCCACCGAAAGCCTTACATGGGGGTAGTAGCGGAGGCAGCTAGATACACTGGATGGGAGAATATCGAGGAGAGACATATGGAGATTCAATGGGGTGAACTGGACTTAGAATGGGATTGCTCAACATGTATTGCATGTTGGGCGGGAAAATGATTGAGAGTCTCCTCTTCATATGTCCTCGAATGAAAGGACTGTGTTAAGCGATAAGAAAATGTGATGACAACATAAATAAATACATAATTATAAGAACTAAGTGATATTATTATATGTCACGGTGTCCTCTAAACCAATGAAGGCTTCTGGAAACTTTATTTTGCCATCGCACATATTGGCTTTGCAAATGGAGATGGCGGCCTCATGATGCTTATGTGCTCGGACGATCTAATTAATATTTATGTAAGTTAACTTCAATGCATCAAATAATACAGAAGATATAAAATATACCATAAGAAGAGTGACAAATCCACTCATGTACCGTGTCCTCAGGTATGAATCTTTGATGTAATACCATCAAATTATGAAACTAGAAAGCCGGATGGCCTGCTTGTTATATTCAAATTTATCTATGTCATCGGTGTAGCAATCAATTCGATGCCACCTTATAGTTGTCATATACAAAAAAAAAGATTTGATGAAAATGTATGTGGCTGCAAGCGTGCCACAGCGCTATCCGCATGCTCAAGCATAGTCTTATAGTCCCGAATTGAGCTGGCGGTGGGGATTTGCCATAAGACCTTCTCCCTCATTTGGCATCCCTATTACTTGCTTCATCGGGGTGAAAGGAATGCCTTGCCGAAAGAAAGCTTGCTTCTCTATCTCCCAAAGAGGATTGAGGTAATGGTATTGAGTCTCTTGAATTGTGAGTCTAATGAATTGATGCGATGAAGCCTCTTTAAAATGTCAATGACTTCATCAATAAATCATCTTTGCAATATTATCGAACAATTCTCTAACGGTGGTGAAGCATCTCGAAGTTATCCTTTTCCCACATTGTAAACTTCAAAATGAAAAGTCATAATAAAACAAAAAAAAATAGAAAAAAAATGTCCAAATCGTCATACTCGAGAGTCAGAGAATTATATGCAAAATAACACTTCTAAAAACAAAATAACCACCAAATTGCTTTGTAATGTAATGAACATAATCAACAATAGGCCAAAAATAAAAAAAATATTCACAAAATCATCTACGTACTCTCGAGAGAAATCTGAGAGTACAATATAAATAACACTTCTAAACCCAACATTAATTGCTTATTTGATAATGAACATGTCTGAACAACAGCCAAAGAAAGCGGAAAAATATCCAAAATCTGTACTCTCAGAGTGAGGAAATGCAAAATAACACTTCTAAACCAACCAAACATCCAAATTGCTTCGATGTAATGTAATGAACATAATCTGAACAATGAGCCAAAGAAAGCGGAAAAAATATCCAAATTATATGTACTCTCTCAAGAGAGAATCTGATGCAAATAACACTACTAAAAACCAATAGCCACCAAATTTTTAATGTAATGAACATAATCAACAAGGGCCAAAAAAATAGAAAAATATCCACAATCATATCTCTCGAGAGTAATGAGAGTACATATAAAATAACACCTAAATACATCCCAAATTGCTTCGATGTAATGTAATGAACATAATCTACAATAGGCCAAAGCGGAAAAAAATGTCACAAATTATCGTACTCTCAAGAGAGTACAATCTGATATAAAATAACACTACTAAACCAAAACCACCAAATTGCTTCCAATGTAATGTAATGAACATAATCTGAACAATCAGGCCAAAGAAACTAAAAAAATATCCACAAAATCATCTGTACTCTCAGAGTACAGATACAAAATAACACTAAACCAACAAAAGACCACCAAATTGCTTCCCTGGAATGTAATGAACATAATCAACAACCGGGCCAAAGAAAAGAAAAAATGTCCAAAATTATCACTCTCAGAATGCAGAGAATCTAGATCTAAATAACACAAACAACCACCAAATTGCTTCCTTTGATGTAATGAACATAATCAAACCAGGCCAAAGCGGAAAAATATCCACAAAATCATATGTACTCTCAGAGTACAGTATAGATGTAAAATAATACTAAACTAACCAAGCACCCAAATTATTCCAATGTAATGTAATGAACATAATCTGAACAAGGGCCAAAGAAATTGGAAAAATATCCACAAATCATGTACTCTCAGAGTGCAGAGAGTCTGAATGCAAATAATACTAAAAACCAACAAATAATTGCTTCCAATGTAATGTAATGAACATCTGAACAACAGCCAAAGAAAGGAAAAAATGTCCACAAAATCATCTGTACTCTCGAGAGTACTGATGCAAAATAACATAACCAACAAAATAACCAAATTGCTTCCCTTTGGTGTAATGAACATAATCAACAACCAGCCAAAGCTGGAAAAAATATCCAAAATCATCTGTACTCTGAGTAGAGATCAAATATAACACTTCTAAACCATAAAATAGCCCAAATTACTTCCATGTAATGTAATGAACATAATCAGAATAATAGGCCAAATGTCATATCGTACTCTCAGAGGTATGAGAGTACATATCAAATAATACAAACCAACCTCCAAAATTGGAGTGTAATGAACATATTCAGAAACCATGTGCCAAAAGCTGAAAAAAATGTCCATAAAATTATTTGTACTCTCTGAGAGGAATACATATGCAAAATAACACTTCTAAACCAATAAAATAGCCACCAAATTGCTTCCAATATAATATAATGAACATATCAACAACGCCAAAAAAAATGGAAAAATATCTACATTATATATGTACTCTCAAGAGAGTGAGAGTCATGCAAAAATAACACTTCTAAACTAACCAAACAAAACCACAATGAGTGTAATGAATATAATCAAATAACAAAAAAAACTAGAAAAATATCCAAAATCATTTGTACTCTCAAGAGAGTAGAGTACTGATGCAAATAACACTCTAAACCAACAAAACAAACACCATTGCCAATGAATGTAATGAACATATCTCAACAATCGCAAAAAAAATTGGAAAAACCATAAATCTCTCAAGAAAGAGTGATGCAAAATAAAACTTCTAAACCAACAAAATAGCCACCAAATTACTTCCACTAGAGTGTAATGAACATAATATGAACAACCATACCAAAGAAACTGGAAAAAATATCCACAAAATCATTTATACTCTCAAAAGAGTACAGAGAGTACAAATACAAAATAACACTTCTAAACCAACAAAACAGCCACCAAATTGCTTCTAATGTAATGTAATGAACATAATTTAAACAGCCAGGCTAAAGAAACTAGAAAAAATATCCACAAAATTATTTGTACTCTCAAGAGAGTACAGAGCATGCATATGCAAAATAACACTTCTAAACCAATAAAACAATCACCAAATTACTCGTAATGTAATGAACATAATCAACAACTGGGTCAAAAAATTGGAAAAATATCCATTAATCATATACTCAAGAGAGTACAGAGAGTAAATGCAAAATAACACTACTAAACCAACCAAACAACCACCAAATTACTTCCAATGTAATGTAATGAACAGACTCTGAACAACCAGGACAAAGAAACTAGAAAAAATATCCATAAAATCATTTATACTCTCAAGAGAATACAGAGAGTATAGATGCAAAATAACACTACTAAACCAACAAAACAGCCACCAAATTGCTTCCACTGGAATGTAATGAACATAATCTAAACAACCAGGCCAAAGAAACTGGAAAAAATATCTATAAATCATCTGTACTCTTAAGAGAGTACAGAGAGTACATGTGTAAAATAACACTACTAAACCAACCAAACAGTCACCAAATTGCTTCCACTGAATGTAAATGAACATAATCAACAACTGCCAAAGAAAGAACTGGAAAAATGTCATTAAAGCATTTGTACTCTCAAGAGAGTACAAAGAGTACATATGCAAAATAATACTACTAAACCATCCAACATCCCACAAAAATTACTTCCAATATAATATAATGAACATAATCTGAACAACCAGGCCAAAAAAAGAAATTGAAAAAAATGTCCACAAAAGCATCTGTACTCTCAAGAGAGTATAGAGAGTACAAATGCAAAATTACACTAAAAAACTAATCAAACAGCCTCCAAATTATTCCCATGGATTGTAATGAACAAATTTCCTCCAAATAAAGCCAAAGAAATAGGAAAGAAATGACCAAAATGCTATGTACTCTCATGAGAGTGAGAGTCCGATGTAAAATCAGTAAATTTTAATCATCATAATGAACATACTATCATCCCTAATCACCAATGAATTTATCTTGAAACATGACCAAACATCCTACCATGTGATATACTAAATAATTTACAAAGGCTCAAAATTTTGAAAATAATAATCATCTTGACAAGATGAGTACACATGCAAAATATCTCCAAAAACTACTAAAATATTTCCCGTTCATTTAAAGAACTCAAATATTCTAAAATGTTCACATACTCGACGGTGAGAAGAATAGAGAAAACACTAAATTCATTAAAGTTCGGAAATACAGATATAAATATCTCATGTAGTCGTCTACAATACCTCAATGGAAGTTATTCGCAAGACGTTTCAAACCATCAAATGAACGGAATGTTCACGACGAGAGCGGAGCCGAGCTAGAAAGCCCTAAACTATCATACCGAGGAATGTAACGACCGCCTCATTTTCTTCTCCGCCGTTGAACGAGGTGCCGGGTGCCAGATAAACGACGGGTCGTCATCCATCTCCATGTCCGTTAAGAAAACGGAAAGAAACCACCGACACGATGAGCCGTGATTGAGTCCGTGACGTATAATGTGCGACAACGTAATATTTTCTCCAATTAGTCTGTCGCACTGTGCTATTTCATTATATGACACATGATCGAAGGCCTATATCTAAAAAGTAAATGATAAAAGGGTGGGTGATGAAAGTGGCTGCGATTAGTCACAACGATATCCTCACCCAAAAATGAGAGGTGTTAGGATACATTGCAAAAAAAAAGAAAATGCTTTGTTTTTTTCTTTGTTATTCTTATGGATACCTTATTTTTATATATTTATATGTTTAATAACTTAATAATGATATTTATTAATATAATATTTTAATCTTTGAATTGCATTAAATTATTATTAAAATTAAATTATTTAAAATAAATATTTCTTTTTTTACATATTTTGATATAAATGATATATATATATATATATATATATATATATATATATATATATATATATATATATATATATATATATATATATATAAGATATTAGATAATTATAGAATTACATTCTATGTATGTAAATTTTTTGTTTAATAATTTATTTTTTGAAATGATATGCTGTAAATATGATTTTGATTTGAATTTGAAATGTTAGAAATACAATTGTCGCATTTAATCAAACAACCATGAATCCTTATTATACAATTATTTTTTATTTTTCTCACATCAATGATCTTTTATTAAAGTTCATTAATAATCAAAATGTATGAACCCCCAAATTTTGATTATAATAGATTTTAGAATTATATTTTTTTTCTTCATTATAAATATATTTACAAAACAATTATTCATTTATCATATCATATTTATTTTTTCAAATTTTTAAAAATTAAGAATGGGAAGAGAGCTCTAGAGGGGCTTCAATCAGTGAGAAATGATATATATACATATATATACACATACATGCATACATAGATACAACACAATCAGTTGAGTAGCTAGTACATTCTGATTGATCAGCATAATTAGACTCCACAAATAACAGGTTAGATTCATCTCATCGAAATACTCATTTCGACTATAAACATATCAATTTTAAAGATCATTTGAGACTCAATTAATATTTCAAATTTTCTAACTTTAGTTTAAATGTTTGATCTAGGCTCCACTTAACTTGAATCAAATAACTTTTGATATTATCAAATTTGCATCATCGAGATGATCAATTTTGTTATATGTTTGCCAAAAGAAGATTCCGAACAACTAAGATTTGATTGATTCTAGGATATATTCAAATACACGTATATCACAATTCATACTTCAACATATTAATTTTTTGATTTATTGATGACATGAGGTTACGTCACAGCAGGTGTCAGATTAAAATAATATTAAAATTGGACACGTGCTTCTGAAAATTGAATTAAAAATATAAAAAATTTTAATATATAGTTTTAATATTTTAAATTATTGTAGAGAGTTTTCAAAATTTAAAGAATAAGATTTGAACTAAAAAAGAATAATAATAAGATATATTTATTATAAATAATTAAGATTATAAAAAATTATAATTAAATTTATAAATTTAAAATTGATAATTGTTCCGTGCTAGAAAACCAGCGAGAGTGAAAGTTTCCTTTAGCTTTGTCGTGAAATCCAAAGACAATAATAAGCGTATTTAAAGAAATGAATAAAGAAAACTACGAATTTTACGGAAAATCTAAAAGGAAAAAATCACCTGGCCTAGCCTGAAAAGCTTCCACAATATATTTATTTTGAAGTACAAGTTTTCCATAACGGATTACATAATTGTATATGAGAAGGGCTGACAATGGGAATCCCAAAATCAAACAACAATAGCTATATAGTCACGTCTCCAGAAGGGTGGTTGCAAGTGATGATGATGAACAATGAAACGACCAATAAATGAAGGTCGTCATGATGGTGACACCTGACGACGGCAAGGATCAACGATGGGTCGGTTGATGCGCGGCGGTGGTTGACAACCGAGTGGTGGCACCATTGTGCTTGGAGGATTTTAAGCTTTAAAGCTCTCCTCTCTCTTGCGTCTCCCCCTCATATGAGAATGAGTGGCTATTTATAGATTGGAGGAGAGGTGCTCAGAATACATGCAAAATCCAAACAACTCCATCTGGACGGCTCATGATGATTCCCTTGATCATATGATGTATTTTGTGTATTTGAATGCCCAAATGAAGTTGGAATAAATTAAACCTGCTTCGAGACGCTGATACTATATAAACACTCTATATTCGAGAGCTTTTAGGAATTAACTGATGTCAAAGTTTATAATATTTTGGCGTTTGATTCACGTATAGATGCTTTTTCTATCAAGATGCTCGAATATCAGAAATTTCTCATCATAATAATGCGCCCTATTGACATTATCTCAATCATCAAAAATATGCTGCGATTTCAAAATAAAGATATTCTTCTCCAAATTGAGCTTAACCAAATTATGTCACAGCAATACGTAACTGGAAATACATTATTAATTACAAAACACAAATAATAGTATATAATGAGCATGAAATTTCGAGGTTATTTTTAATAAAAAATCTTACAATATAATTATCTGATTTTATATATTTAAATTATCTAATATAATCATAAAATAATATTCTTTGACATATGATATATTATTTTAATACCATTCTTCATAAAGAATACTATGTACATATTATACAAGGCTATGCTATTAAAACTATGAGAGTAAAGTTTTCGCTTTTAACCGTTTGAACCAAAGACACATAAGTGTAAAAAGTGAATAATAAAAATTTTACGTGGCAAATCTCGAAAAATCAGTACATGAAAAGCTTTCCTCTATGTATCCGTTTCAGAGTACAAGATCTTCCCGACAGGATCTGTAATCAGAGAGAAAAGGGACAACAAGCGAATGTAATGACGACTGAAATATGACGAGATGATGTTGACGATGATATTGATGAGGACGATGTTGACGATGATGTTGATGATGATGACCGACGATAGTACGGTGATGATGACGAATGCGGTCGAAACGTGAGTGGCTCCGGCGTGACGGTGGTCGACCGGCCGAGTGGCGACGATTGCTTTGGAGGATCTTGAGCTCTCTCCTTTCTGCTTGGGCTCTCATATGAGGAATAAGGGGCTATTTATAGATGGAGAGTGGCAAATACATGCAAAATCCAAACCACTCTCCATCTGACGGCCAGATGATTCCTTTGATCATATGATGTATTTTGTGTATGTGAATGCTCAAATGAAGTCAAAAGATCTTGGCTTGTTGGAACCGCATTCAGACGCTGATTGACTATAAACACTCTATATTTGAGAGCTTTTAGGAATTTAACTGATGTCTCAAAGTTTCCAATGATATTTTAAGTTGATCTCACCGCCAATTTCTCACTTGCTTTTGATCAAGATTCGGTTTCACTAGAGAAATTTTAGGTCATATCGGTTGCCCCTCTATTTTGGATGATTATCTCAATCATAAAAAATATATGCCAATACTTCAAAATAGCAAATTCTTCAATGAAATTGATCCATTAACCACACATTTTAGAGATATATTCATGTAAGCACAAGATTACGACTATGGATGCATGCACACAAATATGCATAAAATGGAAAGCATGAAATTTTGAGGTTACTCATCCTCTGAATTTGTGGCCATGTACGCGCACGCGCTGATAGCGACCATGGGCGGCGTGGACTGCGCCGCGGTTCATTGGCTGGTCAGGTATCGGCTGCATGCTGGCAAGGCTCTGGTCGCTAAACCAACAGCTGTCGTGCTGGTCACGGCGGCGAAGCAGCTGCGGCGTCACAAAGATTGGAGGTTGGCGATGACGCTGACGGATTTTACGATTTTGATGGTTTCGAGCATTTTTGGCGATTTTGATTTTACCCTGCTATTCAATGAAACCAGAGCGGAGAAGGCACACTTCTTCACGTAATGCTCTTCTTCTTGAGTGAGGTTTGTTTGGAGTCAGACCTATTTACGTCGGGTTTTTCCTCGAGAGGCGCAATCTTGACCTTCTGGTTTGGAGAGGAGTACTTCATGTTGTTCCAATTTTCCCTGAAAGAGGCATCAACCGCCTCGTGACCGTCCGATGGAGGCGATCAAGGCCCGCATTATATTCATTCCGTTTTCCCTCGAAAGAGGCATCGACGCCTCGCCGAACGTCCGTTTGAGGTGATCCGCTCACACTTACGCCGTTGTTCTGATTTTCCTCGAGGCGAACCGCCTCATAGTCCGGGTTTGAGGCGATGGGCATTTACGGTTGTTCTGCTCTGAAAGCCCAACCAAGCCGGAACCGTCGGTTTGAGGCGATCTCAGCATACGCCGTTGTTCCGCTTTTCCTCGAAGAGGCATCAACCTGACTGTCCGGTTTGGAGGCAATCAAGTCCCGTTCCAACTCTTTCTTAGGAAATTGATTTCTCCACTTTAATGGATGATTCAGTTGATAAACGCCAAGATGGGAGGGCGTAAAACTATCGCTCAAATGACTCAAAGTTTGTGTAATTTATGAGCATCATCGTGAGGGGAAAATCTTCTCTCCTCTTTTTTTTCTTTTCTCATATGTATGTGTATCCTTTTGTCGATCGAGTAAAAATTTTATCCCAAGCTATCCGTGAGCGAGAGAGTCAAAAGGAGGCCCAAGCATTGTGAGTGAGCTTTTACAAAATTCTCAGATTTTTATCATTTCTCCTCTTTATTTATTATGTATTTTCACAGGGTGATGGCCAGAAGAAAACCCATAGTATGACGGCTACAGACGATATATCATCCACTGTCACATCAAATAGTTTAATGGTGTTCCGCAGAAAGTTTTTCTTCCGTAATGAGTTGGTGGCCATTGTTGCCAAAAAGTCTGATCGATCCCGTTCACCTCCACCAGGGTACTTTACTGTTTCTGAGATGATTCTTCATGGACTGGATTCTCCCCCGAGTTGATTGAGATATTCAAAATATGTGGTGTAGCTTTGTCACAATTTTATTTCGAGCTTTAATGGTCATCGGATGCCTACTTCAGAGCGGTGTTACTTTGAACATCAAATACTTGTGTAATGTTACATGTGATACCCAAGGACATGTTTCTTATCTGACTATAAAGAATTGGATAGAATTTTAGCACGATCAATCTAGAAATTGGTTTAATGGATTCTTTTTTGTGAAAAATGAGTGGGGTCTTCCTGAGAGATGGGGAAGATTGAATGATCTTCCAGATCCATTGCTAATGTCGGAGAATGAGATATTGGCAACTCTTAATATCCCTGATGTAGGAAGCTTGCATGAGTTACGCCACATTAGCAAATATATAGTTGAAGATAGAATGTTCAAGGTTGGCCTTTCTATCCGTGCGGTGGAGATCTCATTCTTTTCCACTAAAGAGGTCAAAAAAAGGTGATGAAAGGTCTCCTCATATTCATAGTTCTTTCAAGAAGCCCGTCAAAATCGTGGTGGCAATGTTTCTTCCCTAAAGAAAAGAAGACATGTCAAGTGACTACGTCGATATCCGGAAGAAGATGTTCCCCGTTGACTCGAGAGTTTAGTTTTCAACTCATGATGGGGAGTTCTTTCAAAGCCGCATTCTCTCAAGAGGTGTTAAATCACATATGTATGGCCAACGGTGATGAATTGTTGTCTTCCTTCTTTCTTCTTTTTTTTCTTCTTTTCTTTTGTATAATATTTATGATGATTTTTTTTATAGGTAACTCAAACATTAAGATGGCTCATTTGAGTGTCGCTTTAGAGTGGAAATGAATTTGTGAAGATAAAATATCTCAAGGTGAGTATGAGCAAAAGATGAGTATTAAAGCCAAAGAAGTGGTGACTTTGGAGGATCACCGACTTCTCTTCTCTCGGTCAAGAGGTGGAGCACACTGATGAGTGATTGAGGTGAGGAGAGACTCGAAAAGAGAAAAGACTTAAGGCACTTGCAGAGAAGAGACTGAGAAGAAAGCATTACAAGATCGCTCTTTCCGAGAAGGAGCATATAATGTTAGAAGAGGAAGCAAATGAAATCTCCTTGAAGTGGAAGACTTTAAGAACTCCTGCTTATCGCACTCAAGACCATGTTCGAAGCTCATAATCATATACTTGATGTTGAAGTGAAGGACTTGGAGCACCAATGTTTAGAGGAGGGCTTCATCCGAGGTTCCTAAAAGGAATCGCTTAGTACATCGCAAAGACCGGAGCTAGAGGATCTATCTCCCGCCAAGTATCAAGACTCTTCATCCGATTGAGATGAAGGAGTTAAGAGTGAGTCCAAGGAGTATCTCCAGGAGGATGTTGATATCACCAATCGATATGATGTAGCATCACTTGAGGATGCATTTTTTTATATGTATTGTTATTAGTGTGTATCAGAATCTTGATTCTTTCTTATATCATCATGTTAATGCTATCAAATTTATTTTTTATTTTTAGATGACGCTTTTATTTTGTTTTACCTATCGAGGTAATTGAAATATTATTCACGACGCTAACAAGGGATTGAATTACCTGTGATTTTGACCTATCCGGTTGTTTGTCAGTCTATGACGTTAACCTGTATGGAAGAGGTCGTGAGGAGTCCACCAAGGACCTTTTGACCTATCCTAGGTTGTTTGTCGCTCGATGACGTTAACCTGTGTGGAAGAGGTCGCGAGAAGTCCACCAAGGACCTTTTGACCTATCCTAGGTTGTTTGTCGAGTCTTCGCTCGATGACATTAACCTGTGTGGAAGAGGAAAGTCCCCTTGGGATTGATCATGCTCGATTGAGATATAACGAGTTGTATATTTCTTAAGTGGGAGGATTAAATGAAGAAGAAATAAGTTTGTAGAAGAAAGCTATAAATTCATTACTCGATAAGTTCGGATACAATCATAAGACGATTTTAACAGGATATGAGTTTTAAGAGAAAATGATAACAACAACAACAACAATAAGTCTTTATCCCACTAAGTGGTACATAAAAGGAAATGATAAACGAGACAAAATAAAAGTTATAATTATGCAATAGGAATTACGATAATATTTTGAGATTCTCGTGTTCCAAGTTCGAGGTAAAGTTTTTCCTCAATCCTTGAGCTTGAAAGTTCCTGGCTTCACCATAGCTATAACCACATATGGGCCATCCCAAAGAGGTGAGAGTTTATTGCGTTGAGGGTCTTTACTGCCTGAGACTTGACCAAATCACCCAAATATGGGACGAGATTTTACTCTTCTGAAGTGACGAGCTACCCTTTGGTGATGATCCAAGTAGGCCATGTCACGAAGTTTCGGGAGTAGTCCGTGTGGGAGTTTTTCTTCATTACCGCCATGATTGAATAATTGAACTCTTGGACTTGGAACCCGATATCTATATAATAGCTTATGTAAACACAAGTTATATGTCTCACCGAGGTGCGTGATGTAGCGGTAAGCCCAAAGAACATTAGAAAGCTCATCAACCCATTGCCTCAAGATGTGTTTTAGTCCTTTGAGTATAGTCCTGTTGGTAGCTTCACCTGCTTAGTTTGAGGATGTGCTACGTACCATATGAGGAATGTGAAGATCTTTGCAAAAGGATGTAAAGACTTTTCCAAGAATTGGTTCCGTTGTCTGATGATCTTTGCAATCAATCGACATACTATATTTTTCCAAACAAATTGTTTAGCATTTGCCTCCGTAATTTTAGTGGTTCGCTTCCACCCATTTAGAAGTAAGACTAAAATGATGAACTTTCATCCGATGCTATCAAAAAAAGGTCCCATGATATCAATCCCCACGAGCAAAAGGCCACGGGCTTTGAATGATGAGCTCTATATGCGCATGTGAGGGAGGTTAGAGTGCAACCGACAACTTGCATATTTTTGTGAACTCCAAGGCCTTGTTTCATTGTAGAACCCTAACTTGCCTTATAATTTTAAGTGGCCCTTCCTCCTGTGTTTCTCCACATATCCCTCGAGTGACCTCTTAATGCAATCGGCCTCCTCAAGGTGAGAGACATTTGAGGTCCCAGAAAAGCTCGTTTGTATAGTTCACCTCGATAATAGTAAAGTCTTGTCTGAGATGAAGTTGGGTCTTCGTGAAGAGTTCCTTCTTAGAAAAGATGAGGGTCCATCCATGAATGTTCCTTTATCTCATCAATTGCTTGAATTACCCATGACCCTTGGATACTGAAAATGTATTTCTTCAACTCCCTCTCATGATAAAAGACCCTAGTAGCAGATGAAGCAAGCTTAGAAAGAGCGTCAGCTCGAGTATTCTTCTCTCAGATGTGAATGATTTGATGTGTCTTGAAATGGGCAAGAAGAGACTTCACCAAGTGGAGGTATTATGCCAGCTGGGATTATGAGCATTAAAGTTTCCCTCAACTTGGGAGGCAAAGTTGAGAGTCGTGTATCACTAAGTCTTGAGCTTCACATCAATGGCGAGTCTCAACCCGCTATGAGAGCCTCATATTCCATATTATTAGTTGCAAGAAATTTTAAATAAATCCATCCTAGGGTATTCTATGGGGGAAATAAGTAAGATTCCCGCACCAAAGACCAAGATTTCTCAAGCTCCATCAATAGAGGGTCCATTGAGGAGATGAAAGACATGTAGATAGCTCCTCCTGAGTTGGGGCAAGGATTCCACTATAAAGTCTGAGTACTTGAGACTTTACAGGGTAGGTAGAAAATTTATATCAAACTCTCCCAATTCTACTAACCACTGATTAACCTCCTGATGCTTCGGTTTCGTAGGATGGCCTTAATGGTAAATGAGTGTAAACGAGCAAGTGAGCTTGGAAGTATGGTAATTGAGAAAACTAAAGCCGAGCCACCTTATCCAAGTGGATAACGACTTTCTATATCGAGAGAATTTTGTCGACATAATAAATTGTTGTATCCCACTTTCTTCTCGCACTAAACGAGCTTATCGTGGGAAGAGACAGATATAAGTATAACATCTCTTCTTGAATAGGCTTGGATAATGGAGATGCTAAATACTCCTTAGTCAAAAGCACATTCATCATCACCATTGAAAATTATTATTTTAGCTCCCTTTAATATTTTAAAGAATGACAAGTATCTATCCAACGGGCTAGAAGCGATAACGCAATTCTCCATTCAAACGTTGAACTTCCTTAATATTCTTCTGAGGAGTCATATTTTGAGAGCTTTGATTTTCTGGGGTTGGCCTATCCCACCATGGGTTACCATAAATCCAAAAAAATTTTCCCGACGTAACCCCAAAAGCACATTGGTCATGTTATAACATCGAAGAAGGTTAAAGCATATTTCTAAGTCGAAATATGTTGTGATTCTTCCAAGCTTTTTTACTAACATGTCATCCACATATACCTCCATTGTGCAGCCTAGTAGGTCTTTAAAGACCTTATTCATAAGGCGTTGATAGGTAGCATTATTTTAATCCAAATGGCATAACTTGGTAATGATAAACTTTATATGTTTGAAATGTTGTAGCTTCTTCATCTTGGGTTCATTTTATTTGGTTGTAAACTGAGTAAGCATCCAAAAAACGAGCATTTGATGTCGAAAGCATCAACCAATGATCAATTCGAGGAAGAGGAAAACTATCTTTCTGCAAGCCTTTAAGGTCAATGTAATTAATACACATTCTCCATGTTCCGTTTATTTTCTTAACCATGACAACATTCGCTAGCCATGTAGGGTAATATATCTCTCGTATGAATCCCGCTTCTAGAAGCTTGTTAACTTCTTGCTCAATAGCTGAGCGATCAGTGCAAAACTTCGCTTCTTACGGATGATCGGTTTGAATGTAGGATTGTTGAGAGTGCATGATCACATCCCGCATGTCCGTGACTCAAGCGAAGATGTCTTGATTTGCAAAGAAGTCTATGTATTTTTCCTGAGAGCAGAGATCCAACTTGCATTGTTTGTAATGGTTGGTCATCTGATAATGCAACAAAGAGAAAAGTCTTCTACGAAAAGCTTTTACTTCTTCTTCATCTCAAAATTAAAATCTTGCGTCAAGGTCACGAGAGGTTGAGCTTGTGAGACATGAACATGATTCGCTGATTTCATGCACCACTCAACTCCAAGGGGTTGGAAATTTCATCTTAAGATGAGATACAAAGTGAGCACGAAAATTGATTGAGGGGCCTTCCAAAGATAGCGTTATATCTGAACTTGACCACCATGAATTGGATTAAATGAGCCACTTGTCAGGAAATTCACCAAGGATACAGAAGGGTGATTGTCCCTCTCGCCGCATGATTATCAAACCCGCATAATGGTCTCATGGGTTGGAGCTTTTCTCTAACCGTGCCCATGTTAAGAAATGTGGAGTAAAATAAGACATCAACGAACTCCCATTGTCAATCAAAATTCTCTTAACATTATAAGCATCACCATCCACCCGATGACAAGTGGATCTTGATGAGGAACATATACTCCTTCTAAGTCCGAGTCATTAAAAGTGATGGAAACGAGAGACTTCTTTAACTCCCTTTTAGAGATGGTAATGAGAACTTGATTAGATAGTATTGGTCCTCCGCGATTGTTTTCAATTTCTCCAACTATGATTATTTTTGTTGTTCGTGATGATTGTCTGGTTGCCCCCCAGTTGGAGGTATGTTTGTTTGAGTCGATTGATTCTTCACAAATTGACGTAGATATCCTTCAATGAGCCTCTCAATTTCTTCTTTGAGTTGTTTGCATGCCTCATAGTATGTCCCCGACTTCATGGAAGTGACAATATTGCATTTTCAATTTGGTTTGTGGATGCCACTT
The DNA here is from genome assembly GCA_021442155.1 of Cymbidium sinense. Lineage (NCBI taxonomy): Eukaryota > Viridiplantae > Streptophyta > Magnoliopsida > Asparagales > Orchidaceae > Cymbidium > Cymbidium sinense. The sequence continues at coordinate 101,843,273 of CM038229.1, forward strand.
GATATTTTCTTCATCTCGAATATAGGTTAACAGATGTGTTCAATGTATTCCTTTTCTCCGTGGTTCACGCCGTTGATATGTCGGAGGGAGATCACGCTTGTTGCTTTTTTTTTGATAGGATGTCCGCATTCTCGGGTGCTTTTCTTTCCGTAGATTGCTCAAATTATTTGCGACAAATAGCCTCATCGCCATTTGTGCTTCCACGATGAACCAAGTCGATATGATGGTCTCATAAAAGTAGGCCGACGGAGTCCTCAAGGAAAACTCCTCTTAATAGTTCGGTCACTGTATTTGGCGAGCTTCTAAGGAGAACCTCTTGAAGTATTCCTTAAGTGATTCGCCTCATTTTGATGAAAATGAGAGATGGGAGGAATCTTTAATGATCCTCGCACAAATGAAGCTCTACAAAAAATCTTGGGAGTTCAAGGTATGGATGGATTCCCTTGGAAGGGAATAGAACCAAGCGAGCTTGTCCCTTGAGGGTAATCGGAAAGACCCGCAAAGCAAGGTCGAGCTTCGTTGGATATGATGAGTCCCAGAATGGTCGATGTGTTCATGGGTCAGCCCCATCATAGGAATCAATGTTTGAAAGCTTGAAACCCACAGGAATAGGATGTTGAAGAATAGCTTCAGCTAAAGGTGAGGATTCCTCATAGCCATGGTGAGGGAGAAGATGATTTCTATCTTAGAGGTGAAATTTGTCTTGCATTAAGCCGTAATTCTGCACGTATAACATGACAGGGGGTCAACAGACGAGAATGTGTCAAGCAAGATAATTGGTGGATTAGCTGTGACGTGATGGATGAGTAAAACTAGCGAGGTCGATCACATCTCTACGCGAGGAACTTCCAAGAAAATTAGCATTTTGACCTAACGATCGATCTTGGGGGAGATGTGTTTTTCGCGGTAGTGGCTGTTGTGTTCCTCGTAAAAGTCGGATCATCTCATTTTGAGACTCTTCCATTCGGCGCACACGATCTTCTAAAGAGATTTCTGTCACGCCTTCACCGACAAGGTCGCTATATCGGGGAAGTGAGGCGAAGGTTGGCGGTTCTGATTGGTTTAGAGTGACGGAGTTGGAGGAGGCTGAGCTATTGCTACCTATTGGCCATAACGGTGTTCACGTGAATTATGATTGAAGGGTTGTTTCCACATGCCAAACTCATTGCGTGCTAGAAAATCAAGGTGAGTGAAAGTTTATGCTTCCTTATTTGAAACAAAGACAATAATGTATTTAAAGAGTAATAAGAAAAACTCGAATTTTACGTGAAAATCTCAAAAGAGGGAAAATCACGGCCTAGCCCAAGAAAAGCTTCCACTATGTTTTTGAGTACAAGTTCTTCCGATAACGGATTACATAATCATATGAGAAAATGAGGAACAAAATCAATAAATAATATATAACATTCAGTTGTAATAGATGGCGAACAAAATGGTGAACAAACACCGATGATGAAGGTCATGATGGTGACCGACGGAGATGATGCGCGATGGTATGGCCGATGGCAATGGCCGACGATGGTGGCTAACCGTGGTGGTGACATCAGTTTGGAGGATTTTTTTTAGACTCTCTCCTCTCTCTTACGCCTCCTCTCATGAGGAATGAGGGCTATTTATAGATTGGAAGAGTGGCCTCTCAGTAAAACATGCAACCAAACCACTTCTCTCCATCGGACGGCTCATGATGATTTGATCATATGATGTATTTTGTGTATTTGAATGCTCAAAAGTCGAATTGTAAGATCTTTGTTGTAATCCGTCGAGACGCTCGATTTGACTATAAACACTCCATATTTGAGAGCTTTTGAATTTAAGATCAAAGTTTCAATGATATTTTAAGCGCTTGATCACCGCCACTGACACTGCCGATCAAGATTCTTTCATTAGAGAAATTTTCATCATATCAATAATAAATTTATTCATTAAGATTATTAGTATAATAAAATAAATTATTTAAGTAATATATATATATATATATATATATATAATTTAAGTAATTTATTTAAATTTTCTATTTTACAAGTAAAGCAAATTAGATGCATAAAATTAATGCAAAAAAGCATTTTCAAATTATATACTATTTGAAATGATATTAAAATACGTTAATTTAAGATATGTATAGAATATTTCTAACTAGAGAGGACGCATAACAGAAATATGTTTGAAGGAGAGCAAGTAATTCTCATATTATGTTCGAAAGAGTTACAACAGAAAATGATACTACCGCCCTCTCCTCAAATTTACAAGCATTGAAGCACAGGAAGTCTTGTTGAAAAAAAAGTAAAAAAATAAAAATAAATAAGGCGTGCGTGCGTGATTTTTGCTGCACGGCCTTCCTCGGCATTTCATCAAACACTTTCAGGTCGCTGTTCGGCGAAGCCGTCGGCGTGCTCGGTGCTCCGTAGGCGGACCGGGAGGCCGTGCTTCGGAATGGGGAATGGACTGTACTCCACCTCGCTGTGAGATCCCACCACCTCGAATCTGCATCAATACAATAACACTTCTTTAATCTATTGCGACAATCAAGAAGGCGACCCGGAGAAGCTTGCTTGTGGATAAAATATATGGCTTAAAAAATAATAATTTATTTTGTGTGTGACAACTGACAAATAAAATCATACTTTTTAAAATTTTTTGAAGTATTTATATAAGAAAATTTTAAAATAAGTATAATTTAAAACATAATTAATAATTTAAGTTTAAAAATAAAATTTAAATATAATATCAATTATATGAATATTATTTTAAATTATTTTGTATCTAGAGATAAAGTTACATGTAAATCGTTTGCACTTTCATAAAAAGAGATAAATAAACAGAATTATACCTATATTTAAATTTTATTTTTAAGATACTTAAATTACTAATTATATTTTAAACCATACTTATTTAAAAAATTTTTCTATTTATAAACTCTAAAATCAGTATTAATTTCTTTCCTGTCTAACCACATGATAATATTTGATCGAGTCTACATTTCAAAAATATGTTTGATAGGATTTTGATCCTCCTTGATTCTGATCCCGAAACAGCTTTGCTGAAATCAGAAAAGTGCATAATATGGTGATACATTCTTTTTTTCTAATATTACATTGCTTTAAAAGCTAAACACTAATTAACCAAGCACAAATTCTCATATAAACGCACCTATATTTAGTCACCAAGTGGTGGACGAAGACCAGCATCTCAATTCTGGCGAGCTCGTTCCCCGGGCATGAGTGAACGCCATTGCCGAAGGGCATGAAGGTATTTGGCTTGGGAGAAACCTGCACGCGCATATGTCATTACCATTATTAATAAAGTATGAATGATCAAAACTATTCATTTATTACTACTGTTTCGCCATTGATAAGATCGACAGCTATTTATATAGATTGGGACGCGATCAACTTAAACCTCTTGTGGCTCTGCTCGTAATATGAAGGAGTACACACGTGGGGTGATGAATGTGTGTGAGATTACCATATGCATGGGTAGTGTTGGGTGGATACCCATTCCAAAAAAAAAAAAAAAAAACTTGGACAAATCATGTTGAAATTAATATATATTTCAGACATAAATGAATGGAAAGGCGCATTACCTTAAATCTGGAAGGGTCGAACTTGTGTGGGTCTGGAAAATATTCTGCGTTGTGATGAATATTCCTGAACAAAGGCATCACTTTCCATCCCTTGGGGATAAGATATCCTGCGTCTCATGAAACAATTGTCAGTGATTTTAGAGAGTCTGTGGAGATGTTTAAGGTCAAAATATACACTGATTAATTTATTATTAGTGTTTATAATCACTAATTAAAAAAAAATCGCTAGTTAAAATCATATTTCTTTTAAATTATGATTTAAAAAAAGAAACATCTTAAAGTCACATCGTGATCTTATACTCAACCTTTTACAGAAAGACTGAATATTACTTCTGTTGCATATTTTAGTTTTGTAGAAATATGCTCTAATTATATAACTTTAAGAACAATTATTTAATTTTTTAATGATAAAAAAAGCGGATTTTGCTCATCTCTTTGGTTTTATTGTTCTGAGCTCACTCGATTGCCATCTCATATTTTACTGCTAGCAAATGCTCTGAGTTTGTATTGTCTTTAATTTTCACTTTTTTTTTAGGTTTTTTTATAATAGGTGTTTAAAATTGTTATATATATCTGTGTGTGTTATGCTACATAAACAAATTATACGTTAATTGCTATTTTTATCAATAATATATATATATATATATCTACGGTTGCTTATTTCACTGAAAAAACATGAAAAATTTGTTATGATGAAATAGGATATTTGAGTCAAACTAGAATGAAGATAGCTATAATTAAGGCTACAAATGAAAAAGCCAAATGTATGTATGTTTAAGTATTTTTTAATTTTTGATTAAAGAATAGTGTTCAAGCTTGAGCTTGTTTACCATTATCAAGCTCGATCGAAGTTGTTCAGAGCTCAGTATGGATTATATTTGTATAAAGCTCATAAAAATAAAACGAGCTTGTGGAGCAGCTTATTATGAAATGATGTATCAATTAAAGCTTATTAAGCCTAAAAATGATCATTTAAACAATACTATTCACTCAAGCCTTAATCAATGAATAGCTTTTAGAGAGCTTATATGTTTTAAATAATAATGTTCTTAAATAGAACCAATGACAAGTTGTTCAAATTTGTTTAGATCGAGTATTTCAAAAAATCCGCTAGTAAGAATCAATGAACATGAATGAATTTAGAAATGAGCCATCAATAGCTTATCAAATGCTTGATTCATTTCTAACCTTAGCTATAACTCTTTGTATGTTTCATCCACTAGTCGTCTTTATCCCAACTTATTCCAGTTAAAGTAAGCAAAAAAATTCTTTAATTAGGATGATGATGCAAGCATATGATATGATATATATATATATATATATATATATATATATATAGGTCATTCAACTTCGAGGAATATATACTTATATTATTATTACCTTTGTACTCCACATCGGTCACAGCCTCTCTGTAAGTGAAGGAGATGACGCTCGCCATCCTCAAGCTCTCGGATATAACCTAGACAAGAAGAAAGTACACAAATAATATGCTAGCATTTAAAAAGAAACGTAAGATGAGGAGCGCTTTTTTTTTTTTTTTTTTTAGTACGGGTATCCATCCAACATCTCACTTATTTGGATTTATATCATTACGACAGCAGGGCCATAAACATTCATCACCCATCATCAATTTATATTTACGCCCTGGAGAAAAATCTGTGATTACTATTTTCATCAATCGAGAGACGGTGGGTGATGAGAACTTTTTGCTCCAAGGAATATTAATTTTTTTTTTTTTTGGAAAAAGGAATATTAATTTTCACACGCACTCTTTGAGTAAAGGCATCTTCCTCGTATGGGCCCATGTCAATGGCTGCCTTCCACGTCCATTCGACTCAAAAATTGCCATCTGTTCTTCCTGCAAACACAAATTAAACGTTCCAGAACCATTCGATGGGACGGTGAAAAAAAACAGAATGATTAATATTAAAATATAAATGTTTCATATTGAATAAATATAATTGAAAATAATATTCGGTATTATTTTTTAGAGCATCTGTGCGTTTATTATGTTTATTTAAATCGAAAACCGTATTACAATATTCTTAAATTTAGTTAATTGATTTGACTTTAAGGTTAAATTAATTGAATTATGCACAACCCTTAGCGCTTACGCTTTATTGTAAATAAATATATGGTAATCTTGTTGAACGAACTGGCTGATAACATACGTGCAGGTGGAATTCTATTAATATATATATCTCTACCTTAACTGCCTCGAGCTGCATTGGATTGTCATGGAGGTACTTAACCATCCAAGTAATGACACTTGCAGTGGTGTCCTGCGCTGCGTAGAGAACGCCGAATATATTATCGGAGATCTGATCATCGCTTAGCCGCTCACCCTTTTCGTTCTTCCACTCCAGAAAGCAAGATAGTAGATCTTTCTCCACTGTCATATTTTCTCTTTTCTCCTCCATTATCTCACTCAGAATCTCTCCTAGTCTCTTCCTCGCCTGAATGCATGGAAGACAATTTCAATACAGAAAAAGTTAACTGATAGTGGATAAGAAAACTAGCTGGTAGTTCTGACGTCTGGAGGTACCTTAATGGCGTTGCTGTAAGCAGTCCCGGGAATGTTGGTGGCGAAAGAATTATAGCCCTTGTCGACGATGAAGTAGTTTCTTCTGATCTCATTCTTCCGCTGCTCGCTCAAATGCTCTCCGAAGATTATGAGGATGCCAACATCAAAAGACATCTGCGTAACATATACAAGTCAGTCGATAAATCTGCTTCTTGTAGCGCATAAATAACATGAAGGATCGATAGCATGCCTAAGTTTGCAGAAATCTCAAGAAAAATTGCAGGTTAATGACAGTTTTTATAGAGCATTTTATCCACATTAAATTTTTCCTGAATAATAGTAAAAACATTTTATTCAGTTAAGATATATAGATAAATATTATGTATGGAGATTTGTGAGACAAACTGAGATTTGATTGGTAAGAACTTGTTAAAAACTTTTACTTCTATTTTTAAAATTTCTAATATTTATTCTCAAAAAAAATTTATAATAAGAGGTCGGTGTCCCAGTGATTTATGAGACAACGACATACATCCATGCATATCTGATGAATTTTTTATGTTCTAATATTTCATTAAAGTTTTCTTGTAATAATTTTATCCCAAATCTTAAAAGGAATTACTTATCGAATTAAACTATCCGCAGTTCGACATTTATGATAAAGTGTTCCATTTCACTATACATTTTAAGTGGCAATCTTATAGAAACAATTCATTAACCTCCTTCGTAGCGTGGAAGGTGCTGAGTACATGACCGTCCCAGGAGCGGAGCTTGGCGGCGGCGATGGCATCGATTACCGGAACGAGGAGGCGTATGGATTCTGGCGAGAGAAAACTCTGCACGAGCTTTCTAACATTGGCGTGGTAGTCTCCCTGGTGAAAGAAGATCGCCCATGGCCCAATCACCCTCTCCTTACTGCGCGGGTACGTTGGCTTAAAGAGATGAGCTTTGCTCACGAGCACGAACCTCGCCGCCTCTGGACTCGCCAGCATAACGCACGGACACCCCAGCAAACACGTCTTAAAAATCTCACCATACCTGAATAAATTCCAAATCAAAATTTAAGTAATTAATTAACTAGTTATAAGGCTCATTTCTGTTGCGGATCGACCTTTTCTGCCTGGAAGGGAAGAATACGTTGGGGTGCTGAGAGTAGAGCTGGATGGTCTCGCCGATGTAGGGCCAGCCCATGGAACCAGGCGGCAGGGGAAGCTTCCGTTGCAGACTCATACTATTATGGCTCTGCTTCCTCGTCAGTAGATAGGAGAGTATGGAGAGGATGAAAGAAGTGTATATTAGAATGTAAACTATATCCATATACTTTATATATATAAGCTTATTCTCGTCTGGTTTTAGGAATGATGAATGAGCTAAGCAGGTTCACGAATGGCAGGGAATAGAGAAAGATGGGGGCTTTTTATAGAAGAAATGAATGCTTTCGACGGGGATTTATTATGTACGGTCTGCTTGAAAATATATATATATATATATATATAACAATAAACATTACTATATTTGAATTTTTTTATTTATTTTGTGGATCATAATTGTGTCATCGATCAATTAGGAATATATTATAAACTCAGCTCTTAATTTTTTTGATCAAACTCAGCTATGAGCTCATTGGGCAGCACACCCACCCCCTCCTCAGGGTTTGGGATCGAAGCCCCCTAAAACATTTTTTTTATAGTGTATACACATAAGAACTATATTTTCAATGCCTAAACGTTATGAAAGAAAGGATCTATCCTAAAAGACAAAGAAGATGGTCAGCAGCTTAGCGTTAGGATTTATGAGATTTCACTAGAATGATAGAATAGCTAACACCTTAGCTCAGTTGGTCATGCAAGAACAGTTAATTAGGCGTACGTAATAAATCAAGTGAGGTGCAGTATAATGTTATGTGATTTCATACTGAATATTAAAGATGTGGGTGTTAGATACATTAAAAAACACCTTAGCCCTATGGTACCACTGCTTTGACACTGTAACAACAGTGCTATGGCGCTAGAAGTGATGTAGAAAGAGTTAGGATCTGTTTAAAATAATTGTAAAAATAATTTTTTGAAAAGTTGATATTATAAATATTATTTTTTTGAAATATTTAAACATCAATTTTATAATATTTATCACATTCTAATAACTCTAATTTTCAAAATTAATTTTATCATAAAATTTTTTAAAAAATAATTAAAAAACTGATAGTCAAATACAGTTATTATTACTCTGAAAATCAAAATAACTGAAAGCTGTTTTAAACACATCCTTAGATTAGGCCGCTGCTTAGGCGCTAGTTTCACATAATTAAGACTCTACTTTGATTTCAGCAACTTTCTGCAGTTTTAAAAATGGCTATTTTTCACTATTATATTTAATGTCTTTGTGAAGAGCAAGTCAAGTGGTGTAGAGAATGTTATAGAGACGCATAAATAATGAGTGATTTATATAATTCTTAATATTCACTTATAGTAAATTTATTGATATTATGTGATTCTATGATCTTTTTCTATTTTCTATATTTTTTAATATAAACTCTATTATAATTCTTATTTTTAAAATTTTTTTTACTTCGTTCTGAATTTACTCCGCTTTTTTCGATATATTGTTTCTCATAACAATTTTCTGATAGAGATTTAATTAATTAGCTCGCAAAGGTAAAATTGTGCACTATGTTCTTTCGGTTGCTGGAAAGTTCAAGAATTTAGAATCAGTAACAGCGATGGTTGCCGTCAGAGCGAATCTCACATTTTGTTTCCATATCTAGAAAGCGTTTCCCCGCTCTCATCCTCAAATATATCCTCTCACAGTTTTCCCTTCTTTTAAAGAAGAAATTAATCAAAATCAAAACGACTGTCGGAACAAGGCGTTAAAATTTGTGAGGCATAGGGAAAGTGGTGGTGGGGATATTAATTAACTCGATAATAGGAATTATCGTTTAAATTTATCTATATTATACATAATTTATATATATATATATATATATATATATATATATATATATATATATATATATATATATATATATACATATATATATTTATTTAATATTTAAATTTTAATATTTATCAAAATAGCATTTCTCCTGTGGATGAAAAAAATATAATTTACTTTAAAAATTAATGATGATATTATTCTTTATGTTTAAAATTTTGGATATTATTTATTAAAATATGAAAATTTAGATATTAAATATGTAAATATTTATGAAAATTAAAAGCATGTAAATAAACTAAAATGTAAGAAAATTATGTTGTTCAATGTAAAAAGTCTGAGCTTAAATCAGAGCATAACTCATTACATGGAATTAAATTGGGAGGCAGAGATTTTTTAGTTCAGTGCAAATTAAAAAATTTTTAAACGCTATAATAATTTTTTATTCGGAAATTCTCTACAATGATATTACTTGGATGCCAATGACAAAAAAATAAAATAAAATAATTAAGTGGCTGTTTGGGATCAATCTTATTTTGTACTTTTTGTTTTATTTTTATATTATTTTTAAAAACATTTATTTGATGTATTTTTATTTTTTATTTTCAAAAACAAATAACATTATTTTAATAACACTCAATACATCTTAAAAATTATTTTGAATATTTTTAAAAATAATAATTATCATCACACATGTTTCAGTTTGAAACAAATCATAAATAAAATATAAATATAAATTGAGAAATATTCAAAACATCTAAAAATTATTTTGAGTATTTTTAAAAATAATGTTATTTATTTTTGAAAATAAAAAATAAAAACAAATAACAATATATTAAATAAATATATTTTTAAAAATATTATAAAAATAAAAATTACAAAACAAAATTAATCCCAAATAGCCTCTAAGCAAGTGACTTTTTTTTTGTGTCATACCTTCAATAAATATACTTTCCAATGATGTAACCAAAAATTGAGAAAATTATAGAAGGATATTTTTATCCACACATTAAAAAATACATGATTATTAAGATCAATTATAACAAATTAAGCCGTGATTTAAAATTGATTTGTAGCAAATTAACATTAAATCAAATTTATCAAAACGTTTAATTGAGCCGATTAACAGTGATGGTAGATCAAGCAATTATGATTTGAGTTAAAATAAAATAAAATTATGATTGAATTTTATTAAATAGGTTTAATGTTATTTAAATACAAATTATGAGGTTTAAATGTTTAAATTATTATTAATACAAAATAAATCAAATCAGAAAATATGATTGCTATTAGCAACTTATTCTAAGTCATAAAGTTTAAATATATTTAATCAATTGCTTTATGGACTAATTAAAATAAACTAAAAATTAAAAACAAATGAAAAAAAGAATGCGTAACTCTTTTGATTTTAATTTGTATATGGAAGTATTTTCAGGCCACGCCATCGTGTCGGTGGTTGCAGCTACGCAAGGGCGAGGTAAGCGGTAAGCCTAGTGTCTAATGTACTATATTTTAAATGGTCCCCACTGCTTTAGTGGCGTCCAGCTGACCATCGCGCGAGGATGGAGGGCCCACGGGATCCGAAGTGCGTGTCTTGCTCTCTTTGGATAGGGTAAATATTGGGTGGGTCCGAATTTTATATTAATATATATAATTATATTATATTAATTATAAAATACTTTATATTATTATATGTATTAGTATATTAATATATAAATTATATTCGGACAACACACTTAACAATTTTTTTTTTTTTAAATCATGCATACACACAATTTTTGCTAAAATTTGATGTTGAAATATTGCATTGCAAATATTAGCTAAGTCTTTTTCAACTCGTTCTTGACAAATTTAACTTCCCCTCATTGTATATCGAGCGAGGCAGCATCTCAGTGACTTGACTTGACAAATTAAATATTATTAGAGTTTGGAGTTTTTTATATGGATGTCAAGCGCCTGCTTAATTTTATATATGTTGTTTCGATTGCGCATTTAAATTAATCGCGGTATTTAATTGAATTAATTAACTAGTTTTAAATGAGTACTTATGTTTTCTCTAACTTTTTGCTGTAGTTATTCTCTTAAATCTCATGCAAGTTTTACTCACAATACAGAATCTAGATTCTAAAAAGAAACTAAATCACAAAAAATTCTATAAGGGATGACTAAACATACATAAAAATCGATAGGTAAATATTTTGATAATAACGATCTAAATTCATAAAAAAAATATGACACACAATTGGTAATTTTAAAAATAAATCGCTTTAAAAAAAATATTAAAATACATAATCAAACTAATATCTTATTGAGTTATTGTATGCTCTCAAATTATAATAATTTTTCTAAAATAAGGTATTAAATAAAATAATAATAATAAATAACTGAATTTGATGAAAATATTACTAAAACAAAGATACATACCACAATAGGAATTCTATATGGAATAAGCTCTTATCAACTCCTCAAAATAGAAAAAATGCTTCAAATTCATAAGAGAGTGATAATATATTGCTATTTTTTCAAAAAAAGAAATTAACATTGAAAACAATTATATAATAAAAAAAAAACATTCATAACACATTCAAACTTGATAGTTTTTAAAAATATACAATCATTCATATATTTAATGGATTAATAAATGATGCTATTCTTCACATTGAATGACAAAAAATTTTATAATATCACATTCTAAGACTCTAAGAAAGATTAATGACTTTGATGTTTATTTATCGCAGGTAAAAGCGAATTAATATAACTTTTATCTTCTAAGACTTCTTAAGATAAATTTTATAATATTTACTCATATTTTGAAGATAATATATGAATTATTATCAAACTTAATATTAATTATTTAACAAATTACTTATAACAATAAACAGTATGTCGAACATAAATTTTAGTAGAAGTTTAGTTTTGGGTTAACATCAAGTAAAAGCTCTTTTTGTTTGTTTATTAATTTAACAAACACGACGTTAATCGTAAGTTGAGTAGTTCAGAATAATTATTCATTTTACTTTTACTCACATATCTCTTATTTTGCATTCAAGGTCTCTTAATTGTCAATTTAAAATCCTAAGTTTATAATCATGAGATTAAAATGAGCTTTATTCAACCTCTCTCTTTAAAATCCTAAGCTTATCAAGTAAATTAATGAATAATATTATCGAGTTATTTATTTCCTAATGAAACAATCTTTAAGTTTTTAGCTGCTTTACTTTAAACATAATTAAAAATTATTTAAAGATTCTTGTTTTAATTAATTAAATTTAATATAATTTATTAATTAGTTTTATAAATTTATGATTTAATTTATATAAATTTAAATGAACTTCTTTAAGAGCTTATTAGTGAATATTTATTATGCATCTTAATGAGTTTATTCATGAGTTTTAAATAATATTGTTCATCATCATAAATAAATTAGAGAGTGAATTGTTCAAATTTATTTATTAAATAATCAAATATTTATAAATATCTTCAAATATTTTTGATTAATTATTTAAAAGATCATGAGCGAGTTTTAATTGAGTCGAGAAATAAAAAAATTTGTCAAACTCATGGTTCATTTATAATCCTACTTAATGATATTATGATATTTATATAGCATATAAAAATTAAAAATTACATGCTGATAATCTGATATGAAACTTTGATAATAGAAAAAAAATTCATATATAGATTTACTTTTTTATGGACGAATGGTATGGAGGCGGGTCGGGAAATTTTCCGAAGTGGTGGGGCTGGACGGCCGCCATCGACGTCTCGTCCAGCTGGTGAGGCGTACGCGAGTCGAGATTCTGGTGGTCGGCGCACGGGTCGTAATAGAATCCGCCGAGCGCTGTAGCGAGCGGATCTGGTGGGTGGCTGGGTGCCGTCCACGACCACCATTACGCGACGCCAGGGCCAGCTCGTTTTTCTTTATCTGCCCCGGCATTAATAATTTATTTCTGTTTTTTTCGAGAACAATTATTTAATTCTTTTTAGAACATTTTATTTCCGTTAACTAAATATTATCTCATCGTGATCAACTTTAAAACAAATTCTTACAAAGCAGAGATTCCTTTAGGGTCGAGTTCAAAACAAAGTTTTTTTTTTTTTTTAGATATTTGAATTAATTCAATCATAATTTTACACATATAATATAATATATGTACAAGAATTTGAACTTAAAAACTCTTAATTGAAAATTAAAATTCTCAACTACTAAGTTAAGATGTCTTATATTTTAAAACAAAATTTAAAAAAAAAAATTTCAGTAATATAGATTTAATATATATATATATATATATATATATGTGAGCAAATGGTATTCAGATTCCCTCCAATTATATGCGGAGATAATTGAAAATATAATATTTCGGTGCTCATTCTAATACTGATACAGGGAAAGACCTACTTCGTTAGCTTCATAGCTATCAATTCTGTTTTCTTTGATAGAAATTCCGCTGTGGGATGCCAGATATATATATATATATATATATATATATATATATATATATATATATATTCATAAGCCGAGTTAAAATTTGGGCAATTGATTACAATAATTATAAAATTAAATTAAAATTTGAGTTAGATTGATGAATTATAATTGAAAATAATATTAAAATTAATGACTCGAATTTATTAGTAAAAAATATGAGAGCATAGATTGGGGGGTCTCTATAATTTAAATGATCTTGTTATAATATTTAAATTAAAATCTTTTTTTTTTTTTTGGGAAAAAATCTATATGCTTTTGCTTTCACTAGTTTTCTCATGAGTCTTTTCTTTATAAAAAGGTCTTTCATAGGGCTACAAATGAAGGCGTTGACAATATAGATTAGAAGAATATTCAGTTTGATTAACTAATCAAACAAGAACATTTTTAAATAGAGAATCTTAATAAATAAAAATAGTTTCGATTTATGTTAAACATTATCATTTAAATGTGAATGTTAACAAAACGGCTCGATTATGCTCGATTAAGGTTTGTTTGTAGAGTATGTATATTATTATTTTTTTAGGTTTAATAAGCTTTTAATTGATATAGCTCATATTTCTCAAGAAGTTGTGAACATGCTCAATATGGCTTGATTAAAGCTCATTTATTTTATTAAAATTAGATTTTTCGTTAACAAACTCGATAATCCAAACTGAAATGGAACAAACTTCGAATGAGCTCAAGCTTGAACACCATTCTTAAAAGCTCGAAATGAGCTCAAACTCGATAATATTAAACAAGCTTAAGTTTAAACACATATATGCTCAGCTAGGCTCAATTCGTTTGCAGCCCTAGGTCACTCTTTCAGAAGTTTGTGAATACTTTCTCTATTTTACAACGGATTAATTCTTTCTTTGGGTCGGTTTTGTATGAGCAGACACTCTCAGCTTGCTATATAGCAGAAATAATTGGCCCTCAAGATACGAATGCCACCTCAAAAACCACCAAGTACCTAAGAAAAAATCATTTCTATCATACAATTTTTTCCTTATTATCTAGAAAAATTAACTTGTATCTAAACTCCTTAGCATCGGATGATAAAAAACTTGGAACAAAAAGAACAGTAGAACACTCAGCAAACCGAAAAAGATCAAATTCCTGTTCTTTTCCACCGATCTATTAATCTGTCTAAAGAATCTGTTTTGCAGATGTGTCTGCTATATGTTTTACTTCTCTGTTTAACTGTTATTATATTGCCCCAATATTAATCAAGAAGAAAAAAATTACTAACATGCAGTGCTGCATTAAAGCTGAAAAGTTGACAATAAGAAACCAAACGTGACAGATCACTTGCAATGAATATTAATTTCTCGTAAACAAAGCGGATTATCAAAATATAAACGAGAATGTCTGGCCAGCCGTCACGGAAGGAAGCCAGCAGTCTGACTTTAAAGGCCCTCAATTAGTTGTTAGCACGACTTCATCTAAGACGAGTCCACAAAGTCAAGAAAAGCAGCAGTTTTGATTAGGGCTGCAAACAAATCGAGCCGAGCCGAGCATGTATGCATTCAAGCTTGAGCTTGTTTAATATTATCGAGTTCGAGCTCGATTCGAGCTTTTAAGAATAGTGTTAAGCTTGAGCTTGTTTATCATTATCGAGCTCGAGCTCGATACTTGTTCACTGCCCGGTTCAAATTGAATTATCGATTTGTTAACAAAATTGCTTAATAAAATAAAGAGCTAATCGCCTTTAATCAGCTTGTTGCGATGTCAAATAAGTCGTATCAAAATAAAATTTTATTTAAAAAATAATAATTAACAATATTGTTCACAAACAGCCTAATAGAGCTAATCGGTCATAATCGATCTTTTGAGCAAGAGTATTAAATGATAATGTCGAACATAAAATAAGAACGAATTGCTGCTCGTTTCATTTAAGAATGGTATTTAAAAGGTGTTCGCGTTGATTAGTTAACGAACACGAATAGTTGACGAGCGAAGAATTTCTTGTCAAGTCATTTGCACTCTAATTTGACTGACATAGTTTAGAGCAAGTTCTCACGTTTTTCAACTCTACCTTAATAGTTTAAGCGAAGGAAATTCTCACTTAGATCGACTTTGTTCAAACTTTTTGTTTTATATATATATATATATATATATATTTATTTATTTATTTTTTTTTGTTAGGTGCGATTTTACTTTTAGGAAGGATTCCTTTATTGAAATTTTGAGAAAAGTCTATTGGAACTATGCAGAAACTCAGCTCAAATTCTAATAAAAATTGTGTTGAAACATTGTCAAAAACTGGAGAAACACTGTAAGGCAGGAATTACACACACGTGGAGCCTACTTAGTCAACCAACATTACATCACTTTGAAAAAAAAAAAAAAAACAAAGAGATTTACGATGCATATCACATAATTCTTACTCAATTATATATGTAATACTTAAATTTTAATATTTATATAAATAATATCTAATTATTTAATATCACATCAAAAATATCACTATTATTAACTTTTTAAAATAAAATATATTTTTTATTTAAAAAAATATCAAATTTTAGATATTAGATATATAGATACAATAATATTGTATGAGTAGTATGCATATAAATTTTGCAAAAAAAAAATATACATATATCAAAGATACTTAGATATCTGTGAAGAAAAAAAATTAAATTGAATTTCAAATTTTTAGATCGATTTTGAAATAAGTATAATATTAATTAACTAGCTACTTTAATGCCAGAGTAATTATGATTAATTGTATCATCTCCTAATTTATATGAATATTTTTGACTATTTAAAATATTTTAATAATTTAAACTGATAATCAAAAGATTTTGAATTCAAATTAATATACATATATTATGTATAAATTTAAGATTAAATTATTAAAATATTTTTTTTAAAAAAAAGGAACATTCTAGACTCACAATGAACTTACATAAGTGCTCTCTAGTTTTCTATATTTATTCCTCTCCTGTCATTAATTATCAATTAAAATGCTAAAATTTATTATTGGACTTTAAGAAAAATCAAATAGATCGGCAGATAACTGTATAATTAATAGCCATAACGGTCGTGCCATCGTAAGCAAGGCAACAATAATACAGCTGATGGGACGAGAAGACGTATGTTGCAATCAAACAGTACAGAAATGAAGTCAGAAGTTGCAATAATGGATGGCAGAGAAGGCCAGTTTTCCATTTCTGATTGGATCGATACACTGTAGCGGTCCTAAACTCATACAGTTATGAGAAGAAAGCCACAAATGATTTTAAATTAGAATATTTACATATATTTCTTATATATTTATATATTTAACGTCTAAATTTTAATATATATATATATATGATCTTATAAATTTTGTGAAAATTGTGATTTATATTTGATAGAGTTTGGTTCGTGAGTGTTCGAGAAGATTGGGTTAGTACCGACCATTGGATTGTGACTAGCTTAGAATAGGCCCCAAGTCGATCAAAATCTTTTTTCCTTCATTAATAAGCAATATTAATTGTATTTTTTTATTTTAAATTTTCACGTGTTGAATAATTTTAGTTTAGATTCTAGAAATGACTTTGATGTTCTTAAGACCTCTAGAAAACTTTAGAATATTTGTGAGAATCATGATCTATTAATTGGTAGATTAATTATAGTCACTTATTAATTATTAATTACGTGATTTAAGTGAAGGTTTATTATATTATATTATTACAAGCTGAAATTTTTGTCATCTTAGCGTGTAATGTCTAGCAGTAGGATTGCTTTTGATTATGTTTAGAATGATGGTGCGGTGTCATGCATTTTAATCACCGTGACTCTTGTCAAGGCACTACAAATAGTGCATTTTCTTTGGTGAAAATTTGAGATCTTCAACCTCATCTGGTAGCGACGGTGGCTATCAAAAAATTAAGATTTAATTTTTTAAAATAAAAAATTTATGATACTCATCACAACTTCTTAAACAGTAACTTCTTTTGTAACAACTCCACCATTATATTTACATGCTGCTACAATTTGCTAAATAGACCCTTAGAAAGTAGTAGAGGTTTTATTTTGATCCACTAAGTTGTATTTTTTATGGAGAATTACACATTTGCCACATAAAATTGCTATCAAATAGTAAAAAAAATGAACAATTACATTCATGTATTTATGTGCATCATGGTCTAATTAATTGATATTTGATGAAACAAAGAAAAATATGAGACTAAATTTTATTTTGAAATTCAAATTTTTTTGGGGGGAAAATTTTATAAATGAAGGTAGAAGGATGGCAATTTAATAAATATGTGAGGTTTCAATATTATATAGAAACTTATCTTCTTTTTAAATCTGGAATTCTTCACTGATTAAATAAAAATGCAATTAGATAATATGAGATCAAAATATTTTTAAACTTTTTGTTGTAATATTAAGTCTCATACTCTCATATATCTTAATTGCAAGAATTAGGGTTGATATGGCTCTCAAAATACCACTAGTCAAAGCACAAATCTTGACGTGAAAGCGATATGATTTTGAGTCAAAACCGTCGAGATCAAGACTTAAAATATCATTGGAATCTTTGGGACATCAATTAAATCCCAAACAGCTCTCAAATATGAGTGTTTATAGTCAAATCGGCGCCTCGACGAGCCGGATCTAACGAGCCTAAGATCTCATAATTCGACTTCATTTGGGCATCCAAATGCTCAAAATACATCAAATGATCAAGGAATCATCCAGCCGTCCCATCGAGGGAGTGGTACGCTTTACATGAATTTACAAGAATGCCCTCCTCCCATCTATAAATAGACCTTCATTCCTCACATGGGGAAGGCTAAGTGTGAAGGAAGAAAGAAGAGAAGAGAGTAGGGAAGAGAAACAAAGAAGGAAAGAGTCGAAAGGAAGAAGAGAAGAGTCCAAAGAAAAGGAAGGGTCGAAGGAAGAAAAGGAAGAAGAGGAAGAGTCCAAGCAAGGAAGAAGGAAGAGTCAAGCAAGAAGAAGAAAGAGTCCGAAGCGGAAGAAGAGGAAAAGCCAAGTGAGGAGGAAGAGAGAGCTAAAGATCCTCCAAGCAAGATCGCACAAGCAAGATCATCCGCCGCATCAACCACCGCCAGGCCACCATCCACTAATTGTACCCTGATTCCATCAGTGAAGCTCAAGATCCACCAAGATCAAGAACTGTTATTACATTATCACTCTTCTCATATGTCTCATCACAATTATATGCTATCGGAAGACTTTTGTACTCAAAAGGATACATAGTGGAAGCTTTTATCAGCAGTGGTTTTCTCCTCTTTCGAGGTTTTCCACGTTAAAATTGAGTCTCTTGTTCGCTCTTTACTGTGTGTGTTGACGACAAGGCTAAGGCATAAACTTTCACTCTACCATGACCGGTTTTCAAAGACGCAACAGCTTGGGAATCAAATCCTCAATCACACTCGTGAAAACCTCGCCATGGCCAATAGTGATCATAACAGCCTCCCGCTCCAACTCGTCACTGAAACCAATTGAACCAAACGCCAACCTCTCAACCTCGATAGGGATCATGTGAAGGCGAGGGAATCTCTTTGGAAGATCGGGTCCGTCGAATGGAGGAGTCTCAAAATAAGATGATCCGCCTTTTGCAAGGACTACAACGCTACTACGAAACATATCTCCCCAAGATCAGCCGGAGGAGGTCAAAACGCTAATCCTCCCAACACGGAGTTCCTCCGCAGAGTAACGCCGATCTCCTCGACATCGCTAGTTCCACTCATCCATCGCATGTACCAACCTTACTAATCGATCGTTGTTGATAGCTTCACACATGCTCATCTTGTTAATCCCGCTCGTCATGACATTCACGCAGAAGTACGACGCTTAATACAAGATGAATTTCACCTTCAAGACAGAAATCATCTTCACCCACACCGGTTATGATGAGTCCTCACCTTTCCAAGCCATTCACATCCAATTCGTAGGTTTCAAGCTTCCGAGCATTGATTCCTGATGGGGCAATCACACCACGAACACATCGACCATTACAGGACTATCATGCATATCCAACGAGCTCCTGACACACTACTTTGTTAGGTCTTTCCCGTTACCCTCAAAGGGCAAGCTCGCACTTGGTTCTACTCTCTTCCAAGGGGATCCATCCATACCTTTAACGCCAGTTCTTTGTGGAGCTTCATTGCAAACCAAAGAATCATTAAAGATTCCTCCCATCTTTCCAGATAGTAACGAGGGTGAATCACTCAAAGAATACTTCCGTGGTTCTCCTTAGAAGCTCGCCAAATACCGGGTAGACCTCAACTATTAAGAGGAGTTTTCCTTGAGGACTCCGCCCGTGGCCTTCTATTCGTCATTAATGCGGACACCCGCTCATATGTCGACTTCATCGTATAGAAGCACAAATCTCTGCCGATGAAGCTATTAATGCCCATCGCAAATAATTTGAACAATATGCAGGGAAACGCAAAAGCACCCCAGGAAATGCGGACCAACAGGCTCATCAAAAGAAGCGACAAGGTAGTCGTGATCTCCCTCCAAGACATATCAACAACGCGGAACTCGAATCGGAAAAGACATACACACGAACACATGTTAACCTCCGATGGCTATTCGCAATGAAGAAAATATCAGTCGCATCCATTGAAACCGAAGTGAAATGAGCAATATTGTCACTTTCATCGTCGTGGACATACTCATCAAGCATGTATACAACTCAAGGAAGAAATCAGAGACTCATTCAACAAGGATATCTATGTCGCTTTGTGAAGAATCGACCACCTCAAACAAACACACCTCCGCTTTGGGGCAACCGGACAATCATCACAAATAACCAAATAATCATCAAATAATTGGAGAAATTGAAACAATCGCAGAGGACCGATACTACCTAATCAAGTTCTCGCATCGCCTCCAAAGAACCGAGTTGAAGAAGTCTCGTAGATCATTCCATCACTTTCAATGACTGACTTAGAAGAAGTCCATATCCCTCATCAAGATCCACTTGTCATCAGCGCGGGATCGGTGATCCTTGTTATAACGTTAAAAGAATTTTGATCGACAATGGGAGTTCCGTCGATGTCTTATTTTACTCAACTTTTCTTAACATGGGCTAAGTACAAAAGCTCCAACCGCCGGACCATATGGGTTTGATAATCACCCAAGAAGGCGTAAGGGACAATCACTCTTCCGTTACCTGGAGAATTCCTTGACAAGTGACTCATTTAATCCAATTCATGGTGGTCAAGTCGAGATATAATGCAATCTTGGAGGCCCTCTCCAATCAATTTTCTTATCACTTGGCCTCATCGAAGATAAAATTTCCTACCCCTGGAGTTGGGGTGGTTTGTGGAAATCAACGGCACCAATCATGTTATCTCGCAAGCTCAACCGCCTTCCATCACCTTCAAGATCAAGATTTTAACTTTCGAGATGAAAGAGTACCTCAAAAGCTTCCTCGTAGAAGATTTACTCAATAGCATTATCGATGACCAACCATTACGAACAAGGTAAGGGATCTTTACTCTAAGAACAAAGGGAAAAGTATAAATTTCTTCGCATAAATCAAGACGTATTTGCTTGGAGTCCGGATATGCCGGGGGTCGACCCCAATGTAATCATGCACTCCCTCAAAATTAATCCAACGTTCAAACCAATCATCCAAAAGAAGCAGAGTTTTGCGATCGCCTCTTGAAACAAGAAGTTAACAAGCTCATAGAAGCGGATTCATACGAGAAGTGCATTACCCACATGGCTAGCAAATGTTGTCATGGTTAAAAAAAAATGGAACATGGAGGATGTGTGTTGATTACACCGACCTTAATAAGGCCTGCCCAAAGGATAGTTTTCCTCTTCCTCGAATCGATCAATTGGTCGACGCTACGTCCGGACATCAAATGCTCAGTTTTTTGGATGCTTATTTTGGTTACAATCAAATAAAGATGAACCCAACGAATGAAGAGGCTACAACGTTTCAAACATATAAAGGTTTATATTGTTACCACGTCATGTCATTTGGATTAAAAATGTGCTACCTATCAACGCCTTATGAATAAGGTTTTTAAAGACCTACTAGGCCACACAATGGAGGTGTATGTGGATGACATGTTAGTAAAAGCTTAGAAAAGTCACAACATATTTCGGACTTAGAAGCATGCTTTGACCTTCTTCGACGCTATAACATACGACTTAACCCACCAAGTGTGCTTTTGGGGTTACGTCAGAAAATTTCTTGGATTTATGGTAACTCAGGGATAGAGGCTAACCTCGAAAAAATCAAAGCTCTCCAAGATATGATTCCTCAAGAATATCAAAGACGCCCAACGCTTTGAATGGTCGAAGTCGATTATCCCGCTTTCTAGCCCGCTGGGACAAATACTTGCCATTCTTTAAAATATTGAAGGAGCTAAAATAATAATTTTCAATGGACCGATGAATGTCGTATGCTTTTGAGCAACTAAAAGAATATCTAGCATCTCCACTCGCTATCCAAACCTATTCAAGGAGAAACGTTATACTTATATCTTGCTTTCTTCCCACGCAATAAGCTCGCTTTTAGTGCGAAGAAGATGGGGCACAACAACCAATTTATTACGCCAAGAAAATTCTCTCGATATAGAAAGTCGTTATCCATTTGCGTGATAAAGTGGCTCGGCGTTTTTTCTCGGTAAAACGCCCATACTTTCAAGCTCACACCATCGCTTACACTAATTTACCATTAAGGGCCATCTTACGTAAACCGTAAGCATCCGGGAGGTTAATCAAATGGTAGAACCTGGAGAATTTGATATAAATTTTCTACCTCAGCCCGCCATAAAGTCTCAAATACTTGCAGACTTTATAGTGGAATGCACCAACCCAACTCTAGAAGAGCTATCTGCTACATGCCTTTCATCTCCTCAATGGACTCTCTATGTTGATGGAGCTTCAGGAAGTACTGGTGCTGGTGCGGGGATCCTACTTGTTTCCCCAAAGAAATACCTGAGTATGGACTCGCTTCCCGCAACTAATAACATGGTCGAATATATGAGGCTCTCATCGCAGGTTGAGACTCCATCATCATGAAGCCCAAAACTTAGTAATTCACACCGACTCCTTGTCGCCTCCCAAGTTGGAGGAGATTTTAATACTCATAATCCTCAACTGGTGCAATATCTCCACTTGGTAAAATCTTCTTACTCATTTCAAGACACATCAAATCATCCACATACTACAGAGAAGAATACTGCCGACGCCTGCTTTGCTACCTCTACCACGGAGATCTATTTAAGAGAAAGCATGTTGAAGAAATACATTTTCCTAGTATCCAAGGGTCATGGATAATTCAAACTAATGAGGAAAAGGAACGCTCGGATAAACCCGATCCTATCTTTTCTACAAGAAGGAACCCTTCCTCGAAGATCCAACTTCCAACTGCCTCCCAAGACAAGCTTCAAACTTTGCTATTATTGGAGGTGAACTATACAAGCGAAGCTTTCTCGTCCATATCTCAAATGCCTTCCACCTTCGGTCGACATGCTAAGAGAGGTTCACTGTGAATATGTGGAACACCTTGGAGGAAGAGCATTGGCCCTTAAAATCATGAGGCAAGGGTTTTATTGGCCTACAATGAAACAAGACGCCTTTGGAGTTCACAAAAAATGCTGAGTTGTCAATTGCATTCTAACCTCCCTCACATGCCGCATGAACTCTCATCCATTCAAAGCCCATGGCCCTTGCTGGGGATTGATATCATGGGACCTTTTCAAGCATCGGCAACGAAAGTTCATCATTCTAGCCGTCGACTACTTCACCAAATGGGTAGAGGCCGAACCACTCGCTAAAATCACAGAGGCAAATGCTAAACAATTTGTCTGGAAAAATATAATATGTCGATTCGGTCTTCCTGCAAAGATCATCACTGACAACGGAACTCAATTTACTGGAAAAGTCTTTACATCCTTTTGCAAAGATCTTCACATTCAGCTGCTGCATACACAGAAGCACATCCTCAAACCAATGGCAAACCGGTTACCAATAGGACCATACTCAAAGGACTAAAACACGCCTCGAGAAGGTCTGGGGCAATGGGTTGATGAGTTTCCCAATGTTCTTTGGGCCTACCGCCACGCCACGCACTCAACCCAAACACCGTGAGACCATAACTGTGTTTATCATACCGGTGGATATCGGGTTCCAAGTCCAAGAGTCCGCTTTTGATCATGGTAGTAATGAAGAAAAACTCCGGACACCTGATCTACACCAAACTCGATATGGCCCTACTGGACGCTTCCTATCACCAACGGGTAGCCCACTTCAACAAGAGTGAAACCTCGTCCCCATATCTATCGGTGACTTGGTCCCCGAAGTCTCGGTCGCAGCAAAGGCCCTCGCCGCAATAAACTCTCACCTCTGGATGGTCCAGATGTGGTCATAGCTATGGTCAAGCCGGAACGCTCAAGCTCAAGGACCCGTAAGGAAAAACTCTACCTCGAACTTGGAATACTAAGAATCTTCGAAAATATTATCGGTAACTCTTACTGCATAATTATTATGACTTTTATCTCGTCTGTCATTTCATCCTCAGATAACGATCCCACCTAGGAGATTAAAGCTTGTTGTTTATTGTTGTTGTCGCCGTTGTTATTGTCATTGTTGTCATTTTCTCTTAAAGCTCATACCCTGTCTTATGATTATATCATTGAACTAGTGAATTCACGCCTTTGTTCTAACAAGATTTGTTTTTTCTTTACTTTTCCTCCCACTTGAGAAATATACAACTCATGTTACATCTCAATGGGACATGATCAATCCTGGGGACTTGATCGACCTCTTCCATACGTTAATGTCATCGAGCAAAAACTCGACAAACAACCTGTGAAAGGTCAAAAGGTCCTTGGTGGACTTCTCACGCTCTTCCATACGGTTAACGCCATCGCAACACTCGACAAACAACCCGGATAGGTCAAAATTCTCGGATTCAATTCAATCTCTTCCATATAGCACGCCATCGAGTCACACTCGACAAACAACCTTGATAGGTCAAAATCAATCCTCGCCGCCGCCAATCACTATCACCGCCACCGCCGTATTTTATCCACCATAGTCACTACCGCCACGATCATCGCCACACCCGTTCAGCCAATCGCTATATTGGTTACCGTCGACTACCGCCGCCGGCATCGCCGACCATCACGGCAATCTCCATCATTTCACTATCTTCGCATTATCGCCGACATCGACACTGGCCACATCGCCGACTATCGCCACCGGCCGACCACGCCGGGCCGCCAACTACTGGCTAAATCCACCGCTGGCTGATTACCGCCGCCGGCCATCGCTTCAGGCCGCAGAATCTCCGCCACCACTATCGCCGCTGGTTATCCTCGCTCGGCCACCATCATCAGCATCTTCGCCGCCTCGCTCGCGGATCGCTTCCTAACGGATGGTCCGACGGAAACTAACCACGACGATACCGCGCCTTGATCACCTAACCCGGATGGTCCGACTCGGAAACCGGAACCACGACGTAGGCCTGGCTAATCGCTCAACCCGGACGGTCCGACGAGGCCGTAAACTGAACCACGATACCGCGTGGGCCTTGATCGCTTCCTAACCGGACGGTCGACGAGGTCGGTAACCGGAACCACGACGTATACCGCGCCTTGATCGCCCTAACCCGACGGTCCGATGATATAAACCGGAACCACGTATACCATGGCCTTGATCGCTCTAACCCGGACGGTCCGACGCGGCCGCAGAAACGGAATCGACGATATCGTGGGCCTTGATCGCCTCCTAACCCGGACGGTCCGACGTGGCCGGTAAACTGGAACCACGACGTATACCATGGGCCTTGATCGCCTCCTAACCCGGACGGTCCGACGAGGCCGGTAAATCGGAACCACGACGTATACCGTGGGCCTTGATCGCCTTAACCCGACGGTCCGACGAGGTCGGTAAAACCTAAACCGACATATACCGGGCCTTGATCGCTCCTAACCGGACGGTCGACGAGCAGAAAACCACGACGATACCTGGCCTTGATCGCCTTCCTAACCCGGACGGTCCAACGAGGTCGAAATCGAACCACGACATAAACCGCGGCCTTGATCGCCTCCTCGACGGTCCGACGAGGTCGAACCGGAACCACGACGATACCGTCCTTGATCGCCTTTGATCGCCTGATCGCTTCGATTGCCTCCAAAGGACCCTCACTCAAGAAGAAAGGGAGAGGGAAAGGTGTTCTCCCTCACCCTGTATTTAGCCCCATGGGGCAAAAGGTAAAACCTCAAAAATGGCTCAAAATGGCAAAAACTCCTCAAAAATGGCTCAAAACTCCTCAAAAATGGCTCAAAACCTCAAAAATGGCTCAAAACCTTCAATTTCTACGCTCAGGGCGCTACAGCGCTCAAATGCCTCATTCGCCGGGTCGTTTCACGCTGAATGTCACAGAGCCAACCGCCGACTAACCATCGGGAATTCGAATCACAAGGCTGACGCCGACACCATGCACGCTGATCGTTCGACCGCCCGCGACGACGCAGGCTGGCCTTCGCATGTTAAATAGCTGTCGCCCGCGGGCTGCAGTAAGACCAGCGCTTCACGCGACGCTGGCGCTGCGCCGCTACCGCCGGGCGCCAACGGGCGCCGACGACCCACGGCGCTCGCGGTCCCCACGCCAAAAACTTTGTAGTATCCAAATAGATCCGTAACTCAAAATCTACGGCTACACATCTACTTCTAATCATAATTTTATATTTTTATGATTTATTTCTTCTCAAAATGTATGATTCTGCGACCTTTCGCTGAAGAATTCTTATTTTTATTGATTGACATATATTTTTGGATGATTAAGCTAATGTCATCCAAAAATAGGGGGGCAACTGATATGGCTCTCAAAATACCACTACTCAAAGCACAAATCTTGACGTCGAAAGCGATATGATTTTGAGTCAAAACCGATCGAGATCAAGCACTTAAAATATCATTGAAATCTTTGGGACATCAATTAAATCCCAAAATAGCTCTCAAATATGGAGTGTTTATAGTCAAATCGAAGCTCGACGAGGATCTAACGAGCCTAAGATCTCATAATTCCGACTTCATTTGGGCATCCAAATGCTCAAAATACATCAAATGATCGAAGGAATCATCCTGAACCGTCCGATCGAGGGGAGTGGTACGGGCTTTACATGAATTTACAAGAATGCCCCTCCTCCCATCTATAAATAGACCTTCATTCCTCACATGAAAGGGAGGCCAAGTGAAGTGAAGTGAGGTGAAGAAGAAGAGGAGCTGAAGCAAGTAAAGAAAAGGAAGAGTCCAAGCAAGGAAGAAGAGGAAGAGTCCGAGCAAGGAAGAAGAGGAAGAGTCCAAGCAAGGAAGAAAAGGAAGAGTCAAGCAAGGAAGAAGAGGAAGAGTCCAAGCGAAGAAGAAGAGGAAGAGTCCAAGCAAGGAAGAAAAGGAAGAGTCCAAGCAAGAAAGAAAAGGGAGAGTCCGAAGAAAGAAGAGAAAAGAAGTGAGGAGGAAGAGAGCTCAAGCTTGAAAGCAAGAGAAAGAAGAAAGATAAGAGAGAAAAGAAGAAGAGGAGAAGAGAGCTCAAGCTTGAAGATCCTCCAAGCAAGATCGCACTCAAGAAGATCGCACTCGCCGCGGCCATCAACCACCGCCACCGCCACCGCCGCTACTAAGTAATTCCTCATTCTTACCCCGCATCTCCACCATCGAATATAACCCGATCATTGTTACACAATTCCTCTCTCATATGCAATTCAATCCCGTTATCGAAGACTTTGTACTCAAACGATACATATGGAAGCTTTTATCGCCAGCCTCGTTTTTTCCCCTTTTCGAGGTTTTCCACGCTAAAATTCGAGTGTTCTTGTTCGCTTTAATAATTGTGGCGCTTTGACTAATCACACGCTAAGCGCTGTGAACTTTCACCTTCATCACATCGGTTTTTCATGCATTAATCAGTTCAAACTGAAAAATCAAACCGAATCAATGTTATTTAGTCGATTTGATTCAGTTTACAAACTCATGGTTCAGTCTTTGATTGTAAAAATTTAGTTAAGAAAGTTAGTTAAAATGAATAAATTGAAATAGTTAAGAAATCAATTCTAAGTATATAATTTTGTTTATAAATGCTTATCTATTTATATAAATTGATAGATATCTATTTGTCTAAGAAATTTTTAATGTATTAAATTTATTAGATTGTGTTTTAATTAATTTATTATAAAAAATTTTAAAAAAATATTTCATTTATATGTTATTCGATTTAACTGAAAACTACTTAGAATAAACCAATTATTGTTTGATTCCGTGGCTCAGTTTTATACATTATTTGACCAGATCAAGTATTTTAACTTATTTGATTCAATTTATTCTATTTCATAAAAAAATTCAATCAAACCGACTGAATCTACTGAATACACACCCCAAGCAAGAACATGAGAGGCTACTTGGCACCATCCTTAAAGAATCTGATATATAATTGTAGCCACATTCTTAATTATCATCATTAAAAGACTAAGAGGGCATGCACTTTATGTTGGAAATATGTAAAGATAAAAAATAAATTTATCTAGCCCAGATCTCATGTCAAATCATCAAGAAGATGTAATCGGAAGGCATCAATCCATGGAAGGGCTAATGGGATTTTGGCCTTCCACTTCTAGGGTGTTCTTGAGAGAGAGAGAGAGAGAGAGAGAGAGAGAGAGAGAGAGAGAGCATTCTTTTCACTCAAGATGAGATATGAGAAAAATGAGAACTTCACCCTTTAGAATGGGGACCATGATCCTATTTATACTTGAGTGCATTTCATTTTATTTCAGCTCATCATTAAAATAAAAAAAATGTCTGGTCTCTACACATGATAATTCCATACAAAATTAATAAGATGTCTCAAAAGCTTAAAATTAATTAATCTTTATTTGATCACAAAAATTAATAGGCTTAAAAATAAGATAGTGCATAATGTATAATTAAATTCATATGTGAGCCCACATTCAAAAATTCTCAACTTTATACAATAGAAAGTGAAAAACTTATATTATTTAAAACCTGGACGTATGAAATTACCAAGTTATACTTTTAACTACTATCATTAAAAAATTAAGTGTGATTGTCTTTGGCAAGGTATATCACTAATCAATTCTAATTTAAACTCAAAATTTCAAATAAATGAATGAGAATATGTCATAAATTAAATAATATAAGATTAATACTCTCATAGATCTTAATAATGTCTATCATATTAGAGCTCTCTTAATTATACTATTAATTATGGTTCCCTCTCAAATAGAAGCATTATCAAATATGATATATTAAAGACTTAATTAACTTTGTGTTGATCCAAACATAAGAGTCTCCCACCCTTGAAGTACTCTATTGTAGGAACAATGAAAAACTTACAGCTAAGAATCATAAATTGTATGAGTTACTAAATCTCATTAAAATCATTGCTTTAATATATACTACTTGTTAGAGGGTGCTGATTGCCAAAAGTGATTATGGGTTAAAGCACATAAAAAATTTGTGAAATAGATATACATTAATGCATTGAACTTCTATTGAAAAGATATAATTTTACATAATAAACACTTTAATTTCTTCAAAGGATAAGGTACAAAAGAATTTTCTAAAAAAAATGTTAAGCTCTAACAAATTTATCAATTTTCTCTTTCAACATAATGTAATATTTATTGAGTTAATTTTCATTTAAATTAGCTCATAAAATGTATTATAATATATTCCATAGTTTTGCCAAATTAGTACTCCAATGACTCTACAACCCATTAAGATCATAAAGTATAAAAGGCCAAAGCAACTCGAGTGGATATGTTTAATAAGTTCTGGGTAGCTATGTGCAGTGGGAACATTTTAATTTTTAAAATTTTTAAATAAATTATAATTCAATAAATATAAACTATATGATATTATAAACAAAAATGTCATTTAAATAACTCAATGAATCTAATAAACTTAAACTCAGACTCAAATTTAAAAATATAGTATATTTATTCATTTAGCATAATAAATAAATAATTAAACTTAATACAAGTTTTTAAAAAAAAACCACATATAACACATGAAATCAAATAATATAGCCAACAAGAATAATATATAATGAAAGAGTATTCAAGATACTATTATTTGCAAATTTATTGTATATCATAATATATGAAATTAAATAAATTTACAATTATATATGAGGTGTTAACATCATTATAATCAATGAGTCAACTAAACATATTATCACTAAATAATAATAATAAAATTAATGTTTACATTATCCAAAAAAGTTTAGTGACAATAACCATTATCTTGATGGCTACTGTTGAATCTCAAGTACAAAGAATCTCAAAAAGACTCAGAAAATCCAAAAAAATTATCAGAGATCCAAAATGTACCTCCATACTTTTCATTTCAAGGATTAAAGGACTACATAAATATCTATAAGAAACTCATAACATAATAGAAAAAAAAAATGCACATGCTCTAAGGACCACTTTAATGCAGACACGTGTATGAAAACCTAATATAACAAGGGTTTTTGTCTGTCTAATGATGTGACTGTTTCGATGAGTCAACTCATTTGCTCTGAACTTCGAAGTTAATTTGCTACATTGAGTCCTTATTGAGTCATGCTATTGCAGAGTGCTGACAAGTTCTCGTATTGAGGTTGCTCACTTTATACACAAATCTATATGTGTGAGCACTAGCCTCCAAGTTTATGGCAAGTGGGTGTGTGGTGAGCTCCTTGTTCTTCTTATTTTGAAAATCCTATATGTAAATCACCCTCTGCTCACTTTGTACACTACGTTCGATTGCTTTCTGAAAATATCTAACTTTTATTCCTCACAAATAATTATTTGATGATAATTGAATAAAAATTTAACTTAATATAGTAATAATAATAAATTAGAATAAATGGTATAACTAAAAAAAATAAATATTATTATTTTTTAAAGAAGTACCACCAAAATTTTAATATCTAACACATAAAAAAAATTATGATCATTACCTTTTTTTTTTAAGTAAAATATATATTTCTAAGTATAAAAAGTTTTTATATATAAAATTAAACTTTAAATATTAATTATATATTATATGGTATGTTTATAAAAATTTTAAAAAAATTCATTTATATATATAGCACAAAATTTTTATATATTTGTATATCTAACATCTAAATTATTATTTTTACATAAATAACATCAAAATCTTTAACATTACATTAAAAATAATACTATCATTAATTTTTTAAAGTGAGATATATATTTTTTATGTATAGCAAAGTATTATATTTATAAATATCAAAACTTAATTGTTAAATAGATAAATTCATAATACAACGACGCAAAGATTTGAACTCAAGAACTCTTAGTTGAAAGTCAAAGCACTCAATCACTAGGTTAAAGTTTTGCAGAAATTCATAAGAATTGTGTATTCACAAAGATGTTCGCATTTGACTTTGAACACGGGTCTTTTGAGTGGACAGGAAATAAGAAACCCTTAATCACATGCTCCTCTCTTCAACTTTCAAAAGATATTATTTGAGATAATATGACTAAAAAATAGATTCGATACTACACAACTTAGAGCATTGTTGGGGAGATTACACTTCATCAATGAATGAATGATGGATTGTTATGTGCGCAGGGTGCTCTCTGACTTTGATTGGAGCGCTTCGCCAGTGACAGTTGTGCTATTCCTTCGATTCAACTAAAAAATCATAACCTCAAAGTCTTTTATGTGTCAGTAAATTTATAATTAAATTAGTTCAAAATCTAAAAAAATAAATAAATTGCATGATTTAATACAATATTTATTATATAGAATCTAAAGGTGATGTGATGATATATAATGATTTGAAATAGCTAAAACTTTATGATATTTTTTTTTATCAATGATTTGTTTGTGATAGAATTTTTTTCAAAAAATTGATTGTATGAATCGGAAAGTAAATTTTAGAAAAATTTATTTATGATAAATATATATATATATATATATATATATATATATATATATATATATATATATATATATATATATATATATATAATTTCAAACAATAGCTCTTTTTTACTATCATTATAATTAACAGCTCTGATTCTCCAAAGTAATTTTTCATCATAAAATTTATAGAAATCAATCAAAAATCTGATAGCCAAATATAGTTGTAATTATTTTTTGACTATTTTTTAAAAAATAAATCATCTAAAAATGCCCCTTAAATGTAATATTAGCTCAAAGTAGTGCACAAATTAGAAGACACCGAATGAACTAAATTAGGGAAAGAAGTCATTTTATTTTACGTTATTTTACCCATAGACGATGACTTCTTTTATTTATTTATTTATTTTTATTTTTTTTTATGATGGAGTGTCCACTCCTGATCACACCTATTTCATGACTAATTATGAAGACAACCCCGAAGCTCAGGCCGATCCTTTTCTTTTACAAAATATTACACCCCGCCCTAAAAAAAAATCGAACACGGCTTAAAATTTTTCCGGCCGCGCTTACCCTCACCAACGGACCTAAGGGTGGTGGGTGACGACTTCTTCTTCATTTCATTGCTCTCTTCAATCGACACGTCACACGTATCAGAGAAGGAACACGATTTTCTATGCAGGGATGATGGCGATGAAGGAGGTGAATATGGAAGCCATGTTAGCCTACTGAGGCAGACCTAAAAAGCCTATATATAAATCACTCGGTGACACAATGATCAATTCCTGCTTGCAAATCCTGCACAACTGCTTATATAAGACAAACTTCTATTCGGTTAGATAACACAAAAGAGGACATTTTTCTTGGTTGTGCTACGATGCTATTTTATTGAAATTGTATAATTATATCTATATTAAAATAAGATAAATGACTAATACTTTCCATAATTAAGATATAATATAATAAAAAATAGAGAAATTTATACCACATAATTATTATATATTTACATATTTAATATCAAAATTTTAATATTTATAAATATAACATCTTTCACATACAAAAAAAGTACATTTCACTTTATGTTTTTACATTTCACTTTATTTTTTTTAAAAAGAATGATAATTTTTATAAAATTAATATTAAAGAGCTGAATACTATTTATATAAATATATAAAAATTATATTTTATGTATATAAATAAACCTAAAAATATTATAAATTCAAATCTATTATAGCATAAAATTCTAACTAAAATATCATCCTATAGACTCAAAATCCAATATATATATATTGAGGTTGTGTGACAAAAGAAAAAAAAAACATGAAAATAAATGATAGTGAGTATAGATCTATAAATAAATAAAAAGACTTTTACATATACAATCACCCTATTCTTTTATATTTATAAATTAATCATTTTCAACCTTAATTTTTCAAATTGACTTTAAAATATTAAAATCCATAATAAAAACTCAACCCATATTTTATTCTGCAAAGAAAATATGCTATGCATACTTAATTGAATCAACTAATATTTATGATTATTTTATAAAAATATTTTGAAAATCTTATCATAACTTTTAATTGCTCTAGAATTTCTCTTTGTAAAGGAAGAACATCATCTTATAACTAGGTTTATTCTCCATAGCTAATAACTAAATATAGCCATCAATTAAATACAAAAATTATTATATATATATATGCTCTGCTGCTTAGAACTGTCCTTTGCAATACTAACTCAGTTTGAGATACAGTAGCACTTAACAAAAGCCAGGCCTGCAGCTTTATTGTAGAAATAGAAGTTCCATAACTGAAACTGTACATGATTTATGATAAATAAATGCTATTATTCACCAAATACTATAAATTGTAAACTAAAAAAAAAAAAAAGAATAAAATGGTGGTGCTACCTTCCAAAATCCCAAAATCCAATGCACCGTTTGAATCAAGTGTCTTCTGAAAAAGTAATAGGCTAAGCATGTGATGAAAATCATATCATTTCCAACTTAACTAGATTTGAAAATCATTAAAGCTGAAGCATAGAGGTCGGACTGACGTTTAAGAAGACTCAATCAACAGAAGTGTATTTTCGAATCACGCCTATGATCCTCTCCTTGTCTCTGGTTGCAAATGCTTCCAAAAGAACCCCATCTTTGTAGAACTGAAATAGCGGCACTGTCTGCAGGTGTTTCCATACAATTAATGATATTAAACAGTAGTGAACAGTCGACCATATTTACAGTCTTTTGAAGGTTGGCCTAATTTAGTTTTTCATTTAAGAGCAAAGATATTCAAGCAGGTGAGTATATTAATGATTTCATTCAAGGTATGGACGATGGTGAGTCCTGATTGTTCAAATTTGTTGAGTTCACTCGACTCGAAAAGCATGACATAATTCTACGGGTGGTGTATGTGTTAAGAGAAAAAAAAAAAAAAACTTAAGAAATGTGATAAATTTTGTACTCACCATATCAACATCACAAGTTAACTAAGTATGAAATCAATTGAGAGATAAAAGAATGATTATCAATAATCTTCTACCTTTGAACACTGTATTGTCAAAGGGAAAAACAATCTCACCATGTGATGGGGGGCAAAACTTGTTTCTAACTATTGTAACAAACAATTAATATCAATATGTAGGCCATATTGTAAAATTATAAGCAATCTCCAACTTGAGTCACATGTTTATCAAAGTTACCAACTTACTTTCAAGACTATTCACAATTCCATTTAAAAGAATATAATTTTACTTGAGAGAGGGTATTTAATAAGTAAATAACAATACTTAATGTCATTCCTAGGGTTTAGAAAAGACAATTGAGAACTATTAGCAGTAAGATTCTCTCCCAACATAATTTTTTATGCCAAATCTAATAAACACTGAAAAGATAAGTATACCATGAAAATATTCTCAATGAATTTATAAACTCAATAAAAAAGATGATCCCCACAATCTTTCATTGTAAAATCATTTGAAAAATTTTTCTTAGTTTCATGCAATGGGATTATATCATTGTTTACTAATAAAATATCATTGATAAATAACACAGAGAGAACAAATTTACACTCATCTTGTGATAAAAACACCGGTCAAAAGTATTTTCTTTAAAACAAAATGAGTTAATCACTTGTTCAAACTTCTGATAACATTGATGAAATTCTTGTTTTAACCCATAGATATATATTTTTTTAAAACACTTGATACACACTATGTTTTGAATATTTGGATTTAGAGCTTTTTATTTCACCAATGTATATGATTTCTTTAATGTCACCATAAAGTAATAGTATTTACATTCATCTAATTTAGCTTAAATCATAATAAACTATAAGAGTCATTATGATTCTAGAAGAGTATTCCAATGAAATCTAAAATATTTTATAATTAATGTCTTCCTTAGAATGAAATCTTAGGTAAGTATACATGTACAATTGTTGACCTCCATATAGGGTTCATATTCAAATGAATCATGAAAATTAAAATAAATAATTAACGAAAGTAACATCACTTGAATCGGGTTTAAAACCCCCTAATCGCGATCGAAATAGATTAAATTCGCTTTAATTTGAAAATTCGACTTCATAATGCGTCGAAAACATCAAAATTAATTAAATAGAAAATATCGAATCAATTAATGACCAATCAAATAATTAAAATCAATTTTTTAATGAAATTACGCAGCATAAGTCGAAGCCCCGACGTCAACGACTGCTCACAAATTGATCAGCCGCCGCCAAACGCCGAAACCTATCAAACGACGCCTTCGCGTCGATTCGAAAGTATGCGCGAACGTCGATTAATCCAAATGCAACGTCGCACGATTTAAGCCTAATTTCACTTTGACCGTCGTCGACGTTGCTTAAACGACATCCGATCGCAAAATCGATCGCTCGTCGGTTTCGCGAAAAACAACTAAAGTTGACACCATATTGTTAGGGTTTGTTACAGAAATAAATTTATGAAATTTGACGCAAATAATATTAATTTGTAATTAGATTAACTAATGCCGCTTAATCCCTTAAACCCTCTAATTTATCCTAAATCACCGCCAAGCCACCACTAGAGTAGCCTAATTTCCTATTGTGTTGGGTAACCAATCGGAAAGCCGATCGGATCTAATACTCGAAACTGAAAGGAACTCCCGTTGACCTCATTTTCACGGCATTCAGCTCTCACGCTCACTCTCCCTCACGGCGCTACTCCTTCGTTCTCTTGTTACTCTCTCAGCTGAAACACTCCTCGCGACTCTCTCTCGCAAGGGAACTCTCGTTCTCGGTTGTTTCTTCTCCCTCTCACGATTCTTCCTTCCTCTCTTCCGTCCGTCACGCACAGTGAAGAACCCGAACGGAACCGTGAACCCTAGCCGACCCGGTCCCTTTGCTTAAGCCAACCGAAACCCTTTTCCTCCCTTTTCTTAGCGTTCGATACCTCCAGGTCATTCCTTTCTAACCCTAAGCTTATTCTTATGCATTTGAGTTTTTTTGGATGATAGTGTTTTGTTAAACAAGCTATATCTTATGCTTGGGATTATGCTAAAAGTTTCCTTTAGGGATTTGGGATGATGTATGACCCAAATCTCATTTTTATTGCTATTATTCACGGATTTTGTGATGCTTAGCTTGCTAAAAATAATTTGGGATGATGTATGGCCCAAATATTGTGTTGTTTGCTGTTTTTCATGGACCCCTATGTGTTTCCTTTGCTGAAAAATTTCTGGATATGGTAAAAACGAAATTTATGCAAATATCTCTTCTCCCTAAAGGCATAAAGCTTGCTGAAATTTCTTTTATCTAGAAGAAATTGCATTATTTTACTAGTTAGTGAGTGTGGCGCTTGCTGGAAATTATCTTTATCAAAGGGAATGCTTGCTGAAATTTTTTTTATCTAAGGAGAAATCAATTAGTTTGCTAGCTGAAGATGTGATGCTTGCTGAAAATTTCTTTTATTTGAGCCGGAAGTTTGAAAATCTGATAAGAAAGGATGCATGGCTTAAATATCATGCTACTTGTTATCTCCTCTGAGTTTCATTTGCTCTGCCTCTTGCACATGAAATCTGAAATAAAAAAAAGAGGGGGTTTTGTCATGTTACTTGCTATCTCCTATGGGTTTCATTTGCTTTGCCACTTGCACATGAAATCTGAAATAAAAAAAGAGGGGGTTTTGTCATATTACTTGCTATCTCCTATCATTGTTTTGCCTCTTGCACATGAAATCTGAAAATAAATCTGAAATTAAAAAGAGGGTTTTGTCATGCTACTTGCTATTTCCTATGGGTTTCATTCGTTTGTCTCTTGCACATGATTAGATTGAAATCTGAAATTTGGGGTTTTCAAATATAGTTTAAATCCTAGGCCCTAGTGTCATGATTGCTTGTTGTTTCCTATGGATATCTATACTTTTATCTTGCTGAAAATAATTCTTGCTTGAGATAGAAAATAGAATTCCTAAGCTAAATACAAGTATTTCCTATCCTCAACCCTATGTTCTTATCATATGGAGGAGTTAATGTTTTGCTGAAATTGTCTTTCTTACCTACAAAAAAGAAAATGATGAAATCTGAAATTTAAAAGCATAGAAGGACTTGGGTGTTGTGAAACCCCAAAATCTGAAATTATTTACTTTCCTTTATGGGTTTCATTCTTGTTACTTTGCTTAAATCAATTTTTGATGATACATTATGCAAAATCTTGTGAAAGGAAGAAAGGAATGATTGGCTTTTGAGTTTAATCCCTACTTGCATACTTGCCTATTTCTGTCATTTGATATCTTATTAACAGGGAAATTCATTATGCTATGCTAACCCATACACGCCTTTTTTGGTGTAGTGGGCAAACAAAATTTTGGTCGTGGTGTCTCATGACATCCACCCATACACTTTCTTGGCGTGATGGGTAGCTCAGGTAACCCCATACGGTGACGCCGGAGTTGTAAAATTTTGTTTTAAAAAAAAGAGGAAAGATTTATTTCTTGCAATGTTTAATAGATATTATGTCTTTGTTAAATATATATGCAAGCATGTTTATATACAAATGCAAACTTGAAATATATTATAAGTACCTACTCATGTTTCTCCAATATAAGAGGAAATGCTATGATGTGCTAACCATACACGCCTTTCATGGTCAAACAAAATTTTACCATGGTGTCTCATGACATCCAACCAGTCTCATGGCAACCCCATATCTGGGGTGATCTTGGGAGGTAAATTTTGATAAAAAAAAAGAAAGATTTCTTTCTTCTTATGTTTAAGCATGTTTATATATAAAATATATACAAATGCTTTAAATCTATTACTATAAACCTCTGTTTCTCACATGTAGGGAAATTATGATAACATACATCTTTCGCGTGTCTAAATTGCCTGTCTCTTTCTTTTGGCGTGGTGGGAACTTTGTCTCATAGCCCCTATCGGGGATGGAGGGAGGTAAATTTATTTAAAAAAAAAGATAGAAAGAAAGGGATAAAATGCTTAAGTTGTCATGTGTAAAATTTTCTTTATCTCAAATGTAATCTTATCTTCAATTCATATGTCTACTATCTTATTTTGACAAATGTGACATGAGTTGATACTTATCTTTGATTTCTATATCCATTTATGACAAATGCAACGAGTATATGAATGATCAATGCTTATTTATATTAAACATGAATCTTTATGTATTGATTACATCATCATACAAGTTATCCTATTAAATAATCATTGATATGCTTATTTAATGCTCATCCTAAAATTATTTACGTATTCATGTTAATGTGTAACTTGTCGTAAAATAAACATAAAATAACATCTAATATGACGAAATATATCAAAATAGAAAATTGTCTAGTTAAAGAAAACTTACAAGTCACATGTGGCGTAACTTGCTTGCTTTTGGGAGCGGTATGGAAATGAGGATTTTGTGAAGGAAATCCTCTTATTTATAAGCTTCAGCCTTCTCCTCTTATCATCTATTGTTATATCGTTATATGTCTTGTATAAATATTTGTCTTTCATCCAATTCAAATGCTTCATTTTGTCTATATGCGTGGACATGTGGCATGTCATCATTATCACTTCCCAATGTCATAAAAAAAAAAGGAATGGATTTAAAGGAAAATAAACTCTTTTTTCTTATCTTAATTTAATGATCATGCATTTGTCATGAACTACGTGTGAAGGAGGTGAATTTTAATTAATCCACTTGTCTCTTAAATGACATATGACATCTATTCATATCTTTATCTTCTCCTCCCCCTTATTAAGAGAAACATGGGTTATGGATAATTGATTAAATGAGCTCTTAAAATGATTTATTTACCTCATATCACTTTGTTGATTTATTTAAGGAGAGGATTTTTACAAAAAAAATCTAATGATCTTGTGTAAATCTTGAGTTAATTACATCAGAAATGTAAAGATAAATATCGACATTGTTAATGTATCTCTCAATTGTCATAGAAGAAAAGTCAACCGTCTCAAGATATCATTACAGAATTGTGAGGTTTGGAACGATAGATCTTTAAATAATTAATCTCAGATCCGATCTCTACAAAAAAATAGTCGAGTTGGCTTATCCGGTTTGATCTTGGTTGGTTCAAAACTAAAAAAATCAAAACTTCGGCATATAAACTCCACTTAAACATTCTAATGTTATACATTAAAGAGCGGATATCTATGCATGTTGGGTAATTCAAATATAAGAGCATATTTATCACGGTTTTCCGGTTAGTTAAAAAAAACTTCAAAATCAAATTTGGCGTATAAAAACTGACATCAATGTGATGCAAATTTTCAAAAGATACTTACATGTATGTTGAGTAATTACTATCAAATCAAAAGACATGCTACATCGGTATAGTGCTTGGTTGGTCCGTTAACAAAACTCAAAATCAAAATTGACTATAAACTTACACATGTAAATTTTAAAGACGATCTTACATGTATGTTGAAGTAATTACTAAGTCAAATACAAAGGACAATATCTTTATCCGGTTTGGTCTTGAGGGTCGTTAAAACCTAAAATGTCATCAAAACTAAACTTACATTTAAACTTGACATTTTATATTCAAATTTTAAAGAAGCAGAATCTTTATATATGCATGTTGAAGTAATCATTAAATAATCAAAAAGAGCAGTATATCTCCGGTTTGGTCTTGATTAAGTTAACAAAACCTAAAATTTGATATTATAAAATTTCAAATTAATAATATCCGAGTTAATTACGTATAATCTGAATGAATGTTTAAACACAAATTCAAATTCAAGAAGAAAAGTCATCCATATTTCAAGTGAATGAGTTTTGAAGGGTTATACTTTCTTGAGATAATTTAGGGCGTCTCTGTAAAATCGGTGAGAGAGTAGAGAGAATCATCGATTGATATTAGCCACATGATCGAGAAGGGTAATTATAATTAAAATTTATAAATGATCATATTATCAATCATAAATCAAAATTCAAAGAAAATAACAAAATATAAATAAAATAGAAATAGTTATTATAAATTAAAACTTAAAATAAAAAAATCAATCCACTCGCGTTTAAGACAAGAAAATTTTGCTCACAAGCCGTCAAATTAAATTAAATATTCACACAAATATTCTAAAGCGGGCGTGGCGTGTCTCGTGGTTTTGTGCCACATAAATGGCGGTTACGACGAGCCCTCGGCGGTGGTTTGCGTGATACCTCTAAATTACGGTCCGCACCGGCCGTATATTTCCCGCTTTGCTCTTTGAGTGAAATGTAGAATGTATTTGGTTGGCAAAAGCTATGTTAAGGTTGACTTATATTTGTCCCTTGACAAACACCGCAGCTTCTAAGGGCACAAACCCATGTGTTGTGATAAGAATCCTTGTGGTTGGGTCATTCCTCCTCATTAAGTGGGAGGGATCACGGCAGGGATACGGAACCATGGGATCTAGATCAGGCGTCGTCGTTCCAAAAGTTTTAAATTAAAATAATAAATTTTATAAGTTAAACTCCACTCATTTCTGATTATATACTGGTTCTTTTTCATTGTCTTAATCGAAAATTTCTCTCGGTATTGGGAGGGTAATTAACTATAGGGGATTGCTTTATAGGAAACACAGACGGATATAAAAGTTCTCAAATGAGCGAAATCTCTGAGTAGTCTTATCTACTATTCATCGCTTAAAATTATCACCTTAAACAACTCTTTTTTCTTTTGTTTTCAAAAGAGGTCGGTGGCGAATTTTCAGATCCCACAACAATCACTTTTGACATTGTCATTTAAATTTCATTTGATTTTGAAAATGCATAATCAATCAATCAAATTTTGCTTCTTTAGACAATTTCACCAAATCCAAAATATCAGTGTGTTTCATTAGTTCTATCTCATATTGTATGA
Organism: Cymbidium sinense; assembly: GCA_021442155.1. NCBI lineage: Eukaryota > Viridiplantae > Streptophyta > Magnoliopsida > Asparagales > Orchidaceae > Cymbidium > Cymbidium sinense. Next base: position 101,884,007 of record CM038229.1, read on the forward strand.
CCTCTATCAATTTTTAGGAGTTTAAATATTATTTGCTTGACTAATAGATACCGTAGCATCTTCTAATCTTTTATTTAAATTGTATTTTAGAAGATACATAATATAATCATCCTAAATTATCATTTTTATCTCCCTACTAGGTCTCCTCAATGGCACTCCCAATTGAAGTTTATCGTTGCCCCTCATTAATAGGAATAGTTCTTCAGCATGAGAAAGAGATAAAGAAGGAATGCCTTAATTATCTGAATTTGCCTCCTAAATAATGTTTGGTGTAATTATCTGATTATTTCCACTTAAAATTATAGATAATAGTGGTACATTCCTCTTTAAAGATAATTCTTAAGTTAATCGCTCCCAACATATTGAACACCCTCAATAAATTGCATATTAGTTGCCTCAAAAAAAAATCTTCTTGATGAATTATAAAACTTAAAAATAACTTAAATTTTTTAGTGCCTAATAAAGTAACATTTTATAGTTTCTAGGTCCAATTTTCTTTCACAAGGCCCATCTAGCATATGTTCAACTAGATAACCCTAAATATGTAGATGCTTAATAATAGATTACTTTGTAATCCATAGCTCATATGGGCTACTACTTTGCTCAAAACTCAAATAAATATATAAGCTGCAATCATTAAGACTTATCCCAAATGATTTTGATAAAAAAGAATGATTGATCATACTTCTAACTATATCTTCTTGAGTCAAATTTCATCAATTAAATACATACCATGTTGATTATAGCCCTCAACATGGTATATAAACGAATAAAACCACATTCTATTAAATATTTCATATAAACTTGTAGACATCATTATATCAATGCAAGCATTAATCATCATATCTAGATTTCACATCTAGTTTTCTTACAGAGTTGCTTTCAACTATAACATTAAAGGGCTTAAATACATCCAATAATTTATACTTCTCCTGCATCAAGAATTAGTATCTATAGCGAGAATAATCATCTATGAAAATATTAAAATATTATTTATCATTACATTAAGAGATGAACCAAGATATTAGTATAAATTAATTTTGAGATGTTTAGACTCCTTTTATCACATATTCTTGACAACTATTGAGAGTTTATTCTCAAAATAATTATGTTGTTTTAAAAGAGTATTTATTTTCTATTGTAATAAAAGCATATCATAATACATCACTTATCCAAATTTCATAAATCTATTTAAGTGATAAAAGAAATATACAATAACTTAAATCATAATTTTAAAAAAAAATACTACCTGCTATATAATTTATATTATAATCTATTAACATTATTAAATTAATGACTATTAATAACTTTTATTTGGTTTATATTTTATGATTAATCAACAATTGGAGACTTTTTAATAATCGAGCCAATAAATATCAAAGTGTTAAATAACCATTTATTTATTGATAATAAGTATTGGCCTGGCAGACAGCTTGGAAATTCAAGCTCCTTTGATTGAGTTTGAGAGTCACCTAGAATTGTCATTTTTATTTACCAGTGTGTGACAGTACGCATCACCTTGCAGGCTACATAAGCCATTTTCCCCATTATGGATTGTGGTGGTGATTTTCCTAATGTAGGAATTGATGTAGCAGGTTCGGTTAGGGACTAACCACCATAACCATCAAAAACAAGTAGTGCGCTATAGCTTATAAGTCTCTTTCATGAACGCTATTTTAAAAATAGTGCAAATCAGCAAAAAACATGAATAATTTATAGATAATCTTAAAAGCAAAATAACACAAAACATGGTATAATAGAACATAAGATTAATTTAACATATATAAATATTTATAAAAAAATCATATTAAAAAAAGCAACCATTATAGAAAAAAAATTGCATATAAAAAAACCATGATTTTAGCAATACATAATATTAGGATAATATGCTAAACTTTAAAGCTTGGCTTCAAGTATAATAAACACACTATGTTTATAAGTCCCATATTCATCAAAACTTTGAACTAGACATTGACAATCATCATCATCATAAAATCATCTCCTAAATAATAATTGTTTTCATCAACATCATTTTTTTGCCAACCATTTACAAGTATGTTAATCTTGGAAGAAGATGTATTTTCTTTTCCATTGAATCAACTTATATGTTATAGGTCCTTGGCACTAGCTCTTGCAATGTAACTCCAATCAAGACAGTTAGGAAAAATAAAAAATAAAAAATAAAAAAAGTAATCAAGAAACTAAACTAAAAAATAGCACGTGCATTATATAGAAATGCACAAAACCCACAATAGCACTATGGCATACGCTATTTTCTCCGCATGTACCTAGCTATCTTAATCGCATATGCTATAATAGAGTGTGCTATTTATGCTTTTGACATGTCTACTTGCCACATCACTGTTGTGACCTGATGACATGGTAATTTGGCCCTAAAAAAAGAGTCATCACGTCATCATGTGAGCTGTTCCCATATAAACATTTTTATGCAAGAGTTTATCCTCCTAATTTCAAGAGAAAGCTCGTCCAAGAAATTATAACATGTATTTCCTGACAAAATACTTAAGATAATAAATACGAAAAAAGAGATACCTTGATGCGCAATCTTTCAGCAACCTCAGATTGTTCATCATATTCATCAAGTACCTAAGATTCAAAAGAAATCAGAACAACATAAGGTTAACAATTTTAGTATTGCTATAAAAAATGGTAAAGCTTTCTCATAGCAAAACAACTAGAACAATAACACCATGAATAGATTAAGAGGTTAAAAATAAAGGCTTGCCAGAATATTTGAACTTTAGCAACAACTAATGTTATCCAATTTTAAGTAGATTTGTCATTGATCATCAACATCATCATCATTATCCTTATCCCAAGCATTGGTGTTAGACGTATAAACTCTTTTTTTCTTTTTTTTTTCCTTTTTTTTTTTCTATTAAAGTGTTGACTAAGGTTGTTAAACCTATCATTCAAAAAATATTTTGAACCACTTAAATGCATGTAACCATAATACCTCTTCATATCTCTGATCCGTAGACATTAAATTTATACTCATCTAATTAGGGGGCATGCATTTGGTTCATTTGGATAATTTAATTTAAGAGTTTACTAATTCAATTGATTTCAGTTGCAAAATTCATAAAATTGAATCGACCAAACTATTTTTCAAACTATACTAAATCAAACTAACTTTAGTTTAATGAATTCGATTCGATTTTAGATGAACTAAAATATAATTAATTTGAATAATATGCATACTTATCAAATAATATTTATTAAAAAGAATATACAATAATCTTGCTATAATTGATCACATTGGTATCTGAAATAAACAATATTCTTGTTAATCTTGAGGTCACTTGTTTATTTAAATTTCATGAACTTTATTGATTCAATATTTGAAGAAATTAGCACATTTGATTTTTGATTTCATAGATTTTATAAAACAAACAACTAAATCAATAGCCAAAAAAAAAAAAAAGCCAATATTACAACTAAATACTAAACAAATAATTTAACAGCCAAACCAAATCAACCAATTAAAATCAATTTGGCTTGATTTTTTAATTTTACCAAACATTGCACATGCTTACAGCTAATGAGTACATTTTCTATCCTAAATTTTTCATATCAAATATGCATAAATCTATTTTCAATGATCATATCTTCAATAGATGTTAGTCCAACTGTTATCCAAATTATAATAGAATAAAAAAACTCATTGGGTCACCATGTAGAATAGGGTCATAAAAACTAATTTGTGGGTCTCTCCACCACAAAGTTGTTAGTATTATTTCAAGGCAAAACCACTACAAATGTGAGTAAAGTAGCTATACTTAGCTCAAAAATATCCAAATCCTAATCCATTACAAATGAAAAATAGAGTCTAAAGGGCTAAGCGAATAACTGTTCCAAAACTAATCCTCTCTGCATTCAAGATAGGGTAGATGAGGCTTATGTCTAAGACCATATTCTTTATATTAGAAGTGTAGAGTTGACAAGACCTATAATTTAACAACTTCTTAAAGCCTAATCCTTTACACAAAATGTAGAGTTGATAAAATTCGCCTCATGATCCTCCAAGATCCTGAACATGATAAAATTAACCAGATTAAGCAAAAAAAATTTCAAACTAACTTCAAGTGACAAGACAAGTACTTAAGATAGTCGACAATAAAAATAGGAAAACAAAACTTATAATTAAAAGATGAATATAAAGAATACCCATGCCAAACAAATGCAAATATTCAATTTAACGTTTCAATTTCTATGCTAACATGCTTAGTCTTAAAGATCAAGTCAAGACAATTAATCCATTCCTTCAAGCTATATTCCCTAGATTTTTCATGTATAAACCAAATAGTACCGAGTCATTAATTTGAAATGAATAAGCCAAGATAAGCGTACTCAAACCATCTACCCCTATAATGTGAATAATTATTGAAATCATAATAGGAGGGATTCCTAGTAAAATCTATGTTTCCCATGATAAATTAAGAAATCCATATCAAGCATTCACTCACATGCAAGCATCGTTACTATGCATCATAACAAAAGACTTTACTAAAAACATCTGCCCACTATAAATTACATGAGAATAAAAAAATCGAGTCCCTAATGATGGGTAGCATTATCAGAGTAAAAAAAAATATAGGGCTTAACATCCACATGTATCTCAAATATTTTAATGTAAAACCCTCAAGGGTCAAGCTCTTAATTAATCATAAAGCTTCAACAATTGAAAAAGAATTCTAAATCTCGAAAAGCATTACCAAGTTGAGATAAAAGATGAAAGAAAAGTAAGTTCTCAAGCATAAGACTAAGATATGTAAGCTCCGAAAATTCATCACCGACCTTTCGGTAAAAAGAGTAGATTAAATGTCGATGAAATTTTCATAAGGCAGATGGAATAGTAGATAAGACACTACCCAGAGATTTCGCTCTCATTTTGTGAGGACTTTAGATATAGTTCAGTTTCTATGGCAAGCACCTATAGTTAATTACCCCTCCCAATCGAGAGAACCTTCGATTAAAATAGTCGTTAGATTATAAATGAGCGTATAGAAGACATATGGAATATAAAATTGTGAATTTATGAAATTCATCATTTTAACTTAAAGCAGATGGTTGGGAGAACGATGACGCGCCCGATCAAGATCACATGGTTTCGTCATCCCGAGCCGTCGTGGTCCTTAATCTACTTAGTCAGAGGAGGTATTGACTCGATCAGATCCTTATTAGCGTCATGGGTTGTGTGTTGTCCAAGAAAATCTTGTAGCACGGATGATGTATTGGAACACATCTCGTCATAATATAATGTGGTGTCATTGGCACATCGAGATCAGACTCCCAGTTGTACCGTCATATATGGAGCTTACAAACACATGCATTGGAGGACCGCACATATCACTTAACGTGAGATTGATTGAGAGTGAACATAGAAATACACTTGACTTGGCATTGACTCCTTTGTGAACTAGAATTTTCTTAATTTGTCACGTTCAACGAACAATTGCGGAAGGTGGATTGAGTTTTAGCTTTAAGTCTTTTAAAGATTGAATTTCATTTAGATATTTATAGTTTAATGACATATTAGATTTTATATTTGAATTGACGCTTGATTTAAGTTAATTTGATCTGAGATTGTGATTACATTTTAATAGAAATATCCCCTCCGGTTGAAATCTTCATTCAACACAGTCATCATCGGGATGGATGTATTATTTTGCTATTTCAGATCCTGTCGACTCTATTAATTCAATAATAGAGGATCAGATCTATTATCATATGACAAAATTCGACTCTATTTGATTTTTAGATTTTGTTAACAGCTCACAGGCCAACCAAAAGCAACCCAGATCCTCGACTAAATCCATGCATTCTAATAGGGAGGCTCTGATTACTTAGAATACTCTAATTTGGGAAATTGAATTGAAAATTATTTTATATTTTGTACAATAATTCATCTCTTCTAAATGATTGCACAAATTCTAAAGCATTTGAATTAAGTAATAGTTGGCTCCATAATTTATGCAAAATTAATATATTTGAAGTCTATTTAAAATTTAAGCCAGGTCTTCTGTCTACTTCTAATTTTGTGTTACAGATTCGATGAGGTAGATTGTATATTTCATTCATAACCAACTTTAACTCTTTTAAATGTTTCATGGCACAGTGTATTTCTTATTCATTCAAGTATTTTTCTTGCATTAGATAGACATCTAATTTGTTGTAGACTATTATCAGTCAGATGATTGTAAGTCAATCTTGTCTCAGCAACTTAGTATATTATACTTTGTTCAATTATTGATCTTATTGACACGTTTAAGCTTCAAAAATTAATATTTAACTATTTTATTTTTATTAATTATTAATATCTATTTTGATGAAATTTGAACCTCCCTGTCGTCATATAGGGCTGGGAATCTTGAGCCTTCACCATGCTTAAGAAAGCATGCATAGTCAACGTCTCATGACACTACGGCTTAGAGAGTCTTCTAAACCCAACATGCTTAAGAAAACGTGCATAGGATTTTAATACCTGCGTTTGGAATTAAATTCGGCAACCTCCTCGTCCATGTAGGCATCGAGTCTTAAGCCTTCCCACCACTTATGGGAGTGTTATGGTGTGTCTTTGCGACATCAAGGTTGAGTAATTTTTTGCACCTACCGCGCTTATGAGAAGCATCGCATAGGCCTTCAAACCTGTATAAAAAGCATCATGATTTCCTCAAGATGTTGAAGCAACATACACGAGTACTTATGTAGAAAATATTTGCAATTATATTGAAATAATAAATACATGAATTTAATATGTTGGGCAAGCATATGCACAGGTATTTGGAATGAAATTCGACCTCAACGCCATCTCAGTGGGAGGCGCGTCGAGAGTATTAACCTTCCGCTTATGGGAAGCGTCATGGTAGGTGTCTTTGCACCTAGAGTGATTTTTTGCACGCTTATGAGAAGCGTCGCATAGACCTTCAAACTTATATAAGAGACATCCTGATTTCCTCGCCATGTTGAAGCAACATGCACGAGTACTTAGGTCTAGTAGATTTCCCCATTGTGCTTAAGCAATGAGCGGATACTTATAACCATAGCATTTCTTACAATTCTTCGTGGACAATTACATTGAAACATCACTTTTATCAAAATCAAGTAACAAAGGCAGTAGAGTGAAGGGTCAGACAAAATAAAATAGCTGCTGACTTCAAAATAGACTTAACTCAAATTTAATCCCAATAAATATTGAAAATATTGCTGTTAAATTTCATGGATCCTACCCTTCTTCTATCCTATTCCATTCAAATAATAAGATGGCTATTTGGTAGCAAAACTCGAATAAGTTTTGAATAGGATTCAATCATAATACTACCTATCAGCAAAAACCAAGACTTAAACTCATCATCTCCATAATCATAAAGCTGATCCAACAATTAAGTGCTTGCTTGCCAAATAACTACACTTATCTACCATAACCAGTGATGATGTGTTGAGAAAGGGTTGTGGGTATAAGAAAGTCAAAAGGGAAATGGGATGTCCAATAGCTTGGTAGATCAGTTTTCAAGTGGAAAGGGAGACACACATGGGTGCTAGAAGTTCAGAGATGGGGTAGGTGCATAGCAGGGAAGTAGGGAATGTTGTAAGTGGTAGCTTATTCGACACTACAGCACAAACCAACGGGCTCAATTGCTTACCTAGAGAGGGTCGGACAGGGCTCAATCGACTGGGAGTCTGAACCGGAGGGGAGGATGGTTGTTGTTTAGTGGGAAAGGGAAGGAGAGATCAGCTTCAGCGTCCGTCCGCTTATTCGGGATAAGCGGCATGAGGAGATTGGTCATCTGCGAGCGAAACGGAAGAAGGAAGGTCCGTTGTTGTGCTTCAATCCAGATCGGATGAAGGGGAGGAGAGGGCTACTCTTGCTCAGAATGCGTTGAATGAAACGAAGGAGAGGTTCCTTCGATCAAGAGAAAGGAGAGGCGAGGAGGCCAATCGAAGGAGCCTGCGTGGCTACTGGCGAGTGGGAAGGGCAGCTTGTGGCTGATCGAGGAAATCAAATGAGAGAGCTAGGTCGTATCAATAGAACACCTAGGGCTAGGTGTTAGCATACACATATATAAGGCTCCCTTTTTATGAATTTCAAATAATTAAATTAATATTAATTGAACTTTTCATGGCAACATCAGCATATGATTAATATATCTATATTAATTTTAGGTTATTTTGATATTCCAAATGGCGGTGTATTTGTCGGAGGCCATTTGGTTCAAGGCGTCGAATCGATCAATTTCAATTTGTTCAAAATTACGCGTCGCCACCGCCGACATTGGCCTTCGTCGAATCGAAGAGCAATCTCTTTGATAGGTTTGACGTTTGGCTAACGCGTGATCAATTTCACCGAGATCATTTGGGCGTCGTCGCAGTCTCCCGACTTTGATATGCGCATAGGAGCGTCGACGGATTTCCTTTTGATCGTTCGGCCGTCGAATTATGCTATATTTATATTCTGATTAATTTCGATACGTTCTGAACGTGATGGCGAAGTATGTTCGTCGATCGGAGATCATTTCGATTGATTTCGGGGACGCCTAGTGCATTTCAACTCCGATTTGAACACTATTGCATCCGAAGTCCGTCAAATTTTTCTTGTGAGCTCGACTCGATTTATGGCGCATGTATGGAGGTCAACAAGAGGGACAACAATAGTCAAGCTCTCAGAGTAGCCGACAATCTCCCTCGCCAGCAAATTAAAAGACTAATATATGAGAAAGGCCCCACGTTAAATACAATTGATGGCTGAGCTGATCATCCTAAGCTTATTTAATAAAAAAAGCCTCGACAATGCAAATCAAAGAAGACTTCTAAGCAATAAAAAAACTATATTTTGAGAGAAAATATCAACCTAACAGGGTTTTAAAAATCCAATATGGGATTCCTATCTTGATGGCAAGTTTTGAAAATCATAACAAGAAGAGTTCATTATCAAAATCAAACTCATAACCTAGAAAATATATTTCGAGCCTCACCTTGATGATGGGTTCGACAATCATAATATTAAAAATAAAAATAAAGTTCAATGCAAAATTCAAGCTCCTAATTACATAGACTAACATTTTGAGCCATATCCCCTATAATTAGTATGATTATTGCCAATCAAAATTGAAGATTTTCATCATAAAAATGCACCTTTCAAATTCAAAGATAAATATCTTCTAGGCTTTTTTACGCTATGATGGGATCAATTTAAAGACATATTTGCAATAATAATTTTATCCCCACTATAAAAACACCCCTTTAAATTTATAAATAAATGATTTCAAGTTCTTTACCGATAGAAATCACAATCAAAGGTATCCTTGTCATAAAAACTTAAAATAATATATTTCTAATACTTTTATCAATGACGGCATAATTACTACAAATCATACGCAAAAAAAATTCCATCTAAATCCATCACTTCAAGATAGAAAATTACATACATAAATCAAAAGGTCAATCAATAATTCATCCGCTTCACACTTCAGAGTAATCACACATACTTTATACACTAATTCACAAAGACTCAAATTTATGTTTAATCAAAGCACACAAAAAGTCAATATTATATAATGTGTATCCATAAGATTTCCAACAATTAACACAATTGCATCATAACTACTAACAAACATGTCCATATCAATAAGATTATAACTACCTTTAAATACATTGTAGCCCTCTCCAATTAGTTTGCATTTTTGCAACAAATACATTGCAATTACCTCTTGAACACTGTGACCCAAACTCGCAAGATTTATGACATAGCTACCTCATATATGTCAGAGCCCTCATCTATGAGTTTCACTGTAGCTACTTTAGGTTTGGTGCAACACTCATTAGTAAGACTTGCATCGTTGCTACCTCCAAAAATGCAGCAGCCTTCATCTGTTGTTTGTGTAAACTATGGATTTGTGTCATAACTAAATTTGGACAAATCACAATCTTCGCTTGTTATCTCCTTTGCTTGTGGACTTGTGTCACATTTACAAATATCCACACAACCCTCATCATCCATCATACCTTCACAGTAATGATGATGAATGGAACACTACACTACAAGAACAATCAAGTACCATTCCACCACTTGGAGACCAAGAAATGTTATTTTCCTTTTTGTGGTTATACAAGTGTCATTTATAGTGATGTTGTATGCCCCTCATAAATTAGCTTTAATAATTTTGCCATCATTTGAAGATCTAACAACATTCAAGACCGAAAAACATACCAATAATGCTTAAATAAGTTGTTCTTTCTGCCACCCAATCATATCACCAATCATATCATTACACACTTCTACTACATTTATAAATGATGAGCACTACGACGAGCCATGGTGCTCTCAACATCACGTTCTCAGAATGTCCAACAGCTATTATATATTTAACTCTCCAATTGGTTAAAGATGGAAAACCCTTGCATCATTTATGCAAACTAATAGATCTTTATAACAAGGTTTTGCCTCTTGATTTTCCTCTCCAAAGGTTATCTATATTAAAAAACTTATGTGTCTTGTCTATATACATAATTGATTATGTGCGTGAGATAAAAAAAAGCCAACATGGTTGAGGCCAATTATCACTCACTTGGTCTGATTCTCTCCATACATGATGTCCCAACAAACTTAATAATGTGTCATTCAATAACATTTCATGGCAGTTTAAGCTGGGCAATAGAGTGTGACACTTCCACATAACACAAGTATTAATAGGATTTCACTTCATTCCACCATCTCTCACAATCAAAATTAGGGCGTACCCAATTCACTAAGATTTATGTATGGGTGAGGGTTGAGGACATGCCTGAAGCTTTTATCATGTTTTAGCAAAAGGCTTCTGATAATTTTAATGGGTGTCTTATTGGATATGATAAGAAAACCTATCATTTGTGATCAGACCAACTTTAAGTTGACTTCTTGCTAGGAAACAAGATAGAGCATATTAAGAAGCATAACACAACTCTTAATGTTAAGTTGGGCATTTAGTTTCATCCTATAAAAGCTAGTTTTATGGAGCTTTAATGTTAAGTTGGACATTCTCAAATCTAAAAAAGTTAGAAGCATTATGCAACCTGATTTCTGATTGCATGTTAAGAGCTATAGTATAATAATATAATCTATCAAGCATTAGTCCTATCCTGACTATTAGTGGTTAATTTCAGGAAACTTTATTCTACATTTATTCCTTTGATGTACATGGACAAACTTAGCCAATATTTACTACCTCATCTTCAATACATGCTATTCATATATCCTTGTAATCTACTTTCTCAATCTAATATTTCTCACTTTACTGCACAGTGACTTTAATATTCCACTTCGACTATGCTCAACTTGCTTGTCAATGACTTCTTTATCACCTAAATACTTTGATTAATACAACACAATTAGTTTAATTATAATTTTATAAATCTTACCTTTAATTCTACAAGATAATACCCATGAAGAACTCCACAATTTTAACTGTCTAGTTTTAACTCCAGAAGATATATTATATATATCCTTAATTTTCTACATAATAGATTTAAGATACTTAAATTCATCACACTTAACATTACTTTATCTTTTAATAATAATGATTTATAACTAAAAATATCCACCCACTAAATTACATAACAAATAATTAATCTTTGTTCACTAATCATAAGTCATATCATCTACATTTTTTTTCTCACACAAAGATAGATCATTTTGAATATCCTTTATAAATATTTATATAGTCGATACAAAAATATACATATAATATTGATCTTCGATATAAATCAATCACAATTGGAAACACCTTGTTAACGTCACATGAACTTCCAATACTATTCAACGCTTCAATTCAATATAGCTTTGAAATGCATTTCTTCCTTAGATGCACAACAAAATAAGTCATTAATGCACAACAAAATAAGTCATTGTGGTACTTAATATAATATCACATCTCAAGATCAACAAAATAAAAATTAAGATCCTTTCTTTGCTCTTTATAGTTGTCCATTAATTGCATTAGCACAAAAATAGCATTAATAGTGCATCTTCTTCTTATAAAACAAATTCATTCTCCAATATCAAATAATTTTTTAAGACTATATTCCATTATCTTTTTCCAAGCACTTATAATTCATAAGTTCGATTCTTCTATAATTATCATAATCTTGAACACCACATATGTTCTTAAATACCAATGTCAAAATCATTCATCTTCAATCATTTGGCATTCCTTTAGTCTTCAAAATTCCGTTAAGATATTAATAAAAAATACTCCATTAAAACCTATAACCATCTAAATATTATGACTATAATATTAATAATATTTAGCCTTAAACAAGTAAAAGACTTGGAAAGTCATAAAGAGGTTATCCCTTGTACAACTGTGAGCCTTGATTCTACTATTTTGGAACCTTCTTTCCTTCTAATTTCATTTATTGATTTAAATTCTATGACCAAATTAATTATGTAAACTTTATTCAAGTCTGACAAAAAAAAACTTTCAACGAATTCATGAATTTCAACTCAACTCTTTCTGTTATTTTCTTTATTCTAAAATTCTAAACATTACTCTAGCAGAATGATAATGAATTACAATACAAAATAATTTCAATTTTTTTTTTACTTTCATTGAAAGTAATAAATAGGTGTTAGAATTAAGAGTTTGTGACTTATGAATATTGTATGCTTATTATATGATTTATATATTTTATAGCAATTTTGTATTAAAAATCCTAAAATCTATGACATCCAAAATCATATTTAGTAATAAAGCAAAAATTGCATCATAGTGTTTATTATACATATGATATAATAGTAAAATCAATTAATAATATAATACAAAAGTAATCTAAACAAAATCAATTTAATTATGATTCTAGACAATTTCAAATAATTACCATGAGATTAAGAATTATATTCATATACATATGATAAAAGGTGTAATCCTAAAGTGTTTAGAAACTCCTAGGGAAAATATATTGAATAAAAGTTGTATAGTTTAAAAAAAATTATGTAAGCTAAAGCAATCTCCAAAGGCAAAGTTTAGAAACTTCGTCAAGATATTACTTAACTGATGACCTCTATATATATTTCATAACTCAAATTGAGCAAACATGACGAAATCAATGAATATCAAGAGCGACGTCACATAAATTAGGGTCGAAATGGTTCGATCACAATAGAAATTGAGCGAAACGTCCTCAAATCACAAAACAAATTGTATTGATGTGTTCATAATGATGAAACTAACTAAAAAAGGCTTCTCATACCTTCTGATGATCGCCCGATGGAAAGGACAAGTCGTAGGTGCATCTTTGCACATATTGAAGTCGAAGCCTCAACGCCATTCAAAGCTGCTCTATTCACAAAACATCAATATTGTCAAACATCAAAATATGTCAAATGAGACCTTCCACTATAAATTTGGTTGAGCGTGATGCAAATAATAAGCAACAAATATAACACAAATTAAAGCTAAAACAACTCAATCGATGTCAAAATCGCTCAAATGATCTTGGATCATAAAATTGACAAGACCATAGTGTCTGAAATATCGAATTTACCTAGAAAGGACAACCCCACTACTCATCATCATAGCATAAGAAAATTTATAAAATTCATCCATATACGAGGCAATTGCACTTAAATCAACACATATAATTGATGATTTATAAGGGATATTATAAATGAGAGAAAGAGAAATTAAATTAACTAACTTACAATCAAATTAAATTTAATTTGAATCAAATTATACAATTATCTTTTATAATATATATATATATATATATATATATATATATATATATATATATATATATATATATATATATATATATATATATATATATATATATATATATATATATAATACAATTTTATTAAATTTCTAATCTAAATCCATTTCAACATGATTCCTCCATGCATCTAGACTCATCTCCCATTCTATTCCATCTTTAATCACAAATGAATCCCATCCACTCTCCTCCTCTCATTAACTCCGCCTCCTCTCCCCATCATGCCCATTTTGCTCCTTCCTCTTGCAAAACTGATCACCCACTCTCCTCTTGCATGGTGAGTCTCATCTCCCAATCTCTTCTCTCTTGCATGGCCCCAATCCTGGCGCCTCTCCTCTCCTGTTCCTCACATAAGAGCAATGGTTGTTGTTCTTTCATCCTTATCTTCCACTCTCTCCACTCCTCTTCATGCACAAAATCAAAATCCATCACCACTATCACACGGTCCATTCACCCTCTTAAGCTTGATCCCAACTAGCTGCACTCCTCTCCTTCTCTTATTTTGGGGACAATCTGCCACTTTCTCCCCCTGTAAGATTGGCCTCAGCCTCCTTGTCTTCCTCCTCTCACTACACCTCCATCCGCCCTAGCACTACTACTTACACTCAACCACTACTTCTCTGCCAATGTCAACAACTCAACTCTCCACCATTTTCTACAAGTAGAGCCAAACTCACCAACTTACAACTCCAATCTCCTTGGACCATCTCCCTCTCTATTCACCTTGGCCTAAATCCTAGCTCAAGAGATCATTTGCCCTTATTTCAACAAAAGAAGCATGAACCTCTAATTTTTTATAACTCTTTTTTTCTTGGTCCTACTAATTCAATACTAAGCAAGCATAAACTAATTGAAGACTTGTGTGATAAATTCCTCAAATTGACTTCACCATTTCCATAAAGTATATAATTAATAACTCAAAGTTGGACATTATCCTTTTCCTGCAAAAGATCCTGAGATCAAAGTGTTGCTAAATTTATCCTATGAGCTATTTCATATGTGACTAAGAGCTGAACCAAAACAAAAAACTTTTTTTAGTAGGTGTAATGCATTAAACATAGATCCAATTATTCATTTTTTTTGCTCAACAACTTTATCTCTAACTCCCCTCTAAAAAAAAAATAATAAACTATCATTTTTTCACTAAAATCTCACCAAAATTTTCTTAATTCATCAATCTCATTGTCGCCTTGTCTCACGTGAAGGTATAATGTTTTCCAACCCTAAAACTCCTAAAAACCAGTAGGTGTCGCGTTTCACTTGCGAGCCGAACCCATGCGCGTTTTTCTTAGTATGACGAGAGAAAACTTGTAAGTGACACTCGCGACACGACAGGTGAGCCTTGTGCGCACTTTTCTTAGCACAATGGGGAAAATTATATATTGTAAGTTTTCATGTAGATACTCATGCACATCTTTCTTGGCACGGTGAGTCTTGACTATTATAGTTGTGGTGTCTTACAACATCGATCATGCACACGCACAGTGAGTAAGCCCAACTCCCAATGTATCCCCTTACATCAAGATTATGCCAGGAGGTTGCCAAAAATTTAGAATGATAGAGGATTCAAATAGGACAAAAAAAGTGACTAATGAACTTGAGATTGAAAATCAAATCAAATCAAAATAAAATTTAAATATGAAAACCTAAAATGAAAAGAAGCAAAAAAAAAATTGAACTTAAAGCAAAAATCTCCTTGCAGTTAAAACTTTTAGAATACTTAGAGGAACTAAAAAATCTAAATGACATGGAAACCAATCTCCTCTATTTATAGTTGAAGAAAAATATTTTGTGAGACCTATTAAATAATATCTCAATCATATAAAAACAAATATCTACTTTTGAGAGATAAGCAAATATAAGATGAAATTTGATTGATAAATCTATTACTAAATCCATAACTCACCCATGTGCACAAGCAAAAGGATGCTATTTTGAATATTCAAAATCCTTGTATGTTATTTGATAATTAAATATCTACATAACCTCCAAATTCTTGAATTATTATAAGGATTGCAAGAAACTTGAGATTGTTTTCGATTAAATTGCAATGCTTCGAGATTCAAGTAAATGCTTTAAAGCTCAACCAAATAATCAACTGAAAGTTGAAAATGGTGAAGATTTTCTAAAATGATGAAATTTCAATAAGAAGATATTATGTTACTTATTAAAGTAGAGTGATGAGCTATTATCAATCTTTTTGCTCAGTGTAATATTAACAATCTCATAAAGAACTAATAAGTTAATTTGAATGCAAACTTCTAAGTGAAATTGAATGCAAATTGGAATTAAAAAGAATGAAATGACGAAGTTAAACTGGCTTAAATTGCTTAATATTAAAGCGCGCAAGTATATTGTGTAGTTGCAATGAAATTCATGATATCACATAATAAAAGTGCACCAAAATTTATGCAATCAATTTGAATCATCTGCATGTGCTCCGACCTGCATAATAAATGTTCAATCATATGATCTTAGAATACTGTGCAAGCTATAATTTAAATTAAGTTTTTCTTGTCTCAAGAATCATGTAAGTATTTTAATAATTATACATTATTTTCATAAAAAAATGTAATCGCTTACTTTCAAAACTAAATATAAATTTATTGATCATGCACATTCTCGAGCGGCTCTCATGTACATGAGAGTTGTAAGTCTCACTCAATTAGTTCAATTATCCACTTAGTGGGGACGAGTTGATAATATTGCTTGAAAATCTTGTGTTCATTCTCTAAAAGAAAATTTTTTTATTTCACATTTACATATGACCATTAAAGGCTTATATCAAAAATTTCATATTCAAAATTAATATTTTGTTCCAAGGTTGAGAATAGATTACAAGCTCTAACCACGAACACGATCTTTTATACTTATAATAGAGTTAACAAAGTCCACAATACAATGATCTTCTAAAAAATTTAAACTACATATAAGCTATAAATCGATCCTCTATCTTTAAATAAGCGGCCTTGATAAGATCTACACTCGATGATGATGTTGATTAAAGACTTTAACCGTATAGATTTATCAAGAATCTCTAAAACTCTAACATCAAGTTAATTTAAATTTATATATGTCAATCATCACATATTTTAATCAAAAGTTATTAATTAAATGAAATTTACTCTCCAAAACTTAAAGCAAAACCCATCTACCTTTTGTGACTATTTATTGGGGTGATAGTTTAAAAAAATACTAGCTCACATGAGAGCTAATATCAAGTCAAATATATCTTTATGTTCAATTTTAATACATCACATGCAGTAAGGCGTGTGATTATCTCATCCACATGATTTTTTCCTGGTGACACAAAAAAATAACGGTTTATAGAGCTCTAGGGATGGTTTAGCCTCAATGATGATCTCTAAATTACGATCATGATTATAGCACGCAATAATTTCAATGAATTATTATATTATCTTCATAAGGCAAAAAAACTCTCTATTAACTAAGATGGACTTAAAATTGTTTCCTTAAATAAACATCAACCAATATTTATAATTTGATGTTAAGAAAATTATTAATAAATTTAAGATAAACACCTGCATGCATCAACCTCAATTTTTAAGTTTCTTTTTTACTATAAGCCCATTCTAATCATACAAAGCAAAACCTTTCAATATAATTAATAAACAAATTTTAAAAAAAATCAAGAAATATGTATCTCTTTCTTTAATATAGAAATTTTAAAACAATTGTAATATAATTAATAGAGAAAACTAATTAATCTAACATCTCTTTATTTTATACATAGTTTCTATTTTTCTTTAACTTTCAAGAATACAGGAAAAAAAACTCTACTGCAAAGCAAAACAAGAACATACAAAAATTATAACCTGTTTCGGATTAGTAAGACTGTGGAAGCACTATTCAGGAAGCGTTGAATGGCAGAATGAGGAGGGGATGGAGAGGAAAATGCAGAAAGTGGAGAACACATGCAGCAACAGAAAGGGAAATGCTGGAATGGAAATACACGAGCAGTGGTAAAGCGGATGGGGTGCAATGACAGATTGAAAACAGAGTTGAATATTGTAATAGTGTGGTACGAGAAGATCGACTATGGGTGAAGGGAAGAGCACGGGAATGGAGTAATCGGAAAGTTACAGAATTTTTTTTTTGGCGAAAGGATAGTGATATTGTGTTGTATTAAAAAGTTTTAGGTGTTATATTTGTGAAATAGTATGTTTAGGTGTTAAATATGTAAATGGTGAAGTTTGATGTATGTAAATCCCCTTTAAAATAATATATTTTATTCATTTTGTTGTATTATTAAATGTATTTTTTAATTTTTTTACTTATCATTAAATATTATGCCTAGGCACTATGAGGCGGCCACCTCATATCTCCATGTGTGAGGCAGCATCTCAGCACTATTGAGGCACACCTCAATGAAATTTAGGTGTGGAACATGCCTCACTAATTAGGTTTAATTCTCTAATTAAACCGCTGAACCCCGACCCCACCCCTTCAAAATTGAAGTCCACTCACTCAAAAGCCAAATCGAGAGCCTCAACCTGCTCTATTGTGCCCCAATCTCTCACCGCCACTGCCCAGTCGTTCACTACCATTGCTCACTGTCTCTAGCGTCGCCGCTAGCTGACACATTTATAAAAGCACACATTTCTTTGTATTTTCTTTACTCCATTAGGATTTAGTAAGGTAATCTTCCTCTTTTATGTAATTTTTTTTTGTTTGCTTTGTTAGGGTTTTTTTGCATGTTAGTTGATTTATTTAAATTAAAAATATTTCTAGAATTTCACAATATGGTTAGAGGAAAGCAGAAGAGCACAACAAGCAAACGAAGGATCCAACATGGAAGCATACTGTGCAAGTTGATACTGAAGGCAGGGAGAAGACTTATGCATATTTGAAATGTAATTATTATGATAATATTGTGAAAATAATGCGACTAAAATGAAAGAACAACTATCTGGCTCTCACAAAAATGTGCACCTTGTGCAAAAATTTCAGAGGAGATGATGAAGAAATTTGTGCTTATATAAAGAAGACAACAATGACAAAACACCTACCACAATAACAATTTGATAATAGGGTGGATGTAGACTCATTTTTTGATAGTGAGCATAGTGCTAAGGGTTCTTCATCGTCGTTACCACTGTAATCTAATAAAGGTGCATGAGGACCTATAGATCAATATATAATAAATGTGGTAGACTCAAAGAATGATGGAGTGAGAATACATTATCATATTTCTCCTAAGCATGTAAGGGAGCACGAGAAGTGTATGTATGACCATTGGAAGATTTTTCTTTAAAATGACATTCCATTAAATGTGGCAACATCTCTAGGTTACATTAATATCGTCTATTCTATAAGTTCTTATATTGAGCTTAGATCTCCTACGGTGTATGAAATGAGAACATAGATAATGAAAAAAGAGTTGGTTGACATTAAAAAAACTATTGAGGATTAGAGCATGGGCTTAGACAAGAATTACCATCCGGACTGATAGATGGTCAGATATGAAGAACAGTAGCATGATTAATATCTTAAAGAATAAACCATATGCAAATTCTTTGAAATCCATGGATGCATCAGCCAAGGTAAAAGATGCAAACTATCTTTTTGGCAGTTTGAATGGTATAATTGAAGAGATTGGAGATCACTTAATTGTGCAATTTATCACTGATAATACTTGTGGTTATAGAGTTGATGGTAATAAATCGATGGAGAAGAGGAAGCATATGTACTATAACATGTGCAAAGATTGTATAGATCATATACTTGAGAGACTTGGCAGCTTGCCTTAGCATAAGAATGCTTTGATCAAGACAAAGAAGATTTGTAAATTTATCTACAACCATTGGGTGGTGCAAGTGCTTATATTGATGAAAGTTTACAAAAATTGAGCTCATATGACCTGGAATTACTTGGTTTGTCACTACTTGCTTGACTTTCTAGAGCCTTTTGAATGTAAAGCAACCTTTAAAGGCTATATTCACATCCACTCAGTAATTGAGTTGTGCTTAGGCAATAAGCGTGAAGAGAAATAAAAAACTTTATATTGAATAAAAGATTTTGGATAAGTGTGAGTTATGTTATTTTGACAACTAAGCCCTTAGCTCAAGTCTTAAAGATGATAAATGCAAAAAAGAAGTCAACCATGGGATTAATTTGCAATCTATGATTAAGGATAAAAAGATGATTAACAAAATTTGAAAGGAGAGAAACTAACCTATAAAAAAATTTAGGAGATCATTGATGAAAAACTTCAACTTCAACTTCATCGTCATTTACATGTCACTAGATATTATCTGAATCCTCAATTTTATCATGCTGAGAATAAGTCGACCAATTTTGAAATCAAATTGGGTTTAAATAACTACATGGATAGGTTAATTGAAGATGCAACTGCGAGGGCAAAGGAAAATCTACAACTTGTTGCATTTAGGGATAAGAAAGATTTCTTTGGATTATAACAAGCTAAAGATATTATCACAAAATAGTCCCTAATTTCTCTAGTTAGAGTTCGAACTTGATAAAATTTTATTGTTATTGCCTAATACATATTTTAACTTTAATTTTTCAATAATCGTTGAATAGTAGATTTTTAGTTTGCTTTTGGTGTCCGTTTGAAACTAATAATTTTGCTGTTTGAATAGTGTGCTTTTGAAGTGTTTTCATAATGTCAATTTTAGAAAAAAAGATACATAAAATAGGCATTTTAGAATCAGAAGAACTAGTTTGGTGATCAAAACATGATTTGCTATCAAAATGCTTGGGCTTGTTTATCTTCTATAAAAAATTGAATACATAAAATCAAGGGCATAGTAAAGAAGAAATAAATTGATAACATTGAAGTTGAACTCTTTATTATATGTATAACAAGAGATTAAAGGATGACTAAGTTAAGAAAGGCATCCAGATTGGTAAAATCTTTTAGAAAGCAATGAAGTGTCACCAAATGATGAATGACTAGCTGATGCCCATGAAGTTACTACAAATAATTTGCTAGAAAAAGATTTCAATATTGACTACTTCGATGTGAACAAAAGAAAGCCGGTACTAGCGGGCCAAATACATCGCAACCAAAAATTAACAAAAAAAGGTATTTAAAAGTTGTAGTTGTAGCCTTTAACAATCATTGTTTTAAAGCACAATTAATATTTTTATTGATTTTTCTCATTAGGGAAGAGGAAGATGGTTTAGGTTGAAGATGAGGAGGAAGATTGGGAGAACAATAATACTACAAAGGATGAGGTAGATGAGAAGGCTATTCATTAAAATGATGATTACAAAAATATTTAATGAGTGATGAGAGTGATGCAAAGTTTTAAGATATTATGTTATTTGTCTTATGAATGATTTAAGGAAAACATTATTACATTATTATGTTATTTTAAGTTCTTATGTGGTGAACTTAATTTTTTTTTTGAAATTATTTGCTTCATGATTTAAAATTACTTCGTTAGAATGTTAGTATTTGATTTTTATCTAGTTTCATTTGCACAATTTTTTATTGTGAAGCGATGCTTATGCCTAAGTTCACGAATAGAAAATGCCTCCACACCTAAAAGCGTAATTTTAAACATTGTTATATATATATATATATATATAATTTTAAAATTTATAATTTATATAAATTATAAATTTATAATGATGTGTCACATGAGTGTTCATTTCCTATATTTTTTGAAGTAGACATATCTCACGTCGGTGTCATATCGTGTTTGTATCCCCATATCCATATCGATTGGAACAAAGCTGACCATGGTACAAGCAAACAACCCATAAATCACATGGAACATTCAATTACAATCGAACCATCAACACAAATTCCAATTGTTAAGATGGTGAAACACTGCGTCCAAGATAAGCCCAATATACTAATAAATGGATACTTTGACAACCCAAAAATTAACAAGATAAAATACTATTAGAACAAGAACTTAAACTTTGCTTCATTTCTTATATGAGACTAATCAAGTCACTTTATCATTTAATTGTTCCACTATTAAAAATAACTAAATGCTCTTCTTGTTTCTTAAAATATGCGTTCGCTATTGCAAGGTGATATACTATTTTGAAATCAAGTTTAACTTCTCAAATCAATCGCATTTCTTATCTCATAATCCATGCCTAATATGAATCCTCATAAGATCTTCTATAAGTTATATGACCATTAAATCAACTCTAATCATTATTTATCTTCCTTTAGTATATGTTGTCATAGTTCATTTATCCTTTCTAAAATTAAATTTTCAAACTATCTTATAATTAAATTTAAGGAGCATAAGCATTAATCACATTTATATTACTAAGAGAGTCAATTTTTGTAAACTCAAAATAGTGTTATGATCAACTGCTTTATTAAAGCAAAGATGAATAGCATACAAATATTTCTCCAATAGCTTGAACATAATTATATTTTAGTCAAAATTATGTGATAGTATCATTTTTTTCCAACAAAAGATGGCATAAAAAGCTAGAGATTGCCTGCATAATTATCGTTGATAATAGCCTTTAGACACCCTTGCTAGAACTACAGCCATACATATTCAAAATATCAACAAGATTTTCTGAAAAAAACAAGGGTTGAAACCTTGTTGCCTTGTTTAAACTTGCACAACAAAAAATCCACCTTAGCTCACACCACATTGGTGCTATGTGAGGCTTACACCTCACATTGTGAAAGGCCCACCTCAAGGTGCATCTCACCTCAATTTTTGCATGGTGTGCGCCTTTAGATCTAGTTTATTTAAATTAAATATTAGTTTCAATTACCCAAATAACATGCATGTCCTAACATATGCAACCAATCTATGGATAGGCATTACCCAAACACCTCTCCTCTCGTGGCCTCTCCACTCTTACATAGCGCTGGTCACTTACCATGTTCTTCATTTGATGTTGGATAGTTGATTTGGGAGAAAAAAACTTATTATGTTAAGCTTATTTTGAATTATTATGTCTTTATCTTATCTCTACCTTGATATCTTATGTTACTTTAATATTTGTATAATTCTTCTTACATCATGATTTGATGTCAAGATATTAACGTTATACCCCAAAAGTAAGCACAAGAGCCTAGCAAACAAATCAGTTTCACTCGCCCAACATCCAAAAGGACTCACCCTCATGTGGGCGACTACATGAAGAAATTTGCCTCAGCCTGATAGACGACTCCTTGCTTCCTGTCTCAAATATGTAGCCACACTGGAGAAATTTCCACTTAGCATATGATACCTACCAAACCTCCACAGCACAGACGAGCCTTATGATGAATACACAGACAATTGTTAGAAATATTGAATTATATTATATTATAACTGACATGTAGCTTCTAAAGGACACATGATTTCCTTTTGTAATCAACCCTCAGGTCCTTAAAAGGAGGGATCTCATAGCAGCTAAGACTCTTTTTTCTAGCTTTATTACTATTCTTGAGAGAAGAAAGCGGACTTTTGTACTTGATCTCTCGCTTGTATTCATATTTTAATATAGTGAATTTATTACAATTTTTTGTCTAATTATATGTCTTATCTTACTTTACTTCCAATGTGTCTTAGTAAGATCATGCATCACTCCAATGAACAGATTTGGATTCAACAAATATGCTACTTAATACCTTGTGCAATTTCTTACTTTATACTATACTATTATGTTAATGTGTTACATTTTAATATGTCAATAAATTAGAATATTAATATATTATTTCTTACTTTGTACTTTAATAAGTGTATAATGCTTTTTTACTTTACGGAATTTATTAATTTTGAGGCTTATGCCTAGCTTCATTGGCAAAATATGACTCAATACTCAATTGCGTAATTTTAAACTTTGAGTTGAAGAAAACTCCAATCAATCAACCCCCTGAAAATCTTGCCAAACAAGGGATTATAACCTGCATAGGATCCTTCTGCCACTAAACTAATCAACTTTAATAAGTATGCAACTGAACTCTGACATTAACATTTTACCTGAATATAATAAACGATCTTACATTCCCCTCTTTTCCACATCACTAGAAGACTAGTGGAACTTGAAAATGGTGATAATCACGACATAAATTTAGCAAATTGTCTATCATTACACAGATCCCATAACCATTTTGAAGATGAAAAAGATAAAATCACACTCACATTATGCTTGAGGAAAACCACAGAATCCTTATCATCACCTGACCCCTTGCAGAGCTTGATAAAACCCTGTTCGATGTACTTGCAACTCCCGCAAGACGTGCGGTAGAAATCCACCACCACCAGAGAATTTGTCCCTTTGGCCTTCTCCAGAATCCTCGAGAACTCCTCCTCCGTTCTGAACTCCTTCACGCAATCCACAGGGCATAGCCCGTCTTGTTCCTCATCATCATCGTCCAAACTCGATGCCCATCTTGCGCTGCTGCTCTCAATAGCGCGAAGGAGAAGACAACCTCTTCCTGGCTTCAGAATCTTCACCACAGGGCAAAGTGCTCCGCGAGAAGGAAACCTAGAAGGCCTGAAGATGGGAAATCTATGAGAAAGAAAATACTCGGGAACGGCTGAGATTCTACAATCTACATGATAGGATCTTGGAGGCCCTTCTCTTATTCATTTGTTTTGAAATTATAGGAGGACGCAAATTTAAATTGAAATAAAATCGCATCTAGCTCTCACCAAGGTAACGCGGACCACTCGAAGAACTTCTACCTAAACTGAAACTGCTTCAGATGACTCTTGAAGTTAAAGAAGTATCTCTTTATTATTATTTTTTTTTTACATATTCTTTAAAATTATATTTTCTATTTAAAACTTTATTATTATTATCTATGACTCTTTTTTTTTTATTAAAAATATATGCTTTCTTATTGATAATAATATTTAGAGTGATAAATAATAATAAAACTATTATTTCTTTAAAATATTTATTTTGGATCAAAATATCTCTCTAATTTATTGAAATCTATCATAATAAAATTCATCCAGATTGATTTATATTTGATCCTTAATTTGAACTTTCATTCAAATATGATCTAAACTTTATTTGAATATAGTTCAAATATCATTCAAATATTTAAATCTAATTTGAATAAGAATTAATATTTGAATATTATTAGCAAGGTTCAAATCACCTTTTTTAACCTAATCATAGAATCTTTGAGGAAGATATGAGTAAAGTTCTAGCAAGATTCTTTAATAAGGTTTGAGCAGGGTTCGCATAAGATTCGAAGAATCTAATCTGGTCAAACAATGCTAAAACTAAATTTGAATAAGGTTTGAACAGGGTTCTAAGTACTTGAATAAGGTTTAAACATTTATTTGAGTTTTATTTAAAATTTGCTTGATATTTCTTTAATTTTCTTGATCAAAATAATTTTTATGATTATTTCAATGATGCATTTATCAAAGAACTATTTTTTAATGTCTTAAGAACTCTAACAAATTAGTCTGTATATAAAAGCATGCACTTTTTCTTTGTTAAAGCTCTTTGAAATATCAGTTGTCATCAATTTGTATCAATTCTTTAAAAAAATATAGGCCCACCTCACATGAACCAATTTCATGTTTAGGTAGGAAAGTATAACTTGGTTCTTGATGCACTCTTCTACAATCTTTAGAAGCTAAGTGACATTTCTTTTGATAATTATTAGTTTTGAACTTTATCATAATATTCATAAAAATATTATAAGTTCAAGAGTCATGATATATCTCTAGAAATATTATGGATATAGTTTAAAAGAGGGTGATTACCTAGCTAAGGGTGACAAAATCTAAGAAAATAATTACTAGATTCTAAAGTATTAAAAGTTTAGTAAAATATAAGGGTGGCAACTACCCCACCCCGCCTGCCCTCAACCACCCCTTGGTTCCACCACTGGATACTATATTGGCGATATTTTCATTTTTTTTTAGAGACAAAAATTAAGTTCTTCACCAAACCTATTGACTTCCATAATCTTATCATGAAACATGTCTATTAGTTAATATTTTATAAGTGAATTATAACAATTGTCATTAAATTAAGCTAAGCATTGGCATCTTAGACCACTGACATAAGCAAAGTACCTCCACATCTTATATTTGAATATATTTCATTCACACTAATATTAGATGATAGGTGCTTTTGAAGCCTTATATGTAAACACCAAAATAAATATACTTGAAATTACCTAAGTTCAAGTCAAGAGATCAATAATTGTCTTTAGATTCTTTATATTTAGTATGACCATATATGATAATAAAGTATCCATGAAGCCACTATTATCTACATTCAACACATATATATTATCACCTTCATCTATATCTTGTATGTCCACATTATTACATTCTCATGCATCATGTATGTCCACAACAATACTTTTAGACTTTTTAAATCACCATTGATAAAAGTACAAACTTACTAGCAAGGCATCATTCCTATTTGTACTATAATTTGCAGTTAAAATCATTTTAGGAGTAGTGAACACATAAATAAGAGATCAATATTGAATAGATATGAATATCTTATTCAAGAAGAAAGCAAGATCACATTTTATTGCTATCTTTATGGGCGAAATTGGCATCATTGATTTTGCTCCACCAAAGTAGTACATCATCTTTAGCATCAAGCTAAATTGGTTTTGGTTTTTTTTTTCCTATCCACCTAACTTCCTCGAATTATCAATTATACACTCCATTTTCTATTAAGTGTTCAATTTACTTGACTATCTTATTTTTATTCTCCGCCATATAACACAAAATAAAATAAAAAAATTACTTTGATACTTAGTTTATCTTTAAGAAAATTTGCTCATAATATAAATATAATATTATTATCGATTATAATATCTGTTTGAATCATATTCGAGTTTGACTTAAACCTTTTTTGAATCTTGTTCAAGTTTTCTTCTAACTATACTCAAATATGATTCAAATATTATTTAAATTTTACACGAACATGTCCAAACATAGTTTCAAAGCATGGTGAACCTTGTTTAAAAAAACAAACAAGTTTCAAATATATTTGAAAGTGATTAAAAAATGCTTTGCCATGCATTGAATATGTTTTTTTAAACCAAATTTGAAAATGTTGGAATAAGATTCAACTACAGTATAAGCAAGCATATAATAGAACATCATTAAAACTTCATATGGTTTGAACGAGATTCATGAAAATTATCTTACTTCATTACATAATCACTTTAATTATTCAAACATTACACAATTGCTTAAATCATATAATGCAATATTATTCACACATTAAAAAGACTTACTATGATAGTTAGAGTAACTATAACACTCCTTTGTTAGATCCAACATTACCTTGGTGGTATTGTTACTTAGTTGAATGAAGAGATCTCAATGAAATGAAGATGAAATTAAAAAGAGAGAATATCGAAAAGTGTATGGAGAGGCTAAAAATAGCATAACATTAGTGCTCAATGATTTTAACAATAAATATATGAGAATAGAGATATAGGCTTGACAAGGGCAACATTTTTTGAAAGAATGAGTATTATATTTGAAATATGGCTTTTGAAAATCTTGGTATTTGATTTGATGAATTTAGATTGCTATATAAAATTTTAGTACATTTTAAATTCAACATTTAGTTCAAATTCAATTTATTCAGAATCTTTCTAATTTGAGCGAATTTTAAATATATTGCTCGGTATAAAGTGAGGCCCATTATCGACCATCTTCATAATACCGACTCAGATCCGGTTATTGGCCACCACCACTTTGGCCTCAGCACCACCATCTACCATCGGTCCGCACCATCATTTCGCCACCGATCACTCATCGTACCATGCCCACATCATATACCGCTGAACCACCATCATATTTCGTCAATACCACCACGCCACCCTCATTCATCAACTATCATGCAATACCAATCAACTATCTTTATCAACATCCCATCGCCATTAATTGCGCCCACTAATCAGACCACTACCACCCAAATGCCACCCTTTGCTGGTACGCTACATAACATCATTTGCTACCTCGGTCCACCTATCACCACCTTTGTTTGTAACTATGTCACTATCAAATGCATTACATTACATTTATTTAGCTAAACAATAGATAAATCCTTATATTTATAGGGTTTTCAACTAAATAAATTTAAAATATGAATAATACACATCATTTTTTTTTAAAGTAACCAAGAGCCCCTTAGTTGACCATGTCAAACACCAATACCTAAACTATTTACCAAATTGGGGGCTTAATGCAAAAAATTGATATAATAGGATTTATTAGGCTGGTGAGATTTATTTACCTCAAAAAATTATAGTAAAATTTAATTTAAATATGGCTATATCTTACAATCAAATAGCCACTACATAGAGTTTATTTTGAGGGATTTCTATTTTTTTGTTTTTGTTTTTCAAATATTAGGACTTTATAAAAGTTGGTAAAAGATGGTTATATATATGATATAATTTATATTCATTTGTTTTAAAAAAACAAAAGATGTCATATGTGCAACAATTTATATTCAATTGTTAAAATAAAACATTCTCTATGAGGAAAATTATTGGAAAACATGTTTGTGCTTTTTCATCCAAATAGAATGTCTAATTCATATTTTAGAATAATCTAAGGATTATTTGAGGCAGTTTCTTCATTGTTTTATTTTTTTAGATAGTAATTATAAAACAATTTGGCTAAGATTTTGTTTTTATTTTAAATTTTTGGTGATAGAAATAACTTTTAATTTCAAACCTACTAGAATGTGTTACTTATAAAAACAAAAACATTATTATAATTTTTTAAACAATAGTAGCTATACTAGCTTTAAAAATATATTTTCTCTATTATAATTTACATCAACTTTTACTAATAAATATAGGCACCCTAAACTTTTTTGGAAGAAAAAAAAGTAGCAAATAAAGCCTAAAGGTTGAGGAGTGAAATTAAAAAAGGTGATAGTCATGTCTTTTACATTTAATTGTTATTATTATTTAATATTCATAATAAAGTATCATATGCTCAAATAGCCTTATCTTGGTAAATTATTGTATTAATTTTTCAATTCTAAAATAATTCTCATGGCAATTATATATATATATATATATATATATATATATATATATAGGAGTTTTTACATATGAAATATACATTTATGTTTTTACTTTAAACAAATATTACACTTTCTAGTCTGGTTTGAGTTTGCTAGAATGGGTTCACGGAAGTCTATTTTTGTGCACCTATACCACTTTTGAGTGCTATGTAAGTAATATTTAAGTTTGGGGTGTAAAACATGTAAATAGACATGTTTTGGGTGCTATGTATATAAAAATCCCATATATATATTAACAAACTATGCCAATGACACATATTAACAAAATGTTCCATCCGAAGTACATTCCTTCAACAATGACAAAATTGTCCAAAGATTATTTCAAAAAATTATGAATAAATATGATTTAAAGAACAAATTTGAGAAAGAACATTAGAATTATAAATGAGATTTGTTCGCTAAAACCAAGGTAGAGTGAAAGTTCTTTTAGCTTTGTCGTGAAATCCAACACACACGGTATTTAAAGAGTGAACAAGAAACTCCGATTTTACGTGAAAATCTCGAAGAGGAAAAACTACGGGGCTAGCCCAGTAAAAGCTTCCACTATATTTATTTATTTTGGAGTACAAGTTTTCGATAACGGATTACATAATTATATGAAGAGCGACAATGGGAATCCCAAAATCGACAACAATAGCTATATAGTGCGTTCAGTTGTCATTCTTGTAGTAGCGAGATGATGGTGAAGCGTGAGCAATCACCGGTGGAAATCACGGAGAATAATTCGTAAATGAGGAACAATCAACGGCGAGCAGGAACAATCACCGGTAGAAATGCGAACAATCACTTGTAGAAGTCATCATGATGGCAAGCGGAGATTGGCAGTGTGGCAGCCGGCGGTGGTTGGACGTCAGTGGCGGTACAATTGCTTAGAGGATCTTTAGAGCTCTCTCTCTCTCTCTTGCTTCTATATGAGAAATATTTATAGATTGGAGGAGTGAAGTCTCTGTAAATACATGCAAAATCCGAACCACTCCTCTCCATCGGATGGCTCATGATGAATCCCTTGATCAGATGATGTATTTTGTGTATTTGAATGCTCAAATGATGTCGAAATTATGAGATCTTGGGCTTGTTTGATTTGGCTCGTCATTTCGATTTATAAATACTCAAGTTTGAAAGATATTTAGGGAATTAACTGATATCCCAAAGTTTTCAAGAATATTTTAAGTGCTTGATCTCGACCAGTTTCAATTTCGGATTGGCTTACTTTTTAGCATCAAGATTCGTGCTTTGACTAGTAGAGTTTTTAGGGTCATATCAGTTGCCCCCCTATTTTTGGATGACATTATCTCAATCATCCAAAAATATATATGCCAAATATTTGAAAATAGCAAATTCTTCAATGAAATTGTGAGTCAATCAACTACATTTTGAGAGAACAAATCTTCATGGGGCACAATATATGATCTGAGTTAAGCCAGTCATGCGCATTATGTGGATACATGCGCACAAGATTTGAGTTATGGCGGGCCACAGTAGGCCTTGGCGTCTTTCGCGTAGCGTTGGCGGCGGCGTCTTGTGATGCAGCAGGCGCTCAAGCGGTTTTGATGGTTTTGGCGATTTTGACAATTTTGTGCGGTTTTGATGATTTTTTACCCTTTTGCCCCTAGAAGAGGTCTATAAAAACCTCCCTAGGGCTAAGGGAGAAGGCACACTTCTTCATTGCTCTAGTGCTTCTCTTCTTCTTGAGTGAGGTTGTTCAGTGATCAATGCGGTACTACGTCGTTGTTCGGTTTTCCCTCGAAGAGGCATCAATCGCCTCGTCGGATAGTCAGTTTGGAGGAGATCAAGGCGGTGTACATCATTGTTCTGTTTTCCCTCGAAGAAGATCAGCCGACCTTGTCGAGCCGTCCGGGTTTGGAGATCAATGCCCAGTACATCGTCGTTGTTTTCCCTCGAAAGAGTGTCGGCCGCCGTGGACCGTCACGGGTTTGAGGCGATCAAGGCATTGCTACGTCGTTGTTCGTTTTCCACGAAGAAGCGTCAACCTCGTCGGACCGCCCCGGTTGGAAGCGATCAAGGCCTTACGCGTTGTTGTTCCAGTTTTTCCTCAAAAGAGGCGTCAACTGGCCTCGTCGGACCGTCCAGGTTTTGAGGCGATCAAAGCTCGCAGCACTTACATCGTTGTTCCAGTTTTCCCTTGAAAGAGGCGTCAACCAGCCTCGTCGGACCGTCCGGGTTTGGAGGCGATCACTGCGATGATAATCGAAGACAAGGGTTGACGGCGATGCTCGACGATGGTGTCTGGCGACAGTGTTGGTGCTGACTGCGATAGTGGTGTGAAGAGAATCGGACGATAATGGTAGCCGTGAGATTGGCGATAATTGGTGGCGGTGACCGATATTCAGCAGCGGTAATAAACGATAATTGTTAGGCCATGGTGGTCAGCAGAACAGCGAAGTAATCAGCAATGCAGCAGAGTGTGTCAGCAGAATAACAGCGCGATAAGGATCAGCGGTTAAGCAGCCATGATGGTAGTTAGTTGCAGCAGTGTCAGCAGCAATGTCAACAGCGTAGCAATGTCAGTAATCGAGATAATGATGGTGGTGAATAAATGGAAATATGTGATAGTTGTCAGCGAGAGCAGCAACCAGTGAAATGCGATCATGATAGCCGGCAACGTAAAATCAGCATAACCGGCTGAGTAGTTGGCCGGAAGTCAGCGACTGCAACCAATGCGCCGAGCGTAGTTAAGCGAGATAATACCGGCAACGATAATTAGTGGCAAACAGAGTGGTTGACCGACGGGTGTCAGCGGACGGCAGTAATCAGCAATGCGATTAGCGTCGATAATCAGCGAAGGATAGAACCATAAGATGCAACGATGGTAGCAGCGGTAGCCGGCAAGATAGCGACCAGCTTAATTGTCAACCAGAGCAATGTCAACCAGTGGCTGCGTCAATCAGCGAGATAATGGCAATTGTGAATGACAATGGGCCGGTGATGTAATGATGGTTGGCGGCTTCTGAGGTGGTGCAGCCGCAACTAGCGTGGTTGGCGAGATCTTTGACCTATCCGGTTGTTTGTCGAGTGTGACTTCGATGGCGTTAACACTATGAAAGAGGTCGAATTGAATCCGCTGAAAATTTTTGATCTATCCGAGGTTGTTTGTCAGAGTGTTTGCTCGATGACGTTAACTTGTGTGGAGTAGGTATAAAGTTTTGACCTATCCGAGGTTGTTTGTCATAGTGTTTGCTCTATGACATTAACCTATATGGAAGAGGTTGAATTGAATCCGCTGAGAATCTTTGACCCATCCGAGGTTGTTTGTTAGAGTATTACCCGATGACGTTAACCTGTATGGAAGATGTTGAATTGAATCCACTGAAGATTTTGACCCATCCGAGGTTGTTTGTCAGAGTGTTATCGATGGCGTTAACTTATGTGGAAGGTGGTAGAAGTCCACCAAGGACCTTTTGACCTATCTTAGGTTGTTTGTCGAGTATTTGCTCGATGGCGTTAACTGTGGATGAGGTCGTAGAAGTCCACCAAGGACCTTTTGACCTATCCTAGGTTGTTTGTCAGAGTCTTTGCTCGATGACGTTAACATGTATGGAAGAGGTCGTAGGAAGTCCACCAAGGACCTTTTGACCCATCCTAAGTTGTTTGTCAGAGATTTTGCTCGATGACGTTAACCTGTATGGAAGAGGTCGTAGGAAGTCCACCAAAGACCTTTTGACCTATCCTAGGTTGTTTGTCAGAGTCTTTGCTCGATGACCTTGACCTACATGAAAGAGGTCAATTAAAACATCCGTTTGTAGTTGTAGCCAAAGTTGCTCCTTAACCTTGGCCTTTTTCATTAGTATTACTGACTTGCTTCTCGAACTGATAATCAATTAGATATCAGGAATATCGATTTGGATAATCTTTTAAGATTAAGATTTGCCCCAGTTTAAAAAATCGAAGGGGCCAGTTTAATGAATCTTCATTCTTTCTTAGCTCAAGCTTGAAATACTTATCTCGATGGTGGTTTTGATCTTATTGGAGAACTTGGTGCCATACAAGATGATATAATGAATCTTTCTCCAGATGGCCTGCATTGCGTCTTTGAAAAGCAGTCGGTAGAGTGAAAGTTTATGCCTTAGCTTTGTCGTGAAATCCAGCACACACACAGGTATTTAAAGAGTAAACAAGAAAACTCCAGAATTTTTACATGGAGAACCTCGAAAAGAGGGAAACAACCACGGAGCCTAGCCCAGTAAAAAGCTTCTATTATATATTTATTTTAGAGTGCAAGTTTTCTCGATAACGGGATTACATAATTGTATATGAGAAGGCCTGACAATGGGAATCCCAAAATCGGACAAATAAATATATAGTCCGCGTTCGGGTTGTAATTGCTAGTAGTAGCGAGATGATGGTGAAGCTGTGGGCAATCAGGTAAATGCGGGTAATGCGAAATCAGAACAATCACGCGGCAGCGAGGAACAATCACTAGTAGAAATGCATGGAACAATCGGTAGAAATGATCATGATGGAGGCCGGAGATTGGCAGTGGATCAAGCCGGCTGGTTGGCCGTCAGTGGGTCCCGATTGTCTTGGAGGATCTTTAGAGCTCTCCTCTCTCTTCTTGGGCCCTCCTCATATGAGAAATGTGGGGCTATTTATAGATTGGAGGAGCGACGTCTCTGTAAATACATGCAAAATTCGAACCACTCCTATCCATCAGACGGCTCATGATGAATCCCTTGATCATATGATGTATTTTGTGTATTTGAATGCTCAAATGATGTCGGAATTATGAGATCTTGGGCTTGTTTGATTCGGCTCGTCAAGGCTGATTTGTTATAAACACTCCATGTTTGAAAGCTATTTAGAGATTTAGCGATATCTCAAAGTTTCAAGAATATTTTAAGTGCTTGATCTACCGGTTTCAACTTGGATCGACACTTTTAACATCAAGATTCGTCTTTTAGTAGAGTTTTCAGGGTAATATCAAGATTAATAAAAGATATTTACACAATTATATTTGAATAAATGAATTTTACAAAATCAAAGAAAAATAGTCAACAATATTTAACAAATATTTATTTGGTATAATTTTTTTTATAAATACAATAATAATATATGTGTAATTTTTCAATATTTAACAAATATTTATTTGGTACACTCAAGTAAGTACCTTTATCATTGATTATATATATATATATATATATATATATATATATATATATATATATATATATATATATATATATATATATTTCATTTTTGATTCAGAGGATATATTCTATACACAATTACACAATAATTTATGTACATATTTATTGTGTACTCATCTATGTATCAACAATCTGGACTGTTCAAAGCAGCATGTAATAATTTCTATACACAATGGTGTACAATTATGTATATCCCTCTAAAAACTGATAAATTATTCTATATAATTATTTACAATTATGCAATTCTATTCAAATCACATAAATTTTTATTTTTACATATTATTTTATCACTCCCTCATTCATTATTATTTTCAAAATATAACTTCTATTAATATCAACAAGATAATGTTTTAATATAGTATTTTTTGTAATATTTCATTGTAAAATTAAATGCAAAACTTGTCCTAAACAAATAAATAGCTTAGAAAATGTCGAAGAATCTTATCTTTGTTCAATATTATTTTTAAAAATTAATATTTTTTATTTTTTTATGTGATCTTAACAATTCACACATTATATAAGTAAATATTAAATTTTAGTTGTTAAACATTTATCTTCATAACCATTATTTGCTATGTATATATAGATAAATCCTAAAAAAAGTGTATATTTTGTATTTTTGAAAATTTTTATTATTACTCCCCCGTACAAGCAACGTTTTCTAGATCTAGTTATCGTTGTCCCTACTAATGATAGGCAGTTACCTTGATAAGCCACGATGCTCAATCCAGCACTTCCAGCACTTCAATGGCATCTCTCTCTCTCTCTCTCTCTCTCTCTCTCTCTCTCTATATATATATATATATTACTTAGTAGACTTTGTATAATAAGAAGTGAGTTTCTTGTATTAAAAGTATATAAAAAATCTCACATGACACATAAATAATTGTGATTTAGAAGAAAGATAATATTTTTATGAGAAAAATACATAATGAAAAAAGTCATTAGGCTTATCACGATTGAAGTAATTTAGCTATAAAATCTAAATATTGCATTGATTAGCTCTTGTGCTAAAGTAGTGGGTGTCAAGTTAGTCATGATGGAGGACATTAGTGTCTATTGAAATGTCAACATGGGGAAATGAAAGCAATGAATGATGAGTGATAAAGAGTATTAATTGTTGTCAAAAATAATCAACAATGGATTGTGTGAAAGATAGGAACTAGAAGGTGGTCGGTGTAGTCATCTTCTTTGCTAACTAGCTAGCGAAAATGAGGTGATTAGGAAAGACTTAAAAGAAGTTAGGATAAATTAAATTCTAAAGGTGATCAAACAAGGTTTTATACAACAACTAGAGCTATGACATTCCCAACTAAATATCTCTCTATTGAAGGTGTAGTAGTTGAGCGTAATGATAGATTTATGAAAGGGCATATAAATCATTTCTATTAAGAATCATCACATCATGAGATAATTTGATTGATTATTTTCTATTGATCTTAAAATTGATTTATCTTTGACTCATTAGATTTATCTTATCTAAACATTTATTTTGATTATAAATGCATAAATTTTGGAGTTCATATGATCTCACAAATAATCTTAATAACTCTAATCAAGGCCTATCAAAGCTCTAATATAACCATCTTTGATTTCACTGGATTCATCTCATCAAATTGTATTTCATATGTTATAATTTTATTGAAAATACATTTTAGATGTGATATGTCACTGAAAACTCTACTAGTTGAAGAATAAATCTTGATATCAGCAATCGATTCTCGGTCGACCTGAGATCAAGCACATAAAAAAATAATTGAAAATTTTGGGATATCGTCGATTTTAAATAGCTCTAAATACGCGTGTTTATAATCAGATGGAGTGTCTTGATGAGCCAGATCTAACAAGCATAAGATCTCTTAATTTTATAAAAATGGCATTCCAATAATCTATAAATAGCCTCTCATTCTTCACATGAGGGGGCCCGAAGCAAAAGAGAGGAGAGAGCTCTGAGACTCGAAGAATCTCAAAGCATAATCGGGACACTGGCCGGCCGCCGCAGGATCGCTGCCGACCACCGTCGGTCGCCGCCGTCGGTCACCACCTCCGATCATTGCCACCGTCCATTGTCATCAGCCACCACCGCCGGTCATTGCCACTGGGGATCCGGATCATCGCCGATCAGCGGTCGATCGCCGTACCCTGCGTTGGCCCTGCCACGCACCACGGTCACCACTAGTTGCCACCTCCCGACAGCTGGATCACCGCCGACCGCTGCCATTCACCATCATCAGCTGCTTCCAACCGCCATCTGATCATCTTTCAATAATTTTTGTCGGATCATCAGACTACCACCTTAAGCAAGGCCTTCGTCGCTGATCTAGTGAAGCTTATCACAAAACTTATTTTTGTAAGCTATTCTTCTCCAACTTTAGAGAAAGGATAATAATTGTAAAAGAAGTTGATATAGTGAAATTATTTTTAAGTCGGCTAGGCCTCGTAGTTTTTCTCTTTTTGGGTTTTCCAAGTAAAAATCACTCTTTTGCTGTGTGTGCGAAACTTTTATGCAATGCTAAGATATCGAATTCTCATACTCTACCAACCTGAATCTTCTGCACGTGTTTGGTATCGTGGGAAAGAGAATCCCATATAATCTCTGAACACCACACTATAACCAACAAACATAATAATCAAAATAATGTAGCATCCCGCTCCAACTTCCACCATTCCAAAAAGCCAACCTTTAAACTAAGGACGTCAAGATTTTGCCTCATTTCCCTTCGATAGACGTTACCCTATCGGCGAAGGTGTATCAGGAACCTCTCTAAATAATCGTGCTCGTCGAATAGAAGAGTCTCAAAATGAGATAATTCAATTTTTTACGAGAAACACGACTACTACAACAAACGCATCTCCACCAAAATCAATCATTAGCCGGGGGAGGTCAAAATGCTTGCACAAGGCCTTATTGCTATCAGGCTGAAGTTCCTCTGCTGCTAGACTATAATATTGACCTCCTTGGCACTGCTAGTTATACCCATCCATCACTTGCGGCTCAACTGATCTCTAACCCACCAATAATTGCCGATAGCTTGGCACATTCTTGTCTTGCTAATTTCACTCGTCATGTTATACGTGTGGAATTATAATATTTAATGTGAGAATAATTTCACCTCAAAGATATAAATCATCTTCTCTCTCATCGTGGTTATCAGGAGTCTTCACCTTTAACTGAAGTAATTCATCAACATCCTATTATAGTAGTTTTCAAGCTTTCAAGCATCAACTCCTATGATGGGGCATCCGACCCATATGAACACATCGATCATTACAGAACCATCATGCACATCTAATGAGCTCCTGACACATTGCTTTATCAGGTCTTCCGAGTCACCCTCAAGGGTCAAGCTCACACTTAGTTCTACTCTCTTTTAAGAGGATCTATTTATACTTTTGATGAACTCGCTAAGGATTTTGTAGAACAGTTCATTACGAATGGAAGGATCATTAAAGGTTCCTCTCATCTCTCAGGAATTCGTCAAAATGAAGATGAATCACTTAAGGAGTACTTCTAGAGATTCTCCTTAAAAGCTCGTCAGATACCAGGGGTGGACCATGAATTACTAAGAGGAGTTTTTCTTAGAGGACTCCATCTCGGGCCTTTCTACTCATCATTAATGCATAATATGGTTCGCTCATTTGTCGACTTGGTTCATCATATAGAAGCATAAATTTTTGCTAACAAGGCTATCAATGCACATCGAAAATAATTTGAGCAATATATGAGAACAATCATAGGCTGGGGAACCAACTTGATTACTAGTCTAAGATAAACTAGTCACGATTGGGGAGAAATTTGATTGCGACATTCAAGTGATGATATTTTGACATAATTATAATTATAAAGCTCATTTCTTCTATCATCTAATTTTATATATTAGATTTATGATTAGTAAGGCAATGTGAAGATGTTTTCTACAAATATATAAGATATCATAAGAAACTCTTGGGCAAAATTAAAATTCTTCATACAGTCTTCAACTAGACTTCTATTCATTGGGCATGACTATAATTCTGTTCCTGAAAGTGTTGTAACGATCTAAATACAAACCAAATTTTCATCTTTAATTCAGAAACATACGACAATCACCTCATTCTAATCAAAGTATAATCAATCCCAATGTGATTCGATTCGACCCATTCCATACAGATTAATATCTTTAAGTAACGCTTTAACAAACAACCTCGAATGAGTCAAAAATCCTTGATGATTTCTTCGACATATTATATACAAGTTAATGTCATCAAGTAACATCATGCAAACAACCTCAGATGGGTAAAAAATTCTCAGCGGATTCGATTCGGTACCTTCCATACAGGTTGATGTCATCAAGTAACACTTTGGCAAACAACTTCGGATGAGTCAAAAATATTTTATAAATTCAATTCAATCCATTCCATACAAGTTAATGTTATCAAGTGATACTTTGACAAATAACCTCATATGGGTCAAAAATCCTTCGTGGATTCAATCCATACACTGAAAACTCTACTAGTTGAAGCACAAATCTTGATATTGAAAGCAATCTGATTCTAAATCGAGACTAGCTCATATTAAGCACATAAAATATAATTGAAAACTTTAGGATATTAGTCGGATCTCTAATAGCTCCTAAATACATAGCATTTATAGTCAAATCGAGCGTCTTGACGAGCCGTATCTAATAAGCCTGAGATCTCTTAATTCTGACTTCATTTGATCATTTAAATACTTAAAATATATGATGATCGAAGGAATCATTTTGAGCCGTCCGATGGAGTGGTTTGGATTTTGTCTGTATTTATGGAAATGTCATTCTATAATCTATAAATAGCCCATCATTCTTTACATGCGGGGGCTCGAAGCAAAAGAGAGGAGAGAGCTTTGAGACTTGAAGAATCTCAAAGCATAATCGGGTCATCAGCTGACCGTCACCGGATCGCCGTCGATCACCACCGGCCACCACCATTGGTCGCCATTTTGGCAATCCTAGCCCATAGCCACCACCGCCGGTCATCGCGTGGCCGGACAAGCCAGGATCACCACCGATCAACGCCGGCATTGCCGATCAACGCCGCCAGCGATAAATGCCGGCCGCCTGATCACGCACCGCCGTCACACTACTATAGTCGACCGCCACCGTTCACCATCGTCAGTTGCTACCGACCACCACCCGATCATTTTTTAATAGTTTTTTTGTCGGATCATCAGACTACCACATCAAGCAAGGCTTTCGTCGCCGATCCAGTGAAGCTTGTCACAAAACTTATTCTTGTAAGTTATCATTCTCCAACTTTTGTGCAACTTTTGCGCAACAAGATGATTCTGAGTCGAGACTAGCCCATATCAAACACATAAAATATAATTGAAAACTTTAGGATATTAGTTAGATATCTAAATAACTCATAAATACATAGTGTTTATAGTCAAATCGAGCGTCTTGGCGAGCCGGATCAAACAAGCCTAAGATCTTAATTCTAACTTCATTTGAGCATTCAAATACTTAAAATATATTAGATGATCGAAGAAATCATTTTGAGCTGTCCGATAGAGTGATTTAGATTTTGCCTGTATTTACAGAAATGTCATTTCTATAATCTATAAATTGCCCATCATTCTTCACATGCGGGGGCTCGAAGCAAAAGAGAGTAGAGAGCTCTGAGACTCGAAGAATAGTAAAGCATAATTTATTTGGCCCGACGTCGCCGGATCGCCACACCACCGCCACGGCCACCATGTCATCGCCGCCACCACCATCGACCACCACTTGTACCGCTAACCACGCTCACCATCGTCTACCTACCCAACCATCTTTTAATAGTTTTTGTCGGATCATCAAACTACCATCTGAAGCAAGGCTTTAATCGCTGATCCAGTGAAGCTTATCACAAAACTTATTCTTGTAAGCTATTCTTCTCTAACTTTGGAGAAATAATAATAATAATGAAAACATATATGAAATTATTTTTTAAATGCCCTCGTGATTTTTTTTTGGGTTTTCACGTAAAATCAGGTCTCTCAAACTCTTTCGTATGTGTAAACTTTTGTGCAATCTAAGACATCAATTCTCTACTGCCGACCAATCTTCCTGCAACAATAAGATGATCTTGAAATTAATCGCTAAAGTTTATAATTCAAATATTTAAAACTTTTTTAAATCCATACATCAAATTAAAATATAAAGATAAAGCTAACATATCACTGCCCAATCTCCTAAACTAAAGTCTGAATCCGCCTCCTCAAAGTCATAAGGTGGACAACAATACTATTGTCTCAGGAAAAAAAATGATAAATATAGCTTATAAAGACAAAAGGCAAAGATGAAATGAACATTTTGCTCAATTTTAAACAGATGTAAACGCAAAATTTAGACTCAAGGTCTTGCGTCTGAGGTCCCACAGAACTTGAGTGAATCTTATCTTCAGTTATATTCCATTCACATATATAAAAGGCGATAGAGAGCTTCCGAGTTCAAGGCAGAAGAAAGAAGACAACCATGAAGAACCTTCACACTCATCTTCTCCATGCCTTATTTCCATTTCTTCTTCTCTCTCTTTTCTTCCATTCGGGATTGGGACAGATCCTTCTTCAGGTAAGAAATCTCGTATTCTTCACTCGAAGCTCTGTCAGTTCGAGCTTCTGCTTTATATCGTCGTCTCCAATCTCACCTTGTGGCTACTTCGCAGGGCTTCAACTGGGAATCATGGAAGCAGCAAGGAGGATGGTATAACTTACTGAAAACGCAAGTAGCAGACATCGCTGCAACTGGGGCTACACACGTGTGGCTTCCTCCTCCTTCGCATTCTGTTTCTGAGCAAGGTTTTGATCTTTTGTTCTTAAATTTTTTTTTTTTGGAAGTTTTTAGAAGTAAGTAATCTGTTTGGTTTGGTATTTAATTGAATTAAAAATTGTTAATTTTTGAATAAGCTGGCAATTCTTAATCCTTATGATCATGACTTCAAAGACAGTTTTTTTGTTTTTGTTTTACTTTTTAATATAATTATTGCCATCCTGTCTGACAAATACTTATATTTATGTTTAAGAAAATTCTTTGATGAGATGTTATTATAACTATGTCTGTTATAGTGTGATAGTTACAAAAAATAACTTCATTTGAATTTTTTTATATAAAAAATTATATTACTCACTAATTTTTTTTGAAAAATTATTTTTCAGGATTAAAGCCGCAGTTTTGAAAATTGAAGCTCAAGCAAAATGATTATTTGGGAATATTAGGCATTTGTTTGGGCCAAACCTGATTGTAAAATACTATTTTTAAAAATTTCTGTGTTTAGATATTATATTTTTTTAAGTGCATAAACAGTCCCAAAGTAGGTCCATGCTTGTGCAAAAAATTTTACACAATTTTGTTGATAATTTAATAAATGAATTGTAAACAATAGAACATGTGTGATCCATAAGAAGCTTTTATCTAATTTCTAGGAAAAAAGAATATAAAGTCATAAGGCTAATCAAACCACAATAAACTTCTCATTGCTTATTTTAATCAATTTTGCATGTACAACTTTTATATATTTAGGTTTACTTTTGAGACATAGGTTTTATTTGGGGGCAATTTTCTGCCTGCAGTATGATTTTGACCCACACTATAAAAGATATTTGAAAAACTTGAAATAATTATGATGAAAAAGTTATATTTTCTAATCTAATCTGATAAAGTGAGACGATTGTGAGAAAGTTACAATATAATTTTTTAAAAATAATAATACTCACCATAACTTATTATTGAGCAATTTCTTATGCAACAACTTC
Source organism: Cymbidium sinense (assembly GCA_021442155.1). Lineage (NCBI taxonomy): Eukaryota > Viridiplantae > Streptophyta > Magnoliopsida > Asparagales > Orchidaceae > Cymbidium > Cymbidium sinense. The sequence goes on from CM038229.1 coordinate 101,925,701, forward strand.
AATATTAATTTTTTAGGCAGCTATAACTGCCCCAAACAATTGTAATCATATAGAGTTGCACTTTTTATTTTATTATTATTATTATTATTATTATTATTATTATTATTATTATTATTATTATTATTATTATTTTTGAAACCAACTTGGGCTTTGTTTGGGTGCTAAGAATTTGTGTGAAAGGAAAATTAAATAAAAAAAGAAAAACTTAAATCTACGTTTGGGTATTCATAATTAATATATGAATTATTTAAATTCCAGTTACGTTCATTTTCATTCAATCCAGACAAAAAACATAGACCGTGTTTTCTACGCAGCAATTTCATAAAGATAAAATCGATCTTAATAATAATAATAATGATGATGTTTTAATTAATATCAAAGGGGATTAGCTATTAGTCTCAAGACTTTAAAAAATTGAATCAGACAGAGAATTGAAAGTAAGAGAGATTTAAGGTTCAAAATTTTAATTAAAGTTAAATCAGATGAAATAAGAAAAAAATCATTTTAATATAAATTAAATGATATAATAACTATCAAATAATAATATTTTAATCAATTTAAAATTAATATGCTTTGCTCTTTAATATTCTAAATATAATTTTAAATTAAAATTTTGGGACACGATGTTTTAATTATTCTTTATTTTTATTATATATCTTTTATTTCAAAGTATCTTATCGAAAATTAAAAAGAATTATAAATTGATTAATATTAAAATTTTGATTGTTCATCAAAATTTGGATTGGTTCACTGATTTCTGATCAGTTTGACCAATTTGGTGTTAATATGGGTTTTAATTAATCATTTGGGCTTTTTAGAATTGAGCAATTTTTAATTTTGAATACGGTCCTCATTTGAATCACTCAAAATAAAAGATAAATAACTTTTCTGACTTTAAACTAACTTTTATCCACTTCTAAATCAAATCTGCATTAGTTAACGGTTGAATCGATCGGACTAACAGTTTACATTCACTCTCTGTAATGGGCTTCTTGTCTATCTCCTGCTTTCACATTTCATAACCTATTAAGATCTTGATTTTAATTTTTTTCAACTGTCCAATTTTAAGTATTTTATTAAAAAAATATTTTTGATAATTTTAATATATTTTCAACAATTCTATTTTTTTCTTTATAAAAGAGAACATCATCTTTATATTATATAAAAAATTAGAATTTTAGAGTTTTAATCTGCCAAAATTAATGTCATAATGACATTTATAATGGCAGCATCAAAATATTATCATCAATTGGACTAATTTATATTAATTTTTTATATGTATTGTTTAATACACTCTTTTTTTTTTTTTAATTTCTTTTCCCTATTTCTCAACCGAGCCAGTATTCCTTCCTTAACAGGTTACCTGCCCGGAAGGCTATACGACTTAAACGCTTCAAAATACGGCAACCAAGCAGATCTCAAGTCCCTAATCCAAGCCTTCCACAACAAAGGAATCAAATGCATTGCTGATATCGTCATAAACCACAGAACTGCGGAGAAGCAAGACTCAAAAGGCGTGTACTGCATCTTCGAAGGAGGTACACCCGACACCCGTCTTGACTGGGGACCTCACATGATTTGCAGTGACGACGCCGCCTACTCTGATGGCACAGGCAACCCCGACACAGGCGCCGGCTTCGCGCCGGCACCCGACATCGACCATCTCAACACCAGAGTCCAGCAAGAACTCTCAGACTGGATGAACTGGCTGAAAACCGACGTCGGCTTCGACGGCTGGCGACTCGATTTCGCCAAGGGGTATTCAGCGGCCATGGCTAGGATATATTTGAGAGGACGGCGCCGAGCTTTGCGGTGGCGGAGATTTGGAGCTCGCTGGCTTATGATGGGGATGGGAAGCTGAGTTATAATCAGGATGGGAATAGGCAGGGGTTGGTTGATTGGGTGAAGGGTGTGGGCGGGAGGGCTACGGCATTTGATTTTACGACGAAGGGGATATTGCAGGCTGCGGTGGAAGGAGAGCTGTGGAGGATGGTTGATGGCGTTGGGAAGGCGCCGGGGTTGATCGGGTGGTTGCCTGAGAACGCAGTTACCTTTGTTGATAATCATGATACAGGTTCTACTCAGAAGCTCTGGCCTTTCCCTTCTGATAAAGTCATGCAGGGATATGCTTATATCGTTACGCATCCAGGGATACCTTCCATTGTGAGTTCTCTCTCTCTCTCTCTCTCTGTGTGTGTGTGTGAACATTAGAGCAATAAGCAGAGATCAGTATTTTAAGTCGCATAGATCTTATAGCATCATAATCAAATTAAAATATATACATTATATATATATATATATATATATATATATATATTATTTTATATAATTAATATTGGTGATGGTTTGAATGTAATATTAAATATTTTGATATTATATAAGTAAATATTAAAATATAGATATTAGATATATAAATAAAAAAGAACATGCATAGCACAAAATTCTTAAGCATTTATATATCTAATACTTAAATTTTAATATTTACAAAAATAACACTTTTTCTATGCATAAAAATATGAATTTTTTTTTATAAAAAAATTAATAATGATGCTATTCTTGATGTAATATTAAATATTAAAATATTATTTATGTAAATATTAAAATTTAAATATTAGATATATAAATATATAAAAATTATATGCTATGCATGTAAATTCTCCAAAATTATCTTAGAGACTTGCTCATCAAATTTTTAATAAGACGGCATCAAATTTATAGAATTTATTTTTAGATGAGTAAAATATATCAAAATCAGTTAAAATTTATACTGCCTCTATCTCAAAATAAATTCAATAATTTTAAATAATTTAGAGATCTTGCAATTTCTTTAAGTATCATTATAAAAAATCTTCTATTTTGCAGTTCTACGATCATATTTTCCCGTGGGGACTGAAGGACCAGATCAGCAAGCTTGTAGCTATAAGAACCAGGAACGGGGTAAACCCTAGCAGCAAACTGCGAATAATAGCTCATGATAGCGATCTATATATGGCGGCCATTGATGAGAAGATTATAGCTAAGATTGGCTCAAGATTTGATGTGGGGAATCTTGTTCCTCCTGACTTCAAGTTAGCAGCCTCTGGTGATAATTACGCCGTGTGGGAGAAGATGTAAGCAGCCATGGCCGATATGTAAGTCTTCTTCACCTTCGAATTTCTTCGGAGTTGCTGCTTCAGTGGTCAGCCACTTAATCCTCACTGTAATTTGATATATACTTTAAGAGCTGGTAATGTTAAGTAAAGACAGCTTGTTTATTAGAATTTCTATGTAATCGGGAGGTTTGTACGATAAATTATAGTGATAAATTTTAAAGTTTTTAAATCTATTTTACGATAAATGTAAACTCTAAAATATGAAGATGATGTTTTTTTTTAAAAAAAACAAAAATTTAGTGCCAAGGTAGCTTTATGTGTTGATGGAGTGGCTAAAGGTGTAAGTAAGTCAAATCAACTAGTGAGCATATTCGGATTAAGCTCTTTAAATGACTCATGAATTAAATTTGATGAGCAAGTTTAACTTAACTCATTAGCTCCAGAGTTAGCTCATTAAGTATTAATACGAAATATAAATAAAAAATATTAAAATTCAATAATTTAAGTATAAAATTGTTAAAAATATTTTAAAATTAAATCTCAATTTTTATATCAAGTAATTTCTTTTCATTTTTTTTCTAATATTCAAAATTATTTTATAATAATAATATTTAAATTTAAATTATTTTATTTTTTTATATTAAATGAGCTTACTTGAATTTATAAAATAAAATTTAAATTCGATTAATTAATCATGCTCAAGTTTGAATTAAGAATGACAACTCAATACCCTTTAAGAGGAGAAAATATTACATGCAGAGTCTTGATACATCCAGACTCCAATGAAAGTGGGACACGTGATTCTAAATAAATTTTTTTATTATTTTTAATCTAAATTAAAGAAACTGAGCCACATGGCTGAATATGATTGGAGTCCTAATGAAAAGCTATATCGAGATTTTGCATGTAATATTTTCTCCTTTAAGAGAGACTTATTGCAATGCGAGAAACACTCACACTTAATACATACACAATTATGCACTTGAACATAAAATCTCTCGGTTAAAAGCCCACTCTCTCAATGAGTAGCCTAAGATACCTTGCATGTGAGAGACTATTATTTATTATCACTATTTTGGCTTTAAGAAAATGAGAAAGACATTTTTGTTTTCATCAAAAAGTAATTTGTCCAATTGCCTCCAATGGATAATAAGGTTGTGGAGAAGTCAAGATCCCAAAGGATTGCAAAATTATAATCAATAGAATATTTAATTTTATGTTTATTCACACTTATTTCAGTTATTTGTATGTTTGTCTAATACTTTACGACGTAAGCTATGATCTACTAAAAGATTATCTAAATTAATCACATATCTATATTATTGTGAATTACTTGTAACAACTATTGACTGTTATTGTATTTAGGTTATAATTGTTCATTAAAGATTGATTTTATTTTGAAATTTTTATTCATTAAAATTTATATGCAAAAAAAGAACTCAAGATTGATGAATAATTAAAATATTTTTATTCTTCACCAACCTTTTTAGTAATAGATTGCTAATAAATGAATAATTAATATATTTTTGATGATTTGATCAATGATATTAGAAGAATATGTGTATACATATATCAGATTCTTGATCTTTATGTTCTTTTTATGAAACCAATATCAGAAGAGTGAGGAAATAAATCCAAAGAACCTAATTTGTCACAGGCGATTATGAGCGTTAAATCTATAAGAAAATGAAATCTCTGATAAATTGCTGACAAGTTAAGATGCTAAGGCTATAACTACATGCTTAGAAAATGTCTTTAATAATTTCTTTTGTCTATACTTTTATATTGTTTTCTTATTTGCAACTATTTTTACCATTTTATGTTCATACAATATAAAAAGTATAACCACTTCACCAATATTGTTAGTTTTGAGAACTTAAAAGAAGATTTAGAGAGTTGGCCATACATAAATTGCAATGGTTATTAAGGTATCTATGTTTGATAAATTTCTTTTCTCCTTTAAAAAAATGAAGATGAAACATCTGGAAGACATATAAGCTAATTAAGAACATGTCTTTCCATCAACAAAGGTGTCTATTGAGGAAACTCTTTTGACGCAAGAAGGTCATCATCATGGGTATGTAGGCTCCTATCACGTAATACAAACATGTCATAATCAGATTAGACACCAAACTATGGTGCCTGAAGATTGTCTATGGAATCCTATAATGATGGATAAGAAGGATAATATGCCTTAGAAGCCATTATCAAGCATCCAATTTGGTTCTCTTGGGCCTCTTTCATTTTAGAGTTCAAATAGACTCTTAGAGTTCGACATTCCTCCGAGCATGGAGTTAGTTTCAAACTAGCAGCCAACGTCCTCAAATGGGTCAAGAAGAGTACCTTAGACTAGGGAGTGACTTCAAAGTTTTAAGAAGATGAGCTTCTTAGAATTGCCCAAATGAAGAAGGACTAGGTTAGAAATGCTAAGGAGCCAACCTCAAAAAAGATTATTGGTGCTGTCACTTGAAAAGTGAAAATTATTAATGATAATAGCGTTCATTATACCAAATTGATGCAAATGAAATGAAAGTCACTGAAGAAGCAGATTTTATTTATAAATTGATGGTGATTATTGTCTATGTGACTTAACTCTCAATATTGTACTTTCTAGTTACAAGAAGAAATTCGAGACATTCGATATAAAAGGGTTCCAAAGTGACTAGCTTTATTATGAGGTCACCTCAAGAGGAGTCATAAATGACAATCTATGTAGAAATTACATCACCCAAGAAAGTGACAAATGCTTTCAAAGGATGTGATGAAGCTAAAAAATATAGATTGTTAAGAGAATGACTTGGCTTGAAATATCTAGGCAAAGCAAGAGGTTGTTATTGAATGAAATTAAATCCAAGCTTAACTAATGTAGTAGTCTTCCTATTGAGTTACCTAAGTGATTCACCTAAGAAACTCAACAAGAGGCTGATAAGCAATGGATTGAAGTTGTCCTTATGTTTGTTAATATTTCTTAAATTAGTCATTTCATAGCAAGTATTAAGTCACTATTCATTAGCTAATCTAAACATGTGAACTTCCACAAGTGGTCACCCTCAAGCTAAGATTTCATTATGTGTTTCAAAGGAGCTTCAATTTAAATTATATAATAAGTTCAGGAACTCTTTAACCTCTTTAAGGCATCTTCCATGACATTGATTGTTTGCTTTTGGCTCGATGTACTTCATGTAAAATAAAAAATCTTAATTTGAAAGAGTTTCTTTTAGGTTTCTTATTTCCATTGTATTTATGTTAGCTTATTACAAAAGAGGCTTTAATGAAATGAAAATTAATTTTTCCTTCAATTTATATGTAGTGATAAGTTAAGATTATATTTTAATTCTCATTTCTTTGCATGTGTATTTAAACACACAATTGTGAAGTTAGACCTCATCAAGAAGTTGGCTTTCTAAAATATTTGGTTATTTGAACTCTATTTTTTTACATTGAATTCATCCTTTTTTAGGAAGCCCACTTAAAAGGTGAAAAAACAAATCTCCATTTGTTTAATAGGCAATAAATTTTGTAAGTACTTGTCTTTGGAATTTACTTCATGAAGAAGTAGACTATAGTACAACTAAAGATAGAAATAGTATACTCTACAAACTCAAAAGACATGCATACATAATATGCTACTAATATGCAAATGATATTCACTATAAATGGTCTAATTTGTTTCATCAATGAAGCAACTTGCAACTTAAGTACAAAGGGCCATAATTAGTCCTGAATCTTAAATGATAGCTATGGTTTTCCTTAGTAAATTTCTATTATTTAACTATTGATATTTTCACATGACCATCACCTTTAATGAGTAGTAAGTTTCCTCCTACATCTTTCTCAAAATAGTATCACAAGATGTAGCATCAATCAACATGCGCCTATCAAAGATTTCTTTTATTTAGCATAAAAGGATTATATATGATTTATTTACTTCTAATTTAAGGTTCCCTATATGACAATTCTCTTATGATTAATTACATTGTGAGAGTTAAGCCCAAAAAAATATTTTCAATTAAAGTTGTGATTGATATTATTATTATTATTATTATTATTATTATTATTATTATTATTATTATTATTATTATTATTATTATTATTATTGTTATTTTATTTTTATTATTATTGTTATTATTATTATTATTATTCTTGTTGTTGTTATTGTTGTGAGACATTTAGAAAAAAAATAATATAGAGTATAAAAGATAAATGTTTAATGAAGTAGGATTATATGTATGGAGATGTCATTTGAAAAGAAGGATGATATCATTCGTCTTAATCATTTGGCATTCCTTTAGTCTTCAAAATTCCGTTAAGATATTAATAAAAAATACTCCATTAAAACCTATAACCATCTAAATGTTATGACTATAATATTAATAATATTTAGCCTTAAACAAGTAAGGGACTTGTAAATTCATAAAGAGGTTATCCCTTGTACAACTGTGAGCCTTGATTCTACTATTTTGGAACATTCTTTCCTTTTAATTTCATTTATTGATTTAAATTCTATGACCAAATTAATTATGTAAACTTTATTCAAGTCTCACACAAAAAAAACTTTCAACAAATTCATGAATTTCAACTCAACTCTTTCTGTTATTTTCTTTATTCAAAAATTCTAAGCATTACTCTAGCAGAATGATAATGAATTACAATATAAAATACTTTCAATTTTTTTTTAACTTTCATTGAAAGTAATAAATAGGTGTCAAAATTAAGAGTTTGTGACTTATGAATATTGTATGCTTATTATATGATTTATATATTTTATAGCAATTTTGTATTAAAAACCCTAAAATCTATGACATCCAAAATCATATTTAGTAATAAAGAAAAAATTGCATCTTAGTGTTTATTATACATATGATATAATAGTAAAATCAATTAATAATATAATACAAAAGTAATCTAAACAAAATCAATTTAATTATGATTCTAGACAATTTCAAATAATTACCATGAGATTAAGAATTATATTCATATACATATGATAAAAGGTGTAATCCTAAAGTGTTTAGAAACTCCTAGGGAAAATATATTGAATAAAAGTTGTATAGTTTAAAAAAAATTATGTAAGCTAAAGCAATCTCCAAGGGCAAAGTTTAGAAACTTCGTCAAGATAATACTTAACTGTTGACCTCTATATATATTTCATAACTCGAATTGAGCAAACATGACGAAATCAATGAATATCAAGAGTGACGTCACATAAATTAGGGTCGAAATGGTTCGATCACAATAGAAATTGAGCGAAATGTCCTCAAATCACAAAACAAATTGTATTGATGTGTTCATAATGATGAAACTAACTAAAAAGGCTTCTCATACCTTCTGATGATCGCCCGATGGAAAGGACAAGTCGTAGGTGCATCTTTGCACATATTGAAGTCAGAAAGCCTCAACGTCATTCAAACATGCTCTATTCACAAAACATACTGCGCAAATATTGTCAAACATCAAAATATGTCAAATGAGACCTTCCACTATAAATTTGGTTGAGCATGATGCAAATAATAAGCAACAAATGTAACACAAATTAAAGCTAAAACAACTCAATCGATGTCAAAATCGCTCAAATGATCTTCGATCATAAAACTGACAAGACCATAGTATCTGAAAAATCGAATTTACCTAGAAAGGACAACCCCACTACTCAACATCATAGCGTAAGAAAATTTGTAAAATTCATCCATATACGAGGCAATTGCACTTAAATCAACACATATAATTGATGATTTATAAGGGATATTATAAATGAGAGAGAAAGAGAAATTAAATTAACTAACTTACAATCAAATAAAATTTAATTTGAATCAAATTATACAATTATCTATATAATATATATATATATATATATATATATATATATATATATATATATATATATATATATATATATATATATATATATATATATATTAAATTTATTCTCTCTAATCGAAATCACTTTCAACTTCGATGGCCACCTGATTCCCTCTACATGCCATCCATCCTAGCATTACTAGACTCATCTCCCATTCTATTCCATCTTTAATCACAAATGAAGCCCAATTCACAGCTCCTCTCTCACACCTCCAAACATGTAACTCCCGCCTCCTCTCCCCAATCCCATCGGCCCATTTTGCTCCCTTCCTTTCTTGCACAAAACTGAGCCCATCTCCCTACAAATCACACACCCTCTCCTCTTCGCACATAGCAGGTGAGTCTTATCTCCCAATCTCTCGTCCGTCTCTTGCATAAGCTCCAATCCTAGGCCGCCTCTCCTCTCAAACTGTTCCTCACATAAGAGCAATGGTTGTTGTTCTCTTCATCCTTATCTTCCGCTCTCTCCACTCCTCTTCACGCCACAAAAATCAAGCTCCATCACCCTGTATCCGCACCACACCGGTCCATTCACCCCCTCTTAAGCTTGATCCCAACCAAACTGCTCCCACTCCTTCTCTTTTATTTGGACAATCTGCCACTTTCTCCCTCGCTGACGATTGGTTCCTCCTTGTCTCCTCACTCCTCTGTCCTCCTCCTTTGCAGAGTCTCATCTCCCCTCTGTCGTCTCTTGCATAAGCCCCAATCCTAGGCCGCCTCTCCTCTCACTGTTCCTCACATAGAGTGGTTGTTGTTCTCCTCATCCTTATCTTCCACTCTCTCCACTCTCTTCACGCCACAAAATCAATCCATCACTGTATCTGCACACTGGTCCATTCACTCTTGATCCCAACCAAACTGCACTCCCTCTCCCTTCTCTTATTTTTGGCCCAGACAATCTGCCTGCCACTTTCTCCCTGCTGCAAACGCCGACGATTGGCCTCACAACCCCTCCTTGTCTTCCTCCTCACTACACCTCCGGCCGACTCCGCCCTAGCACTACTACTTACACTCAACCACTACTCTGCCAACGTCAACAACTCAACTCTCCACCATTTTCTACAAGTAGAGCCAAACTCACCAACTTACAACTCCGATCTCCTTGGTCCATCTCCCTCTCTATTCACCTTGGCCTAAATCCTAGCTCAAGAGATCATTTGGCCTTATTTCAACAAAAGAAGCATGAACCTCTAATTTTTTATAACTCTTTTTTTCTTGGTCCTACTAAGTCAATACTAAGCAAGCATAAACTAATCGAAGACTTGTGTGATAAATTCCTCAAATTGACTTCGCCATTTCCATAAAGCATATAATTAATAACTCAAAGTTGGACAATATCCTTTTCCTGCAAAAGATCCTGAGATCAAAGTGTTGCTAAATTTATCCTATGAGTTATTTTATATGTGACTATGAGTTGAACCAAAACAAAAGACTTTTTTTAGTAGGTGTAATGCATTGGACATAGATCCAATTATTCATTTTTTTTGCTCCTCAACAACTTTATCTCTAACTCCCCTCTAAAAAAAAATAATAAACTATCATTTTTTCACTAAAATCTCACCAAAATTTTCTTAATTCATCAATCTCATTGTCGCCTTGTCTCACATGAAGGTATAACATTTTCCAACCCTAAAACTCCTAAAAACCAGTAGGTGTTGCGTTTCACTTGCGAGCGGAACTCATGCACGTTTTTCTTAGTATGACGAGAGAAAACTTGTAAGTGACACTCGCGACAGTGAGCCTTTTAACACTGCAATGGGGAAAATTATATATTGTAAGTTTTCATATGATACTCTTACACGCATGGTGAGTCTTGACTATTATAGTTGTGGTGTCTTATAACATCGATCATGCACACGCACAATGAGTAAGCCCAACTCTCAATGTATCCCCTTACATCAAGATGATGCCAGGAGGTTGCTAAAAATTTCGAATGATAGAAGATTCAAATAGGACAAAAAAAGTGACTAATAAACTTGAGATTGAAAATCAAATCAAATCAAAATAAAATTTAAATATGAAAACCTAAAATGAAAAGAACTAAGTAAAAAAAAAATTGAACTTAAAGCAAAAATCTCCTTGCAGTTAAAACTTTTAGAATACTTAGAGGAACTAAAAAAATCTAAATGACATGAATTGAACCAACCTCCTCTATTTATAGTTGAAGAAAAATATTTTGTGAGACCTATTAAATAATATCTCAATCATATAAAAACAAATATCACCACTTTTGAGAGATAAGCAAATAAAAAAAATGAAATTTGATTGATAAATCAATTATTGAATCCATAACTCACCCATGTGCACAAGCAAAAGGATGCCATTTTGAATATTCAAAATCCTTGTATGTTATTTGATAATTAAATATCTACATAGCCTCCAAATTCTTGAATAATTATAAGGATTGCAAGAAACTAGAGATTGTTTTCGATTAAATTGCAATGCTTCGAGATTCAAGTAAATGCTTTAAAGCTCAACCAAATAATCAACTGAAAGTTGAAAATGGTGAAGATTTTCTGCTTAAAAATGGTCGATGAAATTTCAATGAGAAGATATTAATGTTACTTATTAAAGTAGAGTGATGAGCTATTATCAATCTTTTTGCTCAGTGTAATATTAACAATCTCATAAAGAACTAATAAGTTAATTTGAATACAAACTTCTAAGTGAAAGTGAATGCAAATTGGAATTAAAAAGAATGAAATGATGAAGTTAAGCTGGCTTAAATTGCTTAATATTAAAGCACACAAGTATATTGTGTAGTTGCAATGAAATTCATGATATCACGTAATAAAAGTGCACCAAAATTTATGCAATCAATTTGAATCATCTACATGTGCTCCGCCTGCATAATAAATGTTCAATCATATGATCTTAGAATACTACGCAAGCTATAATTAAAATTAAGTTTTTTCGTCTCAAGAATCATGTAAGTATTTTAATAATTATACATTATTTTCATAAAAAAATGTAATCGCTTACTTTCAAAACTAAATATAAATTTATTGATCATGCACATTCTCGAGCAGGCTGCTCTATGTACATGACGAAGTTGTAAGTCTCACTCAATTAGTTCAATTATCCACTTAGTGGGGACAGGAGTTGATAATATTGCTTGAAAATCTTGTGTTCATTCTCTAAAAGAAAATTTTTTTACTTCACATTTACATATGACCATTAAAGGCTTATATCAAAAATTTCATATTCAAAATTAATATTTTGTTCCAAAGGTTGAGAATAGATTACAAGCTCTAACCACGAACATGATCTTTTATACTTATAATAGAGTTGACAAAGTCCACAATACAATGATCTTCTAAAAAATTTAAACTACATATAAGCTATAAATCTGATCCTCTATCTTTAAATAAGTAGCCTTGATAAAATCTACACCTCGATGATCATGTTGATTAAAGACTTTAACCGTATAGATTTAATACCGCCAAGAATCTCTAAAACTCTAACATCAAGTTAATTTAAATTTAAATGTCAATCAACTATGGGGTAATCACATATTTTAATCAAAATTTATTAATTAAATGAAATTTACCCTCCAAAACTTAAAGCAAAACCCATCTACCTTTTGTAACCATTTATTGGGGTGATAGTTTAAAAAAATACTAGCTCACATGAGAGCTAATATCAAGTCAAATATATCTCTATGTTCAATCTTAATACATCACACACCAGTAAGGGCGTGGTCAGTGTCATCTATCCACATGATTTTTCCCTTGAGTGACACCATAAAAAAAATAACGGTTATGACTAGAGCTCTCTAACAGGATGGTTTAGCCCCTCAATGATCTCTCTAAATTACGATCATGATTATAGCCTGCAAATTCCTCAATAGCTTGAGTAATGAATTATATTATCTTCATAAGGCAAAAAACTCTCTATTAAGTAAGATGAACTTAAAGTTGTTTCCTTAAATAAACATCAACCAATATTTATAATTTGATGTTAAGAAAATTATTAATAAATTTAAGATAAACACCGGCATGCATCAACCTCAATTTTTAAATTTCTTTTTTACTATAAGCCCATTCTAATCATACAAAGCAAAACCTTTCAATATAATTAATAAAGAAATTTAAAAAAAAAATCAAGAAATATGTATCTCTTTCTTTAATATAGAAATTTAAAAAAAATTGTAATATAATTAATAGAGAAAACTAATTAATCTAACTTCTCTTTATTTTATACATAGTTTCTATTTTTCTTTAACTTTCAAGAATACAGGAAAAAAAACTCTACTGCAAAGCAAAACAAGAACACACAAAAATTAAACAATATTATAACCTGTTTCGGATTAGTAAGACTGTGGAAGCACTATTCAGGAAGCGTTGAATGGCAGAATGAGGAAGGGATGGAGAGGAAAATGCAGAAAGTGGAGAACACATGCAGCAACAGAAAGGGAAATGCTAGAATGGAAATACACGAGCAGTGGTAAAGCGGATGGGGTGCATTGACAGATTGAAAACAGAGTTGAATATTGTAATAGTGTGGTACGAGAAGATCGACTATGGGTGAAGGGAAGAGCACGGGAAAGCTCAGCAAGCTTCACGCACTGTTGCAAACGGAAAGTTACAGAACATTTTTTTTTGGCGAAAGGACAGTGATATTGTGTTGTATTAAAAAAATTTAGGTGTTATATTTGTGAAATAGTATGTTTAGGTGTTAAATATGTAAATGGTGAAGTTTGATGTGGTATGTATGTAAATCCCCCTTTAAAATAATATATTTTATTCATTTTGTTGTATTATTAAATGTCAATATTTTTATATTAATTTTTTTACTTATTATTAAATATTATGCCTAGGCACCATGAGGCGGCCACCTCATATCTCCATGTATGAGGCGGCATCTCAGCACTATTGAGGTGCATCTCAATGAAATTTAGGTGTGGATCATGCCTCACTAATTAGGTTTAATTCTCTAATTAAATCGTGGAACCCCGACCCCACCCCTTCAAAATTGAAGTCCACTCACTCAAAAGCCAAATCGAGAGCCTCGACCTGCTCTATTGTGCCCCAATCTCACGCACTTCATTTGCTGTTGTCACTGAATCTCTCACCATCGCCATCATTTCTACCATTGCTATCCTGTCTCTAGCGTCATCGCTAGCTGACACATTTATAAAAGCACACATTTCTTTGTATTTTCTTTACTCCATTAGGATTTAGTAAGGTAATCTTCTTCTTTTATGTAATTTTTTTTTGTTTGCTTTGTTAGGGTTTTTTTTCCATGTTAGTTGATTTATTTAAATTAAAAATATTTCTAGAATTTCACAATATAGTTAGAGGAAAGCAGAAGAGTACAACAAGCAAACGAAGGATCCAACATGGAAGCATACTGTGCAAGTTGATACTGAAGGCAGGGAGAAGACTTATGCGTATTTGAAATGTAATTATTATGATAATATTGTGAAAATAATGCGACTAAAATGAAAGAACAACTATCTGGCTCTCACAAAAATGTGCACCTTGTGCAAAAATTTCAAAGGAGATGACGAAGAAATTTGTGCTTATATAAAGAAGACAGCAATGACAAAACACCTATCACAATAACAATTTGATAATAGGGTGGACCATGGGCGGATCCAAGTGTTGCCGAGGGTCAAATGCCCACCCTAAAATATTAAATTTATGTAATAGGAGGAAGAATTTTATAATTTGCATATTTACCAGCCTAAAAATATTAATTTTATTCAATTAGGTGGAGAAGTTTATAATTTTGCCCATCCTCAAAATTATTCCGACTTAAGAATAATTTTGAGATGAACACATCTTTCCTCTTAAATCTATAAACTATAATAATTTTAAATCATAAAAGTTTTTAAAATTTTTTGTATTGTTAGTTATATTCTTCTTATAAATTTTATTTATATTTATATATTAATATTACATTTTTTTTAAAAAAATATTTAACATGCAAATATTAATTAATATTAATGTTAATTAAATTCATAAATTGCTTAAATTAATCTACGTCATATAAATTAAAAAAAAATTATTTTATACTTAGTATTTCAAAAATGGATAAAGAGAATTTTGATATTTTATTAACTTTGTAGTCATCAAATAATTTAATTTATAAATCTTGGGTAAAATTAATTTATATATTTAATCTTAAGAAGGTGATTAAACTAAAAATTATAGGCTATAATTTTACATTTTTTATCTTTATAATTTTCTCTTATAAATTTGATGATTTTATCTTACTAATTATTTATATTTTTATAAAATTAAAAATATTATATAATTTTATTTATTTAATTATACTTATTATAATTATTATTTAATTATTATATTATTTAATTATTTAAAATATTGCCCACCCTGAAAAAATGAGTTGGTTCCACCCCTGGGGTGGATGTAGACTCATTTTTTGATAGTGAACATAGTGCTAAGGGTTCTTCATCGTCGTTACCACTATAATCTAATAGAGGTGCATGAGGACCTATAGATCAATATATAATAAATGTGGTAGACTCTAAGAATGATGGAGTGAGAATAAATTATCATATTTCTCCTAAGCATGTAAGGGAGGCAACGAGAAGTGTATGTATGACCATTGGAAGATTTTTCTTTAAAATGACATTCCATTCAATGTGGCAACATCTCTAGGTTACATTAATATCGTCTATTCTATAAGTTCTTATAGTCGAGAGCTTAGATCTCCTACGGTGTATGAAATGAGAACATAGATAATGAAAAAAGAGTTGGTTGACATTAAAAAAACTATTGAGGATATTAGGAGAGCATGGGCTTAGACAAGAATTACCATCCTGATAGATGGTCAGATATGAAGAACAGTAGCATGATTAATATCTTAAAGAATAACCCATATGCAAATTCTTTTTGAAATCCATGGATGCATCAGCCAAGGTAAAAGATGCAAACTATCTTTTTGGCAGTTTGAATGACATAATTGAAGAGATTGAAGATCACTTAATTGTGCAATTTATCACTGATAATACTAGTGCTTATAGAGCTGCAGGTAATAAATTGATGGAGAAGAGGAAGCATATGTACTATAACATGTGCAAAGATTGTATAGATCATATATTTGAGAGACTTGGCAGCTTGCCTTAGCATAAGAATGCTTTGATCAAGACAAAGAAGATTTGTAAATTTATCTACAACCACAGTTGGGTGGTGCAAGTGCTTATATTGATGAGAAAGTTTACAAAAATTGAGCTCATATGACCTGGAATTACTTGGTTTGTCACTACTTGCTTGACTTTGTAGAGTCTTTTGAATGTAAAGCAACCTTTAAAGGCTATATTCACATGCACTCAGTAATTGAGTTGTGCTTAGGCAATAAGCGTGAAGAGAAATAAAAAAATTTATATTGAATTAAAGATTTTGGATAAGTGTGAGTTATGTTATTTTGACAACTAAGTCCTTAGCTCAAGTCTTAAAGATGATAGATGCAAAAAAGAAGTCAACCATGGGATTAATTTGCAATATATGATTAAGGATAAAAATATGATTAACAAAATTTGAAAGGAGAGAAACTAACCTATAAGAAAATTTAGGAGATCATTGATGAAAAACTTCAACTTCAACTTCATCGTCATTTACATGTCACTAGATATTATCTGAATCCTCAATTTTATCATACTGGGAATAAGTCGACCAATTTTGAAATCAAATTGGGTTTAAATCACTACATGGATAGGTTAATTGAAGATGCAATTGTGAGGGCAAAGGAAAATCTACGACTTGTTGCATTTAGGGATAAGAAAGATTTCTTTGGATTATAACAAGCTAAAGATATTATCACAAAATAGTCCCCAAGAAATTTTTATAATTTCTCTAGTTAGAGTTCTGAACTTGATAAACTTTTATTGTTATTGCTTAATACATATTTTAACTTTAATTTTTCTAATTTTTCAATAATCTGAATCCTCAATTTTATCATGTTGGGAATAAGTCGACCAATTTTGAAATCAAATTGGGTTTAAATCACTACATCGATAGGTTAATTGAAGATGCAATTGCGAGGGCAAAGGAAAATCTACAACTTGTTGCATTTAGGGTTAAGAAAGATTTCTTTGGATTATAACAAGCTAAAGATATTATCACAAAATAGTCCCCAAGAAATTTTTATAATTTCTCTAGTTAGAGTTCTGAACTTGATAAAATTTTATTGTTATTGCCTAATACATATTTTAACTTTAATTTTTCAATAATCGTTGAATCGTAGATTTAGTTTGGTGATGCCAGTCAAAACCTACAATGATTTGCTATCAAAATGCTTGGGCTTGTTTGTCATCTACCTGTGAAAAAAATTAGAATACATAAAATCAAGGGAATAGTAAAGAAGAAATAAATTGATAACATTGAAGTTGAACTCTTTATTATGTATTGTGTATAACAAGAGATTAAAGGATGACTAAGTTAAGAAAGGCATCCAAAGATTGGTAAAAACCCATTAGAAAGCAATGAAGTGTCACCAAATGATGAATGACTAGCTGATGATGCCCATGAAGTTACTACAAATAATTTGCTAGAAAAAGATTTCAATATTGACTACTTTGATGTGAACAAAAGAAAGCAGGTACTAGCGGGCCAAATACATCACAACCAAAAATTAACAAAAAAAGGTATTTAAAAGTTGTAGTTGTAGCCTTTAACAATCTTTGTTTTAAAGCACAATTAATATTTTTATTGATTTTTCTTCATTAGGGAAGAGGAAGATGGTTTCGGTTGAAGATGAGGAGGAAGATTGGGAGAATAATAATACTACTAAGGATGAGGTAGGTGAGAAGGCTATTCATTATAATGATGATTAAAAAATATTTAATGAGTGATGAGAGTGATGCAAAGTGTTAAGATATTATGTTATTTGTCTTAAGAATGATTTAAGGAAAACATTATTACATTATTATGTTATTTTAAGTTCTTATGTGGTGAACTTAATTTTTTTTGAAATTATTTGCTTCATGATTTAAAATTACTTCGTTAGAATATTAGTATTTGATTTTTATCTAGTTTCATTTGCACAATTTCTTATTGTGACGCGATGCTTACGCCTAAGTTCACAAATAGAAAATGCCTCCACACCTAAAAGCGTAATTTTAAACATTGTCATTTTAAATGCCATTTGTTTTTGAAATTTTTAATCATGATAGAATAAGTGAAGAGACTTATGAAACACATAATTACAAAATCATTATACTTCAAAAACACTAACTCAAAATGAAATTAAAATTATGCAAAATACACTAATAATGTTTTTTTTTTCTTCAACCGAGTGGATATTTTCTTAATGCAAGTTTAATTTCAACTGTTAGAATAAGGTCAATTATAAGATGATCTAGTTTGCACCTATCTTGATTAAATATGAATTTTCAATACTTATTTTTATGCATGTGTGATATGCGATTGATTAAATCTTAATATTATTTAGGGTTTAAAGTTAAGATACATATACCACTATTCTCATAATTCTTAGTAAAATTTTAAACTTTTAAACTAAACTCTTTGATGTAGGTTGCTATATTTATTAGAAGAAATATGTACCCTTCCTTATTAGAAATATTATCCCTGATGGATGCAAAAAATTTCTTGGATGGTGATAGTCATGCCTTTTACATTTCATTGTTATTATTATTTAATATTCATAATAAAGTATCATATGCTCAAATAGCCTTATCTTGGTAAATTATTGAATTAATTTTTCAATTCTAAAATAATTCTCATGGCAATTATATATATATATATATATATATATATATATATATATATATATAGATATATATATATATATATATATTAACAAACTATGCCAATGACACATATTAACAAAATGTTCCATCCGAAGTACATTCCTTCAACAATGACAAAATTGTCCAAAGATTATTTCAAAAAATTATGAATAAATATGATTTAAAGAACAACTTTGAGAAAGAACATTAGAATTATAAATGAGATTAATAAAATATATTTACACAATTACATTTGAATAAATGAATTTTACAAAATCAAAGAAAAATAGTCAACAATATTTAACAAATATTTATATGGTATAATTTTTTTTATAAATACAATAATAATATATGTGTAATTTTTCAATATTTAACCAATATTTATTTGGTACACTCAAGTAACTACCTTTATCATTGATTATATATATATTTTTTTCATTTTTTGATTCAGAGGATATATTCTATACACAATTACACAATAATTTATGTACATAATTATTGTGTACTCATCTATGTATCAACAATCTGGACTGTTCAAAGCAGCATGTAATAATTTCTATACACAATGGTGTACAATTATGTATATCCCTCTAAAAAATGATAAATTATTCTGTACAATTATTTACAATTATGCAAAGCAATTCAAATCACATAAATTTTTATTTTTACATATTATTTTATCACTCCCTCATTCATTGTTATTTTCAAAATGTAACTTCTATTAATATCAACAACATAATGTTTTAATATAGTATTTTTTTGTAATTTTTCATTGTAAAATTAAATGCAAGACTTGTACTAAACAATTAAATAGCTTAGAAAATGTCGAAGAATCTTATCTTTCTTCAATATTATTTTCAAAAATTAATATTTTTTTTATTTTTTTATGTGATCTTAACAATTCAGACATTATATAAGTAAATATTAAATTTTAGTTGTTAAATATTTATCTTCATAACAATTATTCGGTATGTATATATAGATAAATCCTAAAAAAAGTGTATATTTTGTATTTTTGCAACGTTTTCTAGATCTAGTTATCGTTGTCCCTACTAATGAGAGGCAGTTACCTTGATAAGCCACGATGCTCAATCCAGCACTTCCAGCACTTCAATGGCATCTCTCTCTCTCTCTCTCTCTCTCTCTCTCTCTCTATTACTTAGTAGACTTTGTATAATAAGAAGTGAGTTTCTTGTATTAAAAGTATATAAAAAATCTCACATGACACATAAATAATTGTGATTTAGAAGAAAGATACATAATGAAAAAAGTCATTAGGCTTATCACGATTGAAGTAATTTAGCTATAAAATCTAAATATTGCATTGATTAGCTCTTGTGCTAAAGTGGTGGGTGTCAAGTTAGTCATGATGGAGGACATTAGTGTCTATTGAAATGTCAACATGGGGAAATGAAAGCAATGAATGATGAGTGATAAAAAGTATTAATTGTTGTCAAAAATAATCAACAATGGATTGTGGGAAAGATAGGAATTAGAAGGTGGTCGGTGTAGTCATCTTCTTTGCTAACTAGCTAGCTAAAAATGAGGTGATTAGGAAAGACTTAAAAGAAGTTACGATAAATTAAATTCTAAAGGTGATCAAACAAGGTTTTATACAACAACTAGAGCTATGACATTCCCAACAAAATCTCTCTCTATTGAAGGTGTAGAAATTGAGCGTAATGATAGATTTATGAAAGGGCATATAAATCATTTCTATTAAGAATCATCACATCATGAGATGATTTGATTGATTATTTTCTATTGATCTTAAAATTGATTTATCTTTGACTCATTAGATTTATCTTATCTAAACATTTATTTTGATTATAAATGCATAAATTTTGGAGTTCATATGATCTCACAAATAATCTTAATAACTCTAATCAAGGCCTATCAAAGCTCTAATATAACCATCTTTGATTTCACTGGATTCATCTCATTAAATTGTATTTCATGTGTTATAATTTTATTGAAAATAAATTTTAGATGTGATATGTCACTGAAAACTCTACTAGTTGAAGTACGAATCTTGATATCAATCGATTCTCATTACCAGAGATCATAAAATATAATTGAAAATTTTGGGATATCAGTCAGATTTCTAAATAGCTCCTAAATACGAAGTGTTTATAATCAGATGGAGTGTCTTGATGAGCCAGATCTAATAAGCCTAAGATCTCTTAATTTTGATCTCATTTGAGCATTCAAAATACTTAAAATATATTAGATGATCAAAGGAATCATTTTGAGCCGTTCGATGGAGTTGTTTGGATTTTGCCTGTATTTATAAAAATGACATTCTAATAATCTATAAATAGCCTCTCATTCTTCACATGAGGGGGCTCGAAGCAAAAGAGAGGAGAGAGCTCTGAGGCTCGAAGAATCTCAAAGCATAATCGACCTTGGCCGACCATGATCGCTGCGACCGTCGATTCATCGGTCACCGATCATTCTTCTTGAGTCGCCACCGATCATGTCATCGCCCACCGCGGTCGCCATGGCGATCCAGGATCATCGGATCAGCGCGATCTGCCGGTCGCCCATTATTGCCATCCATCGATCACCACCATTAGTTGCCACCTCCCGGACGGTCGCCCGGATCCGCCCGGCCGTGCCATTCACCATCATCAAGCTTCAACCGATCATCTTTCAATAGTTTTGTGGGATCATCGGTACCACCCATGAGCCTTCGTCTAGTGAAGCTTATCACAAAACTTATTTTTGTAAGCTATGCTTCTCCAACTTTGGGGAAAGGATAATAATTGTAATAGAAGTTGATATAGTGAAATTATTTTTAAGTCGGCTAGGCCCCGTAGTTTTTCCTTTTTTGGGTTTTCCACGTAAAAATTCCGAGATCTCTCAAACTCTTTTGCTATGTGTGCAGAACTTTTATGCAATGCTAAGACATCAAATTCTCATACTCTACCAACCTGAATCTTCCTGCATGCAGCAGTTTGGCACCGTCTGTGGGAAAGAGAATCCCACGTCTCAATCTCTGTGAACACCTGCACTATGAACAACAAGCATAATAATCGAAATAATGTAGCATCCCGCTCCAACTTCCATCATTCCCAAAGCCAACCCTTAAACTAAGGACGTCAAGATTTTGCCTCATTTCCCTTCGATAGACGTTACCCTATCGGCGAAGGTGTATCAGGAACCTCTCTAAATGATCGTGCTAGTCGAATAGAAGAGTCTCAAAATGAGATAATTCAATTTTTACGAGAAACACGACTACTACAACAAACGCATCTCCACCAAAATCAATCATTAGCTGGGCGAGATCAAAATGCTTGCACAAGGTCTTCTTGCTATCAGGCTGAAGTTCCTCTGCTGCTAGATCATAATATTAACCTCCTTGGCACTGTTAGTTATACCCATCCATCACTTGTGGCTCAACTGATCTCTAACCCACTAATAATTGCCGATGGCTTGGCACATTCTTGTCTTGCTGATTTCACTCGTCATGTTATACGTGTGGAATTATAATATTTAATGCGAGAATAATTTCATCTCAAAGGTATAAATCATCTTCTCTCTCATCGTGGTTATCTGGAGTCTTCACCCTTAGCTGAAGTAATTTATCAACATCATATTACAGTAGTTTTCAAGCTTTCAAGCATCAACTCCTATGATGGGGCATCCGACCCATATGAACACATCGATCATTACAGAACCATCATGCACATCTAATGAGCTCTTGACATATTGCTTTATCAGGTCTTCCCAGTCACCCTCAAGGGTCAAGCTCACACTTAGTTCTACTCTCTTTTAAGGGGATCTATTTATACTTTTGATGAACTCGCTAAGGATTTTGTAGAACAGTTCATTACGAACCGAAGGATCATTAAAGATTCCTCTCATCTCTCAGGAATTCGTCAAAATGAAGATGAATCACTTAAGGAGTACTTCTAGAGATTCTCCTTAAAAGCTCGTCAGATCAGGGGTGGACCATGAATTACTAAGAGGAGTTTTTCTTGGTGGACTCCATCTCGGGCCTTTCTACTCATCACTAATGCATAATATGGTTCGCTCATTTGTCGACTTGGTTCATCATATAGAAGCATAAATTTTTTAACAACTATCAATGCACATCGAAAATAATTTGAGCAATATATGAGAAACAATCATAGATTGGGGGGGGGGGGGGAACCCACTTGATTACTAGTCCTAAGATAAACTAGTCACGATTGGGGAGCAATTTCGATTGCAACATTCAAGTGATGATATTTTGACATAATTATAATTATAAAGCTCATTTCTTCTATCTTCTAATTTTATATATTAGATTTATGATGAGTAAGGCAATATGAAGATGTTTTCTACAAATATATAAGATGTCATAAGAAACTCTTGGGCAAGATTAAAATTCTTCATACAGTCTTCAACTAGACTTCTACTCATTGGCCTTGACTATAATTCTGATCCCGAAAGTGTTGTAACGGTCTAAATACAAATCAAATTTTCATCTTTAATTCAGATACATACGACAATCACCTCATTCCAATCAAAGTATAATCAATCCCAATGTGATTCATTGACCCATTCCATACAGTTAATATATTTTCAAGTAGCGCTGACAAACAACCTCGAATGAGTCAAAAATCCTTGATGAATATCTTCGACATATTATATACAAGTTAACGTCATCAAGTAACATCATGCAAACAACCTCAGATGGGTCAAAAATTCTTAGCGAATTCGATTTGGCACCTTCCATACAGGTTGATGTCATCAAGTAATACTTTGACAAACAACTTCGGATGAGTCAAAAATATTTTATAAATTCAATTCGATCTATTCCATACAGGTTAATGTTATCAAGTGAAACTTTGACAAATAACCTCATATGGATCAAAAATCCTTCGTGGATTCAATCCATACACTGAAAACTTTACTAGTTGAAGCACGAATCTTGATATCGAGCAATCGATTCTAATTGAGGCGCTCATATTAAGCACATAAAATATAATTGAAAACTTTAGGATATTAGTCGGATCTCTAATAGCTACTAAATACATAGTGTTTATAGTCAAATCGAGCGTCTTGATGAGCCGGATCTAATAAGCCTGAGATCTCTTGATTCTGACTTCATTTGATCATTCAAATACTTAAAATATATGAGATGATCGAAGGAATCATTTTGAGCCGTCCGATGGAGTGGTTTGGATTTTACGTATTTATGGAAATGTTTTATAATCTATAAATGGCATCATTCTTTCACGGGGCGAAGCAAAAGAGGAGAGCTCGAGACTGAAGAATCTCAAAGCATATTGGGCCATCGGTGGCCGTCATTTGGATCGCCGTCAATCACCGGCCACCACCGGTCGCCGCCGACAATCACCATCGCCGATGTACCACCGCCGTCATCGCCTCGGGCGGTCGGCGGATCCCCGATCCGCCGTGTCGCCGATCAACGTGGCGGTCCGATCAAGCCGGCCATCGATAAATCGCGGCGCCGTCAATCTTGGCCACCGCGGCCACTGCCCGGCCAGCATAGTCGAGCCGTTCACCATCGTCAGTTGCTACCAACCACCACCCGATCATCTTTTAATAGTTTTTTTGTCAGATCATCAGACTACCACATCAAGCAGGCTTTCGTGTGATCCAAATGAAGCTTGTCCAAAACTTATTCTTGTAAGTTATCATTCTCCAACTTTTGTGCAACTTTTATAACAAGATGATTCAGTCGAGGCCAGCATATCAAACACTTAAAATATAGTTGAAAACTTTAGGATATTAGTCGATATCTAAATAACTCATAAATCTGAGTGTTTATAATTAAATCGGCGTCTTGTGGGGATCTAACAAGCCTAAGATCTCTTAATTAACTTCATTTTAATTCAAATAAAATATATTAGATGATCGAAGAAATCATTTTGAGCTGTCCGATAGAGTGATTTAGATTTTGTCTGTATTTATAGAAATGTCATTTTTATAATCTATAAATTGCCCATCATTCTTCACATGTGGGGGCCGAAGCAAAAGAGAGGAGAGAGCTCTGAGACTCGAAGAATATTAAAGCATAATTTATTACCATTCGGAGTCGGCGGATCGCCGTCGCCGCCGCCGCAAGGTCATCCATGCGACCACCACCATCAGCCACCACGACGCCGTCTGTTCCATCGTCATTCTTCACCGTAGCCATAATCTTTTAATAGTTTTTTATGGGATCATCAACTACCATCTGAAGCTTTGTCACGATCCAGTGAAACTTACTTATTCTTGTAGTATCTTCTCCAACTTTGGAGATAATAATAATTATAATGAAGCAAATATAGTGAAATTATTCTAGAGTGATTTTTTTTTTTGGGTTTTAGTAAAATCTTGAGGTCTCAAACTCTTTTTTTTGCTATTATCTTGGCTTTTGTAAATTCTCATTCTCTCTTTGCGACCCGAATCTTCCTGCAAGCAATAAGATGATCTTGAAATTAATCGCTAAAGTTTATAATTCAAATAATTAAAACTTTTTTTAAATCCATACATCAAATTAAAATATAAAGATAAAGCTAACATATCACTGCCCAATCTCCTAAACTAAAGTCTGAATCCGCCTCCTCAAAGTCATAAGGTGGACAGCAATACTATTGTCTCAGGAAAAAAAATGATAAATATAGCTTATAAAGACAAGAGGCAAAGATGAAATGAACATTTTGCTCAATTTTAAACAAATGTAAACGCAAAATTTAGACTCAAGGTCTTGCGTCTGAGGTCCCACAGAACTTGAGTGAATCTTATCTTCAGTTATATTCCATTCACATATATAAAAGGCGATAGAGAGCTTCCGAGTTCAAGGCAGAAGAAAGAAGACAACCATGAAGAACCTTCACACTCATCTTCTCCATGCCTTATTTCCATTTCTTCTTCTCTCTCTTTTCTTCCATTCGGGATTGGGACAGATCCTTCTTCCAGGTAAGAAATCTCGTATTCTTCACTCGAAGCTCTGTCAGTTCGAGCTTCTGCTTTATATCGTCGTCTCCAATCTCACCTTGTGGCTACTTCGCAGGGCTTCAACTGGGAATCATGGAAGCAGCAAGGAGGATGGTATAACTTACTGAAAACGCAAGTAGCAGACATCGCTGCAACTGGGGCTACACGTGTGGCTTCCTCCTCCTTCGCATTCTGTTTCTGAGCAAGGTTTTGATCTTTTGTTCTTAATTTTTTTTTTTGGAAGTTTTAGAAGTAAGTAATCTGTTTGGTTTGGTATTTAATTGAATTAAAATTGTTAATTTTGAATAAGCTGGCAATTCTTAATCCTTATGATCATGACTTCAAAGACAGTTTTTTTGTTTTTGTTTTACTTTTTAATATAATTGTTGCCATCCTGTCTGACAAATACTTATATTTATGTTTAAGAAAATTCTTTGATGAGATGTTATTATAACTATGTCTGTTATAGTGTGATAGTTACAATAAATAACTTCATTTGAATTTTTTTTATATAAAATTATATTACTCACTAATTTTTTTGAAAAATTATTTTCAGGATTAAAGCCGCAGTTTTGAAAATTGAAGCTCAAGCAAAATGATTATTTGGGAATATTAGGCATTAGTTTGGGCCAAACCTGATTGTAAAATACTATTTTTAAAAAATTTCTGTGTTTAGATATTATATTTTTTTAAGTGCATAAACAGTCCCAAAGTAGGTCCATGCTTGTGCAAAAAATTGTACACAATTTTTGTTGATAATTTAATAAATGAATTGTAAACAATAGAACATGTGTGATCCATAAGAAACTTTTATCTAATTTCTAGAAAAAAAAAGAATATAAAGTCATAAGGCTAATCAAACCACAATAAACTTCTCATTGCTTATTTTAATCAATTTTGCATGTACAACTTTTATATATTTAGGTTTACTTTTGAGACATAGGTTTTACTTGGGGGCAATTTTCTGTCTGCAGTATGATTTTCACCCACACTGCAAAAGACATTTGGAAAACTTGAAACAGTTGTGGTGAAAAAGTTATATTTTTTAATCTAATCTGATAAAATGAGGCGGTTGTCAGAAAGTTGCAATATGATTTTTTAAAAATAATAATACTCATCACAACTTATTAGAGAGCAATTTCTTATGCAACAACTTCAATATTGATTTTTCAGGCAGCTATAACTGCCCCAAACAATTGTAATCATATAGAGTTGCACTTTTTTATTTTATTTTATTTATTTATTTATTTATTTATTTATTATTATTATTATTATTATTATTATTATTATTATTATTATTATTATTATTATTATTATTATTATTATTATTTTGTTCTGAAACTAACTTGGGCTTTGTTTGGGTGCTAAGAATTTGTGTGAAAGGAAAATTAAATAAAAAAAAAGAAAAACTTAAATCTACGTTTGGGTATTCATAATTAATATATGAATTATTTAAATTCCAGTTACGTTCATTTTCATTCAATCCGGACAAAAAACATAGACCGTGTTTTCTACGCAGCAATTTCATAAAGATAAAATCGATCTTAATAATAATAATAATGATGATGTTTTAATTAATATCAAAGGGGATTAGCTATTAGTCTCAAGACTTTAAAAATTGAATCACAGAGAATTGAAAGTAAGAGAGATTTAAGGTTCAAAATTTTAATTAAAGTTAAATCAGATGAAATAAGAAAAAATCATTTTAATATAAATTAAATGATATAATAACTATCAAATAATGATATTTTAATCAATTTAAAATTGAGATGCTTTGTTCTTTAATATTCTAAATATAATTTTTAATTAAAATTTTGGGACACGATGTTTTAATTATTCTTTATTTTTCTTATATATCTTTTATTTCAAAGTATCTTATCAAAAATTAAAAAGAATTATAAATTGATTAATATTAAAATTTTGATTGTTCATCAAAATTTGGATTGGTTCACTGATTTCTGATCAGTTTGACCAATTTGGTGTTAATATGGGTTTTAAATTAAATCAAATCGGCTTGAGAATTAGTTAACGGTTGAATCGATCGGACTAACAGTTTACATTCACTCTCTGTAATGGGCTTCGTTATCTATCTCCTGCTTTCACATTTCATAACCTATTAAGATCTTGATTTTAATTTTTTTTCAACTGTCCAATTTGCAAGTATTTTATTAAAAAAATATTTTTTGATAATTTCAATATATTTTCAACAATTCTATTTTTTTTTCTTTATAAAAAGAGAACATCATCTTTATATTATATAAAAAATTAGAATTTTAGAGTTTTAATCTGCCAAAATTAATGTCATAATGACATTTATAATGGCAGCATCAAAATATTATCATCAATTGGACTAATTTATATTAATTTTTTATATGTATTGTTAATACACTCTTCTTTTTTTTTTTATTTCTTTTCCCTATTTCTCAACCGAGCCAGTATTCTTTCCTTAACAGGTTACCTGCCCGGAAGGCTATACGACTTAAACGCTTCAAAATACGGCAACCAAGCAGATCTCAAGTCCCTAATCCAAGCCTTCCACAACCAAGGAATCAAATGCATTGCTGATATCGTCATAAACCACAGAACTGCGGAGAAGCAAGACTCAAGAGGCGTGTACTGCATCTTCGAAGGAGGTACACCCGACACCCGTCTTGACTGGGGACCTCACATGATTTGCAGTGACGACGCCGCCTACTCTGACGGCACAGGCAACCCGACACAGGCGCCGGCACCCGACATCGACCATCTCAACACCAGAGTCCAGCAAGAACTCTCAGACTGGATGAACTGGCTGAAAACCGACGTCGGCTTCGACGGCTGGCGACTCGATTTCGCCAAGGGGTATTCAGCGGCCATGGCTAGGATATATTTGGAGAGGACGGCGCCGAGCTTTGCGGTGGCGGAGATTTGGAGCTCGCTGGCTTATGATGGGGATGGGAAGCTGAGTTATAATCAGGATGGCAATAGGCAGGGGTTGGTTGATTGGGTGAAGGGTGTGGAGGCGGCAACGGCATTTGATTTTACGACGAAGGGAATATGCAGGCTGCGGTGGAAGGAGAGCTGTGGAGGATGGTTGATGGCGTTGGGAAGGCGCCGGGGGTTGATCGGGGTTGCCTGAGAACGCAGTTACCTTTGTTGATAATCATGATACAGGTTCTACTCAGAAGCTCTGGCCTTTCCCTTCTGATAAAGTCATGCAGGGATATGCTTATATCATTACGCATCCAGGGATACCTTCCATTGTGAGTTCTCTCTCTCTCTCTCTCTCTCTCTCTCTCTGTGTGTGTGTGTGTGTGTGAACATTAGAGCAGTAAGCAGAGATCAGTATTTTAAGTCGCATAGATCTTATTTGCCTTAGGATAGACTGAATCTTAGATTTAGTAAATTATGAGAAAAATATGATTTAAGAGATTTACATCATTTTTATTAATTGTTAATCTTCTTCTCCTTCATTTAAATCTCATGTCTTGAAAATATCTACAAAATGATTTATAGGATTAAATAAGATTTAATTAACACCTCCAAGATTTGCTAATTTTTGTTCAAAAGAATTATTAAAATTTACTGTAGCCAAATAGCTTCAAGTGTTTTTCGTATTTACATCATTTTAGCATCATAATCAAATTAAAATATATATATATATATATATATATATATATATATATATATATATATATATATATATATATATATATATATAAAAATATTGGTGATGGTTTTAATGTAATATTAAATATTTTGATATCATATAAATAAATATTAAAATATAGATATTAGATATATAAATAAAAAAGAATTCTGTAAATATATAAGATAGCACAAAATTCACATGCATAGCACAAAATTCTTAAGCATATTTATATATCTAATACTTAAATTTTAATATTTATAAAAATAACACTTTTTTTATGCATAAAAATATGAATTTTTTTTATAAAAAAATAAATAATGATGTATACTTGATGTAATATTAAATATTAGAATATTATTTATGTAAATATTAAAATTTAAATATTAGATATGTAAATATATAAGAATTATATGCTATGCATGTAAATTCTCCAAAATTATCTTAGAGACTTGCTCATCAAATTTTTAATAAGACGGCATCAAATTTATAGAATTTATTTTAAAATATATCAAAATCAGTTAAAATTTATACTGCCTCTATCTCAAAATAAATTCAATAATTTTAAATAATTTAGAGATCTTGCAATTTCTTTAAGTATCATTATCTCTTCTTTTGCAGTTCTACGATCATATTTTCCCGTGGGGACTGAAGGACCAGATCAGCAAGCTTGTAGCTATAAGAACCAGGAACGGGGTAAACCCTAGCAGCAAACTGCGAATAATAGCTCATGATAGCGATCTATATGGCGGCCATTGATGAGAAGATTATAGCTAAGATTGGCTCAAGATTTGATGTGGGAATCTTGTTCCTCCTGACTTAGCAGCCTCTGATAATTACGCCGTGGGAGAAGATGTAAGCAGCCATGGCCGATATGTAAGTCTTCTTCACCTTCGAATTTCTTCAGTTGCTGCTTCAGTGGTCAGCCACTTAATCCCTCACTGTACTTTGATATATACTTTAAGAGCTGGTAATGTTAAGTAAAGACAGCTTGATTATTAGAATTTCTATGTAATCGGGAGGCTACGATAAATTATAGTGATAAATTTTAAAGTTTTTAAATTTATTTTAAGATAAATGTAAACTCTAAAATATGAAGATGATGTTTTTTTTTAAAAAAAAAACAATTAAGTGCCAAGTTGATGGAGTGGCTAAGTGTAAGTCAAGTCAACTAGTGAGCATATTCTGATTAAACTCTTTAAATGACTCATGAATTAAATTTGATGAGCAACTTTAACTTAACTCATTAGCTCGAGAGATAGCTCAATAAGTATTAATACTAAATATAAATAAAAAATATTAAAATTCAATAATTTAAGTATAAAATTGTTAAAAATATTTTAAAATTAAATCTCAATTTTTATATCAAGTAATTTCTTTTCATTTTTTTTCTAATATTCAAAATTATTTTATAATAATAATTATTTAAATTTAAATTATTTTATTTTTTTATATTAAATGAGCTTACTTGAATTTATAAAATAAAATTTAAATTCGATTAATTAATCATGCTCAAGTTTGAATTAAGAATGGCAACTTTAAGAGGAGAAAATATTAATGTCTGATACATCCGGACTCCAATGAAAGTGGGACACGTGACTCTAAATAATTTTTATATTATTTTTAATATAAGTTAAAAAAAAAGCCAATGAATAATATCACTTGAAAGTATATTAAGAATATGTAATATTTTCTCCTTTAAGAGAGACTTGTTGAAATGCCAGAAACACTCACACTTAATACATACACAATTATGCACCTGAACTTAAAATCTCTCGGTTAAAAGCCTACTCTCTCAATGAGTAGCCTAAGATAACTTGCATGTGAGAGACTATTATTTATTATCACTATTTTGGCTTTAAGAAAATGAGAAAGACATTTTGTTTTCATCAAAAAGTAATTTGTCCAATTGCCTCCAATGGATAAGGCTGTGGAGAAGTCAAGATCCCAAAGGATTGCAAAATTATAATCAATAGAATATTTAATTTTATGTTTATCACTTATTTCAGTTATTTGTATGTTTGTCTAATACTTTACGACGTAAGCTATGATCTACTAAAAGATTATCTAAATTAATCACATATCTATATTATTGTGAATTACTTGTAACAACTATTGACTGTTATTGTATTTAGGTTATAATTGTTCATTAAAGATTGATTTTATTTTGAGATTTTTATTCATTAAAATTTATATGCAAAAAAGAACTCAAGATTGATGAATAATTAAAATATTTTTATTCTTCACCAACCTTTTTAGTAATAGATTGCTAATAAATGAATAATTAATATATTTTTGATGATTTGATCAATGATATTAGAAGAATATGTGTATATATATATCAGATTCTTGATCTTTATGTTCTTTTTATGAAGCCAATTGCTGACAAGTTAAGATGCTAAGGCTAAAACTACATGCTTATGTCTTTAATAATTTCTATTGTCTATACTTTTATAATGTTTTCTTATTTGCAACTATTTTTACCATTTTATGTTCATACAATATAAAAAGTATAACCACTTCCACCAATATTGTTAGTTTTGAGAACTTAAAAGAAGATTTAGAGAGTTGGCCATGCATAAATTGTAATGGTTATTAAGGTATCTATGTTTGATAAATTTCTTTTCTCCTTTAAAAAAATGAAGATGAAACATCTGGAAGACATATAAGCTAATTAAGAACATGGCTTTCCATCAACAAAGGTGTCTATTGAGGAAACTATTTTGATGCAAGAAGGTCATCATCATGGGTATGTAGGCTCCTATCACATAATACAAACATGTCATAATCAGATTAGACACCAAACTATGGTGCCTGAAGATTGTCTATGGAATCCTATAATGATGCATAAGAAGGTTAATATGCCCATTAGCAAGCATCCAATTTAGTTCTCTTGGGCATCTTTCATTTTAGAGTTCAAATAGACTCTTAGAGTTCGACATTCCTCTGAGCATGGAGTTGGTTTCAAGCTAGCATCCAACGTCCTCAAATGGGTCAAGAAGAGTACCTTAGACTAGGGAATGACTTCAAAGGTTTAAGAAGATGAGCTTCTTAGAATTGCCCAAATGAAGAAGGACTAGGTTAGAAATGCTAAGGAGCCAACCTCAAAAAAGATTATTGGTGCTGTCACTTGAAAAGTGAAAATCATTAATGATAACAACGTTCATCATACCAAATTGATGCAAATGAAATGAAAGTCACTGAAGAAGTAGATTTTATTTATAAATTGATGGTGATTATTGTCTATGTGACTTAACTCTCAATATTGTACTTTCTAGTTACAAGAAGAAATTCTGAGACATTCTGATATAGAAAAGGGTTCCAAAGTGACTAGCTTTATTATGAGGTCACCTCAAGAGGAGTCATAAATGACAATCTATGTAGAAATTACATCACCCAAGAAAGTGACAAATGCTTTCAAAGGATGTGATGAAGCTAAAAAATATAGATTGTTAAGAGAATGACTTGGCTTGAAATATCTAGGCAAAGCAAGAGGTTGTTATTGAATGAAATTAAATCCAAGCTTAACTAATGTAGTAGTCTCCCTATTGAGTTACCTAAATGATTCACCTAAGAAACTCAACAAGAGGCTGATAAGCAATGGATTGAAGTTGTCCTTATGTTTGTTAATATTTCTTAAATGAGTCTTTTCATAGCAAGTATTAAGTCACCATTCATTAGCTAATCTAAACATGAGAACTTCCACAAGTGGTCACCCTCAAGCTAAGATTTCATTGTGTGTTTCAAAGGAGCTTCAATTTAAATTATATAATAAGTTCAGGAACTCTTTAACCTCTTTAAGGCATCCTCCATGACATTGATCGTTTGCTTTTGGCTCGATGTACTTCATGTCAAAAAAAAAAAAAAAAAAAACTTAATTAGAAGAGTTTCTTTTAGGTTTCATATTTTCCTTGTATTTATGTTAGCTTATTACAAAAGAAGCTTTAATGAAATGAAAATTAATTTTGCCTTCAATTTATATGTAGTTATAAGTTAAGATTATATTTTAATTCTCATTTCTTTGCATGTGTATTTAAACACACAATTGTGAAGTTAGACCTCATCAAGAAGTTGGCTTTCTAAAATATTTGGTTATTTGAACTCTGATTTGTTTACATTGAATTCATCCTTTTTTAGGAAGCCCACTTAAAAGGTGAAAAAATAAATCTCCTTTTGTTTAATAAGCAATAAATTTTGTAAGTACCTGTCTTTGGAATTTACTTCATGAAGAAGTAGACTATAGTACAACTAAAGATAGAAATAGTATACTCTACAAACTCAAAAGACATGCATACATAATATGCTACTAATATGCAAATGATATTCACTATAAATGATCCAAGTTGTTTCATCAATGAAGCAACTTGCAACTTAAGTACAAAGGGCCATAATTAGTCTTGAATCTTAAATGATTGCTATAGTTTTCCTTAGTAAATTTCTATTATTTAACTATTGATATTTTCACATGACCATCACCTTTAATGAGTAGTAAGTTGCCTCCTACATCTTTCTCAAAAAAGTATCACAAGATGTAGCATCAATCAACATGCGCCTATCAAAGATTTCTTTTATTTAGCATAAAAGGAATATATATGATTTATTTACTTCTAATTTAAGGTTCCCTATACGAGAATTCTCTTATGATTAATTACATTGTGAGAGTTAAGCCCAAAAAAATATTTTCAATTAAAGTTGTGATTGATATTATTATTGTTATTATTATTATTATTGTTATTGTTATTGTTATTATTATTGTTATTATTATTGTTACGATTATTATTATTATTATTATTGTTGTTGTTATTATTGTGATACATTTAGAAAAAAATAATATAGAGTATAAAAGATAAATGTTTAATGGAGTAGGATTATATGTATGGAGATGTCATTTGAAAAGAAGGATGATATCATCATGTGTAAATGTTTAACTTTTAGAGAGAGAGAAAACTAAAGAGAAGATAGTTTAGAGAAAAATGAAAGCTATGAGTGAGAACTTAAAAAAGTTATCATCTACTAATATATATATATATATATATATATATATATATATATATATATATATATATATATATATATATATATATATATATATATATATATATGTGTGTGTGTGTGTGTGTGTGTGTGTGTGCACATAGTAATGAAATAACAATATATTATCATTTTTTGAGAACAAGACATAAAAAGAAACATGTAATGGCTTGGAAACAGAGTTTCTTATCACTTAAAAAAATTATTATACAAAGCAAATAAAACCAAAAGTGTCAAATTGGAGGAGAAAAGTGGATTGTATAGGTTGAAGAAATAGAGCATAGGTGACATCACTAAGAATTATGCAAGTAATATAAATAATTAACAAAGTAGCATACAATCAAAATAACATACATAACCTTAGAACTTCTTTGGAATAATTATATATAACATCAAGGTAGGCATGAGTTATGAGTAGATGATGGTGTTTGCATTCAATAACTCTACTCTAAGTTGTATGTGGATATATTATTTGATGAAAGGTTTAATTATCATTATAAAATGAGCAAAATTGTGGTTATATATTTTTTGGCATTTTTGGTATGAAACATTTTAATCATAATAAATAAAAAATGTAATTTTTTAGTATACCGTGTAGAAAATATATAAGACTTCAATCCTCTATTTTAACAATTATATCTATATGACTTAAAAATGATTGCCAAAGAAAGAAGATAAAGCTTAAGCAATAGTGGAAGAAGAGTGTTGACCTCACGTTTGGAGTGAGTTCTCAATCTCCTCATATTAGACTTAGGAGTCTTCTAGACATTAACACTTATTTAGTCATAATACGCTTCTAGTGATTAAGTGAATATTTAACCTAAACCTAGAGAACTTAGAAGGGTTAATCATAGGATTAGGTTATGCCTTAGGGATTAAGATAACCCTCCTACTCTACAATCCAAATCCAATCTAGATTCACCCTATCAAACCTACAATCAAACTCAAATTCAAATCCAAATCCAAATTCAAATCCAAATTAAATGATTGAAGCCCATAATTAATGTCCTTCCTAAGCCCTATGATTATCTTATTGACTTAGCCTTAGCCAAATCCAAATCAATTCAAAATCAATTAATTTTCTCATAATCAATTTATGACATCAATCATCTTCTTAAATATAAATCAAATCTACATTCAAATGATCAAAACTAAATCAAACTAAATCAAACTAAATCAAATTAAATCAAATTAAATCAAAACCATTCCTAAGTCCTTTGAGTCAATTTCATGATCTTAGCCAAAATCCCATCTAAATCAAATCAAATTCAATTAATTTTCTCACAAATCAATCATTCTATCAATCACCATTCACAAATATAAATGAAACTTACAATCATCAAGCCAAATCAAAGTCAACCCAAGTCAAACTCAACTTAGCCCATTTGACTTGAAATATTCAAATGAACCAAAACTCATTTGAACCCAAACCAATTGCAGTTAAATTTATATATCAATCCCAAATTCATATATAAAGTTAACTAAATCAAACTCAATCCAAAATCAAGCCAACTAAATCCAATTTGTTCACTTGACCCAAAGTGGCAAATTTAAATCAAAATCTAATTCAATGCAAATCGAAGTGAATTAAGCCAATCCAAATTTTATAACATGATTGTTGATCATCCTAGGTTGATTAATTATCATAAATTAGGTCAAACCAAGTCAAACCTTTAGTCCATATGAACCTAAACTAGCCAAATTGCAACTTAAGATAAATCTCTTGAAATAAATAACTAATACCCACCCAAAATCAACACTTGAAC
Source organism: Cymbidium sinense (assembly GCA_021442155.1). NCBI lineage: Eukaryota > Viridiplantae > Streptophyta > Magnoliopsida > Asparagales > Orchidaceae > Cymbidium > Cymbidium sinense. The sequence goes on from CM038229.1 coordinate 101,961,725, forward strand.
ATGACTTGATCTTCAATTGAGCCAAACTTAGCCTAATTGTCTCACTAGACCCAAATGACCTATTGAACCTAACTTGGTCTAAATGGTCAAAACAACTCCAAATCAAACTCAACCAAAGCTCACAACACATTCCAATTGATCAACAAAACCCAAGCCAAGTCATGACTCAAGCCAATTTAGTCAATTGGGTCAAATTGATCAACTTGACCCATTTACCCAAATGAATTCAAATAAACAAAATCAAATCTGAACTAAGTTAAACCAAACCAATGACACCAACACATCTCAAATGATCATATGAACTTGACCCAACTTTGGTTTGACCCAATTTGACCAATTGGTCATCTTAACATATTTTGACCCAATTTGACCCAAATAAGTCAAATTGAGCTAAACCTAACCTAATGATCTCCAAATGACATGAAATTTGGCCCGTCACTTTTTACTCATTTCAAATCTGTCTAAATCAAATCTAATGCTAAATGACCATTCTACCCTTAGGTAAGGGTATCACATAAGATAAATCACCTATGTAAGTGGTCATTTTCATTCCTTGGCCACTTGACACCCTCTTATTGGTCCACCTAAGATCCAAAGACACTGACCAACATGACCCAAGAGGTTGTTGGGTTGGCCATGACTCATGGGGAGGTGAATTCACCTAACCTCTCCCATTGGAACATTTGAAACCCATAGGACACCCACTAATCCCTTTTAGCAGTACTAATCCCTCTTGACCAACCAAATTAAGCCACATAAGATGATTCCCTACCATTCTCAATCACCCCAAGCCATAGGAAATCCATTAGGAGCCAAAAATCACCATTAATGGTGATTTTCGATCAAAACCAAGCACAAAGGGAAAGAAGCAAAATGAGAACTCATTCTTTATCACACACTCTCTAGGAGTTCACCCAAGCATCTTAAAACCCATTTCCTACTTCCTTTGGGCTAGAAGAATACCAAATCGAGTGGATTTTGGTAAGGAGGTGGCAGCCATTGGTGGATACAACATTCCAAGTGAAGGCAAGGATCTAGATTCATCCCAAGGTTTCATTTCGCATCTAGTAGTGTGCTCGGATCAACACAACATAGAAAAATCATAGAAAAATCATAAAAATATAAATAAATATTCATTTTGAAGGTAATTCAGAGGAGATTCAATTAAAATAAATTTTAATTAATTTTAAATAGTGATTAAGGCTTAATTAAAGTTTAAATAAAAATTTAATTAGCTTAATTAAGCCCTAATTATTGAAGTAATTAATCCAAAAATTTATGTGTTAGTTTAATCGGATGACCTCTGTCTCCCATAATTTTCTTGTGATTTATTATTTGGTTAATTAAAAGAATTGATCATTTAAGCATAATTACTCTCTTGATCCACTTAATGGCTAATTAACAACCTAAATAGTAACAAGTTAATTAATTAAACTCACTAATCACTGTCTAACAATGAATGGATAAGGGGAGTGGGGTTAGGATCTCTTTCCTAGCTTCTTCTTCTAAGTCCACTTTATTTTGAAAGAAAGTTAATTAATATGAAGATTAATTAAGGGTTAATTAACTAATTAATTGGCTTAACTAATAAGACTTAAATCATAATCATAAAATAATTAACAATGAAATTAAAGGTTCCTCTTTATGTGTTTAAGAACATAAAGACCCTTTGAGGAAAATATGATTAGCCCATAAGTGTGGGAAAATCATAAAAGTACTTAATTAGATTTTTTAATTTAATTAACCCTTAATTATGAGCCATTTGCATTAAGTCCTTGTAGGAGTATTACAATTTTATTTCCTCACATGTTCATGTCATTTATGTCTCATGATTAAGTGGTTAATCAAATTAAAGAAGCATAGGTAAGGGTAATTAATTGATTTAATTAAGAATCGAACTTAATTAATTCATAAAATTAACTTAATTATATTTTCTTAAACCAAATAAAATTACCAATGTGGGAATGTGATAATAATAAATAATTCTTTTCCTCTTTAAACTTAATCAAAATCTTAAGTCATAAATTAATAAAGAAGCTCTAGTTTTCTTTAAATGAGTTTATTTAATGTGATTATCCTTAAGAATTAATTTAATTGAATGAAATAATATGTTTATATTTATCTATTCCTTTCCAATCATGTTAAATGTTGTATGTCATTTGAAATTATGCATTCCTCTTTTCAAAATTAAATTAAATCAAATGATTTTCTTTTATGTAAAGCTTGCATATGTTGATTTAATATATGTGTAACTATTATTACTATTAAATCCAAATGTATTTTCCAAAAGTTTATAAATGAATGATGAAATGTGTAGTAATGATAGGTATAAATATATAAGAGATGTATGTGCTTATAGTTTAAAGTGTATGAAGTAAAGCTTCTTTTCCTTAATCCATATATAGTTTTACATGTATTTGAATGTTAATAAGTATATAGTCCGAACATCCTGGGAATACAAAGCTTTAGTTTGCTCCAAGGAGGTCATTTGATTACCTCACTTCCCTGGTTAACAGTGAAATATACTTATTTAATTTTGTTTACATGTATTTCCACATTAGGAATTTGATAGAATTTTATTTTACATATGTAAATACTTCAATCAAATAAAAATATGATTTTTGCATGGTTTTCCATCCTTTAGTTATGTATACATCCATCTGTATTTGAGAAAAGTTAGTGTTTAGTTTGGACATCCCGGAATATGAGGCTTTAAGTAGCCCCAAGGAGGTCATTTGATTACCTCACTTCCCTGGTTAATAATGACATGTACTAGTTTATGTCTCTTATACATGTGTCTGTGTATTTAATTATGGGATTGAAACCCCTTTCTTTTATCAAAATCTATGCATTCATGAATGACTAAGTGATTGAGATAATTAGCCATATGATTTGGAGCTTCTTTCCTTATGTACATGAATATAACTTTACATATTTTTGAATGCAAATGGGTATATAGTTTGGATATCCTGAGAATACGAGGCTTTAAGTAGCCCCAAGGAGATTATTTGATTATCTCACTTCCCTGGTTAACAATGACACATACCTATTTAATTTCATCCTTATATATTTTTGTATAAGAATTTGGATAGAGCTTTAAAATCAATATGATTAAATAATTCAATCAAATAATAAAAATATAAACTTTAAATATGAATATCTACATTCATCACATAAGTATGATAAAATGTGTTGCATGTATAGATATACTTAGAATTAAATTATATGCATGTTACATGTGATGGAAAAATGATTTAGCATGTGTCATGTGATAGTATTTCAATTGGATTAATCTTAAGATGCCTCTCACATTAGATAAGATCATTTAAAGTGAACCTAAACTTAAGATTAATTTAAAATGGGTAATAAGATATTCACTAAAGAGAACTAAATTAAATTAACATGCTTTAGAAAGTAGCTTAAGGTAGGGATGAAAGAGGGCAATCCTCTTTCTTCTCTTTATAACACTTAGTTGATAAGTGTAATCATATGAAACAAAAGAAAACATAAATTAAAATTCTCAAATCAAATAAACAACTTCAAGGAAAACCAACCTTTCATGTTAAATTGAATCCTTCACACTTAGAAAAATATAACCTTAATGCCTAGTAAGACATATCACACAAGCCTTAACACACACATTAGAACTAAGTCACTACCTCTAGCTTTATATTAGGGCGGTGCTTGGTTTGATGTATATATTATTTTATGATGTAATGTTTTAAACAGATGTTAGGGTGTATGTTTTATAGAGTGGATGTTAGGCCGTGATTAGCATAATCATATTTTATGCAGGAGATTATGCTTAAGGGGACACTTAAAAATAAATATAAATGCTCTCTTTGTAGGTTCCTTAAACCCCTAAGCATAATCCAAGTTAGAACAGGCAGGATTAGTTACCCATGTGCGGGGTGCTAAGTCTAAAATATAAATATAATTACTTGGATTATATGTATGTTTAGCTAACACTTATTTTGTAGGTGTAGTTAGATTTACTTTTCATATCTTAATGTAACTTTGCATTAGGGACTAGGATTAGTGCTATGGGGTATTCGATGAGCATTGGCCATAAGGCTTAGTCATGGGGTGCCATGTGATGCCTTGAAGCTTACCAAATCAAAGGAAACAAAAACATGAAGAAGTGAAGGAGACATGAAGAAATGAAGGAGACATAAAGACTTAGAGATTTGAAGATTTGAAGACCTATAGCATTTATTTATTTATAAATTATAATTATTGTTTTATATTTTATGTTGTATAAGAGTAGATCTAGACTACCCATTTTTTCTTTTCGGGTTGTATGGAAACACCCAATCACATCAGCCTCTTATTCTTTTGCATTGGTTATAAAATTATTTGATATTTTGTTTAGCTTGCACAATAAAAAAATATATGCTTTTATAGTTTCTTTATGATTGGTGTTTGAATGTGTGGCCTGAATGTGATTAATCTTTTATGATAAAAATAAATCTTGTATCCAACTACAACTCATAATTGAAATTTTCTACAACTCATAATATCACCATAAATCCTAGGCATTAAACAAGATAATTAAAAGATTTAACAACCACTTAGCTGAATGGTTGAATATTTCCAACATGCATATCATATTATTTCACTCTTGAAAATAGGAGATTTCCATCCTTAAGTGATAGATAATTCTGGACTTGTGAGGGCATCCTTGTGGTGAAAACACCCCTTTCTTACTAATTTAGCCATCAATATTATTTCATCATGCATATAGGCACCAAAATTCTAAAAGCCTTTGTCAAAATAAAGTGTCCAAAATTAAATAAAATTTGAAAATATTTTGCATTAGATTAAGTCATTATTCATACCACTAATGCTCTAGTCTCTTAGGGAGTAGGTTTAAGAACTTTAGTCTCTTTCTAAATTAATAATAGCCCAACTATCTTGCAAATGCATAAGACTTACCTACATGGTTTTAAAATCATAAGAGGAGTTAACTGACAGCCACTCTAAGTGGTTATAAGCCCAACAATCAAGTGGTTTATTCTCTCTTGTGGAGGTAAACCTTATGCCCATTTTTGCTTAGATTTAGGTCGCGCTTTGGTTCTTAGTTTTTACTAAGGCTCCCTAGATTTAAGATCTGAGGTAGCTATTTTCTTCGAGCTACAAACATAAATCCTCACCTCTTAGGAATTTTCTGTGTTGAGGGATTATAAGCCCTAGCTCTCTAATAAAATGTCAACTTTAACTAAATTGATCTATTCAATTTCAAACATACAAAGCCCAACCATAGGATAGATTAAAATGCTCACTAGGTTTCCTAATATCATAAGCATTTCCTACTTATTCCCTTTGGCTTCGATAATAAGTCTTCTCCTTGAGTTTTCCCATTTGATTTTTCAATACAACCAATCCCTTGATAATCTAGCCTTGAAATCTTTGAAGACCCTAATTTTCTACTTTAATCAAGAGCATTCTTAGGAGATTTCATCTCTTAGGATTGTAATTAACTATATGGGCTTGCCTCCATAGGGAACTTAACAAACTCGACTTAAAATAAACACTACTTTGCTTTTCCGTATAAAGTAGGAGAAAAATCTCTGGCACATTCGAAGACCCATCACGCCTTAGGAGTCCTTATTAAGTGATTAGGTCCATTATAAGGTGGTGATTTCTATCTTTCAAGGTAGTGCACCATTTTTTAATGTCATATTCGATCACTTCAATAAGTATACCTTAAGATCTGCGTGGTGTCCCACATCTCAAAAATATACACCACCAATTTTTCTGGCGACTTCGTTGGGGATAGTTCCTATCTCCATATTTAGTAGGCAATTATTGTCTTCAAGCATCGATAGTGGGGTATTTTATAAGTCCTAGACTATCTTTCTTTTTATTGACACTTAGCTTATTTCATTCTTAAGCAACTCTAGCCAACATCCTTTAGGTTTTAGGACCTTACTCCGTACAGGTCTTAAAATCCTATTGGGTCTAATAGGTAAAAATAAATTAATTAAATTAAAGGAGATGACTAAAAAATCTTTAGAACCTCTTTACCATCCTCTTGGTGAGGCAAGGTTCATCCCATAATAAATCCTTTGCAAAAATATTATTTTCAAAAAGTACTTTCCAAATTAATTAAAAGTCACATGATAAAAGATTTGCATAAAGTTTTCAAAAAGATTTAAAGATAACCAAACCTCATTTAATAATGTCTACAATTGTTGCATGGAGGTTCTTTTCAAAAATAAAAATCAAATAATTTTAAAACCCTTTTCAAAGCACATTTTTGAAAATAGCTATCTCCATTTCAACATACCTAGGTTTGTTGGATGAAGATCCTATTTCCAAATGAAATCATGATATAAAATTGAAATTCCATTTAGCATATTCCACTTGTGCTAAGTTGGGGTTTCCCTTTTCAAAAGCAATATCACAAACAAAAACCCCATTTTTTAAAATCAATAAATATAATTGAATTCCATTTAACATACCTAAATTTGTTAAGTGGAACTCCCCTTTTCAAAAATTACTCAAAGACAAAATCAAAACACATTTGATTTCTATTTGACACACCCAAATTTGTCAAATGAGAGTTCCCCTTTTTAAAATCAAGATAAATTGGACTATACTTAACATACCCACATTTGATAAGTAGAGTTCCCTATTTCAAAATAATTGAAACACATTTGAATTCCATTTAACATACCCAAATTTATCAAATGAAAATTTCCTTTTTTAAAATAAAATCAAATCACATTTGAATTCCATTTGACTCACCCAAATTTGCCAATTAAGAATTCCCCTTTTCAAAATCAAGACAAATTGGACTCTACTTAACATACTCACATTTGATAAGTAGAGTTCCATATTTCAAAAAATTAAAACACATTTGAATTCTATTTGACATACCTAAATTTGTCAAATAAAAGTTACCTTTTCAAAATAAAATAAAATAAATTTAAATTCTATTTGACATACCCAAATTTGTCAAATGAGAATTCCCTTTTTTCAAAAATTAAAACAAATTGGACTTTACTTAACATACCCACAATTACTAAGTAGAGTTACCTTTTCAAAATCACAAACAAATAAAACACACTTGAACTCCATTTGTCATACCCAAATTTGTCAAATGAGAGTTCCATTTTTCAAAATTAAAAATAATTTGGACTCGATTTAACATTCCATATTTGTTAAATAGAAGTTACCCTCTTTGAAAACAAAATAAAACAAACTCATCAAACACACTTGAGCCTTACTTACCACACCCAAATTTGTTTAGTAAAGGTCTCATTTTTTAAAATCAAATCAAAATACATCAAACACATTTGGACCTTACTTAGCATATTTAAATTTGCTAAGTAGGGTTGCCATTTTCAAAACCAATTAAATACATGACACACATCATCATAAACAAACAAAAATGGTTCCAAATATTTTCAAACATATACTTGAATCTCACTTAGCATACTTAAATTTGCTAAGTGAAGGTTATAAAATCAAATTTTCAAACAAAGGATAAACAAAAACATCTCCAAAGTCTCTCCAATGAAACGAGCCCCATTCAACATACTTAAATTTGTTGAATGGGTTCCAAATTAGAATCAAATCTTATGACAAAGTCTCTCCTCAATTCTCTCCAATTCAATGAACCCCACTTTGCATACTTAAATTTGTTAAGTGTGGGTTCAAAATTCCAAGGTAATATCATAAATCAATTTTTGAAGATAATCAAAGCAAGGGTCTGACTCAGTTATGTTTCAACAAATGTAGAGGTACCAACACAGTTAGTTCCTTTTAGTCTTTAGTTAGTTCAATTACTATGGCTTCCGGTAAGTTTATTTTCACCTTCCTGTCGGGTGTAGATCTGGCCTTGGATCAGACCAATGTCACATGACCACCACTATGCATCTAATTAATTTTGGCCACAATTTCAAGGAAGTCTGGATCACTTGTGAGGGGCCATCCCTCACCACTATTAGTAGGGAGGATATGGTTGGACAGAAGCCACTCCTTCGCTTAGACCTGCCATTCGATTCTGAGTTCCCCTCTCTGAAGAGGAATGTCGTGGAGGTTCCCACAAAAGTGTCAGTGCTAGTGGTTCCCCTTCCAGTTCAGTCAGTTGTCCTTACTATTGCCTTGGTGTGAGATAGCACCTCCTCACTAGTTTCCCCCACTTTTAAGGGGAAGGCTATCTTGGCTTCCAAGATAATTTTCCCTACCTTTGAGGTAGGTTCCAGCTCTCACTATGTTCTGCGCCCAGCCACAATAAAACATGAAGATGCGGCATCACGGCGGCGGAGATTTATGCTACCTCCCACATTGCCGATGAGGGATCTTCACGTGAGGTTTTCCCTTTCTTGGGTGGTAGCAGATTCCACCCTCTCTTTAGTTCAGATGGAGAGGAGGATGTTAGGAGGATCACAACACTACATCCACCATTAGCTCGATGAGGCACCGGTAGGGAGGCGAAGGAAGCCTATCGGTCTCGGATAGTTCTTATTGGGTGATTGGAGCCTGGATGCTTAGAGTCCAGTGTAATATTTGACTTGAGGTCTGTGATCCCTAAGAGCGTCAGAGATCAGATATGTATAGAGAAGGCCACGAAGGTCAGAGATACATTCCAAGTGAGCAAGAGGGAGAGACGGAGGTATGCCCGACAGTTAGCGGCCTTAGCCCTTGTTAATTTTCCAGATCGACAGGCTACTAGAGCTGATCATATGAATAGTATAGTGTTGACTGGCACCACCAGTCACTAGAGGAGAGTTCTAGCGAGAGGCGGTGTCACCCCCATCACACCACTCCATTCCTCATCCACCATCACATCACTCCACTCCTTGTCCACCATCACCTATTCAAGTTTCCCCTTCCATAGTTCCTGCCAAGACCAGAAGTTTGTGTCTGGGGAGAGGACATCCCCATTGGTGATTTGGTTACGGCCTAAGGATCCCACTCCATGTCTGCCATCAGCTGAGGTGAGGTCAAGCTCCCCCATTCAATCTCCCACTTTAGCCATGACAAAGAGGTAGTGGGGACCCAAAAGTGTCGTGGTCATACCACCGCCGCAGCCACCAATAACAGCTGAGGAAGGGGGATGAAAACATGATTCCCTTGACAATAAACCCTCCTAGTGAGAGCACCCAGCTAGTAGGCAGTATCTGGTAAATAAATTCTGACGAGCATAGTCTTATGGTCGTAGTCAGTGGGCATTTGTGCCAGTCTAGCCCAACAGAGTAGGAGATTATTCTTTAGATGACATCCTAAAGACTACTTTCCAAAAAGAAACAACTTCTTAGGAGTGATCATTCAGATCAAAAAAGGGTAGTGTAGCCTTCGACCCCGATGAAGATGATCTATTTGAGGACTTAGCAGAAGTCCATATGGTCGATACCCGAGGATCCCTTCTTAGAGATCATCATAATCAGGAAGGTATTGTGGTTGAAGAGGATGACATTGCTCATTCAACCCAACACCTCCTCCAATAGCTTAGGCAGAAGGATGAGCAGATCAACCAAATGGAGAAGAGGGTTGAAGATTTGTTAGCAGTAGCTCTTGCACTATAGAACCAAGCCCTGATTCTATAACCTAGTTATATGGAGGCCGATCGGCCCGAGCTCCTATATGTTTTAGATCCTCCCAAGAGTGCATCTCATGTGGATTAGGATACTGAAGGCATGCATAGGAAGGTCGTAGATAGTACCTCCATGCAGGAGAAAGACATCAAACAAATGGTGGAACAACAAGTGAGGGAAATGTTGGTACAAGCCTGCGGTACCTCATCCATTCCAAAGGGTAGACCCTACCAAGAGGAATTTGACATAGTTCAATATCCCAATGGGTTTGTGCCACCTTCTTTCAAGATTTTTTATGGCAGTGGGAACCTTAAGCATATAGTACACTTTAGAGCCAGCTGTTGTAACATCGGTGGTAGCGAGGTGCTTCTCTTTCACCTATTTATCAGTAGTATATTAGGGATTGCATTCGATTGGTATGCCGAACTGCCTAATGGTTCGGTGAAAATATTTGTTGAGTTGGAGCAACTCTTCATTAAGAGGTTTGTTAGAGCTCAACAAAGGGTAACTGTGGGTGACCTCATTGTGGCACAATAAAACTCCAATGAGTCCCTCATTGATTATATTCTCAGGTGGCAAAACTGAGTATGAAATGCGAACTACAACTATTCAAAGAGCATGCGATAGAAATTCTTCTTAAGAATATTAATGGCCTGATTGCTTTCATGCTCAAGGGATTTACTATGAAAACCTTTGATAAGTTAATCAACAAGGTGGCTAGTCTATAAGGGGAAGATAAAGCAGTTACCTTTCTAAGAGTAGTCATCCAAGCCCAAGCCATAAAGAGTTTTTGAAAGAAGCCAAGGGTAGTGGTATAAGTTGACAAGGGGAAGGAACCAGCCTGAGGTCAATATGACAGACCTCGTGCTCAATAGCCTCCACTACCACCACCTCGGCCATCATATCGGCCACCATAACCTCCTCAATGGCCATTTCCACTGCCACCTCCTCAACAATATATACAGTAGCAGTACCCATATCCATTGCTAGGTAGCTATTACCCACCTGCTCTTTTGAAAAAATTTATAAACCCTATTTGTTCAAGAGGGAGGTAGTTAAAAAAATCTTTGAAATTCTCATAAAGAAACTTGATTTCTATCTATCGAAGCCTAAGAGGCTGGAGGAAGTGGGCAAGAGTGATGACCCTAACTTTTTCCCCTACCATCATATGTTAGGCCATGTCTTAGAAGATTGCATCAATTTCAAGGATTGGCTTGAGCAACTACAAGTTAGGTGCCATAATTATCCCTAAGGATGACTTATTAGAACAACCATCTAGTTCTATTAGAGTAATTCTTGGGGATACATGTGATCCTCTTAAGATAAAAGAAGGTTAGAATATCTTCTTGTCCCAAACCTCTAAAAAGATCATTTCTAAGATCAAGAAGCTTTCCTTGTAGGCGCCAAGGTAGCTCAAACCTCAACATCAAGGAAGGTTTGTAAGTTGCCATAGATAACTCATGGAGGGTGGGAGCTCAACAGCAGCAGCAGTAGTCCACACTTGCCCGAGATAACTAAGTTGCACAACCACCATCCCAGTCTAGCATTCCTTTCACCGTTGTAGCTACTACCACCTCATCTAGCTCTTCTTCTACTAGCAGAAATATTGTATCTATGGATGAGGACACTAAACCCCTCACTCTGTTTACTTTATTTGATTTTTATCATGTACCTCAACCTAGAAAAAAGTCAATGAAGAAAGCAGATTCCACTTATATCTTCTCTACTTTTGATAGTCTTGAGATCTCATTTTAATTGAAACCTCTCCAAGTCTAAATAATAATAATAGCACAAATAATTCTAATCTTTTCTCTTATGATTTAGAATCAGATTTTCCTTTGTTGAATCAATCGGGTTCATCCATTGAGATTGACTTGGAGTCAACCGACTCTGAGGGTCCCATAAGAGAAGCTGTAGGTATACTCGATGAGCAGGTGGAACTTTCCACCTACCCCCTATATGTAGTCACCGAAGTCAACCTATGTAGTGGCAAAGTTCTACCTTCTAAGCTAGCACCTCAGGATAAGGGTAAGTAAGTTATTGGTTCTATGGAGTGATAACCCTCCACAGATGGTCCACTCCATGGATATGCTTGGAGGACCAAGCCAGAGTTGATTACAACATCTTAGCCCACCTTAGAAAGTTGTCAGCTAAGTTAAGAATATATGACACCCTTATCTTATCAAAAGAGATGAGGGAATCTTTAATCTACTTGATCTTGAGATATGCTTAGCTCGTGAAGAGGCATGCCATTCGAAGGACATCTTAGAAGTTATATTCAGTGATGAAGACCTACTTCTAGGCATGACTAAGCATAATTATCCCCTCTACATCACAGTGGATATGGGCAGATTTAGGCTATCTATAGTGTTGGTTGATCTAGGTGCATCAGTCAACATTATGAGCCTAAGAACCCTTGCCTGCTTGAGGATCGACATCTCTAAACTCCAAAAAGAAAGGATGATGTTGAGAGGATTCAATGAACAAGGCGAGAGGGCCTTAGGTTCCATAGTGTTGCCTTTGGAGATAGATGATTGGAAGACTGAAGCTAAATTTCATATTATAGACTCAGATACATCCTTCAATGCTTTGCTTGGGAGACTGTGGATACATGAAAGCAACACAGTTCCATCCTCTCTATATCAGTGTATGAAGTTTATGAGAGGTGGGAACCTTTATTGTGTCAAAGGAGATCTCAAGCCATTTATAGTTCACGAGGTCAACATATATGAAGATGCGGCCTACTACCTTCCTCAAAATCAACAAGTCTATTCTCACTAACTTGGCCAAAGTTTTAAAAAAAAGAAAAAAAAAGAGAAAAAGAAAAAGGAAATATAAAAGAAAATAAAAGGGAGCGAGAAATAGACTTGGAGGAGGAAGTGGAGCCCGACATTAGATTCCACCCACAGTTCTTTACTCCATTCAAACACATGGGTAGGATGACCCAACCCCACCAGGAGAGAAAGAGGCTAGTTCAAAGGCAGTCCTAGGGTCGGTAAACCATCTTATTGGCCACTAAATAAGAGATATGTCTTAACTACTAGGAGTACAACTGCTATCCATATAGACTTAAAATCTAGTTCAAATGATGAGTCTTATATGGTTAACCAACCAACTCTTCTCAGCAGCAGATTCCTTTGGAGGTAACACTTGAGCCAGATAGCAATGAAAATCAGCCTCCAAAGCAAAGCATGAATGTATCCAAGTCTATATGTGAAATAGTTAGGCATCAGTTGGGAGCCTTAGCTCTAACCCCACTTTCCTCATAAAAAGTTTAGGGTTTGGTAGTTAAGAAAGCCCCTAAGTCATCCATAGATGTGAAGACTCAGAGGTTCTTTCTAAGATCATCATCCTTAAGTCAAGAAGTTGATGTAAAACTTGAGGATGATTCATATAGAGATTTAATAAAATTTCCTTTTGATTGGTACTCTTTTGTTTTCTAAATTTAGCAAAGATTGATTCTACATGCTTGGTCTAAACATAGGTTAGATTACATCAATAGGTTATGGAACAACAAATGCAGACATTCTCAATCAAGACTAAGACTAGGATTTGGTACATTGGGTCCAGTCGATGATGATGATTACTGCCTAGTCATCACCAATCATTTGAAATATGATTGGTTCTTTTTAAATCACATTAACTCTTATGAGGAGGTGTGCTTAGAAACTTTAGATGATCCAGATGAGTTTCAAGTTAAAGATGCATCACCAGAGTTTAAAGAAGAGATCAAGTCAGCCATCGATGAGTTTAAAGAAATCAACTTAAGAATTGAAGACAATTCACATCCGACATACATCAGTTTCTTATTGAATGAAATTGAAACCAATGACTTAGTTAGGCTATTGACTGAGTTTAAGGACTACTTCACATGGAGTTATGAAAATATGCTCAATTTATCTCCTGACGTAGCAGTCCATAAACTAACAGTAGAGCCTAGTGCTAACTCGATCAAGCAAGCTCCTAGACACATGTGATTATACATTGAACAACAGATCATTTTTGAAGTCAAGAAACTGATTGATGTTTGCTTCATCAGGGAAAAATACCCTAGCGGGTTGGCGAGTGTCATCCCAGTTAAGAAGAAGAATGACCAAATTCACATATGCGTCAATTTTAGGGACTTAAATAAGGCATGTCCAAAAGGTGAATTTCCACTACTAATACTAGAACTAATGGTGGACATTGCCTCATCTCATGCAGTCTTCTCCTTCATGGATGGCTCATCTGGATACAACCAAATAAAGATCATCCCTAAAGTTAAGAAAAACACTTTTCGAACCACGATCAGAATTTATTGCTATAAGGTTATGCCTTTTAGCCTTAAAATATGTGCCACCTACCATGACTCAAATCTTTGATGAACTCATTCATCATCAAGTCAAATGCTATGTAGATGATCTTGTAGTCAAAAGTAAAGAAAAGGAAGACCATCTCTTTAACTTGAGAGTAGTTTTCAAGTCGTTAAGGTAATTTAACCTCAAAATGAACCCCCCGAAGTGTGCATTGAGTAGCTTCAGGAAAGTTCCTTGGGTTTATTGTTTGACACCAGTGAATAGAGATTGATCCGGAGAAGATCAAAGCGATCTTAGAAATGCCACCCCCAAAAAGTCTAACTCAACTCAGATCATTCAAGGGTGGTTTGCGTATCTAAGATGCTTCATATCCATCATGTTAGGGAGATTCCAACCATTCTCAACACTTGTCAAAAGGATGTCAAGTTTAAGTGGGATGACAAGTGCCAACAAGCTTTCGAAAGGATCAAGCAGTACATGATGAAGCCGTTAGTTCTAACAGCTCTTATCCTGGGCAAGCTGCTCATTCTTTACACTACTGCATTAGATGACTCCCTTGGTGCTCTGTTGGCCCAAGCCAACGATGAAGGGAAAGAGAATGCTCTCTACTATCTTAACCATCGTCTAATCCCCACTGAAGTAAATTATACACCCATTGAGAAACATTGCCTAGCTTTAATCTTTGCATCCCAAAAGCTACAACACTTCATGCTTTCTCATAAGGTGAATTTGATCAATAGGATCAACCCACAATAATATCTCATGACACGATCGATGCTATCCAGACGGTTGGCATGTTGGTCTATGATTTTGTCATAGTTTGACATTACTTTTGTACCCCTTCATGCTGTGAAAGGCCAAACACTAGCAAATTTCTTAGCATCACACCCACTTTCTATTGACTCTTCGCTTAGTGATGACCTCCTCGATGAATAAATCATGAACTTAGGGGAGGTCAATAATTGCCATTGGGAGATGTGTTTTGATGGTGCGGCTTCCTCTCAAAGAGTAGAAGAACCACAATCTACTCTCTTAAAAAAGGTAGGGGTAGGAATAGTTCTTCTAACTCTAGAGCACGATGTGATGAGATTCTCATACATCTCTCCAACCCTACACCAATAATGAAGTAATGTATGAGGCTTTGATTACCGATTTGGAGATAACAATTACACTATGCATCCAGAACATCAACATCTATGGGGATTCTCAACTAGTCATCAACCAAATCGATGGGTCCTACAAGGTTCTTAAGCCTAAGCTCCATCTACCAAGTACATCCTTATTGGCAAATCCAGAGGTTACCATTTGATCTCTTGAGAGAAATAGCATGCTAGCCAAACTTGCCAAGGAATTGGCATATCCGGAAGATGAGTCTATATCAATAAAGGTCCAAAATAGACTAATCTTATCTCTTATTGATACTAAACTCTTCAAAAAGCATTCTCTTGAAGGGGAGGTTGCTGTTGCCCAAAAAGATGAAGAGCTGGATTGGAAGAAACCATTCATATATTACTTAAATAGAGGAAAACTACCTCAAGAGAAGTTACTAGCACATCAAATGAAACAGAGAACCCTTTCCTATGCTCTCGTTGATGGCACCTTATATCGGTGGTCTTTTGATCATATGTGGTTATGTTGTTTGAAAAAAAAAACACGAAGCACATAAGATCGAAGATGAATCAAGAGAATAGATACTACTAGCCGATGATTGATTACATGGATGTAGCTTGCGACCATGTCGGTAAATGGTGTGGTCTACACCAACCACCCAATATTACACTCTACATTGGCCTCATGGCCATTTGAGTGTTGGGGTGACATAGTGGGTTGATTGACTTTCTTCTTTAAGGTCATCGGTTCATCTTATCACTACTTTTCCAAGTGGTGAGGCAATTCCACTTAGAGAGGCCATAGCTTCGACATGTGCTCAATTTTTCAAGAACCATATCATATATAGGTTGGTGCCTCGATAAATTATATCGATAATGTTTACATTCAAGAGCACCAAGATCATTAACTTTTAGAGACACTAGATTGAGATATTCTACCATCACTACTCAGAAAATGGCTTGGCATAAGGTTTCAATAAGACTATCATCCAAATATTGAAGAAAACACTCAATGATAACAAACGGTAGTGGCACAAGCAGTTAGTTGAAGCTTTGTGGGCATACCACACCATATATAAAACTCTAACTTAGTATACTCCTTTTTTCCTTAATGTATGGGTCCGAAGCTGTTCTATCATTAGAAGTCCAATTCCCATCACTTAGGATAGCTATGGGTAACAAGATCATAATGGAGTAGAATGCCAAGTTCCAGTTAGAAGAGCTTGAAGTTTTATAGGAGAGACGCCTACGAGCATGCTAGAACCTCGAGTTGTATAAGGCCAAAATGATTCAAGCTCACAAAATGTTGGTTTGTCCTAGAGCTGTTCAAGTAGGAGAGCTTGTTTTAGTTCTAAGAAGACCAATTGTTGCCCATTGCAAGATGAGAGACAAATTTGAACCCACTTGGGAATGCCCTTTTTCCATAGAGAAGGCCTACCAAGGAGGATCTTATCAACTCATTAATAAAGGAGAGCCCAATGCCTTTGATTAACTGGCTTTATTTAAAAAAATATTATCTTTAAAATAATGTTTGAAAATCTTTGTCATTAATAAAAATCATTGTTCAAGTCAAATATCCTCTTCTTTGAAAACATATTTCTTTGTGAATCTGCCACGATGTGTTTAGGGTAGGTGTAAGAGAACCAGAGCGATATCCTATCCTTCATCAACATATAAACACAAATATCACATAAACACATAAACAAATACACATATTTTATCTCGGGCTACTTTGATGTGGGATAATTCCCCCTGTGGTACTCACTCATTAGCTGCTATAGGTTGGGCTGACGTGTTACCCTGCTAGTGCATCACCCTAGTGGTCCCTCGTTCAGGAAGATGTAAGTATACTATGCTTTCTTTTTTGATTTGGCCACTGCACATCGACGAGCGCCTTGTCAATATGGTAGGCCTTACTACGCGGTCGGTAAGCTACTATCATGTTGGCTTTGTTTAAGAGGATGTAAGTCTGCTATGCCTTCTTCTTAAACTAGCCATTGTGAACTGACTTGGTTGACTATAGGATTAGGGTAAGTCCCCTAGTAGCTCCTTTCCTCTTGACTACTTCAAGTTTGGGTCAAGTCCTTTTTTGTGACTCCTTACTAAGTAGTCACCCTTAGGTCGGGTTGGTCTGTTGTGCCATTAACGGGTCACCCTGGCGGTTGATCCTTACTTTAGAAGATGTAAGTCTACTACACTTTCTTCTTAGGTACAACCATTGCACACTAAAGGGCAGCCCTAGGTCAAATAGTACTTGTCCAGCTGACGATTGACTATCTCGATAATCAGTTCTACTTTAGGGAGATGTAAGTCTACATGGTTTCTTCTACCCGATTTGTCATGACACCTTAGGTTGGTTGGTCTTCACTATGATGATATCGACCCACCCGGTGGACACACTACTCTTGGAAGATGTAAGACTGATATGCTTTCTCCTTGAGTTGACCACCGTATACCTAAAGGCTTTCTTATTTATAGGGTCCAGGATAATGCCCCTAGTGGCACCTCCCTATGGGCACTTTACTTGGATCACATACTGCGACCCCATTTAGACACTACTCAGGTTACTACTGGATTTGACAGTCCCCTTTCCTAGTAACCACCCCCGTGGTTGGGGATTATATTCCATGGATGCGCAGATTCTCCCTTGGTATAATAAATGTAAGATAGGTCAAGGTTGATATAGCCCCTTCTCAGTGTGGTCCCTCACACTTAATATATATATATATATATAAAAAAATATATATATATATATATATATATATTCTCTTATGGATTAGGAATTATTGCCCCCAACAGCACCATTCCCAAGCAGACATCCTATCTTTAGGGCAGTGTCAGCAAAACTCCCTATAAGAATCTCTTGACTATTCTTGAGTTGAGATTAGTCCCTAGTGGAACTCTCTCAGTAGTCACCCTTAGGTCGGGTTTGACTTGTTGTGCCACCAATCACCCCGATTCACTTTGGAAGATGTAAGTTTGCTATGCATTCTTTCCAGCCGGCCGTTGCACATTAATGGGTAGCCCTAGGTCGGGTTTTATCTATTGTACATCAATGTGTCACCTCAGCGACTGGTCCCTTCTCAAGAAGATATAAGTCTTCTATGCTTTCTTCCCAGCATAGCAGTTGCACAATGAAAGACACCCCTTAGGTTGGATAGTCCTACCCTTCGGCCAGTAGACTACCCTTTGGATCGATAAATTTAAGATAGGCTAAGGTCAACATAGCCCCTTCTCAGTGTGATCCATCACACATTGATAGGGTCCATCAAATTAAAATAAAATTAATCCTGACTACTTTTGAGCTGACATAAGTCCCCAACGACATTCACTCAATAGTCTCCTTAGGTTGGGTTTGAATTGTTATGCCATAAATAGGTCACCCCAATGGTTGTTCCTAGCTTTGAAAGATGTAAGTCTACTACGCTTTCTCCAATCTAGCCATTACACCGAAAGGCATAGGTTGGATAGTCCAACCCTTTGTGGTCCTATCCTTTGGATGGATTCAAGATAGGCCAAGACCAAATAGCTTCTTAGATGGTCCATCGCGCAGGTCCATCAAATTAAAATGAAATTAATTTTGCTACTCTTGAGTTGAGGTAAGATCCCTAGTAGTACTCTCTCAATAGTTGCCTTAAGCCAGCTCTGATTTGTTGTGTATCCAATAGATCACCCGAACAAATTTTCCCTGCTTTGGAAGATGTAAGTCTGCTATGCTTTCTTCCTAGCATAGCCATTGCACACTGAAAGGAAACCCTCAGGTCGAATAGCCATACCCGATGGCAGGAGGATTACCCCTTTGGACTTGTAAATCTAAGACAAGCCAAGGCCTCTGTGACTCACAGCCAGGGTCCATAACAAACCAATTTCAAAACCAAACCTCTCGAGTGGAGTCAAATTAAACATATTAGATAAGCCAAACTTCTCCCTAGTGAGGCGTAAATCAAATTAGCCTCCCTATTGGAGCCTAGATCTAAGTCAAACAAATCTAACTGAGTGTACATCCCCATCCAATGTGCCCTCAATCCAGAACCATTCTCCCTAGTGGAGCCATAACAAATTAAACCAACCTCTCCAGTGGAGTTTAAATCAAAGAAAATCTAATCAAACTTTTATGACCCAGTGGATACATCCCCAAATAAATCATATTTAAAAATCAAATTCTTATTCCTAGTCAAAGGTTCACATACCCAATCCTTAGCAGATTTGAGCCCATATCCCTAGAGGACATGCCTCCACATCAATTAAAATAAAACAAAGTAAAATTAATTTGATCTTGATCCCCAGCAGATTATAGATTCTTATCCTCAATGGATCTCCTTCCACAAATTATATTCACAATCAAACTCAAATATATATCCCCAACGGATAGCTTGAACTTGCTTCCTAGTGAAGGTTCATGTACTCAATCCCCAAGATTCCTTCTGGCTCTCTTATGCCCTTGGCATAAAGAAAGCTGCATTGCACTAAGATCATGATTCTATCTATCTTTTGGGTTTAGGTATAGATAATTTTCATTAGTGCTTGCAATCCTTTGGTCATTATTGATCATCTTGGTCAACGCCAACATGTGTGGTGTGCCTTGTCAGTTATGCCACACCTATTGGGGGTCCTTTTGTTGACCTCATTTTTGGAGTGAGTTTTCAATCTCCTCATCTTAGACTTAGGAGTCTTCTAGATACTAAAACTTCCTTAGTCATAAGACACTTCTAGTTATTAGGTGAACACTTAACCTA
Organism: Cymbidium sinense; assembly: GCA_021442155.1. Taxonomy (NCBI): domain Eukaryota; kingdom Viridiplantae; phylum Streptophyta; class Magnoliopsida; order Asparagales; family Orchidaceae; genus Cymbidium; species Cymbidium sinense. The sequence goes on from CM038229.1 coordinate 101,981,410, forward strand.
AACTTATAGACTTAGAAGGGTTAATCATAAGATTAGGTTATGCCTCTTTAGAATACAATCTAGATTCACCTTATCAAACCTAAAATCAAACTAAAATTCAAATCCAAATCCAAATCCAAATTCAAATCCAAATCAAATGATTGAATCCCATAATCAAAATCTTCCTAAGCCCTATGATTTATCTTATGGATTTAGCCTTAGCCAAATCCAAATCAATCCAAAATCAATTGATCAATTTGTATCTTAAATCATGTTCTTAAATATAAATCAAGCCTACATTCAAATGATCAAACTAAGTTAAACTAAATCAAAATAAATCAAATTAAATCAAAATCCTTCCTAAGTCCTTTGAATCAATTTCATGAACTTAGCCAAAATCCCATCTAAATCAAACCAAATTCAATTGATTTTCTCACAAATCAATCATTTTATCAATCACCATTCACAAATATAAATAAAACTTACAATCATTAAGCTAAATCAAAGTCAACCTAAGCCAAACCCAACTTAGCCCATTTGACTTAAAATATTCAAATAAACCAAAACTCATTTGAACCCAAACCAATTACAATTGAATTTATATCAATCCAAAATTCATATATAAGCTTAACTAAATCAAACTCAACCCAAAATTAAGCCAACTAAGTCTAATTGGTTCACTTGATCCAAAGTGACCAATTTGAACTAAAATCCAATTCAATCCAAATCAAAGTGAACTAAGCCAATCCAACTTCATGACATGATTGTTGATCATGCTAGGTTAATTAATTATTATAAATTAGGTCAAACCAAGTCAACCTAACCCTTTGACCAGTCAACCATTTAACCCATATGAACCTAAACTAGCCAAATTACAACCTAAACCATATCTCTTGAAACAAATGACTAATACCCACCCAAAATCAACACTTGAACATGACTTGACCTTCAATTGAGCCAAACCTAGCCCAATTGACTAACTAGACCCAAATCGACTTATTAAACCTAACTTGAACTAAATGGTCAAACCAACCTAAAACTCAATCAAATCCAAATTGAACTCAACCAAAGCTCACGGACATTCTAAATGATCAACCAAACCCAAGCTAATTTTTGGTCAACTTGATCCATTTGACCCAAATGAATTTAAATGAACCAAAATCAAATCTAAACCAAATTAAATCAATCTAATGATACCAACACATCCCAAATGATCATATGAACTTGATCCAACTTTTGACCAATTTGACCCAAAATTCCTAACCTAATGAACTCCAAATGACATGAAATTTGGCCCAACTCACTTTTGACTCATTTCAAATCTTTCCATATCAAATCCAATGCCAAATGATAATTCTACCCTTGGGTGAAGGCTATCACATAAGACAAATCATCTATGTAAGTGGTCATTTTCATTCCTTGGCCATTTAACACCCTCCCATTGGTCCACCTAGGCTCCAAGGACATTGACCGACCTAAGAGGTGGTTAGGTTGGCCATGACTCATGGGGAGGTGAATTCACCTCACCTCCCCCATTGGAGCATTTGAAACCCATAGGACCTCTTGGCCAACCAAACTAAGCTATTTAGGATGATTCCCTATAATTCCCAACCACCCCAAGCCATAAGACATCAACTAGGAGCTAAAAGTCACCATTTATGGTGATTTTCAACCAAAATCAAGCAAAGGGAAAGAAGTAAAAGGAGAACTCATTCTGCTATCACACACTCTCTATGAGCCCCCAATCAACTAAAAACTCATTCCCTACTTCCTTCGGGCTAGAAGAACACCCAACTGAGCAGATTTTGATAAGGATGCAGTGGCTATTGGTGGATGCAACATTCTAAGTGAAGGCAAGGATCTAGATTCATCCTAAGACTTCATCTCACATCTAAGAGTGTGCTCGGATCAACACACTCACCGAAAATCATCTCCAATGAGATAATTTTTAAATCCTTTAGCCGACCATATGTTCCTTTGTTTATTATGATATTTTCTCATTTTTAGGAATTTCCATTAGAAAACCCTTGCATTCTTCATTTCATATGATCCTAATGCAAAAATGGGAGTTTTTCAATAAGAATCGATGTGAAATCGAGTTTGGAATGAACTATCCCATGTGTTCTTCATGAAAATCCCACTCGGTTTATTGTTCTACGCATCATTTTCATCCATTGGGAAGAACAACACACACAACCATCCAGTCTTCCATTTAGAGAAATGGATGGATATGAGTTTCATGCTAGATTGTGCAATTTAGCCCTTTTGATCACGGGTTTTGATCTGGACCGTCCCATTTGATCGACATCATCTAACTCCATGCGCTGCTCCACTCATTTGCCACGTCCGCCAAACCAATCACCACTATGTTCACCACGCGTGCCATGAGGAACCGTGCATCACCATGTTGCCCTGTTAGGGCGGCGCTGACTGGGTTAAGTAGGAAATTTAGCCATGGTCTAATTTTAAAAATTAATTAAATTATTTGAAACTTCAAAAATTCATAGGAAGTCAAATACTTAACAAAAAATTTCAAATAAGGGCTCGTTAGATTCATCTTTTTGAGAAGAATCCAACAAATCCAAAATCCCTAATTTTTATTGATTATTATGAGCTTAATTTAGGTTTTAGTGAAAATTAAATTTCATTAATTAAATAAAAAATATACATCCAATTGATTTGAAATTTTGAAGGATTGAAATTGAAGTTAGAATATACCTACAATAAAAATTTCATGTGTTAGTTTAATGGGGTGACCTCTACCTCCCATAATATTTTTGTGATTTATTGCTTGGTTAATTGGGGGAATTGATCATTGAAGCCTAATTACTCTCTTAATCCACTTAACAACTAATTAACACCTTAAATAGTAACAAGTTAATTAATTAAACTTACTAATCACTATTTAATAGTGAATGTATAAGGAGAGTGTGGTTAGGACCTCTTTCCTAGCTTCTCTTCCTAAGTCCACTTCATTTTGAAAGAAGGTTTATTAATATGAAGGTTAATTAAGGGTTAATTAACTAATTAAGTGGCTTAACTAATAAGACTTAAATCATAATCACATCAGATAATTAATAATAAAATTAAGGGTTCCTCTTTATGTGTTTAATAACACAAAGACCCTTTAAGGAAATTATGATTAGCCCATAAGTGTGGAAAATCATAAAAGTATTTAATTAGTTTCTTTAATTTAATTAATCCTTAATTATGTGTCATTTGCATTAGGTCCTTGTAGGAGCATTGCAATTTTATTTCCTCACATGTTCATGTCATTTGTGTCTCATAATTAAGTGGTTAACCAAATCAAAGAAGCATAGGTAAGGGTAATTAATTAATTTAATTAAGAATCCAACTTAATTAATTTATAAAATTCACTTAATTACCTTTTCTTAAACCAAATCAAATTACCAACGTGGGAATGGGATCACAACAACAAATAATTCTTCTCCTCTTTAAACTTAATTAAAATCTTATGTCATAAATTAATAAAGAAGCTTTGGTTTTCTTTAAATTAGTTTATTTAATGTGATTGTCCTTTAGAATTAATTTAATTAAATAAAATCATATATTTATGTTCATTTATTCCTTTTCAATCATTTTGAATGTTGTCATTTGAAATCCTGCATTCATCTTTTCAAAGTTAAATTAAATTAAATGATTTTCTTTTATATAAAGCTTGCATGTGTTGATTTAATATATGTGTGACTATTATCACTATTAAATCCAAATATATTTTCCAAAAGCTTATAAATGAATGATTAATAATGATAAGTTATAAATATATAAGAGATGTATGTGCCTATAGTTTAAAGTGTATGAAGTAAAGCTTCTTTTCCTTAATCCATATGTAGTTTTACATGTATTTGAATGTTAATAAGTATATAGTCCGGACATCTTAGGAATACAAGGCTTTAATTAGCCCCATGGTCATTTGATTTCCTCACTTCCCTGGTTAACAGTGACACATGCTTATTTGATTTCATTTACATGTATTTCCACATTAATAATTGGATAAAACTTTATTTTACATATGTAAATACTTCAATCAAATAAAAATATTATTTTTGCATGGTTTTCCTTTCTTTAGTTATGTATACATCCATATGTATTTGAGAAAAGCAAGTGCTTAGTCTGGACATCCCAGGAAAATGAGGCTTTAAGTAGCTCCAAGGAGGTCATTTGTATACCTCACTTCCCTGGTTAACAATGACATGCACTAGCTTATGTCTCTTATACATGTGTGTGCACTTAATTATGGGATTGAAACCCACTTTCTTTTATCCAAATCCATGCATTTATGAATGTCTAAGTGATTAAGATAATTAGCAATATGATTTGGAGCTTCTTTCCTTATGTTCATGAATATAACTTTACATATGTTTGAATGTAAATGGTATATAGTTTGGACATCCCAAGAATATGAGGCTTTAAGTAGCCCCAAAGAGGTCATTTGATTACATCACTTCCCTGGTTAACAATGACACGTACCTATTTAATTTCATCGTTATGTATTTTTGTATAAGATTTTGGATAAAGCTTTAAAATCAATATGATTAAATAATTCAATCAAATGAAAAATATAAACTTTAAATATACATATCTACATTCATCACATAAGTATGCTATAATGTGTTGAATGTATATATGTGGTGGAAAGGAATGAAAATGATTTAGCATGATTAAATGAAAATAAAGTATTCATCACATAATTTGGATAGAGCTTTAAAATCAATATGATTAAATCATATGCATGTTATGTGGTGGAAAGGAATGATTTAGCATGTGTTATGTGATAGTATTTCAATTAGATTAATCTAAAGATATCTCTCACATTGGATATGATCATTTAAAGTGAACTAAACTTAGGATTAAATTAAAATGGGTAATAAGACATTCACTAAAGAGAACTAAATCAAATTAACATGCTTTAAAAAGTGGCTTAAGGTAGGGATGAAAGAGGGTGTTCCTCTTTCTTCTCTTTATAACTCTTAGTTGCTAAGTGTAATCATATGAAACAAAAGAAAACACAAATTTAAATTCTCAAATCAAATACACAACTTTAATTGAAACCAACCTTTCATGTTAAATTGAATCATTCACACTTAGGAAAACATAACCTTAATGCCTAGTAAAACATATCACACAAGCCTTAACACACACATTAGAACTAAGTCACTACTTCTAGCTTTATTTTAGGGCGGATGCTTGGTTTGATGTATATTTTGTTTTGTGATGTAATGTTTTAGACTTGATGTTAGGGTGTATATTTCTTGGCTAGATATTAGGCTGTGATTAACCTAATCATATTTTTTACAGGGAATTATGCTTACGGGGACACTTAAAATAAATATAAATGCTCTCTATAGGTTGCTTAAATCCCTAAGCATAATCCAAGTTATGACAGACGGGCTTGGTTACCCATGTGTATAGGGTGCTAAGTCCAAATTATAAATATAACTACTTGGGTTGTATGTATGTTTAGCTAACACTTATTTAGTAGGTGTAGTTTGATTTACTTTTCCTATATTAATGTAACTTTGCATAAGGGACTAGGGTTAGTGTTATGAGAGTTTAGGATGAGCATTGTCCAGAAGGCTTAGTCCTGGGGTGCCATGTGATTCCTTGAAGCTTACCAAATCAAAGGAAACAAAGACATGTAGAAATGAAGGAGACATGAAGAAATGAAGAAGACATGAAGACTTAAAGATTTGAAGACCCCCATAGAATTTATTTATTTATAAATTGTAATTATTATTTTATATTTCAGGTTATATAAGGGTAGAGCTCGGTTACCCATTTTTTCTTTTTGGGTTGTACGACGACACCAACCACATTGTCCTCTTATTCTTTAGCATTAGTTATAAAATTATTTGATGTTTTGTTTAGCTTGCGCAATTGAAAAATGTATGCTTTTTATAGTTTCTTTATGATTAGTGTTTGAATGTGTGGCCTGGATGCGATTAAGCTCTTAGGATAAAAATAAATCTTTTACCCAACTATAACACATAACTAAAATTTTCTACAACTTATAACCTCACCATAAAGCCTAGGCATTGAACAAGATAATTAAAAGATTTAGCAATCCCCTAGCTAAATGGTTGAATGCTTCACAACATGCATATCATATTATTTCACTCCTGAAAATAGGGGATTTTCATCATTGCAGGATAGGGGAATGCTTGACCTATGAGGGCATCCCATGTGGTGAAAAATACCCCTTTCTTGCTGATTTAGCCATAAATCTTATTTCATCATTTATATAGGTATCAAAATTCTAAAGCCTTTGTCAAAATGAAGTGTTCAAAATCAAATAAAATTTAAAAAGATTTTACATTAGATTAAGTTATTGTTCAAACCACTCTTGCTCTAGTCTCTTAGAGAGTGGGTTTAAGGACTTTAGTTTCTTTCTAAATTAATAACAACTCAATTATCTTGCAAATTCATAAGACTTGCCTAAATAATTTTAAAATTATAGGTGGAGTTAGCTGACAGCCACTCTAGGTGGTTATATAAATAATCGGGTGGTTTATTCTCTCTTGTGGAGGTAAACCTTATGCCCATTTTCTCTTAGATTTATGTCACACTTTGGTTCTTACTAAATCTCCCTAGATTTAAGATCTGAGGTAGCTATTTTCTTTGGGCTATAAGCATAAATACTCACCTCTTAGGCATTTCCACAGCCTTGTGTTGAGGGATTATAAGCCCTAGCTCTCTAATAAAATGTCAACTTTAATTGAATTGATCTCTTCAATTTCAAAATATAAAGCCCAACCATAGTATATATTAGAATGCTTACTAGGTTTCTTAGTATCATGAGCATTTCCTACTTATTCCCTTTAGCTTCAATAATAAGTCTTCTCCTTGAGTTTTCCCATTTGATTGTTCAATACAAATAATTCTTTGATAGTCTAGCCTTGAAATCTTTGGAGGCCCTAATCGCTTACTTTAATCAAGAGTATTCTTAATGGATTTCATCTCTTTGAATGTAATTAACTATGGCGGCTTGTCTCCCTGGGAAACTTAATGATCCCGGCTTAAAATAAACCATACTTTACTTTTCCATGTCATGCAGGGGAAAAATCTCTGGTACATTTGAAGACCCATCATGCCTTAAGAGTCCTTATTTGATAATTACATCCATTATAGGGTGGTGATTTTTATCTTTCGAGATAGTGCACCATTCCTTAATGTCATACCCGATCACTTCAATAAGTATCCCCTAAGATCTGCATGGTGTCCCACATCTCAAAAATAAACACCACAAAGAGGACTAGGATTTCAAATATTAAAATGAACTAACTTAAATGAGAGTGTACTATAACTTAACATATATATATACATATATATGTATATATATATATATATATATATATATATATATATATATATATATATATATATATATATATATATATATATATATATATACATACACACATACATATATATGTATATATATAATAATGGAAAGATGCTCATGATATTTACAAGCTCACATACATTATATTCAAATATAGATAGATGACCCAAACCCTTGATACAAAGTGAATATAGAAGCAATGGTAAGTTTTACTTAAATAGTCATTAAAAAATAAATTGATAGCAATATGGTAATACACACACACACACACACACACACACACACACACACACATATATTCTAAATACAACCAACTTAATCAAAACAACAATAATTAGTTACCCTTATGAAATCTAAAGGAGACCTAGAGATGTTAAACTCATTGTCCAGAATAAAAAGATATTTGATAGGAAGTAGAATTCTTTTTTATAAACCATAAGAAATATAACATTTACTACTACACTTAGGGGGTGTTTGGTTGCACACAGAATTTAACTCAAGTAAGATTTAACAAATCCAATAAATCTTGATTCAATAAATCCTGTGAAAATTAAATCCAAAAAAATCATTTGGTATGCTAATAGTTAAATCCAATTAAATTCTATGCTACTGTTTGGTTACTTATAGGAGGATTTAAGTTAGTTATTTTATTTATATAAAATAATAAATATTTAGATTATATTTATCACAAATTAAAATTAAAAAAATTTAAATAAATAAATAAATAAGTAAAAACTAAACTAAATAATTAAAAATATAATAGCAATATAGATGACAATATTCAAATTACACTAAATTAAAACAATAATAAATAATATTTGATAGCTACTCAAATAAAAGTTATAAAAACACAATGAAAAGAAATAGTAAAGGATAATGATTAATATATTCTACTCAAATATCTTTTAAATAATCAATAAATATATAATTATAGTTGAGGATATCTAATAAGTAAATTAAATAGTAATTTCTATTTAGTTTGTTTACATAAAAATAATATAATCATAATTAAATTAATTAAAATATAATTATCATCATAAAATTGTAAGTCTATATCAATTACATCAGATTTTATGAAATTATAATTAATATAAAATGATTTATTAATTAATCGTTATTTAAGTAAATTTAAATTAAATTAAAAATAAATCAAAATAAAAATAAGAAACTAAAAAAAGAGATTGATGGGACTTCGGCGTTCCAAACCCTAGCTCGAAGATAAGAAGGGAGACGTCGCCAAGGTAACCCTCATTTTTCCTCTCATCCTCCTTCACATGCTTCCACTTCTCTAAATCCATAAACCCGCCAATCAACATGATTTTGAAAATCCAAATTTAACTTGCGAAGGTAGATTTAACGAGATTACAAAAGCAACGGATTTAACTTATCCAAAAATACCATTTGGATGGATTTAAGTTAAATCTGGCTTAAATTCTGCTCAAATCCTGCAACCAAATAGCCCTTTGAGATAATTATATTTATTAGACTATTTATTTTACCAATGTATATTTATATATCAGCTCATCAAGCGTGAAGTTTAAAGATGCTTAGTTTTATTTTTTTAAATGCAATTATAAGCTGTACATAAGGGTGAATCTAGAAACTTATTTTAGGTGGGGTGTGGTGTTTATTTTGGATGTATATGGGGGGGGGGGGTCAAAATGTAGATCATAGGGGGTACATATTGAAATAATTGAGTACGACATTGAGGTATGATGCACTATCTTGAAAGATAGATACATCACCCTTCAATGGATCCAATCACCTAATAAGGACTCCTAAGGCATGATGGGTCTTTGAATGTACCAGAGATTTTTCACTTACTTTACATGGATGAATAAAGTAGGGTTTATATTAAACTGGTTCTTAAGTTCCCTATGGAGGCAAGCTCCATAGTTACTTACATCCTACGAAGGTAAATTCTTTAGAAATACTCTCGATTAAAGTAGATAATTAGGGTCTCCAAAGATTTCAATGTTAGACTATCAAAGGATTGTATATTTGGAAAATCAAATGGGAAAGTTCATGGAGAAGACTTATTTTTAGAAGCCAAAAGGAATATGTAAAGATGCTCATGATACTAAGAAACCTAGAGCATTCTAATCTATCATATGATTGCTTTATAATTTTGAAGTTGAAGAGATTTATATATTTTGAGTTAAAATTTTATTAGATTACTAGGGCTTATAATCCAGCAACACAAGATTGTGAAAATGCCTAAGAGGTGAGGATTTATGTAGAAAAAGAAACCTAAAATCTAAGAACTTTAGAATAAGCTAAAACATGACCTAAATCTAAGCGAGGATGGCCACAAGGTTTACCTACACAAGAGAGGATAAACCACCCGACTACTGGGCTTACAACCACCTAGGGTGATCGCCAGCTAACTCCTCCTATGATTTTTAAGACCATGTAGTCCAATCATATGAATTACAAGATAAGTAGGATAGTTATTTATTTAGAAAGAGACTGAAGTCCTTAAACCCACGAGAGAGACTGAGGATGAGAGTAATGGCTTAATCTAATGCAAAAATCTTTTCAAATTTTATTTCAATTTTGACACTTCATTTTGACAAAGGCTTTAGGATTTTAATGCCTATATGCAAGATGAAATAAGGTTGTTGATAAATCAATGAGAAATGGGTGTTTTCCACCACAAAGGATGCCCTCATAGGTCAAACATTCCCTTATTATGCAAGGATGGAAATCCTATATTTTCAAGAATGAAATAATCTGATATACACGTTGGGAGACATTCAACCATTCAACTAAGGGGTTGCTAAATCTTTTAATTATCTTATTTAATGCCTAGGGTGAGATTATGAATTATTTAAAACTTTAGTTATAAGTTGTAGTTTGGTAAAAAAATTATTTTTATCCTAAGAGCCTAATCGCTTCTAGGCCATGCATTAAAAATTTAATCATAAGAAATTATGAAAAGCATGTTTTCTAATGCATAATTTAAACATAACATCAAATAATTTTATAACTGCCGCAAAAGAATAACAGGCTGACACGATCTGATGCCACTGTACAACCCAAAAAGAAAAGATGGGTAGCCAAGCTCTACTCTTATACAACCCAGAATTATAAAATAATAATTATAATTTTTAAATGAATAAGTACTATGGGAGATCCTCAAGTCTTCATATCTTATTGTCTTCTTCATTTCTTCTTTCCCTTTGATTTGGTGGACTTCAAGGCATCACATGGCACCACAGGACAAAGCCTTCTAGCCAATGCTCATCCTAATCCCCCATAACACTAATCCTAATTTATAATGCAAAATTATATTAAAAATAGAAAAAGTAAATCTAACTACACCTGCAAAATAAAATTTAGCTAAACATACATACATTCCCAAGCAGTTATATTTATAATTTGGACTTAGCGTGCTGCACATGGGTAACAAAGCCTACCTGTCCTAGCTTGGATTATACTTAGGGGTTTAAGCAACCTTCAAAGAGAACATTCATATTTATTTTAAGCACCCCCTTAAGCATAATCCACTGCAAACAATATGATTAGACTAAGAATGACCTAACATCCAGTCTACGAGGCATACACCTTAACATTTAGTCTACAATAAACATCACAAAACACAACGTACATCATACCAAGCACCGTCCTAACATAAAGCTATTGTGACTTAATTCTAATGTGGGTGTTAAGGCTTGTGTGGTATGTCTCAACTAAGCATTAATATTATATTTTTTAAGTGTAAGAAGATTTAAAACATAAAGAGATTGGTTTCACTTGAAGTTATTTAATTGATTTGAGAAATTTAATTTATGCTTTCCTTTATTTCATGTGATCACACTTAGCAACTAAGTGTTATAAAGAGAAGAAAATAGGATTGCCCACTTTCATCCCTACCTTAAGCCACTTTCTAAAGTATATTAATTTGATTTGGTTCTTCTTAGTGAATGACTTATTAATTGATTCAATTAATCCTAAGTTTAGGTTCACTCTAAAGAATCCTATTCAATATGAAAGGCATCTCAAGATTAATTTAATTGAATTACTATCATATAACACATGTCAAATCCTTTCTTTCCATCACATGTAACTTGCATATGCTTTAATTCTAAGTGTATATATACATACAATATATTTTTAGCACACTTAAATGATGAATATATGTGTATGTGAAGTTTATATCATTTTATATGATTGAATTATTTAATCATATTAGTTTAAAGCTCTATCTAAATTCTTATACAAAAATACATAAGGATGAAATTAAATAGGTACATTGCATTGTTAACCAGAGAAGTGAGGTAATCAAATGACTTCCTTGGGGATAACTAAAACTTCCTGTTCTCTTGATGTCCAAATTATATACCCACTTACATTCAGACATATGTAAATTTGTATACATGAATGTAAAAAAGAAAGCTCCAAATATCAAAACCAACTAATTAAATCACCTATCCAATTATGGATGCATGCATCTTTGATAAAAGAATATGAGTTTTAATTCCTTAATTAAATACACATACATAAGGATAAGAGATTTAAGCTAGTACATGCCATTGTTAATCAAGAAAGTGAGGTAATCAAATGATATTCTTGAGGCTACTTAAAGCCTCATATTCTTGGGATGTCCAGACTAAATATTTGTTTTTCTCAAATACATATGGATGTATACATAAATAAAGGAAGAAAAACCATGCAAAGGTTGTAATTTTATTTGATTGAAACATTTATGCATATGGAGTAAAGTTCTAGCCAAATTCTAATATAGGAACACATGTAAATGAAATCAAATAAGTACACGTCACTGTTAACTAGGGAAGTGAGGTAATCAAATGACCTCCTTGGGGCTAACTAAAGTCTCATGTTTCTGGGTTGTCCGGATTCTTTACCTATTAACACTTAAATACATGTAAAATTACATATGAATTAAGGAAAAGAAAGCTTTACTTCACATGTCTAAGCTATATGCACATGCAAACCTATGTATATGTTCATAACTACTATCACTCTAATCAATGTAATTGATTTATAAACTTTGGAGAAATAATTTGACTTTATTAGTGATAATAGCCACATATATTATAAATTACCCAACACATGCAAGCTTACATAAAGGAAAACCATTTGATTTAATTAACTTTGAAAAGATGAATTTATGTTCTCAAATGACATACATCATATAACATGATTGGAAAGGAATAAATAAACATAAACACATGGTTTTATTAATCAAATTAATTTCCGAGGACAATAATATCAAATAAAATTGTTTAACATAGACTAAAATTTCTTTAATGTTATCTTTAGCTTCATATTTGATTTGAGTTAAGGGATGTGAGAAAAAATTTGTTGATCCTAACCCATTCTCATGTTTGTAAATTAATTTGGTTTAATGAAATGTGATTAAGTTGATTTTATGGATTAATTATGTTCTGATATGTATTAAGTTCATTAATTAACCCTTACCTATATTACCTTAAGATAATTATCCAAATAATTATGAGCTAACATGATATGTAAATGAATTAAAAAGTAAATTAGCAATGGTCCTAGGAAATGAAAGGGCCTAATGCAATTAGCTCACAATTAATAGTTAATTAGATTAAGAAACTTAATTAAGTACTCTTATGGTTTCCCCACACATGTGGATTAACCATAATTTTCTTAATTTCCTTTAGGTTATTAAACATCTAAAGATCTACCCATGAATTAATTAATCAAAATTAGATGTGATGGTAATTTTTAATTTGGATAATGAAATCATTAATTAATTAATTAAACTTTTACTTAATTGCCAAATTGATTAATTATCCTTGAAATGAAATGGGCTTTGGGAAAAGGTTAGGATGGAGGTCCCAATCTAATTTTATAAGTCCATCCACTATTGGACAATGATTAATGAGTCTAAGTAATTAATTAGTTTATTATTCACATGATTAATTAACCATTAATTAAATTAAGAAAGTAATTAAGGCTTAATTGGCTAATTTTCCTAATTAATTAACCAATAAATCTCAAAAAAATTAGGGGAGGTAGAGGTCATCCCCTTAAATAATCTAAGGAAGTTTGGGGTTAAATAATTAATTAATTAAGGAGTAATTAGGCTAATTAATTTTTTAATTAAATTCTAATTAAGCTCTAATTACTATTAAAAATTAATTAAGAATATTTTTAATAGATTTCTCCTAAAATACCTTCAAAATAAGTATTTATTTATAATTTTTAGATTTTTCTATAATTTGTTATAATTATTACAAGTTTCAGCCATTAACTCTAATTATTTAAGCCTAATTAAGTCAGGGCTCCACCCAAGTAGTGCCACAATTCCTTTGCCTCGACCATACTCCTGGAACCCAAAAAACTTTGGGGAAGTTCTCATTTTCTTTTCTCTTCTCATCAAGGTGAAGGTTTCCTAGAGCTTCTCTCTCATGGGAGACCCACCCTGACATGTCTGGGCAAGGGAGGTAAGGTTGGCAACAAGGATCCTAGCTTGGAAAGTTCTTGGGTTGGTTTGGAAGGAAAGGCATTGGCTAGCAATGCTTCCATGGGCAATGACAGTAAGGGGACTTACTTGGAAGGCTCAAAGGCTGGCCATGGTGTCAAAGGGGAGGGCTACTTGGGCTCTTTGTATAGCTCAAGCAATGGAACAGTGCTTGCGGGTACTTTAGCATATGCACCGAGCAGGAAGGAGGGCAGTTAGAATCCAATCGATGCTATCAAAGGGCAGGTCGAGGCTTGCAAGGGATTGAAGGAAGTTAATTTGCCGCAATTCAACAAGGATAGCTGGGTCTTTGTCGGTGGGGAGGAGTTATAGTTTACTGTGGTCTTGGCATCAACCTGTTACAATCCGCATTATCTTCGATCCGTCTTCGGGAGAAGCTGCTACTTCATGGGGCAAGGGATGATCAAGGCAGTGGAGCCATGTCTTTGGCTGCACATTTGGAAGCCGAAGGCATAAGAAGATTATGGAATCAAGGCGCGCAAGCTTCATCCAGGGGTAATGCCGATTGCAGTATGCAAACCAACAAGTGACCAAGGTATGTCCGAGAGCATTGATCACCTTATCTTTGATGGGGAGGGTAGCCTAGATGGTATGGAAACTTCTACAGGTTAAGACAGGTGGACACCACATGGCGCTGGGGTGGTTGTAAGGGATCTAGATATGGATGATTATATTGCTATAATGCACACAAGGTGTTTGTCAAAATGCCTCAACAGCACAACTAGCTTTGTTTTGTGCCAATGATAATAAAGGATCACTACACATGCTGTTCCCACCGAGGACTGCCACCAAGGCACTTTGGAGGGTGATTTTCAAGGCAGCCAAAGCCTTGCCAACTTGAAGACCCAAGCTGCCAACCGTGCGGCTACATAGGCCAACCCGTGGAAGCATAAGGAATTCATGATTGGGACTAGTGGATAGAAGTTTTGCTCTTACCAATGATGGGGTTACAATCACCCTTGATCAGAATGCCATGAAGAACAATCAAGTGAAACTTGATTGGGCTCTTGTTGATAAATTTTTGGAAAGCAACCTCCCTTTCACTTTCTCAACACTGATCTCCACTATAAATGGAGTCAATGGGGGGAAATTCAAGCTTGTAATGGTTGCTCTAGATTGCTTTGTTAGTGTCTTTGATACCGCAAAGGCTAGGGATGTGGCGTTAATGAATGGGCCTTGGTTTTTGGCAGGAAATGTAATTAGGATGGATAAGTGACCGCCTAGCTTCACCTCCAAATCTTTACATGGGTTGTCCTCCAATTTGGGTTCATTTTCCAGATCTACCACTACTTTGTTGGGATAATGTGAACATTGTGTGGATTGCTTCTTTCACTAGAGAGCCACTCTGGGTTGATCACCAAACCAACAATTGGGGTAGAGCATGTATGCAAGGGTGTGCATAAGAGTTGACCTATCTCAATGACTCCCCATAAGTGTTTGGATCCAAGGAGTGCAAGGAAGATTCTTCCAAGCTGTTGAATATGAAGGTATAACCCAATTATGCTTTCATTATGGCAAGGTTGGCCACAAAGTCAACTCTTGCCCAAGTAGTGGGAAGCAAAACCAGCCTCCAAGCTCAGCTAGGACATCCCATCAGCATGCTAAATACCCTCTTGAAACAAAACTATTATCCTCCAGCTATGAACATCTTGCCTCTTGCTTCTTAATACGAAATTGGGGAATGCAACAACTCAAAAATAACTTGCAACTTGGACTCTAGGTATGCAACTCATGGTGGCCTTTGTCGAAAATGATATGAAGGCTAAGATACAAGTTTATCCAACAAATAGAAATCTGCCAAAAATCTGATCATGAAGGGGAAGAATATGGCCTTTGGGTGCTGGTCACTCAGAGGAAAACTCGCTCAAATCGTGAAGCACTGGGAGTTGTGAGGAAGCAAACCACCACTCTGAACCTGCTGTTGTGAGGAAGGAGGCTACACATGGGCAAGCAACTCCTACTAAGGTAAACCTGATCCAAAAACTACTCCCAAACCTTGACACAACGAAGACACCAGTTCTCCAATCCTCAAATAGCTTGGATAATTTGAGGAGGAAGAGTAGCTTGAGCAAGAGTAGAACCGACAAATAACGGGTCTCAAAAGCTCATTTTGAATGGGAAATTAAACACTTGGGGCTAATTGAAATCCTTTAAAAGAAATGTAAGAAGGTGATTGTTGAGTTAACGGACGGTAGGGACGTGTGCCCTATGGACGCTTAATGTCGGCTGCCATCTTTTGGAACTGCAAGGGTGCTCGAAAGTAAGCAACGAGTTACTACTTGTGTCACCTTATTGGTGACTATAATCCTTGCATGATTGGGCTACTTGAAACCTGGATTGAGCAGATTTGTAGAAAAGAGATTGATAAACTTGCCGACACCAATTAAGACTTCTTTTGCCAATCTTCTGTGGGCAAATCTGAAGGAATTATTGTATTATGGAGGAGAGATCTGATCATCTTTTAGCTACTGATTACTATTGGCTAAATGGTGATGGGCAAAGCTTCTTTTCATGATCACAAGTGTTGGATTGTTGGTTGGGTTTATGCCAACAAGGACCTACACCAAAGAAGGGCTTTGTGGCAAGCCATTGAAGCCCATGCTACCTCGAAACTACCGACTATTGTTGGCGGAGACTTTAACTACATCTTATCACAATCCAAAAAAAAAGGAGGTAGAAGGTTTACTTGCTCTCAAGGGGTGGCTGAACTTGAAGATTTCATGACTAAGAATGATTTGTATGAGCTTGAATTCATTGGGCCAAGGCACACTTGGACCAACAACAAAGCTGGAAAAAGCAAAATATAGGTTCATCTTGACCGTGTGCTCATGAACTCTATAGCATCCAATCTCTTGGGTGATACTAAAGCGAAGCACCTAACAGGGCTGACATCTCACCATCATCCTCTATTGCTGCAAGTAAATTACCAACATATGGAAAATCAGTTTTATTGGATGAAATTTGAAGACACATGGCTGTCCTACCCCATGGCATGGATACTTGTTTGGAAAACTTGGAATAAAGATGATTATGGATCCAAGCTACTATACTTGACAAGAAAAGTTGTTGAACATTTAAAGCCCTCTTCTATCAGAGCAAAAAACAAGCTGAAGAACCTCAATATTATGAAGGGAACCCTTGACCAGGATATTGCCAACCTCCAAATAGCTGAAATCTCTGACTCGGGGCTCCCACTAGAGCATGACCACATACTTTGGGCTAAGGTGGCTGAATTAAATTCCACCCTTGCTCTACTGAATTCGTGGTGGAGGCAAAGAGCCAAGATCCGATGGCTTAATGAAGGGGATGGGAATGCCCACTTCTACACCATTACCTTAGCTAGGCACCACAATAACATAATAAATCATGTTAGGTTGGAGGATGGAAGGCTTACTGATCAGCTCAACTTTATCAATGAAGCTTTCCTTCATTTTTTCTAGCAAAAGTGGGCAGCTAGGGATGTGCTCCTTGAAGATTGGCCTCCTATGGTCAAGAATCAACAGGTCCCCTTGGCCGTGCAATCCCTCCTTGATGTTGAGGTCACTGATGATGAAATTTGGGTTGCTATCAAAGTGATGGGATCTAACAGAGCTCCGGGGACTGATGGGATCACTTCATCATTAAACAAGAACTTCTAGAATTGCATTGGGGCTGATGTTGCTATTGTAGTTAAAAGTGTTCTTTGCCACTACACAGATGAAGGAGAAGTAGAAGGAGACCCTCATTGTCCTTCTACCCAAAAGTAGTAGCTAGTCCTAGCAAATTTCTGTCCAATCAGTCTGTGCAAGACCATATACAAAGTGGTAGCCAAGGTTTTGATGAATAAGTTGAAGCATGTTATCCCGTCACTAGTGTCGAGGAGCAAGGGGCCTTTGTCCCACAAAGGACTATTTCTTATCATTGTTTGCTAGCCCAGGAGATTATCAACAAATTTCAGCATTCCTCCTCCCAAGTGGGCTTCTTGACTGGATGAGTTGGGTTTCTCTTGATAAAATGCTCCACGTGATGAGCTAGGTTTCTCTTGATAAAATGTTCCACTTGATAAAAATTCCCTACCAAATTCAAAAAATGTATTAACCAATGTGTTACACAATCGACATTTGCCATCCTCCTCAATGGTCAAAGGACTAATTGGATCACAACTGAATGTGGGTTTCATCAAGGTTGTCCGCTATCTCCATACCTCTTTATCTTGTGCTCTGAACTCGT
The DNA here is from genome assembly GCA_021442155.1 of Cymbidium sinense. Taxonomy (NCBI): domain Eukaryota; kingdom Viridiplantae; phylum Streptophyta; class Magnoliopsida; order Asparagales; family Orchidaceae; genus Cymbidium; species Cymbidium sinense. The sequence continues at coordinate 101,999,442 of CM038229.1, forward strand.
CACCATGGCTTTTAGAGCTAGGGGACAACAACTAGGAATGTCCCTATCCAAATGAGGGACATGCATTTCTCACCTACTGTATGTTGATGATATCTTAATTACATCTATTCATGCAAAGAAGATCATGAACATCCTTATGGACTATTGCAAGTGGACCAGATAGTGGATTAATGCAACCAAATCTGCTGTAATTTTAGCAAAGATACTGTTAGATGGAGAGCAAACTGAATTGCACGACTGATGGGCTTTCACAGGGTGGAGGAGTTGGAGTATCTTGGCATCAAATTGGCCTTGAGGAGGCTTACTAGAATTGATCATTTGAAGCTTCTACTAAAGAGCTTTCCCAAACTCACAGCATGGGGCACTTGGCATCTATCTTTGGCCGAACGGGTCACCCTTCTCAACTCTTCACTACGCCATTAACCACATTTCAGCTTACACATACGGAACTCCCCTCAAGTGTGCTACTAAAAATGGAAAGACTTGGCCAACTTCATATGGTAAAGCAACTCAACTAGAAGAAGAATCCACTATGTGAGACATCATTTGTCAACCACAAAGGTGGGGGGAGGGAGGAGCTGGGTTTTCACTCACCCAAAAATGGAAAGGACCTTTAAGGGCTCGGCTTGCATGGAGCTTCTTGAATGAGCCTATGAACCTCCTCAATCAATGCCTCTATAAGCAATATGACATGAATTATGGAATCGTAGCAGAAAAAGTGGTGAATCAAGGTGATCATTCTTGATGGTGTCCTTAACAACATCCTCAAGTGGAAGATTGGTAATGGGGAGAGTGTGCATGTGTTGGAAAAAATCTAGGAAGATAGTATCCCCTTATCCATGTAACCAATCATCACAAATACTACAGAATTACAAGGCATGAAAGTGGCAAATTTTCTACTACATGAAGGAAGGTGGAACGCTGATCAGTTGGAGGCTCTCTTTGGACAACAACTTGTAGAAAATTCTGTAGGTTCTTATACTTGTTGGATAGCAAAGTGATCAACCATAGCTCCTTAGACTCCCTCTTGGGACATCCATAACAGCCCAAGCATACAATGCCCTCTTCCTCAACAACAACCCAGAACATAATTGGCTGCGAAACTTCAAATTTCACCCCTACGAAAAGATGTTTTGGTGGAGAATTTTGAAAGGTGCTTTGCCAACATACACTTGTCTTCGCACTAGGGGCTTGGTGGAGGAACTATGTGCCCTTGGGACTGAATGGAACATGAAGACATTGAACATCTTGTGGTAACGTGCTCACTCACTATGAAAATTCTGCACATTTTTGCTTCATGGGAGTTTAGCATTCCAACTTTCTCCAACATTCAAGATTTGCTAAAAGCTTTTGAAATCACTAATAAGAGGAATGCCTCATGGGATAGACTTTATTGCTATGCTTTCTACCATGCTTGGAGGGCCAAAAAAGCAAAAACTCATGGCCGATCATATGGTACCCCCAAAATCATTGCAGCCAACATCCTTGAAGCCTTCACTCATGCTGGTGCCTTCCCATTTCAAGAGCAATGGGAGATCCTTCAGCCCTCTAGGCTGCTATATACCTTCTCATGGACAATACATATATAGAGTTGCAAGCTATGCTAGCCATCAAAAACATCATTGAGCCATGGATGCATGAGTACGAAGGGCTTATCATTGAAGGTGACAACTGCAATGTTGTGGACTACCTCAAGCATAGTATGGAACAAGACACATGGAGATGCAGGCCAGCACAAGCCCTTTACCTTAGCTTCTTTAGAGAGTTTCATCAGGTGATATTCTTGCATACCATTAGAGAGCACAATAGGTTGGCTAACTTTTGTGTATAGAGGTCTACAGATGCTGATTTATTTTTTAGCATGACACACATAGTGATACTATTCCTTTTGATTTTTTTTGTTATCTTGGAGGATGATAGAAAATATGCTGTAACTAGTTAGTTCTTCTTCTTAGTTCTGTACATTTTTGTACTCCATTATAATCTCTTTTAAATATTAATGCAAATGCAACATTTTAAGGAACCCAAAAACTTTGATTTCTCATAAGATGCCGGTATATTCTTAAAAGCAACATTTGTCGATCCCTTGTCGGCATCGTTTATGGTTGAGACTAGGACGATATTTGATCATCTTTGATCCCCCAAATTTCATTTTTGATTAATAAAAACATCCTTGGAAAATGCTTTCGCAGTGGTTCATCTTTTATAAATCCAAGAATTTCACCTCTGGAAATATGAATGCCCCGACCGCCTCCATCTATCAAGGCCAACACAATAAGATCAAAATCCTGTAGTGTTATCCCATGTTAATGTATCTAGAGTGTGGGCTTACTTTGAGCACTCTAATTTCTTCAATGTAATGGCACATAGGAGGCATGACCCAACAAATTAAGGCCAGGAATGCATCGCCAGCCTAAGGGAAGAGATGGGCAGTGCACACCGTGAGGCGGACCGACCTACCCAACCCAAGGTCCAACTGTGAGCTTTTTAACTACAACAACTTAAATATATGCTATTGGAGCTAGAATTACCATGACTGCTAGCACGAGACTTGCCCTCCAATGGATCTTACACATTCGTGCGAAGGACCTAAGAGGATCCAACGGCTATGATCAGCCCACATGCACATTCTTTTCACAAAGTCCCAACCAAAATCTACCTAAAGCTCGTTTTAATGGCATTATCTCACTGGAGCTAAGATCAGTGACTCGCATGCTTGAGGTAGTTTCATCTAGTAGAAACAAAGCTCTATTGAGATAATTGAGTTGATTCTACTCTGTTTACTCGGGAGGCCAAGGTTCATCCATTGGAGGATGGGTCTTGATCGAACACCTACTTTCGGTGGGCTTGGAGCTCAGGGAAAGATTCATTTAGCTTCGACAAGGTGAGGGAAACATGTGGGTAAGAGTAATTTAGTTTTGGTTGAGAAACGGGACCTAGGATTGGAGGGGATGTGTCCTATTTTGGGGCCCGGGGATGAGAAATCTGGCTAGGGGAAGCCTTGGGAATGCTCGGGAGTTCAAAAATGCCTTAGGAAGCTTTCACGATTTGAATGTATGTGTTTACCATGCCAATTGAGGGGGTATACCCCTCATTTCCTTTTGATGGACGGTCAGGATTGTCCCCCATTTTTCTACCACCACCATCGCCAGCACCGGAGTGGTCATCATCACCTCCACATGGCATGAATTGAGTGGAGGAAGGTTTGGAGGTGGCTCAAAGTAGATGTGGCTTGGTTTATATCCACTGAGTTAACTCACCTCCCTTTGGTCCATGGCAAGCCTAGCCCACTTAGGGTGGGCTAAGTGGCTAGTTCAGACCCCAAAAAGGGGTGTTTGATTGCTGCTAAGGGTGATAGAAGAGTGAACTTTGCTATTTAGGGAGATTCCTATGTGAAGTGGAATATCCAAGAGAGATCAACGACTCAAGAGTAGTGTCAAGTGGTCAAGAGTTTGGCTCAATTTGACCCTTATAGGTCAAATTGGGCTAGATTGGGTTAGATTGATTAATTGGTCAAATTGGGTTGAACCAAAGCTTGGGTCAAGTTTAAATGATGATTTGAAGTGTTTTGGTTTAAGTGGTTTTAATCAATTTGGCTTAGGTTTGATTTTAGCTCATTTGGACTCATATAGGTCAAATGAGTCAAGTTGACCAATTTGACCAAATTAGTCAAATTGGCTTGGGTTGTGTAGATTCATGTTCAATTGGATAATTAAAGATGATCGTAGGCTTTGGTTTGGGTTGATTTGTATTTAATTTGGGTTTAGGCCAATTTGACCCTTTAGGTCAATTTTAGCTAAGTTGGTCAATTGGGTCTAATTGGTCAAACTGGAATCAATTATGGCTTTGGTCAAGTTCGATAATCAATTTGGAATGAACTTGAGCCATTGGTTGCAATCAATTTGGGTTGGATCATGATTTGACCCATTTTTGGCCTTTTAGGCTAATTTGGGTCAACTTGGGTCAAATGGACAATTGCATTTCATTTGGCTCAATTGATGGTCAAGTCATGTTCAATCATTGATCATGAGTTGATGTGAATTAATGATTTTAATTAATTTGGTGCAGGATGAGTTTTGGCTAGTGTTCATGTGGACTAAAGGGTTGACTTGGTCAAATGACCAAGTTGACTTGGTTTGTCCCAATTTATGGTAATTGATCATCCTAAGGTGATCCATAATCATGGTATAAGGTTTTGATGGACTTGGCTCAATCCAATTTGGGTTGGATTGGAACTTGGTTTAAATGGGTTCTTTAGGTCACTTTGGGACAAGTGAACCTAAATGGGTCAATTGGCTTGGTTTTGGTTTGATTAAGGGTTAGTTGAATTAATATATGAGTTTAGGATCAAAATATAAATTCAACTGCAATCAATTTGGGTCATAATAGGTTTTGGTTCATTTAAAAATAAGTCTGGGCTTGGCTTGACTTAGTTGATTTTGACTTGATGATTGTAGATTTCATTTATATTTGAATAGTGATTTAAGGAATGATTGATTTATAAGAAAATATAGTGGTTTTGGCTTGATTTGGATAGGATTTGGCTAAGTTCAAGAAATTATCTTATAGGGTTTAGATTGGGATTTGATTTTATTTTGGATTTAGTTTTGATCATTTAAATGTATATTTCATTTATATTTAGGAAGATAATTGAAGGAATAATTGATTTATAAAACAAATCAATTGAATTTGAAGTGATTTGATGATAAATTTGCTAAGCTCATGAAGGTAGGTCAAAAGGGCTTAGAAGGGAACTTGATTTAGTTTGATCTAATTTTGATCATGGGAGTGTAGATTTCATTTATATTTGTGAAGATGATTAGATATATAATTGATTCATGACAAAATCAATTGATTTTGAGTTGACTTAAATTAAGATTTGGCTAAGCATGGAGGTAGGTCCATATGACTCAGGATGGGTCTTAACTTGACTTAGTTTAGTTTGATTTAATTTTGATCATTTGGATGTAGATTTAATTTATGTTTGAGAATATAATTGAAGGAATAATTGATTTATAAGAAAATCAATTTAGTTTGACTTATTTTGAATGAGATTTTGGCTAAGCTTATGAAAGTGGATCACATGGCTTAAGAGAGATTTGGAGCTTGGATTTGATCTTGGTTTCATTTATTTAGAGTTGAATTTGGTAAATGATTGAGGGATTAAATTGAACTTGGAGAAAGTTAATTGAATTTGATTTAGCTAAGGCTAAGTCCATGGAATTCAATCATAAGGCTTAGGAAGAGTTTTGAGAATTGATTTGAGGTTGAGATTGATTGTAGATTTTGAAAATTTGGTTTTAAATTTGAATTTGGGGTTTGGGTTGAGAAGGAAAACATGGATTGGGATTAGGCCACATGATGGGCAAGTCTCCCTAAGTCCCTAAGGCATAACCTACCCCTATGACTAACCCTTTTAAGTCTATAGGCTTATGTTAAGTGTTCACCTAATCACCAGAAGTGTCTTAAGACTAAGGAACTCTTAGTGTCTATAAGAGTCTTAGATCTATGATGAGGAGATTGACAACTCAATCAAAAAGTGAGGTCAACAGGAGGGTATAATAAAATAAAATAATTCACTTTTATATAAAGTTAAAAATAGTGCATATCATATAACAAAATAAAAAAAATAAAATCTCATAATAACATAAATATTTTTCACATTACATACCATTTATAACTTCTCTCTCTGAGTCTTCATATTTTGAAATCATTATATTATTAATTTTTTTGTCAACTCTCTTAAATATATCTTTATAAATGTAACTTGATAATCATTCATCCAAGAATCTTTCATTTTATTACACAAACAATTCTTTATGATCTTCATTACAGAAAATATTCAACAACAATTGCTATAGAGATTGACAATATTAAATCAAGCTTTATTAACAAATATACAATGGAATAAATATCAATTTTCTTTATCTCTACCAACTTTTGTGCAAGTTCTTCAGTCCCTTTCAACTTCAAAAATGCATCATTGGATTTCATGTCAATAATATAATTCTCAAGTTCACTATCTAAAATAATAATGTCATCTTTTTAGAAATCTACAAGATACAATTTTGTCAAATATAATAATTTTTTCTTATCAAAAGCTAAGAAAGAATCACATGGATTCAAGCATATCACATATAAAAATAACTCAATATTAATCTCATCAAATATGTTATTAAGCTCCTAAAATTGCATATGAATAATAAAATAAAATAACTCAACTTGATAATAGTGTAAATTTGTGATTCCTTGAGCATATCTTCTTGACCTCCAACTTATAATAAATCTTTTACTCATATTTGACACAATTATATTATTTTACTCACATAATGCATAAATTTTGTGTGCACTTGTTTAGATTTTGTATTACTACTTTTACCCATAATAATATCTGAATAGCTGGACTCAACTTATTCAATCTTTCTTTTAAATTGTCTCTAAATATCTAATTATAGAACCCATTAAAATACTAATATAAAATCTTGAAGATTAATATGCAAAAAAAAATTAGAAGACATACCCATATTTGAAAGAACTAAATAAAGGCACACCTTCGACCTTTTCTAAATAAAAAAAATTTTCTCAAAATAAAGGCACATAGTCGGCCTATACTCAAAAAATAAATCAATAATATTTCTTAATAAAGGCGCACCATCGGTCTTTATTAAGAAATACAAATCAATAAATTTTTTAAAAGGCAAATGTTTGGCCTTTTTTAAATAAAAAATATTCGCATACCTTAATCGATTATAAAAACTGTTCCACTGAGAGTATTTTTGAATATTCCACTCCTTTAAGATTACCTAATATAAATTAAAAGAAAAGAAAATATGTTAGAATAAAAATTAATTACGAAGTAATGTAAATTGACTAAATGATAAAAAATAAATATTATTGATTGTGAACAAATAATATCAATGATATTTATTTTAAAATAATTAATGAGACTACTAATTAAAAATTGTCTATTTATGAATAAAATTTAATTAAAGTTAGATGCATAATAGTTCTATTTTTGTGGTAATATCAAAATAAATTATGAATATTTTTGTCTTGAAGATATTCAATATTATTTTGAATAAAATTATATTTTAAAAATAGATGCTTGTTTATCTTTGTTTATAAATAGTAATGTTTGAATATAATATAAAATTTTTTGCATAGGATTGACTACTTAACTTAGGCTTATCAAATATCTAAAAATTTATTCTTCTATCTTAAATATACATTCAATTTACAAAGATATTATATAAAGAGGCAAGAATGTTAATGTTTTTATAATTATTCTCATTTTTATTTAATTTATTAACATAAAAATAATATAATCATAAGTAAATTAGTTAAATATAATTATCATAATATAATACACCAATTGATTATAAATCTATTAATTAATCATAAAATAATAAGCTTATATCATTTACATCTAATTTCATTAAATTATAATTAATCTAAGATGATATATTAATTAATCATTATTTAAATAAATTAAAATTAAATTAAAAATAAATCAAAATAAAAATAATAAATCAGAAAAGGGAAGAGATTGTGGGGATTTCATTGAAATAGGGACGGAGGGAGGGTGGGGACACATACCCCCATTGGCCCCGATATGAATATGGGATACACATGATTTAGCTTTAATAACATTACCATCATTTGAAGATCTAACAACATTCAAGACCAAAAAACATCACAATAATGCTTAAATAAGTTGTTCTTTCTGCCACCCAATGATATCACTAGTCATATCATTACACTCTTTTATTGCATTTATAAATGATGAGCACTACGATGAGCCATGGTGTTCTCAACATCACCTTCTCTGAATGCCCAACAACTATTATACACTTAACTCTCCAATTGGTCAAAGATGGAAAACCCTTGCATCATTTATGCAAACTAATAGATCTTTATAACAAGATTTTCCCTCTTGATTTTTCCTCTCCAAAGTTTTCTATATTAAAAATCATATGTGTTTTGTCTATACACATAATTGATTATATGCATGAGATCAAAACAAAGCCAACATGGTTGAGGCCAATTATCACTCTCTTGGTTTGATTTTCTCCACACATGATGTCCCGACATACTTAACAATGTGTCATTCTATAACATTTCATGGCAGTTTAAGCTGGACAATAGAGTGTAACACTTCCACATAACACAAGTATTAATAATATTTCACTTCATTCCACCATCTCTCACAATCAAAATTAGGGTGTACCCAATTCACTAAGATTTATGTAAGGGTGAGGGTCGAGGTCATGCCTGAAGCTTTTATCATGTTTTAGCAAAAAGGCTTCTCATGATTTTAATGGTGTCTTATTGGATATGATAAGGAAAACCTATAATTTGTGATCAGACCAACTTTAAGTTGACTTCTTGCTGGGAAACAAGATAATGCATATTAAGAAGCATAACACAACTCTTAATGTTAAGTTGGGCATTTAGTTTCATCCTATAAAAGCTAGTTTTATGGAGCTTTAATGTTAAGTTGGACATTCTCTAATCTAAAAAAGTTAGAAGCATTGTGCAACCTGATTTCCGATTGCATGTTAAGAGTTATAGTATAATAATATAATCTATCAACATTAGTCCTATCCTTACTATTTGTGGTTAATTTCAGAAAACTTTATTCTATATTTATTCCTTTGATGTACATGGACAAACTTAGCCAATTTTTTACTACCTCATCTTCAATACATGCTATTCATATATTCTTCTAATCTACTTTCTCAATCTAATATTTCACTTCACCGCACAATCATTTTAATATTCCCACTTCTACTATGCTCAACTTGCTTGGTAATGACTTCTTTATCACTGAAATACTTTGATAAATACAACACAATTAGTTTAATTATAATTTTATAAATCTTACCTTTAATTCTACAAGATAATTTCTTATATCAACATACCCATGAATAACTTCACAATTTTAACTATCTAAGTTTTAATTTGAAGATATATTTATATATTTATTCCTTTGATGTCATACAAACTTAGATTTTTTATCATCTTCAATCATGCTATTATATATTCTTCTAATCTACTTTCTCAATAATATTTGTCACTTACTAATCATAATATTCCCACTTCTATATGCTCAATTTGCTTATAATGACTTCTTTATCACTAAATACTTTGATTAATACAACACAATTAGTTTAATTATAATTTTATAAATCTTACCTTTAATTCTACAAGATATTTCTTACTTCATAGAACTTCACAATTTTAACTATCTAGTTTTAAAGAAGATATATTATATATATCCTTAACTTTCTACATAATAGATTTAAAAAATTCATCACATAAATTTACTTTATCTTTAATAATATTGAATTATAATGGAAAATATTCAACTAAATTACATAACAAATAATTAATCTTTCTAATCACAGTCATTTATCATCTACATATATTTTTTTCACACACAAAGATAGATCATTTTGAATATCCTTTATAAATATTTATATAGTCGATACAAAAATATACATTTACTATTGATCTTTGATGTAAATCAATCATAATTGGAAACACCTTGTTAACTTCACATGAACTTCTAATATTATTCAACACTTCAATTCAATATAGCTTTGAAATGCATTTCTTCCTTAAATGCATAACAAAATAAGTCATTGTGGTACTTAATAATATCATTTCTCAAGATCAACAAAATAAAAATTAAGATCCTTTCTTTGCTCCTTATAGTTTTCCATTAATTGCATTAGCAAAAAAATAGCGTTAATAGTGCATCTTCTTATAAAACAAATTCATTCTCCAATATCAAATAATTTTTTAAGACTATGTTTCATTATCTTTTTCGAACCACTTATATAATTCATAAGTTCTATAATTATCATAATCTTGAACACCACATATGTTCTTAAATACCGATGTCAAAATCATTCATCTTCAATCATTTGACATTCCTTTAGTCTTCAAATTCTGTTAAGATATTAATAAGAAAATACTCCATTAAAACATATAGCCATCCAATATTATGACTACAATATTAATAGTATTTAGCCTTAATCAAAAGACTTTAAATTCATAAAGAGGTTATCCCTTGAACAATTGTGAGGCTTGATTCTACTATTTTGGAACCTTCTTTCCATCTAATTTCATTTATTTATTTAAATTTTGTGACCAAATTAATTATGTAAACTTTATTCAAGTCTAACACAAAAAAACTTTCAACAAATTCATGAATTTCAACTCAACTCTTTATGTTATTTTATTTATTCTAAAATTCTAAGCATTACTCTAGCAAAATGATAATGAATTACAATATAAAATAATTTCAATTTTTTTTTTTACTTTCATTGAAAGTAATAAATAGGTGTTAAAATTAAGAGTTTGTGTCTTATGAATATTGTATGCTTATTATATGATTTATATATTTTATAGCAATTTTGTATTAAAAACCTAAAATCTATGACATGCAAAATAATATTTAGTAATAAAGCAAAAAATTTCATCTTAGTGTTTATTATACATATGATATAATATCAAAATCAATTAATAATATAATACAAAAGGAATCTAAACAAAATCAATTTAATTATGATTTTTGACAATTTCAAATTATTACCATGAGATTAAGAATTATATTCATACATATGGTAAAAGGTGTAATCCTAAAGTGTTTAGAAACTCCTAGGGCAAATATAATGAATAAAAGTTGTATAGTTTAAAAAAATATTATGTAAGCTAAAGCAATCTCCAAGGGTAAAGTTTAGAAACTTCTTCAAGATAATACTCAACTATTGACCTTCATATATATTTCATAACTCAAATCGAGCAGACATGACGAAATCAATGAATATTAAGAGCGACCTCACATAAGTTAGCGTCAAAATGGTTCGATCACAATAGAAATTGAGTGAAACGTCCTCAAATCAAAAAACAAATTGTATTGATGTGTTCATAATGATGAAACTAACTAAAATAGGCTTCTCATATCTTTTGATGATCGCTCGATGGAAAGGACAAGCCGATGCAAATAATAAGCAACAAATGTAACATAAATTAAAGCTGAAACAACTCAATTGATGTCAAAATTGCTCAAATGTTCTCCGATAGTAAAACTGACAAGGACAACCCCATTGCTCAACATCATAGTGTAAGAAAATTTGTAAAATTCATCCATATACGAGACAATTACACATAAATCAACACATATAATTGATGATTTATAAGTGATATTATAAATGAGAGAAAAAGAGAAATTAAATTAACTAACTTAAAATCAAATTAAATTTAATTTGAATCAAATTATACAATTATATATATATATATATATATATATATATATATATATATATATATATATATATATATATATATATATATATATATATATATATATATTCTTTTATTAAATCTCTCAATCTAAATCCCTGTCAAATTCAATAGCCACCTGATTCCCTCTACATTCCATCCACCCTAGCATTACTAGTGTCATCTCCCATTCTCTTCCATCTTTAATCATAAATGAAGACTAGTTCACAGCTCCTCTCTCATGCTTCCTAACATGTAACTCCCGCCTCCTCTCCCCAATCCCATCAACCCATTTTGCTCCCTTCCTTTCTTGCACAAAACTGATCCCATCTCCTTACAAATCACACTTCCTCTCCTCTTCGCACGTAGCAGTATCATCTCCCAATCTCTCGTTCGCTCTTGCTTAAGCCCCCATCTTTGGCTGCCTCTCCTCTCAAATTATTCCTCACTTAAGATCAATGGTTGTTGTTCTCTTCATCCTTATCTCCACTCTCTCCACTCCTCTTCCACAAAAATCAAGCTCCATCACCCTGTATCTGCACCACACCATTTTGTTCATCCCCTCTTAAGCTCAATCCCAATCAAGCTGCACTCCCTTTCCCTTCTCTTATTTTTGGCCCAAATAATCTACCTGCCACTTTCTCCCTGCCGCAAATGCCGACAATTGGCCTCATAACCTGTCCTTATCTTCCTCCTCACAACACCTTCGACCGACTCCACCCTAGCACTACTACTTGCACTCAACAACTACTTCTCTGCCAACATCAACAACTCAACCCTCCACCATTTTCTAAAAGTAGAACCAAACTCACCAACTTACAACTATTATCTCCTTGGTCCATCTCCCTCTATATTCACCTTGGCTTAAATCCTAGCTCAAGAGATCATTTGCCCTTTTTCAACAAATGAAGCATGAACCTCTAATTATTTATAACTCTTTTTTTCTTGGTCCTACTAAGTCAATAATAGCAAGCCTAAACTAATTGAAGACTTGTTTGATAAATTCCTCAAATTGACTTGGCCATTTTCATAAAGTATATAATTAATAACTCGAAGTTGGACATTATCCTTTTCATGTAAGAGATTCTTAGATCAAAGTGTTGCTAAATTTATCTTATGAGTTATTTCATATGTGGCTATGAGCTAAACCAAAACAAAAGAACTTTTTTAGTAGGTGTAATGCATTGGACATAGATCCAATTAGTGAATTTTTTTTCTCCTCAACACCTTTATCTCTAACTCACCTCTTGTAAAAAAATAATAAAAAAACTATCAATTTTTCACTAAAATCTCACCAAAATTTTGTTAATTCATCAATCTCATTGTGTCCTTGTCTCACATGAAGGTATAACATTTTCCAACCCTAAAACTCCTAAAAACTAGTAGGTGTCACATTTCACTTGCGAGCGAAACCCATGTACATTTTCTTAGTATGATGAGAGAAAACTTGTAAGCGACACTCGCGACATGACAGGTGAGCCTTGTGCACACTTTTCTTAGCACAATAGGGGTAATTATATATTGCAAGCTTTCATGTAGATACTCAAGCATGGTGAGTCTTGACTATTATAGTTGCGTGCCTTACAACATTGATCATGCACATGCACATTGAGTAAGCCCAACTCCCAATGTATCCCGTTATGCCAAGATGATGCTAGGAGGTTGTCAAAATTTAGAATGATAGAGGATTCAAATAGGACAAAAAAGTGATTAATGAACTTGAGATTGAAAATCAAATCAAATCAAAATAAAATTTAAATATAAAAACCTAAAATGAAAAGAACTTTGTAAAAAAAAAAGAACTTAAAGCAACATTTATAGGAACTCAAAAAGAATTTGATAACTCTCTCTCAAGCAACAAAAAAATCTCCTTGCACTTAAAACTTTTAGAATACTAAATTTAGGTTCACTCTAAAAAATCCTATTCAATATGAAATTCTTCTTAAGATTAATCTAATTGAATTACTTTCACATGACATAATCAATCATTCCTTTTCATCACATATAACATGCATATGATTTTCATCCTAAGTATACCTATACATGTGATGTATATATATATATATATAAAATATATATTATATTTTCATTTTGATTGGATCATCTAATCTTATTAATTTAAAGCTTTATCCAAATTCTTATACAAAATTCATAGGGATGAAATTAAATAGGTACGTGTCATTGTTAATCAGTGAAGTGAGGTAATCAAATGATCTCCTTGGGGCTAACTAAAGCCTTGTATTCCTAGGATGTCCAAACTACATACCCATTTGCATTCATATATATATATATATATATATATATATAAATTTGTATATATGAACATAAGGAAAGAAGCACCAATCATATTGCTAATTATCTCAATCATTTGAACAATTATGAATGCATGTAGTTTCAATAGAAAATGGGTTTCAATTCCATAATTAAATGCACACACATATGTATAAGAGACATAAGCTAGTATAAGCTATTGTTAACCAGGGAAGTGAGGTAATCAAATGACATCCTTGGGGCTACTTAAAGCCTCATATTCTTGGGATATCTAGACTAAGCACTTGCTTTTCTCAAATACATATGGATGTATACATAACTAAAGGAAGGAAAACCATGCAAAGATTATATTTTTATTTGATTGAAGCATTTACATATGTGAAATTAAAGTTCTATCCAATTTGCATGGGGCTTAGGAAGGATTTTGATTTTAAATTTGATCATGGATTTTAATCATTTGATTTGGAATTTAGATTTGGATTTAGATTTAATATTAGAATTGAATTTGAGGTTTGGTTATAGCTTAAGAAGGTGAACATGGATTGAGTTTAGGCTATAGGGTAGGTGGATCTCCTTAAGTCCTAAGGCATAGCCTAATCCTATGAATAATCCTTCTAAGTCTCTTTAGGCTTAGGTTAAGTGTCCACCTAAGTGCTAGAAGTGTCTTATGACTAAGAAAGTCTTAGTGTTTAAAGACTTCTAGATCTAAGATAGGGAGATTGAGAACTCACTCCAAAAGTGAGGTCAACAAAAGGACCCCCCAATAAGTGTGGTGTAACTGACAAGACACACCGCATGTATGGGCATTGATCGAGATGATCAACAATGTCCAAAAGATTGCAAGTACTAATAGAGACAGCCTATACCTAAACCCGCAAGGTAGACAAAATCATGATCTTAGTGCAATGTGACTCAACTTATGCCAAGAGCATAAGATAAGGGAATCTATAGGGATTTGGTACATGAACCTTGCACTAGGGAAGCATGTTTGAGCTATCCTCTGGGGATATGAATTTGAGTTTGATTTTGAATATGTTTTGTGGGAAGAAGATCCACTAGGGATAAGAATCTGTAATCCGTCGGGGATCAAGATCAAATTAATTTTAATTTATTTCATTTTAATTGATATGGAGGCATATCCGTTAGGGATTGGGTATGCGAACCTTCCACTAGGGAAGCAGGTTTGGGCTATTTACTATGGATAAGGGTTTGATTTCATAGATTCGTTCAGGGATGTATCCGATAGGTATAAGATTTTGGTTGGATTTCTTTGATTTGTTTGATTAGCTCCACTAGAGAGATGGATTTGGATTGTTTCAATTTAGACTCCACTTGGGGAGTGGTTTAATTTGTTATGGCTCCACTAGGGAGGATGGTTTTGAATTGAGGACATATCCACTAGGGATGTGAACTCGGTTAAATTTGATCGATTAAATTTATGGACCCTGTCAGTATGTGATGGACCCACTGAGAAGGGGATATGTAGGCCTTGACCTACTTCATATTTACAAGTCCAAAGGAGTAGTCTACCAGCCACAATGTAGGATTATTCGATCTAAAGGGTGCCTTTCGGTGTGCAACAACTGTGCTAGGGAGAAGGCATATCATACTTACATCTTCCAAAGTAGGGGACAACTATTGGGGTGATCTGTTGGATGTGCAACAAATTGAACCTGACCTAGGGCGACTACTGAGAGAGTGCCGTTGGGGATCTTACCTCAACTCAAGAGTAGTTAAAATTAATTTCATTTGATTTATTTTAATTTGGTTCATTTTCATTTGTTTTGATTTCATTTGATGGATCCTATTAGTGTGCTATGGATCATAATGAGAAAGGGCTATGTCAGCCTGGGCCTATCTCAAATTTATCGATCTAAAGGGGTAGTCTACCGGTCGGAGGGTTGGACTATTTGTCCTAAGGTGTCTTTTGATGTGCAAGGACTATGTTATGAAGAAGGTGTAATAGACTTACATCTTCTAGAGCAAAGAATAGACATTAGGGTGATTTATTGGTATCACAATAAATCGAATTGACCTACGACTGCCCATCGATGTGCAATGATCGTGTTGTAAAGAATGCGTAGCAGATTTATATCATCCAAAGAAAGGATGACCACCGGGGTGACCTGTTGGTGGCACAATAAGTCAGACTCGACCTAAGGGTGACTACTAAGAGGGTGCTACTAAGGACTTATCTCAACTCAAGAGTAGTGAGGCGATTCCTATAGGGAGTTTTGTTGACACTGCCCTAAAGATTGGATGCCTGCTTGGGAAAGGTGACAATAGGGCATTCTCCTAATCTACAAGTGAATATATATTTTGTTTATTTATTATCGTGGCCTATTAGTGTGAAAGGGACCACACTAAGAAGAGGCTATGTCAGTTTAACTTATCTCAAATTTACTGGACAAACAGAGGATCTGCGCATCTGCATAAAAGAACCTCCACCACAGGGGTGGTGACCAGAAAAGGGGGACTACCCAATCCAAGAGTAACCGGGTAGTGTCTAAATGGGGTCACAAAGAACGTGATCTAAATAGAGTGCCCATAGGGGAGGTGCCACTAGGGGCGTTATCTTGGACCTATAAATAAGAAAGCTTATAGGTGTACGGTGGCTAACTCAAGGAGATAGCATAGTAGACTTATATCTACCATGAGTGGTGCATCCACAGGGTGGGTCGCTATCAACATTGAACACCAATCGACCTAAGGTGCTTATCAGTGTGCGACGATCAATTTAGGGAGAAGGTGTGTAGACTTACATCTCCTTAAAGCAAAATTGATCACTGGGGTAGTCTATTATCAGCTCGATAGGTCCTATATAACATAAGGCTACCTGCTAGTGTGCAACGGTTGTGCTAGGAAGAAAGCATGGCAGACTTACATCTTTCAAAATAAAGAGGCAACCGCTGGGGTGACCCATTGGTTGCATAATAGATCGACCTGACCTAAGAGCAATTACTAAGTAGGGAGTCACAAAGGAGTGAAGCCAGACTTGAAGTAGTCAGGAGGAAAGGGTGGGGACTTACCCTAATCCTTAGATATACTTGACCCGATTAGTGCACGATGACTAGTTTAAGAAGAAACCATAGCAAACTTATATCTTCTTAAGCAAAGTCATTATGAGGTAGCTAACCAACCGCACATTAAGGCCTACCATGCTAACAAGGCTCATCGGTGTACAATGGTAAAGTCAGAAAAGAAAGCATTGCAGACTTACATCCTCTTGAACTAGGGACCATTGAGGTGATCCATTAGCAGGGTAGCACATCAGCCCGACCTAGAGCAATAACTAAGTGAGTACCATTAGGGGCATTATCCTAACTCAAAGTAGCCCAAGATTGAAGATATGTATATATTTTATGTGTGTGTATTTTGTATTTGTGTTGTGTTGAAGGGAATATGATGCCGCTTGGGTTCTCTTACACCTATCCTAAACAAATCATGATGAAGTCACAAACAAAATAATTTTAGTTTGGAGGAGATTGAATTTGAAATAGAATTTTATTGATAGTAATTATTTTCAAACATGATATCATTTATAATATTTCTTTAAATAAAGATCATTGATGAGAAGCATCATGTGCTCTCTTTTATGGTTGATAAGCTGATATGAACCATATTGGTAGGCCTTTTATATAATAGAAGGGCCTTCCCAAGTGGGTTCAAACTTGCCTCCCATCTTACGATGGGCAATAATTGGTCTTATTAGAACTAAAATAAACTCTCCTATTTGAAAAGCTCTAGGACGGACCAACTTGTTGTTAGCTCGAATTATTTTGGCTTTGTACACCTCGAGGTTCTGACATGCCCGTATGCATCTCTTCTCCAAACCTTCGAGCTCTTCTAACCATAACTTGGCATTCTGCTCCGTTGTGATCTTACTACTCACAACTATCATTAGTGATGGGAGTTGGACTTCTAAAAGTAGAACGACTTTGGACCCATACACTAAGGAGAAAGAGGTAGACTAAGTTGGAGTTTTATAGGTGATACAATATGCCCATACGACTTCAAATAACTCATGCCACTGCTGTTTGTTGTCATCAAGTGTCTTCTTCAGTATTTGGATAAGAGTTTTATTGAAGGCTTCTGCCAAGCCATTTTCCCTCGGGTAGTAGATATTAGAGTATCTCCAATGTATGTTGTGTCTTCAAGCAAAGTTGTTGATCTTGGTGCTCTTGAATGTAGTACCATTATCAGATATAATTTATCGAGGCACCCCGAACCTATATATGATATGGTTCTAAAAAGCGTAGCATATCTTTGACTGTGACCTTATCGGAATTGCCTCTGCCCATTTAGAAAAGTAGTCGACAGCGGCTAGGATAAACCAATGACCTTTGGAATAAGGAGGGTCAATCAGACCCACTATATTGGTACCCCAACACTCGAATGGCCATGAGGCCAATGTTGGGTGTAGAATGTTGGACGGTTGGTGTAGGACCACATGTACCTGACACTGGTGGCATTGTCGAGCTACAACCATGTAGTCTGTGTTCATCGATGGTTAGTAGTATCCTATTTTTGATCTTGGCTTTCATCTTCAGATCAAATTTATGCGCTTCACATAATCTTGAGTGTACCTCAATCATGATCTTACAGGCTTTGTGTTTGTCTAATCAACGTAACCATAAATGATCAAGGATCATCGATACAAGGTGCCATCTCTACTTCATCTGATGGCTAGTGACTTCTCTTGAGGTAGTTTGCCCATATTTAGGTAATCCAAAATGATTGCCTCCAATCTAACTCATCGTCCTTTTTGGCAACGATAACCTCCCCTTAAGAGAGTATTTTTTGATGAGTTCAATATCAATAAGGAATAAGATTTATTTATTTTAGATCCTAACCTCACTTTTAGAGTGAGTTCTTTGTATCCCCATCTTAGACTTGGGAGTCTTCTAGACACTAAGACTTTTTTAGTCATAAGAAACTTCTAGCACTTAGGTGAACACTTAACCTAAGCCTAGAGATTTATAAAGGTTAATCACATGATAAGGCTATGCCTTAAGACTTAGGAAAAATTCACCTACCCTATAGCCTAAATCCAATCCCTATTTACCCTCTCAAAACTAAATATCAAATTCAATTCAAAATACCAAATTCAAATCCATAACCAATTACCAATCAAATCAAATCAATCTAAGCCCTATGATTTTATATTATGGACCTAACCTTAGTCAAAGCCAAATAAATTCAAATTCAATTGATTTTATAAATTATCAATTCAACCCTTCAATCAATCAACCAAACTTACAATCAAACCCAATTCCAAATCTCAATTTGCCAAAATCTACAATCAAATCAAAACCTTCCTAAGTCATGTGAATCAGCCTTCATGAACTTAGACAAAGTCCCATCCTAACCAATCCAAAACTATTGATTTCCTTATAATTAATTTATATCTTCAATCATCTTCTTAAATATAAATCAAATCTACATTCAAATGATCAAAAATAAATATAAATAAATCAAATTAAATAAAACCCTTTATAAACCCTATGAACTAACCTTCATGGGCTTAGCCAAATCTTAACCCAAATCATTTATAATTCAATTGATTTTATCATGAATCAATTATTCCTTCAATTATCTTCTCAAGTATAAATCAAATCTATAATCAAATAATCAAAACTAAATTAAACTAAATCAAAAATCTAAACTTAAGCTATATGAACCAACTCCATGAACTTAGCTAAGTTCCTTCATTCCAAGAACCAAATTCAATTGATTTTCTCATAAATATTATACTTTCAATCACCATTCCAAATATAAATGATACTTATAATCATCAAGTCAAATCAAAATAAACCCAAGTCAAACCCAACTTAGCCCATTTGACTTAAAATATTCAAATGAACTAAAACTCATTTGAACCCAAACCAATTGCAATTGAATTTATATATCAATCCCAAATCCATATATAAACTCAACTAAATCACACTAAACCCAAAATCAAGTCAACTAAGCCCAATTGGCTTAGTTGACCCAAAGTGACCAACTTGACCTATATAAACCAAAATCCAATTCACTCTAAATCAAAGTTATTTAAGCCAACCTAAACTTCATGACATGATTATTGATCATCCAAAGTTAATCAATTGTCATAAATTGGGTTAAACCAAATCAACTTAGCCTTTTGACCAAGTCAACCCTTTAACCCATATGAACCCAAACTAGCCAAATTGCAATCTAAGCCAAATCCATTGAAACTAATGATTCAAATCAACCCAAAATTAATATTTGAACATGACTTGACCTTCAATTTAGCCAAATAGCCCAATTGGCCCTCTTGACCCAAGTTGACCCAAATTGACCTAAATGGCCAAAATGGGTCAAATTAAAATCCAATCCAAATTGATTGTAATCATGGCTCAAGTTCATTCCAAATTGATTGTTGAACTTGACCAAAGCCTCAATTGAGCCTAATTGACTCACTAAACCTAATTGACCTATTGAACCCAACTTGACTTGAAGGCCAAACCAATTTAAAATCCCAATCAAACCCAAATTGAACTCAACCAAAGCCTACAAATTATCCCATATAGTCATCCAAACCCAAACCAAGCCAATTTGGTCAATTGGGTCAACTTGGCCTATTTGACCCAAATGAATTTAAATGACCCAAAACCAAATCTAAATCAAATTGAACAAAACTAATGATACCAATACACTCCAAATGATCATATGAACTTGATTGACCCTTAGTTTGATTTAATCAATTGGTCAATTGGGTCAAATATTGACTATTTGACCCAAATGAATTTAAATGACCCAAAACCAAATCTAAATCAAATTGAACCAAAATAATGATGCCAATACACTCCAAATGATCATATGAACTTGACCCAACCCTTAGTTTGACTCAATTTAATCAATTGGTCAACTTGACCCAACCTAATCCAATTTGATCTTAATGGGTCAAATTAAGCCAAATTGAACCTAACCAACTCCAAATGACATGAAATTTGGGTCAACCCACTTTTGGCTCATTTTAAATCTGTCCAAATCAAATCCAATGCCAAATGACCATCCTGCCCTTGGGCTAAGGGTGTCAGATGAGACAAATCACCCATGTAAGTCATAATTTCCATTCCTTGACTTGGTACTCTCCCATTGGTCCACCTAGACTCCTAGGACATTGCCCAACATGACCCAAAGGTGGATGGGTTGACCATGAACCATTAGAAGGTGAAATCACCTCACCTCCTCCATTAGAGCATTTGAAACCACCAAGAACACTGTTGACCTTAATTTTGGAGTGAGTTTTCAACTTCCTCATCATAGATCTAGGACACTTATAGACACTAAGAGCTCTTTAGTCTTAAGACACTTCTAGTGATTAAGTGAACACTTAAACCTAAGCCTAGAGACTTAGAAGAGTTAGCTACTGGAATAGGTTGTGCCCTAGCGACTTAGGAAGACTTGCTTACCCTATAGCTTAAACCCAATCCATACTTTTCTTCTCAAACCAAATGTCAAATTCATTCCAAACCAAAACCAAATTTCCAAGACTCATAATCAATCTCATGATCAAATCCATGATCAACATTCTTTCTAAGCCCTTTAATTTCATCTTATGGACTTAGCCTTAACCAAATCCAAATCAATCCCAATTCATTTGATTTTCTCAAATATTAATTCAATATTTCAATCAAACTATCAAATTTTAATTCAAATCCAACTTATATGATTCAATTCCATGATCAAATCCAAACTAAATCAATTTTCTACTTAAGCCCTTTTGACTTACATCCACGAGCTTGGTCAAATTTGCTTCCAAATCACTCCAAACTAAAGTATTTTTCTCATGAATCATTTATATCTTCATTTATATTCCCAAATATAAATGAAATATAAATTCAAATAGCCAAAACCAAACTAAAATCCAATTTATACCCTTTAAGCCAATTCCTTAAACTTGGCCAAATCTTATCTCATTCCTTCAATCATCTATCCAAATATAAATGAAGTCTACAATCATCAAGCCAAATCAAAATCAACTTAAGTCAAACTCAACCTAGCCCATTTGACTTGAAATATTCAAATGAGCCAAAACTCATTTGAACCCAAACCAATTACAATTGAATTTATATGACAATTTAAAATCCATATATAAACTAAGTTAAATCAAACTCAACTTAAAATCAAGCCAACTAAAACTTAAAATCAAGCCAACTAAACCCAATTGGCTCACTTGACCCAAAGTGACCAATTTGACCTACATGAACTAAAATCAAATTCAATCCAAATCAAAGTGAATTTAGCCAATCCAAGCTTCATGTCATGATTGTTGATCATCCTAGGTTAATAAAATGTCATGAATTGGGTCAAACTAAGTCAACCTAGCCCATTGACCAAGTCAAACTTTAACCCATATGAACCCAAACTAGCCAAATTACAACTTAAACCAAATTGATTGCAACCAATGGCTCAAATTCATTCCAAATTGATTATTGAACTTGATCAAAGTCATAATTGAGCCCAATTTGGCTAATTGGTCAACCTAACCCAACTTAATCCAAATTGACCTAAAGGATCAAATTGACCAAATTAAATCTAAATTAAACCAAATTGATTGAAACCAATTAAACTGATATACTTCAAATGATCATTTGAACTTGACCCAACCCTTGGTTTGACCTAATTTGACTAATTGGTCAACCTAACTGATTTGACCCAATTTGGCCCAAATGGGTCAAATTGACCCAAATTAAACTAAATGAACTCCAAATGATATGAAATTTGGTCCAACTCACTTTTGACTCATTTCAAATCTGGTCAAATCAAATCCAATACCAAATAACACTTTACCTTGAGTCAAGGGCATTCCATTAGAAAAGACACTTGCTCAAATGGTCATTTCTCTTTCTTGGCCACTTGGCACTCATCCATTGGTCCATATAGGCACCAAGGACACTGATCATCTGACTTAAGAGGTGGTTGGGGCAACCAAGAATCATGGGGAGGTGAATTCACCTCACCTATCCCATTGGAATACTTGACATGAAGGACTTCCACCTCCCCTTACTAGGCACCCACTTATCTTTCATGGAAGCCCCTCCCATGCCTTAGCCAACCAAAATGAGCCACCTAGAATGATTCCCCTTTAATTTCCAACCACCCCAAGCCAAGGACACCATTTGGAGCCAAAAATCACAAAATGAGGGATTTTTGGCCACATTTGAAACCAAAAAAAAAAAAAAATAGAAACCCTTATTCTCCTCATTTCCATCCCCTTGAGCTCCCAAACTATCAAGAAATCATTCCCACTTAAGTTTTGAGTAAAAGTAAACAAAATCAAGTGAATTTCAGTGAGGAAGTAGAGACTCTTGGAGATACATCATTCTGAAGTGAAGGCGAAGGTCTAAGATCACTCCAAGCTTCTTCTCCCACTCAAGAGCATGCTTGGGTCATCATCGCCAAAAATCATCCCCGACGAGGTAATTTTTAAGAACCGTAGCCGACCATAAGAGGTTTTGTTTGTGACATTTTCTTGCATAATTTTTAAGATTTTCCTTAGAAACTCATGCAATTTTCATTTTATTTCATTCCAATATGACTATAGAAGTCTTCCGGTATGAATCGATGCAAAAACAAGTCCATTCAGATGAAAATTCACTTAGATTTTGCAAAAATTTTATTTTCTCCCTCGGATCGCTATTTGGTTGGCCGAAATGCAAATGCCGTCATCCGTGATTCGGATGGACGGCCGACAGCGATGAGCATTTTTGCTCTTCGGATCATGGGGATTAGATCTGGACCATCCGATCCACAATCGGATAGTTGAGCCCGCCGCATCCCTTTCATTGTTCGTTGGGGCCGACACACCACACCGGTGATGGCATCGGCACCACTCGACCGCATCACTCGACACCGCATCTGAATTGCACAACCCATGCCGTGTCCCATCGACGAATGGGTTAAGTAGAAAATTAGGGATTTTTTAATTTTAAAAATTATTTAAATCACCTAAAACTTCAAAAATTCATCAAAAATAAAATACTCAACAAAAAATCTAATAAAAAGCTTGTTGGATTCATCTTTCAGAGGAATCCAAAAACCTAAAATCTAAATTATGCTAGATGTTTTGAGCTTAATTTGAGTTTTAGTAAACATTAAATCTCATTAATTAAACTAAAAATACATATCATATTTGGTTAAAATTTTCAGGGATTGAAATTGAAGTTAAAATACATCCACCATAAAAAATTCATGTAAAAAGGATATATGGATTGGAAGATATTACATTCTGAAGCTCAAATGGTCTATTTTAACAAAAATAAATTAAAGGATTTTATAAATTTATGAAAATCATTTAAATCATCTAAAACTTTGAAAACTCATAACAAATCATAGAAAAATCATAAAATATACATAAATACTCATTTTAAAGATATTTTAGAGGAGAATTTAATAAAAATGTTCTCAATTGATTTTAAATAGTAATTAAGGCTTACTTTGGGTTTAATTTAAAACTTAATTAGCTTAATTACTCCCTAATTACCCAAGTAATTAATCCCAAACTTTTTGAGATTGATTAATGGGATGACCCCTGCCTCCCATAAATTTCTTGTGATTTATTGCTTGGTTAATTAGGGAAATTGGTTATCGTGGCCCTAATTACTTTCTTAATTAATTAGATGATTAATTAAAATGCTAAATAGTAAAGAAACCATTAATTAAACTTTCTAATCATTGTGGAACTGTGAATGGGCATGGGAAATGAGATTGTGACCTCTTTCCCATTCTTTTCCCTAAGTTCATTTCACTTGACTTGAAATTAATTAATTTGGGATTAATTAATGGTTTAGTTAATCAATTAAATGATTTAATTAATTAAATTGAAATCATAATCATTCTAAAACTCATCTAATTAAGTTTTTTGGGTAGATATTTAGGTGTTTAATAACCTAGTTCTATTTAAGGAAATTATGGCTAACCTACATGTGTGGGGAAGCCATAAAGAGTACTTAATTAAGTTCTTTAATCTAATTAACCACTAATTGTGAGCCAATTGCATTAGGCTTTTTATTTCTAAGGTCATTGTTGATTTAAATTCCAATTCATGTGCATATCATATTGACTCAAAATAAATTGGTTAATTACATTAAGGTAACATAGGCAAGGGTTAATTAATTGATTTAATTCATATCACAACTTAATTAATCCATAAAATTCACCTAATTTTCTTTTCATTAAACTAACTCAATTCACAAACATGGGAATGGGTTAGGAGTAGCAAATGATTGAATCTCCTCTCTTCTCTAAATCAAATCAAACATCCAAAAATAACTTAATAAGAAGCTTTGGTTTATTTTAAATAAGCTTATTTAATGTGATTATCCTTAGGAATTAGTTGGGTTGAATGAAATTACATGCTTGTGTTTCTTTATTTCTCTGTAATCATATTATAATGTTGCATTCTACTTGATTCATGCATTCACTTCTTTCAAAAGTTAATGAAAATAAATGATTTCCTTTATGTCAAGTTGCATGTACTGCCTTTAGTTAAAAATATGTGTTGCTATTTTCACTATTAAATCTCAAATATATTTTAAAAAGCTTATTAATGAATAAAAATACATGTGTGACATTAGCTATACATACATAGGAGGTGCATGTGAATATATGCTTAGTGTATGAAGTGAAGTTCCATTTTTCATTCTTATGTTGATTTGCATAAGTACAAATGTTAGTGGATATATTAGATATATTCCGTACGCCTTTTCCAAAGAGGTCTACCTCACTCCCCTGGTGAAAAATAATGGCGACGTACCTATTTTATTTCATTCTTATACATTTTGACATTAAAATTTGGATAAAGCTTTAATTCATTCACACAATAAGTCAATTAAATTAAATTAAAATTTTGCATGATTCCCATTCTTATAGTTGTTTATGCATCCACATGTATTTAAGAATAATGGGTATATCTAGTCTGGAAATTCCGGGGATGCACGGCTTTACGTAGCCTTAAGGAGGTTCCTACATCACTCCCCTGGTGCAAAATAATGGTGATATACTTGCTTAGAACTTTCATACATTTGAATGTGTATTTAGCTAATGAATGAGAATTCTCTTTTTCTATAAAAAATCATTCATGTATCCTGCATTTAAGTGTGCAAAAAAAAAATATTGTATGCATAGATATGTTTAGGACTTAATCATATGCATGCTACATATGATACAAAGAAATGAACAAATATGTGTTGTGTGATAGTAATTAACTCCAATTAATATTAAGATGCCTTTCTTATAGAATGAGATTATTTAAAGTGAACTTAAACTTAGGATTAATTAAAATATGTAATAAGTCATTCACTAAAGAGAATTCATTTAATTAATTTGCTTTAGATGTGACTTAAGTTAGGGATAAAAGAGAGTGATCCTCTCTTTTCTTCTCTTTATAACACTTAGAGATTAAGTGTAGGTCATATGAAACAAAACAAGTCACAAATTAAAACTTGCAAATCAATTAAAGCACTTGAAGTGAAATCATCCTTTAAATTGAATCTTTCTACACCTATAAAATCTTAACTCTAAAGCCTAGTTAGGACATACCACATAAGCCTTAAAACACACATTAGAATTAAGTCACCACTTCTAGCTTCATGTTAGGACCGTGCATTGTTTGATGTATATTTTATTTTGTGATGTATTATTTTAGACTAGATGTTAAGGTGTGTATTTCATAGACTCGATCTTAGGCCGCTATTAGCTTATTCATGTTTTCTATAGGGGATTATGCTTGAGGGGCCACTAAAAAATAAATATTAATGCTCTCTTTACAGGTTTCTTAAGCCCCTAAGCATAATCCAAGTTAGGATAGGTGGGCTTGGTTACCCATGTGCAAAGTGCTAAGTCCAAATTATAAATATAATAGCTTGGGTGGAATGTATGTTTAGCTAACCTCTATTTTTCAGGTGTAGTTAGATTTACTCTTTTCATTTAAATGTAATTTTACAATTAGAAATTAGGATTAGTATAATGAGAGATTAGGATGAGTAGTGGCTAGAAGGCTTTGTCCTGGGAGGCCTGATGCCTTTGAAGCAAGCACATCCAAATCAAGTCGAAGGAAAAAAGAAGAGAGATATGAAGAAAGAAGATGAAGACCCACATAGCATGTATTCATCTTTAATTGTAATTATTCTTTTATAATCTGGGTTGTATAAGGGTAGAGCTTGGCTACCCATTTTTTTTTGGGTTGTACAGTGGTACCCGACCGCACTGACCTTTTATACTTTTGCATTAGCTATAAAATATTTGATGTTTTGTTTAGCTTGTGCATTAGAAGTTACATGTATTTTCATAGTTTCTTTATGATTTGTGTTTGTTTTATGGTTTGGATGCCATTAGGCTCTTAGGAAAAATAAATCTTTTACCCAAATGTAACTCATAATTAAATTTTTAAATAACTCATAACCTCATAATAAAGCCTAGGCATTAAATAAAGATAATTAAAAGATTTAGCAACCATTTAACTGTATGGTTGTATGTCTAATATCATGCATGCATCTTCTATCACTCTTGCAAAAATGAGGGCCTCCATTCTTGCATGCATGGGAACTATTTGGCCTATGAGAGCAACTCCTTCTGATGGAGCTTCACTCTCTTCTCTCTTGAATTAGCCCATAACTCATTTTAACATGTATTTAGGCATACAAAAATCCCAAAGCCTTTGTCAAAATGAAGTGTAAAATACAAATAAAATTTAAAATATTTGCATTAGACTTAAGTCATTACTCATATCACTCATGCTCTAGTCTCTTTAGGGAGAGGGTTTAAGGACTTTAGTCTCTTTCTAAAAAATAACAACCTAACTTTCTTGAAAAATTAAATGACTTGCCTACATGGTTGTTGACCTCACTTTTGGAGTGAGCCCTCAACTTTCCCCATCATAGGTCTAGGACTCTTATATAAACTAAGAGTTCTTTAGTCTTAAACACTACTAGTGATTAGGTGAACACTTAACCTAACCCCAGAGACTTAAAAGAGTTAGCCATAGGAATAGGTTGTGCCTTAGGGACATATGAAGACTTTCCTACCCTATAGCTCAAACCCAATCCTTGTTTCCTTCTTTCAAACCAAACCTCAAATTCAAATTCAAATTCTAAAATAAAATCCAACAATCCAATGATTGAAATCCATCACTAAATTCAAACTCTGAATTCCTTCCTAGGCCCTTTGATTTTATCTTATGGACTTGGCTTTAACCAAAACCAAATCAACCCCAATCCAATTGATTATCTCAAATCAAATTCCAAATCATGAATCAATTCCAAACTCCAAATGATTGAAACCCATGATTAAGTCCAAATTCCAAAATCTTTTCCTAAGCCATATGAACCACCTTCATATGCTTAGCCAAAAGCTCCATCAAACCAACTCAAACTCGGTTGTTTTCTTTATAAATCAACAATTCCTTCATTTATATTTATAAATATAAATGAAATCTAAATTCAAACCATTCAAATCAAATCAAAATGAATTAAACCAAATCAAAACCCTTCTTAAGCCATAGGGACCCACCTTCATAAACTTTATCAAATCTTTATCCAAATCAACCCAAACATGATTGATTTCTTTATGAGTCAATCATTCTTTCATTTATATTTTTAAATATAAATGAAACTCACCCTCCAATGACCAAAAGTAAATCAAACAAAATCAAAACTCAAGTTAGCCCTTTTGACCTACATCTCTAAGCCTAATCAAATTTATTTCCAAATCACTCCAAACTCAAGTGATTTTCTGATAACCCATTTATATCTTCATTTATATTCACAAATATAAATGAAATATAAATCCAAATGACCAAAACTAAACTCAATTCCCAACTTTAGCCCTTTTAGCTAAATTTTTGAACTTGGCTAAATGACATCTAAATCAACTCAAACTCATGGATTTCTTCATGATTCACTCACTCCTTCAATCATTGATCCAAATATAAACATAAACCACCATTATCAAAGCAAATCCAAATCAACCCAAATCAAATCTAAGTTAACTCTTTTGACTTGAAATTGTCATATGAACCAAAACCTATTTGGCTCCAAACCAATTGCAATTGGATCTATATTTCAGTCCCAAGCTCATATGTGAGTTCAACTAAACTTGAATCAAACCTTGATCAAGCCAATTAACTCATTTAGGCTCACTCGACCTAAAGTGACCTAAGAGACCCTTTTTGAGCCAAGTTCTAATCCAACCCAAATTGGATTGAACCAAGCCCATATAAACCTCAATCATGATCAACAATCATCATGGGGTGATCAACCACCTTGAATTGGGTCAAACCAAGTCAAACTTAGTCTTTGACCAAGTCAAAATTTAGCCCAAATTAAACCCAAACTAGCCAAAATCCATCATATGCCAAATTGATTGAAACCATTGACCCAAACCCATTCATAATCAATGATTGAACTTAACCAAAGCCATGATTGAGCCCAAGTTGACCAATTGGTCAACTTGACCCAACCTAGCCCAAATTGACCTAAAAGGTCAAATTGACCAAAATTCAAATTAATTCTAAAATAAACCAAACCAAAGCCTACGATCATTTTTAATCAACCAATTAAACTTGACTCAACACCAAACCTAATTTAATTTGGTCAAATTGGTCAAATTGTTCAACTTGACCAATTTGAGCCTTTTGAATCCAAATGAGTCAAATTCAATCCTAGGCCAAACCAATCTAAATTAATTGAACCAAAATATCCCAAATCATCATATGAACCTAACCGAAGTCTTGGTTTGACCTTATTTGACCAATTGGTCAACTCAACCCAACCTAACCCAAGTGAACCCATTTTGACCAAATGAAGCTAAATCCATCCAAACCAACTTATGGGACTCTAGGACTTAGTCAAACCCGACCCAAGCACACCCTACATCATTCCCAAATCAGCCCAAAATCCAAGTGGACTCCACCAAAGGGATTAGCCATCAAACCATGGGATTTAAACCTTAAAATAAATGGATCCAAGCCAAGTCAACTCTCCCATCCCCATGGTATCCCCTTTTCACTCAAAAGAACCTTTCCATGACTCATCTAGCCCACCTAACCCACCCTAGATTGGCCAAGAATATTTTGGAGGTGAGTTGACTCACCTACAACCTAAACCGAGAACCCATTGGATCAAGACCATGGCATCCTTGCACATTGGGTCCATGGTAGCTCCTCATCACTCCTCCCATCCTTGGCGTGTGGCCTGACCTTGATTGAGACAACTCCGGTGGCCAAACAATGGAGAGCTAGTACGAAACGTGCGCATGCTGCCGTCTGTCAATGATGGGAAATTGGGGGTATACCCCCTCAATTCAAACACAAAAATGCACATACTTGCATTGTTCTCCTAGATAAAATTTGAAGCCCCTTAGAGCCTTTGCAAGGATCCCCAAGCCCTTCCATTCGGCATTGCCCATTCCATAGCATGGTTGAAACAAGACATCCTAATCCCAAGCAATACCCTCTCCACTCTATCAAACCCAAATTCCTCTTAGCCACGCCATCACCACACTCCATCGAGCATAATCAAATCAATTCCCAAGCTTCTAAGCTGCAGGAGGAGTGAGTTCGATGACAACCAAATTCCAAAGGAGGGGAGTTTGATCCATAGAGCATTCCACACCAAATCAAGCCCAAACTTCTTCAATAAGGCCTTGCCTCAAGTAGGTGAAGATACCTCTGGTGTTGCACTGCTGAATGTTAGCTACGACGAGGTAATTCTTCAAAATCGTAGCTATAGGGAAAAAGGGTTGGTCCTTTTTGAAGAAAATTCAAACCCCATGCAAAATTGACTATTGATGCTTTTCCCTCCCCAAAGTGGGAAGAATTTGAGACAACTGCTCGGTGAGATCGAAGCAGGGAAGATGGAAAACATCCGTCTTTCATCCCTCGTGAACTAGATATATCACGAGCCATCCATCTCGCATGATTGAGATGAACGACTCTGATAAAATATCATGGTAGAGCCCTTGATTCCTTTCTTAAATTATAGATCAAATGTCGTTTAGACGATCGGCCCACAAAGAAAGTGCTTCATTACCGCGACAGATGCGGATGTGACTACTTAAATAGCCAATCCTAATCATGCCACATGGAAATTGTGTCTCATCAGCGCGCTGCATCAGCTGTTACATGGCTCGACGGAGTTAACATTTTAATTAGGGCTAATTAATTAGTTTTTAATCTTGAAACTTTCTAAAATCATAACTAATTGTAGAAAAATCCAAAAAATACAAATTATGCTCATTTAGAAGATATTTCAGAGGAGAATTGTAAAATTATGATTAAATAGCTTTAAATGGTGATTTTTAGCTTAATTAGGGTTTTATTAAAAATTTAATTAGCTTAATTACACCATGATTAAGCACTCAATTAATCTCAAATTTTTTTGTGGATGTTTAGGGATATGACCTCTGCCTCCTTATTTTTCTTGAATTTTATTGATGGCTTAATTAGGAAAATTATTTGATTAAGCCCTAATCACTCTCTTAATCTAATTAATTATAATTAATTAATGAACAATAACTTGATTAATCATTTAAACATAATTACCTCTCTTGAACAGTAATATCACCTAGGGAATGTGATTATGGATTCTTTTGCTAAATCATTTCCTAAGTCTCCTTTATCTTTAAAAATCAAATTAATTAACGGGTTAATAAAATGCTTAATTGATTAATCTTCAAAATAAGGAAATCAAAATCTAATTGGATGTTTAAATGATTTAGGGATTAGGATCGAGGCCTTGCCTTTGATCCTTTCCCCTAAGTTAATTTCATCATTCAAATTAAAACATAACCAAAGAAATGTTTAATCAATTCATTAAAAATAACTCAATGAAATTAAAATTAAAAATTAGTTCACCCACACCTAAATAACCCTTAATTGATCTTGGATACCTCCTTGGGTGTCCAATAACCCAAGGTGAGAGATAATGGAATAATGGTTGGCTCACATGTGTGAGAAAATCATAAAAGTAATTAAGTGAGATCCCTTAAGCTTAATTAACTATTAATCATAAGCTAATTGAATTAGGCCCCTTTCATTTCTTAGGAGCATTGCAAATTTACTTTTCATGTGGTTGCATATCATATTGGCTTATTTTTAATTAGTTAATTAAGATAAGGTGATGTAGGTAAGGGTTAATTAATTCATTTAATTCATACCTTAACCTAGTTAAAATATAAAATCAATTTAAATATTCTTCATTAAACCAAATTAATTCACACATGAAGAAATTGGTTTAAGATTAGCAAACCTCCATCATATTTCCTAAATCAAATCAAACTCAAAGTTAAAAATGTCTTTAAAATTTTTGGTTCATTTTA
Source organism: Cymbidium sinense (assembly GCA_021442155.1). Classification (NCBI taxonomy): domain Eukaryota; kingdom Viridiplantae; phylum Streptophyta; class Magnoliopsida; order Asparagales; family Orchidaceae; genus Cymbidium; species Cymbidium sinense. The sequence continues at coordinate 102,031,344 of CM038229.1, forward strand.
AATAACTTTATTTAATATGATTGTCCTTTGGAATTCTTTAGGAGTGAATGAAAACATGTGCTTACATTCCTTTATTTCTTTCCAATCATTCTAAATATTGCTTGTCATATAAAATCATGCATTCATTAATTTTAAAATCAATTAAATAAAATGTTTTCCTTTTATGTCAAATTGCTTGTGTTGACTTAAATTAAATATGTGTGGCTATTATCACTATTAAATCTAAAACTATTTTCAAAACCCATAAATAAATCATTATCAATGAAATGATGTTCATTACAAATATCTATAAGCTTGCATGTGATAATAGTATAAGATGTGTAATGTGAAGTTCTCTTTCCTATTTTAACATGGATTCACATAGGATTTGCAAGTGTATAGTTCATTTGAAAAGAACACAACACTTGCCTAAATTTATTCCTATACATCTCCATGTTAAGACTTAAGAAATATGTTATATCACACATGTAAATAACATAATCATATCAAACATTATTTCTTGCATGATTCCCTATTCATGTGGTTCTTTTGGACATTTATATGTATTTAAGAAAAGTGGTATATTAGTCTGGACATCCCAGGTTTGCGAGGTTTTAAGTAGCCCTAAGTAGGTATTGTACCTTATGCCCTTGGTGTAGAAAACAATGGCACCAAACTCGCTTAAAACTCTTATTCATATGCAAGTATGATGTGGCCAATGAATAAAGAATCATAAATCAAATAAATCAAGTACAACCTTTTGCATGGATCTTCCTATCCTTGTAGTTATTCATACATTTACATGTATATAAGAAAAGTGATATATTAGTCTGACATCTCGGGGCTGTGAGACTTTAAGTAGCCCTAAGTAGGTCTTGTACCTTATACCCCTGGTGTAGAAAAAATGGTGTTGTACTCACTTAAAACTTTTATAAATGTGGATGTGTGCTTAGCTAATGGATGAAAAATCCCCCTTTTCTACATTATAAAGACATGCATTTATAATTCAATCAATAAATGAAATATTTAAAGTCAAAACACATTTCTTTGTATTCATCATCAAAGTATGCTAAGATTTACATTGCATGTATATGTATGCATATGATTATTCATATGTATGATATACATGATGGAAAGAAATAAATGAATGCATGTTATGTGATAGTAATCCATTCTAATTAATCTTAAGATGCATTTCTTATTGAATAGGGTTGTTTAGGGTGAACCTAAATTTAAGGTTAATTAAAATACATAATAAACCATTCATTAAAGAGATCTAAGCTAATTAACTTACCTTAGAAATGACTTAAGGTAGGGATAAAAGAGAGATTCTCTATCTTTCTTCTCTTTATGACACTTAGTTGCTAAGTGTAGGCTATATGAAACAAAAGAAAATACTAAGTAATATCTTCAAATCAATTAAACCACTTAAAGAGAAATCAACCCTTTATAAATTAAATCCCTCACACTTAGTAAAGCATAACTCTATAGCCTGGTTAGGACATATCACTCAAGCTTTAACATGTGCACATTAAACTAAGCCACCATTTCTAGCTTTATGTTAGGGCGGTGCATGGTTTGATAATTGTTTGGTTTTGTGATGTACTATTTTAGACTACATGTTAGGGTGTATGTGCGTAGTCTGATTATTAGGCTGGCATTAGCCTAATCATATTTTATGCATGGGGTTATGCTTAAGGGGTCGCTGTAAAAAAATATAAATGCTTTTTGCTGTGTAGGTTGCTTAGCCCCTAAGCATAGCCCAAGTTAGGATAGGTAGACTTAGTTACCCATGTGTGAGGTGATAAGTCCAAATTATTCATATAACTTATTGGGTTGTATGGTGTGTTTAGCTAACACTTGCTTTATAGGTGTAGCTAGGTTTACTTTCCTTCTCTTTTAATGTAATTTTTACATTAAAATTAGGATAAGTGTTATGGGGGATCAAGATGAACATTGGTTATAAGACTAAGTCTTATATACCATGTGATGCCTTTGGAGCCAAACAACATCCCAATCAAACCAAAAGAAAGAAAGAAAGAAATGGAGCAAAGCAAAATGAAGAAATAAAAGATGAAGAGTGAAAAATGGAGGATGAAGAATGAAGACCCCCCCTAACACTTATCATTTCATAATTGTAATTATTCTTTTAATATATCTAGATGTATAAGGGCAGAGCTCGGCTACCTACATTTCTTTTCAGGTTGAATGGTAGCACCAGACCGCACCGGCCTCTTATTCTTTTGCAATAGCTTTATAAAATTATTTGATATTTTGTTTAGCTTGCACTTTAGAAATAACATGCCTTTTCATAGTTTCTTTATGATTGGTGATTGTTGTGTGCCATAAAACCGATTAGGCTCTTAGGATAAAAAATAAATTTTCTATCCTACTAACAACTCATAACTAAAATTTTAAAATTAACTCATAACCTAACATAAAAGCTTAGCAAATAAATCAAGATAATAAAATATTTAGCAACCCCTTAGCTGGATGATTGTATGTACAATATCACACATGTCATATTCTACCACTCTTATTAAGAGAGGGTTTTCATCTGTGCCAAAGAATAAAGGCTTAACATGTAGGAGCCTTAGATGAAAAGACACCTCTTTCTCTTTTAATTTGGCCCATAATCAATTTCTCATTCTTTTAGACATACAAAATCTATGACCTATGTCAAAATAAAAAGTCCCAAAAAATCAAATAAAACTTGACAAAATTTGCATTAGATTTAAGTCATTATCCATGCCCTTCATGATTTAGTCTCTTAGGGAGTGAGTTTAAAGACTTAATTTCTCTTCTAAATAAATAATATCTTAACCATCTTGTAAAGCATATGAATTGCCTACATGGATATAAAATGTAGGAGGAGTTAGTCAATGTCTCCAACCGAATAAGTCCAGATGGGTGGTTTATTCTCTTAGGTAATCCATATACCAATTTTTCTTCTTCGATTTTGGTCATGTTTTGGCCATCGCCAAAGCTGCCTAGATTTATGATCTGAGGTTGATGTTTCCTTTTGAAGCTACAGCATAAATTCTCACCTCTTAGGCATTTCCATAATCTTATGTTGTGGAATTATAAGTCCTAGATTTCTAATAAAAAAATTCAACTCAAACAAATAAATATCCTCAAAATTCAAATACATAAAGCCCAACCATAGGATAGATTAGAGTGCTCACTAGGTCTCCTAGTATTATAAGCATTCCCTACTCATCCCCTTTGGTTTCGATAATAACTCTCCCCTTTTGATCTCTCCCACTTGATTTTCTGAAATACAACAAATCCTTTGATAGTCTTATCTTTGAATTCTTTGGAGACAATAATCGCCTACTTTAATCGAGAATATTCTTAAGGGATTCACTTCCCTAGAGATGTGATTAACTATGGAGCTTTCCTCCATAAGGAACTTAACAAACCTAGTTTAAATAAACCCTGTTTTACCTTTTCATGTAAAGTAGGGGAAAAATCTCTGGTATATTCAAGAGAAAAATCTCTAGTATATTTGAAGACCCATCATGCCTTTGGAGTCCTTATTAGGTGATTAGGTCCATTATAGGGTAGTGACTTCTATCTCTCAAGATAGTATACTATTCCTTAATATTATACCCGATCATCCTAATGAGTATTTCTGGATCTACGTGGTGTTCCCTCATAAACACAACACAACAAAAAAATAAATACCATAATGATTTTAAAGCGTAGGAGGAGTTAGCTGGCTGCCACTCTAGGCAGTTGTAAGCCTAGTAGTCGGGTGATTTATCCTCTCTTATGGAGGTAAACTATATACCCATCTCCACTTAGATTTAGGTCATACTTTGGTTCTTACCAAAGCTTCCTAGATTTAGGATCCGAGGTGGTTATTTCCTTTGGGCTACAAGACACCTTGTATTATGGGATTATAAGCCCTAATAATCTAATAAAATTTAACTAAAAAAAAATCCTCCTCAATTTTAAACATATAAAGCCCAATCATAGGATAGATGGGAGTGCTCACTAAGTTTCCTAGTATCATGAGCATCCCCTACTCATCTCTTTTGGCTTTGATAATAAGTCTCTCCTTTTGATCTATGCCAATTGATCTTTTAAATACAACCAATTTATTGATAGTCCTATCTTTGAAATCTTTGGAGATAATAATTGCCTACTTTATGAGAGTTTTCATAAGGAACTCACATTTCTTAGGATGTAATTATCTATAGGGGCTTGTCCCCATAGAACTTTAGAACCTAGTTTAAATAAACCCTACTTTATTCATCTATGTAAAGTAGAGGGAAAATCTTTAGTATATTCGAAGACCCATCATGCCTTAGGAGTCCTTATTAGGTGATTAGGTCCATTATAGGGTGGTGATTTATATTTTTCGAGATAGTGCACCATTCCTTGATGTCGTACCCGATCACCTGAATAAGTACACTCTCAAATCTGCATGGTGTCCCCCATACACATATTCAAAAATAAATACCATAGATTTTTTTGGTAACTCCGCTAGGGAAAGTTCCTCTCTTGGTCTCTAGTAGACAATTGTTGTCTCTAAACATCGATAGTGGACTTGTATTTCATATGAGTCCGAGACTATCTTTTCTTCCATTGGCACTTAACTTATTTCATCCTTAAGCAAAGCTATGCAACATCCTCTAGGTTTTAAGACATCACTCTTTATAGGTCTTGAAACCTCTATTGGGTCCCCCAATAGGTGAAAGATAGAATTAACTAATAAAATGAGATGACTAAAATTCAGAACCTCTTTACCGCTGGCTTGGTGAGGCAAGGTTCATCTTATATTTAAGAAAATAAACTCTTTTACAAAATGTCACTTTACAATATCACTTTTTCAAAATTCACATAACAAAAGATCTTGCACAAAATTCATAAGAAACTTTCAAAAAAGCACAAAACTCATATAACCAAACCCCATCTAATAATCCCCATGATTGTTACATGGAGGTTCTTTTCAAAATAAAAATTAAAATTATTTTTCAAAAGCATCTTTTTGAAAATAGTTATCTTTATTCAACATACCCAAATTTGTTGAATGAAGATCATATTTTCAAATAAAATCATAGCATAAAATTGAAACTCCATTTAACATATTTCACATATGCTAGAGTTGGAGTTTCTCTCTTTTTCAAATGCAAACTTTTGAAAATGACCACCTTCATTCAAAATGCTCAAATTTGTTGAATAAAGATTCTATTTTTAAATAAAATCATAACATAAAATTGAAACTGCACTTAACATATTTCACATATACTAGTGTTGGAGTTTCCCTATTTTTCAAAAGTACACTTTTGAAAATGACCACCTTCATTCAACATGCTCAAATTTGTTGAATGAAGATTCTATTTTCAAATAAAATCATAGCATAAAATTGAAACTCCACTTAACATATTTTATGTATGCTAGAGTTGAAGTTTCCCTCTTTTCAAAAGCAAGAAATCACACACATGAAATCAAGACATATTTTGGACTCCATTTGGCATTACCCAAATTTGTCAAATGAGAGTCCCATTTGTAAAAATCACAAAAATAAATTGAATTCTATTTAACATACCTAAATTTGTTAAGTAGGTTTCCCTTTTTTAAAAATCATAAACATATTTGGCCTCCTACTTAACATACCTAATTTGTTGAGTAAGAGTCTCATTTTTTCAAATCATAAACATATTTGGTTTCCTACTTAACAAATCAAATTTGTTAAGTAAGAACCTCATTTTTAAAAGCAAACAAAAACATATCAAATCACACTTGACTCTACTTAACATACCAAATTTGTTGAGTAAAAGTATAATTTTTCAAATCATAAACACATTTGGTTTTCTACTTAACATACAAAATTTGTTAAGTAAGAACCTCATTTTCAAAAGAAAACAAAAACATATCAAATCACATTTGACTCTCACTTAACATACCAAATTTGTTAAACAAGAGTCTCATTTTAAAACACAAATCAATCACATTTGGCTTCCACTTAACATACCAAAATTATTAAGTGGGAGTCTCATTTTCAAAAGCAAATAGATACAAATCAATCACATTTGGCTTCCACTTAATATACTAAATTTGTTAAGTGAGAGTCTCATTTTGAAAACACATATCAAAGCACATTTGACTTCCACTTAATATACCAAATTTGTTAACTGAGAGTCTTATTTTCAAAAAAAAAAAAAAAATCAATCACATTTGGTTTCCACTTAACATACCAAATTTGTTAAGTGAGAGTCTCATTTTTCAAAAATAATAAATAAAAATAAAATGAATCAGTCACATTTGGCTTCCACTTAACATACCAAATTTGTTAAGTACGAGTCTCATTTTTCAAAATAGATCAAACACATTTGACTCCCACTTAGCATACCAAATTTGTTAAGTGAGAGTCTCATTTTCAAAACATAAATAATATCACACTTAACTCCTACTTAACATACTAAATTTGTTAAGTAAGAGTATCATTTTCAAAAATCATAACACAATTGACTCCCACTTAACATACCAAATTTGTTAAGTGTGAGTCTCATTTTCAAAATGCAAAATAATCACATTTGGCTCCCACCTAACACACCAAATTTGTTAAATGAGAGCCTCATTTTCAAACTCATTTCAAACACATTTGGCCTCTACTTAACATACCAAATTTGTTAAGTAAGAAGCCCCACTTTCAAATCAAATCAACATATATCACACACATAACAAAGAACCATCACAAGCAAAGATGTATCACAAAATTTTCAACATACAATCAAAACCTCTTCTTAGTATACCTAAATTTGCTAAGTAAAGATTTTCCAAATCAAAATTTTCAAACAAGACACACAATACAAATATCTTCAAAGGTCTCTCCAAATATTTGAACCCCGTCCAACCTACTTAAATTGGTTCAGTATGGGTTCTAAATCAAAATCATATGGAAAATTCTCTCCTCACATTGAAAATCTCTCCAATAGAACCCCATTTAGCAAACTGAAATTTGTTAAATGAGGGTTCTAATTCAAAAAAATAATTCAAAATCAATAATTCAAGTCAACATCAAGGTAAAAGCTTCTCTCCAATTCTACAAATCTCTCCATACAATTTGAACCCCATTAAACGTAACCAAAATTGTTGAAATGTGGGTTCCAACTCAAGATCAAAAGCTAAAATCAAGCAACAATAGTTGGTACAATCAAGGGAGAGGGACGCCATGCCACTCTTAAGACAAAAAAAGATTGGGATATTGCCTTATCCCGAGCCTCTAAAAAAGTAGTTTCTAAAATTAAGAAACTCTCTCTACAGGTGCTGAGGCAACTCAAACCTCCAACATCAAGGAAGGTTTGCAAGTTGCCAAAGACAACTTGAAGAAGGTGACAACCCAATAGCAGCAGCTGCAGCAGTCCATTTTACTTGCCCGGGATAGTTTAGTAGCACAACCACCATCCGAGTCTAGCACTCCATCCACAGTTGCAGCTACTACTTCTTCCTCCACTAGCTCCTCTTATGCTAGTAGGAGTGTTGTATCGGCAGACAAGGGCATTAAATCTTTTACCCCATTTACTTTATTAGATTTATATCATGTACCTCCACCTAAAAAGAAATCAATGAAGAAAGCTTTCACTTACACCTTGTCCACTTCTAATACTCTAGATTTTATTCTTGTTTTCCAAGTCTAGAAAATAATAATGATAGCTCTAGTCATTTCGATCCACTCTCAAAATTAGACTTTCCTTTTCTGAATCATTTGGGTTCACCTCTTGAGATTGACTTGGAGTCAACTGATTATGAGGATCCCATAGGAGAAGCTATAGATATACCTAATGAGAAGGTAGAACTTTCCACAAGTTCATCATTCCATGAAGTCACTAAAGTCAACCTGCATAGTGGAAAAGTTCTACCTCCTAGAGTAGCACCTCAGAATAAGGGTAAATAAGTCATTGGTTCTAGTGAGTAGATAACCCCTCCACAGAATGCTCCACCTATCGATATGCTTATGAAAAACCAAGGCATAGTTGATTACAACATCCTAGCATATCATAAGAAGTTTCCAGCTAGGTTAAGCATATATGCCGCCCATCTTCACTAAAGAGATGAGGGAGTCTCTAGTCAAAGCTCTTCTAGATCTTGAGATATGATTAGCTCAGCAGACTACTACTGAAGAGGAGGCACATAGCTCAAAGGGCATCTAAGGAGTTACAGTTAGTGATGAAGACTTGCTTCTAGGAATGACCAAGAACAACCACCCTCTTTACATTACAGTGGATGTTGGCATATACAGGTTATCAAGAGTTCTAGTTGACCAAGGTGTATCAGTCAACATTATGAGTTTAAGAACCCTTGCCTACTTGAGGATCAACATCTCCAAACTCCAAAAAGAGAGGATGATGTTGAGAGGATTCAATGAATAAGCCAAGAGGGCCTTAGGCTCCGTAGTGTTGCATCTGGAGATAGATGATTGAAAAACTGAAGCCAAGTTTCATATCATAAACTCAATACATCTTTCAATGCTTTGCTTGGGAGACCATGGATACATGAGAACAACAGTTTCATCCTATCTATATTAGTGCATGAAGTTCATGAGAGGTGAAATTGAGTACTGTATTAAAGGAGATCTCAAACCATTCATAGTTCATGAGGTCACAGATGAAGATGCAGCCTATTTCTTTCCTAAAATCAACAAGTCCATTCTCGCGAATCTAGTCAAGATCCCCAAGAGGGACAAAAATATAGAAAAGAAAAAGAAAAGGAATTAGAAAAAGAAAAGGAAAAAGAGAAAGAAAAATAAAATAATAGAGAGTGAGACATGGACTCATGAGAAGATATAAAGCTTGACATTAGATTCCACCCACAGTTCATTACTCCATTCGAACAGATGGATAGGATGACTCGACCTCCACTAGGCAGAGGCAGAGGACAGTTCAGAAGCAGCCCTCGAGGTTGAAATCCTCCCTATTGGCCACTTAATAGGTAGTACACCTGCTATCCACATAGACTTAGAATCCAGTTCAGAGGATGATTCTTATGTGGTTAGCACGACAGCCAGATCTTCTCAGCAGTGGATCCTTGTTGAGGTGACGTTTGAGCATGATAGTGATTAAGACCAGGCTCCAAAGTAAAGCATAAATGTATCCAAGTCTACATATGAGACAGTCTGACATCAGTTGGGAGCCTTAGCTCTAACCTTACTTTTCTCATAAAAAGTTGAGGGTTTGGTAGTTAAGGAAGCCTCTAAGTCATCCACATATGGGAAAACCTAGAGGTTCTTTTTGGGAGCATCATCCTTAAGTTAGGAAGCTATGTAAAACTTGAGGATGATTCATATAAAGGTTTAATACAATTGCCTTTTGATTGGTACTTGCCTTGTGTTCTTAATTTAGCAAAGAAGAGATTAATCTCACATACTTGTTCTAAACACAGGTCAGATTACTTCAAGAGGTTATGGGACAACAAATGAAAACATTCTCAATCAAGATTAAGACTAGGATTCGGTATAGTGGGTCCAGTCGATGATGAGATGCCTTAGTCATCTAATCATTTGGGAATCGATAGGTTCTTTTAAATCATATTTTTAATATGAGGAGGTGTGCTTAGAAACTTTAGATGGTTCAAATGATTTTGAAGTCAAAGATGCACCACTAGAGTTTGAAGAAGAGATCAAGTCAACCATCGATGAACTTAAAGAGATCAATTTAGGAACTGAAGATAATCCCGTCTGACATACATCAATTCTTTGTTGAGTGATACCAAATCTAATGTCTTAGTTAGGCTATTTATTGAGTTTAAGGACTGTTTTGCATAAAGTTACAAAGAAATGCCTGGTTTATCTCTGGATGTGGCAGTCACAAAACTAGAATAGTGCTAACCCTATCAAGCAAGCTCCTAGATGCATGCGATTAGACATTGAAGTAGGTCATTTTTAAGTCAAGAAAGCGATCGATCTTTGGGTTCAGGGGAAAAAATATCTTACATGGTTGGCTAGTGTCATTCTAGTTAAGAAAAAGAATGACTAAATTCACATATGCATCAATTTTAGGGATCTAAATAAGGCATGTCCAAAAGATGAATTTTCATTACCAATCTCGAAATTGATGGTGGACATTACCTCATCTCATGCAATATTCTCTTTCATGGATGGCTCATCTGGTTATAACAAAATAAAGATGGCCCATAAAGATTAAAGAAACACTGTTTCAAACCCCAATCAAAATCTTTTACTATAGAGTCATGCCTTTCGGCCTTAAAAATGTCGATGCTACATACCAGCAAGCCATGACTTGAATCTTCGATGAACTCATTCATCACTGAGTCAAATGTTACATTGATGATCTAGTAGTTAAAAGTAAGGAAAAGGAAGACCACCTCTTTGACTTGAGAGTAATTTTCAAATAGTTAAGATAATTTAACCTTAAGATGAATCCCCTAAAGTGTGCATTTAGAGTAGCTTTAAAAAAAGGAAGACCACCTCTATTGTCCGACATCGTGGAATAGAAATTGATTCAAAGAAGATCAAGGTGATATTAGAAATGCCACTCCATAAAATTCTAACTTAACTCAGATCATTTCAAACGTGGTTGGCATATTTAAGATGCTTCATTTCCAACCTATCGGGAAGATGCCAACCATTTTCAGCACTTGTAAAAAAAGACCCCAAGTTCAACTAGGATGATAAGTGCCAACATGATTTTGAAGACATCAAGCACTACCTGATGACACCACCAGTTCTAGTAACCCTTATCCCAGGAAAGCTGCTCATACTATATACTACTGCATTAGATGACTCCTTTGGCACTTTATTAGCTCAAGCGACGAAGGGAAGGAGAATGCTCTCTACTACCTCAGCCGTCATCTATTCCCTATTGAGGCAAATTATCCAACCATTAAAAAGCACTGCTTAGCTTTACTCTTTGCATCCAAAAAGCTATAACATTACATGCTTTCTCATAAGGTGAACTTGATCTCTAGGATCAATACACTACAATTTCTCATAACACGGCCGATGCTATTCGACGGTTGGCATATTGGTCCATAATTTTATCATAGTTTAATATTACTTTTGTACTCATCAATGTGGTGAAAGGACAAGAACTAGATTTTTTAGTGGCACACCCACTTCCTGATTCCCCTTTTAGTGATGACCTCCTCAATGAACAAATCATGAACTTAGGGGACACTAGCATTCTTGAGATGTATTTTGATGGTGCAGCTTCCTTTTGAAATGGAGAAGAACCATAATCTACTCTCCCAGGAAAGGTAGGGGTTGGAATAGTTCTCTTAACTCCAGACCATCATGTAATGAGATTTTCACATCAACTGTCCAATCCATGCACCAACAATGAAGCCAAATATGAGGCTTTGATTGGCGGTCTGAAGTTATCCATTACACTATACATCCCAAATATCAATATCTTCGAGGATTCTCAATTAGTTATCAACCAAATCATTGGATCTTACAAAGTTCTAAAGCCTAAGCTCCATCATTACCACAACTATACTTTGGAATTGTTGGCCCAAATCTCAGAGGTTACCATCTACAAGATTTTTTGAGGAGAGAATGTAGTAGTAGATGCATTAGCCAAGCTTGCCAAAGAGTTGGCATTTCTAGAAGATGAATCCATACCAATAAGGGTCCAAAATAAATAAGCCTTATCCCTTGTTGACACTGAACTCATTAAGAGACTCTCTCTTGAAGGGGAGGTTATCGTTGCCAAAAGGATGATGAGTCAGATTGGAGGCAACCATTCATAGATTATCAATATATAGAAAAACTATCTTAAGAGAAGTGACTAGCACATCAGGTGAAGTAGAGAGCCCTTTCCTACGCTCTCGTAGATAGCACCTTGTACCGACGATCCTTTGATCATATGTGGTTATGTTGTCTAGACAAATACGAAGCCCATAAGATCATGATTGAGGTGCATTCAGGTTTATGTAGAGTGCATCAATTTGGTCTGAAGATGAAAGAGAAGATCAAAATACTAGGATACTACTAGCATTCGATGATCATAGACTGCATGGATGTAGCTAGAAGATGCCACCAATGTCAGGTGCATGGTGTGGTCCTACACCAACCACCCAACATTTTACATCCTACATTGGCCTCATGGTCGTTTGACTGTTGGGTTATCGACATAGTGAGTTTGATCGATCCTTCTTCTTCCAAGGGTCATCTGTTCATTCTAGCTACCATCGACTACTTTTCTAAGTGAGTGGAGGCAATCCCACTTAGAGAGGTCACAACTCAGCATGTGCTCTAATTTTTCAGGAACCATATCATATATAGGCTCAGGGTGCCTTAATGAATTATATCCGATAATGGTACTACATTCAAGAGCACTAAATTCAACATTTTTGCCCGGAGACACAACACAGATTGGAGATATTCTACCATCTATTACCCAAGGAAAATTAGCTTGGTAGAAGCCTTCAACAAAACTCTCATTCAATATTAAAGAAGGCACTCGACGATAATAAAGGCAGTTGTATCCTTAGTTGAAGCCTCTAATACCACACCATATATAGAACTCCAACTCATTCTATCCATCTCATGATGCAGACTTGTAATAGGAACCCAATGTCCTATCATTTTGAAACACAACACCAACATAAACTATGCACCACCACATATAAAATAAACACAAATCTTTTATCTCGGGCTACTTTGATGTGGGATAAAGCCCCCATGGCACTCACTCATTAGCCGCTCTAGGTCAGGATGCCATGCTACCCTACTAATGTGACACCCCAGTGGTTCCTTGTCTAGAGGATATAAGTCTACAAGCTTTTTTCCTAACTTGATCATTGCAAACTAACAAATGTCTTATTAGTTTGGTTGGCCTTACTACGCAGCCGATAAGCTACCCCATGTTGACTTTGTTTAAGAAGATGTAAGCCTACATGCTTTCTTCTTAGACTAGCCATCATGCACTGACTGGGTCAAGTATATTTGAGGCTTCATATAAGTCCCCTAGTGCTTCCTTTCCTCCTTACTACTTCAAGTCTAGTCCTTGCACAGGACTCCCCACTTAGTAGTCATCCTAGGTCGAATATCATCTGTCTCACCGATGATAGACTATCCCGATGATTATTTTCATCTGTGAGGATGTAAGTCTATAATCCTTCTTCTTAGATTGATCATCGCAAATTGATGGGCACCTTAGGTTGGTTGGTTATCGCTATGCTGACAACAACCCACCCGGTGGATACACCACTCATGACAGATGTAAGTCTACAAGCTTTCTCCCAGAGTTGGCCACCGTATACCTATAGGCTTTCTTTTATAGGGTCCTGGATAAAGCCTCTAGCGGCACCTCCCCTGTAGGCAATCTATTTGGATGACATCCTTAGCGACCCCATTTAGACACTACCCGGGTTACTCTTAGATTGGACAGTCCCCCTTTCCTAGTAGCCACCCCTGTGGTTGGAGAATTCATCTTACATATATGGAGATGTTCTTTGGTCTAGTAAGCCTGAGATAGGACTAGGCTGATGTAAGCTCCTTCTCAATGTGGTCCCTCGCACACCAATAGGGTCCACACAAATATATAAACAAAACATATATATATATTCGCCATAGATCAAGAAATCCCCTGCAAATTTTTTTTCCAAAACAGCATCCTATCTTTAGGGCGGTCGCAAGAAACTCCCCATAGATTTGGTTGACTACTTTTGAGTTGAGATAAGTCCCTTAACATTCTCTCGATTGGTCGTTCATTTGTTGTCTACCAAGTGTCACCCAGTCATCCTTTCTTAAGATGTAAGTTATCACGCATTCTCTCCAAAGATGACCGTTGCCTATCTAGGGGTTGATTTGTTGTGCTATCAACCAATCACCCAATAGTTCCTTGTTGGGAGGATGTCTATGCTTTCTTCACCAACCATTGCACACCAAATGCACCCTTAGGTTGGTTAGTCCTACCTCATGGTTGGTAGACTTTCCCTTTGAATTTTAAAATCTAAGATAGAACAAGGCTAATATAGCCCCTTCTTATTGGATCCATCGCACACCGACAGGGTCCATCTAAAATGAAATTAATTTAGACTATTTTTGAGTGAATATGAGTCCACAGTGGCATTCGCTCAATAATCACCTTAAGTCAGGTTTGTTTTATTATGCTACAAGCAGATCACCCTAGTGGTCCTTATTTAAGAGGATGTAAGTCTACAAACTTTCTTCCTGACTTGACCATTGCACACTGAAAGGTACCCTTAGGTTAGTTAGCTATACCTCATGGATTGTAGACTTTCCAATTGGATTTGTAAATCTAAGATAGGACAAGGCTGAAATAGCCCATTCTTAGTGGATCCATCACAATGCATGTCCATTAAATGAAATTAATTTTGACTATTTTTGAGTTGATATGAGTCCACAATGTCATTCACTCAATCGTCACCCTAGTCGGCTTTGATTTGTTGTGCAACCAACTGATCACCCCAGTGGTTCCTTATTTAGGAGGATGTAAGTCTACAAGCTTTCTTCCTGACTTGACGATTGCACACTGAAAGGCACCCCTTAAGTTGGTTAGCTTTACCCCATGGTTAGTAAACTATCCCTTTGGATTTGTAAATCTAAGATAGGACTAAGCTGATATTAGTCCCTTCTTAGTGGATCCATCGTACACCGATAGGGTCCATCTAAGATGAAATTAACCCTAATTATTTTTGAGTTTATATGAGTCCAAAATGACATTCACTCAATAATCACCCTAGGTTGGGTTTGATTTTTTGTGCTATCAACCAATCACCCTAGTGGTTCCTTGTTTAAGAGGATGTAAGTCTTCAAGATTTCTTCCTAACTTGGCCATTACACACCGAAAGGTAACCCTTAGGTTGGATAGTCCTACCTGATGGCTAATAGACTATCCCTTTGAATTTGTAAATCTGAGATATGACAAAGCTAATATAACCCCTTCTTAGTGGATCCATCGCACACTGACAGGGTCCATTTTATTAAATCCACCATCCTTCCCTAGTGGAGTCTAAATTAAATCCATCTACGCTTATCCTTAGTGGATGCTTCCCAAAAATAAACCAAGGAAAACCATAAATTAAATCCACCTTATCCCCAATGGTGCCGAGCTCATATTTTTAGCAGATGTACCCTTAAAATCAATTTAAATTCTCATCCCCAGTGAATGTCCACCAATTAAATCAAATCAATTTTCTCCTTAGTGAGGCACAAATCATATCCTCTCTCAAGTGGACACCCCAAAAAATCAAACCAAATCAAATACCGATCTCTAGCGGACAATCTAAGCCTGCTTCCCTAGTGGAAGGTTCATGCACTCATCCCTGGCAGGATATAAATCCTAATCCCCCGTGGATCTCTTCCCCCCAAATCATGTTCATGATTATACTCAAACCATTATCCTCTCTATGGATTATTTGAACCTGCTTCCCTAATGGAAGGTTCACATACTTGTTCCCTCAGTGGATCCTTTCTTCCTCTCTTATGCCCTTGACATAAGTTGAGTTGCATTGCACTAAGATCTTGATTATATCTACACCCTGGGTTTAGGGATATATCATTTCTGTTAGCGCTTGTTATCCTTTGGGCATTGTTGATCATCTCGATCAATGCCAATACGTACAGTGTGCCTTGTCAGTTACACCACACCTATTGGGGGTCCTTTTATTGACCTCAATTTTAGAGTGAGTTCTCAACTTCCTCATCATAGATTTAGGACTCTTATACTAAGATCTACTTAGACTTAAGACAGTTCTAGTGATTTAGTGAACACTTAACCTAAGCTTAGAGACTTAGAAGAGTTAGCTAGTGGAATAGGTTGTGCCCTAGGGACTTAGGAAGACTTACCTACCCTATAGCCTAAACCAAATCCATACTTTCCTTCTCAAACCAAACCTCAAATTCATACCAAACCAAAACCAAATTTCCAAGACTCATAATCAATCTCATGATCAAATCCAATATCAATATTCTTTCAAAGCCCTTTGATTTCATTTTATGGACTTAGCCTTAACCAAATCCAAATCAATCCTAATTCATTTGATTTTCTAAAATTTCAATTCAATCTTTCAATCAAACTATCAAATTTCAATTCAAATCCAACTTCAAATGATTCAATCCCATGATCAAATTCAAACTAAATCAATTTCCTACTTAAGCCCTTTTGACTTATATCCACGAGCTTGGTCAAATTTGCTTCCAAATAACTCAAAACTCAAGTGATTTTCTCATGAATCATTTATATCTTTATTTATATTCCCAAATATGAATGAAATATAAATTCAAATAGCCAAAACCAAACCAAAATTCAAATTATACCCTTTAATCCAATTCCTTGAACTTGGACAAATCCTATCCAAATTAAATCAACACCAATGGATTTTCTCTTGAATCAATCATTCCTTAATGATCTATCAAATATAAATGAAATATGCAATCATCAAGCCAAATCAAAATCAACTCAAGTCAAACCCAACATAGCCCATTTGACTTGAGATATTCAAATGAGCTAAAACTCATTTGAATCCAAACCAATTTCTTTATGATTGATGCTTTAATGTGTGGCCTGAATACAATTAGGCTCTTAGGGAAAAATTAAATTTTCTACCCCAATTAATCACTCATAACTAAATTATAAATAATTCATAACCTCACCATAAAGCCTAAGATGTAAATCAAGATAATTAAAAGATAACAATTCATAACCTTAGCTAAATATTGTATGTTCACATCATGCATCATCTTGAATCACTCTTGCAAAATGGCAGCCTCCGTGTTTATACGCATAGGGACCATTTACTGACAGAGCTTGACCCACTTTCTCTTTTGATTTGGCCAACAACTTTACTTCATCATGCATTTAGGCATATAAAAAAATCCCAAAGCCTTTGTCAAAATGAAGTGTCAAAATTGAATTAAAATTTGAAAATATTTTACATTAGATTAAGTCATTATTCATACCACTCATGCTCTAGTCTCTTAGAGAGTGGGCTTAAGGACTTAGTCTCTTTCTAATTAAATAATAGTCTAACTTTCTTATAATTTCATATGACTGGACTACATGGATTTGAATCATAGGAGGAGTTAGTTGGCAGCCACTCCAAGCAATTGTAAGCCAACTGGTCGAGTGATTTATTCTCTCCTGTGGAGGTAAACCTTATGCCTACTTTCGCTTAGATTTAGGTCATGTTCTAACATGTGTTAGAACTCCCTAGATTTAGGATCTAAGGTTGTTATTCCCTTCAGGATAGAAGCATAAATCTTCACCTTTTGGGCATTTCCATAACATTGTGTTGGTGGATTATAAGCCCTAACAATCTAATAAAATTTAACTCAAACATATAATTCTCTTCAATTTTAATACATAAAACCCAATCATATGATAGATTGGAATGCCCACTAGGCTTCTTAATATCATGAGTATTCTTTACTCATCTCCTTTGACTTCTAAAATAAGTCTCTCCATTTGATCTATCCCAATTGATTTTTCAAATATAGTCATTCCTTTAATAGTCTAAACTTGAAATCTTTGGAGACCCTAATTATCTACTTTAATCGAGGGTATTCCTAAAGAACTCAGCTTCTTTAGGATGTAATTAACTATGGAGGCTTGCCTCCATAGGAAACTTTAGAACCTGATTTAATATAAACCCTGCTTTAATCGTCCATGTAAAGCAGAGGAAAAATCTCTGGTATATTCGAACACCTGCAGATTCCTTATTAGGTGATTAGGTCCATTATAGGATGATGATTTCTATCTTTCGAGATAGTGAATCATCCTTAATGTCATACCAGATCACTTCAATAAGTACCCTCTATGATCTGCATGGTGTCCCCCCTCCTCACATTCAAAAATAAACACCACAAATTTTTTTGGCGACTCCACTGGGGATGATTCCTCTCTCCATCTTTAGTAGACGATTATTATCTCCAAGCATCGATAGTGGACTTATATTTTATATAAGCTCGAGGCTATGTTTCTTTCAGTTGGCACTTTGCTTATTTCATTCTTAAGCAAAGCTAGCCAACATCCTTTAGGTTTTAGGACCTCACTCCATGTAGGTCTTGAAACCTCTATTAGGTCCCCCAGTAGGTAAATCAACTAATAAAAAGAGATGATTAAATTTAGAACCTCTTCACCACTAGCTTGGTGAGGCAAAGTTCAACCCACATATAAGAAAAATTAAATAAAATTTAAATTAAATAAGTAAAAGTTTTTGTAATTGTTTTTTCAAAAGCACTTTTTCTAAATAAAATCATGCACTTCACATAACATAAAGTTTGCAAAATAAAAAATTTTTTAAATCTCATTTCAAATAATAAAAACAACCAAACCTCATTTAACATACTTAAATTTGTTAAATAAGGATCCTTTTTCAACAAATATACATCATTAAAATCTGTTCATTTCAAATCTAATTTTTCAAAAGCTCATTTTCAAAGTAAAATCAAACAATCAACTCCATTTAACATAACCACATTTATTACATGAGAGTTTCTTCTTTGAAGCTAAAATAAAGATACAATTGAATTCCATTTAACACATTCATATTTTGTTAAATGGGAGTTCCCCTTTTCAAACTAAAGTCAAAACATGATCTTCACTTAATATACCCAAGTGAAGGTTTCCTTTTTCAAAACTAAAATAAAATAAAGATAAGAAAAGCATAATTGAATTCCATTTAACATACCCATATTTGTTAAATGAGAATTCCACTATCAAAATCCAAATTAAAACCAAAATACCCAACACACATTTTTGAATTCCATTTAGCATACCCATATTTGTTAAATGAAAATTCAATCTTCAAAATAAACCAACATATTAACAAACAAACAAACATATAAGTGAGCTCCATTTAACATACCTAAATTTGTTAAACATGCAGCTCATTTCCAAACATCAAAATAAAAACACATATAGTTGAACTCTATTTGACATACCATATTTGTCAAATAAGAGTTCTCTTTTTCAAAAGAGGAATCAAATAAACAAATATCAAACACATACACATATTGAACTCCATTTAATATACTTAAATGAGAGTTCCCCAAATCATATCAAATCAACATATATCAACAAAACAATGAACATATCAAACAAATGTGGACTTTACTTAGCATACTTAAATTTGTTAAGTAAATGTCCATTTTTTGAATCAAAATCATATCAAACAAATCAAACACATGATAAATAGTCATCATAAACAAAGATGTTTTCACAAAATTTCTAAACATATAATTGAAACATTTTAGTATAGCCAAATTTGCTAAATATAGGTATTCTGAATCAAATTTCAAACAAAACATACAAATATATCTCCAAAGTCTCTTCAAATACTTAAAACCCCGCTCAGCATACTTAAATTTATTGAGCCTAGTTCTAAATCAAAATCTTATGGCAAAGCCTCTCCTCAAATATATCAAATCTCTCCAAAATTCAATGAACCCCACTTATCGTACCTAAATTTGTTAAGTGTGGGGTTCAAATTCCAAGTCAATCTAGAAGTCAATGATTGAAGATAGATATCAAAGCAAGGGTCTGACTCAGTTATGTTTCAATAAATGCAAAAATTTTAGCATAGTTAGTCCTTTCTTGTCTTCAAGTCAGTGCAGTCAGCATGTATTCTAGCAAGTTCATCTTCTCTTTCTCGCTGGTTGTGAATCTGGCCTTGGATTAGGTCATACACACCATGACTACCATGCACGTCATCCAGTTTGACCATAGCTTTGAGGTTGTCCAAGTTACCTATGAGGGGCCAACTCTCATGATCGTCAGTAGGGATGAGGTGGTAGGGTAGAAGCCACTTCTTTATTTTAACATTCCATCCGACTCAGAATTTCCCTCACTGAAGAGGAAGGCTATGGAGGTTCCCACGATAGTATTAGTTCCTTCCATGTTAGTGTCAATTACAATTTTGCCAATCACATTGCTGAGTATGTTGTTCTCAGTAGTCAGTGTGGGTACCTCCTCACTAGTTTCCCCCAATCTGAAGGGGAAAGCTACCTTGGCCTCTGAGATAGTCTCCCCTACCTTTGAGGTAGGTTTTTGTTCTCATTCTGCTCCACTCAGTAGGATGCAATGCCGCAATAAGAATATGAAGATCAAGTGGCATTATGAGCATGAGGCCAAGTAGGTCAATGAGGCCTCTTATATTGCTGACGAGGGTTCTCCTCATGTGACCTCTCCACTTTTGAGTGGTAGTAAGTTTCACCCCACTTGGCTTTGGATTGAGAGGAGGACTATAGAAGGATTGCTGCATTGCCTCCACCACCAGCATAGTCTAAGGTACCAGCTAGGGAGAGGAGGATGCCCTACGCTGGTCTATGATCAATTCCTCACCAGGTTGGTAGAGCCCATGGACACTCAGAGTCCAGCACACTATTTGACTTAAGGACTCTGATCCCTATGAGTGTTAGGGATTAGATACACAGAGAGAAGGCCTTAGAGGCCAGAATGGCAGCCCAAATAGGCAAGAAGGAGAGAAGGAGGTACGCTAGATAGTTGGCAACCTCAGCATTGATGGATTTCTCTGATTAGCGGGCTATACAAGCCTATCACACTGATAATATAGTCCTTATCAGTACTACTAGCCACAGAAGGAGAATTTTGGTGGAGGGGCAGTTGGTGTCTCCATCATCACACCACTCCACTTGCAACCCATGATCACCTATCTATGTCCTTCTTCCATCCCTACCATGCAGTAAGCATGCATCTAGAGAATCTCCATTGGTGATCTGGCTACAGCTTAAGGATCCCACTCCACTTGTTCCACTAATTAAGGTAAGGTTGAGCTCTCCCATTTGATCTTCTACTTCAATAGTGGCAAAGCGGGAGGGACAAAAAAAGTGTCATACCCCACCATCAGTAGCAATAAATGATAGAGGAAGGGGACACTAGTCCCCATGACATTTGATCCTCCTAGAGAGAGCATCCTATGAAGAGGTAGTATCCGGTGCATAGATTCAAATGAGCATAGTCTTACGTTGTCAATGTTTATAATTTAGAGTGAAGATCATTCATGATGATATATCTTAAGACTACTGTTGAGAAGAAACAACTTCCTAGGAGTGATCATTCAAATTGAGAAGAGGGTAGAGTAGATTTTGATCTTGATGAGGATGCCCATTAGAGGATTCAATGAAAATCCATAGGGTCGATACTCGGGGATCCCTCCATAGAGACCATCAGAGTCAGGAAGGTGCTATGATTGAGGAAGGGGACACCTCTCACTCAACCCAACACCTCCTTCAGTAGCTCAGATAGAAGGATGAGCTCAGCAAAATAAAGAGAAGGATTGATGATTTATTGGTGGTAGTTCTAGCACTCTGGAACCAAGTTTCAATATGACAACCTAGTCCAATGGAGGTCGATCGTCCCAAGCTCTTACATGTCTTAGATCCTCCTAAGAGTGCCTCTCCCATGGATCAGGATAGTGGTAATTTGCATAGGAAGGTCATGGATAGTATCTCCATGTAAGAAAAATACATTAAGCATGGTGGAGAAACAAGTGAGGAAAGCATTAGCACAAGCCCGGGGGAGCTTATCCATTCAAAAGGGTAGACCTTACCTAGATGAAATTAATGTAGCCCAATACCCGAAAGGGTTTGTGCCACCATCCTTCAAAAGTTTTGATGGTAGTGGGAACCCGTGATAGCTTATGACACATTTTAGAACCGGTTGTTGCAACACTGATGGTAGCGATGCACTTCTCTTCCACTGTTTTATTAGCAGTCTATTGAGGGTTGCATTTGAATGGTATGTTGAACTGCCCAACAGTTCAGTGAAAACCTTTGCTTAGTTGGAGCAACTCTTTGTTAAGAGGTTTGCTGGAGCCTAGCAAAGGGTAACTATGTGTGACCTCATTATAGCAAAACAAAATCCCAATGAGTCCTGGTTGATTACATTCTCAGGTGGCATACCTTGAGTATGAAATGCAAACCACTATCCGAACAACATGCCATTGAAATTCTTCTCAAGAATATCCATGGCTTGATTGCCTTCATGCTCAAGGGATTCACAATCAAAACTTTTGAGAAATTAATCAACAAGGTGGCTAGCTCACAAGAGGAGGTCAAACAGTTGCCATTCCAAGACTAATCATTCAGGTCCAAGCCACATAAATTATTTGAGAAGAGGCCAGGGGCAGTGCTGTCAGTAGATAAGGGAAAGAAATTGGCCAGAGGTCAATTTAAGAAACCACAAGCTTAGTAGCTGCCTTTGCCACTTCCTCTTCCACCTCCTCAGCCATCATACCAACCACCATAGCTACCACAATAGCCACCACCATCACCTCCATAGCAGTACACTCAGCAGTGGTATTCATATCCACCGCCAAATAGCTATTATCCACCTACTATTCTGGACAAGCTAAACCTGCCCTATTCATTCAAGAGGGAGGTAGTCAGGAAAATCTTTAAAAATCTCATAAAGAAACCTAGTTTCATTTACGAGCAAGAGACGAGGAGTGGGCAAGAATGATCTTAGCTATATTCCCTACCACCGCATAGTTATGTCTAGGATTGCATTACCTTTGAAGACTAGCTTGAGCATAGCTACAAGTCATGCACCATTGTTATCCCCAAGGAATACTTGCTAGAACAACCATCTAGTTATGTTAGAGTAATTCTTGGATACATGATCCTCTCAAGATAAAAGAAGGTTGGGATATATCCTTATCTTGAACCTCTAAAAAAAGATCATTTCTAAGATTAAGAAACTTTCTTCCCTACCTAAAACCTCCAACATCAAGGAAGTTTTGCAAGTTGCCAAGGATAACTCGGGGAAGGTAGGGGCTCAATAGCAGCAGCTGCAATCCACACTTGCTCAGGATAATCTAGTAGTGCAACAACCATCCCAATCCAGCATTCCATCCACTTCATCCAGCTCTTCTTCTACTAGCAGAAATAATGTGTCCACAGAAGAGGGCACTAAACCCCTTGCTCCGCTTACTTTATTTGATTTCTATCATGTACCTTAACGTAGAAAGAAATCAACTAAGAAAGCAATTTTCACTTATATCTTCTCTACTTTTGATAGTCTTGATGATCTTATTCTAGTTGAAAGCTCTCCAAGTCTAAATAACAATAATAACACAAATAATTTTGATCATTTCTCTTATGATTTAGAATCAGACTTTCCTTTTCTAAATTAATCGAGTTCACCCATTGAGATTGACTTGGAGTCGATCAACTCCAAGGGCCCCATAGGAGAAGCAATAGGTATGCCCGATGAGTAGGTAGAACTTTCCATCAACACGCCACATGAAGTCACTAAAGTCAACCTGCATAGTGGCAAGGTTCTACCTCCTAGGGTAGCACCTCAAAATAAGGGTAAGAAAGTCATTGATTCTAGTTAGCAGATAGCCCTCAACAGGATGCTCCACCTATGGATATCTTTGTGAGGACCAAGCCAAAGTTGATTATAACATCCTATCTCACCAAAGAAAGCTGTCAGCTAAGTTAAGCATATAAGATGCCCTTGTCTTATCTAAAGAGATGATGGAATCTCTAATCAAGGCCTTACTTGATCCAGAGATATGCTTAGCTCAACTACTAAAGTGAGGCATGCCACCAAGGACATCTTAGGAGTTACATTCAACGATGAAGACTTACCTTTTGGGGACTCGAAAGCACAACTCATCTTTACATTACGGGATGTTGGTAGACAGCTATCGTGAGTTCGTGACGGTGCATCAATCAACATTATGAGCTTAAGATGCCTACTTGAGGATCAACATCTCCAAACTTTAAAAAGAAAGGATGATGGTGAGAGGATTCAATGAACAAGATGAGAGGGCCTTAGGCTCCATAGCATTTTCCTTTGAGATAGATGATTAGAAGACTGAAGCCAAGTTTCATATTATAAATTTGGATACATCTTTCAACGCTTTGCTTGGGATACCATGGATACATGAAAACAACACGGTTCCATCCTCTCTATGCTAGTGCATGATGTTTGTGAGAGGTGGAATCAACTACTATGTCAAAGGAGATCTCAAGCCATTTACAGTTCACGAGGTTGGCATATATGAGGATGCGACCTACTACCTCCCTCAAAATTAACATGTCTATTCTCACGAACTTGGCCAAATTTCAAAAATAAAAGAAAAAGGAAAAGAAAAATAAAAGGAAAATAAAAGGAAAAGGAAAATGAAAAGAAAATAAAAGGGAGTGAGAGATAGACTTGGAGGAGGTAGTGGATCCTGACATTAGATTTCACCCACAGTTCATTACTCTATTCGAACACATGTTTAGGATGGTCGACCTCCACCAGGTAGAGGAAGGGGACAGTTCAAAGGCAGCCATAAGGGTGGAAAACCTCTTTATTGCCCACCCAATAGGAGATATGTCCTAGCTACCAGGAGTACACCTGCTATCCATATAGACTTAGAAACTAGTTCAGAGGATGAGTCTGATATGGTTAGCACGCCAGCCAACCCTTCTCAACAGCAGATTCCTTTAGGCATGACATGTGAGCTAGATAGGATGAAGATTGCCTCTAAAGCAAAGCATAAATGTATCCAAGTCTATATGTAAAATAATTAAGCATTAGCTAGGAACCTTAGCTCTAAACCCCACTTTTCTCATGAAAAGTTGAGGGTTTGGTTGTTAAGGAGGCCCCCAAGTCATCCACAGATGTGAAGACTTAGAGGTTCTTTTTGGGAGCATTATCCTTAAGTCAAGAAGTTGATGTAAAACTTGAGGATGATTCACATAAAGATTTAATATTACCTTTTGATTGGTACTCGTCGTGTGTTCATAATCTAGAAAAGAAAAGGTTGATCCCACATACTTGGTCGAATCATAGGTTAGACTATTTCAAAAGAATATGGAAGAACAAATGCAAAAAACTCTCAATCAAGACTGGGACTCGGACTGGGATTCGATACAATGGGTCTAGTCGATGATGATGATTTTGCTTAGTCATCACCAATCATTTGGAATCTAATAGTTTCTTTTCAAATCACATTAACTCAGATGAGAGGTGTGTTTAGAAACTTCAGATGATCTAGATGATTTTGAAGTCAAAGATGCACCACCAGAGTTCGAAGAAGAGATCAACTCAACCATTGATGAGCTTAAGAAAATTAATTTAGGTACTAAAGACAATACATGCCTGACATATATCAGTTCTTTATTGAACGAAACTGAAACCAATGACTTAGTTAGGCTATTGAAAGTTTAAGGATTGTTTCACATGGAGTTATGAAGAGATGCCTGATTTATCTCTAACATAGCAGTCCATAAACTAGCAATAGAGCCTAGTGCTAACCCTATCAAGCAATCTCCTAGATGCATGCGATTAAACATCGAATAATAGGTCATTTCTGAAGTCAAGAAACTGATCAATGCTAGTTTCATCTGGGAAGAAAAATACCCTACCTGGTTGGCCAATGTCATCCTAGTTAAGAAAAAGAATGGCCAAATTCACATATGCATTGATTTTAGGGACTTAAATAAGGCATGTCCAAAAAATGAATTTCCACTACCAATACCATAACTGATGGTGGACATTGTCTCATCTCATGCAGTCTTCTCCTTCATGGATGGATCATCTGGATATAACCAAATAAAGATGGCCCCTAAAGATAAGAAGAATACTGCCTTTCGAACCCTGATCAGAATTTATTGCTACAAGGTCATGCCATTTGGCCTTTAAAATATCAGTGTTACATACCAACGGGCCATGACTTGAATCTTTGATGAACTCATTCATCATCAAGTCAAGTGTTACATCGATGATCTTGTAGTCAAAAATAAAGAAAAGCATGACCAATTCTTTTACTTGAGATAGTTTTTGAGCGATATAAGACAATTTAACCTCAAAATAAACCCCCCTAAAGTGTGCATTCGTAGTAGCTTTAGGGAAATTGGTTTATTGTCCACATCCACATCTAAATCATCGGTGAAGATCAAGGTGATATTAGAAATTCCACCCCCTAAAAGTTTACTCAACTCAAATCATTCCAATGACAGTTGGTGTATCTAAGATGCTTTATATCCAACCTATCGAAGATGCCAACCATTCTCAACACTTGTCAAAAAGAATGCCAAATTCAAGTGGGATGGAAAGTGCGAGCATACCTTTGAAGACATCAAGCATTACTGATGATGTCGCCAGTTCTAATAGTCCCTGTCCCAGGTAAGCCGCTCATCCTCTACACCGTTACATTAGACAACTCCCTTGGTGCTTTCTTGGCTCAAGCCAATGACGAAAGTAAGAAGAACACTCTCTACTACCTCAGCCATCATCTAATCTCTACTGAAGAAAATTATCCACCCATTGAGAAATATTGCGTAGCTTTAATCTTCACATCCCAAAAGCTATGACATTACATGTTTTCTCATAAGGTGAACTTGATCTCTAGGATCAATCCACTATAATATCTCATGACACGGCCAATACTATCCGGATGGTTGGCATGTTGGTCCATAATTTTATCATAATTTGTCATTACTTTCGTACCCCTCAATGCAGTCAAAGGACAAGAACTAGCAGATTTCTTTGCAGCACACCCACTTCCTGTTGATTCTCCACTTAGTGATAACCTCCTCGATAAACAAATCATGAACTTAAGGGACACTAGCATTCACCGCTAGAAGATGTACTTTGATGGTGCGTGTTGACCTCACTTTTGGAGTGAGCCCTCAACTTCCCCCATCATAGACTAGGACTCTTATAAACACTAAGAGTTCCTGAGTCTTAAGACACTTTTAGTAATTATGTAAACACTTAACTTAACCCTAGAGACTTAGAAGAGTTAACCATAGGAATATGTTGTGCCTTAGGGACTTACGAAGACTTTCCTACCCTATAATCCAAACCCAATCCTTCCTTCTTTCAATCCAAACCTCAAATTTAAATTCAAATTCTAAAATCAAATCCAACTATCCAATGATTGAAATCCATCACTAAATTCAAATTCCAAATCCCTTCTTAGACCCTTTAATTTTATCTTATGGACTTAGCCTTAACCAAAT
Source organism: Cymbidium sinense (assembly GCA_021442155.1). Classification (NCBI taxonomy): domain Eukaryota; kingdom Viridiplantae; phylum Streptophyta; class Magnoliopsida; order Asparagales; family Orchidaceae; genus Cymbidium; species Cymbidium sinense. The sequence goes on from CM038229.1 coordinate 102,058,243, forward strand.
CCAAATCAACCCCAATCCAATTGATTTTTCTCAAATCAAATTCTAAATCATGAATCAATCCAAACTCAAAATGATTGAAACCCATGATTAAATTCAAATTCCAAAATATTTCTCTAAGCCATATGAACCACCTTCATATGCTTAGCCAAAACTCCTTCAAACCAACTCAAGCATAATTAATTTCTTTATAAATCCATCATTTGTTCATTTATACTCATAAATATAAATGAAACTCACCCTCCGATGACCAAAAATAAGTTAAACCAAATCAAAACCCAAGTTAGCCCTTTTGACCTACATCCCCAAGCTTAACCAAATTTGCTTTCAAATCACCCCAAACTCAAGTGATTTTCATGACCCATTTATATCTTCATTTATATTCACAAATATAAATGAAATATAAATCAAATAACCACAAACAAACTCAGATCAAACCAAATTCCCAATTTTAGCCATTTTAGCCAAACTTTTGAACTTGGATAAATGACATTTAAATCAACTCAAAACTCATAGATTTCTTCATGATTCAATCAATCCTATAATCATTGATCCAAATATAAACATAAACCATCATTATCAAACCAAAAATAAATCAAACCAAATCAAAACCCAAGTTAACCCTTTGGACTTGAAATTGTCATATGAACGAAAACCCATTTGGCTCCAAACTAATTGCTTATTTTTATTTCAATCTTAAGCTATATGTGGGTTCAACCAAACTTGAATCAAATCTTGATCAAGCCAATTAACATATATTGGCTCACTTGACCTAAAGTGACCTAAAAGATCTTTTTGATCTAATTTACAATCCAACCCAAATTGGATTGAACTAAGACTATCTAAACCTCAATCATGATCAACAATCATCATGGGGTGATCAACCACCTTGGATTGGGTCAAACCAAGTCAAACCTAGCCTTTGACCAAGTCAAAATTTAGCCTAAATGAAACCCAAACTAACCAAAATTCATCATATGCCAAATTGATTAAAACCATTGACCCAAACATATTCATGATTAACTCATTTAGGCTCACTTAACCTAAGTTGACCCAAATTGATCTAAAAAGCTAAAATAGGTCAAATCATGATTTAATATAAATTAATTACAACTAATTGCTCAAGTTCATTCCAAATCACTTGTTGAACTTGACCAAAGCCATGATTGAGCCCAAGTTGACCAATTGGTCAACTTGACCCAACCTACCCCAAATTGACCTAAAAAGATCAAATTGACCAAATTCAAATTAATTCCAAATTAAACCAAACCAAAGCCTACAATCATTTTCAATCAACTAATTGAACTTAACTCAACACCTAACCCAACCTAATTGGTCAACTTGACCAATTTGGCTCTTTTAAATCCAAATGAGTAAAATTCAAACCTAGGCCAAAACAATCCAAATTAATTGAACCAAAACATCCCAAATCATCAGATGAACCAAACCCAAGTCTTGGTTTGACCAAATTTGACCAATTGGTCAACCTAACCCAGGTGAACTCATTTTGACCAAATGAAGCCAAATCCCTCCAAACTAACTTATGGGACCCTAAGACTTAGTCAAACCACCCAAGCATGTACCATTTCATTTCCAAATCAGTCCAAAAGCTAAGTGGGCCCCACCAAGGGGATTAGCATCAAACCATAGCATTTAAACCTTAAAACCATTGGATCCAAGCTAAAGTCAACTTGCCCATCCCCATGGCAGCTCATCCACTACATGGAACCTTCACCCACCAGCACTAACTCATCCTAAGTCATCCAAGGACCCTTGGGAGGTGAGTTGACTCACTTCCAACCCAAACCGAGCACCCATTGGATCATGGTAACCTTGCACATTGGGTCCATGGAAGCTCCCCATCATTCCTCCCATCCCTGGCGTGCCTTCCTGACTTGATGGAGGCAACTCCGATGGCCGGACGGTGGCGAGCCAGTGCAAAACATGTGAACAAGCCGTCCATCAATTATGGAAAATTGAGAGGTATACCCCCTCAATTCAGACACAATTTTGCATAGAATCAAATCATGTGAGTCCCTAAGCCCATTTTGAGACCTCTCAGAGCATTTCCAAGGATCCCCAAGCCCTCTCCATTTGGCATTTCTCTCCTCCGAGCAAGGACAAAATAGGGAAACCCATTCCTCAGCAATACTCCCTCACCACTAAACCAAATCTAAATTCCTCTTAGCCACACCATCACCACACTTCGTCAACACAAACCACCCCAAGCTCCAAGTGGCCAAAAGCGGAGTTTGATTGAAGTCAACCAAAGGAGGGGAGCTTGGTCCATAGAGAATTCCACACCAAATCAAGCCCAGACTTCTTTAACAAGGCCTCGCCTCAACTAGGCGAAGCTTCCTCCGGCGTTGCACCGCCAAACATTAGCTCCGATGAGATAATTTCTCAAAACTATAGCTATAGAGAAAAGTGGCTTGGTCTTTTTTGAAGAAAATTTGAATCTCATGTAAAATTGACCATTGGATGTGTGCGTCTCCCTTCCCTGAAGGTGTGGGAAGAATTTGGAGACAATCTGAGCTCGGGTGAGCTTGGATCAAGTGAGGGAAGATGGATGACATCCATTTTTTATCTCTCACAATGGATAGATCACGATCTGTCCATCTGGCATGAATGAGATGAACGGCTTTGATAAATCCTGCAGTAGAGCCCTTGATTCCTTTCCTAAGCCACTGATCGAATCATGGCCGTCCGATCTTAGATCAGATGGTCCACATTGAAAGAACGTCCATCGCAGGCCGAATCAGCACATAGATGTGACTACTTAAATAACCAATCTCGTCGGACTCCACATGGCCCGATGGGATTAAGCTTTAATTAAGGCTAATTAATTAATTTTTATTCATAAAACTTTTTAAAATCATAACTAATTATAGAAAAATCAAAAAGAATACAAACTTATGCTCATTTTGAAGATATTTTAGAGGAGAATCTAAAAAATTATAATTAATTGATTTTGAATAATTTTGGCTTAATTAAGGTTTTATCAAAAATCTAATTAGCTTAATTACACCTTAATTAAGCACTCAATTAATCTCAACTTTTCTGTGAATGTTTAGGGGATGACCTCTACCGCCTATTTTTCTGCATTTTATTGATGGCCTAATTAAGGAAATCATTTGATTAAGCCCTAATCACTCTCTTAATCTAATTAATATAATTAAGGAATGAACAGTAACTTAATTAATCATTTAAATATAAATCTTGAACAGTAAGATCACTTAGGGAATATGATTGGGAATACTTTTCCTTATTCATTTCTTAAGTCTTCTTTATCTTTAAAAATTAAATTAATTAATGGGTTCATGAAATGATTAATTAAGTGGTTAATCCTCAAAAAAAAAAAGAAATCAAAATCTAACTGGATGTTTAAATGACTTAGGGATTAGGATTGAAGCCTTGAGTTTGATCTTTTCCCTTAAGTTAATTTCATCATTCAAAGTAAAACATAAATAAAATAATGTTAATCAATTCATTAAAAACTCAATGAAATTAAAATTAAAATTAAAAATCAATTCACCCACACCTAAGCAACCTTTAATTGATCTTGTGTAGCTTCTTAGGTGTTCGATAACCCAAGGTAAGAGATAATGAAATTATGGTTGGCTCACATGTGTGAGAAAATCATAAAAGTAATTAAGTGAGATCCCTTAAGCTTAATTAATTTTAATCATAAGCCAATTGCATTAGGCCTTTCATTTCTTATGAGCATTGCAAATTTACTTTCATGTGATTGCATATCATATTGGCTTATTATTAATTAGTTAATTAACTTAAGGTGATGTAGGTAAGGGTTAATTAATTCATTTAATTCATACCTTCACCTAATTAAAATGTAAAATCAACTTAAATATTCTTCATTAAATCAAATTAATTAACACATGGGGAGGTGGGTTAGGATTAGCAAACCTCTCTCATATTTCCTAAATCAAATCAAACTCATAGTTAAAAAATGTCTTTAAAAGAATTTTGGTTTATTTTAAATAGCTTTATTTAATATGATTGTCCTTAGGAATTAATTATGAATGAAATCATGTGCTTACATTCCTTTATTTCTTTCTAATTATCCTAAATATTGCTTGCCATATGAAATCATGCATTCATTACTTTTAAAATCAATTAAATAAAATGTCTTCCTTTTATGTCAAATTGCATGTGTTGACTTAAATTAAATATGTGTGGCTATTATCACTATTAAATCAAAAACTATTTTTAAAACCCATAAATAAATTATTATAAATGAAATGATGTTAATCACAAATATTTATAAGCTTTCATGTGATAATAGTATAAGATGTGTAATGTGAAGTTCTTTTTCCCCATCTTAACATGGATTCATATAGGATTTGCAAGCGTATAGTTCATTTGAAAAGAACACAACACTTGCCTAAATCTATTCCTATGCATCTCCATGTTAAAGACTTAGGAGGAATTTCATATCACAGATGTAAATCACATAATCAAACCGAACATAACTTATTGCATTATTTCCTATTCATATGATTCTTTTTGTACATTCATATGTATTTGAGAAAAGTAGTATATTAGTCTAGACATCCCGAGGCTATGAGGCTTTAAGTAACCCTAAGTAGGTCTTGTACCTTACACCCCTGGTGTAGAAAATAATGGCACCATACTCACTTAAAACTCTTATACATATGCATGTATGATGTGGCCAACGAATAAAGAATCATAAATCAAATAAATTAAGTACAACCTTTGCATGGATCTTCTATCCTTGTAGTTATTCATACATTTATATGTATATAAGAAAAGTGGTATATTAGTCTGGACATCTTAGGGCTACGAGGCTTTAAGTAGCCCTAAGTAGGAATTGTACCTTATGCCCCTCATATAGAAAATAATGGCATCGTACTCACTTAAAACTTTTATACATGTTAATGTGTGCTTAGCTAATGGATGAAAAATCTCTCTTTTCTACATAATAAAGACATGCATTAAATTCAATCAACAAATAAAATATTTAAATTCAATATACATTTCTTTGCATTCATCATCAAAGTATGCTAAGATTTACATTGCATATATATGTATGCTTAAGATTATTCATATGCATGATATACATGATGGAAAGAAATAAATAAATATGTGTTATGTGATAGTAATCCATTCTAATTAATCTTAAGATGCCTTTCTTATTGAATAGGGTTATTTAGGGTGAACCTAAACTTAGGGTTAATTAAAACACATAATAAGCCATTCACTAAAGGAATTTCACTAATTAACTTACCTTAGAAATGACTTAAGGTAGGGATAAAAGAGTGATTTTCTCTCTTTCTTCTCTTTATAACACTAAGTTTCTAAGTGTAGCTACATGAAACAAAAGAAAACACTAAGTAAAATCCCCAAATCAACTAAATCCACTTAAAGAGAAATCTACCCTTTATAAAATAAATCTCTCACACTTGGCAAATCATAACTCTAAAGCCTAGCTAGGACATACCACACAAGCTTTAACATATGCACATTAGACTAAGTCACCATTTCTATCTTTATGTTAGGGCGATGCATGGTTTGATGAATGTTTATTTTTTGATGTACTATTTTAGACTAGATGTTAGGGTGTATTTGTGTATTTGAATGTTAGGCCGATATTAGCTTAATCATATTTTATGCAGGGGGTCATGCTTAAGGGGAAGCTGTAATAAAAATATAAATATTTTTTACTGTGTAGGTTGCTTAGCTCCTAAGCATAGCCCATGTTAGGATAGTGGACTTAGTTACCCATGTGTGGGGTGCTAATTCAAGATTACTCATATAACGCTTGGGTTGTATGGTGTGTTTAGCTGACACTTATTTTGTAAGTGTAGCTAGATTTACTTTCCTTTTTTATTAATGTAATTTTTGCATTATAATTAGGATAAGTGTTATGGGGGATTAAAGTGAACATTGGTGATAAGACCATGTCTTACCATGTGATGCCTTTGGAGCAAACAACATCCTAACCAAACTAAAAGAAAGAAAGAAATGGAGTAAAGCAAAGTGAAGAAATGAAAGATGAAGAGTGAAGAATGGAGGATGAAGAATGAAGATCTCCATAACACTTATTATTTCATAATTTTAATTATTCTTTTATTATACCAAGATGAATACGGGTAGAACTTGGCTACCCACATTTTTTTTCGGGTTGTACAACGGTACCCGACCGCACTGGCCTCTTATTCTTTTGCGATAGCTTTATAAAATTATTTGATATTTTGTTTAGCTTGCACTTTAGAAATATCATGTCTTTTCATAGTTTCTTTATGATTGATGATGGCCTAGATGTGATTAGGCTCTTAGGATAAAAAAAATTTAAATTTTCTATCCCACTAACAACTCATAACTAATATTTTAAAATAACTCATAACCTCACATAAAAGCCTAGAAATTAAATCAAGATAATAAAATATTTAGGAACCCCTTAGCTAGATGATTTTATGAATAATATCATGCATGTCATATTCTTCCACTCTTGTTAAAAGAGGGTTTCCATCTATGCCAAAGAATAAAGGCTTAACCTGTAAGAGCCTTTGATGGAAAGACACCTCTTTCTCTTTTGAATTGGCCCATAATCAATTTCTCATGCATTTAGGCATACAAAATCCTATGGCCTATGTCAAAATCAAAAAGTCCAAAAATCAAATAAAACTTGACAAAATTTGCATTAGATTTAAGTCATTATTCATGCCCTTCATGATCTAGTCTCTTAAGGAGTGAGTTTAAGGATTTAGTTTCTCTTCTAAATAAATAACAACTTAATCATCTTGCAAAGCATATGACTTGCCTACATGATTTTAAACATAGGAGGAGTTAGCTGGCTGCCACTCTAGGCGGTAATAAGTCCAGTAGTCGGGTAGTTTACTCACTCTTGTGGAGGTAAACCATATACCCATCTTTTTGCCTTAGGTTTAGGTTGTATTTTGGCCCTTGCCAAAGCTCCCTAGATTTAGGATATGAGGTTATTGTTTCCCTTTGCAGGCTATAAGTAGAAGTCCTCACCTCTTAGGCATTTCCACGATCTTATGTTGTGAAATTATAAGCCTTATATTTCTAATAAAAATTCAACTCAAATAAATAAATCTTCTCAAAATTCAAATACATAAAGCCCAACCATATGATAGATTGGAGCTATAACTAGGCTTTCTAGTATCTCATCTCCTTTATTCTCAATAATAACTCTCCCTTTCAAACTCTCTCATTTGATTTTCAAAATACAACTAATCTTTTGATAGTCTTATTTTAATCGAGAGTATTCTTAAGGGATTCACTTCCCTTAAGATGTAATTAACTATGGAGGCTTGCCTCCATAGGGAACTTAACAAACCCAATTTAAATAAACTCTACTTTATTTTTCCATGTAAAGTAGGGAAAAAATCTTTGGTATATTCGAAGACCCATCATGCCTCAAGAGTCCTTATTAGGTGATTAGGTCCATTAGAGGGTAGTGACTTCTATCTCTCAAGATAGTATACTACTCATTAATGTCATACCCAATCACTCTAATAAGTACATCTATAGATCTACGTGGTGTCCCCTCACAAACACAACACAACATAAGAATAAACACTATAGTGTGGCTTCCTCTCAAAGAGAAAAAAACCACAATATACTCTTCTAGGAAAAGCAGGAGTAGGGGTAGTTCTTCTAACTCTGGACCATGATGTGATGAGATTCTCATATCACCTATCCAATTCTTGCACCAACAATAAAGCCAAATATGAGGCTTTAATTATCAGTTTGGTGTTAGCCATTACTCTAAGCATCCAGAACATCAACATTTTTGGGAATTCTCAGTTAGTCATCAATCAAATTGGGTTCTACAAGGTTCTAAAGCCTAAGCTTCATCACTACCACAAGTATACTATGGAGTTGTTGGCCTAAATATTAGAGGTTACCATTTACAAGATCCCTCGAGGAGAGAACACCATAGAAAATGCTTTAGCCAAGCTTTCCAAGGAGTTGGCTTGTCCAAAGATGAGTCCATATTGATATGGGTCCAAAATTGATAAGACTTATCCTTATCGATACTGAGCTCATCCAAAAATACTCTCTAAAGGAGGTTGTCATTGACAAAAAGGATGAGGAGTTAGATTTGAGGCAACCATTCATGGATTACGTAAACAAAGGCAAACTACCTCAAGAGAAGTCACTAGCTTAGGTGAAGCAGAGAGCCCTTTCCTACGATCTCGTGGATGGCATGTTGTACCGGTGGTCCTTTGATCATATGTGGTTAATTTGTTTAGACAAACACAAAGCTCATAAGATCATGACCGAGATACACTCAGAATTATGCAGAGTGCACCAATTTAGTATAAAGATGAAAGCCAAGATCATGAGACTCAAATACTACTGGCCATCGATGATCACATATTGCATGGACGTAGCTAGGAGATGCCATTAGTGTCAGGTACATGGTGTGGTCCTACACCAAACACACAATATTCTACACCCTACATCCTACATTGGCCTCATGGCCATTCAAGTAAAGTACCATAGTAAGATCCCTTCTAAGGGTCATTGATTCATCCTAGCTGCCACCGACTACTTTTCCAAGTAGGTGGAGGTGATCCTACTCAGAGAGTCCATAGCTTAGTATGTGCTCTAATTTTTCAGAAACCATATCGTATATAGGTTCGGGGTGCCTTGGAAAATTATATTTGATAATGGTACTTCATTCAAGAGTACCAAGATCAATAATTTTGCCTAGAGACACAACATGGATTGGAGATATTCTACCATATTCTACCCGAGAGCAAATGGTTTGGCAGAAGCCTTCAACAAAACTCTCATCCAAATATTAGAGAAGACACTTGAAGATAACAAGTGACAGAGGTATGAGCAGTTAGTTGAGTCCTTGTGGGCCTACTACACCAAATATAAAACTCCAATGCAATCTACCCCTTTCTCCTTAGTGTATGGGTCTGAAGCTATTTTACCTTTAGAATTCCAACTCTTATCCCTAAGGATAGATGTTGGTAGCAAGATCACAACAGAGTAGAATGCAACCTTCAGTTAGAAGAGCTTGAAGGTTTGGAGGAGAGACGCTTACAGGCATGCCAGAACCTCAACTTCTATAAAGCTAGAATGGTTGAAGCTCATAATAAGTTAATCAATCCTAGAGCTTTTCAAGTATGAGAGCTTGTTTTAGTTCTAAGGAGACCAATTGTTTCTCATCGCAAGATGGGAAGTAGGTTTGAACCCACTTGGGAAGGCCCTTTGGCCATAGAGAAGGCCTACCAAGGAAAATCTTATCAGCTTATCAACCATAATGGAGAGCATCTGATGCTTTCGATCAATGGGCTCTATTTAAAGAAAATTTATCCTTAATTCCATGTCTGAAGATCTTTATCATCAATGAAAAATTCCATTTCAAATTCAATATCTTCCATTTTGAAAACATCTTTGTTTGCGAATCTGCCATGATATGTTTAGGGTAGGTGTAAGAGAACTGAGGCGGCATCCTATCTTTCATCAACACAACACAAACATAAACTACACATAAACACATATCAAACAAACACATATCTTTTATCTCTGGCTACTTTGAGTTGGGATAATGCCCCATGGCACTCACTATTACTTAGCTCGACGTTACTCTTTACTAGCGTCACCCAGTGGTCTTCTGGAGGATGTAAGTCTGCTATGCTTTCCCCCTTACTTAGCCACTGCACATTGACGAGCACCTTGTTAGCATGGTAGGCCTTATTATGCGATTGGGAAGCTACCCTCATATTGGCTTCGTTCATGAGGATGTAAGTCTGCTACACTTTCTCTTAACTAGTCTTCATGCACTCACTTGGTTGAGTATCTTTGAAGATTAAGGTAAGTCCCCCAGCGGCTCCTTTCCTCCTGACTACTTCAAGTATGGGTCCAGTCCTTCTTCACAACTCCCTACTTAGTAGTCGCCCTTAGGTCAGGTTGACTTGTTGTGCTAACAATGGGTCACGCTAGTGTTTGTTCCTTACTTTATAAGATGTAAGTCTGCTACACTTTCTCCCTAGCACAACCGTTGTAGATCGACGGGCAGCCCTAGGTCGGATAACACCTGTCGAACCGATGATAAACTATCTTGCGATCAATTTCGCTTTAGGAAGATGTAAGTCTACATGCCTTCTTTCTAGATAGATCATCACCGCTGATGGACACCTTAGGTTGGTTGATGTTCTGTATGCAGATAGCAACCCACCCGGTGGATACACCACTCTTGGCAGATGTGAGAGTGCTACGCCTTATGCTTATTTGGCCATCGTATACTTATAGGCATTATTTTCTTCAGGGATCAGGATAACACCCTAATGGCACCTCCCCTATGGCACTCTATTTGGATCACGTCCTTTGTGATTCCATTTAGACACTACTCAGGTTACTCTTAGAACCACCCATATGGTTGGAGATTCTGTTCTGCAGATGAGCAGATTCTCCCTTGGTCTAATAAATCTGAGATAGGTCAAGGCCGACAAGCCCCTTCTCGGTCCCCCTCTCACACCAACAAGGTCTAGGATAACAAACAAACAATATATATATATATATATATATATATATATATATATATATATATATATATACGCATGGATTAGAGAACACTTTTAGCGCACATTTTGACATCCTATCTTTAGGAAAGAGTCACCAAAACTATATGAATCTTGACTACTTTTGATTGAGATAAGTCCTCAATGACACTCTAGTCACCCAGTCGGTTCGACTTGTTGTGCCAACGGTCACCCCATCATTCATTCTTTGCTGGAAGATGTGAGTTTGCATTCTTTCCAACATGACCATTGCACATTGGGTAGCCCTAGGTCGGGTTGATTTGTACTACCAACAGTCACCCCATTTTTGCTTAGGAAGATGTAAGTCTACTTTCTCCCAAACACAACCATTGCACACCAAAAGACACCTTGGGTTGGATAGTCCTACCCTTTGATGAGACTACCCCTTTGGATCAAAATGAGATAGGCCAAGGCCAACATAGCCCCTTCTCGCTCCATGCATTGACAGCTATCAAATTAAAATGAAGTTTATCTTGACTACGCTTGAGCTGACATAAGTCCCTAGTGGCATTCACTCAGTAGTGTCCTTAGGTCGGGTTTGATTTGTTGCACCATCAACATATCACCCCAATGGTTGTTCCCCACTTAAGAAGATGTAAGTCTACTACACTTTCTCCTAACACACCATTGCACACCAAAGGCATCCTTAGGTCGGATATACCCTACACAAGTGGACTACCCCTTTAGACTTATAAATCTAAGATAGGTCAAGGCTGACATAGCTCCTTCTTAATGGGTCCATCATGCACCAATAAGGTCCATAAAATAACACACCAAAATAAATAAAATCAAATCAAATTAAATCATATTAAATCAAATCAAATTAAAATAAAATTAATTTTGATTACTCTTGATGAGGTAAGATCCCCAATGGAACTCTCTCAATAGCCCCTAGGTCAAGTTGATTTGTTGCACATCCAAAAGATCACCCCAGTGGCTATTCCCTGCTTTGGAAAATGTAAGTCTACTATGCCTTCTTCCTAGCATAGTCGTTGCACACTAAAAGGCAACCCTTAGGTCAGCTAGCCCTACCCTATGATAGGTGGACTATCCACTTGGACTTGTAAATCTAAGACAGGCCAAGGCCTCGATGGCTCCTTATTAGCGTAGTCCTTCGCACACTAATAGGATCTATAACAAACCAAATTCAAAATCAACCTCTCTAGTGGAGTCAAATTAAGCATATCAGACAAATTAAACTTCTCCCTAGTGAGACGCAAATAAAATTAGCCTCTCTAGGGGAGCCTAAACCAAAATCTAAATCTAACAAATTCAACCAGTCTTATATCTCTAGTGGATATGCCCTCAATTAAACCATTCTCCCCAGTGGAGCCATAATAAATTAAACCAACCATCCCAGTGGAGTCTAATCAAACAAATCAAAGAAATCCAACCAAACTTTTATCCCCAATGGATACATCCCCAAATAAATCTATGAAATCAAACTCTTACCCTTGGTAGATAGCTCAAACCTTCTTCCCTAGTGGAATGTTCATATTTCCAATCCCTAGAGGATTCAAGCTCATATCCCTAGTGGATATGCCTCAACATCAACTAAAATAAAACAAATTAAAGTTAATTCAATCTTGACCCCCAACAAATTATAGATTCTTCTCCTCAGCAGATCTCCTTCTCATAAAGCATATTCATAATCAAACTCAAATCCATATCTCCATCGGATAGCTTGAACCTGCTTCACTAGTGGAAGGTTCATGTACTTAATCCCCAGTAGATTCCTTTTGGCTCTCTTTTGCCTTTGGCATAAAGAGAGCTGCATTGTACTAAGATTGCAATTCTATCTACCTTTCTAGTTTAGTTGTAGATCATTTTCATTAGTACTTATAATCTTTTGGACATTGTTGATTAGCTCGATCAACGCTATGATGTGCCTTGTCAGTTACACCACACCTATTGGGGGTCCTTTTGTTGAAATCACTTTTAGAGTGAGTTCTCAATCTCCCCATTTAGAGTTAGGAATCTTCTAGACACTAATATTTTCTTAGTCTTAAGACACTTTTAACACTTAGGTGAACACTTAACCTAAGCCTAGAGATTTAGAAAGGCTAATCATAGGATTAGGCCATGCCTTAGGACTTAGGGAAAATTCACCTACCCTATAGCCTAAACCCAATCCCTGTTCACCCTCTCAAAACTAAATCTCAAATTTAACTCAAAATACTAAATTCAAATCCATAACCAATTCCTAATCAAATCAAATCAATTTAAGCCCTTTGATTTTATCTTATGGACCTAACCTTAGCCAAAGACAAATCAATTCAAATTCAATTGATTTTGTCAAATATCAATTCAGCCCTTCAATTAATCAACCAAACTTACAATCAAACCCAACTCTAAATCCAATTTTCCAAAATATACAATCAAATCAAAATTCTTCCTAAGTCATGTGAATCAACCTTCATGAACTTAGCAAAAGTCCCATCCAAACTAATATAAAATTAATTGATTTTCTTATAATCAATATATATCTTCAATCATCTTCTTAAATATAAATCAAATCTACATTCAAATGATCAAAACTAAATCAAAATAAATCAAATTAAATCAAAACCCTTTATAAGCCCTATGAACTAACCTTCATGGGCTTAGCCAAATCTTAACCCAAATCATTTCCAATTCAATTGATTTTCTCATGAATCAATTATTCCTTCAATTATCTTCCCAAATTTAAATCAAATCTACAATCAAATAATCAAAACTAAATCAAACTAAATCAAAAATCCAAACCTAAGCTATATGAACCAACCCTATGTACTTAGCCAAGTTCCTTCATTCCAAGACCCAAATTCAATTGATTTTCTCATAAACCAATTATACCTTCAATCACCATTCCAAATATAAATGAAACTTACAATCATCAAGTCAAATCAAAATTAACCCAAGTCAAACCTAACTTAACCCATTTGACTTGAAATATTAAATGAACCAAAACTCATTTAAACCCAAACCAATTGCACTTTTATATATCAATCCAAATCCATATATAAACTCAACTAAATCATACTCAACCCAAAATCAAGCCAACTAATCCCAATTGGCTCAATTGACCCAAAGTGACCAACTTGACCTATATGAACCAAAATCCAATTCACTCCAAATCAAAGTGAATTAAGCCAACCCAAACTTCCTGACATAATTGTTGATCATCTTAGGTTAATCAATTATCATAAATTGGGTCAAACTAAGTCAACCTATCCCTTTGACCAAGTCAATCCTTTAACTCATATGAACCCAAACTAGCCAAATTGCAACCTAAGCCAAATCCATTCAAACCAATGATTCAAATCAACCCAAAATCAACATTTGAACATGACTTGACCTTCAATTGAGCCAAACCTAGCCTAATTAGCCCTCTTAACCCAAGTTGGCCCAAATTGACCTAAATGGCCAAAATGGGTCAAATCAAAATCCAATCCAAATTGATTGCAGCCAATAGCTCAAGTTCATTCTAAATTGATTGTTGAACTTGACCAAAGCTTCAATTGAGCCTAATTGGCTCACTAGGCCCAAATGACTTATTGAACCCAACTTGACCTAAAGGGTCAAACTAATTTAAAATACTATCAAACCCAAATTGAACTCACCCAAAGCCTACAAAATATCCCAAATAGTCAACCAAACCCAAACCAACCCAATTTGGTCAATTGGGTCAAATGGTCAACTTGACCCATTTGACCAAATGAACTCAAATGACCCAAAACCAAATCTAAACCAAATTGAACCAAACTAAAGACACCAATATACTCTAAATGGTCATATGAACTTGACCCAACCTAACCCAATTTGACCAAAATGGGTCAAATTGAGCCAAATTGAACCAAGCCAACTCCAAATGACATGAAATTTGGGCCAACCCACTTTTGGCTCATTTCAAATCTATCTAAATCAAATCCAATGCCAAATGAACATCCTACCCTTAGGCTAAGGGTGTCACATGAGACAAATCTCCTGTGTAAGTGGTCATTTTCATTCCTTGATCACTTGACACTCTTTCATTAGCCCACCTAGACTCCTAGGACACTACCCAACCTAACCCCAAGATGGTTGGGTCGGCCATGAACCTTAGGGAGGTGAAATCACCTCACCTCCTCCATTGTAGCATTTGAAACCACCAAGGACACCCATTATCCCCTTGGCAGCCACCTCCTATCCCTTAGCCACTCAAATAGAACCACCAAAGGGGAATCCCTTCCATTCCTAGCCACCACCCATGTCCAAGCATAAAAAAAGCCAAACTAGCCTAAGCCATCCATTCCAAGGGAAGAAGGGTATACACCCCCATCATTTTAACTCAATCCCACACACTTACATTCCTTAGAGCCCTAGCTACCCAAGACAAGCCGCCAGAGACTTCCCCAAGCTCCCAAGCTCATTTCACATTCCCCACTCTCAGATTTACTCAAGCTAAAATAGGGGAGCCTCCCATTCGACCCCATTTGCTCAAGACTCCACCAAAGTGCAATTAACTTTTCACACACCATCCTTGGAGGTAGTCGAGCAAGAAAAAATCATCTCCCTAGCTTCCCGACATCAGGAGGGTGGACTTCGATCAGCATAGACCACCTACGTCTCGTGCATTGGCCTTTCGAGCTATCCACCTCAAATTGGAGCTTGTGCTGATCAACATTGCCTCGTTTCTACTAGATGAAGCTTCCTCAATCAGATTTGGCATTGGTCTTGAGCTCCTGTGAGGTATTCCATTGAAACCGACCTTAGAGTGAAATTGAGTTAGAGCTTTTTGAAGGAAACTTTCATCTTGCGCAATCTTGTCCATTAGATTCCTTCAGATCCTCCTAGCGAAGATGTGGGATCGATTTGAGATTGACCCGAGCTAGGGTGAGCTTGAATCGATCGAAGGAAGGTGGACGGTGTCTGTCTTCTGTCGATCAATAGACGAGGGAGCACACACCTTCTATTCCACATGATTGGAATGGACAGTTGTAATTAGATCTGATAGGATTATCCATTTTTATCCTTTAGCACCTCGGGATTAATCATAGCCTTCCGATCTTAGATCGACGGTGCACGAAAGCGTCCCACAGCCAGCTAAAGCATTGATGGCGATAACTTAAATATCCAATCTTGCGATGCCACATAAAAAGCACGCCACATTAGCATGCCACGTCGGCTGATGTGATTAAGGTTTAATTAGACTTAATTAATGTGTTTTAATGGCTAAAACTTTCTAAAATCATAACTATTTATAGAAAAATCATAAAAATGAAAGTAAATATTCATTTTAAAGGTATTTCAGAGGAGAATTTATTAAAAATATCCTTAATTAATTTTGAATAGTAATTAGAGTTTAATTAATGTTTAATTATAAAATTAATTAGCTTAATTACTTAATTAATTAATTAAACTTGGTGGCTCATTTTAATGGGATGTCATCTCCCATAATTTTTTGGGATTTGTTGCTCAATTAATTAGGGAAATTAACTAATTAATATCTAATTACCCTCCAAAATTAACTAATCATTAATTAATCACATGAATAGTAAAGTTCATTGATCCAATAGTAAATAAACCTATGGAATGGGATTAAGGTCTCCTCCTTGATTTATTCACATAAGTTCATTCTTTTAATTAAATTAATCAAGGATTAATTAACTAAGTCACTTAATTAATAAATTTAAAATTATGATCATGATTAGAACTAAATTAATTAAGTCTGGGTAGACCTTTAGGTGTTTAATATTCTAAAGAAGTTTAATGAAATTATGATTAGTCCACTTGTGTGGGAAAAATATAAGAGTAATTAGTTAAATTCTTTAGCTTAATTAATCATTAATTATGAGCCAATTGCATTAGGCCCTTTCTTTTTTTAAGGCCATTGCTAATTTAATTTCTAATTTAAGTGCATACCATGTTGGCTCAGAATTAGTTGGGTAATTATGTTAAGATAATGTAGAAAAGGGTTAATTGAAGGATTTAATTCAAATTAAAACTTAATTAACTCATAAAATTAACTTAATTACATTTCATTAAACTGAATCAATTAACTAACATAGGAATGGGTTAGGATGAGAAAATACTTTAATTTCAATTAAAATCCAAAAATCAAAATTAATAAGAAGCTTTGGTTTACTTTAAAGGATTTTATTTAGTATGATTGTCCTTAGGAATTAATTTGATTGAATGAATCATATGTTTGTATTTAATTATTCTGCTCCAATCATGTTAAATATTATATGTCATTTGGTTTCATGCATCAATATCTTTCAAAAGTAATCAAATAAAATGAAATTTCTTTTATATAAAGCTTGCATGTGTTGATTTAATTTAATATATGTATGGCTATTATCACTATTAAATCCAAATATATTTTCTAAAAGTTTATAAATGAATGATAACATGTGTAGTGATGATAATTATAAATACATAAGAGATGTATGTGATTATACCTTAAGTGTATGGAGTGAAGCTTTCTTTTCCTTATATATTGTTTTACATGTATTTGAATGTTAATAAGTATATACCGGACATCGGGAACATGAGGCTTTAGTTAGCCCCAAGGAGGTCATTTGATTACCTCACTTCGGTTAATGACACATACTTATTTGATTTCATCAACATGTATTTCTACATTAGAATTTGGATAGAACTTTAATCCATATGCATAAATGTTTCAATTAAATAAAAATGCAATCTTTGCATGGTTCTTCTTCATTTATTTATGTATACATCCATGTATATTTGAGAAAAGCAAGTGTTTAGTCTGGACATCCCAGGAATGAGGCTTTAGTTAGTCCTAAAGAAGTCATTTGATTACCTCACTTCCATAGTTAATAATGGCATGTACTAGCTTATGTCTCTTATACATGTGTGTGTTTAATTATGGAATTAGAACCCTCTTTCTTTTATCAAAAATCCATGCATCCTTGAGTGACTAAGTTATTAAATTAATTAGTCATGTGATTTGAGCTCTCTTTCCTATGTATTTTTGTATAAGAATTTGGATAGAGCTTTAAATTAATATGATTAAATAATTCAATCAAAGGAAAACATAAACTTCAAATGTACATGTTCACATCCATCATTTAAGTGCTAAAGTATATTGTATGTGTAGGTATACTTAGGATACATATTATATGCATGTTACATGTGATGGAAAGGAATGATTTAATATATGTCATGTGGTAGTAATTCAACTAAGCCATTCACATTGAATGGAGTCATTTAAAGTGAACCTAAACTTAGGATTAATTAAAATATTTAATAAGGCATTCATTAAAGAGAAATAAATAAAATTAATATGCTTTAGAAAGTGGCTTAAGGTAGGGATGAAAGGAGGAAATCCTCTTTTCTTCTCTTTATAACACTTAGTTGCAAAGTGTAATCAAATGAAACAAAAGAAATCACAAATTAAAATTTTCAAATCAATTAAATCATTTGAAATAAAATTAACACTTATGTTAAATTAAATTTTCTTACACTTAAAAAATCATAACCTTAATGCCTAGCTAAGACATACCATAGAAGCCTTAACACACGCATTAGAATTAAGTCACCACTTCTAGTCCTAAGTTAGAACGGTGCATGGTGTGGTGTATGTTTTGTTTTATGATGTAATATTTTAGACTAGATGTTAGGGTGCATGTTTCATAAACTAGATGTTAGGCCGTGATTAGCCTAATAATATTTTCTACAGAGGATTATGCTTGCAGGTGGTGCTTAAAATAAATATGGATGCCCCCTTTACAGGTTATTTAAACCCCTAAGCATAATCCAAGTTAGGACAGATGGGCTTGGTTACCAATGGGCAAATGCTAAGTCCAAATTATAAATATAACTGCTTGAGGAATGTATGTATGTTTATCTAATTCTTATTTTGTAGATATAGTTAGATTTAATTTTTCATATTTTTAATGTAATTTTGCACTAGGAATTAGGATTAGTGTTATGGGGGATAAGGATAAGCATTGGCTAGAAGGCTTTATTCTGAGAGGCCGTGTGATACTTTTGAACTGGAGCATATCAAATCAAATAGTGATACAAGAAGATATGAAGGAATGAAGAAAGAAGACCCCCCATAGCATTTATAAATTGTAATTATTATTTTGTAATCCCGGGTTATATAGGGTAGAGCTCAATATTTTCTGGGTTATCTACACACCCGACGCACCAACCTCTTATTCTTTTGCTTTTTTTATAAAATTAATTGATGTTATGTTTACATTTCACATTAGAAATTACCTTCCTTTTCATAGTTTCTTATGATTGATGCTTTAATGTGTGTCTGGATGCGATTAGGCTCTTAGGCCAAAATTAATTTTCTACCCTAATTAATCACTCATAACAAAATTCTAAATAATTCATAACATCACCATAAAGCCTAGGATGTAAATCAAGATAATTAAAAGATTTAGCAACTCCTTTGAATGTTGTATGTCTCACATCATGCATCATTGATTCAATCTTGCAAAATGAGGGCATCCATCCTTACGCAGGGACCGCTTGACCTATGAGAGCAACCCCTATTGATGGAGCTTTACCTCTTTCTTTTGATTTGGCCAACAACTTTACTTCATCATGAATTTAGGCAGCATAAAAAATCCTAAAGCCTTGTAAAATGAAGTGTCAAAATTGAAATAAAATTTGAAATTTTTTTGCATTAGATTAAGTCATTATTCATACCACTCTTGCTCTAGTCTCTTATGGAGTGGGTTTAAGGACTTAGTCTCATCTAATTAAATAATAACCTAACTATCTTGCAATTTTATATGACTGGACCACATGGATTTGAATTGTAGGAGGAGTTAGCCACTCCCAGCGGTTGTAAGCAACAATTGGGTGATTTATTCTCTCGGTAGACTTTATACCCACTTTTGCTTATATTTAGGCCGTGTTCTAACTTATGTTAAAACTCTCTAGACTTAGGATCTGAGGTTGATATTCCCTTCGAGCTACAAGCATAAATCCTCACCTCTTAGGCATTTCCACAACCTTATGTTTATGGATTATAAGCCCTAACAATCTAATAAAATTTAACTCGAACATATAATTCTCTTCAATTTTAAATATATAAAACCCAATCATATGATAGATTAGAATGTTCAATAGGCTTCCTAATATCATGAGCATTCCTTACTCATCTACTTTGGCTTCTAAAATAAGTCTCTCCATTTGATCTATCCAGATTAATTTTCCAGATATAGCCAATCCTTTTATAGTCTAACCTTGAAATCTTTGGAGACCCTAATTATCTACTTTAATCGAGAGTATTCCTAAGTAACTTACCTTCCTTAGGATGTAATTAACTATGGAGGATTGCCTCCATAGGAAACTTTAGAACCCGATTTAATATAAACCTTATTTTATTTGTCCATATAAAGCAGGGGAAAATTCTCTAGTATATTTGAAGGCCCGTCATGCCTTAGAGTCCTTATTAGGTGATTAGGTCCATTATAGGGTGATGATTTCTATCTTTATAGATAGTGCATTGTTGACCTCATTTTTAGAATGAGCTCTCAACACCTCCATCTTAGACATAGGATTCCTCTTAAACTTTAAGACTTCCTTAGTCTTAAGACACATCTAATGATTAGGTGGACACTCCCCTAGCACTAGAAGACTTAGAAGGGTTAGCCATAGGAATAGGTCATGCCTTAGGGGTGTTAGAAAATTTGCCTACCCTTAGCTTGAACCATTCCTCACTTTCTTCCTTCAAGTCAAACTCCAAATCAATTCTATTTGATTTTCTCCAAACTCTTAAATCAATTCCATGTTTGAAACTTTATTGAAACCCATGATCAAAATCCATCAAAATTCTAAGCTCAATTTTTCCTAAGTCCTTAATCTTTCCTTAAGGACTTAACCAAAATCATGATCAAAACAAATCAAATCTTTGAGATTTTTTCATACCTCATTTATATTCTCATTTATCTTCTCATATATAAATGAAATATAAAATTAAACCCATCAAATCAATTCATGAAATTTTCTTAAGTCCCTTTAATTTTCTATTAAAGGACGTAGACAAAATCAACTCTAAACCTTGATCAAACCTATTCAAACCCTTAGGATTTTCTCAAAACTCTTTTATATTCTCATATATATAAATGAAATATAAATATGAATCAACCAAATCCATTCCAAAAATTAAATTCCAATTTAAAATTCCATTAAATACTTTAAATTCCTTTAATGGATTTAACCCAAATCATGATCAAACCCATTCAAACTCATGGGATTTTCTCAAAACTTATTTATTATCATTTATATTCTCATACATAAATGAAATATAAACATAAATCAATCAAATAAAACCCAAAAATTAAATTCCAATTTAAAAATTCCCTTAAATCCTTTAAATTCCTTTAATGGATTTAGCCTAAATCATGATTAAACCACTTCAAATTCTTGAAATTTTGTCATGATCCATTTATATTCTCATTTATATTCACATATATAAATGAAATATAAATTCTAACAATCAAAACCAATTCCAAAAATCAAACTCAAATCAATTCAAAATCCAATCTAAGCCTTTCAAGCCAAAATCTTGAACTTAGCCAAATCACTTTCAAATCAAGCCAAACCCTTGATTTTTTTTCTCATGGTTCAATCAATCCTACAATTATGAACTCATATATAAATCCAAACTTCAATCAAACAATCAAAACCCAAGTCAAAAATCAAACCCAAACCTCTTCATATTCTTCCTTTGAATATGAAATTTTCAAATGGATCAAAACCCATTTGACCTCAAACCACTTGTAAATGGATTTATATTTCAATCATGAGTCCATATACAAGATCAACCAACTTCAAATCAAGCTTTGACCAAGCCATTTGACCCACTTAGGCTCACTTGACCCAAAGTGACCTAAAGTACCCTTATGAGCCAACTTTTGATCCTAACCAAATTGGATTGAACCAAACTCATATATCCTTCTCATCATGATCAACAATCATCATGGGATGATCAATCAATCAAATTGGGTCAAACCAAGTCAAACCTAAGGGTTGACCAAGTCAACACTTAACATAAAATGAAGCCTTACATAGCCAAATTCCACCATAGGCCTAATTGATTGAAACCATTGATCTAAGTTCACTCATGACCTATGTTTGAACTTGACCAAGCCAACATTTGAGCTAACCCTAGCCCAATTGGCCACTTGACCCAAGTTGACCCATTTTGACCTAAAGGGCCAAAATGTGTCAAAACTTGATCCAAACCAATAGGTCAAGTCCATTCCAAATCACTTGTGGAACTTGATCAAAGCCTTAAGTGACCAACTAGACACAACCTAGCCCAATTGACTTTAGACCCAGCATGGCCTAAATGGGTCATGTTGAAGCCAAAATTGAACTTAACCCAAATTGATTGGAAACAAAGATACCAATCCACTCCATATGACTAACCAAACCTAAACCTACCCTTGACCCACCCAATAGGTTAAATGGGTCTAATGGGTCAACTTGACCCATTTGACCTAAATGAAGTCATATAAGCCAAATATATACCAAATTGAATCAAACCAAAGCCACCAAAATATTTCAAATGGTCATATGAACTTGACCCAACCCTTGGTTTGACCCAATTTGACCAATTGGTCAACTTGACCCAAGTTGACCCATTTTGACCTAAATGGGTCAACATGAGCCAAACCCTATCAAATAGATTCCAAATCCAATGAAACTTGGCCAAACCTAATTTCTCCACTTACCCAACATATCCAAAGTAGAAAAATAGAAAAATGATAATCCTATCCCTAGGCCATAGAACACATTTTGGCCTAGCCCATGGGTATTTTGGTCATACACTCTTCACAACCACTTGAGGCTTTCCTAAAAGCTCAAGGGGACTTAGTGATGAGTGGTGCACCCATCCCAATGGATTTGGGTCAGCCCATTTGGTCCCTAGATCAAACCCGACCACTTAGAGCAAAATTGAGTTTTCAAATTCCCTCCTAAGCTTAATTTGATGCACATGGGAAGTTGGCAATCCATTCAAAGGATCAAACTGACCATATGCACACTCAAAATAGTCAAAATAAGCCTCCCAATCTCATCAATTGGATCAAAGACATTGCCAGTTGTCCGATCTTTCAAGGGGGAGATATACTCCCTCTAATTCAATAAAATTTTAATACACCCTCTGTCAATTGAAGCCTAGCAATCATCAGAGAGCATTCCCAAGGTCTTCAGAGAGGATTGGAATTCTTCTTTCTTGGTTTTGCATAGTGCAAAAATAGGGGATGTAGAGTGAATTGCTAGCTTCCTCTACACTTGATTTCCTCCAAATTCCTCACACTTCTTCTCAGGACCAATCTCGAGCTCACTCAAGCTCACATTGAGTTCCCATAGCAAGGAGAGGATCAATTCATCAATCAAGCCCAAGCAAGGAGGAGTTGGTCCACCCATTGATCCACTCAATCTCAAGGCTAGAATTTCAACAGGCTTCATCTCCACTAGCTACCTCATCGAATCTGGTGATCACCTCCTGAGGTATGAAATTTTTCAACCATTAACTTAATGAGGTTTGTGAAAGAAATGTTCATGGCATGAAATCCATCATTGGATAGGTTTGTAATTGTGCTGATGTGGGTATAATTTCATTCCAATCCAAGCTCAGACCTCGATCTCCCTAGATCATGGACGGTCCCATTGATCCTCAAAGAACTTGGCTCATCTCGCCCATCCACACATTTTAGATGGATGGTGAGAGATTATTTAGCACATTTTAGAATCTTTTCCTTTTAAAATGGGAATTCTAGCCATCCATCTTTGATCGAAGGTAGAAATATGCGCCGCCGCCTTTGTGAGGTGACAACTTGTTGTCCCTCACGACAGCGTAAAGCACGCTGACCGCCGCCACGCTGTCACGCCATGAGCTAAGGATTAGCGGATTAGTTAAAATGCTAATTAATTCTAATAATCCTTATAACTTCTAAAATTTATAATTCTCTAGAAAAATCAAAAAAATATAAAAAATGCTATGGAAAAGATAATTTCATCTAGAATATTTAAAATTAATTTTAATGGATTTTGAATTACTCTTTTTCTGAATTTGGGTTTCTTTTAATCTTAATAATTATCCTTTAATTAGGTCATCAATTAATCTCAAACTTTTGGGGTTCATTTTAGGGGATGACTCACCTCCCTAATTTTCTTGAGATTTATTGAGGGCTCAATTGGAAAATTACTATTCATTCCTTACCCCTTTCATGTAATTAAGCAATTAGGGTATGATTAGTGGATTTACCCTATAATTAGGGTTGATTAAGGTCAGATCCAATAAGTAGGAGGTTTATGGAATAATTTTGGGGGAATTTCTACTAAGCTATTCCCTAAATCCCCTTTTCTCTCCTTAATCTCCTCTTAATTAAGGGTATTCCCTTAATCAATTTTAAAAAATTCTAGAAAGTTCTAGAACTTAATGAATCTACCTCAGGTAGATGCTTAGGTGTTTAATATTTTAAGTTCAATTAAGGAAATTAAAACCCATTTCATAAGTATGAAAGGGTGTTTTGAAATTACTTAAGCTAAACCCCTTAGCTTAATTAACTTTTAATTATGAGCCAAATTGCATTAGGCCTTTTCATTATTAGGTGCATTGCAAATTTAAATTTCTTGTGGGTTTTATGTCATCTCATTGGCTCATAATTATTTAGTTAATTCTTCTAAGGTGGTGTAGGTAAGGGTTAATTAAGCCACTTAACTTAATCAACACTTAAAATGGATCTAATTATCTAAAAATTAAAAAAAAATCTCAAACACATGTGGGAATGGGTTAGGAACAGCAAACTCATCTCACCTTTTCAAAATTAAATCAAACTTCAAACTAAACAAAATCACTTTGAAATTCACTTTGATTTATTCTAAATTTTCTTATTCTATAAGAATGTCTTTAGATTTAAGTGAAGTGAGTTTGTTTACATGATTTCATTACTTTGAATCTTTCCCAACATGTTAAGTTGTATGCCATGTGATTTCATGCATTCATATTTTCAAATTCAATTTTAAAATGAAATTGTATACTTTATGTCAAATTTGTATGTGTTGGCTAAAGTAAATATATGAATGGCTATTATCACTACTAAATCCAAATTATTTTTCAAAACATATAAATCAAATACCCAAATATGAAAGTATGCTACTTATATTCTAATTATAAGCTTGCATGTGAAAGAATATAAAGGTATGCTTAGCATATGTTTCCTTTTCTATTATGTTAGCATAGTTTTGAATAGAATTTAAGATGGGGTTCATTTGAAAAGAACCTAACACTTAATTCCATATCCTATTCATTTATATGCTATCATAAGAAGGACTACTATACTTGCATACATAAATTGCATAAACAAATGAATCCATTAATGAAACTTTTGCATTCTTCTTTTTTTTCATTTCATTTCTTGTATACATGGATTAGTCTGGACAACCTTGAGGTTGTGATGCTTTAAGTAGCCCTAACTAGGTTTTATACCTTACACCTCTGGTTAACAATGGCTCTGTACTCACTTATGCCTTTTCTACTTTCATATGTGTATGTAAAATTTTGGATAAGGAAAACCTTTTCTACTTAAGAAAAATCATGCATATTCAACTTCTAAATTTTCTTAAATGGATTACTTAGCATGCATCATAAAGTGTATTAAATACTCTCATTTGCATGTATAGATATGCTTAGGGTCCATCCATATGCATGTTATATATGTTGGGAAAGAAATGAAGTAATGTGTGTTATATGAATTTTGATTCATTTTATTTAATCTTAAAATGCCTTTCTTTTTGAATAGGTTTGTTTAGAGTTTATCTAAACTTATAATTAATTGAAATATGTAATCAAAGCATTCACCTAAATGAAACTAAAATGTGAACCTACTTTAGAAATTACTTAGGTTAGGGAAGGAAAGAGAAGTCCTCTTCTCTTTCCCTCTCTTCATAACTTAGTAATTAATTGTAGGATCCACTTGAACTAAATCAAAATGAAATAAAATCAACCCAAAATACTTAAACAACTTAAATGAAACCCTCCTCTAAGTTGAACATGTTCTTCACACTTAGAAAATTTAAACCTAAAGCCATAGCTAAGCATACCACACAAACCTTCAAAGCACACACATTAGCCTAAGTCACCACTTCTAGCTTTAGGTTTGGTCGGTGCATGGTTTGATGCTTTGTTTTATTTTGTGATATATGTTTTAGATTAAATGTTAGAATGTATGATTGTAGAATGAATGGTAGAATGTTCTTAGTCAACTATTCTTTCTTGCAAGGGATTGTGCTTAAGGGGCGCTATCATAAATAAAAATATAAATGCTTTTGCTTGCAGGTGCTTATACCCCTAAGCATAATCCATAGGCCAGGTGGACTTAGTCACCCATGTGTGGGGTGACAAGTCTAATATACATGCTTGGGAATTTATGTGGTTTGTTTTAGCTAACCTTTTTTTTGTAGGTGTTAGCTAGATTTACCTTTTCCTTTTCATGTAAAAATTTGTATAATTAGGATTTTGGAATGATTGTTATGGGGATTAGGATGAACATTGGTCATAAGATCCTATCTTATGCACCATGTGAAGCCTTAGAGCATCTACCTTCCAACCATCCAAAAGAAGGAACCAAAGAAGAAAAGAAAAAAAAGAAGAAGAAAGAAGAAAACAAGAAAGAAGAAAGAGAGCTTGAAGACCCTCATAATAATCAATTCCTTTGCTTAATTGTAATTTAATTCATTTGTAATCTTGGCTGTATAAGGGTAGAGCTCAGCTACCCAATTTGATATTTTTTGGGTTTGTGCGGTGGTTCCCAACCACAATGGCTATTTATTCTTTTTTGCTTAGCTTTATAAATTGATTGATGATTTGTTTAGCTTGTTCATAAGTGGCATATTTTTCTAGTTTCTTCCTTGCTTTATGTATTGGATGTGGATTAGGCTCTTTAGGAAAAATAAATCTTTTACCCAATAACTCAAATTAAAATTAAATAACTCATAACCTCACCTAAAGCTTAGGTTTAAAATCAAGATAAAAGAATTAGCAACCCCTTAGCTGGATGAGCATTTCTTTATAATATCATGCATAAATGCATCTTATTTCACTCTTGATTTGGAGGGCTTCCACCTTTGCCAGAGAACCTGGCTTAACCTTTGAGACCTATGGTGGAAACTCACCTCCTCCTTCTGATTTTGGCTAATAACTATCTCATACATTAGGCATAAAATTGTATTAGCCTGAGTCAAAATAATTGTCCAAAAATAAAAATAAAAAGAAATTTGAATTGCATTAGATTTAAGTCATTTGAAGCATGCCCTTTACATGATCTAGTCCCTTTAGGAGTGAGTTTAAGGACTTAGTCTCTTTCTAAATAAAAATAGGCTATCTTATCTTGCCTAAGCATATGACTTGCCTACATGTATTTAAAATCGTAGGAGGAGTTAGTTGGTGGCCACCCCTAGGCGGTTGTAAGTCCAATCTATCGGGTGATTTGTCCTCTCTTGTGGAGGCAAACCAATTACCCATTTTTGCCTTAGATTTAGGTTATGCTTTTGGCCCTCACCAAAGCTCCCTAGATTTAGATTATGAGGTTGCTTTTCCCTTTGTGGGCCCTAAGCTTAAATCCTCATCTCTTAGGAATTTCTATAATCTTGTATTATTGAATTGTAAGCCCTAGCATTCTAATGAAAAAAATAACTCAAACAAACTAAATCAATTTCAAAAATATAAAGCCCAACTATATGTTAGTTTGAGAAGCTCACTAGGTTTCCTAGCATCGTGAGCATCTCTTACTTATTCCCATTTTGGCTTCAATAATAAATCTATCTTTGATCAATCCCATTTGATCTTCAAAAATAAACTAATTGATTGATAGTCCTTTCCCATTGAAATCTTTAGAGACAATGATTATTTTCCTTAATCGAGATTTTTCCTAAGGAATCCTCATTTCTTAGGATGTAATTAACTATGGGGGCTTGCCCTTGTAGGGAACTTAACGAACCCAGTTTAAAATAAACCCTTCTTTATTTTTTCATGTAAAGTAGGGGAAGAATCTTTGGTACACATGCAGACCCATCATCCTTAGGAGTCCTTATTGAGGTGATTAGGTCCATTAAAGGGTAGTGACTTCTATCTTTTGAGATAGTATACTATTCTTTGATGGCGTGCTCAATCACCGAATAAGTACATATGTGATCTATGGCATCCTAAGATGAATTTTTTATAGGTTTTGTCTTTCTTTTCTCACCCATTTTGAAAATGACTCTTATATCAAAATTTTTTCATAGATTTTTTCTGCAACTGAGGATGGTTCTCTCCATCTTTGGTAAATGATCATTATCTAAGTATAGTGGTTTGTACTTTGGTATGAATCCAAGACTATCCTTCTTTTCGTTGGCACTTAGCTCATTTCATTCTTGAGTTGAGTTAGCCAACATCTTTAGATTTTAGGATCATATTCATTGTTGGTCTTAAAACTCCCGTTGGTTTCCCCAATGGGTAAAATGAAAAGATCTAAACTAAAAAATATATATATCTTTTAAAGACTTCCTCCTTATCATTTTCATGATAAGGAAATGTTCATCCTAAAATAAATAAATCTTCCATAAGAACTTTGCTTTTCAAAAAGTGCCTTTTCAAAAATGCACTTAATAAAATATTTTCCACAAATTTTGTCATCATTTAACAATTCCCTAATTGTTACATGTAGGATTTTCAAAATAAAACTAACAACATTTTCAAAAGCACAAATGAATCTCTCCATTTATTTATTGGAAGTTTCATGTTCAAATAAAAATAACAATCTTTACCAAAAATCATAAATGAACATCTTCATTTCAAATCACTTTGATGAGGATTTCATTTTTCAAAAAAAAATGAAAGTAAAAAAAAAAAAACTTTTCAAAAGCACAAATGAACATCTTCCCATTAATTCACTTTTATGAAGATTTCATTTTCAAAAATAAAAGAAACAATCATTTTTCTAAAATAAAAAAAATCAAATTAAATTTTTCAGAAGCATAAATGAACATCTTTTCAGCAATTCACTTTGATGAAGATTTCACTTTTCAAAAAAATAAAATAAACAATCATCTTTCCAAAATTTAAAATTTTCAAAAGCACATATGAACCTTTCCATTCAATACACTCACATTTATTGAATGGAAGTTTCATTTTCAAAATAAAATTAAAATTTTCAAAAGCACAAGTGAATCCTTTCCATTCAATTTACTGACACTTATTGAATAGAAGTTTCATTTCCAAAATAAAACTAAAATTTTTAAAAGCACATCCTCATTCAATAAACCCAAATTTATTGAATGAAGATTTCATTCTCAAATATAAAAAAAATCACTTAGGAAATCCCACTTGAACATATCTCACATATGTTTTAAGTTGGAATTCCTCTCTTTCAAAAAAAAAAAAAGCAACAATCACACACAAAATAAAATTTTACATTTCAAAAATAAAAATTAACCTCCATTATACATACTTAAATTTGTTGAATGAAAGTCCCATTTTCAAAAATTAAAACTCCAACAATCATATTTCAAATTTTCAAAACACATTTGGAACTTCATTTAGCATACCCAAATTTGCTAAGTAAAGTTTCCAAATCCAAAATAAAAAATCAACAATCTTATTCAAAAATTTTCAAAACACATTTCGAATTTCATTTAACATACCCAAATTAATTAAGTGAAGTTTCCAAATCCAAAATTCAAAAAATTTTCTAAACACATTTGGAACTTCATTTAACATACCCAAATTTGTTAAGTGAGGTTTCTAAATCCAAAATCCAAAAATTTTCAAAATACATTTTGGAATTTCATTTAACATACCCAAATTTGTTAAGTGAAGTTTCCAAAAATCAAAATTCAAAATTTTCAAACACATTTTGGAACTTCATTTAACATACTCAAATTTGTTAAGTAAGTTTCCAAAATCAAAATTCAAAATTTTCAAA
The DNA here is from genome assembly GCA_021442155.1 of Cymbidium sinense. Lineage (NCBI taxonomy): Eukaryota > Viridiplantae > Streptophyta > Magnoliopsida > Asparagales > Orchidaceae > Cymbidium > Cymbidium sinense. Next base: position 102,087,737 of record CM038229.1, read on the forward strand.
CACATTTGGAACTTCATTTAACATACCCAAATTTGTTAAGTGAAGTTTCCAAATCAAAATCAAAATTTTCAAACACATTTGGAACTTCATTTAGCATACTCAAATTTGCTAAGTGAAGTTTCCAAACTCAAAATCAAAACAAAATTTTCAAAACACATTTGGAACTTCATTTAACATACTAAATTTGCTAAGTGAAGTTCCAAATCAAAACAAAATTTTCAAACACATTTGGAACTTCATTTAACATACCAAATTTGTTAAGTGAAGTCCAAATCCAAAATCCAAAAAATTTCAAAACATATTTTGGAACCTCATTTAACATACCCAACTTTATTTAGTGAAGTTTCCAAATCCAAAATCAAAATTTTCAAACACACTTTGGAACTTCATTTAGCATACCCAAATTTGCTAAATGAAGTCTCCAATTCCAAAGTCAAAACAAAATTCTCAAACACTTTTTGGAACTTCTTTCCTTAGCATACCAAATTTGCTAAAGAGAAGTTTCATTTTCAAAACCAAAATGAAATCAAAAATTTGAACACACCATTTAGAATTTAATTTAGCATACTCAAATTTGCTAAGTGAAATTTTCATTTCAGAAAACGAAGAGGAACTTCAACCTTAGCATACCAAATTTTCTAAAGGAAAGTCTCTACTTTCAACCAAATTAAAATAAAATGAAACACTTAGGATTTCCCTAGCATAATTAAATTTGCTAAGGATCCTACATTTTTAAAAACCAAACATCAAAATAAAAATGAAATAACTTGGATTTCCTTAGCATACTTAAATTTGCTAAGGATTCTACCTTTCCAAAAAAATTGAAACACAAAACAAAAATGAAACACTTAGGATTTTCCTAGCATACCTAAATTTGCTAAGAATCTTATTTTCAAAAATTAAGCAAAACACACTTGGGTTCTTCACTTAGCATACCTAAATTTTCTAAGAATTCCAAATTTTCCAAAAATTAAAACAAAATCTACAAAAAGAAATAATCATTCTCAAACACTTCACTTATCATACCTAAATTTGCTAAGTGAATGGAATTCCAAAACAATCAAACAAAAACAAAATCAATTTGACCCTTACTTTAGCATACCTAAATTTGTTAAAGGAAAGGGTCCTCAAATCAAAAATCTAAAATTCAAACAAATATGAACCTATGGAAGCATCAAAAGTCTCTCCAAAATGTTCAAACCCCATTCAACATACCCAAATTTGTAAAATGCTGGTTCTAAAACTTAAATCAAACTTGAGGTCTCTCCTCCAAAGATTCAAAATCTTTAGAACCCCATTTAGCATACCCAAATTTGCTAAAATGAGGGTTTCAATCCAATAATCAAATCAAGTTAATAATTCAAAGTGACAACATTCAAGAAAAGACCTATATGGTTCTCTTTCCAACAATGTAGAGATTCCAGTCCTCATGACCATTAGTGGAGAAGAGGTGGTAGGCAAGAAGCCATTTCCGTAGCTTGACCTACAGTCTGATTCTGAGTTTCCCTCACCAAAGAGAAAAGGCCATAAAAGTTCCTTCAAGTGCCAAGAATAGGATTAATAAGGATTTTTTAGTATACCTTATTGATTCCAGATAAGTATGACTCAAATAACTTTAATCCTAATTCCCAAAAGAAGAAAACTCTCAAAATGATCGTGATCCATGAAATAGTGGTATAGATGGACTTGATGCCTTCAAGGATTTCAATTCAGGGTGTCACTATCAACAAAGAGTTAGAATCATCAACTCCATAAAAGAAATTTTGGGCACTTTAAATGAATAGGTAGACATCAATTCTACCTCTCTTTCAGAAGATATCACAGAAGCCAATTATTGCAGTGGTGGAGTCTTACCACTTTGATCAATATCATAGGAGGAAGCAAACCAATTGTTGGAAATAATTAAATTCTAAATCTTTCTTGAAAATACACATTACAATCCAAAATAAGAACACCATTGTTCTAAAGGTCAACCTTAAGATCTCAAACTATTTTTTGGAAGGTTGTCCACTAATTCAAATAATGAGCATCTTCACCTTTTCTAAAGAGAAAAAGAAGTGTTATTGGGATTCAACCTAATTCTTCTTTGCTCGGTAGTGGAAACCTCCTCGAGTCATATTCAACATAAAGCATCCTAAGGAAAAGAAAAGACAAGCAATCTCCTCCAAAGAAACATAATGTAAACTGAAACTCAAAAGATAAAAGAAAGAAAAATTGAAAAGACCAAAAAAAATTGTAAAGAGAAGAAAAAGAAAAATGAAAAGAAAAGAGAAAAAAAAAAGAAAAGAAAAAAGAGAAAAAGTAAAACACCAATAATATACATTGATTTGGAATCCAAAAGAATGAATCATGTGTATAAGGTGTAAAGAGAACATACAAAATGAGTTTTGAGTCTACTTTAGACAAGTCTTTGGAGGAGAAAGCCAATAAAAAAAAGGATGATTCATGTATAGTATGACTATAAACTTAGTAGGTTTATGTGCACATTAACTACAATTCTATTATTTCATTATATGATTAGAAGTTAAGAGTTGCTCCTAAAACCTCTAAGAATAAATTTTGAAGACTCATCATTTGCCTAGTATGTATAGGGTAATAAGATCTATTCTTTTTCCTAGTCTACCTACTTTGCTTAAAGAATTTTGAAGACTCTCAAGTAGGGAATACATTCCCAAAGTTGAGAAGGAATTCAAGTCTTCAATTATAAGTTTTAAGAGATTAACCTCATAACACAAAGGTGGTCCACCCACCCTCCCAACATCAATACATGATAAATTAGAAAGAAAATAACAACAACTTGGTTAGGTTGCTTTTGTAGTTTAAAGACTGATTTATTTTGAGATCATAATGAAGTGCCCAATGCATCTCTAAAAGTAAGCAATCTACAAACTCAATTGAACTTATTGCCTTCCCCAGTTTGCAAACTTTTGAGGTGAACATTTGCTTCCAAAGAAGGACAAAGTATGAAGTCAAACTTATTGAAGAATGAAGATGCTATTATTCCCATTCAAAAATGAAGAATATTCAAATTCACACATACACAGATTCAGAAAATTTTAACTAGGAATCCACATTGCCTACTTCAAATCTAACGAGATATAACCTCTTTGCATATGTCTCATTCAAGGATGGGTTGAATAATGTCAGAGGATGAGAAGTCATTTGCACTTATCATTTTCATTAGAGTTTGCTATAAGGTCATGCCTCTAATCACCGTATTAAGAGAAAACCATCTTTGATCAGTAGTTGTCTTGGTTATGAAACACAAGAGAATCTCTTGGTGAATCCCTTAGAACATACAATAAGGATGACTTTAGGGGAGTCTCTAAGATTTGTAGTAAAACATCATATAATAAAGATGGATCCAAAAGAAATTGAAATGACATCGTGAGATGCCTCAAGGTTCAACCCAGAGAAGGAAGACTTTGATCAACCTTGGATATAGTTGATTTAAACTCTTTCTTGGTCTATCTCAAAGTCACCAAATCAAGATTCTACTTGATTGTTGAAAAGCCTACTTTGGTGTTTCGAAGGATGGAATGTAGTTTAAACCACTATGGTAGGAGAAAGCACTGAGTGCAAACCTCGAGTTATGGAGGTAAGTTTGAACCCACTTAGGAAGGCCCTTATGCTATAGAGAAGGTCTACCAAGGAGAATCTTATCCTATAGTTGGGCTTTATATATTTTAAGTTTGAAAAAAATTATTTTATTTGAGTTGAAATTTTATTAGATTACTAGGGCTTATAATTCAACAACATAATATTGTAGAAATGCCTAAGAGGTAAGGATTTATAGTTGTAACCTGAAGAAAATAGAAACCCCTGATCCTAAATCTGGGGAGCTTAAGCATAAGCTAAAGCATGACCTAAATCTAAGTGAAGATGGGCATAAGTTTACCTCTACAAGAGAGGATAAATCACCCAACTGTTGGGCTTACAACCGCTTGGAGTAGCCACCAATTAACTCCTCCTACACTTTAAATTCATGCAGTCCGATCATATGAATTGCAAGATAGTTATGATATTTATTTTAATTAGAAAGAGACTAAATTCTTAAACCTACTCTCTAAGAGACTAAAGCATGAGTGGTATGAGTAATGACTTGATCTAATGAAAACTTTTTTAAAATTTTATTTTTATTTTGACACTTTATTTAGACAAAGACTTTAATATTTTTATATACCTAAATGCATGATGAAATAAAGTTATTAGCCAAATCAAAAGAGAAAGAGGGTGAAGCTCCGTTAGTTTGGGTTGCTCTTATAGTTCAAGTTGTCCCTGTGCGTGTAAGGATGAAGCCTCTTATTTTGCAAGAGTGATTCAAGATGCATGTATGATGTGAAACATATAATATTTAGCTAAGGGGTTGCTAAATCTTTTAATTATCTTATTTAAGACCTAGGCTTTATGATGAGGTTATAAATTATTTAAAAGTTAATTATGAGTGATTAATAAGTGTAGAAAGATTAATTTTCTCCTAAGAGCCTAATCGCATCCAATCCACACATTAAAGTATCAAACATTTAAGAAACTAAGAAAAGCATGCCATCCTAATGCACAGTTTGAACATACATATTTTTTTTTAAAACTTGCAAAAGAATAAAACATGGGTATACAACCCAAAGAGAAAGATGGGTATCTACCCTTATACAACCCAGAATATGAAAGAATAATTAAAATTATATCAAATGCTATGGGGGTCTTCATCTTATCATCTCTTCATGCTTCCATTTCTTTCCTCCTTACTTCTTTGATTTGGTGGGTTTTAAGGCATCACATGGCACTCCAGAACAAAGCCTTCTAGCCAATCCTCATCCTTATCCCCCATAGCACTAATCCTAATTCCTAATGCAAAATTACATTGAAAATAGAAAAAGTAAATCTAACTACACCTTCAAAATAAAGGTTAGCTAACATACATACATTCCCCAAGTAGTTATATTTATTATTTGGACATAGCACCCTGCACATGAGTAACTAAGCCCACTTGCCCCTACTTGGATTATGCTTAGGGGTTTAAGTAACCTGTAAAGAGAGCATTTATATTTATTTTAAGCACCCCTTAAGCATAATATCCTACTAAAAAATATGATTAGGCTAAGAGCGGCCTAACATCTAGTCTATGAAATATACATCCTAACATCCAATCTAAAATAATACTTCACAAAATAAAACAACACACCATGCACCATCCTAACTTAGGAATAGAAGTGGTGACTTAGTTCTAAGGTGTGTGTTAAGGTTTGTGTAGTATGTCTCGACTAAGCATTATAGTTATAGTTTTCTAAGTGTAGAGATATGATTTAACATGAAATGTTGGTTTCACTTGAAGTGGTTTAATTAATTTGAGAAATTTAATTTGTGTTTTCTTTTGTTTCATTTGACTATACTTAGCAACTAAGTGTTATAAAGAGAAAAAAGAGGATTGCCCTCTTTCATCCCTATCTCAAGCCACTTTTTAAAGCATATTAATTTGATTTAGTTCTCTTAGAGAATGGCTTATTAAATGATTCAATTAATCTGAAATTTAGGTTAACTATAAATAATCATATTCAATATGAAATGCTTCTTAAGATTAATCTAATTAAATTACTTTCATATGACATTATCAATCATTCCTTTTCATCATATATAACATGCATATGATTTTAATCCTAAGTATACCTATACATATGTATTTTTTTGGCATATGATGAATATGATATATATATATATATATATATATATATATATATATATATATATATATATATATATATATATATATATATATAATAGTTAAAGTTAAATGTATAGTCAAATTTCACATATTTTTTCTTTTTTTAGTCAAACTTAGGTAGCCACAAAAATTAAATTGTTCTACACTTGAAATTCAAAATTTATGGTTTAATAGTCATTTATAATTATTTTTTCTAAAAACATATCCCTTCATCTTAGCTTATAAAAGGAGAGGAAATCCATGGGAGGAGGCATACAAAGAATTTATATGTTCTCCTAAGCTCCTTATAAAAGAAAATTATAGTGAGTTTCTAATGAGGTCGTAGACGTAGGAAAAACGTCAAACCATGTAAATATTTTTATGTTCTCTTTGTGTGTGTGCATGATTGTTCTCTCTACTTCTCTCTCTCTCTCTATCTCTCTCTCTCTCTCTCTCTCTTCTCTTCTCTTCTCTTCTCTTAAATAAACAATTGGTAAATTCTTGCTAAAAAGAAAAGAGATATAATGAGGAAGGTATGAATTGATAAGTTCAATGGCAAGGACTTTAGTTTCTAGAAGATGCAGATTGAGGACTATCTATACCAGAAGAAGCTCACTATACTAGAAGAAGCTCACTTATATATATATATACATATATATATATATATATATTTGAAGTTTATATTTTCATTTTGATTGGATCATCTAATCATATTAATTTAAAGCTCTATCCAAATTCTTATATAAAAATAAATACATAGGGATGAAATTAAATAGGTACGTGTCATTATTAACCAGAGAAGTGAGGTAATCAAATGACCTCCTTGGGGCTAACTAAAGCCTCGTATTCAAAGATGTCCAAACTATATACCCATTTGCATTCAAACATATGTAAATTTGTATACATTAACATAAGGAAAGAAGCCCCAAATCATATGGCTAATTATCTTAATCATTTCAATATGAAGGCATGAATTTTCAATAGAAAAGGGGTTACAATTCCATAATTAAATACACACACACACATGTATATGAGACATTAGTACATGCCATTGTTAACTGGAAGCGAGGTGTCAAATGACTTCCTTGGGCTACTTAAAGCCTCATATTAGATGTCTAGACTAAACACACTTTCTCAAATACATATGGATGTATACATAACTAAAGGAAAACCATGTAAAGATTATCTTTTTATTTTATTGAAGCATTTACATATGTGAATTAAAGTTTTATCCAATTTCTAATGTAGAAATGCATGTAAATGAAATCAAATAAATACGCGTTACTGTTAATCAGGAAAGTGAGGTAATCAAATGACCTCCTTGGGGATAGCTAAAGCCTCATATTCTCGGGATGTTCGGACTATATACTTATTAACATTCAAATACATATAAAACACATGATCAAATAAAAGAACTTTACTTCATATATCTATAAGCACATACAAACCTATATGTATTCATAACTATCTATCAATCAATGTAATTGATTTATAAACTTTGGAAAAATATTTTGGATTTATTAGTGATAATAGCCACACATATATTAAGTTAAGTCAACACATGCAAGCTTAACATAAAGGAAAACCATTTGATTTAATTGATTTTGAGAAGATGAATGCATGATTCCAAATGACATATAACATTTAATATGATTGGAAAGGAATATATAAACATAAGCACATGGTTTTATTCAATCAAATTAACTCCTAAGGACAATCATATCAAATAAGACTATTTAAAGCAAACCAATGTTTCTTTAATGCCATTTCTAATTTCATGTTTTGATTTGATTTAATGATGTGAGAGGGAGTTTGCTGATTCTAACACATTCCCTTGTTTGTGAACTAATTTGGTTTAACGAAAGGTAACTAAGTTAATTTTATGGATTAATTAAGTTATAATATGCATTAAATCCATTAATTAATCCTTACTATGTTACCTTAATGTAATTAACTAAATAATTATGAGCTAACATGATATAAATTAAAAGTAAATTACCAATGGTCTAAAAAAATGTAATAATGTAATTAGCTCATAGATTAGTTAATTAAATTGAAACTTAATTAAGTATTCTGATAGTTTTCCCACACATGTGGATTAACCATAATTTCTTTAAATATCTTTAGATTATTAAATACCTAAAGTTCCACCCCTCAATTAATTAATTAAGATCATATGTATTTTAAATTTTAATTAAACTAATTAAGTAAATAATTAGTTAATTAATCTTTAATTAAATTTTCTTGAAAAGTGAAATAAACATAGGGAAAAGGATTAGGGAAGAGGTTCCAATCCTATTCTTTGAGTTCCCTCACTATTAGACAAAGATAAATGAGACTAATTAATTAATTAGTTTATTGTTCACATGATTAATTAACCTTTAATTAAATTAAGAAAGTAATTAAGGCTTAATTGGATAATTTCTCTAATTAATTACCAATAAACCTCAAGAAAATTAAATAGATTTCTTCCCTTAAACAATCTCAAGTTTGGGGTTAGTTAATTAATTAGTATGGAGTAATTCTAATTAATTCTTGATTAAACCCAATTAAGCTCAATTACTATCCAAAATTAATTAAATATATTTTTAATAGATTCTTCTCTAAAATACCTTTAAAATAAGTATTTATTTATGTTTTTTAGATTTTTCTATGATTTGTTATGATTTTATGAAGTTTTAGCTATTAATTCTAATTATTTAAGCCTAATCCTGTAGGCGCCATGTGGCACGTTGACGCGACATGCTTTCCACATTGCACTATGGAATTGGCTATTAAAGCGCATCCGAGTCAGTGTTGATGTGGCTAACGGCAGATGCGCTTTCAATCTCCACCGTTGTCAGCTCCTAAAATTTACCATCGACCTCTCAACAATTGAAGCGAGTATGATTTTAAGTGTGTCGGTGTAATTTTGAGGTAGATGGAATAGTAGATAAGACACTACCAAAATTTCATCCTCATTTTGAGAACTTTAGATCGGTTTTAGGTTTCTTATAGGCAAGCATATAGTTAATTACCCCTCCCAATAAGTGAGAGAGAACTTTCAATTAAGGCTAGTCATTAGATCATTAAATGCATAGCATATAGTAGCAGCATATGGAGTTTTCAAATTTAAGATTATGAAAATTATCATTTTAGCTTAAACTGGATGGTTGAGGGAATGATGATGTGTCCGATCTAGTTCCCATGATTTTATCATCCCAGTCATGGTGAGTCTTAGTGAGGTGGTAGTCGACCAACGATCGAAGGATCCTTATTGACACAGGAGTTATGTCGTCCAAGAAATCTTTGTAGACCTGGGGTGGTGTTTGTCTAAGGAGATAGACTTAAGTCTACTTTAGATGATAGAGGGCTTTTTGCCCTATCAAGTCTACCCTATAATTCACAACTCAAAGGGTAGAGCCATTGGGGAGCATACGGGCTATGGTCCTGATCATAATATAATGGAGCCTTATGGGCCCACCACGATGGGAGGACTCTAGTTAACTACATCATCATGGAGCCTACCAGAACCACACATTAGACACGAGCCACATCCTGATATGAGAGATTTGAGAGTGAACATGGTAGATCACTTGACTTGACATTGGCTCGCTAGAGTTTTCTTAATTTATCACCGACAAATAATTACGGATGGTAAATAGATTAAGTTTTACTTTAAGCTTTTAATGATTGAATTTTATTTAAATAATTTTTACTTTGATACTTGATTTAAGTTAATTTGATTTAAAATTAGAATCACATTTTTGATAGAAGTATCCCCCCTCCGGTTGATATCATCATTTAGCACAGCCATCATCGGGGTAGTTAATTGATTGACTCAAATATACTTGAGAACATCAGATCCTGTTGACTCTGTTTAGCTCCTAACAGAGGATTAGATCTACTGTCTCACGACAGAATTAGCTTCTCAGATATTTTACTAAGTTGAAAATTTTATAATAGATTTTTAGGCTTTGTTAACTCGAACCCAGTTCTAAGACTAAATCGGGAAGCAACCCGAGTAGTATCTTTAGACACTTGAATTTAAGCATTCAACATAGTATCGGGGCCCATGCAAGTGTTTAGTAATTCAAATAATTTTATTTCTAAATCATAAGATTAATTTCATATTTTCACAAATTTTAATTTAGCATGCATACATTAAAATTTGCACTCACAATTTCTTGTCCTGCAGTTTTTAGCATAAATAATTTCATCTAATTAATGAAATTATTGATTTTGAAAATCATAATTAGAATGAAATTCATTAATTTTTTATTGAAGGAAGCCTTATGAATTTTGTAGAATTTAATGTAGTATCACCTTCTGTTTACTTGTACAAAGAGTTGCAGATCCGGTGACATTTTGATTTAGATTATAATTTAAAATATTTCTCGCAATTAGCTTACTTATTGGATTTTCCAATTCTCAAATATCATTTATCTTATAATCTTTCCAATAGGTTTCTCGTCTCTAGTGAAAATTCTTTTTGAAATTCATTTTATTTTCACCTCAACTTGAAGATAACACTCAAAAAATTTCATATGTGCCAATTTTATGTTCAATTGGAACCTTCTTTAGTCCATTTTAAATTCAACCTTCAAGTGTGTGGATTAAATAAGAACACTTGTTCTTCTTTGTGAATCTCACTCTAGAATTTAATTTGAAACCCATCTTAATTGAAAATTACTCTTCTAGCTTCTTTCAACCTTCCTATAAATATGACATAAATTCACACTATATTTGTATTTCAAAATTAGATTTTAAGTTTGTTGCAAATCTCAAATGATCTGATCATTTTTTTAACTAGTTCCTTTTAGAATACTCAAACAAAATATTGTGAGGCTCATTCCCTCTTTATATATTGGAGTTCTAAAGGGGGGGAACTTCATTCCTTATGTTTGAGATTGGAATCGAAATGAGAGAAAGTGTTTGATTGCATTCCAAGTAAGTGTTTCATTCTTTCAAAATTCCCTTTAGGTACTCCCATTCTATTTTTCCTTTAATTTAATGTCAACCTTCATATTTATTATGCATTTTTTTTATTTAATTTAAGTTTAAATGTTTTCCATTCAAATTTGCTTAAGTCTCAAATTTAATCCAAAATCAGGCATAATTTCAACAACATTTCGGCGTCATCCTCTCATAGGGGGCTGCATCGGGAGTGTTTTGGCTTACTCGGTACGCACTAATGAGCATAGCGAGAGCTATCTTGAGACACCACAACCGATTTCCATCTCGTCATGCCATAATGAGCATGATGAGGCCTTTAAAGCTGAAAGAAGATAAATGCAATGCAATATATATATTGATTTCTTTTTTTTTAAGTCTACAAATTTGAAAAAATTTTGGCAGCATTTCGGCTAGGGGGAGTGACATCTGACCGAAGTTGGCTTACTTGGTGCACCCTAATGAGCATAGTGAGCGGTGTCTTGCGACATATGATTTTCATATCATCTCACCCTAATGAAACGAGCCTCAACCTAAGAAACACAAGCATATACAAGCATATATATATATATATATATATATTCACACATGTTTTGAATTATTTCTTCTGTGCATTACAATGATCGGCAAAGAGACGGAGTTGGAGATGTCAGAGACCAAGAGAGGAACCCGCCTAATAATGATGTTCCTCTTTGGCTGATAAGAGGAAAGGTCATAATGGGATGGAAATGCCGAAGACTAGAGAAGAACCTGCCTGATGATGGTGTTCTTCTTCGGTTGCGATAAAAGGAATTGTCAAAAGGGTATGAAAGAGCTGGAAGTCTAGAGAAGAACCTGCCTGATGACTGTGTTCTTCTTCGACTATGACAAAAAGAATTGGAAGGGTAGTGAAAAGGGTGATACCGAAAATCGAGAGAAGAACCCGCTTAATAATGGTGTTCTTCTCCGGTTGCGGCAAAATGAAATTAAAAATTTGAATTGGGAGAAAATGAGGGAAAATGGAAGGGGTGATGCTGAAAACTGAGAGAAGAACCCGCCTAATGATGGTGTTCTTCTCCAGTTGTAGCAAAACAAAATTTTTGGTTTTGTAGAAATGAGGGCAGAAATGAAATTTTTGATTTTGTGGAAATGAGGGCAAAAATGAAAATTTGATTTTAATGAAATCGAGGGAAGAAATGAAATGGAGAAGGTAGAAGAAATGGAAGAAAAGAAGAAGAAGAAGGAAGGAAGAAGACCCTTACCTTTTGGTTTGGAGAGAGGAGAAAAATCGGAGAGGGGAAGAGTTCCTTTTTCTATTTGGATGAGAGGGAAGTGGAAGAGATAAAATGGGGGAGACTCTTTGCCGTTCGAGTTGAAGAGAAGAATGAGGGATCTTGCACAGGAACGGTTGATGGAAGGCTTGAGCGGGAGTGGTTGGCCAAGCGTGTGCGTGGAGGAAGCTGTGTGTGGTTGCATGAAGAGGAGACCTGTGAGTGAAGAGGAATTGGCATGTTAGAGTCGTCAGATGGGTTAGATGATGATTTAGGTTTTAAATTGATTTTTAAATTAATTTTTTAAGTGTTTAATTGGCTTTAATTTGAATTTTATGCCGACACAATTAGGTAATTTATATATATATATATATATATATATATATATATATATATATATATATATATATATATATATATATATATATATATATATATATATATATATATATATATATATATATATATATATATATATATATATATATATATCAATTCAGATTATTTTGATATTTGAATGCTACGACATGGTAGTTTATGTCAGTTGTTTGGTTCAAGTGACATCGAATTGAATCCATTTATCAAAATGTGCGTTATCATTTCCAACAGCTCGACTTTTTTGCATAGACTTGTCCGAATTGAGTGCAAATAGTCTTGATAGATTTTGACATTTTGAGGCTAATGGCATAATCAATTTCACAAATGGAGGTCATTTAGTTTATGTCGGTGCCTCTTGACCTCGATATATGTGTAGGCGCATTGACAACTCCATCGCTTGATCGGTTGATCATTAAGTTGTGCAATATTTTTATTCTGACTAGTTTCGACATTCTGAACGTGATGACAAAGTCTGTTCATCGATCAGAGGTCATTTGGGTTGATTTTGGTGACGTCCAGTGCATTTCAACCTCAATTTGTGCATTGCCATTTTTAATCATTCAACATTTGCATAGACTCATCTGAATTGAGTGTGGATAGTCTCATTTGGTAATCAATTTCATGAACAGGGGTCGTTTGGACATCATCGTAACTTTTTGACTCTGATATACATGTTGACATATTGATAGCTCAATCATTTGATCGGTTGATCTTTAGATTATGTAATATTTATATTTTGATTAATTTCAATGTTCTAAATGTGATAGCAAAGTTTGTTCATTAATTAGAGGTCATTTTGACCATTTTTAGTGACGTCTAGTGTATTTTGAGCCCCAATTTGGGCACTATCACTTTTGAAATCCGTTGAATTTGACTTATAAGCTTGACTTGGCTTATGACACATATATGGAGGTTAATAAATGCCCCCTAATAAATATAATTCGTGCATGGAGTGAGTCACATTTGTTGAAAACTAGTTGACCCTTTGGGTTGGCTACAAAACTTGGAGCATTTTAGCTTCGATTGCAATAGGTTACGGAGCTTTGATCAGATTTGTCATTAATATGATGCCTTATTTAGGACATGCTAAATGACAAGCTTGACTGATTTGTCAGAATTGACTTGTTGGATAGATAAGAGTTCTTACACCATCTATTATCTGCTTCAATGACTTTGTTGAAGATTTTTTTCTTTTATGTCCTTACATATTTGAGTTTTCTACAATATTAGCTTCATGGTTGATTTGATGAAGGACGCTGCTAGGAAATTTTATCCGTGCTTGGTCAGATTTGAAATTCCTTATGTCCTAGCTTAAAGCTTGATGGACTTGATGAAGGACTGACCTGATTTGTTCATATTGACTTGTCATGAAGTGTATGTTCGCCATGAATCCTTTGTTTGCTATTTTGATAGATTCATTGAAGGGTATGAACAGATGACCCAGTCTTCCAACTTATACTAGGTCTTTGTTGAGTTATCAGTCTAACACTGTGTGCTTTAACAGACTGAATAACCACAAAATTCCTTTAGTTCAACCATCAGCTTTGTATAAACTATGGAATTGCTTCATCAGTCCTGTGTTTTTTGCTTTAATGGACTTGATGAGGAGATTGTCTTTAGTGCTTTGAGTTTGATCAGATCATTTGAGAATAAATTGAGATATCACTCTGCAGAAAATATATAGATTGATTTGAGGCAGCCTTGAATTGAGGGTTTTCTCAGATTGTCTTGATCAATCGATCAAGTAGAAAGATCTCTTAGATCCTGTTTGCTTGTATCACTAAGCTGGGTCTAGTTTGAGATTGAACAGTTATCATCATTGGACTGATGAACAGGGTCTCTTTCACTGCAACTTTTTATTATGGCTTGTTGAGTGAGGAGAGCGTTAGCAACTCAGCCATATTTGGGCTTGTTGAGTTTGACCTTTACAACCTACTCGAGTCTTCAACTTAAGTTATAGTGGGTTACTAATTTAGTAATCAGACTAACGAACAAGGGCTCTTTCACTGTGGCCTTTTCTTATAGCTTATTGAGTGAGGAGAGCATCAGCAACTAGACCATTTGTGAGCTTATTTAGTTCGACCTTTAGAACCCATCAATGTCCTTGACTTCAGGATGTAGATGTTACCTCTGGTGAGGGAATTTCATGAAATCAACCTTTAGGTGAATTTTAGTTGGTCTTTTGTGAATTGAATGTGCATGTGCGTCGATCATAGCTATTGGATCCTCTTAGATCCTTCGTGTGATGGCGTGGAGTTTATTTGGAGTCAATCCAAGCTTGGGTGAGCTCGGATCACACGAGCAATGGTGGATGGGCTCTATCTCTCATAGCTCGCGGGAAGATAGATCACGTGTCGTCTATTCCGCATGATCAGAATGGATGACCATGATTAAATCCCGTTAGATCAGCTGATTTTATTCTCTTTATGCCACAGGATTAATCATGACCGCTAGCTGACTCAGCATTGATAGTGGCAACTTTAATATCCAATCAAGCGTGTGGCGCGTCATATCGATTACGCGAATGGCCGATGAGATTTGGATTAATTAAGGCTAATTAATTAGAATTTAAGTCTAAAACTTCATAAAATCATAATAAATTATAGAAAATCCAAAAAATATAAATAAATACTTATTCTAAAGGTATTTAAGAGAAATTTTTTAAAAATATCCTTAATTAATTTTGAACAATAATTGAAGCTTAATTAGGGTTTAATCGAAAACTTAATTAACCTAATTACTCCTTAATTAATTAATTAATCTCATATTTTTTTGAGATTATTTAAGGGGATGACCTCTACCTCCCTTAATTTTTTGGGATTTATATGTTAATTAATTAGTGAAATGATCTAATTAAGCCTTAATTACTTTCTTAATTTAATTAAGGGTTAATTAATTACATGAATAGTAAAATAATTATTTAATTAGACTCATTTATCATTATTTGATAGTGAGGGGACTTAGGGAATGAGATTGAGACCTCTTTCCTAATCTCTTTCCTTAAGTTCATTTCATTTTTCAAGAAAAATTAATTAAGATTTAATTGGTTAACTAAATACTTAATTAATCTAATTAAAATCTAAATCACATCAGAACCTAATTAATTAATTCATGGCTAGATCTTTAGATGTTTAATAACCTAAAGACATTTAAGGAAATTATGGTTAACCCACATGTGTGGAAAAATTATAAAAATACTTAATTAAGTTTTTTAATCTAATTAATTATTAATTATGAGCTAATTGCATTAGGCCCTTTCATTTCTCAGGATCATTGCAAATTTATTTTTCATGCATATCATGTTGGCTCATAATTATTTAATTAATTACTTTAAGGCAACATAGGTAAGGGTTAATTAATGAATTTAAAGCATATTATAACTTAATTAATACATAAAATAAACTTAATCACATTTCTTTAAACCAACTTAATTCACAAACATGGGAAAGGGTTAGGATCATCAAACTTCTTTTCCCATTCATTAAATCAAATTAAACAAAAAATTAAAATTGATATTTAAAATACTTTGGTTTACTTTAAATGATTTTATTTGATATGATTATCCTTAAGAATTAGTTTAATTGAATAAAATTATGTGCTTCTATTTATTTATTCCTTTCTAATCATGTTAAATTTGGCATGTCATTTGATTCATGCATTCATTTCTTTTCAAAATTAATTAAATTAAATGAGATTTCTTTTATGTTAAGCTTGCATGTGCTGATTTAAATTAATATATGTGTGGCTATTATCACTATTAAATCCAAATGTATTTTTCAAAAGCTTATTAATAAATAATAATGTGTGTTATGATGCTAGTTATAAAAACATAGAAAATGTATGTGATTATAACTTAAGTGTATGAAGTGAAGCTCTCTTTCTTTTATTCATATGTTGATTTACATAAGTATGAATGTTAATGGGTATATAGTCTGGACATCCCAGAAATACAAGACTTTAGGTAGCCCCAAGGAGGTCATTTGATTACCTCACTTCCCTTATTTATTAAGGCACATATCTATTTGATTTCATTCTTATGTGTTTTAATATTAGAATTAGATAGAGCTTTAATTCATATACATAAATAATTCGATTAAAAATACAATCTTTGCATGATTATCATTCCTTTAATTATGAATACATGTGTATGTATTTAAGAAAAATGAGTATATAGTCTGGACATCCCAAGAATACGAGGATTTGCTAGCCCCAAGGAGGTCCTTTGATTACCTTACTTACCTACTTAACAAAGGCACATACTTGCTTATGTCTTTCATACATGTATGTGTACATATGATTAATGAATGAAAATCCCCTTTGCTACTAAAAATTACATGCATTTATCATTGGCTATATGATTGAATTGATTAGCCATATGATTTGAAGTCTTTTTTCCTATGTTTATGTATATGAGTCTACATATGTTTAAATGCAAATGGGTATATAGTCTGGACATCTCGAGAATATGAGGCTTTAGTTAGCCCAAAAGAGGTTATTTGATTACCTCACTTCCCTAGTTAACAATGTCACGTACTTATTTAAATTCATTTCTCTGTATTTTTGTATAAGAATTTGGATAGAGCTTTAAATTAATATGATTAATTCAAAAAATGGAAAATATAAACTCCAAGTATACATACCCACATTCATAATTTAAGTGTGTTAAAAACATGTGCTAGAAAGGAATAATTGATATATGTCATGTGATAGTAATTGAATTAGATTAATCTTAAGATGCATTTCATATTGAATAGGATTATTTAAAGTAAACCCAAACTTAAGATTAACTAAAATGTATAACAAGCCATTAACTAAAGAGAACTAAATCAAATTAATATGCTTTAGAAAGTGTCTTAAGGTAGAGATGAAAGAGGGTAATACTTTTTTCTTCTCTTTATAACACTTAGTTGCTAAGTGTAATCAAATGAAATAAAAAAAACACAAATTAAAACTCTCAAATCAATTAAACCACTTAAACTAAAATCAATATTTCATGTTAAATTTAACCCTTCATACTTAGAGAATTACAACACCAATGACTAGCATGAACCACACAAGCCTTAATATACACACATTAGAATTAAGTCACCACTTCCAGCTTTATGTTAGGACGGTGCATGGTGTGATGTATATTTTATTTTGTGATGTATTATTTTAGACTGGATGTTAGGGTGTATGTTTCATAGACTGGATGTTAGGCCGTGATTAGCCTAATCATATATTATGTAGGAGATACAAGCATAAATCCTCACCTCTTAGGTGTTTTCACAATCTTGTGTTGTTGTATTATAAGTCCTAGTTTTCTAATGAAATGTCAACTTTAACACAATTGATCTTCTCTTCAAATTAAAAATTATAAAGCCCAACTATAGGATAGATTTGAATGCTCACTAGGCCTCCTAGCATCATGAGAATTTCCTACTTATTCCCTTTAGCTTACAAAAAAAAGTCTTCTCTTTGAGCATTCCCAATTGATTTTCAAACTATAACGAATCATTTGATAGTCTACCCTTGAAATCTTTGGAACTTTAATTCTACTTTAATCTAGAGTATTCATAAGTAATTTATTTTTATAAGATGTAATTAACTATGAAGACTTGCCTTTATAGGGAACTTAATGGAGCTCGCTTAAAATAAACCTTGCTTTACTTTTTAATGTAAAGTAGGGGGAAAATCTCGGGTATATTTAAAGACTCATCATGCCTTAGGAGTCCTTATTAAGTGATTAGGTCCATTACAGGGTGATGCTTTTATCTTTCAAGATAGAATATTATTTCTTAATGTCGTACCCGATCACATCAATAAGTATCCCCTAAGATCTACGTGGTGTCCCACATCTCAAAAATAAACACCATAAATTTTCTTACACACTTGAATTTAACTTGATTAGTAACATATAAACACATGTTTTTTTATCAACAAAATCAATCTCAGATGAGGTGGGGCTCATGACGTCAACATTAGTCCTATTAGAATAAGTCTTCAACCACTAGACATATCTATAGTCTTGTATTATCAAAATCTAAGCCCAAGACTTCTAATAAAATACCAATTCAAAATGTTTTTAAACTTAATTTCAAAGATAGAAAGCCTAATGATAGGATAGTTGAAATGCCTACTAGGCATCTCAATATTTATAAGCATTTTTGACTTATTCTGAATTAGCTTATAAAAGAACTCTTCCTCCTTGAAGTTCTAAATTAATAATTCTTTTAAGACAAACTTTGAAATTCATGAAGATAAAGGCCAATTTCTTTAATTAAGATTATTTTTATTAAGAATTTCTTTCCTTTTGATATGTAATTAATTATAATGGCTTGCCCTTATAAGGAACTATGAACCTATAATAAATAAACCTTATTTTACTTTTCCATGTAGTTCAAGGACAAATCTGTGGAATATTGAGGACCTATTAACTTTAGGAATCCTTATTAAGTAATTGAATTTGTTATAAGATGATATATTTATCTTTCAAGATAATATATTTATTCTTCAATAACACATTTGATTACCTAAATAAGTATCTTAAAATATATATGGTGTCATAAATTTTCTCTACATCTACAACTACCCTCGCCTAGAAAGCTTTAGAGAAATTAATTCCAAAAAGCTTAATTTTAAACTTTTGTGTAAAATTTAAATCTTTAATGATAAAGCTTTAGAGAAATAAAATAATAATCAATAACAGTATAGAAAAGTAAAGTACAAAAAAAATAAAGAAAGAGAACATAGGGATTTTTACGTGGTTCGGCCAAACCCCAAAAACTGGCCTACGTCCATGCCTAGTCACCCAAGCTAGGAATTCACTAAGTTAAAATGAGATTACAATAAATCTCCCATACTCTCCTTCACGGGTAAGTACAACCCAACACTGTACTTTTCTTAACGAACAAGTACAACCCAAGAATGTACTTTTCTTAATGAACAAGTACAATCCAACAATGTAGTTTTCTTAATGGGAAATTACAACCCAACAATAAAATAAGAAAAAAGGAGAATGAAGGATCTAACTCTTAATTTTAAAGTAAATTTTCTCTCACAACCCAACTACAGAAATATTAAGGCAAGTGAACTCAAAGGCATAAAAGATAGCTCACTTTAATTGATATTTAAATTTGAACAATAATTAAACTTGTATATATATATATATATATATATATATATATATATATATATATATATATATATATATATATATATATATATATATATATATATATATATATATATATATATGATTTGAAACTTGTAATTGAATATATATTGTGTGAATATGTATGATGTAATTGAATCTTTGAAATATTTTATGTGAATATGATGACTTAAAATCAAGGTGATTAATTTATGATTTGAAATATAGCACAATAATGATTTGAAACTTGAATCAATCACCTGTTAGAAAGAGACTTAGAGTTTTCAAAAGATCAAATAAAAATAAAATCTTACATACACTCAAATGAAATATCATTTTAAAGAAATTTTTATTTATACATAAGTTGAGATGATTTAGAAATAATAAAACTTTTTACTCACAAGTATTTTATATATGAAATAATCACAAAGACAATAATCTCTCTTTAGAACATGTATGAATAATGAAGAGAAAATAACTTTTAATAATACACTTTAATTCATCAACCACCAAGCTTTCGACCAACTTAAGAAAGTATAGAAATAAATAAGTTAAGCACAAAATAAATTGACCAAATGTATAAGAAACTCAAGTTAAGAAGGAGAATAAAATCACTTAGCATGTAAAATCACAAACTAGAATGAAAGCACATTGTTAAGCTTTCAGCCACAAGAAAATCCACCAATCTTTCAAGTTCTTTTGTGCAATCCTCAAGCCAATCACTTGTATGTTGGAGGATGGAAAAAGGATGAAGAAATTAGCACTTTATTCACCAAGAAGAGATCTTTAAAGGTTTTACAAAAATTCAATCAAGAGAGAGTTTTTCTAAGGGATATTTTTCCAAGAGGATTTAACCTAGTCCAAAGAACATTATTTATAAGACAAAGGGTCATGAGGTTCGGCCAAGGAAAGGAAAAAATATGAGGGAAACTCATTTGGAATTAATTTAAATATAAACAAATAAAATAAAATAAATGGCATGAGATAAAAAATTAGCCAAAGAGAAATAGAAATAACAAGGTTGGTTTAATTGAAAATCAATTTGAAATTCAAATTTTACAAGAGGGATTTTGGCCAAGGTAAGGAAGAGGGAAAGTTTAATTAGTAAGTGATTGAATCAATTTAATTAAACTAATTTAGTATGATGAAGAAAATTGACAAAAAAGGGATATGAAGGAAAAATTATTTTGGAAATAGATTTAAATTGAATTAATTCATCACATGACTTGATTTTTAATGTGATTAAGAAGTTAATGCTTATGTCAAGAGAGAGAGAGAGAGAGAGAGAGAGAGAGAGAGAGAGAGAGAGAGAGAGAAAATAGAGAGAGAGGAAACTCATTTGAATTATTACCAAAAAAGTCATGCTCATAATTAATTGCTCATGTGAAAAAGGGAATAATTCAAATTTTGATTAATTTAAATTAAGTGTGTTTAATTAAAAATCAATTTGAAATTCAAATTTTGTAAGAGGAATTTTGGCCAAGGTAAGGAAGATGGAAAGTTTAATTAGTAAGTGATTGAATCAATTAAATTAAATTAATTTAGCATGATGAAGAAAATTGACAAAAAAGGGATATGAAGGAAAAATTAATTTGAAAGAGATTTAAATTGAATCAATTCATCATATGATTTAATGTAATATTAATGCCTATAAGAGAGAGAGAGAGATATATATATAGTTTGAATTATTACCAACAAGTCATGACACAATTAATTGTCCAAGTGAAAAAGGGAATAATTCAAATTTTGATTAATTTAAATTAAGCATGATATATGGTAGGCCAAAAAGGAAGTTTTCATGATGGGATTCAATTAGTGTTTAACACAATTTCATGGAATATTCAATCAATTCATCTTGATTGAATGAAAGAAGGAAAGAGATAACATACAAGCTTTATTTAATAAAATCTAAGAATATTCAAACATTCGGCCAAACTACTTTCTTAAAATAGATTAGATTTATTTTAATATACTTAATTCGAATTAAATAATGATGGATAAGATCTTAGGAGAGTTTAAATTAAATTTTCATTAAGAGATTAATTTGAATTTGAATAAAGATATAGTTGGCCAAAGGAAGTTTCCAAAAATAGAATTTATATAAAAGGAAAGAAGATAATTCCATGAATTATTTTAATTGAATTTGAATTAACCCAAATAAATTTAAATTAATTCAAATTAAATCAACTAGATTAGCATATGATCAGCCACATAACATTCCATAAAGAGGAGAGCTCAAATTTGCATACAAAATCAAAGGAATATTCAATTTGAATTCAAAAATAATTCAAATTAATAATTCAAATAAATGAATTTTTTAATTTAGAAAAAATATGGGATAATTATGAAAATAATTTGAATAACTCTCACACAATTTATTTATCAAATAATCATGAAAAAAATTCTGCCAAAAAGGTTTAGGATGAAAAATACGATAGGAGAGAGAAGACTATGATAATAAGAGAGAGAAAAATAGTACCTTGAATAATTTTTTTGGATAATTTAGATTCATGCATTGAATAAATGGATAATGAACATGCCTAAGAATGAGAATAATTTAATGAAATGTAAACTTAATTTAAGTTGCATGGAAGCACAATAATTGGAACAAAGTTTGTGCATTTAGTTCAATTATCCAAAATGAATATTTTGAAGAATAATTGTAATATGAAATGTAGAATTAATGAATAATTCTTAAAAATTATTTTGAAATGCATAAGATTTATTTTATTTTAGTGAGCTTTTAATTTTCCTTAATATAGTTAATCCTAAAAGAATTCCCACCTAATTCAAGTCCAATAGCTTTAACATTCAATTGATCAAGAACTTGAGTTAAAAATTTTTAGCACACTTGAATTTAACTTGTTTAGCAGCATAAAAAAAAATATATTTATCATCAATATAAATCTAAAATAATAATGATATTCATCATGATTACTATGAATAATTTATCCTACAAAGAGATAATTAGTTCTTATTACACAAGGTATGTTATCATCAAATTAAACAGTGAGATACATAAGGTGTATAGTCAACAATCTTCCCCTTTCTATGATGGATCAAAGGGACTCCTTCTTCATCCTCTCTATGAACACTTGTACATCGAGCATGGAATGGAGCCACTACCACACCCTACTCTTTGGTTGGGTGCTTGGTCCTTTTAGTAATTTTTCTTTAGAGATATCTTGAATTGAAGTGATAGCGGTCTTGCCAATAGAAGACCCAACATACTCATCTTGGGTATGGAGATAGCTGTGACTTCCTTGGAGTTCTAGGCTTTCTTCCTTTTTCTTTTAAAGATGGGCTAGAGTATATGAGAGTCAATGTCACCACAAGGTCTCTTCGCATCCATGGTGATTAAGTGTGCTTCTTTTTTTTTTTTGGACTCAATGGTAATAGTGAGAAGAATTATTTATGGGAGTGCCACAAGGGATCATAGCATACTCCAAAGGAAGATCAAGATTCCATCTATAGTCAGTAGAGGTTTAGACATATAAAAAAAAACCCAATCAAAGGGTGATGTGACTCTTTATAATTATATAAAACTTCTCTTCTTTATGATTCATTAAATGATTACAATAAATCATTTTTTATTCTTTTATCCTTTTCATGAGTTACCTTTACAAGGAGTAGAAAAATTAGGGAGCTAAATATATACTCAAATGAGCATGTTAAGATAATGAGAATTTGAATCCCATAAAATGGAAACAAGCAATGAATATGGTCGTTAGAGTCTGGCGAGTGACCGAGGGAAGTGCAGATAGTCATAGTCAAGTGATCCAACCTCAACCCACTGGTCAACATAAATGATAAGTTACTAATGACCAGCCATCGAGTTTATCACTCCCTTAAGTTTATTTGTTAAGATAAAGTGAGTTCCAATATGTACTTGACTTGCCTTTTCTTGTACATACAGTATGTGATATGAAATAATAATTTTCTTATTTTACAGTATAATATTTTATAGTAGATGGTTAGGAATTATTTGCTCATTAGTCTAGGATGTTTCTTTTATGCTAACTTATTTTCTCCAAGTGGTTATGCTTATAGATTTCCATAATAAATATAAAATAAATGTTATTTGCATGCAGGTGCTCCTTAAATCCCTAAGTATAGACTAATAGGACATGTGAGCTTGACAACCACTGGTGTTATCCCATATGTTTGAAATACAAACTACTAGTATGCTGTATATATTTCTTGACATTTATTTTATAGTGGCTAAGAATTTATTTTAGAATTTTAAAATGTAATTTGAGCTTAGAATTATGATAGGATCTATGGGGTCTATGAATAGATGAAGTTGACTTTACCAATTGGTGGTTCTTCGTGAAGCCCGTAGAGGTCCCTGGAGAAGGTGATGATCCTGGATGAAGACCCTTATAGATCAAGACTTTTTGTTCTAAACTGAGCTATATAAGGACAGAGCCCGACTACCTTTTTTCTTTCTAATGAGGTGTCCAAAAATACCCAATTATATTGTCCTATTTTATTAATTTAATTTGGCTTGATTTATTTTAGGGCGTGCAAAAGAACTGTATATTTTTTTAGGTTTCTTTCTATGATGAAAAGCCTAAAAACTTTAGGCTCTTAGATAAACTAAATTTTTTTAGCTCATTAAAATTAAATAACTCAAACATAAAATAGAAATTCATAATCTCATCATAAATAAAGCCATCCACATAACTTAAAAGAAACTAGAAATAATTATACTTTATGAACCATATTTATCATTCTTGAATTTGGAGCTTCACCCATTGCACATAAGGGGGTATCTAACCTATGAGGATGACCACCCTTCCTGAGGAAGTGTGCCTTCTTGAATTGATTTAGTCCATGATCATTTTATAACTGCATCTCATTATAAGCATGTAATTGCATACCCAAGCCTTAATAATAAAATTGTGAGTCAAAATACATAAAACATAAAAATTGCTGCATTAGTTAGGTTTATAACATGCCAATCATGATCATAGGATTTAAGGAATGTGTTTAGGGCCATAGCTTATTTTCTTAATAGAACATTCCATCCATCTTGCATACAAAAGACTAGAATCATGGATTTAAAGTTGCTTAGGTGGTGTTAGCTTGCAACCCTTTCCAGGCGAGTAGTAGTCGAGAAGAGCTAGGGATAGGTTCATTTTCTTAAATGAGAAAAAGAACCAATAATTTCTAGGAATTACATTAGGTCGAGCTTCTACTTATGTCAAAAGTGTTTATAGACTTAGGTTATGGAGCTTCTTATTGGAATAAGCCTTCAACCCCAAAGCTATCTATAATTTTGTGACATTAGAATCTAAGCCCTAGACTTCTAATAAAATGATAATTCAAAATGTTATTCAACTAAAATTTGAAGATATAAAACCCATTGATAGGATAATTGAAATGCTTATGGGGTGCCCCAATATCTATAGGCATTTTCTATTTTTTCCTGATTGGCTTCTAGAAGAACTCTTTTTCTTTGAAGTGTTCCCCTTTGAATTTCTAAATTAATAATCTTTTTAAGATAAGCTTTAAAATCCATAAAGATAAAGACCAATTTCTCTAACCGAGAGTATTCTTTAGAGGAATTCCCTTCCTTTTGAGATGTAATTAAATATAATGGCTTGCCCTTATATGGCACTATGAATCCTATAATAAATTAACCTTGTTCTACTTTTTCATATAATTTAAGGGAAAATCTCTGAAATATTGAAGACTCATTAGCTTTATGAGTCCTTATTAAGTAATCGATTATGTTATAGGGTGATATACTTATCTTTCAAGATAGTATATTTATTCCTTAATGATATATTTGATTACCTAAATAAGTATCTCAAAATCTATGTGGTATCATAAATTTTCTCCACATCTATAATTGGTCTAGCAAAGGCAGTTCCCATCTGCCAATTCACCATAACCTTCCAACATTAGATCAAAAGAACTCCCTCTTCATCTTCTCTTAGAAAACTTGTAGTTCGAGCATAAAATGAAGTCACTGCCACACATACACCTCGATCTTCAGTTGGGTGTGTGTTTGGTCCTTCTAATGGGTCTTTAAGGACAACTTGGACTAAAGTGATAGTGGCCTTGCTAAAGGGATGGTCGGCATGCTCATCATGGGCATGGAGATAACCATGAATTCTTAGACTTTCTAACCTTCTTCTCCTTCTTTTGAAGGTTGGCTGAAAGTATAGAAGAGTCAATATAAGTGTGTCTTCTTTTTAATGGATTCAATGATAATAGTGAGAAGACTTGTCTGTGGGAGTGACACAAGGGATCATAGAGTGCTCCAAAAGAAGATCAAGATTCCGTCTATAGCCATTAGAGGCCTAGACTCATCAAAAATAAAACCCAATCAATTATATAAAATTTATCTTCTTTATGATTCATTAAATGCTTACATCACATCAATTTTTTTATCCTTTTATCCTTTTCATGAGTTACCTCTATAAGGACTAGAAGAATTGTGAAGCTAAATGTATACTCAAATGAGCATGGTAAGATAAGGACTGAAAGCCCATAAAATGGAAACAAGCAGTGAATATGGATGTTCAAGGCTAGCCAGTGATCGAGGAAGTGTAGATAGTCCTGTGACTAAATGTTAACCCATTGGTCAACATAAATGACAAGCTACTAGAGACCAACCATCGAGTTTATCACTCATCTAAGCTTATTTATCAAGATAAGGGGAGTTCCAACATGTACTCAACTTGCCTTATTTATACTCACCATATGTAATCACCACACCCCACCCCCAAAGGAGATCTTTTCTCTTCCCCTTTCTATTCTAGTAGGTTTGGATGTTGGCTCAAAAAAATTAAATAAATTAGAGGGAGTAATATAAAGGATACCTCTTGAAGCAAAGGTACTTATTGGAGGTGATTTAAATGGACATATTGGTATAGTGGTAGAAGATTGTAAATATAGTCATAGTGGCTATGTATTTGGAATGACTAGTGAAAAAAGTAAAATTATATTAGATTTTATTTTAGCTTATAATTTTATAGTTGTCAATGTTTTATTTAAGAAAAGGTGTGAGTATATTCACTTACAAGAATGGAACTAGCAAAACACAGATTGATTATTTTTTATAAGGAAAATAGATCATTTAGATTATAAATATTATAAAGTCATTTTAGGTGAATGTTTATGTGCGCAACATTGATTGCTAGCTTTAGATTTTAAGATGAAGGATTAGAAGATGAAAAAAAAAATCAAATCATTATCCTAGGATTAGATGGGGATACTTAAAGATCACTAATAAAAATATTTTAAAGAGCAAGATATAAGTTTTTGAATTTGGGATGCACATGTGAAAGCTAATATTATATGAGAAAAAGTGTTAAGTGAAAATAAGCAAGTTGCTAAAAATCTACTTGGAGAATACAAAGAAAAAGCTTCTTTTAGTAAAACTAGTTATTTGTGTGGTCAAAATATGTAAGAAAAGATAAACAAAATAAGAAGCTTTATTACAAAACTTTATTTTTATGTTAAAACTTGGAGATTTGGGAAATATATAAAGTAGCCCTTAGAGATTCTAAGAAAGTAATATGTGATGTAAAAAAGTTTAGCTTTTAGTGATTTATATAATAAATTAGACACCAAAGAAGGTGAAATATGATATATAAGTTAGCCAAGAAAAGAGATAAGAGATGTAAGGATTTAGTTCAAAAGAGGAGCATTAAGGACAAAAATTATAAATTTCTTTTCTTAGAGAAGGATATTGAACATAGGTGGATGAGATATTCTACTAAACTTTTCAATGAAATATTTGATAATATGATTAATTTTAGCAACCTTAGTATCCTAAATAAAATAGAGAATTTTATTTTTATCATCATATTAATTAATTTAAAGTTGGAGGGGCTTTAAAAAAAATGTAGTGTGGAAAAAAAGTAAGACCTGATGATATTCCAATTGAAGTGTGGGAATGCTTAAGAGATCAAAAAATTTCATGACATACTGATCTTTTAAATGTTATTTAAAGACTAAAAAGATGCCAGATGAGTGATGAAAGAGCTTATTAGTTTCTATATTTAAGAATAAAGGTGATGCACAAGAGTGTGCAAATTATAGAGGAATTAAGTTAATGAGCCATACAATAAAATTTTGAGAGAGAGTAAATGAGCATAAGTTATGATGTGATACAAAAGTTTATCATAATCATTTAGGTTTCATGTCAAGTAGATCTTCCATGGATGCTATATATTTGTTGAGAGGTTTGATGGAGAAGTATAAAGAAAGTAAGGAGCATTGACATATGATATCAGATGATTTACAATAAACATATGATAAAGTTCCAAGAGAAGTGTTTTAGAAGTTCTAGAAAAGAAAGGAGTTTGTATTGGTTATATTCAAGTCATTAAAGATGTGTATATTAGAGGTTTTGCTTATGTCCAAATACAAGGAAGATTGACAAAATGTTTTCCTATTTCAGTTGGATTACATTAACAATTGACTTTAAGAAGATATGTTTTTGCTTTCGTTATGGATGTTTTAACAAGGCATTTATAGGAGGATGCACCTTAGTATATGCTAATTATTGATGAAATTCTTCTTGTTGATAAGATTGAAGAGGGAGTCTTAGAGAAACTTGAATTATGGAGGTTAACTTTAGAGTAAAAAGGTTTTCATTTGAGTAAATCTAAAATTGAATACATGGAGTGTAATTTTTATTGTAAAAGTTCTAATTGTGGTGTTGTGACATTGGCTGATCAAGTCATTAAAAAGGGTGAATATTTTAGATATCTCGAGTCTATTGTTCAAAGTGGTGGTGAAATAGATGGGGATGTTATTAGTAGAATTCAAGTTGTATGGTTGAAGTGGAGGAATTCAACATACATGTTGTGTGATAGAAGAGTACCTCTTAGACTTAAGAGAAAATTTTATAAAATGGTGGTAAGACTTACAATGATTTATGATGAAGAATGTTGACCAATAAAAGAGAAGCATAAAATTAAGTTAGGTGTTGCAGAGATGAGGATGCTTAGGTGGATGAGTGGCTTTAATCTTAGAGATAAAAATACAAATTAAATTTATTCGTGAAAAGGTTGGAGTAGCTCCAATGGCAGATAAGATTAGAGAGAGTCTCCTTATATGGTGTCACATAAAGCTTTGACCATTTGATGATGGAGTTAAGAGAGTAGATGTATTAGATTCACCTTATGTTAAGAAAGGTAGAGGTAGACCTAAAAAGGCTTGGCTAAGATGTATAAAAAATGACCTTAGTTTATTAATATTAAATAATAATTTGGCACTTAATATGACATAATGGTGAGGAAAGATTCATGTGTCCAACCCACATAGTGGACTATAATTATGGAGCCTAGGTCTTCCTATTAATGCTTCGAAAGGACATTTACATTGATCATATAGATCGCATAAGAGTTGTTATTTTATTAAGTAAACTTGAGTTAACCTAAGAAATAACCTTAGATTCCATATGCTTTTTTCATTTTCAAGTGATATGTGTGTGAAAAAAGAGTTTTCTAATGATGGTCTAACCCCATGTGTAGAATGGAACCCTCATCCCTTTATTTTTTCATCACGAAGATAAAGTTTTGTTAAATACAAATCTAATTGTGGAATGAGATAAAGCCTTTAGAGATACCTCAAAATAGGGTTAGGTAGAATATTACAAATAAAAAAATATATAAAGTGTAGAAAGAGAATGAATTTTTATTTTTCTAAATTTGAGTACAAAGATAGGGAAAAAAGAAGAGAAAAAAGTCCCCTTAAAGAAAAGGTGCCCCATATTATATTTTTGGGAGAGTCTTTACATTTGGTAAGTTCATATAAGGCAATTGAGGTACAAATAAGAGCTCATCTTGGCTTGAGAAAAGCATGCATTGGTGAGTGGGGACTTGATGGATAATAGAGGCGAGCTGCCCATTGTTCGTGCAGATGCATGAGTCAAGGTTAAATCATTGAACTCAAATTACTGTGACCATCTGACCTCCTGTAGTCACTAACCAACTATGGGCGAATTGATTTGTGGCTAGTTTTCCTAGTCCATCCCCAAACTCTTTTTTTTACTTGCGCCATTGGGATAAATCTTTATTATTAAGAAGCCTCTTCTTATATGCTCATGCACATTAATAATCCCATTAAGAAGGTCAATCTTACTTGCTTATTGCTTTAAGTGTACACTAGTCGTCCATCTTACTTGATTACGATGGACGGTCATAATTAGAACCTCCCAAATATGATTTTAAACCCTTTAAGGATTTCAACTTTGATCTAAACTATCTAATCTTTGATTAGATTACCCAAATCAAAACACATTTTCCTCTGTATCAAGGTAATAGCCTCTTAGACCAATTAGTGCTTGACATGCTTGAAGTAAAGCTCACTTAGCATTAATTCATCGCTGACTAGTTTAAGTAAAAAAAATAGAGATTTGGGATTTAAAAAAAATACTAGAAAACACTTAGAACATTTAAAAATATAACAATTAAAATATTCAATCAGAAATTGCAAATAAGCCCTCACAGGATTCATTTTTTCGAGAGAGATCTATTGAACCAAAATCCTCAAATTTTGCTAAGTATTTTGAGATTATTTAAATTTATTTAAAAATAATAATTTCTTCATTAACCACAAAATACTAATGAGATTAACCTGAAATTTTCAGGAATTGAAATCGATGTTTACCCCCACCTATCTTAAAACTCTCAAGTCAAATAAGCATCTAGATTATGAGTAATTGGTTTTATGAAGTTCATTGGCTAATTTTAAATAAATAATTAATATAAAATTATGGAAATTATAAAAATGCAACAAAATAGTTCAAAACACCTTAATAATCATTAAATTATTTATAAAAAATTAATTAGGTCATCTAAATCATAATAAATCATAAAATCATTAAAATCATTAAAATAAGACTTAATTAAATCTTAATAAATTAACTTTATCAAGTTAAACTTAAAACATTCATATTAACTTAACAATTAAGCCAAAAAAGTATAAATAAACACTCTTTGGGTTCACATTTCAAAGTGGAATTCAACAAAATTAAAATCATTGAATCTCACCAAATATTTTAGGCTTAAATTAGATATTATCAAAAATGATATATCTTCAATTTCCTTACTCCCAAAATGTAAACTTGATTGGATTGAAATATTTTGGACGTGAATATAATGCTAAAATCTATTAGCTATAAAACATTTAATTCAATGAGAGCTGTAAATTTGAACTTATGATTTTTTGAAGCATGTTTGGATAGTTTGAATATAATAAGTAATAGAAAATTAATAAAAATATAAAAATATATTAAAATATTGTAAATCATCTTCACTAATATCATTGGTTCTAACAAAATCAGTTAGGTTCAGAGGGTTCGATTAAATCTCAAAAATAGTTAAAATGGGATTTAATAAAGGATTAAATTTTAATTAAATGAATTAATTGGATTAAAAATTTGCAAATTATAGTAAATCAACCACTTAGCCAAAAAATACAAATGACACTTTTTTGGATTCACATTCTTAAGGGGAATCCATCAAACATAAAATTTCTTAATTTTACTAAGTAATTTGAGCTTAAATTAAAAATTATCAAAATAATAATTTTTTAATAACTCAAAAAATACAAACCAATCTAAATTGAAAATTTTAATGTAGAAACTTAGAGCAAATATTTAGTTACCATAAAAATTTCAAGTCAATCAGAGCTTTGGATCAAAAGTTATGATTTTCCTTAGCCATATTAAGGTAATTTAGAAAAAAAACAATTCATGTAAAATTATAAAAATTAGAACAAATACATAAAAAAAAAATCTTTATTAACATTAAATACCCTATGTAATTAGTTAGGCCTTATGGATTTGACTAAATCACAAAAATCACTTAACTATGGTTTAAAGGGAATTAATAGATCAATTAATTGAATCATTTAAGTGTGAACGTGAAAAGTAATAACAAATTAAACACTAATTTAAAAGTTACAAATAAACCTTCTTTGAACATATAGTTTGAAGAGGGATCTACCAAAATTGAAAACACTAAATTTTTCTAAATATTTTGAAAATAATTTGCAAATTATTAAAAATAATAACTTCTTAATTGAGCCAAAAATACATGCTTAATTAACTTGAAATTTTTATGTTAAGCTCATCATATCATGTCCACTTTCCATAAATGTTTCATTGAATTTGGGTCATTAGATAAAAAAGTTATTGATTTATTAGTATTCTCATGGCAACTTATCTATATAATCAATTTAAAAAAGTGCAAACAAAAAATATCAAAAATAATAGTCATTAAATTAAAATCCTTTTAGAAGATTTTTAAATAAAAATAATTGAACTCTTTGATCTTATTGAAAACTTCAAATCATTAATTCCATACCTTAATCAACTTAAACCATTTAATTACATCAAATAAAATATAAATTTTTTTATTAAATTATAAATAAATAAATATGTAAAAATTATAGATGAATTAAAACTCAAGTATTACTAATTTAAACTCTAAATTAAATTTAAACAAACTCAACTTAATTAATAATTTAAACTAATTAATCTTAAAAAAGTCTACTTAAGAGAATTAAAATTTAATTAAACTAGTTATATGGACAAATTAAACTTTTAATTGTTTAATTTAAAAATAATTAATCAACTTAAATCATCTTAAAATGTAATGAACCTCTAGTTAAGCATTAGTTAACTTGATTAAGATTATAACTAACTTTTAATTAAACTTTGAAGAAATTGATCATGGATGACTTAATCAATTAATACTTAATCCCATGATTAAATAAATTGTTTGATTAGTCTTCTCTTAAGTTTAAGTCTTAGTTGAATTTTGTAATAGTCAAGTTAATTGATTATTAAATTAAGCCTTAATCATTTGACTAAATTAGTCATTTAATTAAGAACAAGCTTAATTGATCATTAATTTAATCTTAATTGAATGGATAATTAAGTCAATCATGATTAATAAATAATAATGATCATTAATTAACTTTTAATTAAGTTAAGCATTTGATTAAATACTTAATCATGATAATCACCTAATTAAGTTAGTCACATTAAACCTACATAATTTTTTTAATTAAACCCAATTTGATCAAATCACTTAAGTTAACTATTAATGAAACTTTAACTATATATGCTAATTAATCAAAGTTGAATATAAAACATTTAATTAATCATCCATCTAAGAAAATCAACTTGAAACTTTAAAATTCAATTTTTGCCTCAAGTAGGACTTACCCTTTCATCACTCTTTAAAACTTAAAATTCAACTTCAACAAAAGTAAAAATGCATTTCAAAATTATCTAAAAGTGAAATCATCAAATGATAAATTAAACAAATCTTAAAATCAAAATGAAAACTTAAAATTAAAGAAGCCTATTATAATTTTAATACAATAATCCCTTTTCACACACTAGATTGCTAGAACACTAACCCTAGATTTAAGTTGGATCGATGCTTTGCCTATAATGTATTATTTTCTTATTTTATGGTGTACTATTTTTGACTCGATGTTAGGATTATTTATTTATAGACTCAATGTTACGACATTATTAATTAGATTAACTCTATTTTTTACTAAAGGGATTTGCTTAAGAGATCACCTTAATAATAAAGGAAATTATTATAAATGTTATCCGGTTGTAGGTGTTATTTTCTTGCAAGTGCTATTTGCTTAAGTCCTTTAGCATAGGCCATTAGGATAGGCGGGCTTGGTAGTCACTGTTGTTAAACATGTGTGTTCGATATATAACTAATGGTGTGTTGTCTACTTTTCCTAACATTTGCTTTGCATGGCTTAAGATTTTCTCTTAGAGTTTTAAAATATAATTTGGTTCTAAAATTAGATTATGATCTATGAGGATTAGGATAAGCAACAACTAACTATATAATTTGGTGGTTCCCTACGGAGCCTAAGGAGGTCCCTGAAGAAGGAGATGATTTAAAAGAAAAAAAAAGTTAAGTGAGACCCCCCATACATTAAAACTTTCAGTTATAGGCTGGGCTATATGAGAGCAGAGCTCAACTACCAATTTTTATTTTTCTAGGGTGTGTCGCAAAACCCAGCTGCACCACCCTTTTTTAAATTATTATTTTTTATTTTGTGCATTTATTTTGGGTGCAACAACAACAAAAAGCCTTTGTCCCACTGTGTGGGGTCGGCTACATGAATCCTTCTTCTCCATTGTGTCCTATTATGTGTCAAATTCTCATTTAATTCAAGTATACTAAGATCATTTTTTTTATACATCTTAACCAAGTCTTTTTAAGTCTACCTCTACCTTTCATAACATAAGAAAAATCTAATGAATCTACTCTCCTAATTGGGTCATCGGACGACTGATGATTTATGTGGCCAAAACATCTAAGGTGACTCTCTCTAATCTTATCTGCCATTGGAGCTACTCACACTTTTTCTCGAACATACTCATTTCATATTTTATCTCTTAGAGTAAAGCCACTCATCCACCTGAGCATCCTCATCTCTGCAACACTTAACTTTGTCTTATGCTTCTCTTTTATTGGCCAACATTCTGCACCATAAATCATTATAGGTCTTACCACCATCTTGAGTTAAGTGGTTCTTTTCTATCACAACAGGCCAGATGCATTCCTCCACTTCAACCATCGACTTGAATTCTAATGATAACATCTCCATCCATTTCACCATCATTTTGAACAATAGATCCTAGATGTATAAATCACTCACTTTTTTTAATGACTTGTTCACCAAATGTCACATAACTACCATCTACAACTAAAATTACACTCCATATATTTAATTTTAGATCCACTAAATGGAAACCTTTAGACTCTAAGGTTGACCTCCATAATTCAAGTTTCTCTTGGACTCCCTCTCTAGTCTTATTAATAAGAAGAGTGTCACTAGAAAAAGCATTCCCCAAAGTACATCTTCTTGTAAATGCTTAGTAAGAACATCCATAACTAAAGAAAAAAGATAATGGTTTAAATATGAGCCTTGATGTAATCCAATTGAAATAGGAAAATATTTTGTCAATCCTCCTTATATTGGACACCAATAACAACTCTAGTATACATATCCTTAATGACTAGAATATAACTAATATTAACTCCTTTCTTTTGTAGAACTCTCCAATGAATATCTCAATGCTTTATCAAAAGCTTTCTCTAAATCAACAAATATCATATGTACATCCTCCTTACTTTCTCTACACGCCTCCAACAAACCTCTTAACAAATGTATAACATCTATAGTAGATCTTCCTGGCATGAAACTAAACTGATTGTGAGAAACTTTTATATGACATTGTAACTTATTGCTTAATTACTCTCTCCCATAATTTTAATGTATCACACATTAACTTAATTCCTCTATTATTTGCACACGCTTGCACATCACCTTTATTCTTAAATATAGGAACCAACAAACTCTTTCTCCATTCATCTGACATCTTTTTAGTCTTTAAAATAACATTAATAAGATTTGTAAGCCAAGAAATTCTTTGATCTTCTAAACATTATCACATTTCTATTGGAATATCATCAGGTCATAATTTTTTCACATTTCATTTTCTTTAAAGCTTCTCTAACTTCAAATTTACTAATATGATAATAAAAATAAAGTTTTCTATTTTTGTTTAGGTTATTAAGATTGTTAAATCAATTGTATTTTTCAGATCCTTTATTGAAAAGTTTATCAAAGTATCTCATCCACCTATTTTCAATATCCTTTTTTAAGAAAAGCACTTTATAATTTTCTTCCTTAATACACCTCACTTGAACTAGATCTTTACTTCTCTTATCTCTTTAGTTGGCTAACTTATACATACATCTTTCACCTTCTTTGGTATCCAATCTATTGTATAAATTACTAAAAGCTAAATTTTTTACATCATATATTGCTTTCTTAGAATCTCTACATGCTACTTTATATCTTTCCCAATTCTCCAAGTTTTTTTATATCTAAACCAAGTTTTATAATAATACTTCTTATTTCTTATCTTTTCTTGCACATTATGACTCCACCAACAACTTTTTTTATTAAAAAAAGCTTTTCCTTTTGATTCTGCAAGCACATTTGTTGCAACTTGCTTAATTTCGTTTGCTACTTTTTTCCACAAAATATTAGCTTTCTTATGAACATCTCAAATTCTAAGCTCTTATAGCTTGCTCTTAAAAATATTTTTATTAGTTTTCTTTAAGCATCCCCATCTAATCCTATGTTAATAATTTAATTAATTTTTCATCTTACAATCTTTCATCTTAAAATCTAAAATTAATAATTGATGCTGGGTACTTAAACTTTCACTCAGAATGACCTTACAATCTTTACAATCTAAATGTTCTATTTTTCTTATCAAAAATTAATCAATCTATGTTTTACTAGATCTATTTTTATAAGTAATAATATGTTCATCTCTTTTCTTAAATAAAGTATTAACAACTACAAAATCGTAGGCTAAAGCAAAAAATAATATAGTTTTACCTTCTTCATTAGTTACTACAAATTCATAGCCACTATGAATACTTTTAAAATCTTCCAACACTCTATCAATATGTCCTTTTAAATCTCATATAATAAATACTTTTTATTCAAGAGGTATCTTTTGTATTAATCCCTCTAATTCATTCTATTTTTTTATCCTATATCCAAGCCTGCTTAAGGAGCATAAACACTTATAACATTAATAATCTTAGTATCAATAATAATTTTTAAAGTTATAATTATATCTCTAAATCTATTAATATTATATCATTATCCTTCAAACTTTTATCTATAATCACACCTATGTCATTTCTAATTCAACTTCTACCTGAATAATAAAGTTTAAAACCTAAACTATCAATCTCCTTGGCCTTCTCCCCAACCCATTTGGTTTCTTGAATACATAAAATATTTATCTTCCTACAAACCAAAATATATATTAATTCCATTAATTTATGTGTAAGAGTACCTATATTCCAAGTTCCTAATCTAATTCTAGTTTTATGGACTAACTTCTTTGCTTGCATCAGTCCATAATGTGGGAACCCTTGCTTATTTGACATTGCACTCGAGTGCTGATGCAATGACCCTTGCACACTTCTCACTATATTCAGGCCATACAATGCGTTGCTTCTAGGGGACACCCTAGCATTGACACAAGTTTTAAAGGATTCATGTCATGATTATTTTGACAAGTTTACCCTGGCTGTTGACTACCTATCGCAACCCTCCAATTTTCACATCCGAACTTGGGATTGGCAAAGGTAGTGTTTTTTTTTAGTGCGAAATAAAAAAATATGCTTTTCATAGGTTTCTTTCTGTGACTTTCAAATGTGATATTTGAAAGTCTAACTTATATGGTAGGATCTTGGGATAAAATTATATTTTATATCCAACCTAATTAAATAACTCAAATATAACAAAATTTAACTCAAAATCTCATATAATTAAAGCCTTAGGTATAAATATTAAATGCAACTACAAACCATTTGAACTTGTGAACCATACTCACATATTTCCTTACCTTCCATGAATTGAGCTCTTTTTCCATTGCACATACCATTCTTGGGAAAGTTTGCCTTCTCTTTTGATTTAGCCCATGACTTATTTCTAACTGCATCTCATTGTAAGCATGATTTGCATATCTAACATCTTAAAATAAACTTAGTTGTCTAAAAATTATTAAAAGTTTGAAAATTATTGCATCAGCTAGAAACATATAATGCCAGTCATGATCATATGGTTAAGGAGTGTGTTTAGGTTCATAGCCTCTTTCCTAATCAACAATGGCCCATCCATCTTGCATTTTCATAATACTAGATTCATGGTTTTAAACCATATGTAGTGTTAGTTGGCAACTTACTAGGCAGAATGTAAGTCCAGAAGAGTCGAGATAGGATCATATGATCTATTGAGGAGGAACAAAATACGGTCCAAATTTTCTCTGTTAAACTAGGTCGAGCTCCTAACTCATGCATAACATAAACACTTTTAGATATAGGATCTAAAGCATCTTATTCTTCTTTTTCTATAGGACTAATTATTCAACTCTTTGACTTTTTTATTGTATCTTGTTCATATAATATAAGTCTTAACATTCTAATAAAATGTCAACCCATAATAAAATAAATTTTTTATTTGAAGATATAAAGATTAATCATAAGATATGTTAAAGTACTTATTGGGCTTCCCAATATCAAAGCACTTCCTACTTATTCCCATTTGAAATCCAAAAGAAAAAAAATTATTCCTTTTGATCTATCCCATTTTACTTCCATATTTAGCAAGCTTGAAATTGACTTTGAAATCCTTAGAGATAAGAGCTAACTTCTTCAATCAAGAGTTTTCCATGAAGGGTTTTCCTTTCTTAAGATGTAACTAATTATAGGGGCTTGATCTTATAAATAATTGAGAACCTGGTATAAAATAAATCATGTTCTACTTCATCTATATGGACAAGGGGAATAATCTATATTATATATAGACCCATCAGCCTTAAGAGCCATTATTAAGTAATTGAATCTATTATAGAATACTATTTCCAACTCTTTAGATGGAATTTTGTTTAATCACCTAAATAAGAATTCTAAAGATCCATATGGCATTCCAGAAGAAAACACTTTTTTTTTTTAAATCTATTTGGGACTTAATCCTCTCTCTATCTTTAGAAATTAAGTCATATCTTTATACATCGATAGTGAACTTATGCCACTCATAAGTCAAGACTGTCATTCTTTCTACTGAATTCCACTGCATTTTACCCTTGATAAAGCTCTCCCAACATCTTTACATTCTAGAACCACTAGTTTACCATAGTCAAATAAGTGAGTCCTAAAACTTTCTTTGATGCTCAATCTAAATATAAATTCCAAAAAAATTCTCTTAAAAACCTAATCAAAATTTCTTAAATATTGAAAATTTTGATGGTCCATACTATTAGACCTAGTCATGATCAGAACGAATTTGACTCAATTAATGATATCAAGACCCTTAAAGAAAATATTGATGAATCTAAAATTTATAATAATAGAAAAATTAAATTCCCTTTGCTTTAATACTTCTAAAGCTTTTATAAAAGCTCAAGAGGATTAAAGCAAAGTCACTAAATTAATGTGCCTTTATTCTCATACATTTGAGAGCAGCAAGTGCTTACGAGTGTATATTAAGATGAGAATTTTCTTTAAAATGTTTCTTAAGGATTTTCAAAATTCATAAGATAATCAACTAATACATTTTATTTTTATTTCATAGAAAAAAGTTAGACAATTGTTCATCTATGTTAATTCTTGAATGAACTTTTCTCTTAATAGTGAAATATTTTTTGATGGATATGTGATTAAGCTTGACATTAGTTTTGATGACATAAACATGACATTTGACAATATCACCTTAGCTCTAGTTAGTAGTAAATTAGTTTAAGGCAAGAAACCCGTAATGGAGTTCACTCATGGTCATGGGGCCACTTGGCCTGTTTCTACACACTAAGAAAGTAGTTAACACTCTAACCCTTAGTCCTATAGTTGAGTCAGCTCGTTTTACTAATCCTAGTACTTTTGAATTTGATCTTCTTCCACTACATCTAAGATGACCAAGAACCAAAGAAAGAATAAAAATAAAAGATTGATGAGGAGGCTAGTGAAAGAAAGGTTCCAAGCTGAAATGAAACATTGGAGGACCTTATGACTGAGGATGTTTACCCTTCCTAACACCTCACCAATCTTGGATGATTCCATCCAT
This sequence comes from Cymbidium sinense, assembly GCA_021442155.1. Lineage (NCBI taxonomy): Eukaryota > Viridiplantae > Streptophyta > Magnoliopsida > Asparagales > Orchidaceae > Cymbidium > Cymbidium sinense. Next base: position 102,126,795 of record CM038229.1, read on the forward strand.
TCTCTGCTACACAGGTGGAGAAGAGCATGGGAAGGATAGCGAGTTCTCCACCTATCCTTTTATTATGAGATATAGAAGTCACAATAACAAATAAATAAAGAATATCAGGATAGAATGAGAGTGATCTTTTAAGAGAGAGCAGATGCCTTCAAATGTACAAATGAGGATGTACTTAAGGGAAGGCTAAGAATGACCCCAAACCTAAGCTTAAGTAAGCCTATCTACCTATGATGGGGTATCGCCTGCTTATAGAACCAAGTCTATCTTACACACCACCAATCAAGTCACTCATAACTTCCACCACCTAATCACCTCTTATTAAACCTGAAGTAAAGGGTCCTTCATCATTACCTCTAATTATTAAGGAAAGATTGGCTTTACCAAAGCCATCTCTTGTTGAGGAAAGATTGGCTTCTCCAAAGCTTTTTGCCAACTCCTATGAGGAAATTGAAGATGCAAGATTTGGCTTAGGATCCATTCTTAAATAAGAAGGTCAATTAATTATTCAAGAAGAGGGATTAAGTGAGAATGAAGTAGCCAAAAAAGTGGCTATAAGATTAGAAGAAACCAATGAAGAAGAGATGACACATGATATGATTTTAGATGAGAAATATGTACATTATACTGTGGTCAATCCCAATTATGTGTCCGATAAGACTATTGAAGAAATTTAAGAAAAAATAAAAGCTCACATTAGGAAAAGAAGAAGAAGAATATTAAAAAAGATTAGCTGAAGAGATGGGTTAAGACATTGACCATGATGACCTCTTAGCTGATGGCTTAAAAATATGAAGCACATGCTTTTATGGTTGACAGCAGATCATCTCATAGAGAGTCTGAGGAAGTTCAAGATGTTATGTTAAGAGAAGATGTTGCACTTGATCTTACCCAACATCTACTTATGCAACTCTAAAAGAAGGATGAACTAATCATGATCATGGGATAGGAAATTCTCTGACAGCACTTAGCATACTATAGGGATATATGTTATAATGCCAGGGGAAGTGATGCACTATTATTTAGATAGATTGTTAGCAGTTTATCTGGTGTAGTATTTGACTAGTACGCTGAACTACCACATGGATCTCTCTAGGCATTCACTAAATTAAAAGGCCTATTTGTTAAGAATTGCTGCTACATAACACCACATCATGATCAAGGACTATTGGTAGAAAAATAGAAGGAGAGTAAGTTATTGGTTAATTATATCTTGAGGAGGAGAAAGTTAAGCATAAAATATGAACTATAATTGCAAAAAAAATAAGCTGTGGATTCTCCTTAAGAATATTCATAGCTCAATGGCTTTCCTTCTGAAAGGGTTTATAATTAGGACTTTAAAAAAACCTTTAAGTAATACTTCTAGTCTTTAGGAAGAAGCATCCCATTTTCTCTTTACAATGGATCAATCTTATTCTAAACTTGGGAGGAATAGACCCATAAAATGCTGGAAAAGACTTAGCTTCAATTACTATAGTAGATAAGGGGAAGGTGCTAGTTAAAGCGTAATTAGAGAGACCTCTTCCTCCTCCTCCACAACAACTACTGATGTAGCACATCAAAGGAGGAAAGGATCTATCATAAGTATCCACAAGTTACTTTGTATTCATTGAAGGCTAGACACTTTTTAATTTATGCATCTCATTTGTGTTAAGTTTCGTTCATTTATTGCATATTTAAAGCTTTCATTTGGAGTGTCATACTTGCATTTTGTTAAACACCATGCTAACTAAATTAGTTAGTTTAGACTGATTAGGGGACTTAACTAGAAGAGTAGATAAAATTTTCATGAGATTAGGTTTGAAATTTTTATGGCAAGTGGGGTTCCTAGCTAATTTCATATTTCCAAAGATTCATTTTGATCAGATTCATAATTAGGGTGTAATTAAGATTTTTATTATTTCTTTAAAATTTAAATTAAGCCTAATTTAATGAGGATTAGTTGGGGTTTTAATTTTCTTTTATTCCTCTCTATAAGATGATTCCATAGAGGTTCATTCATGATTTTTAAAAATTTGGTTGATTTATTATGATTTTCCTAACATTAGGTTAATTATTTGAATTAATTAATTTAATTAATTATCTAATTAGGGCATTTTGTGAATTATTAAATTCTAATGAGTTTCATTAGTGTATTTAAGTTCATTAGGATTTGTTACATTGATTTGAAGTTATTTGATCAATGTTGCTTATTTATTTCATCTTATATTAATTTATTTAATTAAAATTGAGGCTTAGAGTTTAAAATTTGATATTTCTTGAATTACATTTAAATAATTCATGAAAATTTTTCTTAAGGTGTGTTTTAACCTTAATTTCAATTCCTCAAAGTTTCAATTTAATTAGATTAGTTATTTGGGATTAATTAAAATTTAATTATTTTTATTTAAAGTCAAATTAATCTAAATTTATCAAAAATTAATTGGAGATTTCGAGTTTAGTGGATTTTTTTCTCAATGAGATGAATCCATAGAGCTCGAGCTTGCATTTTTTGGATTCATATTTTATTTTCTATGATTTTTTGAGTTTTTTAACATTTTTTAATAAATTTTTAATTAAATAAAATGGGATTTACCATTTTAAGATGGAAACACCGACGTGGTGCCTTTTCCATGTGATGCGGCACCATTTGGCCATGTCAAAAGTGGCACCACGCGGGATAGGTCTCGTCCATCCAAACTTAGATCAGACGGTTGTGAATCATTCCATGATCTCCTTAAGGGGATTAATTGAATCATGCAACTAGATCTTGATCTTGCATTCTAGATAGAAGGAATGGATGGCGGAGATTATTTCCCAAGTGTCTCCTGCAAGAGATGGTCATTTTTCATCATTTTCAATGAATTTTTGGTGAGCTTCGATGGATTTCAACATGATTTTGATTACAAATGATCAAGGATCAATTTAAAATTAATCTAAATTGTTTGATTCTCATAGGGATCAAATTCATTTCACAAAGGACCAAATCCAAATGCTATAGGGGTCGGTAGTGGAACGCACCTCAATTCTGATGATCTTCAGTGGTGGGATCGACTTGAACACCTTTGCCTTAATGTGATGAAGGTGTAGACATGATTTGGTGGCTTGCCTCCCTGCCAAATACCTTAGAGACCAATTTATGGTAGTTTTTTTATCAGGTTTGATCGTTCTTCAACTCGCCAATGATGTGGGGCCATGGTGGAGATTTGTTTGAGGTCTCCGCAACTTCTAAAGCGTGTTAAAAAGTTCAATTTGATGTAAAACATTCTCCCTAAGTTTTTCCATTAAGGGATGCTCGATGGCCACTAGATTCAGTTGTTGTCTAGCATGGCAGTGGCGAGGGCTCGAGGGAAGTGTCTCCATCTTTTTCTTCTCTTCCCTTTATGAGTGATTTGGGATGAAAAGAGGGAGGGGAAAGGCCCTCCCTTCCCTCTTTCCATACATGACCGAGAGCCATGTGTTTGGCCTTCTAAGGGGCTAGGTAATGGCCACCGACAGCATGAGGGTTGGCCAAAGGGCGTATTTCATCCCCTTTGGCCTTGTGAGCGTGATTGAATGAGGGATTAGAAAGGAGAAGGACATCTCCTCCCTTTTACTTCCTTGGCCAAGCACTTGGCTCCCATGGACCTCTCTTCTTTGCTCTTCTTCCTCTTCTTCATGGAGGAAAGCCATTCTCTATTGACTTCTTTTTAGTGGCCTTCAATTAATTGGAATGAAGCCAATTTTTTTGAAGATAAGAGGTGGAATACAAAGGGGATGAGGGATTGGGCAAATTGAATTTTGCTTCATGTAATCACTCTTTGCCATTGTATAATCCATAGCTTGATTTATACTTGATTAGTTTTTTTAATATTGGTTGGAAATCCATAACCAAGCTTTAGAATCATCCTCTAAGAGGCGGTCAAATGTCACTTGGATAAAATCCAAAGAATTTAGATGAAAGGAAGGAAAGCAATCCGCCAAGCATCTTTACTCAGTCAAAACCTCCACTCATTTCCTTTTGGTTTTATTTATGGTTTAAATCATTCTTGATTGTCCATTAGATGATCAAGAATTGACTTAATGCATGCTACATGAGGGTTTAGTCAAATTCTAAGTCAACCTAACCCATTTTTCCCTAAATAGGTTAAGTTGTATTTGGTGGAGTAAAATAACCAAATTTAACTTAATTAAATTATGTTCACACTCCAATTATGTTTAATCATGTGTTTATGAAGATTTGGAGTGATTAATTTCATTTAATTTCAAGTGGATTTCAATTTGAACCCATTTAACCCAAAGTGGGGTTAATGGGTTAAGCTTGGGTTTCATTTAGGTCAAATGACCAATTTGACCAAATTAGACCCATGATGGGTTGGATTATGCTTGATTATGATTTCCAAAATATTTTGAGCAATCAAATTGAAATGATTTCAATTTGATTTGCACTTGAACCCAATAGGATCCATTTAGGTTCATTTAGACTAGGTGGTTTAATTAACCTAATTAAGGCTTAAATAAATTTAAAATTTTTTAGATTCATGATTAAACATATTTATTTGATCATTTAGAACTTTTGGAATGATTTAATTCGGTTAAATTTTTGGTAGGTTGACCTTTGACTTGGTGGGACCCACCTAAGTTAAAGCCTATGTCAAATGGGCTGACTAGATTTGACTTTGATTTGGATTTAGATTTATTCATTTTGATTTATTTAAATTTGAATAGAAGTAGTTGGATTTATTTTGATTTAATACAAATTTGGAATTTGGGTTGAGTCCACCTAAGCCCATTAGGTTAGATCAAACCCAAGGAACATATACTAGGTTATTAAATGTAGTATCCTAAGCACTTAATTAGGAGGTTCCTAAATTAAGATTAGGTGTCCTAATTACTAATTTCAGAATTCATGTTAACCTCATCCAAAAATGAGGTCAATAACAACTTTCTAAGGTGCACTAGGACATTATAATCAATCCTAGGCTGGTTCTCCACTAGTGTATCTAGGGGTGGAGCATCTTGTGGAGGGGCTATCTCCTCATTGAAACCAATGACTTGTTAACCTTTGTCTTGAGGTACTACCATAGGAGGTAGAACTTTACCACTGTAGAGGTTGACTCCAATTATTTCTTCGGCTAGAGGGTATGTGGAAAATTCTACCTGCACATCGGGCATACCTACAACTTCTCCTAAAGTATCTTCAGAGTCAGACAACTCTAAATTTATCTGAAGTGGAGAACCCTTGAGGTTTAGAAAAGGAAAATTCAATTTTTAATTGGAAAGCAAGTGATCAGAATTAAAATTATTGTTATGACATAGAGAGCTTTTCATGGAAATAAAACCAAGATCGTCAAAGATAGACATGATATAAGTGGAATCTTTCTTCTTCATTGATTTCTTTAAATTTGGAGGTACAAAATAGAAATCAAATAAAGTAATTATAAATGAGTGGTTTAGTGCCCTCATCCACTAATATAATAATCTTGGAGGTGGTAATGGAGCCGATGGGAGTGGTAACTGTGGTGGTGGAGGTAGAAAAGCTGAACTTGGATGGTGGTTGTGCCAAAGAACTATCTTGGGCACATGGTGGTTGCTGCTGGGCTCCCACCCTCTTCAAGTTGTCCTTCATAATTGGCAGACCTTCCAAAGTGTTGGAGGTCTAAGCTAAGTCAGGCACCATCAGAGAAAGTTTCTTGATTTTAGAGATGATTCTTTTAGAGCTACAAAATAAGGAGATATCCCAACCTTCATCAGTCTTGAGAGGATCTAAAGATTCCCCAGAGATTACTTTGATAGAGCTTGAAGGTTTCTCCATTAAGTATTATTTGGGTTTCATAATGGATCTTGACTTGTAACTACGTTCAAGCCAATCCTTGAAAGTAAAATAATTCTTTAAGATATGACCTAACATAGGGTGAGAGAGGCAAAAGTTTGGATCATCACTTCTACCCACTTCCTCTAGCTTTTTAGGTTTGTGTAACTAAAAGTCAGGAATTTTAAGAAGGTTCTTAAACATTTTTCAAACTACCTACCTCTTGAGTGAGTACAATTTGTTTAACTTGTTTACAAGAGTAGGTAGAAGGTAGTTACCTAGTGGTGGGTACTGGTAGTGTTGTTGTAGAGGCTATTGTGGTGGTTGGATAGGTGGAAGAGGAGGTGGAAGTGGAAGCTGCTGAACTCCAAGCATTTCAGGGTATGGTCTCATAGGTTGCGTTCCTATATCCACTGTTGTCACTACTCTTAGCTTCTTCTTAAATATCTTCTAGGGCTTTGGCTTGTATGATTAGTCTGAGAAGGGTAATTATTTGGCTTCATCTTATAGGTTGGTCATCATACTGATTAACTTCTCAAATATTTTAATTGTAAAGCCCTTAAGCATGAAAGTTATTAAGCCATGAATATTCTTGAGAAGAATTTTAAAGTCATATTTCTCTTAGAGCTATGGTTCACATTTCATACTCAGGTTTCTCCACCTAAGAATATAATTAATAAGGGACTCATTGGGTTTTTATTTCTCTACAATGAGGTCCCTTACAGTTGCCCTTTGCTGAGCTCCTACAAATCTTTTGATGAAAAGCTGCTCTAACTCTATAAAGGATTTCATCGAACCAATGGGAAGTTTAGCATACCAATCAAAGGAAACTTCAGAAAGGCTACTAACAAACTACTAAAAGAGTAAGACATCATTGCCACTTATATTGCATCAACTACCTCTGAAGTGTGTAATGTGTTGACTAGGGTTCTCACTGCCATCAAATACCTTAAAAGATGGTGGCACAAAACCTTTGGGGTATTTGACTAGCTCAAATTCCTCTAGGTAGGGTCTACCCTTTGGAATTGATGAGGCTCCTTAAGATTACACCAATGCCTCTTTCACTTGCTATTCCACCATATATTTAATACCTTTTTTTTGAATGGTTACAGAATATATACCCTTCCTATGAAGGATGTCAACTCAAGTCTACAATGTCTATAGGGACAGGTTGTGGTGCTAGTATCTGACTTTAGAGTGCCAAGACAACTTACATAAGCTTCACCATCCTCCTCTCCATACAATCTATCTAATCATCCTTTTGCTTTAACTACTACAATAATCACTAAGTTGTCTTCAACACATCATCTTCTTGAATTACAGCTCCATGTGCCTCAGTGCTATGAAAATGCTCTATATGGGAGGAATTCCTTGTCTCTACCAAGTGTACTTCTGCTGGCTCTTCTAAAAGGTCATCTTCCTCCATGTTGAAGTTAACCTTCTCTTCATCACTATCCTCTCTCTCCATGTCTTTGATGGCCACCTTATATTCAACGAAGATTTCCTCAAAAGAATGACCATCTATGTTCTTAAGATCTACATGGATGTATCTTGAATGCTAATCTTCTATCTTGTGATCTTCTGAAGGAGGATCATGTTGGATATCCTAGGTTGAAGAAATGCTAACCATAATTGGCTTGACCATCATGGGGACCTTCTCTTCTTCCCATTTATCCTCCCCAATCCCCTCCTTACCTTGCTGAATTGGTATGCGATGGCATCACTCTTAGGCCGAGACTCCTTCTTTTCCACTGATAATGTAGGAGGCCGAATAAGGTGGACTTCTGATACTTGTTGGGGATTTCAGATGGTGTGACATGGACAAGTGATAGTGGGTGGTGAGTGGAGCGGTGCGATGGTAGTGGCACCACCTACACATATTCTGAGGACCTCTTCCTCTTATTAAAACTGGTAAGAACTATACTATATGAATGACCAACTTTGGTAACTTGTCGGTTAGGATAGTGATCTACCAAAGCTGAGGCCACCAACTGTCTAGTTAACCTCCTCCTATCTCTCTTTCCCACTTAGGCTACTATCATGGCCTTCATATCCCTTTCTCTATGAATCTGATCCCTAACACTTATAGGGATGATTTATCTCCAAATGTGATTGATTTTGTTCTTTTGATTCTGAAAAGAGGATTTCTACTTAGAAAATTTAGGTATGATAAATAGGAAATCCAAATGTGTTTTGTTTTTGGTTTTGAATTTTGAAAGAAAGAGGATTTCTACTTAGCAAATTTAGGTATGCTAAATAGGAAATCTAAAAGGTGTTTTATTTTTTATTTTGATTTTTTAAAAGAGAATCTTCACTTAGCAAATTTGGGTATGCTAAATGAAAGATCCAAATGTTGTTTGAATTTTGAATTTTTTTTTTATTTTGAAAAGTGGATCTTCACTTATGATGATTGTTGATTTTGTTTTGAAAATGAAATCTTCATCCAATAAATTGAATGAAGATGTTCATTTGTACTTTTTTTGGAAAATATGATTATTGGATTTTATTTTTGAAAAGAGATTGTTGATTTTTTTTTGAAAATGAAATCTTCATCCAATAAATTGAATGAAGATGTTCATTTGTGCTTTTGAAAAAAGTATGATTGTTGGTTTTGATTTTGAAAATGATGATTGTTTTTATTTTTGTTGAAAATGAAATCTTCATCCAACAAGTTGAATGAAGATTTTTATGATTGTTGATCTTGATTTTTTTTTTTTGAAAAATGATTGTTGGTTTTGTTTTTGTTGAAAAGAAATCTTCATTGAACAAGTTGAATGAAGATGTTCATGATTGTTGATTTTGATTTTTGAAGAATGATTGTTGGTTTTTTTTTTTAAAAGAAATCTTCACCAAAATAAATTGAGTGAAGATATTCCTTTTCCTTTGTGCTTTTGAAAAATATGATTGTTGATTTTGATTTTTTTTGAAAATGAAATCTTCATTCAATAAATTAAATGAAGATATTCATTTGGTGCTTTTGGAAAATATAATTGTTGATTTTGATTTTTGAAAATGAAATCCTCATTCAAAAAAATTTTGAATGAGGATATTCATTTGAGCTTTTGAAAATTTGATTTTTTTTGGATTTTATTCTTGAGAATGATCCTACATATAACAATCATGAAGATTGTTAGATAAGGTTGATTTATGAAAATTTTTGTGCAGACATTTTATTATGTGCATTTTGAAAGAGTGCTTTTAGGAAATTGATGTTTTTATAAAGGATTTATTTTTATTTATTTTTGGAATGAACCTTACCTTATCATAAAAATGGTAAGGAAGAAGTCTTTAGTTGTTTCTTTTTATCAAGTTTTTATTTTCACCTATTAGGGAACCCAACATGGGTTTTAAGACCTACACGGAGTGAGGTCCTAAAACCTAAATGATGTTGGCTAGCTTAGCTTAAGGATGAAATAAACTAAGTTCTAACAAAAAAGAAAGATAGTCTTAGATTCATACAAAGTACAAACCCACTATTGATACTTGGAGACTACGATCATTTACCAAAGATGGAGAGAGAAACTATTCCCCAGAGGAGTCACCAGAAAAATCTATGGCAAAAAGTATTCTTGTCTTCATCTATCCTTTTGAAAAGGATAAATGAAAATAAAAAATATACGCCTTGGTTTGGGACACCACATAGATCCGCAGATGTTCTTATTAGGGTGATAGAGTACGACATTGAGGAAAAGCCGTAATGTCTTGAAAGATAGAAGTCACTACCCTATAATGGACCTAATCACCTAAATAAGGACTCCTAAGGACTATAGGTCTTCGTATGTACCAGAGATTCTTTCCCTACTTTACATGAAAAATAAAAGCAGAGTTTATTTTAAATCGAGTTTATTAAGTTTCCTATGGAGGCAAGCCCCCATAGTTAATTACATCCTAAGGAATGAGATTCCTTAGGAATACTCTCGATTAAGTAAATGATCATTGTCTCCAAAGATTTTAAAGATAAGACTATCAATCAATTGGTTTATTTTTAGAAGATCAAGTGGGATTGATCAAGAGGAGGGAGTTATTATCAAAGACAAAAGAAAATAAGTAGGGGATGCTTATGATACTAGGAAGCCTAGTAAGCGCCCCAAACTATCATATGATTGGGCTTTATATTTTTGAAATTGAAAGGATTTATTCATTTGAGTTGAATTTTTATTTAGAAATCTAGGGCTTACAATTCCATAACATAAGGTCTTGGGAATTCCTAAGAGGTAAGGATTTATGCTTGTAGCCCACGAATGAGAGAAGCAACCTCAAAACCTAAATCTAGGGAGCTTTGGCGAGGGCCAAGGCATGACCTAAATTTAAGGTAAAAATGAGTATTTGGTTTACCTCCACAAGAGAGAATAAACCACCTGACTATTTAGACTTACAACCGTCTTGGGGTGGCCGCCAACTAACTTCTCCTATGATTTTAAATATATGTAGGCAAGTCATATGCTTCCGCAAGATAGATAAGTTGTTGTTTATTTAGAAAGAGATTAAGTCCTTAAACACACTCCCTAAGAGACTTGATCATATAGGGAATGATTATTGTCTTAAATCTAATGCAAATTTTTATTATATTTTATTTTTATTTTTGGACAATGGATTTGACATAGGCTTATAAGATTCATATGCCTAATGCATGAGAAATTGGATTATGGGCCAAAATCAGCAAGAAAGGAGGTGTGTTTCCACCATGGCTCTCAAAGGTCAAGCCAAGTTTCCTGGCACGGGTAGAAGCCCTCCATAAGCAAGAGTGAAGTAAGATGCTTTTTTATGCATGATGTGAAAACACACAACATCCAGCTAAGGGGTTGTTAAATCTTTTATCTTGTTTTATAACCTAGGCTTTAAGTGAGGTTATGAGTTGTTAATTTTTATTTTTGAGTTGATTAATTGGATAATAAATTTATTTTTCTCTAAGAGCCTAATCACATCTTGGCCATTCATCAAAGCAAGGAAGAAACTAAAAAAAAAATGCCATCTTAATGCACAACCTAAATAAACATCAAACAATTTATAAATCTAGCGCAAAAGAATAAGAGGCCTTTTATGGTCAGGCTCCACCGCATAAACCTAAAAACAAATTGGGTAGTCGAGCTCTACCCTTATACAACCCGGATTACAAATGAATTAATTACAATCAAGAAGGAATTCATGTTATGGGGGTCTTCATTCTTCATTCTTCATTCTTCATTTCTTCTTTCTTCTTTCTTCTTTCTTCTTTTGGTTGGTTGAAATGTCATTACTTCAGAGGCTTCACATGGTACATAAGGCATAGTATTATGACTAATGTTCATCCTAATCCCCCATAATAATCATTCCAAATCATAATTATAAAATTACATGATAAAGGGAAAGTAAATCTAACTAAAACCTAGAAAACAGAGATTAGCTATACAAACCAAACAATCCCAAGCATGTATATTGGACTTAGCACTCCACACATGGGTAACCAAGTCCACCTTAGATTATGTTTAGGGGTATAAGCAACCTACATAGTAAAATAAATTATATTTTTATTTTAATGCCTCTTAAGCTCAATCCCCTGCAGAAGATAATAATTAGACTATGGTTGTCCTACCATTCAGTCTATGCACATACACCCTAACATCCAGACTAAAATATCACATCACAAAATAAAAGTAAACATCAAACCATGCATCGCCTAAACATAAGATTAGAAGTTGTGACTTAGCCTAATGTGTGTGCTATTTAAGGCTTGTTTGGTATGTCTTAGCTAGGCTTTAAAGTTAGAGTTTTATAAGTGTGAAAGGTTTAAGTTAGAGGGTGGTTTCATTTAAGTGACTTAGTTGATTTGTTTGATTTTATTTTATGATTTTTTATTTGGTTTGATTGAACCTACACTTAATTACTAAGTGTTATAAATAAAGAAAAAGAGAAGAGAACTTCTCTTACCTCCCTACCTTAGGTGACTTATAAGGTAGATTCATTAGTGATTTTTGTTTGGCTAATGTTTTATTATGTGTTTTAATTAATCCTAAGTTTATATTTTTCCTAAACAAATCTATTCAAAGAGAAAGATATTTTAAGATTAAGTAAAGTGAATTACTATCATAAAATAGACAACACTTTATTTCTTTTCAACATGTGTAACATGCATATGGATGGATCCTATGCATATCTATACATGCAAATGGAAATGTTTAGCACACCTTAATGATGAATGCTAAGAGATGTTGCTTAAGGAAATTCGGAATGTTTCATGTATGCATAATTTTGTTATGTAGAAAAAGAGAGATTCTTTTATCCATTTTCATATGCACATTTACATGTATAAAAGACATATGTGAGTACGACACCATTGTTTTCTACACCAGGGGTGTAGTTATATGGATCCAAATTAAACTTTAATAAAGTTTAATTTAAAAATAATTAATCAACTTAAATCATCTTAAAATGTAATGAACCTCTAGTTAAGCAATAATTAACTTGATTAAGATTATAACTAACTTTTAATTAAATTTTAAAGAAATTGATCATGGTTGACTTAATCAATTAATACTTAATAAATTGTTTGATTAGTCTTCACTTAAGTTTAAGATTTAGTTGGATTAAGTAATAGTCAAGTTAATTGAATATTAAATTAAGCTTTAATCATTTGATTAAATTAGTCATTTAATTAAGAACAAGCTTAATTGATCATTAACTCAATCTTAATTGAATGGACAATTAAGTCAATCATGATTAATAAAAAATGATCATTAATTAACTTTTAATTAAATTAAGCATTTGATTAAATTCTTAATCAAGCTAATCACCTAATATAGTTAGTCACATTGAACCTATATAATTTTTTTAAATTAAACCTAATTTGATCAATCACTTAAGTTAAGTTAACTATTAATGAAACTTTAACTATATATGCTAATTAATCAAAGTTAAATATAAAACATTTAATTAATCATCCATCTACACAAATCAACTTAAAACTTTAAAATTCAATTTTTGCCTCAAGTAGGACTTACCCTTTCATCACTCTTTAAAACATTAAATTCAACTTCAGCAAAAGTTAAAATGCATTTCAAAACTATATAAAAGTGAAATCATCTATCAATAAATTAAACAAATCTTAAAATCAAATGAAAACATAAAATTAAAAAATTCTATTATAGTTTTAGTATAGTAATCCCTTTTCACACACTAGATTGCTAGAACACCAACCTTAGATTTAAGTTGGATCGATGCTTTGTATGTAATGTATTATTTTCTTATTTTATGGTGCACTATTTTAGACTTGAAGTTAGGATTATTTATTTATAGACTCAATGTTATGACATTGTTAATTAGATTAACACTATTTTTTGCTAAGCGATTTGCTTAAGAGATCATTGTAATAATAAAGAAAATTATTATAAATGTTATTCATTTGTAGGTGTTATTTTCTTGCAAGTCCTATTTTCTTAAGTTCTTTAGCATAGGCCATTAAGATAGGCGGGCTTGGAAGTCACTGTTGTTAAACTTGTGTGCTTGATATATAACTAATGGTGTGTTGTTTGCTTTTCCTAACATTTAGTTTGCATGGCTTAAGATTTTCTCTTAGAGTTTTAAAATATAATTTGGTTCTAGAATTAGGTTATGATCTATGAGGATTAGGATAAGCAACAACTAACTATATAATTTGGTGGTTCCCTACGGAGCCTAAGGAGGTCCCTGAAGAAGAAGATGATTTAAAAGAAAAAAAGTCAAGTGAGACCCCCATGCATTAAAACTTTTGGTTATAGGCCAGGCTATATAAGGCAGAGCTCAACTACAAATATTTATTTTTTTCTAGGGTGTATCATAGAACCCAACTGCACCACCCTTTTTTAAATTATTTTTATTTTATTTTATGCATTTATTTTGGGTTCAACAACAACAACAAGCCTTTGTCCCACTATGTGGGGTCAGCTACATGAATCCTTCTTCTCCATTGTGTCCTATTATGTGTCAAATTCTCATTTAATTCAAGTATACTAAGGTCATTTTTTATACATCTTAACCAAGTTTTTTAAGCCTACCTCTACCTTTCATAACATATTAATCTAATGCATCTACTCTCCTAATCGTCATCGGTCGACATATTTATGTGGCCAAACCATCTAAGGCGACTCTCTCTAATCTTATCTGGCATTAGAGCTACTCCACTTTTTCTCAAACATACTCATTTCATATTTTATCTCTAAGAGTGAAACCACTCATCCACTTGAGAATCCTCATCTCTGCAATACTTAACTTAGTCTTATGCTTCTCTTTTATTGGCCAACATTCTGCACCATAAATCATTGTAGGTCTTACCACCATCTTATAAAATTTTCCCTTAAGTTAAAGTTGTACTTTTCTATCACACAATAGGCTAGATGCATTCCTCAACTTCAACCATCTAACTTGAATTCTATTGATAACATCTCCATCTATTTCACCATTATTTTGAACAATAAAGCCTAGATGTCTAAATTGCTCACTTTTTTTAATGACTTGTTCACCCAATGTCATATAACTAACACTATAACTTCTACAACTAAAATTCCACTCCATATATTCAAGTTTAGATCTACTTAAATAAAAACCTTTAGACTCTAAGGTTGACCTCCATAATTCAAGTTTCTCTTGGACTTGCTCTCTAGTCTTATCAACATGAAGAATGTCATTAGAAAAAGCATACCCCAAGGTACATCTTCTTGTAAATGCCTAGTAAGAACATCCATAACTAAAGCAAAAAGATAATGACTTAAAGCTGAGCCTTGATGTAATCCAATTGAAATAGGAAAATTTTTTGTCAATCCTTCTTGTGTTTGGACACAAGTATTCTAGTATACATATCCTTAATGACTTGAATATAACCAATATTAACTCCTTTCTTTTCTAGAACTCCAAAGAACATCTCTTGAAGCTTTATCATAAGCTTTCTCTAAATCAACAAATATCATATGTAGATCCTTCTTACTTTCTCTATACTTCTCCGATAAACCTCTTGACAAATGTATAACATTTATAGTAGATTTTCCTGGCATGAAACCAAATTGATTATAAGAAACTTTTGTGTCACATCGTAACTTATGCTTAATTACTCTCTCCCATAATTTTAATGTATGACACATTAACTTAATTCCTCTATAATTTGCACACTCTTGCACACCACCTTTAATCTTAAAGGTGTCATCCAAAGTTGGTCTCATGGTCTAAAAGAAGGAAGAAAAATAAGGAACCTTAAGAAAGGGATTCCTAAAGAGGGCTTGAAAGATGCAGGACTTATGGTCTTCACATGAGTAAAGACTTGCCTATGGAATGAAAAATGGGTGATTTCCTTGTAGCCTAACTAGATTATTGAGATTAGACTCGTGAATTGATTTTGGTCAAGGTGTCACTACTTAGCATACTAAGATTTTCCTAGTCACTATTGAAAATCATTCCTATCTAAAGCACTATCCAAAAGAGGTTATGCATGATTTGCAAATTATCTGTTATTAAATGATATTTTTGATGCATACTTAGGTTAAGACCATGTTATAATAAGTGTCAACAACTAAAACTAGAAAGGCTTAACTTTATATCTTTTCTAAGATATATAAAAGAGCTAAGGGCTTTATTTTAGAAAGATTTGGCCAAATTTGGATTAAATTTTTAATATTTAAAATGTTGTCCTATTCATTTTTAAAGTTTCTTACAATTTTATGAAAGGTGATAGAAAAATAATTTTTTTTAGCATACAAATCCCATGTAAACATATTACAATAACAAAGAGAAAAGGCATACAAGTAGATGAGATAATTAAAGAAATCATTGTGTTGTGTTGACTGTAAAAGAATAAGGTCAACAAGTTGGCATAGTTTGGCGATTATACATACCAAGATAAAAATAGATAAATAATAGCTAAACTTTACACTTAAATACAAGCTCAAATAAATAAATAAATAAAATATAAATTAAAATTTCTTTTGCTCATAATCTTTCTTCTCGTTCAAGGTATATGTTTGTCCTTCAAGATGTGAGATCTTTTCTCATCAAGAAACTTGGTTTATATTTTATTTTTACATTTAAAAAGTTCAAAAAGTACTATAATAAAGAAAACCCCTAAGCCAATTGGAGCTATCACAACACAATAAAAAAGGGATATTTACAAATCAACCACCTAAAACATATGCATTTACAATTTAACCACCTTCATCATTTTTTGAACTATAAAACCCATGTATTTACACATGCCACGATTAAATCATTGAGAATTTTATAAAATAAAAAATATGGGTTGGGCTTTTGATATGAATTTTAATATCATTAAATTAATATCATTAATATCATAGAGTTAACATCACATAATTATTACTTTGATGCATGACCCCCTATAAAGTGAAGTAAAAGCATTAATCGTATATATGGCACCTATAAAAGTTATATTTTTTAACTTTAAAGTAATACAATAGCTGAGCAGTGCAACATATTATATGTTGTCCAATCAATTAAAATAAAAGAATTATAGCTTTGCTCTCGTAATCTCATCTCAAATTGCCAAAAGGGTGCACAGGAACTTAGCTATAACCTCTCTTTTCTAGCAACTATAGGGTTATGGACTTCTATAACACATAAGTATGTGCGAGCCAATGTTTTTGTAAGGCTGATGTTATATGACCTTAACTTACTAAGCTAAGTCAAGTAGCTAGTTTTATCATTTTAAGGCTTATCACTTTATGTGCATTTTGTCAAAAATATAGTGATAGCCTTTAGGCTACTCAAGTACCTTTAATTGTTCATTTAAAAATTTAGTCACACATAAATAACCTTATTATTTGGTGAAATTTATCTAATAATATGGATTAATTAACCATGGCTTAGGTTAGGTCTATAATAGATTGTAATATAACCTAAAGTGATAATTGTTATGCATATGCATAAATATGATAAATGTAGTTGGCACGATCAATCATTGAATGAAAATTTGATATTCAAGCAAAGCTAGTGTATCAAAGATTTCAAATAAAGTAATACAAAGACCAAATATTTAAGAAATAATGAGAAAAATGAGTGGAGATTATCCATTCAAAGAGAGAAGAATGGAACTAAGGGCTTTGGTCTGTAATTAGCTGTAATGTAATCTAAATATCGCATTTCTCTTTTTTCCGGTTTTGAATTTAATTACCGTAAAATTTCTGATTTCAAATTCCTTTCACGAGTGTTTTCCGTGTAAATGGAATACCCAAATCGAGTGAATTGTCAAGGTTAATGACCGCCAGAACTCCTCGCTCCGCTATAATCTTTCGATACCCGCATACCCGCCAAGCAGAGAGAACAGAGCAAACTTGTGATGGGGAGGTGAGATCGCTTCATTGCCAGAATTAGCGTAACCTTCACGCTGTGTACATCCCTTTTCCTCCCTTTTCCACTTCCTTCAGAATATCGGAGTTGATTGAGAGCGAAACCTTATTTGTTTCTCATTCTCCTTCTCCGGTGTAAATTGAATATTATCAAGGAAGGTGAATACAAGAGAGGTACAACCATCGAAGAGGTTTGCGCAATCCATTGTTGTCGGTAATTCTTCAAGAAGAAAAGTTTTCTCACTTTAGTCCAAGAAGAAAAGTTTTCTCACCGCAATCCATTGTTGTCGGTAATTCTTCAAAGGCAACCGCTTTCTTCCGTGACTAGTAAGTACAACCATTGAGCTTGATGTCTCTCAGAACTTCTTCCATGTGTCCTTTTGTGGCCTCATCATCATTTTTTTCTTCAGTTCTCTATTTTCACTCGCCTCCAACATGATTTGGGGTGAAATATGGAATTTTTTTGGTATGCGTTGTTGTTTTTTAGGCTGGGTTTTCTTTTCTTGAAAAAAGATCGCTATTTTGCCCCCATTTTGGCATTGTTGACTTATGCTTCAGTTCTTTTGAAAAATTTGGGTTTCTTTGATGATAGTAATAGATTGGGTAAAAGAAAATGGTGATTTTGTTTTCACTAGTTTGTATGCGGTAAAAGAAATCATTACATTTGAGAAGATTCCAATTAGTTTATGAAGGTTTAAATCGATGTTAGTTCTAAGGTTTGGGAGCCGTTCTTGTTAGAGAAATGTTCTTCAAGAATCGAAATTAGTTTATTGGATGCTCTTTGACTCACTTGGTGCTGTTATCTCTACAAAATCATTTTTTTAAAATTATTTTCAATGATTTAGTAGAATAGATTCCATTTACAGGTATATTTTGAGATTTTGATGCTTGTGTGCCATGTGAATTCTTTTCTTCATATATCACTAGACAGTTGTTGTTGTCTTCTTCTTCTTCTTCTTCTTCTTCTTCTTAGAAAAATTGTTTAGGATTTACAAGGATATCATAAAATCTTGTAATAATTCCTTCCTTTGGGTTATTACTTTAATATCGGTTTAGAATCTTATGCACTCTAAGTTTTAAAATATTTTTATATAGGTTTTCTTACACCAATAAAGTGAAAGGAGGAGGAATAGAGATGAGAAGAAAGGAAGAACTAAGATCCTTATTATGAATCTTATGCACTCTAAGAAGAGAAGAAGAAAAGAAGAGAAGAAGAATTTTATGCACATTCTGAATTTTTTTATAATTTTGTTCCTTATTATGATTATTCTGTGTAATTTTCATTCTGATGTTTAGCATGCACGAATGATTTTAAGATGTTCGAATATCATTTTGTCTACTTGAATACACGCTAAATATATCCCAATATTCTGCAGATCTATGTTTCAGTGACACCATTGTTTTTGAATACTTTACATTTCTTGCTTTAATTAAATTTTAAATCTTTTAGTATTTTAATATTTTTGCCTAGATTTAAATAAGTTATCTGAAATTATGCGATTGGTTAGATGATATTAGTTATTAAAAGTAATTTTTTAATGTTTAATTTGTTTTGAATTTAATGTTTTTTAAATTTTTAGCCAAGCAATACATGTAGTTTGTTGGGATCATAAACATCCATATCTGACCACACATGATGTTTGGCATGAAGCCCTTATCTTGAGGCGTCCCATAAGGATCAAACAATCTAGAACAGCTAACTAAGTTGCTTTGGTTCAACTAAATTGCCACTCAGATGAGCTCAAAATAGCAATATGAGGACCAAGATGTTTTGCGAGTCCATTAATGCTTCAATTGATCCATTTATGCTTTGAACAAAGCAATAATTGGTTTGGTCTCGAACAAATCAACATTAAGTGGTCGGTTTTGTTCATGACATGCTTATGTGGTATATCGTTGTTATCTTTTTTTGTTGTAGACTCATATGACCGACCCTAATTCAGGTAGTTAGGAGGATGTCATTGCTTTTGTATTAAATTTTTTTAGGCTAAATTTAAGATATTTGATCATTTTATAAGTGGCTTGAAGATGCGACTCTTTGAGTTTATACATAACTTTGCTAACTTATTGTGAATGCGGTGCTAGGATGAATGTAATATAAGTAGATTAGTTTTCCCGTTAACTTTTGATATTGTCCCATATCTATAATAGTTATTTCTTCATTAAGATCCAATTTTTATTTTAGTTCAGTAGGAGTTTAACATGACTAGCACTCTATCTTGATTTTACATAGTAGATCCATAACATATTTTTGATGGGAGAGAAATATCCTATTTTTTTATTAAACTTAATCTATGCGAAAGCATAGGAATGGTTCATACGAATTTACTATTTTAACCATTGTTGAATGCCATATCCACAGATACAAAAAAAAATGATATTACTTTTTAAAAAAAAAAATTTATAATTCTAACTTTTCCTCAACTAATTTGATGGCTTTGATATGCTCCTAAACTCTTTTTTATATCTTGGATCTGATTCAGATTGCGTGAATATGGTTCGAATAAAAAAAGCACCTTTAATATGCTTTAGTATAACGTATTTAATTAGTACTCACTTTACATATTTTTTGATGTTGACTGTTTAACTTTTTTGGTTGACATATATATGTACTGGATGATAGAAAAATTAATTTTTTGGTAGAATTAAGCATCTCTGTTTTTTATATATTTATCTTCATTCGACAAAATTTATTCTATAAGATTATTTTTGTACTCACACTAACTAGTACTGTTTGTTTCAACATATAAGTTTAGATGATGACGAGTCTCTGAGTTTTATCGAGTCATACATAGATGCATCCCAGCCCATTCAGTTTCCAGATGTCGATCTAACACAAAACTCTTCAGAGAAGACAAAGAGAGCGGGACCCTCATCTTCAAAAGGACTAAATAAACACAAGAAGACTAAAAAGAATGAAAGTGATCAAACTCTGTATGATTATATTGTGATGATGACTGATAGTGTAGCCCAAGTTGCAAATGCAATACAGAGTTCAACAAGAGATTTTAAGGAGAGACAAATGTTCAGTGAATTAATGTGAGCTTTCTAGTATTCGATTTTCTCACGAGGAGATTGACACAATTTATGAAAAATTATCAAATAATCCACGATGATTTGATCCTTCCTTTCAAGGCAATCAAAAGCTAGATGGATGCACAAGGAGTTAGGAAGATGATGTTGTTTTTGGCGTTTATGTTATTTTCGTTTAAATCTTTTTGTTTACAACTATCGCATGCAACAGTACTTTATCCTGAACTTAAATTTCTTTTTTATTGAATATGGACCTAACTGATAGTTTATGATCTTTGAATGTAATGCACTATGATATTTTGTTGAATATTTCAAAACTTTGTATGTATGTTTTTAATTTTTCATGTTCATCCAACTTTAAGATGCAGCTTAGCTTTCAAATATAAGAATACATTGGCTTACATACATTCCAAATCTCCTTTTTTCTGCATGTTGCTCTACAAAGATCTTCCTCTGCTACAAAGGATGTTGTAACACTAACAAGATTTTAAATAGCATCCTTCGAAACTTGGTTGTTTTTAGATTGCTCTCCTATTCATTTGAAACTAATTGGGAAGTGAAGAAAGATTAGTATTTGGAAATATCCGATATGCTTTTAAGTTCTATTTCTTGCTATTTAATTAAATTTACAGCTTTTATTTACATTAGTATTCTTCTATATGAACTCCTCTAATACCGATAATTGTATCTTTAGTTGTATCTTCAACACTATGACACGGGACAATTGCCCATATGCCTTTTATAAGCTGAACCTCGTGAATCAAAAGGTAATGCCACTGCAAGTTGTTAAGAAAAGGTACTTCTTGGCTTTTGTGGTTCTGTTTTCCCTTTTGCACAAGGAACTCATCTAATACCGATAATTATCTTTAGTTGTATCTTCATCACTGTGTTTATCTCTGTTTGGGTGTAGGGAAAAGTGTCTGTTTGGTGAGTGTTGTTTATGTAGTTATATAGAAGCATTCTACATGTAAATTTGTATCCAGTTATGTCTTTTTTTATGGATCACTGAACTTCTTATTTATGTTAATTTTGATAGGGATTTAAATATTGATTATGTAAACAAATCAATAAGAATTATTGCCAATTTAAATGAGTGCATCAATCTTCTACGATTGGATGACATGATAAGTGTGCTACTTGAATTCACAAATTTCATAGTTAAGTTGAAGATTTCGACCCATGGACTAATAATAAAGGTACCGCAAATTTTAAGAATTTTTTTTGGTGTGAACCTAGTTTTCTTCGTGTTTATTACTTATTTAATTAGTCAAGATTCCGGAATTTTGATGAACTTTGACAAAGCTAAAGTGCTTCCTACATCTGTAATGTTGAATAGGCTAACCTACATGTTTTTTATGCGGCCTATCAATTTTAAAAAAAGTTGTTGGATAACAAGGAAGTGGAGTCAAGTTCTTATGGTAGACATTGGGTTGATGTGAAGGAGTCATTCACGTAACTCGCTATCCGAACAAATGAACCAAACAGATAAGCATATGCAAAAACAAGGCTTATTACCCGATCAAAGTACCGTGATTGAGATGATCGAAATTGTTCATACAAATAAAAGTGCATTGCTTTTTTTATTATTGTCTCCATAATGGTCTAGAGTCCGCTCTACTTGTCGGTCTTTAGGTGACTATTCTCTTCGTGGACTTTTCAATTATATCTTAGTACCCATCTCAGAAAGTCATAAACGCACATGGTGAATATGGTTCTGTTATACATTGCTTGAGTTATTAGTAGTGTTTCACATATATTCTCATTTTTCATAAATCTTCATATGGAATCTGTTCTCATTCTCTTTATGTTTTTGGTATGTGATTTTGGTGGTTGATTAGGTTTTAAAAATAAATCATAGATGTTCTCTTGGACTTCTGATTTTGTTGTTGTTCTAGATTCGGCGATGGGATTTTTTATTTTTGAATCTGCAAGGCATAGAGTTTATTCGAGTTTACAAAGTGAGCTATGTTTATCCGCATTGCCAAAATACTCTGGCATGATGTGATTTGCTCATGTGACACTATTTTGGATGTTAATTGTTACTTTTTCTTGGTATTTCTTTGTTCTTGCAATTCAGATAAGCTCTTTTCTAATTATTGTTTGCAGTAAGAATTTGTTTGAAATCTTTCTCTGTGATTTTTTAAGGGAAAAAATTTTGAGTTTTGAATTGAGAGCTTGCAGTTTATATATATATGTTAGAAACTCTGATGTGTTCTCTCTCTCCTTTTTCAGGAATGCAAGGGAAACCACACATTGCGTTTGATAAGGACTTCAGAAATTTAAAGGATTCCTAGTTCGACCACCAGGCTTACTTCTACCACTTAACCATAGCATGCATGTCATGCATCAAAACATTCAATTCCCGGAGATTGAAGAGTTTTTTGGGACCAGTCTTCAATAGAAAATTGTGGAGAAGTATAGATTGATTCCTTAATTTAACATTTATCCCATTGTTTGTACCATGTTTTACAACTCACAAAAGTGATTTGATGTTTACAATTTACAAATATGTTACAAATATGTTGGAAGTTTATTAATCATGAGAACTTATCAATGAAGCTTTGCTTAAACATTCAATACATTAGCTGTATTTTGAACAACTACAATTCATTTTTTTTTGTGGGCATGTGTTTATTATTTTTTGTGAATTTGGAGTTCTGTTAGCTGATTTTTCAAATACAGAGTTCATTATTCATATTTTTTGCTTTGATTTTTGTCATACTTTGTTGCAGATATATAAATACTCTTGTTTTGCTCTCATCTTGTAGGAATTTCAGAATTTTTTATGTCATTATTTGACCTAAAAAGATTATGTAATTTTTATATATATATATATATATATATATATATATATATAACTTCTATGAAAAAATAAAAAATATTTTAAAATAAATAATAGATATTATTAAAATAAATTTATTTATTAGTTCAGTTATATAGAATTATCATATTGTTTGGTTTTACTTTTAAAATAAATATATTATAATCTTTTTTTTAAACTAAGTAGTAAATTTTTATTTATAGAATATTTATATTTTAATATATAATTAATTTATTAATTTAATATTTCAATTAATGAAAAAATTTTACTAATTTCTAAATATCTGAGTATTCTGTTACATGTATTTCTTTCTTTTACATATGCTCAATAAAATATAGTTTCATGTATTTATTAACAAATTATTCATATTCACTTTTACCTTTTATTTGCATTCTAAATGGTACGTTTTTAGAATCGGTGTAAAAGGAAATACTGATGAATAAAGGAATTCTGAATACTTTATAGTTGTTTGGTTGTATGTAAAGTAAATATATGAAAACTATATTTTTTTGTTTGGTTGAGCATATGTAAAGTAAAGTAAATACATGTATTGTGAATACTCTTGTATATTTAGAAATTAGTGAAATTTTTTTCATTAATTGAAATATTAAATTAATTATATATTAAAATATAAATATTTTATAAATAAAATTTATTACTTAGTTAAAAAAGATTATAATATATTTATTTTAAAAGTAGAACACCGAACAATATGATAGACCTATATAACTTGAATCGATAAAAAAATTTATTTTAATGATATCTATTATTTATTTTAAAATATTTTTTATTTTGCTTTCATAGAAGCTATATATATATATATATATATATATATATATATATATATATATATATATAAATTACATAATCTTTTTGGGTCAAATAATGACCTCAAATTCTTATAAGATGAGAGCAAAACAAGAGTACATGTATATATGCAACAAAGTATGACAAAAATCAAAGTAAAATATGAATAATGAACATTTGAAAAATCAACGTAACTCCAAATTCACAAAATTAATACTCAGCTGTTATTAAAAATTCTTAAAGATAACAATTTCTGAGAGCTCTAAACTTGGTTCATTCGATGCTCATGGAGCCAGATGCAATCACTTTAACAACACCGATACCATAAGTGGATTAAGGAGAAAATTACCATTAATTGAAGATATCACAAGAGAATAAGATGTAAAGCCCTGAGCACATAATATCATTGTCATTACAAGGTAGATTGGAGTGAAATGATCAAGAAATTTTCTAACCTCAGATCATATACATGCTTCAACATTTCCATGGGAAACATAGAGATATTCCATGAAAGGCATCCAAGAGATTACAGAGCTCACAACATTTTCTAACCTCAGATCATATACATTATTAGAATTATTTGTATGGCTTTGAATAAGAAAATGTTTACGCTTGTTTGGCAATTCTTAACAAGACGTCCTAAGTAAGTAAAAAAGGAACGTAGGAATTCAATTTCATAAAAATAGCATAGATTCAATAAAGCATTATGGTCATTGCAAGAGCAATTACAAGTCTTCTTCAACATCGACAAAGAGCACCTAAAGCAAAACCAAAATCAAGTTTCATTATTATTGTTTTCTACAAGACACTCTTTCCTACTGCTCTACTCAAAACTCACGAAAGCAGCCCATACCTTCCTACAATTTCCTTCGCTTGAAGAGTACTCTAAATCTAGATTCCAAAAGTTTGCCCTTGCTCAACTAAAAGTTGCATGTTGCTTTGCTTTGAACATTTTAGAATACTAGCATTCATTATATTGCATATTAGATTTGAATTAGAAATCTAATAAAATAAAATATACTACAACTAAGACATTTCAAGCTCAAATATGAAAATGTGATGGTGTTTATGAAAAGGTTTGCCTCTTCCATTCATTGTAAAAATTAATTGAACACAACATTCACTAAATCTCTTTCATCCACATCCACCTACTAGACAACAGCATGAGCATCAATACCTCTTATCAACCCAAACCAATCCATTCTAAATCAGTTTTGTTGTTTTGGATGACACAGGGAGAGAAAACTAAGAAGGTGAAGTTATTGTAATGCATGTTTTTCATGGTAATAAAACATGACTACATATGCCTCTACAATAGATTTGTTGGGGCCATGCTCAACCCCATTGAAATTCTAGAGCTTCAACTATTGTTAAAACCAGTCCATACATTAGCTTGAGAGTAAGCATATACAAAGTCTGCAGCTTTTGTGCTAACATATCTACCATTGTCAATAATAAAATAAACAAGTATGTTAGCTAAAGCTATGATGAATCAATCATTGAAATTCTCAAGCTTTCACAACTATTCTAACCATAAATAGTCATGTTTGAACATGATTCATGCACTTTAGAAGGATTATACATTTATATTTGTTCTTCTCCAAAGGCATAATAAGATATTTTTTTTAACTTGTCTTTTTCCATTTAGCATCCATAGCAAAGTGTTCATAGTAAGTCAAAATCTAGTAAAAGAGTTTTCTCAAAGCTTTATCAAACTCCAAGCTTTCTTCTCTCGCTATGCAAATTTGACCAATTGAGTAGTATTACTTGCACTTTATCCTATCAAATAACTAAAAGCTTATGTTCAAGAATGGGAGTAATATATAAAGTGAGAGAAATCACCGCTAAAATATTTTTTTTAACTTGGCACAATTATATAAGATCTCCATAGAAGCTCTTAAAAGCAACAAGATGAATGCCAATAGATAAATGAATTGGGTTGTCATTACCAGATTCATGGAATGATCAAATTGAGAGAGAAAATGGAAGAAAAAGGACTCATGTCAATATAAGCTAATCAAGGATAAAGAAAAGGGCAGCATAGCAAAAGGAAATGCTTTCATCTGCAATGTATTACACAAATCTCTGATTCCATAACAAGAAAAAACATTCAACAAGTGCATATAAAGCAACATCAAATTAGATAAAAAAACCCGGTTGTTTATACAACCACTAAAACGCAAGTTCATGTCCGAATGGAACTTTTAGTATTCTAAAATGTTCAAAGCAAAATGCTCAACTATTTACACTAAGATTTAATTATGATTTCACTACACTCAAAGACTGAAAACACCGCAAATATGCTCAACTATTTACACTAAGATTATAGAACTAGAGAGCCAAAAACTAAGACGAGAGAAACGTGCCTTGACTCTTTCTAAAGCTTTCAAGTGGTTTGCTTCCTTCCAGCCTTCGCCTCTATGATATGAATCTTTTAAACTTCTTTTGTTCACGACCGGCATATGGTTAGATGGTTGCAATGGTTGCAAATATATATGGTCGATAGCAGATGAAAACAAATTTGGGAGTTTCGATTTCTGGGCTGGCCAATCCTTTAAAATGAATGCAATAAATGGATCAACTTCACAAAATTTTACTTTATGAAGCAAAATAGATAATTTTGAAGGCTTACATCGCATTCGTAAATCTCCTTGATCATTTATGCTTGCATTTGGTCTTCTTCATGATCTTCTAATGGCGATCTTCCATATCAACCTGGTATTCACCTTCCTTCCGGTAATATTCCATTTACACCTGAGAAGGAGAATGAGAAACAAAGGTTTATGCCTCTCAATCAACTCGATATACCGCTGAAGGAAGTGGCAAAAGGGAGGAAAAGGGATGTACCTGATCAAGGTTCTCCGAGCAATGTCGCAAGCGATCTCACCAAGGTTTGCGGCTGTTTATTCCTCTTGCACCGGTGGGTAAAAGATTACAAGACAGACGGGTCATTAACCGTGACTTCAATGCCGATTGGGGTATTCCATTTACACGAAAACACTCATGAAAGGAATTTGAAATGCCGTAAAATTTTACACGGTAATTAAATTACCCCAACCCAAACACAGAAAAAATAGAAATGCACATATTTAGATTACATTACACGCTAATTATACGGAACCAAATAGCCCCTAAGTACATGTGTATACTTAAGTACTAATATTCTTCAGTCTTGTTGATTAATTGAATTAAAGAATAAATTGACCATGTGTGTATAACTAAGTAAAAGTAAAGATTAACCAATAGTGATTAGTCAGTCATACTTGAACCCGATCCAAAATAATGATCAAATTCATTTGGTAAATCTAGTAGGGTTGCAAGCAGGAAACTATAATCCCAAAATTTCGATTAGGACATGTGGCAACACAAGAAGATCTTGGGCATGCTTTAATTTGGTCTAACATTTCGCTGCTCATATGAGACCCACATGATCCACTCAACATGACTTTAAACACTTTATCACTTCAACAATAGTGTAGTGATCTCAGAGGTGGTTTGAGATCTCAAATAGACCTTAACTCATGAAGCCTCATCAAATTAATTTAGACAAGTTGAAATGTAATCATAGCTACTGATGATGTTAAATTTGAAATATTTTCAAAGAATGATATCTCTGAGGAGAGGGATGTACTATTAAAGATAGAAAAAGTGGCTACACATAGCTGAACTGATGTAAATCTGAGAGGATAAATGATGAGAATGACATATTTTTGGATCCTCATAGTAAACAAAGACATTCTTCAGAGCCATACCCATTATTAGCATCTCTCGCCATTATGTTGAGGAGGCATTTTTGTCACTTGTCTTCAACTTTTGTTTGTGGAAATAACTTTGAAATTTCTCTTAAACATTGTATTAATGAGAAAAACTACTACTTTTTAACTCATATTCAGTTATATTGAAGAATTATTATGTTATCACCATAGTGGACATAGATTGAATTTCATAACAACTAAACCACCATAAATACTTGTTCTATTATGTGAACTTGTCATTTTATTCTCCTTTTTTTAAATTTTCTAGCTTTTTCTTATCTAGTAACTTACTAAGATAACTATCTTGATTGATCATTACTTGACTCATTATCTCTAGGACACACTACATCCTTTGACAAAAAATCTTGATTACAAATTTTGGTGTCATCTATGGGAAAGATTTAATAAATGACCTTCTTACAAAGGATCCTCCTAAACTTTACTAAAGTCAATCTACTAAGATGATTAGGTTTACAATGTTGTATGTTTAGGAAGGGCTCTAATTTGTCTTTGTTGACATTTTTAATTCTACAAAGGACCAACAACATTTATGATATAGTGGTGTGATATGCCATGAATGTTGGAAAAAGTGTCATTTTGTTTATTTTATGAGTTTTGATAATTGAGTCAGCTTCTTGATTAGGAACCCTCTAGTTGTTGGAACATCAGGAAGTTTCATTTGTCTTGGACTCCCCTAGGTGATTCTTAATCAGAAATTCTAAAATGACTACTAGATAAGTTAATCAAATGATCGTCTAAAAAAGATTAAGGGTACCACTATAGTTGTTTTGCTCAATGACAAGGGTTCAAATTCCCAACTCATAGGGGGCTCAAGTTTTTATTCTCTAGGTAAAATGATTCCCTACAAGGTGGGCCCTCATCACTGGACCCTTTAGTAGTGTCTATAGGTGTATTGGATCAAAAGATCTTTTGTTTATTGTGTTGAATTAGAAGGCCAATTAACTATCATAACTTTTGTTTGTTGATAATAAGTAAGTTGAAAAAGGGTAGTCCAATTAGTACTTTCCTGGTAGAAGGAAAGGAAAACTTGAACAACCTGACATTTCAATATCACATAGTGATTGCATAAATTGAGTTATAGTAGCTTATCATTACTATAGTCTCCATTGAAAGTTGAGCTAGCCTTTTTATTGGTAATTCACTTAACAGACTTATAAACCCGATAGGGTCCTTGCCCATAGGATATGTCTCTGCATGGGAGGACCCTATCACCACTCTCTTTTTAGTAAGGAGACCTTTAGGAGAGTGCAAGATATATCTTATAAACTTAGTCAGTAGAGTAGAGATAACCTTGCCACATTATTATTTTGATGGTGTTCTCCGAGCCCTATAGTCTTGACCTCGATAACTTTTATGACTATAATAAATCATACTTATAAGATCACCGCTAAGTATGCAGGACTCAACAAAAATTAAAGACTGACTCACTGGCAGGCAATCTCTTAGTGTGACAGGTAATTTTTAAAATCTATGTTTTAACTCCCACCTCATTATTAGAGGGTAGCAAGAATCATTATTTAAATCTCCTAGGTCTTGTTTTTCTAGTAAAGTTGAATACAAAGTTCAATATAATATATGATTCTAGTCATAAAAACTAGTAGGAGATATTAAATTTAAGACCCAAAATTAACTATCAAATCACCAATGAAAATATACAATCATCCTAGGGTATGCACTACTAGGTAGAGGGTGAAACACCATATTCTAGTAGTTTGACCTTACTCTGAAAGAATACATATAAAAAAGCATTCTGAAGAATAGCCCCTCATAACTGTGGAAATTTTATTTGGAATACCAAGCAGAACTTGGAGTACTTATTTAGGTAATCAAATATGTCATTAAGGGATAAATAAATTATCTAGAAAGATAAATATAATACTCTATAAGGGATTCAATCACTTAATAAGAACTCCTAAGGCAGATGAATCTTCGATGTACCAGAGATTTTTCCTCTAAACTACATGAAGAGGTAGAATAAGGTTTATTTTATTGATGGATTTATAGTTCTATATAAAGGCAAGCCCCTATAGTTAATTACAACTTAGAAGAAAAAAATTCTTCTAAGAAGACTCTCGATTAGGGAAACTGACATTTATCTCTATAGATTTCAAAGCTTGTCTTAAAATGACTATTAATTTTAAAATTCAAAAAGGAATGCTCTGAGGAGAAAGAGTTCTTTTCAGAAGCCAAAAGAGATTAAGTAAAAAATGCTTTTAGATATTAAGAAGCCCAATAAGCAATTTAAATTATCTTACTATTAGGCTTTACATTTTTTAAATTAGAATTATTAAGATTTTAAGTTGATATATATTTTTAGAAATCTAGACTAGATGACAAGACAAGATTATAGAAATGCCTGTGATGCTTGTAACAACTTGATGTTTCAACTCAGTTGATTAAAGCTTCCAAAATTGAGAGTTCTTCTAACTTGATCTCCAGAATTTGGCAAATCTTGGAGAGAATTTTTTTTAACATTTTGGGCTATATTTTTCTGTGTAGCAATAGATTCTTTTTGTTCCTCTAACAACCTACAATTTAACAATAACAATTATGTATATATTCAAGGATTTCAGCATAAAGCTCGATGTCAACCTGAATCAGAATATATTCGAGGATCTCATCTTATAACAAGATGTCAACTCAAATAAACTTAACAAACTAAAAAAAATGCCTATCAGGGGAAATTCTAAAGCACATTTAGAAGAACTTTAAGATGAAAATATGCAAATACATCAATATTTGAATTGATGTTCTAAGAGGGTTTTAACATGCAACATTGATTTCATCTATATATAAATCTAAAATGCCCCTGTAACGAGAATTTTCAAAAAAAGTTTTTTCATGAGTAGTATATTTATTTAGGGATTGACGATGTCACCTAAATAGACACATCCTGGGATATTTCTATTCTACCTCGAAATGTATGCATGTATAATATTTTTTTTTAAGTATTGACCATTAATTGGCATTGGTCTTTCACCCTTTAAGTCAATGACTTGGTATGCCCCTCCTTGGTACACTTTCTCAATGGCAAAAGGGTCGTCCTAGTTAGGCTCAAATTTTCCACCGAATTTTTGATTGAGAATAATTGGTCTTCTCAACACCAGGACCAATTCTCCTTTCTGGAATGTTCAAGGCCGCACAGTATGGTCAAAAGCCTTGGACATCTTTTCTTGATAAACTTCTATATTTTTATGAGCTTGCAGTCTAACTTCATCGAGTGTGTTGAGTTCTTTCATTCTCAAATGAGCATTTTGATCTTTAGTTAGATTATATTAGATCGTTATTCGAAGTGATGACAACTCAACTTCATGCAAAAGAACTACTTTAGTTACAAATACCAATGAATAAGGAGTGGCTTTAGTCGACATCTTGTGGTTCGATACGCCCATAGTGCCTCTGTTAGTTTGGTATGTCATTCTCTTTGTTTTAGTAAGGATCTTCAGCGCTTAACTAATGTCTTATTGAAGGCCTCCGCCAAACCATTTACTCTTGGGTTGTATATTGAAGAGTATCACCAATCAATTTTGTGTCGATCAATGAATCTATAAATCTTTGCACTTTTGAAAGCTATGACATTATCAAAAATTATTTCGCACAATACTCCAAATCTATAGACCACATTATGTGTAAAGAAGTTAATCACTCGATCAGCAGTAACTTCTTTAAATGGAGTAGGTTCAGCCCACTTAAAGAAATAATTAGTCGCTGGGGATGAAGGTCCAAATGATGATGGATCAATTAGTCTAATTACATCTGCACCCCGATTCAATGGCCAAGATGCTATTGTTGGGTGTAGTGGATTTAGAGGTTCATGGATTATATTCCCATGTGCTTGACATTCATGACACCTCTTAGCATGATTGATACAAGATCTCTCACCATAGATGGCCAATAATAGCCATCTTTTTATCTTTACCGCCATCCAGACGATTGATGCACCACAAAGTCTTCATGAACTTCAACCATCACTTTGCTAGCTTCCTCTGCATTTAGGCATCGTAGCCACATTTTTTCAAAGGATCTACGATATAAAGTATTATTGATGAAAGAATAATGCAACATTCTCTTCTCAATTTGAGCTACCAGTGATTTATTATTTGGTAATTTTCCTTCTTTAAAGTAATCGATGAAGGGTTTCCTCTAATCTTGTGGCTCTTCTACAATAAAGGCTTCCCATTACTTTTCTAAAATAATGTCAGGCTTAGCTCTTCTCGGTACAACTTCTTGTTGATTTTGGAGAGAATGAAGAGCAACTTGAGTCACATCCTGCTGTGTCAAATTTAGTAATCCCTCTATCTGTGAGGATTTATACTTTGTTAGCTCTAAAATTTGTTGAGTAGATATGCTGATCATGACATAATCATCATTCATGCTTGCCATTTCCTTAGCTAATTTTGCTAAGCAATTAGTTTTGCTATTCTCGAATTGAGAGACTCAAGTTAATGTGATATTTGGTATTTGCTTCATAAGCTCGAGAACTCGCTTATGATAGAAAGCTAACTCAAGCTTGTTAATTTTATAGATGCCAAGTACTTGATTTATAATAAGTTGAGAATCTTCAAAAATATGCAAGTTTTGAATGCCTATGAAAATAGCTTCTTCAAGACGCCACTAATGCTTCATACTCAACTTCATTATTAGTTTTTGGCTCATCCCATATGATCATCTCATTATCCCTCCATCTGGTGTTATGAAGATGATGTCGATTCCTACTCTTGCCCTTGGGAAATTTAGAGGTTGAACTTGTTTGATCGATGAGGCTCCATCAAAGTACATTTCTTAAATTTGTGATTTTTTTCTTTCATGAATGAGCATAATTTGCTCATTGGGAAAATCTTCATTAAGAGAAGAGTCCATGGATGAGATGTGCAAGAAAATCTACTAAGACTCCCTTCATTACTTTCTACAAATGTATATATCAAATTGCACAATACGCCCATCTTGTCAAGACTTGTCAACACCGGTCTTTACGTACAGGATCGATCCTTGAGATGAGAGTAATCTTGTGATATAACATATAATGAGGGAGCTTTTGGACTGCAAAGGTGAATGCCAAATAGTGCTTCTATCGAGAGTATCTCATGCCTTATTAATCTTTGACCGATATAATAAAGAGCATTCTCTTTCTTTCATTGTGTTGTGCCAATAATGCTCCAAGAAACTCTTCTAATGTAGTTGTGTATAGAATGAGGGGCTTTTTAAGAATAGGCGCTACAAGGATTTGTGGATTTAACAGGTAGCTTTTAATATTTCTGAATGATTCTTGGCACTTCTTGTCCCACTTGAATGAACTGTCCTTCTTTATCAACCTTGCAAATGGTTGACAGCATCGATAGGTTTGATATAAATTGATGGATGAATGAGTGTCCTTGTAAAGAATAAGTGACGAAACCCTTGGTGGAGGCATCTCCATAATTGCCTTAGTTTTAGTAGGATCGATTTCAATACCTCTGTGACATATAATGTACCCGAGAAATTTTTTAGAGGATACCCCAAATGCACATTTTAGAGGATTCATCTTGAGATCATATTTTTGATTCTCTCCAATACAATTCTCAAGTCTTCAAAGTGATTTTCATGATTTAAGCTCTTCACCACCAAATCAAACATAACATTCCACCTTCGTGAATCAACTCATCAAAAAATGATCATGGCTCTTTGGTATGTAGCTCCAACATTCTTCAACCAAGAGCATGACTATGTAGCAAAGATATACCAATTAGTAAATGATGTGTGTTTTCATCTTGCCATCTTGATTTGATTATATCCTGATGATCCGTCCATGAATGAGAACATGTTGTAGTTGAAAGTATTGTCAACTAAAAGTTTTGATATTGAAAGTAAAAAGTCATCTTTTGGGCACGTCTTATTTAGGTCCCGAAAATTGATTTGGCCATTCTTCTTCCTAACTGAAATAATGTTGGCTATCCAATCTGCATACTTCTCCTCCCAGATGAAGCCCGCTTGATCCTTTTAGTTTCAGAATTACCGTTCTTCATTTCCAATCTCATTCACTTAGGAGCTTGCTTAATGTGTCATCTGATTTAATTGCAAGTTTAAGAACTGCTACATCAAGGGATAAGCCTAGAATTTCAGAATATGTCCAAGCAAAGAAATCTCTAAATTCACAAGGTAACACTTTTAACTCTTCAACTTTCTCATCAGGAAGAAGGGCACTGACAAAAGTTGGATGAGGATCATCCTCAGTTTATCCATAATAGCTATTTGTCTACCATCTTCGAGTTCTTCAGGCACAGGCTTGGCTTTTACTTCATCATCATTTATAAGAAGAATTTCATGGAGATCATCTTCTTCATCACTATTAATTTTGATCTCAGCTTCTATTATAATATAACAGGCTTTATTTTGATGAGATTTTTGGATGAACCCAAGACCTTTAGTGATAAACTTATCACTTCTTCATGATGCTTGAGGACTTATTTGGCTCCACATCCTATTAAATATTTGAGTTCTATATTCAGTAGCATCAATATGAATTCCAAGCTTATGCATCATTCTTCACAATTTATGTGGATAGTATATTAGTATTTTTGTTGGCGCTATCTCATCATAATTTTAATGTTTAGCAGGCTGATCAAAATTGTGATACTGAGACTCTTCAATTTTATAAAATAGAATTCTTGTTCATCCACTCTTGCTCAATGGTGACACATAGAATGTTATCAATTCTTCAATATTATGAATCTCCAATGGAGTGATTTCTTTGTAGCACTGCTGAGGGATGGGTATAATTTGAGTGAGTCATCTGACTCTGCCAAGTGAGCTATCCTTCTTGATGCGATGATTTGAACTCTATTTCCATAAGTAGATTCAAAGTCATAGTCTGAATCAGAATCACTTATTCATACTTTACCTTTCTTGAAAGCTTATAAGTTCCTTTAGGTTTGATAGGAATATCTTCTTCTTCTTGTGTGTCACTCCCCAAATGAGGAACTAATCTTCTTGATTTAGACGTAGAAGCAAGTGCTTTAGGTAGAGTCAGCATTGCCTTCTTTCTTCCTCTTTGCTTCTGCTCTTTCACTTTGTGAAATTATTTATTTCATTCTTGAAGTGGATGCTACTGCTTTAAGAGGATCTGTTGGCTTAGGCTTTTAGGGATGAAGTACTTTGCATCTTCATAAATCTTTGCTTCATGGATGGAGAATGATTGTAGGTTACCAAGAATTCTAAACTCTTCCCCCTCTTTTAGGTACTCCAGACACTGATGCATAGTTGATGGGACCATGCCATACTCATGCAGCCACGATCAATCCAAGAGAGCTCTAAATGACATATCGACGTCAATTACATGAAATTTGGCTTCTGTATATAAATCCTGAAACTTGAGCGAGAGAATAAAAGAACCCAGGGTTTTCTGCCCTTTTCATTGAAATCATGAACCATCAACTTATCTCTCCCAAGATGTTGGATATCAAGTGATAATTCTCTTAATACTTTTAGACTCATAAGATTGATAGAAGAACCTAAATCAATCAATATTTGGCTGATTAAGATGCCATCACTATCCACAGTAACATATAGAGGATGATTATGATCTATTATTCTGAAAATAAGATCTTCTTCAAAAAATGTGACTATTGAGAAATCTTGAGTTTACAATGATTCAGTCATGCATTTTTCAGCAAAGTAAGTTTTATAACTTTCCATATCTTTGAGAGCCTATATCAAAGTTTCTCAGATGTCTTTTGACATCAAGAGAGCCTCGTACACACTCAATTGTGCAGGGATCTTTCTCAGATGTGATAGAATATTATAATCTATCTTTTCGCTTAATTTAGGCTTCATTCTAGAATTTTTGGGAATGATATCTTCGTTGACTTCAATTTGTTTACCTTTGTCTTTATTTGCATTTCCCTTTTTTGATGAAGGTGGTAAGACTTTACCACTTCTCAACTGAACTTGAATCACCTTATCTTGTTCAAATTCTTCTAAAGAGTTAGTTTCTTCAAATTCACTTCTTATTCTAAAGGATTGACCTAAGAGAGTTAAACTCATTTTCAACTTCATATGTTTCATACTGATGATATCGATGAGTCTGACTCTTCTCTGTCGAGAAAACATAAATATTCATCTGAACTATTATCTTCTTATTGAGTCATTAAACAAAATTTAGATGTTAACTCTCTAGGCTTTTCTTGCTTTCCTGATAAGAATTATGATGGGTTGGTAGAGTCTAGCTGACTACCCTTATCATTTCAGAGTAACTAATGTTGAAGAATATCTAACATCATGTAAATGATTCGGCATGTCTCTACTGGACAAGATTCACCGTTATCTTTTTCTTTCGATTCAATAATGTGAAGTTTAGGCATAAATTCTGCAAGCCTAAATGGTTTTCTTGTTGACTGGTGATACTCCTCTAAATTATTTGTAATCTTTTAAGTTGTAGTTCTCTTCTTGATCTTTTTTCTTTGAATATGAGGCGCATTTAGTAGACTGCTCATCATGCTATGATGAAGTAGCCTTATCAGAATGCTGCGGAGAAGCCCAAATACTTGATTTAGGAGTCTATTTTAAGTCTAATATAAGTTCAAGTGGTGATTTCCACTTAACACAACATTTTTTAGTTGCTTCAGTATTTTCACGATATTTTTGGAGACTACAATTTCCCATTCTTCAATTCTTATCATTACCATATCATTGATAAGTAAATTCACCTCGATACTTCCTTTCTAGCCAATCCTTGAAGATATAATAATCTTATATAGGATGATTGATCATTCGATGATAGGGATAGTAATTTGAATTATTGATTTGATCAGCTTCTTCGGGCCTTTTAATTTATGGTAATTGTAGACCAGCTTTGACTGTTTACCGAAATAATTTAGCCACATTGTCCCTTCTAAAGGAATAATCTTGTTCATCTTTTAAGAGATGGCGATTCTCATCATCTCTTGTTGCTTATTTTGGACACTCACTCACTTGGAAAAGTTTGAGGTTTATCATTGCCTCCTAATACCAATTTTGCGGATTATACTGATTCTTTTCTCTTATTATCATTGTATATTGGCTGCTTTCCTTTATCCACATTATATATCACCCACTTTTTACCATTTGAGCATAGGATGTGACATGAGTTTCGTTTCTTCTTGAGTCTGAAGGTTTATTTTTCTTTACTTTATCTACATAGATTTCAGACTTAGGGTGATTCAACTTTTCAAATTTAGCCACTTTATCAAGCAAGTCTGAATGCGTAATCGATCCATACATAAAATGATGTTTTATCATCCATATTGCCCATTATCAATTGGATTATGTTTCTTCCAATTGTTGCTTATTTCATACTTAGGTTACGCCAAGAATTTTGTCACTGACTCATCTTTTCTCCTTTTCAGTAAGGCAAGGTCAACGATTATTATTTTCTCGGTTGCACTAGAGAACCTCTTCATAAATATTATCTCTAACTCAGTAAAGATTTTAACTAAATTATTCAAAAATTCTGCATACCATTCGAAAGCAATTGAAGTTAACTATTGACGAACTGATGAAAAAATAATGCATCATTTTCTCCTGTGTTACCACAAGTAGCCTTAAATTGGGCTAGATGTTGCTTTGGGTTACTAAGCCCACTAAAAGTTTTAAATTTTGACACTAAGTAACCTTTTGGGTATGACACTTAATCATATTCAGTTGGGTAAGGGCAACCCTTGTTCATCAACTTTTTAGCTTGCTCTGAAGCTATGACTACCTTTATCTTTTCATTGATTATTATTTCTAGCTGTGCAGTTGTTACCATTCCAGGTGTGCTAGCAATATTTTGAATTATCGACTGAAGAGATAGTTAGTTAACTTCATTTCTGGCTTCATGTGTAGCATGTATTGTAGGAGCTTGAGGTACTAAAGCGACTAGTGATATAGAAATTGCATTATTAGCTACCTGTTGATTAGTAGACAAAAAATGTGCTACAGTTGATGTGATATTCCTCTACAACATCTTCATCATGATATTCATTTGTACCATCATATCATTTATCTTGATACCAAGTTGTGCAATTTTCTTATCTTTGACAACCATTTGATACTGCATTTCTCTTTGCTCTATAGATCCATGTCAACAAGTACAGTTCTTCTCTTCTTCTTTCTACTTTGTTGTTGCTCCTTACTCTTCTTCAGGGGAAGAACTTGACTGTCCTTCTCCATGTGCATTTATAGGGCCAGCTATTGTTAGGGCTGAATAACTATGCCAAGTATAAAAGAGTGTACCAGGCTGATCATTTCCTGGTTCAACCATATAAACAGCTTCAATGCCCATTATCTCTTTTTCATTTTGACCTTCTTCTTCTTGTTCAGTAGAGATTGAAGATCCATCTTCTACTTCTGTGAAGATTCTTCTTCATAAATGTCGAATTCATGTTTAGGTTCCCTAGATTCATGTTGCTATTGATGGTACTGAGCAGAAAGCACATCTATATCTCTGACCATATAGACGGCTTCCACTTCCATAGTGTTCTCTTCATTATTTTCTTCTTGGAAATGAATTTCTGATCAACGTTTCTAGTGGATCTCTGGATCAATGTGTGGAATAAATACTTCTTCCATTAAAGGATCATGATCAAAGTCAACCTTCTGGGGGTGATTCCATCGATGTTGAGATCCCTAGAGGATTCTCCGTGGTGTCACCATCATGTCTTTCAGTGATATCCCTTCTTTAGGTATCCACTTGATGAGTTATTTTGTGTGATTTGAGTATATGCATTAGATGTCACACCTCTTCCATTCTTCAGATTTCATGTGGGGCCTCCATATCTACTTATCCTTTCATCGGACCTTCGATAGTTTCTTGACACGGGTCCAAGTGTCATGCTAAAGTTTACCATGCAATCGATGATTAGTTACCATAAGAGATGACAACCTCCTTGGTGGAGCTTCAGTATTTGCAATCACCACAAGCCTCTGAAATTTTCTTTTCATTAAGCCTCTGTCCTTGGCTACTTTAAGAACTTTATTTATTCTGGGAGAAAATATTTCAAGTTATTTCCTCTGTGGTGGTGGAGTTTGGTTTAGAAAAGACGCTTTACTTTACCAAGAGAGCTATTTCTTTTACCCATTTTAGATTGTAAAAAGTTATTGTGGTAGGAATACCGCTCTAGACGCTTCAATGGTCATTCTGGAATCATTGAGCCCCTGATTTCTTTTCTTCTCCGGTTAATTTGCTTCCCGATGATGAAGCTTCATGATCATGCTTTCTAGGTATGAAAGGTTCAATTGGCTTACAAGGCATTAAGATAAATTTTCCATTGACTCTTTCTTTCATCTTGATTGACCTTCTTTAAAATTGAAGTTCTCTGAGAACTCTTAACGTTGGTTGGTCTTGAACTAATTGATGAACGTACTGTGGGAGCTTCAAGAACTTGAGGCCTTCCAAAGATGGCCTACAGTGTACCAATGGTGGAAATGCTACCAAAAATATACCCCATCTCCT
This sequence comes from Cymbidium sinense, assembly GCA_021442155.1. NCBI lineage: Eukaryota > Viridiplantae > Streptophyta > Magnoliopsida > Asparagales > Orchidaceae > Cymbidium > Cymbidium sinense. The sequence continues at coordinate 102,165,745 of CM038229.1, forward strand.
GTTGATGACAGAGTGTGCAGCACCACACCCTAGCTGGACAATGAAAGGAGTGCTTTGTAGATCCATTCTACAAAAATCAAAGATGGAGATTAGTAATTAGTAATTATTATTTCACCCTATACTTTCAAGATGTAGAGATACTACAGAATAAAATAATAGTGTAATAAAGATATACTCTACAGAATAATTCATTCGACATAGAGTCTCGTATTAAATTCATTACACACTTAAATCACTATTTTTGTTTTGAATTTTCAAAAATTTTATTGCTACTATAGAAAATACATGACTTGCCAAAGATGGAAAGAGAATCCTGTCCCTAGTGGAGTCAACAGAAATCTATTGGCTCCAAAATTTTACCACCGACCTCTCAACAATTAAAGAGAGTGTGATTTTAAGTGTGTCGGTGTAATTTTAAGAAGGCGGATGGAATTGTAGATAATACACTACCCAGAGATTTTGTCCTCATTTAGTGAGGACTTTATATCTATTTCTAGGTTTCCTATAGGTGCAAGCATCTATAGTTAATTATCCCTCCCAATAAGTGAGAGAGAACTTTGATTAAGTGCATATGTTGTCGTGATAATGTAGTAGCGATATGGAGTTTTAGAATTTAAGATTATGAAATTCATCATTTCAGCTTAAACTAGATGGTTAGGGGAATGATGACGTTGCCGATGGTTCCGTCATCCCAAGGTTAAACTAGATGGTTACATCGGAGTCTCTAGTCTACTAGGAGGTAGTCAACTTGACCGAAGGATCCTTATCAGCAACACATGGGTTACATCGTCCAAGAAATCCTTGTAAACCTAGGGTAGTATTTATATAAGAAGATAAGCTTAAGTCTACCTTAGCTAATAGAGGGTTTTTGCCCTATCAGGTGTACCCTATGATTCACAACTCAAAGAGCGCATCCATTGGGGAGAGCAGGCTACGGGGTCATAATATAATGGAGCTTTAGCCAAACCGCCCGATCGAGGACTCGGTCGTAACTACATCATCCGGAGCACCATCCGCAATGAATGAGACAGCCCATCCCACGGCATGAGATTATTGAGAGTAAACATGGTAGAACACTTGACTTGACATTGGCTCCTTTGTGAGCTAGAGTTTTCTTATTTTATCACATTTGACAAATAATTGTGAAAGTTGGATAGATTGATTTTTGATTTTCATTTAAGTAGTTTTCAGATTTATACTTAATTTGAGTTAATTTGATTCAAAATTAGAATCACATTTTTGATGGAAGCATCCCCCCTCTGGTTGAAATCACCAATCAAAATAGCCATCATCGGGGTATTTAATTGATTGACTTGAATATACTTAAGAACTTTAGATCCTGTCGACTCTATTTAGCTCCTAATAGAGGGATCAATCTATCACAGTAATTAGCTTCTCAAATATTTTACTAAGTTGAAATTCTTATAATAGATTTTGGTTTTGTTAACCTAAACCCAACTAAGCAACCCACGCAAAGATCCTCAGCTTGAATTTAAGAATATAGTGTTGGCCCATGCGTGTGTTTGGTAATTCTAATTTTATTTCTAAATCATAAGATTAATTTCATATTTTCACATATAATTAAATTTACGCTTTTCTACATTAAATTTTGCACTTTGAATTTCTATGTCTAAGTACATGCATGAGTTTTTATCATAAATAATTTCATCAAATTAATAAAATCATTAATTTTGAATATCATAATTAGAATGAAATTCCTTAATTTTTGATTGAAGGAAGCCCTATGATTTTTGTAGAATTTGATGTAGTATCGCATTTTGTCTACTTGTACAAAGAGTTATGATCTGGTATATTTTGATTTAGATTATAATTTAAAATATTGCTTGCAATTAGCTTACTTATTGATTTTCTAATTTAAATATCATTGCTTATAGTCTTTCCAATAGTTGCTCGTCTTTAGTAAAAATCTCTTTGAAATTCATTTGATTTTCACCTCAACTTGAAGATAGCACTCAACAAATTTCATATGTGCCAATTTTATGTCCATTTTAAATTTGACCTTCCAATGTGTGGATTAAATAAGAATGCTTGTTCTTCTTTGTGAATCTCACTCTAGAATTTAATTCAAACCCCATCTCATTTGAAAATTACTCTTCTAGCTTCATTCAACCTTCCTATAAATATGACATAAATTCGCACTGTATTTATATTTCCCAACTAGATTTTAAGTTTGTTGCAAATCTTAAATGATTTGATCATTTGTTTAACTGTGGTTTCCACTTAGAATACTCAAACAAAATATTACGAGGCTCATTCCCTCTTTATAGATTTGAGTTAAAGCTTTCCTTGTTTAAGAGATTGGAATCTAAAATGAGAGAAAGTGTTTGATTGCATTCCAAGTATTTTCATTCTTTCAAAATTTCCTTAAAGTACTCCCATCTATTTTTTCTTTAATTTAATGTCTACCTTCATATTTATTATGCATTTTATTATTTAATTTAAGTTTAAATGATTTCCATTCAAATTTTCTTAAGCCTCAAATTTAATCCAAAATAAAGCATAATTTCAGCAGCATTCCGGCATCATCCTCTCATAGACGGTGTTCTTCTTCGGCTGAGGCAAAAGGAATTGGAAGGGAAATGGAAAAGGCAATGTCGTAAACTGACAGAAAAACTCACCTAATGATGATGTTCTTCTCCGATTATGGCAAAATGAAATTGGAATTTTGGATTGAGAGAAAATGAGGGAAAATGGAAGGGGAGATACCATAAACCAAGAGAAGAACCCGCCTAATGATAGTGTTCTTCTCCGATTGTGGCAAAACAAAATTTTCACAGGAAATGAGGCAAAATGGAATTCTTGATTTTGTGGAAATGAGGACAGAAATGAAAATTTCAGTTTTGTAGAAATGAGGGAAGAAATGAAATGGAGAAGGAAGAAGGACAAAGGGAAGAAAGAAAAAGAAAGAAGAAGAAGAAAGAAGAAGACCCACCTTGCCTTTTTTTGTTTGGAGAGAGGAGGAAAATCAGAGAGGGGAAGAGTTCCATTTTAGTTATGGATGAAAGGGAAGTGGAAGAGGAAAAATGGGGGAGACTCTTTCATTGGAAAGGAAGAAGGAGGGATTCATGGGAACGGATGGAAGGCTTACGCGAGTATTGGTTGAGCTGCACTGGAGCTTCCTCGCGAAGAGTCGAACTCATGTATGATTGGAAGAGGAGCAGTGACGATGGTTAAATGACAAATTTGGGCTGGATTAGATTTAGGTTTTTTAAATTAATTTTCTAAGTATTTAATTGGCTTTAATGTGAATTTTATGCTAACATAATTAGGTAGTTAATATATATATTAATTCAAGATTATTTTGATATTTTGAATGCAACGGCACAGTCTGTTTTGCAATCAAAGGTCATTTGGCTCAAGTTGGTGTTGAATTGAGTCCATTTCAGTTCAAAATGTGCGTTATCATTTCCAACCGCTGACCTTTTGCACAGACTTGCCTGAATTGAGTGTGAATAGTTTTGATAGATTTTAACGTTTCAAGGCTAATGGCATAATCAATTTTGCAAATGGAGGTCATTTGATTTTGCCTGCCTAATGAGATACGCAGCACGACGACTCGATTGCTTGATCGATTGATCATCAAGTTGTGTAATATTTATATTCTGACTAGTTTTGACATTTTGAACGTGGTCACAAAGTCTGTTCATCGATCGGAGGTCATTTGGGTTAATTTTGGTGATGTCCAGTGCATTTTAACCTCGATCTACGTGTTATCACTTTCGATCATTGGACATTTCCACAGACTCGTCTGAATTGAGCATGGACAGTCTCATTTGGTAGTTTTTGATATTTTTAAAGCTGATGGCATGATCAATTTCATGAACGGGGATCGTTTGGATATCGTCGTAGCTTCCTCACTCTGATATACATGTCAGTACATTGATAGCTCAATTGCTTGATCGGTTGATCTTTAGATTATTCTATATTTATATTATGATCAATTTTAATGTTCTGAATGCAATAGCAAGTCCGTTCATCGATCAGAGGTCATTTATATCATTTTCGGTGACGTCTAGTATATTTTGAACCCCGATTTGCGTAGTGTCACTTCTGAAATCCATCAAATTCGACTTGTAGGCTTGACTCAGCTTATGACACATATATGGAGGTCAACAGTCATTTGATCTTGGATCGAATGGCGTAGATCAATCTTGTGATAAATAAAGGATAAAATATGATAAATATAATGGATGTAATCACGATCATCCATTTCAATCAAGCAGAGCGGATGGTGCGTGATTTATCACCTCGTGAGTGATAAAAGATGGAGGTCGTCCGCCATTGCTCACTCGATTCGAGCTCACCCGAGCTCCAATTAACTCCAAATGGATCCCACACCTTGAAAGAAAGATTTGAAGGAATCCAATGGTTATGATCGGCACACATACACATTCTCTTCACAAAGGACCAACCAAAATCTACCTAAAGCTCAGTTTTAATGGAATTACCTCAACGGAGTTAAGACCGGTGGCTTGTACGCTTAAGGTAGCTTCGTCTAGTAGAGATGAAACCCTATTGAGTGGCAATTGATTTTATTCCACTCTGTTCACTCGAGAGGCCAAGGTTCGTCCTTTGGAGGCTCGGTCTTGATCGAACTCCTACTTCTGGTGGGCTTGGAGCTCGAGGGAAGATTCATTTAGCTTCAACAGGTCGAGGGGATGGTGTGTGTAAGAGGAATTGGAATTTGATTGTGGTTTGAGGGAGTTAGATCGGGCAATGGGTGTCTTTTTTCGGGTGTGCTCGGGAAGAAGAAATTCTGATGAGGGATGCTTTGGGAACGCTCGGGAGCTCACTCAGGAGTTCAAAAATGCATTCAGAAGCTCTCATGAATCAAATCGATGTGTTTACCATGCGAATTGAAGGGGTATATCCCTCATTTCTCTATGATGGACGGACTGGATTGTCTCCCATTTTTCGGTCGATTAGCCACCGCTAGAGTGCCAGAGTGGTCGCCATCACCTCCACTTGGCACGACTTGAGTGGTGGAAGGGTTGGGAGGTGGCTAAAGGTAGATGTGGCTTAGTCTTTATCCATGGGGTTCTCAGCTTGTGAGGGTGGTGAGTTAACTCACCTCCCTTTGGTCTATGGCAAGCCTAGCCCACTTAGGGTGAGATAGGTGACTAGGTCAGACCCCAAAATGGGGTGTTTGATGGCTGTCAAGGGTGATAGAAGAGTGGACTTTACTATTTTAGGGAGAATCCTATGTGAAGTGGCATATCTAAGAGAGATTACCTTGGGTTTGACTCCAATTAGATTTGGCTAGTTTTGGGTTGATCCCAAGTAGGTTTGGGTCAGGTTAGGTCAACTCCCAAGGTGTCATGGGTTAGTTTCAAGAGATTTGGCTCAATTTGGGTCATATGGGTCACTTTAGGTCATGTTGGGTTAGGTTAACCAATTGGTCAATTTGGGTCAAACTAAAGCTCGTGTTAGGTTCAAATGATGATTTTAAGTATTTTGGTTCAAGTGGTTTCAATCAATTAGGCATAGGTTTGATTTTAGCTCACTTGGAATCAAATGGGTCAAATATGTCAAGTTGACTAATTTGACCAAATTGACCAAATTGACTTGGGTTAGGTGTTGGTTCATATTCAATTGATCAATTAGAGATGATTTTAGGCTTTGGTTTGAATAAATTTGGATTTAATTTGGATTTAGGCTGGTCAATTTGGGCTAAGTGGGTCAATTGGGCTCAATTGATCAAATTGGGTTCAATTATGACTTGGTCAACTTCAACAATCAATTTGGAATGAACTTGAGTCATTGGTTGCAATCAATTTGGGTTAGATCATGATTTGACCTAATTTGGTCCTTTATGCCAATTTGGGTCAACTTGGGTCAAAGGGCCAATTGGGTTTGGTTTAGCTCAATTGGTGGTCAAGTCATGTTCAATCATTGATCATGGGTTGGTGTGAATCAATGGTTTCAATTAATTTAGTGCAACATGAGTTTTGGCTAGTTTGGGTTCATGTGGGCTAAGGGTTGACTTGGTTAAATGTTCAAGTTGACTTGATTTGACCCAATTCATGGCAATTAGTCACTCTATGGTGGTCATCAATCATAATGGAGGGCTTAGGTTGGCTTGGTTCAATCCAATTTGGGTTGGATTAAAACTTAGCTCAAATGGGTCCTTTGGGTCACTTTAGGTCAAATGAGCCTAAGTGAGTCAATTTGCTTGGTCTTAGCTTGATTTATGTTTTGTTGAATTCATATGAGTCTAGGATTGAAATATAAATTCAACTGTAATCAATTCGAGCTTCAATAGGTTTTGATTCATTTGAAATTTTCAAGTCAAAAGGGCTAAGTTGGGTTTGACTTGGGTTGATCTTGATTTGGTTTAATGATTGTATGTTTCATTTTTATTTGGATAGGTGATTGAAGGAATGATTAATTCAAGAGAAAATTCATTGGTTTTAACTTAATTTGGATAGGATTTGGCTAAGCCCAAGGAATTGGCTTAAAGCATCTTGGATTGGGTTTTGATTTGATTTGGATTTAGTTTTTGTATTTTGAATATATATTTCATTTATATTTGGGAAGATAATTGAAGGTATAATTGATTTATAAGAAAATCAATTGGGTTTGAGGTGATTTGAAGGTAAATTTTGCTAAGCTCATGAAGGCAAGTCCAAAGGGCTTAGAAGGAATTTTAATTTAGTATGATTTAGTTTTGATGATTTGAGTGTAAATTTCATTTATATTTATAAAGATGATTGAATATATGATTGATTCATAAGGGCATCAATCAAGTTTGGATTGAATTTGATGGAGATTTGGCTAAGTCCATGGGATCCAATCATAAGGCTTAAGGAGGATTTGGAAGTTTGAATTTGGTCTAGGGTTTCAATCACTTAAAATTGAGTTTGGATTTTAATTTGATAAGTTGGTTGAGGGATTGAATTGATTTTGGAGAAAATCAATTCAATTTGAATTGAATTGAATTTGGCTAAGGGCTAAGTCCATAAGATAAAATCATGGGGCTTAGGAAGGATTTTGATTTTGAATTTGATCATCAATTTCAATCTTTTGATTTGGGATTTGGATTTGGATTTGATATTTAATTTAATTTGAGGTTTGGTTATAGCTTAAGAAGGTGAACATGGAATGGGTTTAAGCTATAGGGTAGTGAATCTCCCTAAGTAAGGCATAGCCTAATCCTATAATTAACCCTTTTAAATCTCAAGGCTTAGGTTAAGTATTCACCTAAGTGCTAGAAGTGCCTTATGACTATGGAAGTCTTAGTGTCAAGAAGACTCCTTGATCTAAGATGGGAAGATTGAGAACTTACTCCAAAAGTGAGGTCAACATTAACTAATATAGTAGTCTCCCTATTGAGTTACCTAAGTGATTAACCTAAGAAATTCAACAAGAGGCCGATAAGCAATGGATTGAAGTTGCCCCAATGTTTGTTAATATTTCTTTAATGAGTCATTTTATAGAAAGTATGAAGTCACCCTTCATTAGCTTATCTAAACATGTGAACTTCCGCAAGTTGTCACCCTCAACCTAAGATTTCATTGTGTGTTTCGAAAGGAACTTCAATTTAAATTATATAATAAGTTCAGGAACTCTTTAACCTCTTTAAGATATCCTCCATGACATTGATCATTTGCTTTTGGCTCAATGTACTTCATGTAAAAATAAAAATTAATGAGAAAGAGTTTCTTTTAGGTTTCTTATTTTCCTTGTATTTTTGTTAACTTAATACAAAAGTGGCTTTAATGAAATGAAAATTAATTTTGTCTTCAATTTATTATAAGTTGCTTATATTTTAATTCTCATTGCTTTTCATGTGTATTTAAACTCACAACTGTGAAGTTGGACCTCGTCAAGAAGTTGGCTTTCTAAAATATTTGATTATTTGAACTCTATTTTTATTACTTTGAGTTCATCTTTTTTTTACTTTTACAAGAAGTTTAAAGATGCTTAATATCGCCGAATATGTTAAAGAGCACAAACTTCCAATCAGTTGATGCTGAAAGAAGTTTGCTACAATCGGACAAAACTTAGAGAAGTTTGTAACTTAGTCACTGGAGAAATTAATCTCTTTAGAAGAACGTAATGAGTTTCGGACAGACGCAGTACGGGCGAATTTTAGGGAAGAACAAAGGAGCAAGTGCTTTCTAAAATTTAAGATATTTTTATGTATAATAGATATATAGTAATCAATTTTTTTTTTTCAATTTGATATTTTTGATAATAAAATATTAATTTTTATTCATTCTTGTTCAAATTTCATCTCCGCTTTTGCAGGCAAGCATATACATATGATCGTGCATTAGCGGAACAAGGAATTTTTTCTTGCAGGGAGGAGGGCAGATTCTGATAATTTAAAAAGTATTCTTAACATTTTTCATCTATGCCTGCAACATACATTGATAGTTTAAGAAAAAATTTAATTAGAATATATTTATAAAAAATAAGTTATATATGAATAAATAACTTATAATTAATAATGTCTTTTTTTCATATTTCAAAAATATTGAATAATTATATTATTTTTGAATAGAAGCTCTTTAGTTTTAGACTCATCAACTTCAACATGTCCTTGAAAGTTAAAGATATGTGTAGATATGTTTTGAAAAAGTAAAATCACATGAAAGAGTTTTGAAAAGCTACTACATTACAAATAATTTAAATTTTCTGACGATTCTCACATTAATTGATTCTTAAAATAGATTTTTCACTACAAAACTTTCGAAAGTAGCCAAAAGCTAGAGTAAACAAAATAATCGAAAAGAAAATAATGAAATGTCCCAAAATCTGCATTAATAATAACCCAACATAATCAAAGAAGTAGCTAAACAAGTGTGACATTCAAAATCACTTCAATATGCTAACTCAATTTCATTAACTTTCAAAATTAATATCAAAATTATTTAGCTTCTTCCAATTGAGAATCCATTTTAGCAAAACTTCAGCATTTTATTTTTCCAGCCTTCCTGTCTCAAATGATGGTAATATAAACGATATAATTTGTCTTGAGATATACTCTAATCAATAAGAACATTTATCAAACTAATTAGGACTACATATTGATCTTGAGTATCAAATAAACTTCTAATAAATACATAATCTCGACACTAATAAAAGCATTTACAAATATAATCTTGAATATTTGGACTATACTCAAAAATTGTAATTTATAATGTCAGATCAAATCAAATCGGAGATTTTTTAAATCTCTTCCTAAATTTATCATTGACTAATGCTCCATATGATTTAATTTTTCTATTTTGTGGTTCTTTTTTTTTCATTTAGCAAAAATTTGATGTTATTTTAATTGTTTATTTTGAATAAAAAAATATTAATGACAAATAAATATAATAAATAAATAATTTTATTTAGATATTCATAATATTATAATATTTTAAATATATATATTTAATTTTATTTTGTTATTATTTATAAAAATAAATACTAAAATTTGGAAGGAGCATAATATAAAATTCATGAAATTAAAATAAAATAATATATATATATATATATATATATATATATATATATATATATATATATATATATATATATATATTGTGTGTGGGGTGGGGAGCTCTTTTAAAATTTGCTTTTTAAGTCTTATATGCTTGTGTGTGGGAATTTTAAATTTCCCACAAAAAAAAAAACATCAAACAAAACATTTGCACAAAAGTCATTTGCCGTATCTAATTGAATTTGTTTTAGTACGATTATGGCTATTTATGGAATTAATTAAAAATTTATTGCGTAAACAATAAATTTTCTAAAAATTGTATAATAGTTTCTTTGTAGTCACGTTATGCTAATAAATCTAATTATCAAAAAAATATGATTATAAAATTTTTATAAAATAATAAAAATTTGATGATGATCATTAATATATATATATATGAAAAAAATTTATATATATTAACAAAACACATTAAAGTCACCCCATTTTTCAGTTTTTTAAGAAGTTAAATCTTAATAACAATTGAATTAGAAATTAAAAAGTATTTTATACTTCAAATTTTGAATAAAACTCTCTTCAAATCCTCCTCTATTCAACCATACTTTCCCCTTCACTTATAATTATAGAGCTCATCCTACTGCGCAGTGATGCACAGAAAACCATTTTGAAGCAAATATTACAACCTTAATTTGCTTAAAAGAAAAAAAAAATTACAGGCAAGAAATAAACTAAAACTTGGGACTGCCAGCACCATAAATTTAATTTGAATCCATCCATGAATCGAGCGGTCCACGCTGGTCGCCATTCTCAACCTCACGTAAAATTTAATACAATTAAGCAAATATCTAAAAATAGTTAAAGGCGACAAAGAAAAAAATATATACAAGAGAAATATATATGAACGAGAAAAAAAAAAAACAAAAAGAATAAAATGAGAAGAGAATAATTAGACAGCGAAGGACTTCCTCTCCTCTCCAATGGCCTCTTCTTCCCTCTCCCTCTTCCTTCTCTCAGTTAATTCTCTTCATTTCCTCTCTTGAAGAAAACAACGGGGAGGAGGAAGGTGAAGACGTTATAGAAGGAAAAGCATATTTGTAAGGCTTATTTTTCTTTTTTAATTGCATTTTTTGCCATAAATTTTATTAAATTATTTGAATTTGTTTCAAATTCACCTCCATCAAGAAATCATGCGCATTTTGTAATTTTATTGTTTTAGTTTGAAATGCGCATTTGTAAGATCAGCCAAGGAAGCACCTTTAATTTCTTCGTTCATAGATTTTAAATAGTTTAGCACTTGCTTTGTCTCAAAATACAATTTTTATTTATTTATGATGCAATTTCCTAACTTTAAAAATATATTAAATATACCTTTTATTCTTGTTTTAAATATGACAATTTCTATATATATATATATATATATATATCATATATATATATATATATATATATTGAAGAAATCCTTGACCTTACTACTTTGTATCAACTTACAAATACAGTCCATTTTGTCAATTGGAAAACAAAATATTTTATATTGCAACGTAGAAGAATGTGTTTTACAATTTCAAAGAATTTAACTCAAGATATAAGGCTACACACTCACACACATATCCAATATAGCAACATAGGTTAGGCAAACATAACATGCATTGTTGAATTTAATTTCAGAATCCAAATAATATATCTCCAAAATGATGGAAGAAACGAAGAATCAACAAGAAAATCTCTCTACAGAGTCCTTGGCTTCGTCTTCATCTTCTCCTCCTCAAGCAGGGAAGGTTCAGCAGACGGCATAGAAGAAACAATCAACCCTTTAAATATCAACAATGGTCTGAATACTGTTCATCAAGATTCATCAACGGACAAGCATGGTAGTAACTGGAGGGGTCGCGAAGTATGGGATCGATCGCCAGAATCAGCCAATTCTTCTACCAAACTCGCCGATCCGAGCAGAACCCTCATCGACACGGCGGCCCCGTTTCAATCCGTCAAGGCTGCTGTCAGTATGTTTGGAGGAAATGTAGATTGGAAAGCGCAGAGAGCTCTTGCTAAAGAGGTAAGGCTTTTAAACTGCAGTTTGATGAGTGTTTTGAAGACGATGAAAATGAATTCCTTGTTAGGTAAGTGGTGGCATATTGACTGCATTGGTCCTTTTTAACTTTTTTTTTTTTTTTTGAAAAGTAGTTGTTAGAGTTTAGGACTCAATTCTGTGAGCTGGACCTAAACGTTTATGGTGTGGCATATGAGAATATTTTTTTAGTATCTGTGGTGATAGTAGAGGGATTGGATTGAGGCTCTAATCCTAGAGCCCACCATGTATCTTGTTAGAAAATAAGGCAGCAGAAGCATAATTTTGATCACGAACAATGCTTCTTGAAAACACAATCTAAGAAAAGATACACTAGAAAAGTACGAATATAAAAAAACATACTCAATTTTATTTGCAAAATCCCTTAGAAAGAGTAAAAACTACAAACAAAAGAGAAGAATGTACTAATCAAAGCGAGATATAAAAAAGAGAATTGATGGCTTAAGAATGAACTAAAAAATACTCTCTGAAAAATCAAAAATAAATCCCACCCAATCTCTTCAAAATCTCACAAAGAAGGGGTTAAGTTTGTTGGATCTAGGGGTGAGCATTTGGCTGGTTTGGTTTATTCGGTTGGTGTTTTGGTCAAATCAAATAAACCAAACCTTAATTTTAAAAAAATCGAACCGACCAAATTAGCACAAAAAAAAGTTTAAACTGATCCAAATAAACCGAATTAGACTTCAGTTTATTCGGTTCGGTTTTTCATAAACCGAATAACATGTACAAATTAAAACATAAAGATTTTAAAGTTACAAACAAACAAAAGAGAAATTTTATTGACTAAACTAAACATATACATTTTGTAAGAGGTTTTCATATTGATATAATTTAATGTACAAAATAATAAAAGTATAACAAAAAAGAGAAAAAAAGAGTACAACATTTTTTGTTGACAACTAACAAGTAACAATATTTAAGTAAATAAATTTGAGTAAATTGTAGAAATATCATTTATGTTGAGTGTATTCCACGCATTTCTCCTTGAAATCTTCAATTTCAAGCACTCTAAGTCTCCAAAGGCTTCAAATCTACAAGAATAATAATATATATATATATATATATATATATATATATATATATATATATATATATATATATATATTTATTTATTTATATTTATTTATAGTCAAGCTCATATAAAAAAATATCTTTTGTTAATAAGATTCAAGTATAATATTTAAAAATTTGATCAATATATGCATTATGACAACAATAATTTGAGAATCATCTAAACCTAAGACTTAAGAGAATAATAAAAAAAAAAATGTCACCAACAGATATGTGTTTGACTAGATACACTGAGCCCAGAAAGGATAGACTACGCAAAGACCACAAATCTTTGCGACGATGTCGATCAAGTGTTGCCACTTCCTACGATTGACCATATAAAAATAATATCTTCATCTCCAACTTCAGACTGTTCAAGCATTCATAGATCCTCATGTCTAAAGATAATTTGGGCTATTTCATGGAAGAAGGAAAATAGTCTATCGACCAATACTAAAAGTTCACGCTTTTTGAAAAAGATCAATAATTTTAAGTTAGTGTTCGAGAAAAATTGCTATAAAAGATCAACCTTCCATGGGCCCATAACCAGAAATAATAATCATACCTGCAAATATTACTCAAAGCACGAAGTTCAACAATAAGTCCAGTTTTAGAAATAAAATTCACAAGATAACATAATTTAAATCCACATACTTTCTTTATTAGGAAAAACATACAACTTTTAAAGGAAGGGAATAAGTAAAGGAAATCATATGCTGATATGCAAAATATTAGAATTAATGGTAGATACTTCATTCAACCGTAAGAATACAACTACAAAGCTATGAACTTTTCAATTATTATATTTGCTTAGTATGCAACCTTTTATGTCTTTTTTTTAAGAAAATCAAATTCTCCAATTCTCCTGCGGATTTGGGTCAGTGAAGACTGCTCATAAGCTTTAACATCATTTATGTGTCATAAGTATAATAGGAACAATAATTTGTTTATTTCACATTTGATATTGAGTTTCTCAAGCACCTCAGTTCGTATAGAAACAATCCACGCGCAATTTTTCATTAATCCTTTCCTAGCAGCTTGACATACACAAGCTAACAAGAAATCAATTAAACACTAGGCTTATAATCATGCTAGTAAGCTCAACAGGTTTGAGACAAATTACAATGCATAATTTGGAAGGCCATTAAAAATATTAGCTTTTTGCTTACTACTAAGTTTGCATTTCACTATATTGCAAGTCTGCAACCCGTGCTCATCCTTGCCTCCATTCATTGGAAAGAGACACCCAAACTAATTTAGATCTTGACGAGTGGTAAGTTCTAACTAATTTAGATATACTTCAAATTAAAGAATGATGAATCTGGATTGCTAATGAAGACATAATTTTATAGTCGAAGGATTATTACATGATAAAAACATCAAGATGGATAGTTAAATGTAAATTATGAAGAATTGCTATAACACTAGCACGATTATATGAATTTATGCAGTGTATAATAAAATCTATAAGAATAAGACAATATATACATATATATATATATATATATATATATATATATATATATATATATATATATATATATATATATATATATATATATATATATATATATATATATATATATATATATATATATATATATATATATATATATATATATTTATAGTTTGTTCAAGCTCTACTATAAATATATCTTTTGTTAACAAGATTCAAGTATAATATCTAAAAAATATGATCACCATATATACATATAGTGTATCAATAATTTTGAGAAATCACTAGCTCTAAGCCTTTAAGACTTAAGAGTAATAACACAAAAAAAAATGTCACCAAAATAGACATATGATCATTTCATCATCGTATCATTGTCCCTAAACCCTAAAACCTTGCATGTAAATTCAAGATTTCAATGTAAGTAAATTGTTCAAAAAAAAATGCATACCAGACCATAGCAATACCAAATGAAAACCAAAGAAATGCGGATATCCAACAAAACACCAAGATTTACAGACAAAACAAACCAGCAAGGCAAACAAATCAACTTTTCTAACAAAACAGCCAAAACAATAGCAGCTTACATTGTCATATTGATCGAAAAAAAATAAGCAAAACTTACAAAAGTCCAACTTAACAGCCGAACCAAATTACCATCCAACAGTAAATTATAAGAGATGAAAGTAAAAAGCAGTAACATAAGATAAACTAACAACAAATTGAGCTAGTGAATTAGTAAAGTAATAGGCTAAAAGGAAGGAAGACCATTGAAATTTGAAATCCGAAAGTCTATAACCCATATTGGAATCAACATTTAGCATCATAAACCAAGCCAAAAAATTTGTGTTTCACATATTAATTTTGCTAAATCTGTAAAGAAAATGAATAATTAATTATTCTAATTAAGATTAAAAAGAATAAATAATTGTGAATTTAAGCATAAGAAATACCTTCATCAAATTTGTCAATGTCATTAATATTTTCTTCCATATTTACTAGATTAACGGTCCATTTTTCTCGCATCCAATCCTGTGCACATATTATAACTTGAACAATCTTTGGGGATAATGAACTTCTAAATGCATCAAGAATATGACCACTTGTACTAAAAATGGATTCTGAGGCAACAGTAGAAATTGGAACAGCTAAAACATCACGAGCCATGTATGAGAGAATATGAAATCTTGGTGCATTAACCTTCCACCAATTTAGAATATCAAAATGATCTTTCATGACTTGCACTCCTCACCAAATACTTATCTAGATCCGATTTGTTATCTACATCATCCTTGCCAAAATCAGATCTTTTGAATTACTCTTTCATTGAATATCTTCTCCGAGAAGATTGTTGTTGTAAAATATTGTACTCTTTAAAAAAATTTTGTTTCTCATGGAGACCACTTTCTACTT
This sequence comes from Cymbidium sinense, assembly GCA_021442155.1. Classification (NCBI taxonomy): domain Eukaryota; kingdom Viridiplantae; phylum Streptophyta; class Magnoliopsida; order Asparagales; family Orchidaceae; genus Cymbidium; species Cymbidium sinense. Next base: position 102,181,195 of record CM038229.1, read on the forward strand.
GGCTTTCACAAAGAACTTTTATTTTGTAATCATGAAATATATCATAGCATGATGATCTAATAAGTTGTGCTAGAGCAACACCATCAGGTCCTTCATACATATATATAACAACAAACTCTACATAACGCAGCTTGAATCGGGGATCTAAAACAACAACAAGATATATATTCAAATTCATTTTCTCTATGGTACTCAATATTTAGCAAATTTTGTCATCATTTTGAAAGCCATATTTCACATTTGGATCACCATCCATTTGCCAATTTTGAAGAAGACAAAGAACTTCGCAATTTCAAAAAAAGTATTTGATGTCACATACAAAGAAAAATTCTTAAAGTGAGCTCATAAAATTTTTCCAAAAAAGTGAGCAATCTTCTAACATTATTTCAATCATTATCACTTAAAACACCATTTACATTATGACCTTCCTCATCTTCCTTCTCTAGTTCTGATTTAAATTGAGTGTCAATCTCCTCATATCTTTCAAAAGCTCTCTCCAACTTAACTGCTACACTTAACATTAAAAATGTGGAATTCCATATAGTAGGAACATTTAAGCATAACATGCTTTTAGTTTTTATTTTTTCTATTTCAATGCATTCTTTAAATTTTGTAGCCTCGTGATCGAATTTAATATATCTATCGCTTCAACATCATATACGCATTCACATACATATCTCTTCACCATCTTGCACAATTAAGTTAATAATGTGAGCTATGCATCTCATATGTAAGAAGCGACCATCTAGAATACTACCTCCTCTCTTGCCAAATTTTTTTTGCAGGTGTGTGATGATGCCATTATTTGAACTTGCATTATCAACTGTCATAGTGAAAATTGCATCAATCCCCCAATCTACAAGACACTTCTCAACTTGTTGCCCAAGTAATTCTCCCATGACTATAGATGGGACAAAAGTTTATAACTCTTTTATTGAGTTTCCAGTCATCATCAATAAAATGTGCAGTGATACATATAGTTAATTCGTTGAATGGATGTCCAAGTATCAGTAGTAAGACAAACTCTATGGCGGGACTTCTTGAATAGATGTTTTAAAATTGCTCTCTCATCCTGATAAAATTTAAAGCAATCACGTGTTAATGTCCATCGTGAAGGTATTTGAAACATTGGACAACACTGAGACATGAAATGTTTAAACCCCCAACCTTCTACATGCTTGAAAGGCAATTCATCGATAATAACCATCATTGTTAAAGCTTTCCTTATATTTTCTTGGTCAAATCTCCATGCCTTAAGGCTTGCACAAAGCTCTTCACCTTTAACACCAAATTGTAATGCTAGTTTAGTTTGATTTGGTTCATTATTAAGAGGATTCTTTTGACACAAAGAAAGATGTGCCCTTAAGTTTGAAGTGTCATTAATCTTTGGATCACTGTGATATGACTTTCCACAATAATTATATTTGCTCATTTTTCTCCTTCCTCATTAGTATACCTCACAAAGTGATCCCAAACCTCAGATCTAGGTCTAGGAGCTTTTCTTTTTTTCTTTGCAATTGGTGGTTTCTCATTACTAACACTCACATCTCCTGTAACTTGAACTTGTTGAGTAGTGGTCATAGCTTTGGAGGAACTAATAATATTTGAACTATCTCTAACTTGTGATATGTTTCTACTTCGAGACTCTAAAAAATCAAAAAAAAAAATCAAAAAATAAAGAATGATTTAATAAATTACATCAACAAAACTTATTTTAATTAAAGAACGATTGGATACTATAATATTGAGAAGAAAAGAAGGCATGAATCGTATAATTGAATTGTGTTAATTCATGTTTACAAATTGTAATTCTCAATCAACTCCATCAAGTAGTGTATCCCAAACATTATCATATAATGTCATATTTCTCAACATTACCATTCAATATTGTTTTCATTAAAGCCGTCCCAATAAATCAATATTATTACTTGCATAGTTGCATGAAAAAATACTAAGAGAAAAAAAATAACATCATAAGGCTTACATTATACACCAAGACACACATCTACATACCATACTAGAATGAAGCATAAGAATCAGATTATCCTTGCGATAACTCAAACCATATGTTTTGTTATGTATGTTCCTAAGCTTCTTTGTATTGAGGTTGTCATGACTATTGTCTTCCTTATAAACTAAAATACTGAATGCCTACTCATATCATTAACGATCAAACTACTTTTGACAATGTTATCAAAATTCAATGCTATTTCATTTGTCATAAATCTTTACCCTTATTGTTTGCTTGTAAGTGATGTTAATGCATATTCTCGGCTTAGAGATAAGCTTGATCGACTCATCCATATTTGAAAATAGCAGAAGTCCATAGAATAGGCAATGATACATTACCTAACCATAAATATCATGGACCCATGGGTCATGGTAATATATGTAATGCAAAATAATAGTCAGGTAATTCAATCACAGAAAGAAACATCAAACATTAAATTAGTCTTCTTCAAACGGTCAAACCAAACTCCATATTCAAAATCAAACACAAATCACAAATGAATAAGGAAGCGGTCCAGGCGGAAGACAATCAACAATGTGTCAACGACAATAAAGATAAAGCCAATGGCGTAACAAAGAACATACCACAACAAAGAACAAAGATAAAGCCAATTCTTCAGCCTACTTTAAGCCATGCAGCCCACAACACAGGCTCACAGTATCATACCATCAACAACCACAACAAAGAACAATAATGGTGTGACAAAGAGGAGTTGAGATCATGGGGATTTAGTTCTTACCTTCAAAGAGACTTAGATTCGAAATCAGAGGTGAAGACAGAACCTGTGGGCTATCCACTAGGGCAAAAACTAAAAAGATAGGAGTAGCCAATAGGAAAGTCGAAAGTGAATGCAATCGAGATTTGAATCTGGAACGGGAATGCCTTATGCGGCTATGCCCTAACTCCTAAGGAATGAAGTCGGAGTCGAGACTCTCAGAAGTGTATCAAGGACTCAAAGGCGAAGCGTCGAGTCTTAAACTCTTAATCACTCGAGCCGTCGGCAAGGCGAGAAAATAATCAATTTTTCAGGGTAAATCAAAATTTTAATTAAAACCGAACCAAAAACCAAAAACCGCACAAACACACAATTTCAACCAAAAACCAAATAATAAACATAAAAACCGAACGAGATTAACCAAATAAGCTCGATTCGATTCAGTTTTAAGGTTTAGACCAACTAATGCACACCCCTAGTTGGATAAAGTGAGAGAATATTTATAGAGTTATAAAAAATCTCTTACAAAAAAATACTCAAATAAAATGACCAATAAAATATAAGTACATGAATTGCAATCTAATAGATATAATGACATTAATCCAACAGTAGATGCCCTTGATCCATATGTTTTTATTTTTCAACTAAAGTAAAAGCACTTTGATTATAATTTAAAGGTTGTAATAAAATCAATCCAATCATAGAAGTCCTTAACCCATGTACTTATACTTCCCTACTAATAGCAAGTGAAACTCACAAAAATTCGAGTCACAAATTTAACAAATCCCAACAATGGGTGGAAATTGGGAGGCAGAAGCTCTTGTAGTATGGATCTTAATTGTTCACACACATTGAATGATGTACATAACACAATCTTAAATCTCTAATTATATATATATATATATATATATATATATATATATATATATATATATATATATATATATATATATATATATATATATATATATATATATATATATAGTATATATATAGTTTAATCCACCTTCACATGAGGATGGGCAAAATTTTAGCCCCTCTTAATTTACATTTAAGATAATTAACCTCTCCCAAAAAAAATTAATTTCACTTATTACTCTAAAAAAACTACTTAATTAATTATAATTAAAGTTTATAAATTTAATAATTTTACCCACTCATTTTTTTATATAAATTTGTTGTTATTATTTTATTAATTATTTATATTTTTATTAATTGTTGATTTTATATATTTTTTATTTTTAAATTATTATATTATTTAATTATTTAAAAAATTTGCCCAGCTTAAAATAAATAGCTAATTCCACCCATATATATATATATAATTAGAGATTTCAGATGATGTTATGTACATTGTCATTCAATCTATGTTTATACCTGTTTATTTGACATAACAAATTATTTTTGTTGGCCCATAATTTTATCCATTTAGTATTTTTTTCACTTATATTTGTGTTATGTGACCTATTTTTCATAATTATCGTTTCAATAATGCTGTTCTTGGAGATCAAATTTATATTCAAAAATCATGATTATGATTATTATTTTTTTGATTTGAAGTCCTTTATCTTGACATAAGATATAGAATTAGAAATAATGTGTTTAAGTTAGAAATGAGGTATTTCTCTTGGAACATAAAGTAACAGGATGAGACCATTTTTCAGTATTCATGTGAAAACTTTATTATTGTCCAAATATCTTAAAATCTGCATGAAACATCATAGTGGATGCACCAAAAATAATAACCTAACACGTAACTTTGTGTAACTTGTTGCTTATTGAATATGCATAGAGGAACAGAAACTACGAGCAAGAGCTTGAGAAGGCAGAACAAGAAGTCCATCTTTGCCTTAAACAATTAGAAGAAGCTGAAGATGCAAAGGGCAGAGTGCTTCAAGAGCTTGAAATAACTAAGAAGCGAGTAGAAGAGCTAAAACTCCAACTTGAGAAGGCTCAGAAGGAGGAGTCTCAGGCACAGCAGGACTCTGAGCTCGCCCAACTCCGTCTTGAGGAGATTGAGCAAGGAATTGGTTATGACGACAGTGTGGCAGCCAAGGCACAAGTCGGAGTGGCAAGAACAAGGTGCTTAGAAGCAGACAATGAGCTGAAATCTTTGGAAGAAGAGCTTAATGCACTGAAAATAGAATGCGATCAGTTGATCAGAGAAAAGGACATTGCTGTTAAGAAAGCTGAGGAGGCTGTATTGACCTCGAAAGAAATAGGGAAAAGAGTTGAGAAGCTTACAACTGAGCTCATAAGCGTGAGGGAGGCGGTCGAGTCGGCACAGGCATCACATCTCCAAGCAGAACAGCGAAAGATCAATGCAACTATGGAAAGGGAGCAGGAGACTCGAAATTGGGAGGAGGAGCTGAAGCAATCAGAGGAAAAGATGCAGGCTCTTGAAGAAAAGATTGTCATTGTGAATGGTCTTAAGCTGAAGTTGGACACAGAATCTACTCTATTGAGCTCTCTGAAATTGGAGTTGGCTTCGCATGTTGAAACGGCACTCAGCCAGGAAGCTGAGATCATTCGAGAAGAAGAACAGAAGTTAGCTCAGCCAGACACTGTCGAAGCACTGACTGCAGCAAAGAAGGAGCTTGAAGAAGTGAAGGCTAGCATTCAGAAGGCGGAGGATGAAGTTAACTGCCTGAGAATTGCAGCGTCTTCGCTCAAATCTGAACTGGAGACAGAAACTAGCAACCTGGTTTCTCTTAGGGAAAATGAAAAGATGTCAGCTATGACAATTTCTTCTAATCAAGCCAAGCTGGAAAAAAACCAAGGTGAACAGGAGGAAATTCAAGCAAAACATGAGGGACCCCATGAAGAGATGCGGGAGTTGCCACATGAGCTGTTGGACAAAACTGAGGAAGCTGATCGGGCCAAATCCCAAGCTTTTTCTGCACACCAAGAGCTAACAAAAGTCATGGAAGGTGCAGAGCTAGCTAAGGCTAGTGCGACCACAATGGAGCTCAGGCTTCAAGCAGTTTTCAAGGAGATTGAAGCTGCCAAGGCCTCTGCAAAATTGTCACTTGATGCAATCAAAGCTGTGCAAGAGAGTGAGGACGCCATATCGAAAAATCCGGCTGAGATCATCCAAGATGTTGTGATCATTCCTTTGGAAGAATACTATGCCCTCAGCAAGAAAGCTAATGAGGCTGAGAGGCTTGCAAATGAGAGAGTGATCGCAGCAGTCGAGCAGATAAAAGATGCCAAGAAAACAGAATCAATGAACCGTGAAAAGTTGGAAGCTTCTTATAAAGAGATTAAGGAGAGTAAGGAGGCACTGAGAGATGCGACTGAGAAGGCTGAGAAGGCGAAAGAAGGGAAGCTGAAGATGGAGCAGGAACTGAGAGAATGGAGAGCTGAGAATGAACAGCGAAGGAAGGCCACTGAAGCTGATGAATCTTCTAAAGGCCAGTCTATGAGTGTGCGTCACTACTGGCAGAGCTTTGATGGTAGCAGAGACATGAATAGCACAGATCCAGCTTCAATTGCTCTTCGTGTAAACTCAACTCCGAATCCGAACAGACGTTATTCAGTCAGTGATGTGGATGCTTCGGTGCCTGAGGTGAGACCAAGGAAGAAGAAATCATTGCTCCCGCGAATAGCCATGCTCTTGGCCACGAGGAAGAAGGCTCAGCCTTTGAATTGAAATTGTTGATCCTTGGAACGGTAAACTGCAGATGTTGACATATAATTTTGCTGTCTTCCTCGAGAGTTGTTTTTGTGCCGAATTATATTCCTTTCTAAAAATAAATTCTTAAGTATTATAAAGACCCGTTTGGGATAAACTCTATTTTATATTTTATTATTTTTTTATACTATTTCTAAAACTATATTTAAAAAAAAATTTAAATATTTTTATTTTAAAAGATTTGAATACATATCACACAATTTTTTTATCTTTATATATCTAATATTTAAATTTTAATATTTATATTTTTAACACTTAATTATGTATGAAAAAGTGTATTATTTTTTAAAAATAATAATAATGATATTTTTTGTTACGTACTATAAATCAGTTGCGGTAGAGTAAAAGTTTACTTAGCTTTGTTGTGAAATCACACAATAAGCAATTATTTAATGAGTGATTTCAAAAATTTTCACGAAAATCCTCAAAAGAGAAAAATCATGCCTACAAGAAAAGTTTCCACTACGTATCCGTTTTCAGAGTACAAAATCTTCCCGATAACGGATGTAATCAGATATGAAAGCGAACAACGACTACGTAGTCACGCTCGTGGTAACAATCTTAGTAGATGATGAACAACGGCGAATAATGACCGACGATAAAGGTCCATGATGGACCTACAGAGGTTGACGATGGCAGGATCGGGCTGGCGACCAACAACGCCACCGCCGGCTGGTCGACGAATCGCCGAAAGTGGTCGACTTGTTTGGAGGATCTTCAAGCTTTAGGGTTCTCTCCTCTTGCTGCCCTCATATGAGGAATGAGGCTATTTATAGATCGGAGGAGCGACGTCTCTATAAATACATGCAAAACCCGTACCACTCCACTTCATCGGATAGCTCAAAATGATCCATTTGATCATTTAATGTATTTTAAATATTTGAATGCTCAAATGAAGTCGGAATTTTGAGATTTTGGGCTTGTTAGATCCGGCTCATCGAGACGCTCTATTTGACTGTAAACACTCCATATTTGAGAGCTTTTTAGGGGTTTAATTGATATCCCAAACTTTTCAATGATATTTTAAGTTCTTGATTTTGACCAGTTTCAACTTCGAATCAGTTTGCTTTTAACGTCAAGGTGCTTTCGTAGTATTTTATCATATGAGTTCTATTTTTGGATGACATTATCTCAATCATCCAAATATATATGTCATACTTGAAAATAATAAATTCTTCAATGAAATTTGAGAGTCCATACATTTTGAGAGAAACAGATCTTCATTAGCACAATTGATTATAGGCGAGCGTCGGATGTGTAGGTATGCAATGAGATTTGAGGTTGAGTCATCTAGGTCCCTAGACGTACAGCGCTCAAGCGCTGGCTGCTGCCGGTGCGGGCGCCCGGCAGCTGTGAGCGGCCCGGCGCTGAACGTCTATGGCGGCCGAAGTTGTCGGCTGGGTCGGAAGGGAGCTGATGGTCAGCGGCGAGGCGGCTGGGCGATGAGACGGCCAGCATGGTATGCGGCCAAAGCTCGTTATGTCCAAGCTGGTTTTGGTTTGCTATTTTTTTTTTTTTTTTTGATTTTGATAATTTTACTATATATAAAACCCCAGGGGGAGAAATACACTTCTTCAATTGCTTCTCTTCTTCTTGAGAGTGTCGTTGGGGATCAAGGCCCCTACTGGCAAGACTCCGGTTTTCCTTCGAAGAGGCGTTCTTTTTTCAACCGGAGGTTTCGATAAGACCGTGATTTTACTGAGGCTCAATTTCCCTCAAGAGCGTTGACGCCTTGTCGGACCGGCGGGTTTGGAGCGATCAAAGCCCCGTAGTTCATCTGCAGGCTTTTCCCTCGAGGTGTTGACGCCTTGTCGACGGTTTGGAGGCGATCAAGGCTCATAGTTCATACGAGGCTCCGTTTCCTCGAAGAGGCGTTCTTGTTGGACCCGGGTTTGAGGCAATCAAGACCCATTTTTACTCGAGGCTGGTTTTCTAAAGAGGCGTTCGTGACCGACGGTTTGGAGGCAATTAAGGCTCAGTAGTTCCTACTTCTTCTTGTAGGAAAATTCTTGAGTCTTCAATGGATGGTTCGCGGTTGATAACCGCCAAGGTGGCGAGGGCGTTAAGAACCATCATTGATGAAAGTTTGGCGGTAATTTTTTGAGCATCATTAGGGGAATATCTTCTCTCTCTTTTTTTCTCATATGTATGTGTATCTTTTTCATCGATCAGGAAAAATTTTATCCCAAATCAATGGCGAGAGTCAAAAGGACACAAGTATTGGGGTAAGTGAGCTTCACAAAATTTTCAAATTTTATCATTTTTTTCCTCTTTATTTATCATGTATTTTCAGGTGATGGCGAGAAAACCCATAATGTGACTGCTACAGATGATATATCATCCACTATCACATCAGATAGTTTAATGGTGTTTAAAATTTTACTTCCTAATGAGTTGGTGGCATTGTTGCCAAAGTGATCGAGCGTTCACCACCACCGGGGTACTTTCTTATTTTTGAGATGATTCTTGTGGGGACTGATTCCCTTTAGCTCCCAAATTGATTGAGATCTTCAAAATATGTGGTGTAGCTTTTAATTTTCATTTTTTAAGCTTTGTGGTCATCGTTGGTTTGATTATCTTCTTTTAGAGCGTGGTGTTACTTTGAACATCAAATACTTGTCGAATGTGTAGATTCACATGTGATACCAGGACGTTTCTTATCGGACTATAAAGAATTGGATAGAATTTTCAACGGGATCCTAAAATTGGTCTGGATTCTTTTTTGTGAAAAATGAGTGGGGCCTTCCTGAGAGATGGGAAAGATTGAATGACCTTCCAGATCCATTACTGATGTCGAAGAATGAGATCTTGACAACTCTTAATGTTCGATGTAGAAAGCTTGCATGAGTTACATCACATTAGCAAATATATAGTTGAAGATAGAATGTTCAAGGTTGGCCTTTCCATCGGAGATCTCATTCTTTTCCACTAAAGAGGTCAAGTAAAGGTGATGAAAGGTCTCCTCATATTCATAGGGTTCTTTCAAGAAGCATCTGGTGGTGAAAATGTTTCTTCCCTAAGAAAAGAAGACATGTTGAAGTGACTACGGATATCTGCTGAAGAAGATGTTCGCCAGTTGACTCGAGAGTTTAGCTATTTCAACTCATGATGGGGAGTTCATTTCTCAAGCACATTCTGAAGAGATGTTAAATCACATATGTATTGGGTGTCAACGAAGCGAGATGAATTAGTATTATCTTCCTTTCTTTTCTTCTTTTCTCCTTATTTTCTTTTTGTAATATTTGTGATGATTTTTTTATAGGTAACTCAAACATTAGTAATGGCTCATTTGGGTGTCTCTTTAGATGAGTGGAATCTTATGAAGGTAAAATATCTGTAGGCGGTATGAGCGAAAGATGAGTGCTTAAAGAAGTGGCGACTTTGGAGGATCGACTAGCGTGGCGAGATAGCGAACATGTCGACTCTTTCTCTCAGTGTTAGAGGTGGAGCACACTCGTGATGAGCTGATTGAGGTGAGGACCGAGACTCACCATAAAGAGAAAAGACTCAAGGCACTTGCGGAGAGAGCTCGAGCGGAAAGAAAGCATTACAAGATCGTCTTTCGAGAAGGAGCATATAATGTCGAGCGGCAAATGAAATCTCCTTGAAGGTAGTGGAAGACTTTAAGAGCTCTCGCGGTATCGAAGACCATGTTCGGAAGCTCACAATCATATTCTTGATGTTGAAGTGAAGGACTTGGAGCACCAATGTTTAGAGGAGGGCTTCATCGGGTTCCTAAAAGGAATCTTGGTACATCAAGGAGCTAGTGTTGAGGATATCTCAGCTAAGTGTCAAGACTCTTAGATTCGTGAGATGAAGGAGTTGAGAGTGAGTCCAAGGAGCATCTCCAGTGGTGAGGAGGGCTGATATCACCGATATGATGTAGCATCACTTGAGGATGCATTTTTTTATATGTATTGTTGTTATTGTGTATCGAGAATCTTGATTCTTTCTTATATCATCATGTTAATGCGTCGAAATATTTTTTTAGATGATATGTTCTTGTTTTTGTTTTACCTATCCGGTAATTGGTGAATATTATTGACATGCTTTATCTGGATGAGGTTGAATTGAATCCACCGAGATTTTTGAGATCCGAGGTTGTTTGTCAAAGTGTTACTTGATGACATTAACCTGTATGGAAGAAGTCGTGAGATGTCCACCAAAGACCTTTTGACCTATCCTAGGTATCATCCAAAGTGTTAGATGACGTTAACCTGTATGGAAGAGGTGTGATGTCCACCAGACCTTTGATTTATCCTGTCAAAGTGTTACTTGACTTCTATATGGAAGAGGTGATCAAGTCCGCTTGGGATTGATTATGCCGATTGAGATACAATGTGAGTTGTATATTTCTCAAGTGGGAGGATTAAATGAAGAAGAAACAAGTTTGTAAGAAAAGCTATAAATTCATTACTCGATAAGTTCGTGATATAATCATAAGATGATTTTAACACACGGATATGAGTTTCAAGAGAAAATGATGACAACAACAACAAGTCTTTATCCCACTAAGTGAGGTCGACTACATGATGAGGAAATGACAAACGAGACAAAATAAAAGTTACAACATTATGCAGTAGGAATTACTGATAATATTTTTGGAGATTCTCAGTGTTCCAAGTTTGAGGTAAAAATTTTCCCTCTGGATCCTTGAGCTTGAATGTTCCTAGCTTTACCACAGCTATAATCATATATGGGCCATCCCAAAGAGGTGAGAGTTTATTGCGTTGAGGTCTTTGCCTGCAGCTTCGAGACTTCGTAGGACCAAGTCATCGATAGATATGGGATGAGGTTTTACTCTTCTGTTGAAGTGACGAGCTACCCTTTTGGTGATAGAAGCGGTCAGTAGCCATGTCATGAGTTTGGGGGTAGGTCTGTGGTGTTGGAGTTTTCTTCATTACCATCATGATTGAATAATTGAACTCTTGGACTTGGAACCCCGATATCTCGGTATAATAGCGTGAAACACAAGTTATATGGTGTCTCACCGGTCGAGTGTGATGTAGTGGTAAGCCCAAAGAACATTAGAAATCTCATCAACCTATTGCCCCTTCTACCTTAAGATGTGTTTTAGTCCTTTGAGTATAGTGTTGGTAGCTTGTCATTAGTTTGAGGATGTCTCTGACATTTCTGCATTTGAATGTGAAGGTCTTCGCAAAAGGACGTAAAGAATTTTTTACTAAATTGGGTTCCATTGTCAGTGATAATCTTTGGGAAGGCGAATCGACTATATATTTTTCCAAACAAATTATTTAGCATTTGCCTCCATGATTTTAGCGAGTGGTTCGCTTCCACCCATTTAGTGAAGTAGTCACTAAAATGATAAACTTTCGTTGCCATCTATCGAAAAGGTCCCATGATATCAATTCCCCAGCAAAAGGTCACGGGCTTTGAAGGGATGAGAGCTCTATCGGCATGTGATAGAGGTTAAACTTGCATATTTTTTGTGAACTCAAGGCGTCTTGTTTCATCGTAGGCCAATAGAACCCTTGCCTTATAATTTTAAGGCTAGCCTTCCTCCTAGTGTTCTCCACATATCCTTGAGTGAACTCTCTTAATGTGTAATCGAAGGTGAGAGGCATTTGAGGTCGAGAAAGCTCGTTTGTATAGTTCACCTCAGATAATAGTAAAGTTTGAAGCTTGTCTTGAGATGAGTTTAAGTTGGGTCTTCAGGAAGGGTTCCTTCTTGTAGAAAAGATTGGATGGGATCCATCCACGAATGTTCCTTTATCTCATTAATTTCTTGAATTACCCATGACCCTTAGATACTAGGAAAATATAGTTCTTCAACATGCCTTCTCTTAAATAGATCCCTAGTAGCGGATGTAGCAGCTTAGCGAGAAGCGTCAGTATTCTTCTCTCTTGTATATGTGAATGATTTGATGTGTCTTGAAATGGGCAAGAAGAGACTTCACCAAGTGGAGGTATTGTATTTGAGGATTATGAGTAGTTTCCCTCACAGGGCGACAAGGGAAGTGTGGATCACTAAGTCTTGAGCTTCACAATGGCAAGTCTCAACTGTATGAGAGCCTCATATTGACCATATTATTAGTTGCAAGAAATTTTAGATGAAGTCCATACTTTAAGGTATTACTGGGGAAATAAGTAAGATTCACGGCACTGCTCACGAGCTCCATCAACATAGAGGGTCCATTGAGGAGACGAAGCATGTAGAGATAGCTCCTCTAGAGTTGGGCGGTGCATTCCTATAAAGTCTACTTGAGACTTTATAGTAGAGGCGAGAAAATTTATATCAAACTCTCCCAATTCTACAGACCACAGATTAACCTCCCGGATGCTTGGTTTACGTAGGATGGCCCTTAATGGTAAATGAGTGTAAACGCTCGATAGGTGTGAGCTTGGAAGTATGGGCAATTTTTTGCATTGAGAAAACTAAAGCAGAGCCACCTTATCACAAGTGGATAATGACTTTATATCGAGAGAATTTTCGACATAATAAATTGGTTGTATCCCACTTTCTTCTCACTAAATTGAGCTTATCATGTGGGAAGAGGCGAGATATAAGTATAACATCTCTCCTTGAATAGGCTTGGATAGTAGGGGAGATGCTAAATACTCCATTAGTTGCTCAAAAGCATGACATTCATTGAAAATTATTTTTAGCTCCCTTTAATATTTTAAAAAATGATAGGTATTTATCCCCAAAACGGGCTAGGAAGTGGGATAACGCAGCAATTCGTCCATTCAAATGTTGAACTTCTTTGATATTCTTTGGAGGAGTCATATCTTTGAGAGCTTTGATTTTCTGGGTTGGCCTCTATCCGGTGGGTTACCATAAATCAAGAAATTTTCCCGTAACCCAAAGCACACTTGGTTGGGTTAAGTCGCATGTTATAACGAAGAAGGTTAAAGCATATTTCTAAGAAATATGTTGTGATTCTTCAATTTTTCACTAACATGTCATCCACATATATTGTTAATAGGTCTTTAAAACCTTATTCATAAGCATTGATAGGTAGCACTAGCATTTTTTAATCCAAATGGCATAACTTGGTAACAGTATAAACCTTTATATGTTTGAAATGTTGTAGCTTCTTCATCCATTGGGTTCATTTTTATTTGGTTGTAACCAGAGTAAGCATCCAAAAAATTGAGCATTTGATGTCGATGTAGCATCAACCAATTGATCAATTCGAGGAAGAGGAAAACTATCTTTCGCAAGCCTTCTTAAGGTCGATTAATCAATACACATTCTCCATGTTCCATTTATTTTCTTAACCATGATAACATTTGCTAGCTATGTAGGGTAATGTACCTCTCATGAATCCTCTTGAGCTTGTTAACTTCTTGTTCAATAGCTTGGAAGGATCGAAACTCTATTTCTTTTGGATGATTGGTTTGAATGTTGGATCAATCTTGAGGAGTGCATGATTACATTGGGGTCCCGGCATATCTCGGACTCAAGCAAAGATGTCTTGATTTCCAAGAAGTCTGTATTTTTCCTTTGTTCATCGAGCAAAGATCCCAACTATTCATAATGGTTGGTCATCGATAATGCAATAGAGCAAGTCTTCTACGGAGAAACTTTGGGTACTTCTTCATCTCGAAAATTAAAATCTTGATCGAAGGTCCGCGAAGCATGGTTAGCTTGCGAGATAACATGATTGTCTATCTGTTGATTTTCTGACCACTCCAACTCCAACGGGTTGGAAATTTCATCTTAAGATGAGATATCGAAGTGTTTGAAAATTGATTGGAGGGCCTTCCAAAGATAGCGTTATATCGAATACTTGACCACCATGAATTGGATTAAATGAGCCACTTATCGAGTCAGGACAACAGGAAGGGTGATTGTCCCCTCTACTGCGAGGCGATTATCAAACCCATATAATGGTCTGGTGGGTTGGAGATTTTTTCCTAACGGGCCCATGTTAAGAAATGAGTAAAATAAGACATCAGAACTCCCATTGTAATCAAAATTCTCTTAACATTATAGCATGGGTCGATCCACTGATGATAAGTGGATCTTGATGAGGAACATATACTCTTAAGCGAGTCATTAAAAGTGATGGAATGATTTATGCGAGACTTCTTTAACGGCTCTTGAGATGGTAGAGAACTTGATTAGATAGTATTGGTCCTCCTATTGTTTAATTTCTCCAATTTTGATTATTATTTTATTGTTATGATGATTGTCTGGTTGCCCCAGTTGGAGGTATGTTTGTTTGAGTCGATTGATTCTTCACAAATCGGTAGATATCCTTTTGAATGAGCCTCTCAATTTCTTCTTTGAGTTGTTTGCATGCCTGTAGTATGTCCACTTGATGGAAGTGACAATATTGCTCTCGATTTCACGAATTTGGTTTTGGTGGATGCGACCACTTGATATTTTCTTCATCTTGAATAATTAGGAGGTTAACACGAGATGTGTTCAGCGTGTATTCCTTTTTGATTCCGCGTCGTTGATATGGGGCCGTGGAGAGGAGATCACGCCTTGTTGCTTCTTTTGATAGGACGGTCGCATTCTAGGGTGCTTTTATATTTTCTTTAGTCAAATTATTTGCGATGGGAAGTATAGCCTCATCGGAGATTTGTGCTTCACGATGAACCAAGTGACATGAAGCGGACCGTGTCTCATTAGTGACAGTAAAAGGCCGACGGGAGTCCTCAAGGAAAACTCCTCTTAATAGTTTGTCTACCTCAGGTATTTGGCTTAAGGAGAACCTCAGTATTAGTGATTCACCCTCATTCTGAATCTGGGAGATGGGAGGAATCTTTAATGATCCTCCCTTTCAATGAAGCTCCACAAAAATCTTGGCGAGTTCTCAAAGGTGGATGGATCCCTTGGAAGGAGTAGAACAAGTCGAGCTTGCCCTTGAGGGTAGCGGAAATACGACAAAGCGGTGTCGAGCTCATTGGATATGCATGATAGTCTGTAATAATGTGTTCATGTGGGTCATTGCTATCATAATCATGCTGGAAGAAACTTGAAACACGAATAGGATGTTGAAGAATAACTTTAAAGGTGAGGATTCCTCATAATGAGGAAGATGATTTCTGTCTTGAAGGTGAAATTCTTCTTGCATTAAGCATCATAATTTTACACGTATAACATGACGAGTGGGATGACAACGAGCATGTGTCAACCCAATAATTGGTGGATTAGCGATCTTGGTACGATGGATGAGTAGAACTAGCGGTGTCGAGGAGATCGACATCCAGTGAAGCAATGGAACTTCATTGTTGGAGATCGGCATTTTGACCTCCGCTAACGTCGATCTTGGGGAGTGTGTTTCTTGTGGTAATGGTCGTTGTGTTCTCTCAAAAGTCGGATCATCTCATTTTGAAACTCTTCCATTCGGGACACGATCTTCTAAAGATCCCGCATCTTCATAATAGGTCACGTATTAGGGGAGGCAGAGCTTGACATCCTTGGTTTTAAGGATTGATTTTTTGAGTGGCGGGGAGTTGGGCGGAGGAGCTCGTTGTGAGTATTGCTATTGGCCCCAATGCAGTGTTCACAAAATTATGATTGATGGGTTCTTTTCCTGACGGTGCCATTGTCTTAGAAAACCTTGTAGAGTAAAAGTTTACCTTTTGTTGAAATCCACACACAGTATTTAATGAGAATAAAAACTCGAAATTTTTGTGAAAAACCTTAAAAGGGGAAAAATCATGGGGCTAGCCAGTAAAAACTTCCACTATGTATCTTTTAGTACAAAATCTTCCAATAACGGATTACTGTATATAAGAAGAAAGAACGGCTATAGTCGCGTTCAGGTGAATATTCGAAGTAGCGAGATGATGGCAAATGAGACGACGATGAAGATCATCATGATGGAGACCGAGAGGTTGACGGCGAGGATCGTGGCGGCGGCCAGCGGCGGCGATGGATGTGGTTGGCGACTGTTGAGTGGTGGTACGATTATGCTTGGAGGATCTTCAAGCTTTAGCTCTCCTCTCTTGCTTGGCTCCTCATATGAGGAATGAGATTTATAGATTGGAGAATTGGCGTCTCAGAAATACATGCAAAACGACCACTCCACTTTTCTGGACGGCTCAAAATGATTTTTGATCATTTGATGTATTTTAAATATTTGAATGCTCAAATGAAGTCGAGATTTTTGGACGACTTGATCTCGTCAGGCGGCTCGATTTATATAAATCTATATTTGAGAGTCTTATTTAAATATCCCAAAATTGATATTTTAAGTTGATTCAAGTTTGACTTGGATCGGTTGCTTTTAACATCAGGTTAGATTGCTTTTGGTGTAGATATTATTTTTTTATATAAAAAATATTTGAATATTATGAATGTAAATATTAAATTTTAGATGTTAAATATCTAAATATAAAAAATTATATGATAGGTATATAAATACTCCAATAAAAGTGAATGAAACTCGTACGCTAGCCTATGCCGTTCAGATTATTCAGATAGAGGTAATTCCGGTTTTTAACACTTTATAATAATCTTAGGGAGCAACTTACCATTTAGAGTTGGAAGATTTCTTTTGAAAAATGATGAATTTATTGGATTTTATTATTTAGTTGGATTAAAATTAATATTAAATTTGAGCTCAATATTTTATTTTTAAAAGTTAAAAAATCATCCTACTCAATGATTGGGAGCTTCAGCTCCCACTCATGATATATATATATATATATATATATATATATATATATATATATATATATATATATATAATTTTATTTTTTCGTCAAAATTCACAATTTATAGAAACTTTATTAAACGGTCAAAAACTTCAAAATGACCGATTTCAATAATTATGACATGATTGATCATTTATATATATTTTTTAAGTAAAAATCAAAATTAATTATTAATGTAAAATCTTAATTTTGAGTTCAATATTTTGAGTCAATTTGAGTTTTATCGATTCAATTTACTTGATAAACAATCAATTCAACCCAAACTCATTTAAATTTTTATCAATTTTTTGATGAGTTATTAATTATCATCATCAATTTTTTGATACACACACACACACACACACATATATATATATATATATATATATATATATATATATATATATATATATATATATATATATATATATATATATATATATATATATATATATATATATATATATATATATTTATGTATAATATATATTCATTTGAAATATATAAGATAAAAAATAAATTTTAAGGATCTAATGAATCATTACTGATGTAATCAAATAATACAAAGAAGCATATGATTTTCATTTAAAAATGTTCTTGAGAGAGAGAGACTTTTTCAAGATTAATATAAAATAACTTTCTTTAGAATGACATGATTATTTATTATGCATTTCATTTTATTTTAATTATTAAAATAAAAAAATATCTATTAACATTTCATACAAAATTAATAAGATAATCAAAAGCCTAAAATTAATTAATCTTTATTTGATCACAAAATTAATAGGCTTAAAAATAAGATAGCGTGTAATGTATTAAATTATATGGCCTTCAAAAATTTTTAACAATCTCACTTTATATATATATTGCTTGATTATTTATTAAATACTTTAATTTATTTGTCTTTAAAGAGAAACATCTTTATAAATTAATAATATTGACATAATCAAAGTGATCTTTATTATAATTTTCTATAGACATTGGATCACTAAATCAATATGATTAATGACGATTAAGTATGGATGTGTAGTATGGAAATTTATGTAATGTGATCATATCATGTTATTTTTTGGTCATATATTATAATTCAAAGAGTTATACATATAGTATTTATTTATGCTAAACGTAATTGAAAACATAACTTTATTTGTTTTCAACTATAAGATAATAACAATACTTTATTGATTAAATATATTTATCATTCAATCATCATAAAACTTTATCTAGCATATATCAAGATACCATAAAATACATCATGAAATACTTTTAAATTTTTTGTAAATTATTTGTAATCATAAAATTTTAATATGTTCAATAGATACTTGAGAACTCGAACTCTTTCTTTTACAACAAGAAACTTTTATGTCAATATGATTTTGATGAACTTGGTTGTTCTTTGAATACAACTCATACTATCATCATAATTTATTTTTTAATGGTCTCTCTATTCCATCAAAAATATTTTTGATGATAAAATTTTGTAGTATATTTCTTGATTGATGCCTCATGCATTATAAATTAGCTTATAGTGGAAGAAGCTATAGGATTGTTTAACACTTTTCCAAGATATAGCTCCTCCAATAATCAAAATATAAAGTGGATCTTCTATCGAGACAACTAGAAAATCAGAATCAGTAAACAAATGATCGATCTTTGATGTGAGCATAAAGTCCTTTGTTCTCTTAGATCGCATAAAACCTTTTTTTTTTCCAATGATCCATTCTGTTACTTAAATATCATTAAACATTAATATGCAATATTAAGAGGCGCGTACAAAGAGCATACATAAGACTCCCTCTTTGCTTGCATAGATCTTTTCCATCTCTTTCTTTTCAAATTCATTTCTTGGACATTGAATAAATTTATCACCTTTAGCAATGGGTGTATCCCGGTGCACAATCTTTCATGCAAATCTCTAAGCACTTTCAATATATGCCTTTTTAAACCAAGTATACGAAACGATCTGATAAATTTGTATAACATAAAAGATGCATTCTTAAGATCTTTCATTTAAAATTTATAAAGAAATTTCTTGGTTTCATGCAAAATGCCTATATCACTACTTGTTAGAATATCAACACATACTAGGATGATGAATTTACTCTTATTTTGTGATAAATGCATTGATCAATAGTATTTTCTTTAAAACTAAAGTAATCACTGATCAAATTTCTTATACCATTGATGGGAAGCTTGCTTTAAACCATAGATGAATTTCTTTAATTTGCATATATGTTTTGAATCAAGATTGATCTAGTTGCACCATATAGTTTCTTCAATGTCACCATTAAGAAATGTAGTCTTTACATCCATCTGATGTAACTCTAAATCATAATGAGCTACTTGAATGATTCTAAAAGGGTCTTTCAAAAAACGAGAAAGTCTCTTTATAATCAATGCCTTTTAGTGAAACCTTTAGAGACTTTATATCTTTCACATTTTTGAATCCCATTTGGTTTTAAAAATACATTTACAACCAATGGGTTTTCTTGATTTGAGCAATTTGACAAGATCCCAAACATCATTGTCTTTCATTGATTTCATCTCATCCTCAATGGCTATCCATTTATGAGAGTTAACACTTTGTTTGACTAAAGAGATTGGATCTCTCAATCAATGTCAAACTCATGTTCTTGGAGATACACAACATAATCATCTAAAATTGCTAATCTCCTCTCTCTAGTGGATTTTTAATGACACTTCAATTTTTATTGTGATTCCTCATAGGAGTTAACTCAAGAATATTTTGATTATCATATTTACAACTTAACATGATCGTAAAATTATCATCATTTTCTATTAATGTAGGAAGAGTAATAAATTGCTCTTCAAATATAAAATTTTAGATTTATTACTCCCATCATATTCAACTTCTCAAAATTTAACATTAAAAAAAATTTATTTGAAGAGTCATAAAAAAAAAACTTTTCTCGAGTATATGAAATAACAATAGTTGATATTTTTTCTTTCATTTTTATGGCTCTTTGGACATCCCCTGAAGATGTCTAATACTAGCTTCTTCCCAATCCATAATTCATTTGAGTTTTAGTTTCTTTGCTTTCGATTAAGGATGTAAATTGCAGTCTATAAGGCTTCTCTCCAAAGTGAATCTAGTAAAGAAGAATGATTTATCATACTTCTAACCATATCCATAAGGGTCCGATTTCATCTCGACATTTTGACTTGGAGTCCATGGTGTATGGAGGCGATGTCATTCGTTAAATATTTGGCAAAAGCACGGATATTGTTCACTCATATTTGCCATTATTCACCATTGATTTGACATTTATTTTCTTTCTAAGTTGATTTTTTAACCCTTAAAATTTTGAATATGTCATGATTATGACTTCTCATAAATTAAGTATAAGTAATCGAAAATTATCTATGAAAATAATTAATCATTGGTCATTCCAAGTAGCGTAGAATGGACCACAAATATCAATTATAAATTAATTAAGGCTAAAACTCTTATTATCAACTTTCTTGATATTTGTTTATTTTCCTTGACACATTCTATACATAGTTTAACATCAAAAAATCAAGAGAATCAAAATTCCTTTGACAAGTCTTTCAATTTGTTTAGAAATATATCCTAAATTGTGTCATTGTATGAATTCTCATTTATTAATTTATTTTGTACTAAAATTACTTGCATAGGTTTCATTAATTTATGAAGCGAAATATCAATTTTATAGATTATTATTGTAGAAAACCTGCGTTAGAGTAAAAGTTTATTTTCTTTGAGTCCGATACAGTATTTAAAGCGACAAGAAAACTCAGAATTTTTTGTGGAAAACTTCAAGAGAGAGAAAAACCCAGGGCTATAAAATCTTCCACTTTGTATTTCTTTTAGAACAGATCTTCCGATGGGATTACTGAGAATAGTATGTGAAGGGAACAACAGTATACGATATTATTAGCGATGTTGGCACGATGTTGACGATGATGTTGATCGATGTTGGCGATGATGTTGGCGATGATGATGCGATGAGTGGTCAATGATGGCCGCAAATGGTCGGCACGAGATGAGCGGTGGCGGCGGCGGCGGTGGTTGGACCTCAGTGGTACGATTATTCTTTGAGGATCTTCAAGCTTTAGAGCTCTCTCTCTCTTGCTTGGCTCCCTCATATGAAGAATGAGGGCTATTTATAGATTGGAGGTGGTGTCTCGTAAATACATGCAAAATCAAACCACTCCCATTGGACGGAGAATGATTCCTTTGATCATTTGATGTATTTTAAGTATTTGAATGCTCAAATGAAGTAAAATTATAAGATCTTGGGCTTGTTGGATTTGGCTCATCGAGGCGCTGATTTGACTATAAACTTTATATTTGAGAGCTATTTAGGGATTTGCGATATCCCAAAGTTTGAATATTTTAAGATCTCGAAGTTTCAACTTGATCGACTTGCTTTAACATCAAGATTGTGCTTTAGTAGTATTTTTAAGTGTCATATCGGTCCCCTATTTTTGGATGACATTATCTCAATCATCCAAAAATATATGTCAATACTTGAAAATAGCAAATTCTTCAATGAAATTTGAGGGTCCATTAACTACATTTTGAGAGAAACATCTTCATAGCACAAGATATGATTATGAAAGTGATCCGCATGAGATGTGTGTAGGTATATGGTAGATATTTTAGGTTCTGGACCTATCAGAATGCGCTCTACAGTGCTTGTGCATGAGCAGGCCTGTGTTTGTAAATGGCGGCGTCGCGCCATGGCGCCAGCCATAAGCCTTGTAGGGGTGAGTCCGTGGCGGTGCGGCGTCTGACGGCGCTGGTTGGTGCCCTCGGTCCTGGCAGACGGCGGTGTGCAGCGGCGCTGGGTATGCGCCGGGGCTGCGAGCTACACCATTCTGTGTGAGCCCAAACAATGGTTTTACGGTTTAAGATGTTTTGGCGGTTTTGATGATTTTTACCTTTATGAGTCTATAAAAACCCAGGGCAAGAGAAGGCACACTTTTAATCTAGTGCTTCTTCTTGAGTGAAGGTCATTAGTCGAGGCGTAGTTCATCGTGAGACTCAATTTTTCTCGAAGAGGTCAGTGACCTCGGATCAACGGGTTTGGGCGATCAAGACCGTAGTTCATAACGAGGCTCAATTTTCTCGAAGAGAGGTGTCAGTGACCTGGTGGGGGGGTTTGGATCAAGACCCGTAGTTCATACTGAGGCTCAGTTTTCCCTCAGAAAACTTGTCGAATGAGGGTTTGGAGGCAATCAAGGCTCATAGTTCCTACTTCTTCTTGTAGGAAATTGGACTTCTTGAATCTTCAATGGATGGTTTACGGTTGATAACCCAGATGTGGAGAAAGTAGGAACCATCGTTGAGCGATTCGAAAGTTTGGCGGTAATTTGAGCATCATTAGAGGAGTATCTTCTCTCTCTCTCTTTTCTCATATGTATGTGTATCTTTTTTTCATGTCAGGCAAAATTTTATCTCAAGCTATGTGGCGAGAGAGTCAGGATATGCCCAAGTATTTGGGGTAAGTAGCTTCACAAAATTTTCAAATTTTTGTCATTTCTCTCTTTATTTCATTATGTATTTTCACAGGTGATGGCGGAAAACCCATAACATGGCTATGCATATCATCCACTATCACATCGATAGTTTAATGGTGTTTCACAAAATTTTACTTCTAATGAGTTGGTGGCCATTGTTGCTAAAAGTCATCGAGCGTTCACCTCCACCGGGGTACTTTACTATTTGAGATGATTCTTCGTCTTTGGGCGATTCCCTTTGGCTCCCAGTTGAGATCTTCAAAACATGTGGTGTAGCTTTGTCACAATTTTCATTTTAGCTTTAGTGGTCATCATCGGTTTGTTTGTCTTCTTGAAGTGGTGTTACTTTGAACATCAAATACTTGTCGAATGTGTAGATTCACATGTGATGCTAAATGGCGTGTTTCTTATCGCTATAAAGAATTTAATAGAATTTTTAGCACGGGATCCATCTAAATTGGTCTAATGGATTCTTTTTGTGAAAAATGAGTGGGGCCTTCACGAGAGATGGGGAAGATTGAATGACCTTCCGGATCCATTCGATTGAGAATGAGATCTTGAAACTCTTGTTCCTAATGTAGAAATCTTACAACATGAGTTGCACATTAGCAAATATATAGTTGAAGATAGAATGTTCAAGGTTGGCCTTTCCATCAGGGGGAGATCTCATTCTTTTTCCAAAGAGGTCAAGTAAAGGTGATGAAAGGTCTCCATATTCATAGGGTTCTTTCAAGAAGCACGAAATCGGGGTGGTGGCAATGTTTCTTCCCTAAAGAAAAAGAAGACATGTCTTTGAAGTGACTTCAGGATATCTGAAGAAGATGTTAGCCTAGTTGACTCGAGTTTAGTTTGTTTCAACTCATGATGGGGGAGTTCATTTCTCGAAGCCTCACATTCCTGAAGAGGTGTTAAATCACATATGCATTGGGCATCAACGAGCAGATGAATTGTGCTTGTCTTCCTTCTTTCTTTTCTTCTTTTCCTCCTTCTTTTCTTTTTGTGTAATATTTGTGATAATTTTTTTTTTGTAACTCAATATTAGGGCTGATGGCTCATTTGGGTGTCTCTTTAGATGAGTGGAATACTGAATTTGTGAAGGTAAAATATCTACAAGGCTAGTATGAGCGAAAGATGAGTGTTAAGGCCAAAGAAGTTGCGACTTTGGAGGATCTAGCAGTGCGAAGCGAGCTAGCGAACATGTCAACTTCTCTTTCTCTCAGTGTCGAGGTGGAGCACTCATGAGGCGATTGAGGTGAGGATAGAGACCAAGATAAAAGACTCAGGCACTTGCGAAGAAAGCTCGGCGGAGAAGAAAGCATTACAGGATCGTCTTTCTGAGAAGGAGCATATAATGTCAAAAGCAGAAGCAAATGAAATCTCCTTGAATGCAGTGGAAGAATTTAAGAGCTCTCTGGCTTATCGTGGTATAATCGAAGACCATGTTCAGGTAGCTCATAATCATATTCTTGATGTTGAAGTGAAGGACTTGGAGCACCAATGTTTAGAGGAGGGCTTCATCAGGGTTCTAAAGGAATTCAGTATATAGGCCAGCTAGTGTTAAGGATCTATCTCCCAGTAGTGTCGAAGACTCTTCGTGATTGAGATGAAGGAGTTGAGAGTGAGTCCAAGGGAGCATCACCTAGTGGTGAGGAGGACCTGATATGATGTAGCATCACTTGAGGATGCATTTTTTTTATATATATTATTATTAGTGTGTATTAGAATCTTGATTCTTTCTTATATCATCATGTTAATCTTTGTCAATTTTTTTTAGATGATACTCTTGTTTATTTTTACCTATCGGTAATTGGTGAATATTATTGATGATGCTAACCTATATGGATGAGGTTGAATTGAATCCACTGAAGATGTTTGACCAATCCGAGGTTGTTTGTCAAAGTGTTACTTAATGGCGTTAACTTGTATGGAAGAGGTCGTGGGATGTCCACCAAGGACCTTTTGACCTATCTAGGTATCGCAAAACTTGACTTACCTGTATGGAAGAGGTCGGGATGTCCACCAAGGACCTTTTGACCTATCTGGTATTAAAGTGTTACTTGACTTTATGGAAGAGGTCCGATCAAGTCCCCAATTGATTATGCCCGATTGAGATACAACATGAGTTGTATATTTTTCAAGTGGGAGGATTAAATGAAGAAGAAACAAGCTTGTAAAAAAAAGCTATAAATTCATTACTCTGATAAGTTCGGTGATACAATCATAAGATGATTTTAACACAGATATGAGTTTGAAGAGGAAATGATGACAATAACAACAATTCTTTATCCCACTAAGTGGGGTCTGCTACATAACGAGGAAATGATAAACGAGATAAAATAAAAATTATAATAGTTATGCAGTAGGAATTATTGATAATATTTTCAGAGATTCTCAGTGTTCCAAGTTCGAGGTAAAATTTTTCCCTCTAGATCCTTGAGCTTGAATGTTCACGGCTTTACCCATATATAACCACATATGGGTCATCCCAAAGAGGTGAGAGTTTATTGCATTGAGGGCCTTTCTGCGGCTTGAGACTTCATGGACCAAGTCACCCGAGATATGGATGAGATTTTACTCTTTTATTGAAGTGACGAGCTACCCTTTGGTGATAGGAAGCAGTCCGAAGTAGGCCATGTCATGAGTTTCGAGGAGTAGGTCGTGGTGTCGAGTTTTTCTTCATTATCATCATGATGAATAATTGAACTCTTGGACTTGGAAACGATATCTCTTGGTATAATAGCTTAAACACAAGTTATATGGTGTCTCACCGGTCGGGGTGTTGATGTAGTGCGGTAAGCCCAAAGAATATTAGAAAGCTCATCAACCCATTGCCCCGCCTTCTCAAGAGTGTTTTAGTCCTTTGAGTATAGTCTGTTGGTAGATCGCGTTAGTTTGAGGATGTGCTAGATATCGGCTGAATGTGAAGATCTTTGCAAAAGGGACGTAAAGACTTTTCGGTAAATTGGGTTCCATTGTCATGATCTTTCGAAGACCCAATCATACTATTTTCAAATAAATTATTTAGCATTTGCCTAATTTTAGCGAGTGGTTGCTTCCACCCATTTAGTGAGTAGTCGGCCTAAAATGATAAACTTTTCGTTGCTGATGCTAAAAAGGTCCCATGATATCAATCCCCAGCAAAGGCACTTTGAAGGGATGAGAGCTCGTATGTAGCATGTGAGAGGTTAGAGTGCAATTGACAACTTGCACATTTTTTGTGAACTCCAAGCATCTTGTTTCATTAGGCCAATAGAACCCTTGCCTTATAATTTTAAGGGCTAGCCCTTCCTCTAGGTGTTCTCCACATATCCACAGTGAACCTCTCTTAATGCATGTCGACCTCGAAGGTGAGGCATTTGATGCGGTCGAAAGCTCATTTGTATAGTTCACCTCAGATAATAAAGTTTGAAGCTTGTCTTGGGAGGCAGTTGCAGTTGGGTCTTAGGAAGGTTCCTTCTTGTAGAAAAGATGGATGGGGTCCATCCACGAATGTTCCTTTATCTCATTAATTGCTTGAATTACCCATGACCTTGGATACTAGGAAAATATATTTCTTCAACATGCCTTCTCTTAAATAGATCCCTAGCATGTAGCAAGCTTAGCGAGAGTGTCAGTATTCTTCTCTCGCAGTATGTGAATGATTTGATGTGTCTTGAAATGGGCAAGAAAAACTTCACCAAGGTATTGTGCGGTGAGGATTATGAGTATTAAAGTTTCCCTCAACTTGGGAGGCAGTTGAGAGTCGTGATCACTAAGTCTTGAGCTTGATCAATGGCGGTCTCAACCTATGAGAGCCTCATATTGACCATATTATTAGTTCAGAAATTTTTGGAAGTCCATACTCTAAGTATTCTCGGGAAATAAGTAAGATTCTACAGGTACTTCTGAGCTCCATCAACATAGAGGGTCCATTGAGGCAAGGCATGTAGATAGCTCCTCAGGTTGAGGCGATTGCATTCCACTATAAAGTCTATGAGTACTTGAGACTTTATATAGGCGAGAAAATTTATATCAAACTCTCCCAATTCTGACCATTTGATTAACCTCCCGGATGCTTGGTTTTAGATGACCCTTAATGGTAAATGAGTGTAAACAATAGTATGAGCTTGAGTATGGATAATTTTCATGCTGAGAAAACTAAAGCGAGCCACCTTATGCAAAATGGATAATGACTTTATATCGAGACATAGTAAATTGGTGTTGTATATCCCATTTCTTCTCACACTAAACTTATCATGGGAAGAGGCTGAGATATAAGTATAACATCTCTCCTTGAATAGGCTTGGATAGTAGGGTGGAGATGCTAAATACTCCAGTTGCTCAAAGTAGGTGACATTCATCGATCCTAGAAATTATTATTTTTAGCTCCCTTCAATATTTTAAAGAATGGCAAGTATTTATCCCCAGAATGGGCTAGGAAGCGGCATAACACAGCAATTCATCCATTCAAACATTGAACTTCCTTGATATTCTTCGGAGGAGTCATATCTTTGAGAGCTTTGATTTTCTCGGGGTTGGCCTCTATCCCATGGGTTACCATAAATCAAGAAATTTTCGACGTAACCCCAAAAGCACTTGGTTGGGTTGTCGCATGTTATACGTCGAAGAAGATTAAAGCATATTTCTAGTAAAATATGTTTGATTCTTCAAACTTTCATACTGTCATCCCATATACACCATTGTCATTGTGGTCTAATTGGTCTTTAAAAATCTTATTCATAAGGCGTTGATAGGTAGCACCAACATTTTTTAATCCAAATGGCATAACTTGGTAATAATATAAACCTTTATATGTTTGAAATGCTATAGCTTCTTCATCCATTGGGTTCATTTTTATTTGGTTATAACCAGAGTAAGCATCCAAAAAACTGAGCATTTGATGTCCAGACGTAGCATCAACCAATTGATCAATTCGAGGAAGAGGAAAACTATTTTTCGGACAAGCCTTGTTAAGGTCAGTGTAATCAATACACATTCTCCATGTTCCATTTATTTTCTTAACCATGACAACATTTGCTAGCCATGTAGGGTAATGTACCTCTATGAATCCTACTTCTATGAGCTTGTTAACTTCTTGTTCAATAGCTCAAGACGCAAAACTCGCCTTCGGATGATTGGTTTGAATGTTGGATCAATCTAAGGGAGTGCATGATTACATTGGGGTGACCGGCATATCTCCGACTTAAGCAAAGATGTCTTGATTTCTGCAAGAAGTCTATGTATTTTTTCTTTGTTTGTCGAGAGCAAAGATCCCACTTATCGCTCATAGTGGTTGGTCATCCGATAATGCACAAAGAGCAAGTCTTCTACAAAAGCTTTCTGGGTACTTCTTCATCTCAAAATTAAAATCATGTTGAAGGTCACGAGAAGGTTGAGCTTGTCGAGATAACATGATTGTGATATCTATTGATTTCCATTGACAACTCCAACTCCAACAGGGGGTTAAAAATTTCATCTTAAGATGAGATACTGAAGTGACTGCACCGAAAATTGATTGGAGGGCCTTCCAAAGATAGCATTATATGCTGAATTTGACTTGACCACCATGAATTAGATTAAATAAGCCACTTATCGAGGAAATTCACCAAGGACAACAGGAAGGGTGATTGTCCCCTCTGCTTGCATAGGGCGATTATCAAACCCGTAGAATGGTCTTGCAGCGGGTTGGAGCTTTTCCCTAACCAGCCCATGTTAAGAAATATGGAGTAAAATAAGACATCAACAGAACTCCCATTGTCAATCAAAATTCTCTTAACATTATAGCATGGGTCACCGATCCCTATGCTGATGACAAGTGGATCTTGATAAGAAATATGCACTCCTTCTAAGTCCAAGTCATTAAAAGTGATGGAATGATCAGTACGAGACTTCTTTAACTCTGGCTCTTCAGAGATGGTAATGAGAACTTGATTAGATAATATTGGTCTTCTTGCAATTGTTTCAATTTCTCCAACTGCTTGATGATTATTTTATTGTTTCTGTGATGATTGTCCTGGTTTTCCCCCAGTTGGAGGTATGTTTGTTTAAGTCGATTGATTCTTCACAAATCGACTTAGATATCCTTGCTGAATGAGCCTCTCAATTTCTTCTTTGAGTTATTTGCATGCCTCAGTAGTATGTCCATGACTTCGATGGAAGTGACAATATTCCCGATTTCTGAATTTGGTTTTAATGGATACCACTTGATATTTTCTTCATCTCTTAGCCATTAGAGGTTAACACGAGATGTGTTCGCTGTGTATTCCTTTTTGGGTCGTGGTTCACGTCGTTAATATGGGGGCCGTGGAGGGAGATCACGACGCTTTGTTTCTTTTGATAGACTATCGGCCCCACTGGGTGCTTTTACATTTTCTAGATTTTCAAATTATTTGACGGGCGCAAATTTCATCGCCAGATTTGTGCTTCCACACGATGAACCAAGTCGCATATGATCGACCGTGTCTCATTAGTGACGAGTAAAAGGCCCTCGACGAGTCTCAAGGAAAACTCCTCTTAATAGTTCGTGGTCTACCTGTGTATTTAGTGAGCTTCTAAGGAGAACCTGAAGTATTCCTTGTGATTCACCCTCATTCGATGAATGCCGGAGATGGGAGGAATCTTTAATGATCCTCTTATTTGCAATGAACTGTTTCCACAAAAATCTTGGCAGTTCGTCAAAAGGTACGGATGGATCCCCGAAGGGAGTAGAACCAAGTTGAAGCTTGCCCCATGAGGGTAACGGAAAGACCTACAGCAAGCAGGTGTGAGGTCATGGATATGCATGATACCCTGTAATGGTCGATGTGTTCATATGGGTCGCCGCCCCATCATAGAATCAATGCTCTGAAGCTTGAAACCCACGAATAGATGTTGAAGAATAGCGCCTAAAGGTGATTCCTTCATACCGCGAGGGGAAGATGATTGTCTTGAAGGTGAAATTTGTCTTTCATTAAACATCGTAATTCTCGACGATAACATGACGAGTCAACAGGATGAGAATGTCAAGCTACCTAATAATAGTGGATTGGTTTGGCCGTACGTGATGGATGAGTAGAACTAGTAGTGTCAAGGAGATCCACACGCCGAAGCGAGAAACTTCATTGTTAAGGAGATCGCATTTTGACCTCATGACTAAATCGATCTTGGGGAGGTGTGTTTGTGGTAATATTGTGTTTCTCTCTCAAAAGTCAGATCATCTCATTTTGAGACTCTTCCATTCGGTGGACATGATCTTCTAAAGAGATCCCTGTCGTGCCTTCACCGACAAGGTCACGTCTATTAGGGGGGAGTGAGGCAGAAGCTTGGCGTCCTTGGTTCAAGGATTGATTTTGAGAGTGACGGGAGTTGGAGCGGGAGGCTCTGTTATGACGGGTATTGCGCCTATATACGCGTGTTCACGTAAATTGTGATTGATGGGTTCTTTCCACGTGACGACCAAACCGTGGTTGATGCCGAATGGTGGCACGATTGTGCTTGGAGGATCTTCAAGCTTTAGTGCTCTCTCCTGTCTCTTACTTAGCTCCCCTTATATGAATAATGAGGGGCTATTTATAGATTGGAGGAGTGGCGTCAGAATACATGCAAAATCAACCACTCCACTTCATCTGACGCTAATGATTCCTTTGATCATTTGATGTATTTTAAGTATCTGAATGCTCAAATAAAGTCAAAATTAAAAGATCTTGGGCTTGTT
Source organism: Cymbidium sinense (assembly GCA_021442155.1). Lineage (NCBI taxonomy): Eukaryota > Viridiplantae > Streptophyta > Magnoliopsida > Asparagales > Orchidaceae > Cymbidium > Cymbidium sinense. The sequence goes on from CM038229.1 coordinate 102,211,409, forward strand.
GTATTCGGCTCGTCGAGACGCTCGATTTGATTATAAACACTACATATTTGAGAGCTATTTAGTGATTTAGCTGATATCCCAAAGTTTCAAGGATATTTTAAGAGCTTGATCTCGACCGCTTTAACTGGATCGCCTTGCTTTTAACATCAAGATTTGTGCTTCGACTAGTAGTATTTTAAGTTTCATATCAATTATCAATCAAAGAACTAGTACCAATAATATTTGAATACTGAAAGAGATTAAATTTTTCATTTCCAAATGAACAAGAATAACCGGATTTGTCCAAACAAGAAATAGAAATTAAATTTCGTCTAAATGACGACACATAAAAAGTCTCATGTAAATTCAAAATACAACCATATTCCAGATATAATCTATATAAGCATATTGCTTCAATAGGGCTTTATTGACACTTCCCACATAGATGAATTTTTCAGCATCAGTTAGCATTCATCTCCTTAGACAACCCTGCATAGTCACACTTATGTGAGTAGTTGCACTCAGATCTATCCACCAAGTGTGATTTGGTACCAGGATAAATTAACTTCAGAATAAATAAAGTTGAGAAGTTTACCCTTTTTCACCAGCCAATTTGCATACTTGGGACAATCCTTCTTCACATGACCAGCCTTCTTGCAAAAGAAACAAGTAATAGCATTATCTTGTTTCTGTTGCACCTTATGCTGTGAAGTCCCTTTGTCTGCAGCTCCTTTGTCTTTATAAGTCATTTTTCTTTTAGCAACAATGCCATGAGAGGAAATGGCTAAGTGAGCACTTTCTATTTTATCATATTTTAATCTCTCTTCCTCTTGCACACATTGAGCAATGAGCTCATTAAGAGTCCATTTTTCCTTTTGAGTATTATAACATATCTTAAAAGAATTAAATTGTGCAAAAAGAGAGATCAAAATTAAGTGCACAAGAATATCATCGACATCTCTAATTTTAGTGCTCAAGTGACAAAATTAGACATCTCCATAATACTCCTTATATTTCCATTGCTTTATACATCAAAACGAAGTTTACTAAGAATAGTACTCGCTCAATCTTTTCGAACTAACTAAACGGCTCATATTTGGCTTATAAACTTTTAGCACATTCCTCTTCAAGCATTACACCTCTTATGATTTATGGAATGGAATGCTTCATGATCATAAGACTCATGCGGTTAGAACGCTCCCACTTTCAAAGTTAGCCCTTTGTTCAATAGTGCTCAAGTAAGAATGAGGACGCTCAACCGGACATAGTCAAGATCCATACACCCAAGAACAATGGTGATATGCTCTTTCCATTTCTTAAAGTTAGTGTCATTAAGCACTGGAATGTTATTCAAATTGGCAGATATAGAAGAAACATTAACTGAAAAGAATAAAATAATACTCACAATTAACAACATTGTCATTTTCATATGCATATATAATGTAAACAAAATATATGCTTGAAATAAAATATTTAATAAAATGGGCAATATATAAGATACCTAACACAATATTGCAATTTAGTCTTTGACATAAATAATAATTTGTAAATGGTACTCTTAAAATTACAAATAACAAATATCGATAATAAATTCGCCAACCATTATCGATATATCAGATATAATATAAATTTATCACATATTGTTAATATACAAAATAAAAAATAATCTTCCTTCTATTATTATTTTTTTGCATGATTTAAATATAATTCATATAATATTCATATATTTAAAAAAATAAATAAATGATATAGTAGATACTTTGGTGACATAATATTTCAATTTAAATTATTTTGAAATAATAAATATTAACCGTAATTTTTCAATAAATATTTCAATTTATATTATCCGAATTAATAAATATTTACCAAATGTTAAAACAATAATTATCTATAAAATTTAAAATATAATATTTATACATAAATGTTTAATATTAAAAAAAACTAAAATAAAAAAAGAACTTCTAGAAATATTAAACAGTAAGTGTAATTATTATATTTACTTAATAAATATTCTGTTTGGAATTAATTGCATAAAGCAATTAAATATAAAATATTTCAGATTAACAAAGATGAATGTAAAATTTGAAATGAATATGAAACATTATAAGTAAATAAATGCAATAAATAAACTGAAAAAAAAACCATTAAAGCGCTATATTCAATTAAATTATATTACAAATTTTGGGCTTTATTAAAAAAAACAATTAAATAGAATAATTATATCATTTATATTAACTTATATATAATTATATATATAAATACCCGTCGGGTGGGATGAAAAAGAATAGAAGGAATTAAATGGAATAATTATAACATTTATATTAACTTATATATATTTATATATATACCCCTTAAAAAAACGGATGAAAGGGAATTGAATGAAATAATTATAACATTTAAAAATTTATATATATGCCCATCAGATGAGATGAAACAGAAGTTGTTTCATATTCCCATTTCTTTCTTTCTTTTTTTTCTTTTTTCTTTTAATTATAAATCTGAAATATCATTTCATTATAACGATAGACAGAAAAATATTTCATATTTCTAATAAAAAAATCATCTAAATGAATCGAATTCATACAAATAATCAAATCATTGTAAAAAATTTTGAATCATTTATTTGATCTAAAATTTTCAAATAATCAATAAAAGAGAAAAAATCATTTCAACCATTCAACATGATCACTGATCCACTATTTGGAATAATAAGATAAAAATAAATTTATCAAATCTGATCTACGAAATCATCAAGAAAATAATGTGATTAATATAAGAGTAATATGATTTTGTCTTCACTTCTAAAATTTCAGAGAGAGAGAGAGAGAAAGATTCTTTTCACACAAAGAATAAAATGAAAACTTATTAATTAATATGTATTTATACTTTGAAAGATTTCATTTTATTTTAATCATTAAAATAAAATAAAAATATTTCTATACATGATAATTTATATAAAATTAATAGATTAAAATTTAAAATTATTAATCTTTATTGATATAAAAATTAATGTTTAAAAATAAGACTTTTCATAATATATAATTAAATTCATATGTAAGTCCCCTTTCAAAAATTCTCAACATTCACAATATCTACTATAATGATTTGAAATGATTAGTGATCATAAGAATTCATCAAATGATTTTTTTTTTTTCTGATTTTGTCCAATGTTTTCAGATTGTTAGAGTTTATTTGATAGTTCACATCATTAAATATACTGATATGAAGTTTTTGATGATCATAAAAGATTATCTTATTATCCACATCATGTTGTGTACTTAAAACATAATTAATAAAAAAAAAAAGCATGACCGTTTTATATGTGCATCATTACTACCGTTATGAGATATGTCACAAGTAGCCAAATAATTATACTATGAGCAAGATATCATTAGATAACTTTTATTTTCTATTTTTTATTTTAATTTTTATATTATTTTTGAAAATATACTTATTTAGAGTATTTTTTATGTGATTTTTTTATTTCTAAAAATAAAAAAATATTCTTTTTAAAAATACTCAAAAGATATTTTGAGTATTTTTAAAAATAATAAGTACAATAAATTTATTTTTAAGCAAAATATAAACAAAACAAAATAAAAATAAAAAATAAAAGTAATTCCAAATGAGCCCTAAATTATGTTAATTTTAAACTCTAAAAGTGCATTTGATGGAAAAACAATTATAAAATAGGATAAATAAAGACAAAAGAAAAAACATGTCAAGCCAATACCGAGGTAAGAATAACAAATATTTAATAAAAAAATATTCTTGATATTTTAAAATATAACTTACAAAAAACTTTTTATAAAACAAGAAAACTATATATTTAGCAATCATTTATTAATTTGATCAAAGATCAAATCATCATGAAAAATTATTAAATTGCATCGCCGTATTATTCATAGATTCATAGATCAATTTCAATGATTATAATTTTGCAAATTAAGTTGCATTAAAAAATTAAATGTGCTGACGATGATCATTTCCATTATTTGACAACACCTAGATTTTCGAACCAAATAAAATTTTTTTTAAAAAAAAGCCTACTAGATGAAAACCCATATATATATATATAATATATATATATATATATATATATATATATATATATATATATATATATATTATATATATATATATATATAAGTAAATGATCAAAGATTTTAGAAGTTAGATGATATTGAGTAAATCAAATTTTAAGTGCATCAATTTGTGACTCTTTCTTCTACTTGTGTGATACAACTCACACTTAACGATATAATATTATAATAATAATATTTTTTTATTACCCATAATAATTCCTTTTTCAATTTTAAAAAATAATATTTATAAATAAAATAATTGAGATAAATAAAATTTGAGATCAAGATTCAAATTTCTAATTTTTAAAGAACTGTTATCATGTATTCAGTGAAAATACCTTCCGAGTTTTAACTTTCACTTAGTATAATAAAAATCTAATAATAATAAATATCATAATAATCGAAGTTTTAAAGTATGTATATAAATTATTGTATCATTTGATATATATAATATGAGACGTATCATAAGTTTTACTAAGGGTGCGTTTTAATCTCAATTCGTAAGTATTTTAGGATTTTGATAATATTTCATTGCAGCGATATATTACTGCAATACTTATATAATTGTGATCTCTAAGATACACTGTAATTATAATATATCGTAAAATTTTACATTTGATCTCATTTAAAGTTAATTCTCAACCCATTTTCATTGCATTTTAGCATAATTATATATATATATATATTTAAAATATTTAAAATTATGTTTTTATTAGTCATTCGATCAGCTTCGTTACTGCATTAAAATATTTATCACAAAGTTTTCAATTTAATAGTTGTGTTTCCACTGCGATGACTATATTAAGTATTAACCACATCTCCTATAATGATCTCAATATAGATACTTTTGTCAATTCTTTCGTCAATAGATCTGTAATATTATTCTACAATACTTCATTTATATAATTAATATAAAAAATCATACATTATTTTTATTATGCTGCTAAAAAAATAGGGTAAAAAATAAAATTTATCTTATTTGAATCCAAAGACACACAGATATTTGAGGAATTAATAAGAAAACTCCAAAAATTTTATGTTAAAAAACCTCGAAAAGAGGGAAAAAATCACGGCTTCAAAAAAAAATCTTCCACTATGTATGTTTTGAGTACAAAATTTCGATAACGGATTATAGAGCATATGAGAAGGGCGACAATGAGAATCTAAAATCGAACAATAAATTTATATAATAATGTCAACGTGCATTCTGTAAGTAGTGCGAATAAATGGAGTCACGATGATGAAGGTCGCCGATGATGACCGGCAAGATGTGATGATGGTCACGGCGATGACCGACGATGGTGGCGCGGATGGCGGTCGATGGTCGCATGATAACCGACGACGATAGACGGCGAGTGGTCATGACAAGGTCAGCGGACGACCGCAATGAAGATGGCGACGATGAGGATGGTGGTGGCCGACGGCGGATGGTTTGGCCAACGGAGGTGGTCGGACAATGACGACATGCATAAGGATTTTCGCTGAGCTCTTTCCTCTCTCTTTTACTGCCTCTCATGTGAAGAATGACTTATTTATAGATTAGAGTGAGTTTATAAATACATGCAAAATCAACCACTCCACTCCATCGACGGCTTAAATGATTCCTTTGATCATTTGATGTATTTTAAGTATTTGAATGCTCAAATGAAGTCGAATTATGAGATCTTGGGATTGTTAGATCCTCCAAGACGCTGATTTGACTAAAACACTCCATGTTTAAGAGCTATTTAGGATTTAACCGATATCCCAAAGTTTCAATGATATTTTAAGTGCTTGATCTCTAGTTTCAACTTAGATCAACTTGCTTTGACATCAAGATTGCTTTTAATAGTATTTTAAGTGTCATATCGTTGCTATTTTGACATTATCTCAATCATCCAAAAATATATACACCAAATACTTGAAAATAGCAAATTTTCAATGAAATTTTATGTCCATTAACCATATTTTGAGAGAACAGATCTTCATGAGCAAAGATTATGATCACGAAAGAGTGTGTCAGCGGATGTAAGGGTATGTGCGCAAGGTTCGATTATGGACCCATCCCATTTACAGTACTGCTGCGGAGTTCGGCCAGCGATATGTATGCGCGGAGTGGGCCGGGCCGGCGGTTGAGCGCCGCTGCGCGGCATGGCGGCACGCATGCAGCATGTGTCATGAGCCCGCTGCACAAACCGCTACATGAGGGGTTTTGTCTGTTTTTGTCCATTTTGGTCAATTTGTCCGCTTTTTACGCTTTTACCCGATTTGATTTTCTATTTTTTTATCTTTTACCTATGGTCTATAAAACTCCCTAGGCCGGAGAAGACACACACCTCATATGCTCTGTTCCTCTTCTTCTTAAGAGAAGGTCGTTTGATGCGATCAAGACTGAAGTTCATACAGGCTGCTTTCTCAAAGAGGCGCCAACCGTCTCGCCGACCGGTTGAGGTGATCGGGACCATATTCATATGAGGATCCGCTTTCTCTCGAAAGAGCATCAACCGTCGTTGGACCGACCAGTGGAGGCATCAAGGCCCGTAGTCATACGCGAGGCTCCGGTTCCCTCAAAAGAGGCGCCAATGCCCTCATCGGATCGACCGGTTGGGAGGCGATCAAGGCCATAGTTCGCTCGAGGCTCCGATTTTCACTCGAAAGAGGCGTTAACTATCCTCATCGGACCGACCGGGTTTGGAGGCGATCAAGGCCCATAGTTCATATGACGAGGCTCCAGTTTTCCCTCGAAAGAGGCATCAACTGTCCTCATCGGACCGACCAAGTTCGGAGGCGATCAAGACCCGTAGTTCCTTCTTCTTCTTGTAGGAAATTAAATTTCTTGAAACTCCAATGGATGGTTTAACAGTTGATAACTGCCAAGATGACAGGGAAATGTCAATTAGGAACCATCATTCGAGCAACTCAGAAAGTTTGATAGATAATTTTAGAGTATCATTCTCCATGATGTTACTTGATGCCGTTAACTTGCATGGGGTGGAATCAAGAATTTTGACCTATCCGGGTTATTTGTCAGTGTTACGGCGACGATATAAGAGGTGAATCGAATCCAGGATTTTGACCCATCCGGGTTATTTGTTAAAGTGTTACCGATGACGTTAACTTGTATGGAAGAGTCGAATTGAATCCTGAGGATTTTGACCCATCCGAGGTTGTTTCAGGTGATGACGCTAACCTGCAAAGGGATCGTTGAATCCGTGAGAATTTTGACCTATCCGAGGTTATTTGTCGAGTGTTACCATGACGTTAACTGTATGGAAGAGGTTGAATCGTGAGGATTTTGACTATCGAGGTTGTTTGTTAAAGTGTTACTCGGACGTTAATTTATGGAAAGAGGTCCTAATCAAATCCCTTGGGATTGATCATATCCCGAGACACAATGTGAGTTGTGTATTTAAGTAGAAGATTTGAAATGAAGAAGATCATTTATGTGCAACAAGCTTATAAAAAAAAGTTATAAACTCATTACTTTGATAATGTTGGTGATATAATATTATCATAAAATAACTTAACAAGAGGAATGAAATAAACTTTTAGAGAAAGTTAACAAAAGACAAGGGGTGGAGAGGAAAAGATAAACGGGGTAAATTAAAGGCTGCAATATTGCACTAAGAATTATATATAACACTTTTAGAGACCCTCAATGTTTCAAGTTTTTAGGGAAGATTTTTTCCTCGATTTTGATCATATTTTACGGTTGGTCATCGATAATGAAACAGAGTAAGTCTTTACAAGCAAAGCCTCTCGAGGTACTTCTTTATCTCAACATTAAAATTCTCGATCAAGGTCACCGATGGGCGTGGTTGAGTTTGTCTAAGGTAACATGATTGTGCTATTTGTTGATTAGACCACTCCAACCCCAATGGGTTTGAAATTTCATCTTAAGATGAGGGGTGCAAGCCAAGATTGATTGAGGGGTCTTCCAAAGATAGCGTTGTATCAATTTGACTTGACCACTATGAATTGAACCGAGTGAGTGACTTGTTAAGGAAATTCTCTGAAAATAACGGGAAAGGTGATTGTCTCCTCCACTCGTACAAGGAGATTATCAAACCCATATAACGACCCTACAATGGGTTAAAGTTTTTCCTTCACAAGGCCCATGCTAAGAAAGGTAGAGTAAAATAAAATATCAACGGAACTCTCATTATCAATCAAAACTCTCTTAACAACATAACAGGGGTCACCGATCCCCACACTGATGATAAGACGATCTTGATGCAGAACTTGAACTCCTTCTAAGTCTGAGTCATTGAAAGTGATGAGATGATTAATACAAGATTTTTTTGACTCCGGGTCTTCAAAGGTGGTGATGAAGACTTGATTAGATAGTAGTGGCCCATTTGCAATCGTTTCAATTTCTCTAACTATTTGGAGACTATTGTGTTATTTCAATGATGACTGTCCCGGTTGCCCCTAGTTGGAGCTATGTTTGCTTGAGTTGATTGGTTTTGCACAAATTGACGCATATATCCCTGTTGAATGGGCCTCTCAATCTCTTCTTTAAGTTGTTTACACCCCGTGTAGTATGTCCATGACTTCAATGGAAGTGACAATATTGCATGTGGCCACTTAATGATATCTTCATCTCGAATGACCATCAAGACATTAACACGAGATGTGTTTAGTGGCGTGTATTCCTTTTCCAGTCGTGGTTCACGTCGTTGATGTGGGGCCGTGGAGGAGATCATGATACTTGTTGCTTCTTTTGATGAGATTGTTGATTTGTGTTTCAGGCACTTTACGTTTCTGGATTGTTCAAATTATTTTTACATTAATTTCATCGAGAATTTGTGCTTCCACACGGTGAACCAAGTCGATGAGCGACCTATCTGCATTAGCGATGAAAAGGTCCGGAGCCTCCGGAAAACTCCTCTTAGTAATTCAGGGTCTACCCCAGGTATTTGACAAGCTTCTAAGGAGAACCTCGAAGTACTATTTAAGTGATTCACCTTCATTTTGAGATGCGAGATGAGAGAGGAATCTTTAATGATCCTCGTTTGCAATGAACCTTTACAAAAAATCTTGGCGAAGTTCATCAAAGGTATGGATGGATCCCCTTGGAAGGAGTAAACCAAGTGGCCCTGACTTAAGGGGTGACGGAAAAACTTGACAAAGCAAGGTGTTAGAGCTCGTGGATATGCATGATGTTCTATAATGATCGATGTGTTCATATGGGCTTTTCCCATCATAGGAATCAATGCTCGAAGCTTGAAATACAATAGATGTTATTGAAGAATAGCTTCAATAAAGGTGAAGACTCCTCATAGCAGGGTGAGGGATGATGATTTCTCTTTAAGGTGAAATTCATCTCGCATTAAGCATCATAATTCGCACGTATAACATGACGAGTGGTCATGTGATAACGTGTCAAGCTACCAATAATTGCGGATTAAGAATGGCCGAGTCGCACATAATGGATGAGTAGGACTACCAGTGTCAAGAAGATTAGCATTTTGACCTCTCACGGCTAACGATCGATCTTGAGGGAGATGTATTTGCTGCGGTAGTGGTTGTCGTGTTCCTCGCAAAAGTTGGATCATCTCATTTTGAGACTCTTTCATTTGGCGCATATGATCTTCTAAAGAGATTCCGCTTTCACCGACAGGTCACACCTATCGAAGTGAGGCGTGGTTTGGCATCCTTGGTTCAAGGATTGGGAGAGTGACGGGAGTTGAGCGGAGGCTCCATTGTTACAGTATTGCTATTGGCCATGATGCGGTGTTCACAAATTGTGATTGGGGTTCTTTTTCTTCCCATAGATGCCAAAACCTGCGCTAAAAAAAACCATAGAATAAAAATTTGCCTTTTTTGAAATCCACACACACACAGATGTTTGAGGAATTAATAAGAAAACTTGAGAATTTTTATGTGAAAAAACCTCAAAAAGAGGAAAAAAATCACAGGGCCTAGCCCAAGAAAAAAATCTTCCACTATGTATCTTTGAGTTCAAAATTTCCGATAACGGATTACATAATTGATGAGAATGGCTAATAATGGAATCGTAACGAAAATGCCTATAGTCACGTTGTTAAATTGCTGGTAGTAGATGATGGTGAACAACGATCAACGACCGTCGATGAAGGTCTGTGACCTGAAGATGGCCGACGATGGTCGGCATGATCGACGCATGGTCAACGATGGTTGACGGCGATGGTGGTCGGCAGTGACGACCGGCGACAAAGATTGACGACGGCGAGGATCGTGGGATGACGGCAGCATACGCCGGTGGTTGGCGCCAATGAAGGTGGTGGCGAGCCGAGTGGTGGCAATAATTATGCTTGAGGATTTTCAAGCTTTAGAGCTCTCCTCTCTTTGCTCCCTCTCATGTGAAGAATGAGGCTATTTATATATTGAGACGTTCAGTAAATACATGCAAAATCCAACCACTCCACTCATCTGACGCTCAAAATGATTCCTTGATCATTTGATATATTTTAAGTATTTGAATGCTCAAATGAAGTCAATTATGATCTTGGCTTGTTAGATCCTCGTCAAGACGCCGATTTGACTATAAACACTCCATGTTTAAGAGCTATTTAGGAATTTAAATGATATCCCAAAGTTTTCAATGATATTTTAAATGCTTGATCTCTGCTAGTTTAAACTTAGGATCAACTTGCATTTGACATCAAGATTCGTTCTTATTACATTTTTTATCATCGAATTTTACTTTTTTTTTAATAATACTAGAAGGATATTATAATACTAACTGAATTGTCAACATTATATATATATATATATATATATATATATATATATATATATATATATATATATAGGAGCTGCCATTACCAGCAGAAGGTATGATCCCTTGCTTCTGCATATCCACATTCGCGTTTCGGCCTTCAAAAAACGATCTAATTACATAATTCATGGTTCTTCATCTATCTAATAATAATTTATTAATCTGCAATCCTAAATGAATTAATTTACTCGTATTTTTAAAAAACAAAAAATATATATAATGTTTGTTACAATTTTTGGTCATTTGCCACCTCTCGCCATCTGCCCTAGCACTCCGCACACGAATTTACAGTACAATTCCTATATGAGAATAAGTGGGGAAGGAACGGTTTAAAAAATGAAAAAAAAAAAAAAAAATCAGAGGGAAGAGAATCAGCTAGAAACAAAAGGAATGAGAAGAAAAGAAAACAACAGAAGAAGGGAATAGTAAGAAGAGAAAAGAAATAGGAGAAAAAGAAGAGATTAGCATTTGATGAGTGTTGACTTTCATATATGCATCATAAGTCCAGTCAAGCCCACAAGTCGAATTCTATGGACTTTGGAGGTGACAGTGTGTAAATTGGCACTCAAAATTCCTGGACATCACCGAAAATAGTCGAAATGACCTCCGATCGACTTACGTCGCTCACGTTAAAATTGATCGAAATATAAATATTGCAATCTAACGATGTCGTCAAGCGTCGAGTTATATTAATTAAAGTATGTCGAAAGCTGCGATGATATCCAAGCGACCTCGATCATGAAATTGATTAATCAAACTATCAAATGAGACATGCTCAATTCGACGGTATGTACAAAATCGGGATCGAAAGTGGCGACGCATGTAAATGAAATATGAGCATCACCAAAATCAATCATGACATCGATCGATGAACAAACTTCTCCCATGTTGAACATTGAAACGGTTAATATAAATATTGCACAACTTGATGATCAATCGATCAAGCGATCGAGTCGTCAACGCACCTACACGCATATCGAGGTCGGGAGGCACCGACGCAAATCAAACGACCTCTGTTCGTGAAATTGATTGCGTTGTTAGCCTAGAAATTTCGAAATCTATCAAGTAAGACTTGTTCGGTTCTCGGACAAATTGCAAAATCAGTGGGAAATGATAATCGCATTTTGAGTGGCAATTTGATGTCGACTTGAACCAAATCGCCTCCGATTGTGTCGTTGCATCCGAAACATCAGAATAACCTAAGATTGATTTATATATATATTAACTATGTGATTTTATCGGTGTTGAATTCACATTAAGACTATTTAGACATTTAAAAAATACTTTTAAAAGCCATAATCTAAACCTAAATCTCTAATTCACCCTAACCCACACTCGTTTGGCCCTAATCAACACGTGACCCGAGCCCCAATTCCTCTTCTCTCCCTTTGTTGCACGTGCTCATCTCTTCTGAACGCTCGGCTCCCTATTTGAACATACAAACATATGGCTCAACACCTCGAACTCACCTTCAGCCGCCGCGGCTCCATGCATCAGACATCTCCTTTCCGTTCCTCTTCTATCTTCTCTTTCTCCCTCATCCAAATGGAGCCTTAGCTCATTTGGGAGCTGTCGTTTTGCTTTTGAGCTTGAATTTTTAATTTTGATCGGTTTGAATAGTGTGCTTCTTGCGTTTTAGCTTATCTCTTTCTCTTTTCTTTTCAAAGTAAAGACAAATAGCTTTTGAAATACTTTTAAACCAGTTTTAGAATCGAAAAGCCAACAACCTTACTCCCACTTCCTCCTCTCTCCAAACAGCAACTTCTCCTTCCCTTCTTCTCGATTTCTCTCATCAAACCAAGAGGTGGTTCTTTTTCTTCTTCTTCCTTTCTTCTCTTCTTCCTCTTCTCATTTCTTTTTTTTCTCACCCAATCATTTCCTCTCTTTAAAGAAATTTCATTCTTCTTCCTTATTCTTCCTCTTCCCTCCTTTCTTCATCTTCTCTTCATCTTTTCCTTTTTCTTTTTTCTCCCTTCCACCAAAATCGAAAATCCCCTTCTCAATTTCTTTCATTATCTCCAAAAACTGAAATTCTCTTTCTTTTTGTCGCAACTAGAGAGGAACACCATCATTAGGCGGGTTCATCTCCCGGTTTCCAACATCTCTCTCTTCCCTCCTTTCTTCTAAACCGAAAATTTCTCCCCTTCCAATTCCTTTTTCCGCAATCGGAGAGAAACACCATCATTAGGAGGGTTCTACTCTCAGTTTCCAGCATCTCCCTTTCCATCTCCCTTTTCGATCTTCCATTTGCCGCAACCAGAAAGGAACATCGTTATTAAGCAGGTTCATCTCTTGGTTTTCGACATCTCCATCTCCGTCTCTTTGCCGATTATTGCAATGCGCAGAAAAATGAGTGTGAACATATATATATGTGTGTGTGTGTGTGTGTGTGTGTGTGTGTGTGTGTGTGTGTGTGTGTCTTTTTGTAGGTTTGAAGATCTCATACTCATCGGGGCCGATGAAATTGATACGGTGTCACAAAACATTTCCTTCACTCATCAAGGCATATCGAGTAAGCCAAAATCATTAGATGTGGCACCCCACAAAGAAATCTTTTTTTATTTACTATTGCATATATATTTTCTTAGAAGACCTGTTATGCTCATGCAAATTGGCAGTAGGTGCTTCAAAACACCAATCATCCTTTATCGGGGGTGAGTGAGTAAAATAATTCGATGTAGCCTCATTAGCCCCTACGGAGATGATGCGAATCGCCTAAATTTAGACTAAAATTCAAGACTTAAAAAAATTCAAATGAAAATCATCTAAACTTAAGATAAACAAAAAGAAATATGATAAATATGAAGATAAATATTAAATCAAAGAGAAATAGGGGGAGAACACTTAAAGAAAATTTTGGAAAGAATAGAACACTCATTTAAAATACAAGTAAATTTTGGCGATGCTAATATTAAACTCACAAGCTCTAATTGTGATTCTCTATGGCTTAAATTAAAGTTGTAAAGAGAGTTCTCCTTTCTTCTAATTCCTCAAAATTGAAAATACTTTAATTAAAACTTGGGGAGGTAAATGTCAAACTCATAAGAGATTTACAATAAATTTGAAGTCTAGTTTTCAAATAAATATGAAACTTGATGTGGAGTTAAGGAGAAATCCAAATTAGGTTTAATAGCTCTTATATGAATATGAATGTAACTATGAAGCTAGCCAATAAGCATGAATATGGCTAAGGTAATAAGCATTAAAGTTATTATAACTTATTCCAAGCAAATTAAAAGTGATTTAAATTGAACACAGCCGAGCTTGGAGAATGATGATGAAGCTTGATGATTCATTTACATTCTATAGCAAACTATAAGGGTTAATGGTTAATTAGTTAAGAAGAACTAATTGAATCTTGTGGCTTATGTTCTATCATGTATGAAAATGATTGAAATAGAATAAGCCAAATGCAAATATAACTTTAAATTCATGTTATACTTATGAGGAGGTTACATGAAGCTAGAAGGTTAATTTTCAAATGAGATAGAGCTCAATTCAAACCCTAAAGTGAGATTCATAAAGAACAATTCTTCTTATATAATCCATATATTGGAATGTCTAATTTAAAATGGATTTCTAAAGAAGGCTTCCATTGAACATAAAATTGGCACATATGAAATTTGTTGAGTGTTATCTTCAAGTTGAGGTGAAAATCAAATGAATTTCAAAAGAGATTTTCACTAAAGATGAGGAACATGTTGGAAAGACTATAAACCAAATGATATTTGAGAATTAAAAAATCCAATAAGTAACCTAATTGCAAGAAATATTTTAAATTGCAAGCTAAATCATGACGTCACCAGATTCTCAACACATTGTACAAGCGAACAAAAAGTGTTAATTAAGGCATTCTTAAATACACCCGCATTGGCCCCGATACTATGCTGAATGTTTAGATTCAAGTGTTTGAGGATGCTGCATGGGTTGTTTCCCGGTTTAGTCTTAGGACTGGGTCAAGGTTAACAAAACTTTAAAATATATTATAAGAATTTCAACTTAGTAAAATATCTGAGAAGCTAATTTCATCATGTGATAGTAGATCTGATCCTCTGTTAGGAGCTAAACAGAGTCGACAGGATCTAAATTTCTTAAATATATTCTATTCAATCAATTTACCAGATGGTATGTTGAATGGTGATTTCAACCGGAGGGGATACTTCCATCAAAATGTGCTACTAATTTCAAATCAAATTAACTTAAATCAAGTATCGATCTAAAAACTACTTAAATAAAATTCAATCATTAAATGTTTAAAGCTAAACTCAATCTATCCACCTTTCGCAATTATTTTTCTGAGGTGATAAATTATGAAAACTCTAGCTCACAAAGGAGCTAATGTCAAATCAAGTGTTCTGATATGTTCACTCTTAATCAATCTCATGCTAGTGGGCATGTCCTCGACTATGGCCGATGAGCTCTATAGATAATGCAATTATAACCAAAGTCCTCTAATCGAGTAGCTTGGCCAGTATAGCTCCATTATATTATGATCATGATCGTAGCTTGTATGCTCCCCAATGGCTTTGCCCTTTTAGTTGTGAATCATAGGGTATACTTGATAGAGCAAATAGCCCTCTATCAGCGAAGGTAGACTTGAGACTGTCTCCTTAAACAAACACTACCACAGGTCTACGAGGATCTCTTGGCCGACTTAACCCATGTGTTGCTGATAAGGATCTTTCGGTTAGGTTGGGTCGACTACCTCCTCTAATTAACTAGACTAGAGACCACGATAGCCCGAGATGATGGAACCATGAGATCTATATCGAGCACTTCATCATTCCCTTAACCATTCAGTTTAAGCTGAAATGATGACTTTCATAATCTTAAATTCTAAAACTCAATATGCTCTCTTTATGCATTCAACAATCTAACAACTAGCCTTAATCAGTTCTCTCTCACTTATTGGGAGGGTAACTATAGGGCTTGCTTTATAGGAAACACGGAACCATCTAAAGTTCTCGCAAATGAGGATGAAATCTCTGGGTAGTATCTTATCTACTATTCCATCTACCTTCTGAAAATTACACCGACACTTAAATCATACTCTCTTAAATTTGTCGAGAGGTCGGTGACAAATTTTTGGAGCCCACAGATTTTTGGCAACTCCGCTGGGGACGATTTCTCTTTTCATCTTTGACTAATCAAATCTAAGCTATAATAGCAACGAAATATAATGAAATTAAAGTTTAAAGTTACTTGCAGAACTGTTACTTTAGTTCTACAGAATAACACAACTCTGCTAGTTGAACCTTTTGCACTAGGAAGGCATAATGCTGAAGCCTCCTCTTCTAGAGGAAAATTGAGTAGAAGGCAAAGAATGAGAAGAAATGATGAACTATGAGCTAAACAAATGCTGCCTAAATTACTAGCCATGTGACCAAACTTGATGCTAGAAGCGAGTGTTTCCATTCACAGTGAGTTTGAAAATCTCAAGTGGGTGAAAAGGAATAGCTCTACTAGTTATATCAAATAATCATTCTGGAGACAATGACACCAAACTATAACTCCACAATAGATGCATCCTGAGACTCTATCCTCTAGAGTGCACATGGTGTTGAAAGTTGTCAAGGAGAAGTGTTGTATGAAGAAAAAGTATCAATGTCATATTATTATAGAAAATAAGAAAGCTTTAATAAAAAGGCTAATCTGAATGAGTAATGCTCAAGATCATCCTAAGCAATTCTTACACGGAGAACAATGGGGCATGACTCACGAGAGATGTTGAGAATCTGAATGAAAGTCCCGACAAAAGGAAAAAATAAATATGAAGGCGAGCAGAGATGAAGTATCAATGCAAAAACTTCTTCATCTGGATATAAGCTAACTCAGAAGCAACAGAGAAAGAGAAATACTGAACTGGGTGCTTGTTGACCTCATTTTTAGAATGAGCTCTCAACCCCTCTATCTTAAGCATAGGACTTCTCTTAGACACTATGAGTTTTTTTAATCTTAAGACACTTCTAGTGATTAGATGAACACTTAACCTAATCATAGAGACTAAGAAGAGTTAGCTATATGAATAGGTTATGCCTTAAGGGTGTTAGAAAATTTGCCTACCCTATAGCTTGAACCAAATCTTCACTTTCTTCTTCCATGTCAAAAAAATCTCCAACTCTAACTCAAACCTTGAATTCAATGGATTTTTTTTTTCAAATCATGAATCAATTATAAATAATTGAAACATGATTGAAGCCCATGAGTTCCAAACTTTAAAATATTTCCTAGTCCTTTGATTCCCTCTCATGGACTTAGCTCTCAAATTCAAATCAATTCAAATTCAAGAAATTTTCTCACAGCCCACTTATATTCTCATTTATATTCACATATATAAATGAAATATAAATTCAAATCAATCAAACCAAATTCAAAATTCAAATCCAAATCAAACATATTTCATAAGTCACTTTGATTTTATCTTATGGACTTAGCCTAAATCAAATCTAAATCAATTCAAATTCAAGGAATTTTCTCATAACTTATTTATATTCTCATTTATATTCACAAATATAAATGAAATATAAATTCAAATATCCAAAAATAAATTCAAAAATCAAACCCAAATTCAACCAAAATTCAACCTAAACCTTTCAAGTCAAATTCTTGAACTTAGCCAAATCAAATTCAAATCAAGCCAAACCCTTGATTTTTTTTCATGATTTAGTCAATCCTACAATCATGAATCCAAATATAAACATAAACTTTAAACATCAAACCAAAAATCAATTCAAAACTCAAATCCAAATTCAATCAAAATTCAACCTAAACCTTTCAAGTCAAATTCTTAAACTTAGATAAATCAAATTCAAATCAAGTCAAACTTTTGATTTTTCTTCATGATTCAATCAATCCTTCAATCATGAATCCAAATATAAACATAAACTCCAATTATCAAACCAAAACCAAATTCAAAAATCAAACCAAGTCAAACTCATGTTCACCCATTTGACTTCAAACAACTTGCAAATGGATTTATATTTCAAACATAAGTCTATTTTTGAGTTCAATCAAACTTGATTCAAGCCTTGATCAAGTCAATTAACCTACTTAGGCTCACTTGACCCAAAATGACCTAAAGTATCCATTTTGAGCCAAATTCTAATCCTACCCAAATTGGAATGAACTAAACCCACCTAAGCCTCACATTGTGAGCAACAATCATCATGAGATGATCAATCACTCAAATTGGGTCAAACCAAGTCAAACCTAAGGGTTGACCAAGTCAACACTTAGCCAAAATAAAGCATAAGCTAGCCAAAATTCATCATAGGACAAATTGATTGAAACCATTGATCAAAACTCATTCATGATTAGTGTTTGAACTTGACGAAGTCATCATTTGAGCCTAACTTTGGATTGATTGCTTGACCTAAAAAGTCAAAATGTGTCAAAACTTGATATAATTGAAATCAATGGGTCAAGTTCATTCCAAATCACTTGTTGAACTTGACCAAAGCCTCAGTTTGCTAACTAGACCCAACCTAGCCCAATTGACCTTGAACCCAACTTGACCTAAGAGATCAAATTCAGCCAAAATCAAATTAAACTAAAATTGATTGGAAACAAAGATACCAATCCATTTCAAATGATCAACCAAATATAAATCAACCAATGACCTAACCCAAATAGGTCAAATGGTCAAATTGGTCAACTTGACCCATTTGACCTAAATGAAATCAAATAAATTAAATTCAAATATAAATCAAACTGAACCAAATCAATGATGCCAAAACATTTTAAATGATCATATGAACTTGACCCAACTCTTGGTTTGACCCAATTTGACCAATTGATCAACTTGACCCAAGTTGACCCATTTTGACCTAAATGAGTCAACATGAGCCAAATCATATCAAACCAACTCCAAATTCATTGAAACTTGGCCCAACCCATTTTAAATCATACCAAACATATTCAAATTGAAATCCAAGCTAAATGACCATTTTACCCCTAGGCCATAGGATAACCTAAAATCAAAACCACTTGGAATTTGGTCAATTCTTTTTCATGGCCACTTGGCATCCTCTTAGTGGACCAAATTGTCACTAATGAGGATGGTGCACATGAGCCATTGGGTTTGGGTCAGCCAAACCCAACCCAAGGTTAAAATCGACCACCTCACTTGACATGAGCACATGAGAATCCTTCCTTCAGTCATTTCAAGCACAAGAGAGCATCACTACTCCACTCCACGCCCAAAATTGAATGCCATGACACTCTAAAAGGCCTAACAAATCCATTGAATGGGATGAATTGGATCAAAATGGCAAAAGAGCTTGCGACCATCCGATTCAACTAGGGGGAGATATACTCCCCCTAATTCCACTTGAATTCAACACTCACACACTTGATTGAGCTTAGGGAACTCAGAGCTAGCACCCCAAGATTCCTCCAACCTTCCTCAACCCATTTCCATTTCTCCATTTCTCGGTTTCTTCAAACCAAAAATAGAGGAGCTCTGCCATTTTTCCAACTTACTCAATACACAAAATCAAGCCAATTCCTCTTGCAAGCTTCTTCAGAGGACTCAATCGAACTTACCTAAAGCTTAATCCAAGTTCATAAGGCACAGGAGAGGGGAGTTAGACCAAGGTCGAACTCAATTGAAGAGGAGCTTGGTCCATAGATAGATCTACTCAATCCCAAGGCTTGTAACTTTCAACAGAGCTTCGTCTCCACTATATGAAGCTACCTCAATGAATTTGATAGCCTTTGGTGAGGTATTCTAGCAAAGTATGGATCAAAACTAAGCCTAGAATAGGGAGTCTGTGGTCCATCTCAAGTAAAATTGGTCATTGGATGTATTCTCCCTTGCATGATGATGGTGTGGGTTGAGTTTGAGCTCAATCTAAGCTCAATCGAGCTTGGATCATGCCATGGAAGATGGACCGTGGCCATCTCCCACATGTGAGCTCAGGCATGGATCATGGACCATCCATCCATATTTTGGATGGGAACCATGATCAAGCATGGATCCGATTCACCCTTATGAACTTGGACTCGATCTCAGATTGATCCGATGATGGTGAAAGAAATCGTCACCCGTGATGTGAGATACAAGTTAAGTGACCAATCCCATGCCATGTGGAAAGCGTCGACCTCCACATTGGCGTGGATTAGTCATTTAATTAGGCTATTTAATTAATGGATAATCATGGAAACTTTAAAATAACATAACTAATTCTAAAAATCATAAAAAAATACAAAGTAAAATGCCTAAAGATATTTCTTAAGAGAATAATCAAAATTATTTCTAATGGATTTTGAATAGTGTATTTTCTCAATTAAGTTTTAATGAAAATTTAATAACCCTAATTATTTCATTAATTCATTTCAAATTTCTCAGGTATTTGGTGGGATGACCTCACCTCCCTAATTTTCTTGAGATTTATTGATGAGTTAATTAGAAATCATATAATGAATCCTTAATCACCTCTTAATATAATTAAGCTTAATTAAATATCTGAACAATGATTTAATCCCTTTATTATGCTAATTAAACTTTTATTAAGTGAAGAAGAGGTTTATGGAATGGATTTGGGGAATTTTTCCAAAGCCATTCCCTAAACTGCTTTCTTTCTTTAATCCAAACTTAATTAATGGCTAATCCACTAATTACCTACTTAATTAACTTGATAAAATTTTCAAATCAATCCAAAACTTAACCAATTCATCTTAGGTAGATGATTAGGTGTTCAATAACCTAAGTAGCTTAAGGAAATCAAAATCAAACCCACATGTGTGGGAAGGGTTATGAAAGTACTTAAATTAAACCCTTTAGCTTAATTAATAACTAATTGTGAGTCAATTGCATTAGGCCCTTTCTTTCCTAGGTGCATTGCTGATTTAAATTCCTTGTATAGTTTTAAGTCATACATTGGCTCATAATTATTTTATTAAATATGTTAAAGTGGTGTAGGTAAGGGGTAATTAATGCAATTAATTCATACCTTAACCTTAATCAAAATATAAAAATCATCTAATGGTTCTAAAATTAAATTAAAATAACATACACATGTGAGAAATGGGTTAGGACCAGCAAACTTTTTCATACTTCTTAAATTCAAATCAAACTCAAACAAAACTAAAAATATTTTTAAAATAAATTTGATTTGCTTTAAATAATTTCATTTTATTAGATTGTCTTTAGGAATTAATTAGGGTGAATGAATTTACGTGCTTTCATCACTTTATTTCTTTCCTAGCATGCTAAATGTGTATGTCATATGAAAATCATGCATTCATGCTTTTAAAAATCAAATTAAAATGAAATGTTTCTTTATGTCAAATTGCATGTTTTGGCTAAAGTAAGAATATGAATGGCTATTATGAATTAAATCAAAATTATTTTCAGACTTATAAATCAAATATCATAATTGAAAGGTATATGCTTATAATTATTTATAAGCTTGCATGTAAATATAAAAATGTGTGATTCTCCCTCTCTTTCTTAACATAGAAGTTTATAGGATTTGCAAAGTGTATAGTCCATTTGAAAAGGACATAACACTTGTTCAAATCCTTTCCTATACACTCCTATGTCATTAGAGAATTCCACATCACACATATAAACTAAACAATCAAACAAACATAAACTTTTGCATCTTTCTTTTTCCATTCATTTCTTTTGTACATACATGTGTATTTAAGGAAAGTGATATATTAGTCTGGACAATCCCGGGGTTGTGAGGCTTTAAGTAGCCCTAAGTAAGTCTTGTACCTTACACCCCTGGTGCTAACAATGGCATCGTACTCACTTATTTCTTTCATGCATGTATGTGTGCATATGAAAAATGGATAAAAAATTCCTCTTTTTTTTACTTAGCAAAATCATGCATCATAAAAAACATTCAAATTACTTAAGCAATATTTCTTAGCATTCATCATAAAGTGTGCTAAACATTCCCATTTGTATGTATAGATATGCTTAGGATTCATCCATATGTTTGTTACACATGTTGAGAAAGAAATGAAGTGATGTGTGTTTTGTGATAGAATTTCACTTTACTTAATCTTAAAATACTTTTATTTTTGAATAAGTTTATTTAGGAAAAATTTAAACTTAAGATTAATTAAAATAGATAATAAAATATTCACTAAATAATAATTAAATATGAATCCATCTTAGAAATTACTTAAGGTAGGGAAGAAAGAAAAGTTCTCTTCTCTTTTCCTCTCTTTAAAACATAATAATTAATTGTAGGATTCATTTAAATCAAATCAAAATACAAAGTAAAATCAACCAAATCAACTAAATCACTTACATAAAATAAACCCTCTAAGTTGAACATTTTCATACTTAGAAAACTTCAACTTAAAGCTTAGCTAAGCATACCACACAAGCCTTAAATAACACATATTTTAGGCTAAGTCACTACTTCTAGCTTTAGGTTAGGGCAATGCATGATTTGATATTTTGCTTTTATTTTGTGAAGTATTATTTTTAGTCTGGATGTTAGGGTGTATTTTTATAGATTGAATGGTAGGGCGATCTTAATCAAACCATTATCTTCTGCATGGGATTGTACTTAAGGGGCGTTGTATTAAAAATACAAATGTTTTTGTTGTGCAGGTGCTTATACTCTTAAGCATAATCCAAAATAGGCCGGGTGGACTTAGTTACCCATGTGTGGGGGGTGCTAAGTCCAATTTATATATACATGCTTGGGATTGTATGGTTTGTTTTGTTAATCTCTATTTTGCAGGTGTTAGTTAGATTTCCTTTTTCCCATTTTCATGTACTTTTGCCATTAGGATTTTGGAATGATTGTTATGGGAGATTAGGATGAGCATTGGTCATAAAACTATGTCTTATGTACCATGTGAAACCTTTGGAGCAACCACATTCCAACTAACCAAAAGAATAAAGAAGAAAGAAGAAATGAAGAATGAAGACCCCCATAATAATGAATTTCTTATTAATTGTAATGTATTCATTTGTAATCTGGGTTGTATAATGATAGAGCTCGGCTACCCAATTTATTTTTGAGTTTGTGAGGTGGAGCCCGACCACAAATGGCCTTTTATTTTTTTATGCTAGCTTTATAAATGATTGATATTTGTTTAGCTTGTGCATTAAGATGACATTTTTTTTCTAGTTTATTCCTTGCTTTGATGTATGGCCTGGATGACGATTAGGCTCTTAGGAAAATAAATTTTCTATCCAACTAATCAATTCAAATTAAAAAATTAAATAACTCATAACCTCACCTAAAGCCTAAGTAATAAATCAAATAAAAGAATTAGCAATCCCTTAGCTGGATGTTATATTACTTTTCTCACATCATGCATAAAAGGCATATTATTTCACTCTTGATTGGAGGGCTTCCACCTTTACCAAAAAAACTTGGCTTGACCTTTGAGAGCCATGGTAGAAACACACCTTATCTTGCTAATTTTGGCCCATAATCTAATTTTTTAATGCATTATCCATATGAATCCTAAAGCCTGTGTCAAATTGATTGTCCAAAATGAAGATAAAAATGTAACAAAATTTGTATTAGATTTAAGTCATTAACTCATGCCCTATATGATCTAGTCTCTTTGGGAGTGTGTTTAAGGACTTAGTCTCTTTCTAAAAAAATAACAGCTTAACTATCTTATAAAAGCATTTATCTTGCCTCAATATTTTAAAATCGTAGGAGTTAATTGGCGACTACCCTCAGGCAGTTGTAAGTCCAACAGTCGGGTGGTTTATCATCTCTTGTGGAGGTAAACCAAATACCTATTTTTGCCTTAGATTTAGGTCATGCTTTTGGCCCTCACCAAAGCTCCCTAGATTTAGGTTCAGAGATTGCTACTTCCCTTTGCAGGCTACAAGCATAAATCCTCACCTCTTAGGCATTTCCATGACTTTGTATCATGGAATTATAAGCATTAAATTTCTAATAAAAATTTAATTCAAATAAATCAATTCAATTTCAAAAATTTAAAGCCCAACCATAGAATGGTTTGGGATGCTTACTAGGTCTCCTAGTATCCTAAGCATCCCCTACTTATCTTCATTTGGCTTCGATAAGAATTTTCTCCTCTTGATCGATCTCACTTGATCATCTAAAAATAAACCAATAAATTGATAGTCCTATCTTTCAAAATCTTTGGAGATAACGATCATTTATCTTAATTGAGAGTATTCCTAAGGAATCTTGTTCCTTAGGATGTAATTAACTATGGGGGCTTGCCCCTGTAGGAAAATTAACGAACCCGGTTTAAAATAAACACTGCTTTACTTTTCTATGTAAAGTAGAGAAAGAATCTCTGATACATTCTGAAGACTCATTGTCCTTAGGAGTCTTTATTGAGGTGATTAGGTCCATTATAGGGTGGTTATTTCTATCTTTTGAAATTGTGCACCTCTCCTCAATGTTGTACCCGATCACCCTAATAAGAACATCTGTGGATTTGCGTAGCATCCCAACAAGGAATAATTTTGTATATATTTATTTTCATTTATCCTTCTTTTTCGAAAAGGAAAGGGGATAGATGAAGGTGGATAATATATAAAATTTTCACCATAGTGCTTAACAGTCATTATTCAAGCAAAAAATTATACAACTAGCTGTGGAACCAGAAGCGAGTGTTTCAACCCATAACATGTTTGACCAAAGATATAAAAACTACTAGTCAAATCAAACAGTCCTTTTGTACTCGACAATGTTAGGTTCTAGCTTCTCCAATGAGAAAACTCGAAGTTGTATATGCAAGAGTGCATCGGGTCCTCAAGGTTGCTAAAGAGAAATAATTAATAAAAAGAAAATATGAAGGTCCTGTCATTAGGGAGGCTAAAGTTGCTCCTCCAAGGAGACCTCCTTCTACAACCCCGACAAGAAGTCAACCAATTTGAGTCCCTCATGGTGATCATCGAGGAGTGACACTTGGAACACGGGTCTAAGAATCCGTTGTCAAAAGGTCTCGACAAAAAGGTAAGTAAATTTTGAGGCCAAAGCTTCAAAGTAAAATTGCCTTAAAGAAAGATAATGGCACATCCTGATTATTCCCATTCACTCACGCGCTAGTATTTGGAGTAGGCGCCTTTCCACTTCAAGTTGAATTACTTTCACTGAAAAGTCATTCAATATAATCTCACTAAGATGAGAATGTCCGTCATAGATGGAAGAGCTTGCTTGACAGCTCAAGCTCGAAAATTTAGAAATTTACTGAGCAAGGATGTCCAAAGCATTCAATCATATGGTACATTCTTGATCCTTTCAAGAAGGAGAATTGATCTTGGTGCTGAGAAGACTAATTAATCCTCACTGTTATTACATGTGTAAGTTTTACTTGAAAATTCTCATGCAAAGCAAGAATGCATTCTCAAAATTGTGGGCTCCAAAAATTCACCACCAACCTCTCGACAATTTTTTGAATTTTGAATATTGAATTGAAGAGAGTGTTTTGAAGTGTCTGTGTAATTTTCAGAAGGCAGATGAAATAGTAGATAAGACACTACCAAGAGATTTCATTCTTTTGCTTAGATTAGATCTAGTTTTCTATAAAGCAAGCTTATAGTTAATTACCCTCTCAATTAAGAAAGAACTTTGATTAAGGCTAGTCATTAGATCTCAATGTAGCGTATAGTAGCAACATGTAGAGTTTAGAATTTAGATTATGAAATTTATTTCATTTTAAACCGGATGGTTGGGGATTGATGACATGCATCTATCTCATGGTTCCATCATCGAAAATTCCTATTCTACTTAGTCGGGACGTAGTCACCCAACTTGATTTCCTCATCAGAACACAGCCATCTAAGAAATTCTTGTAATTGGGGTGATGTTTGTTGGGAGAGGCTTAAGTCTACATGACAGAGAGTTGTTTTGTATCATATACCCTATGATTCACAACTCAAAGGGCAAAGCCATTGTGAATCATACTGACATCGTAATATAATGAGGATAAAACCACCTCGGAGGACTACGAAGCTTCATCTATGGAGCCTCCGGCCAAAAATGAGGACACGCCATATCCTTACTGACAAGAGATTGATTGAGAGAGAATATAACAAAATATTTGATTTGACATTAGCTCATTTATGAGCTAGAGTTTTCTTAATTTGTCACCCCCGACAAACTGTTGGGGAAGGTGAATAGATTGAGTTTATTTTAAGCTTTTAATGATAGAGTTTCATTTAAGCAGTTTCAGATTGTTACTTAATTTGATTTAAAAAATTGATTAATTTGAATATATTTAAGAGTTTTAGATCCACAACTCGCTAGTTGTTGCTAACGAGGATTAGATCTACTATCACCACAAAATTAGTTTATATTTCACCAATTAAAAAACTCTTATTATATGTTTTAGGTTTTGTTATCTCTGACTAAGACTAAACCGAGAAACCTCGAATAAAGATCCTGATTAATTTGAATTTTTATTCAAAGATAGTGTGGGATGTATTTAAGACTTTATGTAGTGTTTATTTCTTAACTATGAGATTTATTTCAAATTTTTATTTAATTCCAACTTAACCTACACAGCCTTTTTAGACATTAAAATTTGAATATGTTTAAGAGCTTTAGATACTGTCAACTCTATTTAGCTACTAACAGAGGATTAGATCTATTGTCACCTGACAAAATCAATTTCGTAGATATTTCACTGATTTGAAACTCTTATTATAGGATTTTAGGTTTTGTTAACCTGGACCCAGTCCTAAGACTAAACCGAGAAGCAACCCGTGCAGCATCCTCAGACACTTGAATTTAAGCATTCAATATAGTATCAGGGCCCATGCGGGCATATAGTAATTTTAGATAATTTTATGTTTAAAATATGATTTTGATTTTGGATTTTCATTTAATTCCAATTTTAGCGTGCGCAGCCTTTTTAGACATTAAAATTTGCACTTGAATCTCTATGTCCAAGCACATATAGGTATTTATGACTTAGCTAATTTCATCTAATTAATGAAATCATTGATTTTGAAAATCATAATTAGAATAAAATTTCTTAATTTTTTGATCAAAGGAAGCCCTATAATTTTTGTAGATTTTTGGTTTAGTATCGCCTTCTGTTTGCTTGTATAAAGGGTTGCAAATCCGGTGGTGAAGAAGGCGTTATTAATTGATCTAATATCTAATTAGATTTTTCAAATTAATATTCAATTGATTCCAATTTAGCCTGCGAAGCTTTTTCAGACATTAAAATTTATATTTTAAATCTCTATGTCCAAGCATATGCAAGAATTTATAGCTTTGATAATTTCTCCTAATTAGTGATTTCATTGATTTTAAAGATCATAATTAGAATGAAATTCCTTAATTTTTATATTAAAGGAAAGCTCCATGATTTTTGTAGATTTTGGCTTAATATCGCCTTCTATCTGCTTGTACAAAGAGTTGTAGATCTGAGCTGCTTTAAAGATGATTCAAATAATAGTTTAATTTGTTATTTTAAAAGAAGATTTATCCCTCAATGTGACTTTCATTTTCTCTTATTTTACTTTTGTGTTTGTTGTATGTTGTTATTCCCCTTTTTGTTGTATGGAGTTTTTAATTTGAATTTTAGCTTTACTTCTTTGTTTAACATCCTGTCAATTCATTTTATTCTCCCATTTTTTAAGTCAAAAGATTTGATGAATTTTAGCCTCTCTGTCATCCCCTATGAGGCAAAGATAGAGTGTTTTCTACTATGCCATAATGAGCGTGAAGATTAGTGTTAAGCACCTCCCGACCTTCAATCGCACGATGAGCATAATAAGGCCTTCACCTACATAAAGAAATATATATATGCTAATATTCTAAATTGACAATATTTCAAGAGATTTGGCCATGCAAGACATCGAGAGTTTTATACGCTCATGAGATGTTTGGTGTTTTAAAGCACCTCACACCTTCAATCTCGTTATATGAGCCTAAGGCTAATCACTCAAGATCACGAAGGATGAGCTTCTCATGACACAATCGTTCTTTGACACACTTAATGAGCGTGAGGTCCTCAAATGAAAGAAATGCAAGCATATATGCATTTTCACATTCATATTTCCTTGCATCCACTATACTCTCATGGGCATTAGCAGGATCTTGAAATCTCTGACCAACCATAGATGGACAGCTTTCACTTTACTGCAGAGCGCCATTGCATGACTCCTTAAAGATACCACTACAAAAATAAGATATAATATACATGTCAAGTATTCAAGTTCTGATGAAGAAGGCCGGTTTCATGCTCTAGAAGCTACAAGCTACATGTAGCTTAGCGTGACGAGTAGTCTCGTGAAGACGAAGCTTCTCCTGGACTTATTCTCTTGTTACTGGTTTCTTCATTAGCAGATCTAATATCCTCAACTTTTGCAGCGCACCTCTTATAAGGTTTGAATCCAGCTCTATGAAGTTTTAGATTTCCACGTTCAATTTTGTTTGGAAGGAAGTCATTATCGGCCTTGCCTCTTCCCACCACCAATTCCTTTGGGGATCCCTTTTCAACAAAGAGAAAAGGGCTGTGGTAGGACATCTCTGGCAAAGAGTGATTGGAAAGCACGTCGACCCTGGATCTTGGGAAACCTCCTTCAATGATTCATTCATGCCTCCACTACTCCGAGCATGCTGAAAGTTGAAATCTCTCACTGAAAAATTTCGGAAGTGTAATTGTTTAGCCTCATCTTTAGTTTCAACACTTGCCTTGAGTGCAGCATCTGTCCCTACTTCACTGCATTTTCAATTTCTGAATCTGATGGTGATAGCATGGGATTTGATGGGGCAGCTTTTGTTTTTAAATCTCTCAATCTTTTGTGACAAATAGTTATAATTTGCTAATCAGTTGTTGAAGAATTTTAATAGGTTCCATCAATTGCCTTCATAAATTGGTTTGTATTCAACATAGGAATTACATTGGTCTGTAAAGGATATGTGAACCCAGTTCCAGGGATAAGAAGAACGAATGGTAGAAGTCCGTAAGGTGCCACCATGAAGATGCTGCTGCAATTGTTGCAGCAGCAATAGCTGCCATACTAGAGGAATCCATTGAAGAATCCATTTCTCCAGATGGCCAGAGTAACGCAGCCATGCAAGCTTGTAACCATTAGGTGTCCTTCCTGCTTCAAGAATAAGCTTGGTATGAAGACTTGGATCTGGTGTCCGCTTACTGTCTCTAGCAAGCACGAGAATGTGGCGAGCATGGCTCAAATTCCCTCCTTTAATGAATCCCTTCACCATGACTTCTACCACGCAACGGCTTGTAGAGTAGAGAAACTTCTCAACTTCAGACTCCATCTTTAGTTCTCCATTCCGATCCAAGACCCCTATGGTGGAAGAAAGAGTGCGATCATTCTTAAGGGTTGATGAAGATCTCTTTATCCCGCTTATGATTGGAAAGCATGATGAAGCTGTCTTCCCAGAACCAGTCTGAGCGCAGGCCATAAGATCTCTTCCAACAAGAGAAATAGGGATAGCATAACATTGTACCAGTGTGGCTTCACGTATCGACACCGCTGGATATTTCGGTTGAGAACCGCCGAAATTAAATCTCGACGAATGTGATGCCGGTGGCGGCACATCAGACCCACTAGTCTCAACCGGAATGTTCTCACATGCGCCAAAGTTGATCTCGTCTCCTGCTCCATCGACAGAATCGGAGATATGGAGATCTCTCATCTCATCTTCAGCGATTCCTAATGGGTTTCGCTCTCGTGAAGCCTGACGTCTCTCACCTCGTTGTCATGGAGCACGATGGCTTATATTCCTCGCTCCATTAGCAACATTACTCGATTCTATAGCCGGAGAAAGAGATTTACGGTTCCTCCACCGAACGAATGAGAGAGGCCATTCGGAGGGAACGATTTTGGCTTTAGAGATTTTAGAGGTGGATCAGTTATGGGAAAAATTGAACAAAGCAGAAGCTATGTTGGGGGCGGTTGAGGATGGGAGTAATTTAGGAATTTTTTTTTATTTTTAAATTGATTAAACGAAATTAATGTGAATTTCATGATGATAAATATACATAATCAATATATATATATATATACACCGATAATTCCATTTAATGAATGCAAATTGCTAATCGAGATCCGTTTTGTTCAAATTTGGCCAAATTGGTCCATTTCACTCAAAATAATGACGTTGTTTTCACCACTCAATTTTTCGTGTGCACTGGTCAATTGAGAATGCATCTCATTTGATAGATTTCAGTGTTTTGAAGCCAATGGTGTAATCAATTTTATGAACGGAGGTCATTTGATCCTCGTTAGTCTCCTCGACTGATATGCATGCAGCGTTGATGACTGAAGCTTGATCGTTGATCATCAGTGCAATATTTATTCCACATTCTAAATATGATAGAAGTTCGCTATCGATCAAGGTCATCTTAGTCAATTTTGGTGACATCCGGTATATTTTAGCCTCGATTTGTGAACTATCACTTCAAATTATTCGACATTAGCATAGACTCGTCCGAATTAAGCATGAATAGTCTCATTTGATAGTTTTTGATATTTTGAAGCTAACAGTGCAATAAATTTCATGAATGGAGGTCATTTAGTCATCGCAGCTTCTAATTTCTGCGACGATACATCATAGCTCGAGAATCAATCGTAGATTTAATATCTATGTGATCAATTTTAAACGCAATGAAGTTGTTCATCAATCGGATCGCTTTTGACCATTTTAATGTCCTGCATTTTGAGCCTCAAGAATGTCACTCCAAGTCCGAATTTGACTTTGCATTTGTTAACACATAGTGGAGGTCAACAAATGCCCCAACAAATGTGATTTACGCAA
This sequence comes from Cymbidium sinense, assembly GCA_021442155.1. Classification (NCBI taxonomy): domain Eukaryota; kingdom Viridiplantae; phylum Streptophyta; class Magnoliopsida; order Asparagales; family Orchidaceae; genus Cymbidium; species Cymbidium sinense. The sequence goes on from CM038229.1 coordinate 102,241,927, forward strand.
AATGAGTCACGCTTTGAAAATGGTTGACCCTTTACCGCCAGTGGCTGGATCATTTAGCTTGATTGTAATAGCTTATGAGTTTTGAGATTTATCATTAGTATGTCGCTTATTCGGACATACTAAATGATGCTTGACCGATTTGTCAATCGACTTGGATTGATAAGAGCTCTTACACCATCTACTATCTACTTCAATGGCTTTCTAAAGATCTCTTTCTTTTATGTCATTGTGATTTGAGCCTCTCCCCGCTTTGCTTGGTTGGGTTTGATGGAGGAATTATTATTTTGATGAAGGACTAGGGAATGGTTTATCCATGCTTGAATTTGAAATTCCTTCTCTTTGAGCTTTTAACTTGATGAAGGACCGACCGATTTGTCCCTATTGACTTGTGAAGTGTATGCACTTGAACCTTATGTTGTCGCTTGAAATATTGAAACTTACATACATGACCCTTGCTTATATGGGTCAATGTTGAGTTATTAGTCAAGAATGTGCTTTAACAAACTGAATAACCATAAAATTCCTTTAGTTCGGCCATCGGCTCTGTATGAACTATGGAATTGCTTCCTCGGTCTTAGGCTTTCTGCTTGACGGACTTGATGATGAGATAGGCTTTGATTGGTTCTTTGAGCTTGATTAGATTGCTTGAGAATAGATTGAAATATCACCTTGCAGGTGATATAAAGATTGATTTGAGGTAGCCCTAAATTGAGTGTTTCCTCAGCTTGCCTTATCGATCAAAAGAGATCTCTGATGCTTGTAATTACTAAGTCGATCCGGTTTGAGATTGAACAAATCATTGTCATTGGACCAACGCAAGGACTCTTTCATTGTGGCCTTTTCTTTGGTTTGTGAGGGAAAAAGCCGCGAACTCACCATATTTGGGCTTGTTGAGTTGACCTTTAACCCATTCAAGTCTTCAACTTAAGATGTAGTGGATTGGTGGTTTTGTCATCAGACTGACGAACGGGGGCTCTTTCACTGTGACCTTTTTTGTGGCTTGTTGAGTGAAGAGAGTGTTAGCAACTCGGCCATTTGTGGGCTTGTTGAGTTCGACCTTTAGAACCCATCTGTATCTTAGACTTTAGGATGTAGAGGTTGATGTTTCTCCAACTCAGTTGATTGAAGCTTCCAAAATCAGGAGTTCTTCTAACTTGATCTCTAGAATTTGGAAAATCTTGGACATAAATTTTTTGATATTTAGGGCTGTCTTTTCATGTGTAGAAATTGATTCTTTTATTTCTGCAAGAACATGCAACTTAACAATGATAATTATAAATATATTCAGGGATTTCGGCGTGACGCTCGATGTCAACCTGAATCAAAATATATTTGAGGATCTCATCTTATGGAACAATGTCAACTTAAATAAACTTAATATAAACTAAAAAAATGCCCCCTGTCTTGCAGGGGGGATTCTAAAGTACATTTAGAAGAATTTTTAAGATGAAAAATACACAAATATATCAATTTGAATTGATATGCTCTTAAGAGAGTTTTAACTTATAACATTGCTTTCATCTATATATAAAAAATCTAAAAATGCCCCTTGTTTAACAGGGGAATTTTCACGAAAAAGCTCTTCATCTAGAGTATGTTTATTTAGGGATCTCGGCATGAAGCACGATATCAACCTAAATGGATATACTAAAAAAATATCCCTAGTCTTGCAGGGGGATTTCTATTGTACCTCGAGAATATGGTCTTCAAGTATAGTACTTTTTCAAGTATCAACCATTAATTTGTGACATTGGTCTTTTACCCTTTAGGTTAATAAGTTGGTATGCCCCTCCTTGATATACTTTTTCGATGACAAAAGGGTCTTCCCAGTTAGGCTCAAATTTGCCACCAAATTTTTGATTGGGAATAATTGATCTTCTCAACACCAGGACTAATTCTCCTTTTTGAAATGTTCGGGGCCGCACCGTATGGTTAAAAGCCCTGGACATCTTTGCTCGATAGACTTTCAAGTTTTGATGAGCTTGCAATCTAACTTCATCAAGCGCTGAGTTTCTCCATTCTAAGTGTTTTGATCTTCGCCAGATTAATTGTGATGGCTACTCAAAAGGCAACTTAACGGAAGAACGCTTCAAGTTTGAATACCAATGAATGGGAGTGGCTTTTAGGTTCAGGTAGTTCAATACTCATGAGCCTCTACTAGTTTGGTATGTCATTCTCTTATTTTTAGTAAGAATCTTCTTGAGCAGCTTGACTAATATCTTGTTGAAGGCCTTTGCCAAGCCATTTGCTCTTGATTATATATTAAAGAATATCGCCAATCAATTTTGTATCGATCGACGAATCTATAAATCTTTGCAATTTTGAAAGTTGTGTCATTATCAGAAATTATTCGGTGTGACACTCCAAATCTATTTACCACATTATGCATAAAGAAGTTAATCACTTGCTCAGAACTTCTTTTAGCCACCACTTAGAGAAAATAATACCGCTAGATGAAGATATCCACCGACGATGGTGAATCAATTGGTTCAATTATATATGTGCCCCAACATTTTAATGGCCAGAATGTATTGTTGGGTGTAATGGATTTGTAGGTTGATGAATGATATTCCCATATACTTGACACTCATGACACTTCTTAGCGTGATTAATATAGTCTCTCACCATAGATGGCCAATAATAACCCATCCTTTTGATCTTTACTATCATCTTGGGACCTGACTGATGTGCACCACAAAGTCTTTCATGAACTTCAACCATCACTTTACTAGCTTCATCTACATCTAGACATTGTAGCCACATTTGCTTAAAGGATCTACGATATAAAGTATGTTGAAAAAGTATACGTAGCATTCTCTTCGATTTGATTTGATTTATTGTTTGGTAATTTTGCTTCTTTGAAGTAGTCGATGAACCTCCAATCACGCGACTCTTCTACAACAAAGGCTTCACACTGCTTTTCTGAGATAATGTCAGTCTTATCTTTTCTTGGTATAACTTCTTGTTGATTTTGGGGAGTATGAGGAGCGACCTAAGTCGCATCATGCTGGGTAAGATTTGGTAACCCTCTACTTATGGGGATTGATACTTTATTAGCTCTAGAACTCGTCGAGTAAATATGTCGATCATGTTATAATCACCATTCATACTTATCATTTCCTTAACTAATTTTGCTAAGCAGTCGGCTTTGCTATTCTTGGATTGAGAGACTCAAGTTAGTGTGATATTTGGTATCTACTTCATATACTCGAGAACTCGCTTGTGATAAAAAGCTAACTCAAGCTTGTTAATCTATAGATGCTAAGTACTTGATTTATAAGTCGAGAATCACCAAAAATGTGCAAGTTTTGAATGCCTATGAAAATAGCCTCTTCTAGACCTGCCACTAATGCTTCATATTCAGCTTCATTATTAGTTCTTGGCTCGATCAATCCATATGATCGTCTCATTATCCCTCCTTCAGATGATGTTGATTCCTACTCTTTATCTTGGAAAATTTAGAGATTGAACTTGTTTGATCGATGAGGCTCCATCAAGTACATTTCCCAAATTTGTGATTTTTCTTTTCATGAATGAGCATAATTTGCTCATCGTAAAATCATCATTAAGAGAAGAGTGTAGGGATGGATGTGCGTAAAAAATCTCTAAGACTTGTCCCTTCAATGTTTCTCGCAATGTATATCAAATTATAAAAGCAATACGCCCATCTTGCCAAGTTTAATTGCCAATGTTGGTCTACATTTCATGGATCGATCCAAGATGAGGGTAATAATAACATATAATGATGAAGCTTTTGACTACAAAGATCAATACTAAATAATGCTTTCTATCGAGTATCTCATTTCCCAATCAACCTTGACCGATATAATAAAGATATATTCTTTTTTTTTCATTGTGTTGTGCCAATAATGACTCTTTAACTGTGTATATAATGAGAGCTTCTAGAATAGCAAGGATTGGTGGATTTAACAACTTTTAATGCTATTAAAGGCTTCTTGGCACTCCTTGTCCCATTTGAATGGAGCATCCTTCTTCATTAACCTTGCAAATGATTGACAACATCTTGATAAGTTTGATATAAATCGATCGATGAATGCGAGTTGTCCTTGTAAAGAACAAAGCCGATGCAAACTCTTCGATCGAGGCATCTCCATTATTTCCTTGATTTTAGCATAATCAATTTTAATACCTTTGTGATGTACAATGTACCCCAGGAATTTTTTGGAGGATACCCTGATTGCACATTTTGGAGGATTCATCTTGAGATCATATTTTTTAATTCTCTCTAGTACAATTCTCAAGTCTTCGAAGCGATTTTCACAGTTTATGCTCTTCACCATCAAATCGTCAACATAATATTCCACCTTTTGATGAATCAACTCATCAAAAATATCATGGCTCTTTGGTAGCTCCGATTTTTCAAGCCAGCATGACATGTAATGTAATGCCAATAAGTGTTCTAATGATGTATATTTTCATCTTCGTCATTTTGATTTGGTTGTATCCCGACGATCCGTCCATGAATGAGAACATGTCATAGTTGGAAGTGTTGTCCACTAATAGTTCTGATATTGGAAGCGAAAAGTCATCTTTTGGGCACGCCTTATTTAGGTCCCAAAAGTCAATGCAGAGACAGATTTGACCATTCTTCTTTCTAACTGACAATGTTGGCTATCCACCTATACTTCATCCCGATAAAGCCCGCTGATTAGCTTCTTAGTTCGCAATTACGTTCTCTTCAATCTCCAATCTCATTCACCTAAGAGCTTGGTGTTGCATCTAGTTTAATAGCTAGTTTATGAACTGCTACATCAGGGGATAAGCCTAGCATTTCAGAATATGTCAAGGAAAAGCAATCCCTGAATTCACAAAGTAGCATTTTTAGCTCTTCAACTTTCTCATCAGAAGAATATGAAAGTTGGGGATCATTCTCACCCCTAGGTTGATTTCTTTAAGTTCATCCATAGTAACTATTTCTCACCATCTTCAAGTTCCGGTGCAAACTTCTTCATCATTTTTAAGAAGAATTTCATGGGAATCATCTTCTTCATCACTAAGAATCTCGATATCAGCTTCCATTATATTATAATAGGCTCTACCTTGATGTGATTTATGGATGAACCCCAGACCTTTAGTGATAAACTTGTCACTTCTTCATGATGCTTGAGGACTTCTTTGGCTCCACATCTTGTTAAAGACTTGAGTCCTATGTTTAGTAGTTCCCATATGAACTCCAAGCTTATGCATCATTTTTCATATTTTTTGTGGATAGTATATTGGTATTCTTATTGGTACTATCTCATCAGAACTTTTTTATTGAGTAGGCTGTTCAAAATCTTGAAGTTAAGACTCTTCAGATTTGTAAAATAGAGTTCCTGTTCCGCCACTCTCACCCAACGATGACACATAGAATGTTATCAATTCTTTAATATTATGAACCTCCAGTGGACTGATTTCTTTGAAGCACTGCTAAGGGATGGGTATAATTTTGAGTGAGTCATCTGACTCTGCTAAGTGAGTTATTTCCCTTGATGCAACCATTTGAACTCTATTTCCATAAGTAGATTCAAAATCATAGTCTGAATCAGAATCACTTATTTCATACTCTGCTTTTCTTGAGAGCTTATAAGTTCTCTTAAGTTTGATAGGAATATCTTCTTCTTCTTCTATGTCACTCCCCAAATGAGGAATTGATTTTCTTGATTTAGGTGCAGAATCAAGTATTTTAGGGAGAGTCAGCATTGACTTCTTTCTTCCTCCTTGCTTCTACTATTTCATTTTGTGAAAGTGCTCTTTAGTTCCTGAAGTGGATGTTACCGCTTCAAGAGGCTTTATTGGCTTAAGCTCTTTGAGGATGAAGTACTTTACATCTTCATAGATTTTTGCTTCATTGATAAAAATTGATTGTAGGTTACCGAGAATTTTGAATTCTTCTCCATCTTTAGTTGATGGGACCATGTCATACTATGCAACTATGGCCCAACCCAAGAGAGCTCTAAATGATGTATCAACATTGATTACATGAAACTTGCTCAGATATAAATTCTTGAATTTGAGCGAGAATAAAAGAACCCGTGAAGTTTTCGCTTTTTATTGAATCCATGAACCATCAATTTATCTCTCCCAAGATGTTGGATATCGAGTGATAATCCTCTCAATACCTTTAGACTCATGAGATTGATAGAAGAACGGATGCATCAATATTTAATCGAGATGCCATCACTCTCATAGTGACATATAGGATTGTGACCGTTCCCAATATAAGATCCTCTTTAAAATGTGAATACCGGGAGATCTTGAGTTTGCAATGCTCGGCCATGCATCAAAGTAAACTTCATAACTCTTCTGATCTTTGAGAGCTTGTATCAAAGTTTCTGAGGTCTTTTGACATCAAGAGAACCCTACACACACTCCAGTGGATCTTTCATGTCATAGAATATTTCGCTTGATTTAAGCTTTGTCCTAAGATTTTTGGGAATAATATCTTTGTTGACTTCAATTTGTTTTCCTTTATCTTTATTAGTGTTTTCCTTCTTTGATGAAGGTGGTAAGACTTTACCATTTCTCAACTAAACTTGAATACCTTTATCTTGCTCAAATTCTTATGAAGAGATAGTTTCTTCACATTTCCTTCTTATTCTAGAAGATTGGCCAAAAGGGTTAGGCTCATTTTTCAACGTCATACGTTTCATACGTGATGATATCGATGAATTTGACTCTTCTCCATCGAAAAAAATATAGATCTTCATCTAAGTTATTATTATCTTGTTGAGTCATTAAACAAAATTTAGACACTAGCTTCTCAGGCTCTTCTTGCTTTCTTGATACAAATTTTGATGGGTTGGTCGAGTTTGTTTAACTATCCTTGTCATCTCGGAGTAACTGATGTTGAAGAATATCTGACATCATGCAGATGATTCATCATGTCTCTACTGGACCAGATTCACCATTATCTTCTTCATCTAATTCAGCAATACGAAGTTTAGGCATGAAATCTGTGAGCCTAAATGGTTGTCTTGCTAGTTGGTGATACTCTTCTAGATTGTTAATGATCTTTTGAGTTATTGTTCTCTTCTTGGTCTTCTTTTTCTTAGCCAATTTCTTTGATTTATGAGGCCTGCATTTAGTAGACTGCTTCTCATGCTATGACAAAGTAGCCTTATCAGAATGCCACTGAGAAGCCCAAATACTTGGTTTAAGCATCTCTCTTAAGTCCAATATAGGTTCAGGTGGTGATTTTCACATAACACTAGAGACGTCTTTTAGCTGCTTCAGCATTTCACCCTCATTTTGGAGACTACTATTTGTCATTCTGTTTGTCTTTGCTGGATGATACGAAAGAGGACGTAATCATCCTGATAGACTCTCTTTTGGGGTTGACTAGAACACTATTGGTGTAAATTCACCATATACTTCCTTTCTAGCCAATCTTTGAAGACATAACAATCTTCGATAAGATGATTGATCATCCGATGATAGGGATAGTAATTTGGATTATTGACTTGATTATCTTCTTCAGGCATTTTATTTTTTGGTAACTGTAGACCAGCTTTGACTGCTTATTAGCCACACTATCCCTTCTAAAGGAATATTTTTTGTTCATCTTCTCCTTAAGAGATGGTCGCATTCGCTCATCATCTCTTGTCTCTTATTTTGGAAGCTCCCCTCCACTTGGAAAAGTCTGAGGTTTGTCATTACCTCCTAATACTAATTTTGGTTGTGGATTACAATAAATAGGCCTTTTACCCTTATCATCATTGTACACCGGCTGCTTTCTTTATCCACATTGTATATCACCCGCTTTTCCATTTTTATTATAAGAAGCATGAGTTTCGCTTCTTCTTGAGTCTAAAGGTTTGTTTCTCTTTGCTTTATCCGATAAATTAATTTAGATTAACTTTTCAAATTTAGCCACCCAATCGAGCAAGTCTGAAATGTTGCAATCGCCATGCATAGAAATGGTGCCATTTTATCATCCATATTTCCCATTAGCAATTGATTGCATGTTCTTCTTCCAATTGTTGCTCGACTTCATACTTAGTCGTTAACGACTTATGAATTTTGTCACCGACTCATCTTTCTCCTTTTTCAAGGCAAGGTCGTGATTGTGATTTTCTCCAGACCATGAACCTCTTCACAAATATAATCTCTAATTAAGCAAAGATTTTAACTGAATCATTCGATAATTTTGCATACCATTCGAAATCAGCTAAGGTTAGGCTACTGACGAATTGAAAAAAAAATGCATCGTTCCCTCCTATGCTACCACAAGTAACCTTAAATTGGGTTAGATGTTACTTTGGATTATCAAGCCTGCTGAAAGTATTGAATTTCAGCATTGAGTAACCTTTCGGGTAAGACACTTGGTCATATTCATGGGTGACAACTTACTCTCCGCCTTTTAGCCCGCTTCCGAGGCTATAACCGCCTTTATCTTTTCATTGATTATTTCTACGCGCCTATTATAGTTCTAGCCATATTTTGAATTATTCGGAGATGTTTGGTTAACTTCATTCCTCACTCCATGCATAGCATGTACTATAGGAGCCTGAGGTACCATAGTGGCTGGTGGTATAGAAGTTTTATGATTACCTGCCTATTAATTAGCAGACAAAATAGGCGTTACACTTGAAGTGATATTCTTCTATAACATCTCCATCATGATGTTCATTTGTGTCATCATATCATTCATTTTGGTACCAGTCAGGTAATCTCCTTGTCTTTGACCTCCATTTGATCGTGATTTCTCTTTGCTCTCTAGCTAACATCATGGCATCAATCAAGACAGCTCTTCTTCTTCTTTTCTTTTCTTCGCTCCTTGCTCATTTTCAGGGAAAGAACTTGATTATCCTTCTCCTTGTGCATTTGTAGAGACAATTGTTGGCTGCGACGATCGACGATTATAAAAGCGAACCAGTCGATCATTTTCGTTCAACCATATGAGACTTTCACATGATATCTCTTTCTAATTTTCTCCTTCTTCATCTTCAATAAAAATAGAAGATCCATCCTCTATTTATTTCTATGAAGACTCTTTCTTCATAAGCTTCAAATTCGTGTTCGATTCTGATTGTCATGTTGATGGGTGGAGTTCATCTATGTCTCTAACCATATAGACAACTTCCACTTCCATAGAATCTTCTTCATTGTTTTCTTCCTACACAAGAATTTTTTATCAACGTTTCCAGTGGATCTCTGGTTCAATGTGCGGAATAACCACCTCTTCTATTAAAGGACCACAATCAACGCCAACCTTCTCTTATAGGGTGAAACTGATGGGATCCTCAAAGGATTCTCGGTGGGTGTCGCATCATATCTTTCATCATTGATATGCCTTCTTTTGGGTATCCACTTCTGATGAGTTGACTTTGAGGTGGATTTCTGAGTATATGTATCAGATGCCATACCCCTTCTATTACTCAAAGTTTCATTATGGGGTCTTGGCCTCCATATTTGCTTACCCTTTCGTCGGACCTTTCAAGAACTGATTGACATGCGGTCCAAGTGCCACTCGATGCTCACCATGCATCGGGCTCGGCTGTAAGAGATGATGGCAATTTTCTTGGTAGAGCTTCGATATTTTCTATCACCACAAGCCTCTAAAATCTTCTTTCATTAGGCCTCTGTCCTTGGCTACTTTGAGAACTTTATGCATCCGTGTAGACAAGTGTTTGTCCTCTATGATGGTGGAGCTTGACGTGGTTGGTTCTAGAAGGAGCCAAGAGTTATTCCTCTTTACCCACTTTAGATTGTCAAAGTTATTGTGGGTAGAATACTCGCCTCGCATTGTTTGCTTTAGGTCGTCAAAAGGGATCTATGAGCCTCACCAAGATTTCTTCTTCTTCTCTATCTTGGTTAATTTGCTTCTCGATGAGGAAGCTCCATGATCATGCTTTCCTGTACAAAAGGTTCATGCGCAATTGTAATTGAGGAATTAAAGACACGCTTTTCCACCGAATTTAATCTTTTCACGGGGCAAAATGACCTAGCCTGAAAACTAAAGTTCTCTATCAGAGAACTCCTTGACAAATTGGTTGTTGAACTGGTTGACATGGCCGCAGGTAGCTTTAGTAACTTGAGGCCTTCCAAGATCGATGAATTGTACCAGTGGGTACTTCGTGAGAGTACGATAGCAGAAATTCAAGCTACCAAATTGAATGGTAGACATCATGTTGATGCTGATTAGAAGATGCACCGCAACCTAGTTGTACGGTGAAAGGAGTGCTTTGTAGATCCATTCTGTGAAACTAAAAGATGGGGATTAATAATTAGCAATTATTATTTCATCTCATACTTTCAAGATACAGAGGTACTACAAAACCAATAATGGTGTAATAAAGATACACTCTACGGAATGATTCATTCTACATAGAGCTTCATATTAAATTTATTACACACTTAAATCATCATTTTTGTTTTGAATTTTCAAAAAGTTTTATTGCTACTATAGCACATATATGACTAGCCAAAGATGGAAAGAAAATCTTATCCCTAGCGGAGTCGCCAGAAATCTATGGGCTCCGAAAATTTGCCACCGACCTCTCGATAATTTTTTGAATTTTGAATATTGAATTGAAGAGAGTGTTTTGAAGTGAATGTAAAAGGAATAATAGATAAGAGAGATTTCATCCTCGCTTTGGTGAGAATTTAGATATGGTTCGTGTTTCCTATGTGCAAGCTATATAATTTACCCTCTCATAATGAGAGAGAACTTTCGACAAGGTTAGTCATTAGATCATTGAATGAGTAGCGTATAGTAACAACATGTAGAGTTTTAGAATTTAGATTATAAAATTTATTATTTTAGCTTAAATCAGATGATTTGGGGAATGATGTCGCGTGGGATCACATGGTTCCATCATCCCTCATCCCCTAGTCTACTTAGTCGAGGAGGTAATGACCCAACTTGATGTATGGATCCTCATCAACACATGGGTTACGCCATCCAAGAAATCTTTGTAGACCTGTGATGATGTTTGTCTAAGGAGACAGGTTTAAGTCTACCAAACGACAAAGGGTTTGCCTATCAAGTATACGCCTATGCTTCATAACTCAAAGCGTGAGCTATTGGGAGATACGATGTGATCGTAATATAATATAAAGGACCGACCTAACCACCCGTCGAGGACTCGGTCATAACCGATTCATCGGAGCCTATCCAAGTCACGCAATGAGGACACGGTCATATCTTACTGAGATTGATTGAGAGTGAACATTAACACTTGATTTGACATTGGCTCCTTTATGAGAAGTTTTCTTAATTTATCACCGATAAACTATCATGGAGGTGAATAGATTAGTTTATTTTAAGCTTTTAATGATAGAGTTTCATTTAAGCAATTTCAAATTGTTATTTAATTTGATTTAAAAAATTGATTAATTTGAATATGTTTAAGAGTTTTAGATCTTGTCAACTCTATTTAGTTGCTAACAAAAGATTAGATTTATTGTCACTTGACAGAATCAGTTTCTCAGATATTTCACTGATTTAAAACTCTTATTATAGGTTTTTAGGTTTTGTTAACCCTAACTCCTAAGACTAAATGGAAACGACTCAATGCTAAAGATCCTCACACTTGAATTTTAAATATTCAAAGGTCTAGTCATGTATTTAAAATTTTATGTAGTGTTTGTTTCTTAACTATAAGATTAATTTTGAATTTTTATTTAATTCCAACTTAGCCTACATAGCCTTTTTAGACATTAAAATTTGAATATGTTTAAGAGCTTTAGATCGTCAACTGTTAGCTAATGAGGATTAGATCGTCACCCAATGTAATCAAATATTTCACGATTTGAAACTCTTATTATAGGTTTTAGGTTGTGTTAATGACCCACCCTAAGACTAAATCGAAGCAACTCAAGAACATCCTCACTTGAATTTAAGCAATCAAAGATAGTCGGCCCATGTGGTGTATAGTAATTTTAGGTAATTTTATGTTTAAATTATGATATTGATTTTGGATTTTAATTTAATTCTAATTTTATTCTGTGCAGCCTTTTCAGACATTAAAATTTGCACTTGAAATCTCTATGTCCGAGCATATGCAGGTATTTACGGCTTAGTTAATTTCATCTAATTAATGAAATCATTGATTCTGAAAATTATAATTAGAATAAAATTTTTTAATTTTTTGATTAAAGGAAGCCCTATGATTTTTGTATATTTTTGGTTTAATATCGCCTTATTTCCTCGCAAAGGGTTATGATCCATAAGAAAGCATTGTTAATTGATCTAATATCTTATTAGATTTTTTTAAATTAATATTCAATTGATTTCGCTTTAGCTCAAGACTTTTTATTAAATTTACACTTTAAATCTCATGTCCAGCACAAGTGGAATTTATAGCAGACTTATAAGTGATTTCATGGATTTTAAAGATCATAATTAGAATGAAATTACTTAATTTTGTATTAAAGAAAAGCTCCATGATTTTTGTAAATTTTGGCTTAATATCGCCTTCTGTCTGCTTGTACAAAGAGTTGATCCATGCTATTTTGAATCTATAGATTCGAAAGATAGTTTGTTGTTTAAAAGAAGATTTACCCCTCAGTATGGCTTTCATTTTCTCTCTCTTTTTTTTCTTGTTTTACTTTTGTGTTTGTTGTATGTTATTTTTCCTCCCCCTTTTATTGTTTGGAGTTTTTAATTAGAATTTTAGCTTTAGGTTTCTTTGTTTAACATCTTAAGTCGATTCATTTTATTCTCCCATTTTTTTAAGTCAAGATTTGACGCACTAATTTTCCTCCATCCCCATGTGGGGTCAGTTTTGAGCCTACCCGTCAAAGATGAATGATTGGTGTTTGAACTTCGACCTTCAATCTATATACGATAAGCATAACAAGGCCTTCAATCACCTACATAAAAGCAAATATATATGCAAATATTCTAAATTTCGACAACATTTCAAGATTTCACATCCTCCTCCTGCATGCGGCTACATCGGAGTGCCGTCACACGCCTCGATGAGCGACGGGTGATTAAGCACACCCCTTCAATCCTATTACGTCCTGATGAGCATAACGAGGCCTTGAATGTCTCGGTATGCTCACGATGAGTATATAGTCATGACACCACAAATGCCTTTTGCACACGCTACACCCTAATGATCGTTAGCGGAGTCTTGAAACCTGCAGAAAGAAATGCAAGCATATATGTATTTTCACATTCACATTTCCTCGCACCCACTACGCCTTCATGGGCATTAGCAAGATCTTGAAATCTCTGACCAACCATAAATGGATAGCTTTCACTTTACTGCAGAGCGTCACTGCATGACTCCCTAAAGATACCACTACAAAAATAAGATATAATGTACAGGTCAAATATTCAAGTTCTGATGAAGAAGGCCGATTTCATGCTCTATAAGCTACAAGCTACATGTAGCTTAGCGTGACGAGTAGTCTCATGAAGACGAAGCTTCTCCTGGACTTATTCTCTTGTTACTGGTTTCTTCATTAGCAGATCTAATATCCTCATCTTTCACACCTCTTATAAGGTTTGAATCCAGTTCTATGAAGTTTTAGATTTCCACGTTCAATTTTGTTTGGAAGGAAGTCATCATCGGCCTTGCCTCTTCCCACCACCAAGTCCTTTGGGGATCCCTTTTCAACCTGAACATGTTGAAGAGAAAAGGGCTGTGGTAGGACATTTTTGGCAAAGAGTGGTTGGAAAGCACGTCGACCCAGGCTCTTGGGAAACCTCCTTCCATGATTCATTCATGCCTCCACTACTCCGAGCATGCTGAAAGTTGAAATCTCTCACTGAGATTTTGGAAGTGTAATTGTTTAGCCAAATCTTTAGTTTCAACATTTGTCTTGAGTGCAGCATCTGTCCCTACTTCACTGCATTTTCAATTTCCGAATCTGATGGTGATAGCATGGGATTTGATGGGGTAACTTTTGTTTTTAAATCTCTCAATCTTTTGTGACAAACAATTATAGTATGCTGATCAGTTATTGAAGAATTTTGATAGGTTCCATCAATTGCCTTCATTTTATCCCATAAAGACTGGCTTGTATTCAACATAGGAATTACATTGGTCTGTAAAGGATATGTGAACCCAGTTCCAGGGATAAGAAGAACGAATGGTAGAAGTCCGTAAGGTGCCCACCATGAAGATGCTGCTGCAATTGTTGCAGCAGCAATAGCTGCCATACTAGAGGAATCCATTGAAGAATCCATTTCTCCAGATGGCCAGAGAGACGCAGCCATGCAAGCTTGTAACCATTAGGTGTCCTTCCTGCTTCAAGAATAAGCTTGGCATGAAGACTTGGATCTGGTGTCCGCTTACTGTCTCTAGCAAGCACGAGAATGTGGCGAGCATGGCTCAAATTCCATCCTTTTATGAATCCTCTCACCATGACTTCTACCACGCAACGGCTTGTAGAGTAGAGAAACTTCTCAACTTCAGACTCCATCTTTAGTTCTCCATTCCGATCCAAGACCCCTATGGTGGAAGAAAGAGTGCGATCATTCTTAAGGGTTGATGAAGATCTCTTTTTCCCGCTTATGATTGGAAAGCATGATGAAGCTGTCTTCCCAGAACCAGTCTGAGCGCAGGCCATAAGATCTCTTCCAACAAGAGAAATAGGGATAGCATAACATTGTACCAGTGTGGGCTTCACGTATCGACACCGCTGGATATTTCGGTTGAGAGCACCGCCGAAATTAATCTCGACGAATGTGATGCCGGTGGCGGCACATCAGACCCACTAGTCTCAACCGGAATGTTCTCACATGCGCCAAAGTTGATCGTCTCCTGCTCCATCGACAGAATCGGAGATATGGAGATCTCTCATCTCATCTTCAGCGATTCCTAATGGGTTTCGCTCTCGTGAAGCCTGACGTCTCTCACCTCGTTGTCATGGAGCACGATGGCTTATATTCCTCGCTCCATAAGCAACATTACTCGATTCTATAGCCGGAGAAAGAGAGCTTACGGTTCCTCCACCGAACGAATGAGAGAGGGCCATTCGGAGGGAACGATTTTGGCTTTAGGAGACGGCCTTAGAGGCGGGATCAGTTATGGGAAAAATTGAACAAAGCAGAAGCGGCTTTGAAAACCAACAGCGGCCGATTGAGGATGAGGGTAATTTAGGATTTTTTTTTTAATTTTAAATTATTTAAATAGAATTAATGTGAATTTCACGTCGATAAATACACATAGTCAATATATATTAATTATTGAATTATTGTTTCAACGAATGACGCACATTTCGAGATCGGGCCGCCGGTCGAGCCAAATTGAGTTCATTTCAGCTCAAAATGCATGTCATCGCTTTCGACTGCTCGATTTTCATGCAGATTCGTCCAAATTGTGCATGAATAGCCTCCTTTGATAGATTTTGTCATTTCGAAGCCAATGACATGATCAATTTCACGAACGGAGGTCGTTTGATCCTCGTCAGTGCCTATTGACCTCGATATCTACGTGAAGGCCAAGACGGAGCGCTTGATCATATCAAGTCATGCAATATTTATATCCTAACCAATTTTGACTTTCTAAACACAATGGAGAAGTCCGTTCCTCGATCAGAGGTCATCTGAGTCAATTTTGGTGACATCCTGTGCATTTTAGCCTCGATTTGCGCACTGTCACTTCAAATTAATTGACATTGGCACAGACTCATCTGAGTTCAGCGTGAACAGTCTCATTTGATAGTTTTCGATATTTTGAAGCTAACGGCATAATCAATTTCAGGAATTGAGGTCATTTGGTCATCGTCGCAACTTCTCGACTTCAATATACGCGTCGACACATTGATAGCTCGAGCATTTAATCAATTATTCGTTGGATTTTATAATATTTATATTCTGATCAATTTTGACATTTTGAACGCAACGGTGAAGTCCGTTCATCAATCGGAGGTCATTTCGACCATTTTTAGAGATTTCCAGTGCATTTTGAGCCTCATTTGCGTACTGTCACCTCCGAAGTCCGTCGAATTTAACTTGTGGGCTTATCTTGACTTATGACACATATGTGGAGGTCAACAAAAATAAAGCAAACATCCCCCTATCAGACACGGAGTATTTTTTTAGTATATCTATTTAGGTCGACATTGTGCTTCATGCCGAGATCCCTAAATAAATATACTTACTCAAGATGAAAAAAATAATTCCGTAAAAATTCCCCTGTTACACAAGGGGCATTTTTAGATTTCTATATATAGATGAAATCAACGCTACATGTTAAAACCCTCTTAAGAGCATATCAATCCAAATATTAATGTATTTTGCGTATTTTCATCTTGGAAGTTCTTCTAAATGTGCTTTAAAATTCCCCCTGCAAGACATGGGACTTTTTTTAGTTTATGTTAAGTTTATTTGAGTTGATGTCGTGTTATAAGACGAGAACCTCAAATATATTTTGATTCATATTGACATCAAGTTTTATGCTAAAATCTCTGAATATATCCATAATTGTCATTGTTAAGTGGTAGGTTCTTACAGGAACAAAAAGAATCTATTCCTATGCAGGAAAAGATAGCCCTAAATATCAAAAGTTTATCTCTCAGATTTGCCAAATTCTGAAGATCAAGTCAGAAGAACTCCTAATTTTAGAAGCTTTAATCAACTGAGTTATGAAATCATCAACCTCAACATCTTGAAGTCTAGGACACAGATGGGTTCTAAAGGTCAACTCAACAAGCCCACAAATGGCCGAGTTGCTGACGCTCTCCTCACTCAACAAGCCATAAGAAAATGCCGCAGTGAAAGAGCCCCCGTTCGTTAGTCTGATGACCAAACCACCGACCCATTACAGCTTAAGTCAAAAACTCAAGTAGGTGCTAAAGGTCGAACTCAATAAGCCACAAATGACCGAGTTGCTGACGCTCTCCTCACTCAACAATCCGCAAGAAAAGGCCGCAGTGAAAGAGCCCCTGCTCGTCAGTCTAATGATGATAGCTCAATCTTAAATCAAATCTAGCTTATTAATTACAAGTAACCAGAATCTAAGAGATTTATTTACTTGATCGATATACCAAGACAATCTGAGGAAACCCTCAATTTAGAGCTGCATCAAATCAATCTATATATTGCCTGCAAGGTGATATTTCAATATATTTTCAAATGATCCAATCAAACAAAAAAAGCAAAAAAGTAACAAAGGAAATGTTGATGTCCACTAATACAACAAGATGATACATGATTGATGGAAAGAGAAACAAAAAAAAAAAAAGTACATCATGGGAGCTTAGACTTTAGCTCCTAAAGTTGTGAATAAACTACTAAAGATTGATGCTCACTCTCATCCAACTGTAAAGCATCAGTAGCTCTAGTCAAAGTAGCCTCAGCAGCTACCATAACCCGGTGACACATCTGGTAACGATGTGCTCTACTCCTATACTTTGAGCTCTCTGTCTTGCTCGACTTGCGACTCTCGATCTGACGTCACTGCAGCTCAGAAGAAGCATCTATCAAACTCTGATAGTCATGTGGTAGAGCCTCAGCACTCTCCTCAAACTCAACATGTGCTAGGTCACCCTCCCATGAAGCGACCGCTCAAGCTTTGCCGGTAAAATGTCGATCGACAATCGGCGATCTCATCTGGTGGATCAAAAACTCTACGTCTCTACAGAGAGTCTCTTGATACCTAAGAACTTGGTCCTCCAAGCCAGTATGAGCTAGAATATTCAGAATGATGTTCGCATATGATGTGAAGTCGCACTCGGTGAATCCAAATTAAGGCGGAAACCACATCCCTCAAAACACCAAGCCCGCAACATACCTACGTCACGTGGATGCGGTGTACGAGGATATCGATGGTAGATCTCGAACTCATAACCTACATGCTTGATGGACAAATGAAAATAATGAGAAAGTAGACGGTAAATGTAAAGAGTGCAACCTAAAGAAGCGAGAGAAAAGGAGAAAGTACGCCATAACATGATGAATCAGTTGATGTGTGTCATAAGTGGCATAGTCCTCCTTGACCTTCCTATCGATCTAGAATTTGTTGGCTCGTGAGCTTCATGGATGCGAGGTCTCTCACCTTAGAAGTCTCCCCAGCACAATGGACAGAGTAAGGCTTGGTAGGAAAAAGTGGCTCCACATAAGGAGTAGCAAATCTGAGGTGGTAGTATTAAAGGCAGGCACACTCGACGGCTCAACTCCAAAAGTATCCGACACTATGGTACCTCGGTCAAGTCATCGTGGAAGTGGACTTATAGCACAATCAAGCGAAGCTCAAAACGCTCAGGTCATTTACACTATATGCTACGTGGTGAAGAAATCTCTGTAGGAGGCGATTCCCTAGCCCTAACTCTATGAGGAGTGGTATCCTTAACCCTAACCTCGCCATGGTGCATCGAAGAATCAAATTAGAGTATCAGATACACTGAATATATTTTGATAATACAAAGTAGAGAGATGAAGATAGTGATTATACCTCTAGCATTGTTATCTCTTGCCAATGGTGATCGATGATGGGTTCTCTAATCTCGAGAAACTCCCAAAGACCTCACCCTACGCTCATATCTCCTAGCACCACATTCCAGAAAAGGACCAAAAGATAATCGTACCCAGGTGAGATAGGTATAGCTGGCCCCTATATGGCTCTGCAGAGGAGCTATCTGAAAATGGGAGCCGTCGCCAAGCCTCAATAAATGTATCCAAGCAACTGAAGCAGTAAAGTAACATGTCTCAAGGGGAATCATCATGATCTTCCTAATATCCACTACACCAAGGATGAATGGCCTAACATCACGAGCAGTCGATTGGAAGAAACTAAACTGTCGTGCAACTCGGTTGGACTGATAGCCCTCTATAACAACTGACTGCCCAAATCGATAACATAACCATCCTGGATGTATACTGAAAAGGTACTCAGCTACTCCCAATATCTGACGGCCATGAAGCAAGGAATATTTTCCATTCTCATCAAGAGTACCAATAAGATCAACCCCTATCAAGTCAGATGGTAAGCCATATATATTCAACTGGTGAACTAATAAAAATTAATCTCTAACCAAATGAGGAGCAAAGAAGAATATATGAATCCGATCCATCTCTAAAGTAGACGATGCTTGGTATAACTGCAAGACCGTAGGATATCCTCGCTCTAAAAAGAATGTTGGATACTCGAAATAAGAAAAGGCACCATGTATGTGGAGGTGAACCCAAGCATATAAGTACTGCTAAAGTAGAGTCACATCTCATAACTCTAAAGAATCTACCCTAGAAATCACCCCCAATATATTATAAATCATGATGGGGCCAGAAACTCGTTCACCTCGAGATCCGTTGGTCTAATAAAGCACCTTAACTAATCCCTTGTAATGGGGAGTACAAAATAAAAGCCATGTCACTATAAATCTTGCTAAGAATAAATCCTCGATTCTGTATATGGGAAGTCCTCCCTGGTAAGTAGGCTCCACGCTTCAGATAAGTAAGTGTCATTAGACACACCCAATTGAAAAGGGTCATGTAGTACAATAGTCTCCTCAGATAGAGCATAATCTTGTAAGAAGATCTGAATCCATGAACTCATAGGCAATGCAGCTTATGATCATCTAAAACGTCCTGATGCCTTGAAAATATGGTGATAATGGTTCAAAGATCAATATAAATAGAAGGCATAGCTAACCTACCTCGTCGATCACAATCATCAAGGTCGCAAAATAACTCCTCATCAACTCACACTCCTCGGTAACCAAATACCGGGAGACCTGACACAGCCTATAAGTCCCAAAGGGTAACTATCAACTCTTTTGGGCCAATCCAACAAGTGTTACTACTAGTATCCCAATTTCCTACTCCACAAGCCTAGGAAGAAGGCATACCTCTAAAATCAAATAAAAACACATATATTGCCTCATAAATGCCATGTAAAAGTATCTTTGTGAGCTTGCAAGACACTAGCCCATGTGTATCCATGTGGAAGGCTAGGAACCACCTGTCAGCGGAGGAATTTTGAGCGAGGTCTAATGAGCATTTTGCGGCGGTGGCTAGAAGTCTATCTTCATCATATGTTCAATGTTGTGAAGCGGTAAGACATCACAATATCCGAACTATTTATGGTGATATCCAAAGGATTGTAGTCCACGCATTTTATATGGTAGCCACCAATCGAGATCCTCAAAGGAAAAAGAATCTAAAGTACAGTCATAAAGTATGGAAGAGTGTGCAAAGAAACCCTAATAAAGATCACGTCCTCGCAACATATCGGCTTTCAACATCTCGATATCAACATCTCCATGAGGATCATGCATGTAAATCTCCGATCAAATAGAATCCTCACTAGGCTCAGTAGATGACAGATCATCGGGTCTTCTCTAGCTGAACATTCTCCTATCAAGTGATTAGAGAAATGACACATAAGAATTCAAGTAACAGCATAACAAAGCATAAAACAAAAAAATTGGAGTTATACTAAGAAGCAATAAGAAGAAGGACAAAAAAAAAGCACAAAAAGATAAAAAGGGTCAACCAATTTTCAACAAATGCGACTCGCTCCATGCGTGAATCACATTTGTTGGGAGAAATTTGTTGACCTTCATATATGTGTCATAAGTCGAGTCAAGCCCACAAGTCAAATTCGATGAAATTTGGAGGTGATAGTGCACAAATTGGGGCTCAGAATGCACTGGATGTCACCGAAAATAGTTGAAACGACCTTCAATCGATGAATGTACTCCACCGTCACATTCTGAATGTTAAAATTGATCGAAATATAAATATTGCACAATCTAACGATCAACCAATCAAGCGATCGAGTTATTAATATGCCAATGCGCATATCGGGGAAAGGAAGCTGCGATGTTGTATAAGTGGAGGTCATGAAATTGATCACGACGGTAGCTTTGAAACATCAAAAACTATCAAATGAAGCTACATACTCAATTCAAATGAGTGTGTACGAAAATCAAAGGATCGAAAGTGACAACATAAATCGAGGCTAAAATACACTATGTGTCGTCAAAATTAGCCCAAATGACATCTAATCGATGAACGATCTTTGTATCGTTGAGCACGGCGGGTGAATATAAATATTACACGATTTGATGATCAGGATAAAGTCGATTAAATCATCTGTCGAGGTGAGGTGGAAACCAAATGATCTTTGTTGGAAAAATTGATTACGTTGTTAGTCTCAAAACATCAAAATCTATCAAGTAAGAATGTTCGCACTCAATTTGGACAAGTTTGCGCAAAAATCGAGCGATCAAAAATGATAATCGGTTTTGAGCTGAAATTGACCTAATTTGATACTGATTTGAACCAAATGGCCTCCGATTGTGAAATGGATTGCCGTCAGAACGTCGAATAATTTGAGATTGATATATATATATATATATATATATATATATATATATATATATATATATATATATATATATATATATATATATATATATATATATATATATATACTAACTATGTAATTTTGTCAGTGTAGAATTAACATTAAAACTATTTAGACATTTAAAAAATACATTTAAAAGCCATAATCTAAACCTAAATCCCTAAATCACCTTAACCCACACTCGTTCATTTCAATCACGCAGAGCCCCAATTCCTCTTCTCTCCCTCTGTCGCATGAGCTCATCTCTTCCGAACACTCGGCTCCTCGTTCGAATGCACAAACGGACGGCTCAACCGAATCCCCTCGAACTCCATTTTCACACACAACTGCACGACTCCTTCAATTGATCCCGCATCTCCTTCTTCCAAATCGTTTCCCCCTCTTCTATCTTCTATGGCTACTCCGCTCATCCAAACTAAGCCTTACTCCCACTTCCTCCTCTCTCCAAACCGCAAATGGCAACTTCTCCTTCCCTTCTTCTTCTCTGATTTCTCTCATTCAAACCGCAAACAAGTATGGGTTCTTTTCTTCTTCTTCCCTCTTCTTCTTCTCTTCTTCCTCTTCTCAATTTCTTTTTTTTTCTCACCCTTCCAATCTGAATTTCCTCTTTTTTCCCCAAACTGAAATTTCATTCTTCTTCCTTGTTCTTCCTCTTCCCTCCTCCTCCTTCTTTCTTCTTCTTCTCTTCATCTTTTCATTTTTCTTTTTTTTCTCCTTTCCACCAAAACAGAAAATCCCCTTCTCAATTTCTTTCATTTTCCCCAAAATTGAAATTCCCTTTCTTTTCCATGAAGAAGAGGACATCATTAGGAGGGTTTTCTTGGGTTTCAATCTCTCTCTTCCTTCCTTTCTTCTAAACCAAAAATTCCTCCCCTTCCAATTCCCTTTGCCGTGATTGGAGAACATATCATTAAGTGGGTTCTTCTCTCGGTTTCATCTCCTTTTGACTTTTCCTTTGCACAGAAGGCAATCGTTGAGTTTTCTCTTGGTTTTTTATATCCATCTTGTCGATCATTTTGCACATCGAGAAAAATGAGTTTGAACATCTGTGATAAATATGTGAATGTGTATGTATATATATGCTTGTCTCTTTGCAGGTTTGAAGACCTCGTCATGCTTATCAAGGCATGATGAGATGAAATCCAGTTGTGGTGTCATGACTTCGCTTCATCGAGGCGTCAGTAAAAATTGTTAGATGTGACACTCCCTATGTTGAAATACTACTGAAATTTGGACTATTTGCATATATTCTTTCTTTTATACAGGTGATTGGAAAGTTATGCTCATCAGTAAGATTGAAATTTGGTGAGTCTTCAAACACTAGTGTCACTTGTCAGTGTGGCAAAATAATTACGGTAGCTATGCGAGGATGATCGGAATCTTATCAATCGCCAAAATTTAGAGAAAAATTCAAGAGTTAAACAAATTCAAATGGAAATCATCTAAACTTAAGCTAAGCAAAAAGATATATGATAAATATAAAGATAAATGTTAAATCAACGATAAATAGGGAGAGAACTTAAAGAAACTTTTGTAAAGAATAGAACACTCGTTTAAATGCAAGTAAAATTTGGGGAGGCTAATATTAAACTCACAAGTTTTAATTGCGATTCTCTGTGGATTAAATTGAAGTGGTAAAGTGAGTTATCCTTTCTTCGAATTCCTCAATATTGAACAAACTTTAATTAAAACTCAAGGAGGTAAATGTCAAACTCATAAAAGACTTATAATAAATTTGAAGTATAGTTTTCAAATAAATAGTGAACTTGATGTAGAGTTAAGGAGGAATCCAGATTAGGTTTAATAGCTCTTATATGAATATGAATGTGACTACGAAGCTAGCCAATAAGCATGAATATGGCTAAGGTAATAAGCACTAAAGTTATTATAACTTATTCCAAATGAATTAAAAGTGATTTAAATTGAACAATTGCTTGGAGAAAGGCGTGAAGCTTGATAATTCATTTACATTCTATAGCAAACTATAAGGGTTAATGGTTAATTAATTAAGAAGAATTAATTGAATCTTGTGGCTTATGTTCTATCATGTGTGAAAATGATTGAAATAGAATAAGCCAAATGCAAATATAATTTTGAATTCATGTTATACTTATGAGGAGGTTACATGATGCTAGAAGGTTAATTTTCAAATGAGATAGAGCTCAATTCAAACCCTAAAGTGAGATTCATAAAGAACAAGTCTTCTTATGTAATCTATATATTAGAATGTCTAATTTAAAATGGATTTCTAAAGAAGGCTTCCATTGAACATAAAATTGGCACATATGAAATTTGTTGAGTGTTATTTTCAAGTTGAGGTGAAAATCAAATGAATTTCAAAAGAGATTTTCACAAAAACAAGCAACCTGTTGAAAAGACTATAAGCCAAATGATATTTGAGAATTGAAAAATCCAATAAGTAAGGTAATTGCGAGTAATATTTTAAATTGCAATCTAAATCAAGACGTCATCGGATTTGCAACACATCGTATAAGCGAATAGAAGACGTTAATTAAGGCATTCATAAATACACTCGCATGGACCCCGACATTATGCTAAATATTTAGATTCAGGTGTTTGAGGATGCTGTGCCGGTTGTTTCTTAGTTTAGTCTTAGGACTAGGTCCGGGTTAACAAAATCTAAAAATCTATTATAAGAATTTCAACTTAGTAAATATATCTGAGAAGCTAATTACGTCATATGATAGATGATCCTGTTAAAGCAGTCGAGGATCTAAAGTTCTCAAATATATTTGATTCAATCAACTAAATACCTCGATGATGATTGTGTTGAATGGTGGTTTCAACCGAAAGGGATACGCCATCAAAATATTCTTCTAACTTCAAATCAAATTAACTTAAATCAAGTATCAATATAAAAACTGCTTAAATGAAATTCAATCATTAAAAGCTTAAAGCAAAACTCAATCTATCCATACTAATGACAAATTAAGAAAACTCTAGCTCACAAAGAAGCTAATGTCAAATCAAGTGTTATGTTATTTTTACTCTCAATCAATTTCATGCTAGTAAGGACATGACCCATATCCTCTAACTGCATGGCTTGACTAGTAGGCTCCACAAATAATACAGTTACGACCAAAGTCCTCTGATCGGGTGGCTTGGCCAATAAAGCTCCATTATATTACAATCACGACCGTAGTCCGTATGCTCCCTAATGGCTCTGCCCTTTGAGTTATGAATCATAGAGTATACTTGATAGGGCAAACAATACTCTGTCAGCTAAGGTAGACTTAAGCATGTCTCATCAGACAAACACCACCCCAGGTCTACAAGAATCTCTTGGATGACATAACCCATGTACTGTTGATAAGGATTCTTCGGTCAGGTTGGGTTGACTACCTCCTCTGATTAATTAGACTAGGGACCGCGACATCCCGGGATGACGGAACCATGGGATCTAGATCGGGCACGTCATCATTCCCCCAACCATTCAATTTAAGTTGAAATGATGACTTTCATAATCTTAAATTATAAAACTCCATATGTTGCTATTATACGCTACGCATTAAGAGATCTAACAACTAGCCTTAATTCAAATTTCTCTCTCACTTATTGGGAGGGGTAATTAACTATAGGAGCTTGCGCCTATAGGAAACCTAGAACCAAATCTAAAGTCCTTTCAAAATGACGATGAAATCTCTGGGGTAGTGTCTTATCTACTATTCCATCTGTCTTCTGAAAATTACACCGACACTTAAATCATACTCTCTTCAATTTATTGAGAGGTCGATGACAAATTTTCGGAGACCACAATGAGTTAAGTTTTACTTCTATAATCTTGCCTTAATCTGAAAATAAACTTTTTTATTTAAATTTTATGTAAAGTTGTAAAACTCCATATTTATTCTAAAACATAATTTAGAAATTTTAATTGATTAGAGTAGCACAAAAATCAACAAGTTTAATGTAGGCGAAATTAATATTGTTCTTCGTTGTTCTTTTCAAAGATATTTGAAATAAAGATTGTTCTAAATAATATTTTGATATCTTATTTTTCTAAATTAATGAATAGTATTGGATTAAATTTAAAATTATAATTTTGTGTTGAGAGAATTTTGATTTAATTAGGAGTGTTGCAAGAAAGAATGAATCATCAAGAAAATTTACTTATGTACAATTATAGGTAAGATCTTTGATGCAAATTTATCCCCAATATGATGAAATGCATCTATATAAGATTGTAATTACAAAAAGTTATAAAACCCTAAGTCTATTTTAATACAAAATCATTTAAATAGATATGAGTTATTATGAGATTAGTAAGAGCAACAATTTTTGAGGAATTAACAATTAAAACATGTGGGCATTAATTTAAATGATGATATATTATTATGTTTAAGTTAAAATAATTGGAAAGATTAGACTTTAAGTAGAATAAATAAAGAGTATTGTGTGTATTAGATATATTAAATTATAAATCAAATAAATACTAATTAAATTAACTTGGGTTGAGTATAAGTAATAAAATTATAAGTATGAGAATTCAATTAAGAATTTTAATCATTATTAAATAAGAAATTGATATAAAAATTATAAAAGTAAATTGAGTGAAGATATATTTTAATAAAATAGATACAATTATATTTTTAAATATTGATCAAATTAATAATTTTATTATATGTATTTCAATTAAATGAGCAAATTTTAAAGAGAAAGAGACTCAAAGGGGCATCACATTAAAATAGGTAATTATATTTCTTTATTAAAATGAGCGAATGCATTTTCTAAACAAATACATTTAATTCTTAAATAGATATAATTGAAATAGCCTTTTTATGATAGCTTCTTTATGTGTGATTATACTTCTTCATATTGATAACATATTTTTTTTAAAAAAAGAAATCATTCATGTATTTAATTTCACATATTTCTCGAATCAATGCATCATTCAAATGTCATGAAACTTACTTGATTGTTTCATACATATATAATAGAATTGTTAATGAAAATGAATAAAATATGATTTGATACTTATGTAATAAAATGGTCATGCTGATGATAGAGTTTCACCCTCTTATGGTATTAATTGGAGATACAATTTACTCATGTACGTAAATCAAAATGAAAATAAAAATAAAAATGATTACCTATTCATTTGATATGTTTTGAAAAAAAAAAAAAAATTAAATGGTGGCTAATGTGATGGGTGTAAATATTATAGAATAAAATTACCTCGAAATTTAAGTAATTTTTTTTACTTTACTTTCATGCACAATTACTATATTAACTGTTTATGCATGTTATTTTTATTTTCTTTAAATATTATAATTTAGAAGCATATTCATCCACTGAATTGTCAATTCATATATTACCAATAAATTTTTCAAATGACCCTCATAATTAAATAGATAGTAGAAGAGAGGATTTTATTTTCCGACACAAACTTTTGGAGATAGGAAACTAAAAAGTCTTGTATTTTATGTAATTTCAAATTTGATGTATATAATTTTAGACAAATTGTGGATTTTTAATGGCTCTTCATATATTTGAAAGATTTTTGTACTTTATGATATTTTGGATGTGTTAAATTAAAATATTTTTCATCTAACAGTCCATTCCCGCTTATTATTCCAAGCTTCTGAGCCGAATTATGATAATATCAAAGCAATAATTATAGATGATGAGGGAGTGACTAAAATTCTCAATCAGATGAAGTATCACATTTTTATCATATATTTGAAATTAATGTGTCATATATGAATTCCATTTTTAAGGCTCATCGATAATCAACAAGAAAAGTTGAAGAAATAATAAATTTGTATTCTTATCGTGTAGAATTTTACACTAGTATTGATATGCAACTTTGAGAATTGAATAATTACTTTTTTAAAACTAATATTGAATTGCTTCTTCGTGTGACATATATAAATCTAACTCATTATCATATAATGATAATAAAAAATTTAATACATCTTATAGAATTATATACAAATTGACTTTTCTATAATGATGCTTGTGACTCTTCAGACATCAATTATCAATTCATATTTTTTGTTATGCATAATGTGAAGAGTTCTCATCTTCCAGTGGAATTGCTAATTTTACAAAGATAATAATTTAGACAAAGAAATATGATATATATCCCCTCATCTATAAGCTTATTACATCATCATTAATTTTATCAATTAATATTATTACAATAGAAAGAGCATTTATAAAAATTATCAATTATCAATTACATAACAAAATGGGTAATCAATTGCTCAATAATTATTTAATAAATTATATTAAGAAAGAAATGTTTAACTTGATTCTCAATAAAATTGTAATAAAATATTATCTAATAAAGCTTGTAATCATTGACATTTATCAAAGAATATATAATTTTTTTTTTAATTATATGCACATTAAAATTTATCCACCCTCAAGTTTAAGGTTAGTTCCACCCTTGTGTTCAAGTTCAATTTTTCTTTATACTTGCTATTTTTATTTTTATATTATTTTTAAAAAAATATATTTATTGTAGATTTTTTTTATTTTTAAATAAATCATGTTATTTTTAAAAATAATTATCAGTATCATTTTTATTTTAAATCAAAACATAAACAACATAAAACATTTTCTCAAACGGCCCCTTCACATTCCTAATATATGAAGGCAATATGATAATTTTTTCTGGCAGATTTGTTCATTAGCCACAACACAGTCAAGCAACTATACGAAGAAAAAAAAGATTCAGATAGATAAGATGCAAAAGAAGCATCAGTGTAGCTTGATTTGAATAGATGAGAAAAGGCCCATTAGAACACACACAGACATGAGAAATAAACTGCACAGAAGCTTCTGAAAATAAGTTCTATTGATCCTTGCAGTTACACTTGAGATGCAAACGTATAACCCAATTGGTTTTGAACTTTCATTTATGGCGTACCTATAATTCTAATACTATAATACATACTAACCTGTAATCTCCCTATAGAATGGAACATATACATTGTGAACTTAAAACAATCTATTGGTCCTTAGTTTTGCCTCACAAAGTTCTGCAGAAAGAGGAGGCCTAAGTCACAGGATTGAATAAATGGAAAGTTTGGCATTCTGAATCATAAAATGTGACTTAAATCTTAATGGAATACCTCTTTCTGATCCAATACTGGACTCTCGACATATTAGTTCTAGACAATCCGGGAGTTACTTCGCACAGGCGAAGAATGTAGTGTAGTGGTAGGGAAGATCTTTATTCTCTGTACAAACTTTGTCAGAACTGCTAATATCAATATAAATGGAAGACCACCAAAACTATTGAAGGAGATCTAATAATATTCATCTCCATGTGGCTTTCTACGCAAATCTACAAATTTGAAGAGAAAAAAACTTAATCAACATACTTTCATAACATTAAGTCCGGAAAAAAAAAAGAGGCAAGTCTACTGTTTTACTTGATGGTCTTTTTCCTTCCATAGCTTCGTTCTTGAACTGGCAACTCTGGCAAAGTAGAGGGCCCTCCCACAGACAAACTCTCCCAGATTTTAAAGAACTTGCATGAACAGAAATGCCCTCACCAGGTTTCATCTTTACCTGGCACACTGCACATATAAGTAGCTTGAACATTTTGCATACTGGATATACCATGTTTAACCTGCAAAAGAAAACAAAACAAAATATCATTAGCCGTATGTACAGTAACAAATCTCATTTCATTTTGAAACGCTGCAACAGTTTTCTTTAAAAAACTATGAACAATAAAGAATATGTTTCAAAACAAGGCCTCGTACAAGAAGAATCAGTAATGAAAAGGAGAAACAATTTAAAATATCCCATCCTTTAGAGTTTTCTATTAGAATGAGATATACCCGCATTCCTAGAAATAGCCCCATTAAGGAATTGCTTGTCTTTGTTCACAAAGCCAAACAAAATTCAAAGATTTTATATCAACAAAGAAACTGAGCTATGAATCTCCAAACTCCTCCGAGTTGGAATAATGCCCTGGGTTACAAATACCAAATGGAAACTTGTTGCTTTAAAATGCACAATTTAATTGAGTGAAGTGTTACTTCCCTATTAAAATGGAGTCACTCTTGGTTCCAATTATTGACTTATAATTAAACAATAGGTTCTACGATTTCAAAAATTAATAATATCTCGCTCACTCCATCTTCTTATCCTAAATATTATTCCCTTTGACAATTTTCTTTGTACTCTTATAATATGTATTACAACTACTACCCTGTGCTTTCACCTAGAATTATCTTATAATATTCACAAAATATTTTTTCTTTCCTTTTGATAAAACAAATCTATTTCTGACTTTGTCCTTCAACTTAAAAAAACAAAATTTTCATCTTGGATCTTAAAATATATGTTCACTATTATAAGATTACATGCTACTATCAAATCAAATATAGTTTTTTTCAATGGCATAGCTATCTCCTATTATAGCCATCCTACAAATATATATGCCCATTTAACTCACCTTCCATAATCAAGTATTAGTCAAGGCCGTTATTAATGCTCTAAGTTTTATGGCCATGACTCTGAACTAATCAATTTTGAATTGGTTCATTTTAATGTTTTTCATTAAATAAATATTTTAGGAACTATTAAGAAATTTTTTTATTCTTCACACTGTCATAGGACTTCGCATTGCATTTTAATTGTAGATCAAGTTTAGGATGGAAAATAATTGGATTTTCAAATTGAATTCACCAGTATTATCAAGTAATAAAAGATATTGGGATATAAAATGCAATTGAATACAATCTTGCGTGAATGCCTATTTTTCTAAAGCAAAAACATGATATACATTATATCTGAAAACACTTTAAATATCAAGAGAGAAATCACGAGTGTTAATAAAAACCCAATTGAATAGCTGAACTTTTTTTATCATACAAACTGAATATGATCATACATAACAACCTTATATGTTAATAAAAAATATCGAATAATGGGACACAACTTCAAACGAAAGAACTGGGTATATGTTTCATATAGAATGTACCTTTGAGCAAGCACTGCAGAGCCATCTTCAAATAATTCTTCCACTGCAAAAGGTTCAAAATAGTTTCTTACAAAAACCTGAGACTGTGATTCGTAGGGCTTTTTGTGAAACATATTCTTTAAGACCCTCATCCCTTTCTTCTTTGGCTGAGAAACAAAAGGAGATATGTTTTCTGGCGGCAATAAATCAACCACTATACATGTAGTATCATCCCTGAGTCCCTTTACCTGCACAGCTTCCTGCAAGCGAAATGTGACCATTTGGTTAACAGAAACAAGAACTTCTTGTTCATCTTACTGAAAAGAAAAGCATAACCTGTGCTAGAACATTTTAATCATCTCAAATAACTGGAAAAGCATTACTATGTAGTACCTTAACAATTTTGTTAGCAGCAATATCCGCTGGATGTCCACGAGAACAATTCAGAGCTGATTCAAAACTCAAAGCATCCCACACACCATCACTACAGATGATAAGTCGGCCGCCAGCGCTTGATAACTGCAAAAAATATCATACAATCAAAGACAGAACACATTGACATCAAACAGAAGTTACACGGTGAAACAAATTAGTCAACTATCACTAAAATGACAAGAAAATGAACTTTACCTAACAGATAGTAAATGCTAAAGGCTTCTTATATTATGGTCAACCATAAGTGTCGGATAACTAGAAAATATTAGAAAAGCTATTCATAAAAAGAGAATTATCAAGGTATGATATGCAAAGTTAAATCCATATTTACAAGGCATCGCAGCATCTAACACGATAGAAGTTAAAACTTCGCAGCTAAAGACAAATACATGTACTAAACAAAATATGCATATCCAGTCAAATCAATTTAGCCATCTGCACCTACATCTACTTGTTAAATGACATCACAGCATCTGAAATGGAAAAAATCCAGGATTTTGCAGAAAAAATAAAATGATACAGAAGTTTCACAATTTGTGTGTATGTGTCTCTACTAAGCATACATTGTCTTTAAAATAATTAAAACAAGTGGCATGAATGATTTTAAGAATTGTTAAAATCATTGGATCATCAATTGAGTGCATCAAAAAATTCACAACAAACGACTTTCATTGCAAGAGAAAATAATTTCAATTTCCAATTATAGATTATCAAATTGTTTAAAATCAAATACATAAGCCGTTGAGAAATCACATTGGTACTTTTAAAAGGGCTTCTATATATCATCTAATTATCCTTGTATTTTTCACAAGATTGATGAATAATTAAATCATCACAAAAGTTGAAAAAACTCGATTGGCATATAATTCTTATATCACAGATCTAAATCAATTGCCTCAAATTCAACAATTGTACCCAAAACTCATAGGTCTTGATGAAATTTGTAGAAGGTTCAATTAGAATTCTATTATTACGGCCTCATCAAATTTCATGTGTTACAACATGAAACTTGTATTATATCTTAAATATACATTTTGAAACATTTAATGCTAAAAAGCATCCAAAATTTAACCCCAAAACTGACAAAATTATTGAAACTATAAGAATTGGACCAAAGCCATAACCCTTGTTCCCACCCACTTCACATGAGTCGCTCACCTTCACTTGCTTCACATGAGGAATAGGAACAATGAATTCACCAACATCCACATCACCAATTGACCTTGAGAGACACAAACCACCAGGCCAACACCTCAGAGGTCCAACCTGGAAACACATCATTAGATAAGTAATAGTAAATTTGACTGTCAATAATAAAACAAGATCAGAAGTTCCTATAAGTTGGATCCTTGTTTTTTAAAAAAATGATAAAAAAAGGCTTATAAGTTAGTATATATAATCCTTTAACATTTCCAATCACTGCTGGAAGCATTCCAGCTATCAAAAAAAGGTAACAGTCGCTATTAATAACAATGATCAGTCCACGCCACCCCTTGTAATCAAAATAAAGAGGAAGTAACACAGGGCTTCTATTTTTGCCATGTTGGACATTTAAAAATAAAAAATAAAAAATGTTACCAAGTTTAACCTAAATGGTCACAATAATCATGTTCCTTCAACCTATACCACTAACCTCACAATTAACATTGGTTAGCAAAGCCTGTTAAATTGCAGAGCGTAATTTTTTCCCTTTGAAAAAAAATGCAATAAGCAAATTTAGTTAACAGTTGACATTCACCGTAAGATCATTGTTGACCTATAAATAATTTTCATAAACTTAATCGTGCATATATATTAAAATTGGCAAGAACAAAGTGTGACATCAAGCCAGTTGGAGTTGAAACATCTCGATCACGCCTAAAGTTGATCGAGAAATGTTCTCTGATCACAAAATTGACTGCACCGATACGCCCAGAATATCAACATTAACTAAAACTAACCTCTCGCATCGATCAATTATCATCTGATAAAATAAATCGCATAAGTAGTTTCACACATATCGGAGTCAGGAAGCCTCGACACAATTCAAATGAGCTTCTTTCGCAAAATGAATTGCGTTGTTGTCGCCGAAATGTTGAAACCTATCGAACGAGATCTTCCACGGCTTATTCGGTCGAATGTGGAGCAAATGACAAGCCGCGTAAAGCGATGATGTGCAAATTAGACTAGAATTTGATTCGTTCAACCTCAATATTGCCCAAATGATCTCCGATTGCAAAATCAGATTGTAATGCTGAGTTCGGAACGTTGAATTTGCCATAAATGGTACCCATATTGCGTGAGATCAATTTCGGCAAAAAATTCACATGAATCTCGATGCAATCGGGCCATACAAGGATGAGAAAATTTCAGATATCTATTTTAATATGATAAATAAAATATTTATGACTGATTTATTTTAGAATCAATTTGAAATTCGATTGATTTCTACATAGCCTTAATTCTACCCAAATTTTTTGAAAATCTTGCCTAAGTTCGTAAAGAAATCAATTAATTGCAATTAAGATCATTAACCCCCAAGATTCTGGCTTCATAATCCCGCCTGCCTGGTTCTTAAGAGGAAACAAAGCCAAAAATTCCGATTCCTCTTCTTCCAATCCTGTTTTCTGGCACATCCTCTCTGTTCACAGCCTACCTGCCAACATGAGAAATCCCTCTCCTCTTCATCGATAAGCGCCGAACCCCATCTGCCCGATTTTCATACAGCAAAATCTGATCTCCCATCTCGACGCCTCTTCCTCTCGTTCATTTCTTCCCGTCTCAAGTACATGCCCTTACAAGCTTCCTCTTCCCATATACGTAGATAATTGATTCCCATCTTCATCCCTGGGCGATCTAATCTCAGTCTCTCACAGCTGACCCAATCCACTCACATTCGGCTTCCCCACCCAATCTCAGCTTTTCCTATTTGGTGGTTCTATCTTAGCACAGAATGTTGACGAGACCAGTTGGTGAGGATCAAACACCTTAGCTGGAATTCAGGATTCCCTCCTGCTTTCCTTATACAAGATCAGCCACTCTTGTCTCTCCTCACACAATTCTCCCTCACCCCGTTTCCCTGCAATTTGCACTCTTGGTTGGCCTCTAATCTCTGCCATTCTCTCTTCTCTTTGCTGCACAAAGCCCAGGTGAGATAGCGGGCTTAAAGAATTTGAGTTAGTTAGCCCATATTTTCTGAATTTCTCATATCCAGATTCTGGGCAAGATTTTAAAGGATCTGAAGTAATATTTTATGGGGATTAAAGTGGTCATTTTTGTTGTTTAATAGAATATGGGCTGAATCCTACTCAAAGCTTTTTACCAATCTAATGATATTTAGAATAAGATATTATAACCCAGATGCTGTTATATGTAGGATTTAGTTTCTGTTTTGTTATCTTGCTAATGTTGGCCTAAATCTTGATTATGTCGGCCTAAATCTTACTTATGTCTTACTATCAAACAACCAGTTTGCTATTAGAATAAGACAAGATAGATGAGAGGCAGGATTTGTGGAATTCAATGAGTCCATTTTCATCACTTGATAGAGCCTAACTTGAATTTAACTCAAATCCTACTCTTGAAATCAACCACCATTTTTATTTATGTTCAATCTCTCTCCAAAATTCATTGTTTTACCTTTATTTTCAATTGCATTTTGTGTAAAGCATAAATATAAATACGAGATCACTAAAATTATTTAAAATAAGTATTCATATATGCCTTTTTTGGCATGGCGGAGAAATTTTCTATTTTACAAACTCGTCTTTGCAGGTGAAAAAACTTATACACGCTTTTCTTGGTGTTGTGGGACTGAAGACTTTCGGTCGCAAAAATAAGTACACATACATACCTTTCTTGGCATAACAGAGAAACTTGTGTTTGCTTGCAGATACACAAGTATCCATACACATATTTCTTGGTGTGGTAAGAAAAATGCGTGTTTTCCTTGCAGGTTCAAAGACTCATACATGTCTTTCTTGACATTGTGGGATGGCATATTCGGCCATAGTTTAAACCACCATACGCTTTCTTTTGGTGGTGACTTGCAAGAAATACAGTGCGGAGAAAATGTCGGGGATCTTTGCCGGTTCACACCGACGAGGCTAAAACTTAATATAATATCAACCCTAAATTTTAAAAATTGATATTTAAACTAACGTTCGCGGTACATAAATACTCGTACATGCCTCTCTTGGCGTGGTGGCAAAATTTGCATCTACATGTAGGTACTTGAAAACACATATATGTCTTTCATAGCATGGTGGGATGACGCATTAAGCCGTGATATTTACACCACCCATACACTCTTTTCTTGGTGTGATGGGAAAGCCCAGCATACTCGAAACCTCTTACGCGGGGACGATGTTGGGATGCTACCGAAATTTTATCTAAATCCTACACTTATACAATACTCAAACAGGATGAATGATACCATTTAAATTGTCAAAATTCAACAAATATTTAATCAAATTTGAGATTATAAATGAAATTAAACTTAAGGCAAATTTGAAGGTCACTTTTTCAAATGGATATTGAATTCAAGAATGGGTTTATGAAATTCATAGTAAGCTAATTTTAAATAAATTCTTAATCATATGATTGAGAATTAAAATGATTTTCAATTTTGAGATAACAATAGGCTTGTAAATTTTGAAATTAGATGAAGCTAAAAATGACTTGAATGCTCACAAGTGAGTGTGATCGTGATCTATTCAATAAATACAAATGCTAATGCGCTTCATTCTAAATAAATTAAATGCGATTTATGTGGAATTCATTTGAATTTGAAGGCTCAAACTTCAAACAAGGATCAAATAGAAATAGCTTGAAGATAAATTTGAGTTCAACTCTATAAATTGGCTTGCAAATAAGAACTTGATTTTGAGTGCTTCACCAATGTGAAATATGACATTTCAATACATAATTAAATTACCATGCGATTCACTAAACAAATCAAAAGAAAAAAAACAAAGAGATTTGCAATATGATTAGGGTCTTATCTACGAGCACAGATGAAACACTTCATTGAATATTTCAGAACATAATCAAAGAGGAATCAAATAAAAGTGAGTCCACATTACCTTAAATGCAAAGTCAAATATCAAAATAATACCTAATGCCACTGAATCTTCCATATACATGTAGAAGCAGATAAAAGGAATTGATTCAAACTCTAAATGAATCCTGGAGGCATCCTAAACACTTATTTCATTCGACATAAATATTTTGAAATTTGTGTAGACATTCAAATGGAACAAATCTTATATGTACGTATTTTTATTCAACACATGCTTCAAGTTTCATTCAAAACATTGAAATGAAATGAACCTTGCACGAATCGCATTGCAAACTATCTTTTGATTTGAGTTCTTCGAAATTTATACAAGCACTCACATTTGATTGTCTATGCATGCATCATAACGCATGCTTAGGGTCATATCTACGAGCACGAATGAAACTCTTCATTGAATATTTCAGAATATAATCAAAGAAGAATCAAATGAAAGTGATTCCACATTACCTTAAATGCAAAGTCAAATACCAAAATAATACATAATGCCATTGAAGCTGCAATATACTTGTACAAGTAGACAAAAGGAATTTATTCAAACTCTAAATGAATCCTGCATGCATCCTAAAACACTCATTTCGTTCGACATAAATATTTTGAAATTTGTGTAGACATCAAATGGAACATATTTTATATATATATGTATTTCTATTCAACACAAATGCTTCAAGTTTCATTCAAAACATTGAAATGAAATGAACTATGCACGAATCACATTGCAAACTATCTTTTTATTCGAGTTCTTCAAATTTATACATCCAAACTCAGTGTCTGAGAGTGCTTCACGGATTAACATAAAATAAACTTGAATCACTCGCATGGGCCCCGACACAGTGAAAAATATCTAAACTCAGTGTCCGAGAATACTTCGCAGGTTAACATAAAATAAATTTGAATCACCTGCATGGGCCTCGACACATATATTAAGTGCCTAAACTTGGTGTCTGAAGATATTGTGCGGGTTAAAAATAAAATCAATTCAATTATTTATGACTATATGCATACAAGCTAATGAATATCTTGATATGCTAATATCCTTTAGACAAATTCAAGTCAACAAAAGATATAAATATTCAACTTCTTAGAGTGTGATTACAATAGACCTAATCCTCTATGCTTAGTTGACAAAGTCTACCAAATGACCAATCTACTAATGAATCTAAATTACATTAGATCATGAGACTTAATCCTCTATGTTTGTAATAAAGTTGACAAAGTCCATTATATGATCAAATTTCAAAGGAATTTAAATTACACATAAGTCGTAAATCCGATCCTCTGCTAGTAAACAAGTAAAGTTGACAAAGTTTGCCCCGATGATGTCCGTGTGATTGTAGATTCCAACCGGAGGGGATGTTACAATTAAAAGATGCTTAAGTTTTAAACTAATTCATCATAAAATTCAATTTCAATTAAGCATATATTCAAGCTGAATGAAACTCATCATTTAAGAACTCAAAGCAAATAATTCATCTACTCATCCGTCATCATTTATTGGAGATGAAAAATTGAGAAAATTTTAGCTC
This sequence comes from Cymbidium sinense, assembly GCA_021442155.1. Taxonomy (NCBI): domain Eukaryota; kingdom Viridiplantae; phylum Streptophyta; class Magnoliopsida; order Asparagales; family Orchidaceae; genus Cymbidium; species Cymbidium sinense. Next base: position 102,279,157 of record CM038229.1, read on the forward strand.
ATAAATGAGCTCATGTCAAGTTAAATAAACTACTATATTTAAACTCAAATAATCTTATCTAAGGCGTAATTGATGTCTCTGTCAGTAGTTTTGCAATGACATAAAAGCGTGATTACGGTCCTCGGTAGGGTTTCTAAATGACAATCTATATTACGATCGCGATTATAGCCGGTAATTCCCCAACGACTCAGCCCTTTTGAGTTATGAATCATAAGGTATATTTAATAGGCATAAAGTCTTATGTCAACTAAGATAGACTTAAAATTATCTCTTTAGATAAACATTACCCTAAGTCTACAAGAATTATTTGGATGACGTAATCCATAGTTGTTGACATGAATCCTTCAATCAGGTTGGGTCAACTATCTCATCCGACTAAGTCGATTAGAGACCACAATAATCTGAAACGATGAAATCATGGAATCTTGATCAGGCACATCATCATTCCACCATTCATATGCTTTAAGTCAATAAATGATAAATTTCATAAGTACAAAATTTGAAACTCTATTTGGTGCTACTATATGCTAATCAATTAATTACCTAACGACTAGCCTTAATCGAAAATTTCCTCAGCATTGAGAGGGGTAATTAACTATAGGTGCTTATGCCTATAGGAAACATGAAACCAGATCTAAAATCCTCATAAAATGAGGGTGAAATTTCTAGGTAGTGTCTTATCTACTGTCTCATCTACCTTCTGAAACTTTGATCGACATTAATCATACTCTCTTCATCAAGAGGCCGGTTGTGAATTTTCGAAGCTCACAATGATTATAAGAGTTGGGAGGGGCTAACGAGCCCCCCTCTCAAGGGTTTGGAGCAAAGCCCCCGAAATGCCTCAAATATTTGTGATTATTTCATTAATGACATTTTTAGAATTTCATCATATTTCAACTGCCCTAAATTTTTCTTTAGAAAAATGAGGTGTCCTCTCATAGTTGTGTCAAAAAAAAAAAAAATGAATTAGGGAAGTCTGCAACTCCACAATAAAATCATAGTAAAATATGCAACAACCAACAAGATGTAGTCATCAATTAGATGTATATAAATAAAATTTATGTATTTTTTATGCGTTGATCTTCCTTTCTATTTTCTAGTCCTTTTTCATTCTAGGTATTTGAAATAGGTTTCACCTATTTCTCATCAAAGCCAACAAGCAGAAAGAGGTGGCATTGGCAAGTTTCATAAGCACATGTTATAACCAGTTGGAGTGATCACCTCTTTACAAAAATTGAGTTAGCAATCTACAATTTTAACCGTATTATTACAATTAAAAAAAACATTTCCATGTTGCTTGCAACAGAATAGCTCCATATATTTTAGCACCATGGTAAATGCATTTTAAAATTTCACCCACCCACACACCCACAAAACACATGTGAGTGTCCGAGGATAAACATCAAAAACCTAATAAAACTAATATTAAGTACTCGTCTCCTTGGAGCTTCAACTGGCCTGGTCTCTCACCCTTCCTATTTTGTCACTTTCTTTCCAATCTCTGTCTTCACAATTGCATCAATCAGTTTCTTTAGCAGGAGCATGTGTTTAAGATGCTATTGGTTAGGTTATGTTCATTAAAAAGAAGCTGCACCCATCATGGCGTAAACAAACGATACAAAATAGTTTTTTTATTTTTTATAAATATTCAGGTATTAAATAAGAATAATAGTAGGCCACTCCCAGCTTCTCCATATATGGCTTGTTTAAATACCAAATGACCAAGCACATTAAGAAACTTAGTTTAAGATTTTATTTGACATTAATCACACTTTCAACCTCCCCAACACCCTCCCCCCGTTGGGGTGTGCACTGTTTTTATTGCATCAAAGCGTTTTCAGTAAAAGCACCTCACCAAGAACACGCCTTCAACACCAACAACACGCACAAACCCCATTATTGTTCGTGGGATGCACTGTTTTTTATTTCATTAGGGCATTTTCTATAAAAGCTCCTCCAATAGCATGCCACCATTCAACCTAAGATTGTAATGTGAAAGATTTAGAACATTTGCATTAACTAATTACTTCCAGATGATAATATAAACTTCCAAAAATGAAAAAATTAATTTTCTTTGAATTGAGGGGGAAGATTTACTGTTATATGAATAGATACACACCTCTGCTCCACAAGCAAGATATAGTCTTCCAACCTCCCCCCCACTTGCAGTAATACGTTCAACCCTGTAAGAGCATACACTATAAACTTCAGTAGAAATGCTTACCAAACAAAATTAATAAAATATAAGTAAAATAAACTCACTCCTCTTTATTTTCATCCAGCCTGTGATCTGCTGACAAAACGTAAAGTGAACCATCAGCAGATTCAAGAATACAGCGTGAATCACCAACTGATGCTACTGTTACTGTCCAGCCATCTATAATCACATATGTAACTGTGGTTCCTGAAGGTTCGGCTGGCAAAGTTATGGAATTTAAATTTAGAAATAGCATTTTGATGTAATCACTTGGAGTATTAATTATATAGCAAATAAAAAATAAGGCATTCATGTATTTCATCATGAACTGCAAGATTAAAAAAAAAGAGTATAAAATTAGGCCCTTTCCTTCATCAATAAGACAGCACATATATTTGCACAAATGTTTAATCTCAACAACGTATAGTCATAATTTGAATTCATAGAAGAATGCTATATTAGGGCCAAATCAATCAGTGCAGATAGAAGGAACACTATAATGACAATCTTGGTACAGAGACAAAATGCGTTGAACAGCTAACAGTATCATATGACATAGAATTTCTATCAGCACAGATCAAACATGGACAAGCCAAAGAGATGAAGATATTATAAATTAAAGGCTCACAAGTTAAATGAAATATTTAAAGCACATTCTTGTACTCAAGAAACAGTACAGAAAACGTTCTGATTGCCAATAGTCAGTAATAGTCGTACCTTTATCTTGAAAATCTTTATCTGTTTTAACAAAGCTTGCAACTAAAGCTCGTGGCAAAGCTGCTAACCACTCGTCTCTAGTAAGACCTGAAGGAATGGCGCACAAAATATTGTTTAAGAGGTTCTCCTTAGAATACAATGCAGCTGCTGAACCATTGTGGCCATCAAATAGCTGCAAAAGACAGATGCAAATGATTGCACATGTCATCAGCGGAATGTTCATGAATAAGATCATGCAAAAGTTAGTAAGAATGTGCTCTAAGAATGCTATGAAACATGTGTTGTATATTACACATACCTCTACTTGCAATCAGAAAACAAGATGCTAATTAATTAATCAACATTTTATTAATTTGTTTCAGTGACTGTTTAGTAGCTAGAATAGCTAACTACTACACAAACATAACTGAATCATTTCTATGTTGCAAGTCATCATATAAGTTGCCTTAATGAAATGTGTATGACCAACTTCACATTTAATCAAACCCTCTAAAATCACGATATATTAGCAAAATGTAGGCAACTATACTGCTTAGCCATACAAGTCCTAAGGCTTAACTATATGAAGATCAATAAGATAGCAGAGACATTGAGCTACTTGAGAGGGTAAAACATAGGCAAATAATACACTGATTCCAATCCAAACCTACTTAAAATGGTGTAGCAAGCGGATCTATTTGACACTATAATTGATATAACTAACATTATATGATTTCTTTGCAAAAACATAAGAAGGAAGCAGTTTATCAAGGTGTCAATCAATAGGGACGTTTTTCCATTGATTTAAAGACACTCATACAACAAAGAGGGAGAAAAAATGCTCCATCTTCCAACATTCTTTTATGTGCTTGATGCGTGAACATTAGAAAATGGTAAGAATTTAAATTCAGTGCACGGTTGCTCATGTTACAACTGACAGCTTTCATCCATTCCTCGAGCAAACAGAGGCAGCTCACAATACAGCCAGATCTGAGTTTATGTATAAATAAGAGATGTTGGTGTACTCAAGTTGTGTTATCTGGCTTTCACAGCTCACCAACAAGTGGTATGCCACATTTTAATCTAATTACAGTGAAAAATAGGCACAGATTGACTAAGTTTAAAACTAAGAATTGATTGCAAGACAGAATGTAATGATTTCGTATGGGTCCTATGGAAAAGCTAAAAAATTAGTTGACACAAGAGTGGGAAAAAAATATATAAGAGGAACAAACTGAGTGATAAAGTTGCACATTGCTCTGCAAAGGAGTTGACATACATCATGCAACATAGTCAAACTATTCATCATCACTTAGTACAGATATGCGATGCGCACGATCATGGCATCCTAGATCCAAAAAAAGTAAAGAGTGATCACCAAGGAAGAGGCCCAAATAAAGAGCAGCTCCTAATAGGATTTTAGAATGACAGACTTCAAGAATATGAAGAGGGTTAAACACAAATATCTGAAATGTCTTTTAGTGTGATGAAGTTTCATTGGAAACTCCACAAATAAGTATGCTTGTGAGGAACACTCCTAAGACAGGTAACCTCCCAAAAAAAAGTACCAAAATAAAATCATAACATTCAATCAACTATGGGAAGGGCTAGACCAAAAAGGAATATACTTTGTATAGTGTGAGCTAGGTCATCACAATTGATATAAAAGTTAGGCCTCCAATTTAATGCGTGGTTCAAAAACAAAACCATGCAGGCATGTGATACACTAAAACTAAAGAAGGTAATCTGAAGAAGGTATGGAGGAGTCATTGTCAAGGTAAAAGCCCAAATAAGAAGTGGCTTCAGATAGACTTCTAGGATGGTAGGCTTAAAGAGAAAAAGGGGCAGAAATGAACTAAATATTACATCGAAGAGGGAAGAAAAGTTATCACACAATATAAGTAAAATGTTATACACAAATATGCAAGGCATCTTTTGGCGTACTGGGTGGAGTTTCATTAGGAACTCCACATTTAAGTATTTTCACAATGGAGACCTTTAGAATGAATGATCTTTTGGGAAGCATGAGATTCAACCAACTATGGGATAAGCTAAGGCAAAATGGTAATACCTCATATAATGAGTTGACCAAAAGAGATAATACTTCACATAATATTGTCAAAAATAAAAATTTCATAAAAAATTAGAGGAAAAAAATTCATAGGATGAAAAAGTAAGATTATTGATAAGGTGATTAATATTAGGTGAACTGTGGTTGAATAGTACAAATGTTGTTAGTATTTGTACTATTTACATTGGATTTAAAAATAGTTCTAAAAATTAATTTTGATAGAGATCTATGAGATATTACATCATATACATAAGGAAGAAAGGATAGTTATTGGTGGTGACTTAAATGGAGATACAAGTTCTTGTAGCATACATAAGAAAGGGATTCTTAGTGGATATTCGATTGAAGAAAGAATTCTATTACATTAGATACGATCTTTAAAAAAACAAACATATTTTAAGAATGCAAAAAAGTACTTAGTTACTTTCCAAAGTAGAGCCACCAAATCATAAAAATGCTTTCATTTACTTGAAATGAATGAGATTTTAAGAAAAGATTGTAAAGAGGCAAATTGAACTCCTATAGTTGAATGAAACTAAATGTAGGATAGGATGACTTCATTTATTAAGAAGGTTGCCATAGAAGTTTAAGGTAGTCGAGAAAACCTACCATATATAAGGAACCTTATGATAGAGTGAGGAGATACAATAAAGTTATTAGGAAAAAAATTATATTCAATGAATTATGGGTAATAAATACATATGAGGCTTGCAATAACTAATAAGATCTCGAAGTCTCATTAAGAGAGTAGCAAGCAAATTAAACACGATAGTTTATGATAATTTACATATTATGCTAGTTCCTAAAAAAGGAGAAATACATATTTCTAAAAGAGCTAAGACAAAAGATAGGGCATTAAAAAACTTATATCAAATTAGATGCATTAAAACTAAAGATAATAGAATTGGACATCAAGGAAAGATAGAAATATTGTTTTGATGAATTAATAAATATGAGCTTTATGGAAAAAAATCTTTTCAAAAGAGGGACATGAACAAAATAATGTATTATACTATAAATTGATCGTAAAAAGTGAAATTAAGTTATCTCTTAAGAAGAATCATAAATATAAAGCCATAGGTCTAGACCCAATCCCTATGAGATTTGGAGAATTGGGTGTGTCAAGAAGAAATTATAGTTGTGAAGGCTAACAAAATGTCAAATGATCAAAGAAAAAATTATTTTGGTGCCAATATCTAAAAATAAAGATGTTACTGATTCTAATAATCACAAGGGAATCAAATTTAAGAAACATAGGCTAAGTTAAATCACACCAGTATCTTAATTTGGTTTCCTACTAGATAAATCAATTATGGAGTCAATTTGTATGTACAGAAAATTAATCAAAAAAATATAAAGAATAAAGAAAGGATATTGACTATAATTAAAAGTAGCCCTGAAGAGACCAATCTCAAATTGAGTATGATTACACCCCCAAGGATTGGCAATAAGTTTGTAATTTTTGCATGAGATCTGGATGTGTTTATGAAAAATATTCAAAATGAAATAGCTGAGTATATGAAATTGACAGACAACCTTTCAATCAATCGGCTTCAGCAACTAGATATCATGTAAAATATATCAGATTAAATGGAAGAAGAAAACCAGGATGCCCCGAGCAAAAGCAGAGTAGAAATTAATAGAAACGGCATTAAACCACTTCTAACTCAAAGCTTACGAAAGACTTCACCTTTAGAAGCATCGTAATCAATTTGCGTTAGATAAACAGCAATAAACCAACAACCAACAAGTTCTGAACCCAAGAACTTCTGGTGGAAAGCTTAAACTCTTAACCATTAGGCTAAGATTGTTTGCATACTACTAACCAATTCTGCCAAAACAACATTCAATCCAAACAAATCATCTAAATTTGACTTGACACGTCCACCGGTTATCAATCAACATCAAATTATGTGAAGGGTACAGTATCCTCACGAATAACGCTACAAAACAAAAACCCTTTTTTCACACCCCAAACTGATAAAGACACGAGGAGAACAAAACCTGGCGTACCAAACAAACCAAGAAGAAACTCAACAGTCGATGCCTAGTGTCTGCAACACACATTTCCAAATGAATGTATGACATTCATCATCACTGATTATTACAGTAACATATCTTTACATCTCATTCCTCTGAAGAGCTGAACTGGTTTCAAATCAAAACATCAGATAATCTGTTCTAATTATTAACCGAATGTCCATTATAAATAATCGAAAAATGAGTGAGTGAGTGTGTGTGTGTGTGTGTGTGTGTGTGTGAGGAGGAGGAGGAGAGAGAGACAGTAGGCGAGTACAGCGAAGACGGAGAAGGTGGTGGCCCCATTTGCAGGCACGCGTTGGCACTCGGTCTTAAGAAAAGTCAAGTCCTCGCCTTTCTTGCTTCGACTGGCTAGACCATGAAGGATGTCGGGCTTCTCGATCTGCTCGCTCGTCTGCTCCCGCTTGAGGAGCACCGCGAGCGGTGGCATCATCCAATCACCTTCAGCGCTGCCGGCGTGTACAGCACCGGCTCCCACCATAGACGACATAGCCAAACCTAACCCGTTTATCTTCTTCTATGGCCAGATCGATCAATTGCATATACCAAGTAAACTATATTGCCTCGTTGGGAAGCTCGGAGTCGAGGTCATTTCGCTGGAGGAATGAAATTCATGAGGAATACTTCAACTTCCACGCTGACTTGGATTCAATGCCGGCACTCACTTGGGGAGATCCCAAAGAACGCGACTGCAAAAACAAGAGAAAGAGGGAAGGGACCCACCTTCTCTTAGTTCTGTCGGTGGGCGAGCCCGGCCGGGAACTTTTTCGGATCATTTTGATTTCTATTCAGGATAAAGGCATCTGTCAAGAAAATCAAATCTTTATACAGTGGGTGAAGATATATTTCTTATTTCGCATTACAACGATATCTCCACTTATAAGATGGGTGAGATATTTAGTGGATACCCGTCCCAAAAAAAAAAAAAAAAAAAAAGAGGTAAGGGAGGTTGTAAGCTAGTTTTAATTGATAAAAAATTACGGGTAAGTTCAACTTCTTCATGATTAAATATTAAAATTATTTTTTTTTCTAAATTGATTATAAATAATTTTATTTTTAATGAATTTATAATAATTTTGAGAGCCTCAATCAGACAAATCTAATGAGCTGACATCAACTTTGAGATAATCTCTTAAGCAAACTTAATTGCATATATTATACTAAAAAGAGAAAAATATCTATAAATAATTATAAATAAAATATAAATTATAAAATATAAATAATATTTTATCTCTTAAAAAGCTTTTTAAAATAGTTCAATAGGAAAACGATAAGACTAATAAATAAAAAAATTTTAAAAACAACTACATAAGTAATAATTATCCAACATTTGAATAAAAATTTAAGTAAACAAATATAATATAAACTCAAGCATGAAATGTACTTATTGTTGAATGCTCTCCTCTTACCATCATAGCCCGTCAAACTACAAAAAAAAAAAAATTTACTCAATACACCCCGGCAAGATCAACATAAACTCTAACTTAGCTAATAATATCTCCAAGGAAAGAATGTTTATGTTTTTGATAGAATATTTGATATTATTTTGAGAAGACAAGCATGCTCATTTTACTTATAAAATTGATCAAGATATCATTAATATATATAATAAAAGAGTGATCCTAATAAGATTTAAAATTTTAATTTATAAAATTCACAAATACAATAGAGGTATTGGTCAATACAAATGATCTAATCAAAAATTCATATGATTATATTTAGATCAAAAAGTACGTCATCATGCTTCATTTTCAACTAATGATTCCTAGAACAAATAGTGGTTTGAAGTGTCATTTTCACAATATAGATATTAAAAATTGCACTTAAGTTTGTGCCCTAATTGGATGATTCCTTTTGGAAAACTCAATTTCTTTAAGTATGTGCATTCTTCTATTTTCAATATTTTTTATTCAGGCATTGTTTTTTTTTTATTTTTGCATGTATGTCTCGACCTACCACCTTTAAGAAGGAACTACATTTAATAGAAAATAAGTATTTCTTGATATCCTCTCTTAACTTATAAAAAAAATATTTTTATCTTTATGCTAATTGATTGAAGAAATAATTATAATGAACCAAGCAAACTGAGTCTCATATTCTCAAAAAGTTCTTGATCCTTACTCTAATCTCGTTAGATAATACATTAATTTCATGTGAACCATTGAAAAATATTGCTACAAAAAAACCTCTTTAGCTTATCCCTCAATGATTGTTGCATCAAATGCAAAACTATTGTTATCAATGACTCTCCCATCAAACAACTGCAACTACATCCTCATAAAGTTAAAATGTTGACATTTCTATTTTCTGCTTTTCAAGACACATTAAACCTAAAAGCTTTTTCATAGTTCCATAATAATGAACCAAGCTCTAGAGACCAAGATCCTCCATTTAAGTATTTATTCTTGGTCAAACTCCTATCTCCGATGGCTAACAAGCTTGGGAAAAGGTTTGAGTGGCTTCGACGACACACGAGGATGGTTTGTGCAAGAGGAATCAAGGCTTGGTTATGTGGAGGAAGAGAATTGCTTAAGGAATGGATGCCCTATTTCGGCTGCACACGGGAATGAGAAATTTTGGCAAAAGGAAACTCTAGAAGGCTTGGGGAGGCTCTCTGGGATTTAGAAAACACTTATGAAGCTCAGTGTGTTCGAATGGTGACAATCCTTATGAGAATTGAGGGAGTATACCCCTCAATTGAGCTTGATGGATGGATGAGATTCATCCTTAATTTTTGATATGTTCGCCATCGTTAGCTTGCTGGAGGGTCTCAATCGACTCCACGTGACACAATTGGAGTGGAGGAAGCTGTGGCAGGAGGTTCAAGGCAAGATATGGGCATGTGGTAGCTGATTTCCTCTTCCCTTTGTCCATGGGGTTTGGCTTTGAGTGAGGAGGAAGAGTTGGGTTTCCATTGGTCCATGGCTAATCCTAAGCTTGCTTAGGTTGGGCTAGGATTGGCACACCCCATTTGGCACTTGGATGGCTGCCCAAGTGATGGGAGAGTAGAATTTGTCAAATGGCGAAAGAATCCTATCTAAGGAAGTTTGTCCAATGGGCAATCCCCTTGGGTGGGGCCACTTGGCTCATGGACAGACTTTAAGCTAACCTAAGGTTAATCTGGGTCAGGTTTGGTCAGTCATAAAGGTCCCATGGGTTGGTTTTGGGTGCTTTGGCTTCATATGTTCAAATGGGTTCATAAGGATTCATGTTGGGTTGGGATGACCAATTGGTCAAATTAGGTCAAACCAAGGCTTCAGTTGATATTTGGCTAAGATTATGAGAGTAAGTCATAAGGTTTAAGAGGGAAATTTGGAATTGATTTGAGATTGGTTTATTTTATTTGGGATTTGGATTTAGATTTGGTAAATGATTGAAGAATTGAATTGATTTCTTGAGAAAATTAATTGAATCGAGATTGATTTGAATTTAGTTAGGGCTAAGTCCATATGATGAAATCAGAGGGCTTAGGGAGGGTTTTGAATTTAATCATGGGGTTTTATGGAGAAATCTTGAGCTTGAATTTGATCATGAGTTTGATTATATGTCTTAGAAATTTCATTTAGTGTTATTTAAGGATTAGTTTGAGAAGGAAAGCATGTATTGGGTTTAGGCTATAGGGTAGGCAAGTTTTTCTATATCCCTAAGGCATAACTTGTTCCTATGGCTAGCCCTCCTAAGTCTCTAGGCTTAGGTTGAAGTGTCTTAAGACTAAGGAACTCTTAGTATCTAAAAGAGTCCTAGATTTATGATGAAAAAGTTGAGAACTCACTCCGAAAGTGAGGTCAACAAAAGGGCGCACAATAGGTATGGTGTAACTAATGAAGCACACCGCACATATTGGTGTTGACCGAAATGATCAACAATGTCTGAAGGATTGCAGGCTCTATTGAAAATAATCTACCCCCTAAACTTAATATGTAGAAGGAATCAAGATCTTAGTGCAATGCAACTCAGCTTATGCCAAGGGCGTAAAATAGGAAGAAAGGATCCACTAAGGGATCAAGTATATGAATCTTTCACTAAGGAAGCAGGTTCAAATTATCCACTAGGGATATAAATTTTATTTGGTTTGATCTTAATTTAGGGCTCCATTGGGGAGAGGATATGATTTGCGCCTCGCTTAAGAGAAATTTGATTTGATTTAATTGGTGGACATCCACTGGGGATGAGAATTTGATTTAGTTTGTTTATGATTTAGGGCTCCACTGAGAGAGGATGTGATTTTGATTTTTGAAGGCACATCTGCTAGAGATATGAGCTTAGATCCACTAGGGATAAGATGGGTTTAATATATGGATTTCTTTGGTTTATTTTGAGGGAGCATCCACCAAAGATAAGAGTGGATGGATTTAATTTATATTCCACTGGGGAAGGATGGTGGATTTAATAAAATGGACCCTGTCGATGTGTGATGGATCCACTAAGAAGGGGTTAATATCAGCCTAGGTCTATCTTAAATTTACAAATCCAAATGGATAGTCTACCAGCCATTAGGCAGGACTAACCAACCTAAGGGTTGCCTTTCGGTGTATAATAGTCAAGTTAAGAAGAAAGCTTGTAGACTTACATTCTCCTAAACATGGAACCATTGGGGTGATCAGTTGACAGCACAACAAATCGAACCTGACCTAAGGTGATGATTGAGAGAATGCTGTTATGGACTCATATCTAATCAAGAATAATCAAAATTAATTTCATTTTAGATGGACCCTGTCGGTGTGTGGTGGATCCACTAAGAAGAGGCTAATATCAGCCTAATCCTATCTTAGATTTACAAATTCAAAGGGATAATCTATCGATCATAGGGTAGAGCTAACCAGCCTAAGAGGTGCCTTTCGGTGTGCAATGGTTGATTTTGGAAGAAAGTTTGTAGACTTACATCCTCCTGAACAGGGAACCATTAGGGTGATCGATTGATATGACAACAAATCAAACTTGAGCAAAAGCTGTCCGTTGGTGTGCAAAGGTCGTGCTGGAGAGAATGCATGATAAAATTATATCTTCTAAAGCAAGGATGACCGCCGGGGTGACCTATTGGTGGCAGAACAAGTCGAACCCAACTTAAGGGCAACTACTAAAAGAGTGCCGACCTGGGGACTTAACTCAACTCAAAAATAGTTAGGCAATTCTTATAGGGAGTTTTGCTGACACTACCCTAAATATAAGATGCCTACTTGGGAAAAGGTACTTCTGGGGGTTTTCTTCCTAATTCGCAAGCAAAAATATATATTTATTTTATTTATATATTTACGTAGACCCTGTTGGTGTGTGAAGGACCACACTGAGAAGGGGCTCATATAAGCCTAGTCATATTTTAAACTTACTGGACCAAAGAAGAATCTACATATCCATAAAACAAATTCTTCAAACACAGGGGTGGCTACTAGGAAAGGGAAACTATCCAATCCAAGAGTAATCAGAGTAGTGTCTAAATGGGGTCACTAAAGATGTCATCCAAATAGAGTGCCCATAGGGGAGATGCCGCTAGGGACTTTATTTAGGACCCTATAAAAGAAAGCCTATAGGTATACGGTGGCCAACTCCAGGAGAATGCTTGTAAACTTACATCTGCCATGAGTGGTGTATCCACTTGGTGGGTTGCCATCAGCATGGTGATAACCAACCAACCTAAGGTTTCTGTCAATTTTTTTATGATCAATCTGAGAAGAAAGCTTGTAGACTTGCATCTTCATAGATGAAAATGATCATCGGGATAGTTTGTCATTGGCGGGACAGGTGCTATCTGACCTAGGGCGACTATCAAGTGGGGAGTCACGTGTAAGGACTGGACCCAAACTTGAAGTAGTCAGGAGGAAAGGAGCCACTGGGATACTTATCCTAAGCCTCATATATTCTTGACCCAATCAGTGCATGATGGCTAATTCAAGAAGAATGAGTGTAGGCTTACATTCTCTTAAACAAAGTCAACATGGGGTAGCTTATCGACTATGCAGTAAGGCCTACCAAACTAATAAGGCCCTAATCAGTTTGCAATAGTCAAGTTAGAAAGAAAGCTTGTAGACTTACATTCTCCAGATAAATAACCACTGGGGTGATACACTAGAAAAATAACATGTCAGCCCGACCTAGAGCAGTTAATGAGTGAGTGCCACAGGGGGCTTTATCCCACATCAAAATAGCCCGAAATAAAAGATATATATTTGTTTTATGTGATTGTGTGTAATTTGTGTTGGTGTTGTGTTACTAAAGGATCAGACATTGCTTATGTTCCTCACACCTACCCTAAACACATCGTGATAGATTCACAAGCAAAGATTTTTCTAACCAATATGAAGAGATGAAGTTTGAGATGAAAGAATTCTTACTAATAATTGATTTGAAACAAAATTTATGGATAGTATATTTTTAAGTAGAGCCCATTGATTGGAAGTATTGGGCCCTCTCCCTTACAATTTATAAGTTGGTAAGATTCTCCTTGGTAGGCCTTCTCCATAGAAAAAGGGTCTTCCCAAGTGGGTTCAAACTTGCCTCCCATCTTTTGATGGGCAATAATTGGTCGCCTTAGAACTAAAATAACCTCTCCTACATGAAAAGCTCTAGGATAGACTAACTTGTTATGAGCTTGAATCATTTTAACTTTGTACAACTCGAGGTTCTGGCATGCCCGAAGGCATCTCTTCTCCAAACCTTTGAGCTCTTCTAATTGTAACTTGGTGTTATGCTCCATGGTGATTTTACTACCCACAGCTATTCTTAATGATGAGAGTTGGACTTCTAATTATAGAACTGCTTCAGACTCATATAATAAGGAGAATGAGATAGATTAAGTTGGAGTTTTGTATGTGGTGCGGTAAGCCCACAAGACTTCAACTAACTGCTCATGCCACTAGCACTTGTTATCGTTGAGTGCCTTCTTTAATATTTGGATGAGAGTTTTATTGAAGGCTTCTGCTAAACCATTTTCCCTTGGGTAGTAGATGGTAGAATATCTCAAATCTATGTTGTGTCTCCAAGCAAAGCTATTGATTTTAGTATTCCTGAATGCAGTACCATTATCAAAAATAATTCATCGAGGCACCCCAAACCTATATACGATATAGTTCCTAAAAAACTGGAGCACATGCTGAGTTGTGACCTCTCTGAGTGGAATTGTCTCTGCCCACTTGAAAAGTAGTTGGTGGTAGCTAGAATGAACCGATGACCCTTGGAGAAAGGAGGATCAATCAGACCCACTATATTGATACCCCAATACTCAAATGACCATGAGGCCAATGTAGGATCCAGAATATTGGGTGGTTGGTGTAAGACCACACCGTGTACCTGACATTGGTGGCATCTCCTAGCTACGTCCATGCAGTCTGTGATCATCGAAGGCCAATAGTATCCTAGTCTCTTGATCTTGGATTTCATATTCAGACCGGATTGATGTGCTCCGCATAAACCTGAGTGTACCATAGTCATGATCTTATGGGCTTCGTATATATTCAAACAATGTAACCATATATGATCAAAGAACCACCGGTATAAGGTGCCATCTATGAGAGCGTAGGAAAGGGCTCTCTTCTTCACCTGATGTGCTAGTGACTTCTCTTGAGGTAGTTTGCCTATATTTAGATAATCCATGAATGGTTTCCTCCAATCCAACTCCTCATCCTTTTTGGTAACAGCAACCTCCCATTCAAGAGAGAGTTTCTCGATGAGTTCAGTGTCAATAAGGGATAAGACTTATCTATTTTGGACCCTTATTGGTATGGACTCATCTTCCGGACATGCCAAATCTTTGATAAGCTTGGCTAATGCATCCGCTATGATGTTCTCTCCTCAAGGAATCTTATAGATGGTAACCTCTGAGATTTGAACCAACAACTTCATTGTGTACTTGTGGTAATGATGTAGCTTAGGCTTTATAACCTTGTAAGACCCATCAATTTGATTAATAACTAACTGAGAATCTCTAAAGATGTTGATACTCTACATGCATAGTGTAATGGCTAACTCTAAACTGATAATCAAAGTCTCATATTTAGCTTCATTGACTGTGTATGAATTGGATAGATGATATGATAATCTCATCACATCGTGATCTGGAGTTAGGAGAATTATTCCTACCCCTACCTTTCCTGGAAGAGTTGATAATGATCCTTCTCCTTTTTAAAAGGAAGCCACGCCATCAAAATACATCTCCCAGTGATGAATGCTAGTGTCCCCTAAGTTTATGATTTATTCATCAGGGAGGTCATCACTAAGAGGGGAATCAATAAGAAGTGGGTGTGTTTCTAGAAAATCTGTTAATGCTTGCCCTTTCAATGCACAAAGGGGTACGAAAGTGATGTCAAACTGTGATAGAATCATGGACCAATGCACCAACCATCCGGATAATGTTGGTCATGTCATGAGATATTGCAGATGATTAATTCTAAAGATCAGGTTCACCTTATGGGAATTCATGTAATGCTGTAGCTTTTGGGATGCAAAGATTAAAGCTAGTCAGTGCTTTTCAATTGGTGGATAGTTCACCTTAGCAAGGATTAGATGATGACTAAGATAGTAGAGTGAATTTTCTTTCCCTTTGTCATTATTTTGAGCCAACAAAGCACCAAGGGAGTTATCTAATGTCAATGGCTTGCCTGGGATAGAGGCTACGTGGCATCATTAGGTAGTGTTTGTTATCTTCGAAGGCATGTTGGTACTTATCATCCCACTTAAACTTGGTATCCTTTTTGACAAGTGTTGAAAATGGTTGACACCTTCTTGATAAGCTGGAAATGAAGCATCTTAGATACGTAAACTGCCCTTGAAATGATCTGAGCTGAGTTAAACTTTTAGGGGGTGACATTTCTAATATCACCTTGGTCTTCTTCAGATTGATTTCTATTCCACGGTGCTGGACAATAAACTCAAGAAACTTCCCTGAAACTACTATGAATGCACACTTCATGGGATTCATTTTAAGGTTAAATTATCTTAACCATTCAAAAACTTCTCTCAAGTCAAATAGATGGTCTTCCTTTTCTTTACTTTTGACTATAAGATCATCGACATAACATTCAACTTGATGATGAATAAGTTCGTTGCCAACATTTTTAAGGCTGAAAGGCATGACCATATATGTTAAGATTACAATCGAGGTTTGAAATGTAGTAATTTTTTTATCTTTAAAGGTCATCTTTATTTGGTTATAACTAGATGAGCCATCCATGAAAGAGAAGACTGCATGAGATGAGGCAATATCCACCATCAGTTCTGGTATTGGTAGTGAAAATTCATCTTTTAGACATGCCTTATTCAGATCCCTAAAATTTATGCATATGAAAATTTCACCATTCTTTTTATTAACTGGTACAACACTAGTCAACTAGGTAGGATATTTTTCTTCCCTAATGAAGCCAGCATCAATTAGTTTCATGACTTCAAAAATGACCTAATGTTCAATGTCTAATTGCATGCGTCTAGGAGCTTGCTTGATAAGGTTAACACTAGGCTCTATTGCTAGTTTGTGAATTGTTATGTCAAGAGATAAACTGGGAATCTCTTCATAACTCCATGAGAAGTAGTCCCTAAACTCAGTTAATAACCTAACTAAGTCATCGATTTCAGTATCATTCAATAAAGAACTGATATATGTCAGACATAGATTGTCTTCAGTTCTTAAGTTGATTTCTTTGAGCTTGTCAATGGTTGACCTGATCTCCTCTTTGAACTCTTGTGATGCATATCTGATGTCAAGATCATTTGGATCATCTGAAGTTTTAAAACACAGCTCCTCATATGAGTTAGCATGATTTGAAAAGAACCTATCAGATTCCAAATGATTGGTGATGATTAGACGATGATTGTCATCATCAATTGGACCCACTGTAGCAAATTCTAGTCCTAGTCTTGTTTGAGGATGTCTGCTTTGGTTATCCCATAACCTTTCAAAGTAGTCCAACCTATGTTTAGACCAAGTATGTGGGATTAATCCCTTCTTTGCTAAATTAAGAACATAAGGTGAATATTAATAAAAAAAAGTAATTGTATTAAATCTTTATATGAATCATCCTCAAGTTCTACATCAGCTTCCTAAATTGAGGGTGATGCTCCCAAAAAGAACCTCTGAGTTTTCCCATCTATGGATGACTTAGGAGCTTCCTTAACTACCAAACCCTCAACTTTTTGAAAGTGGGGTTAGAGCTAAGGTTTCTAACTGACTCTTGACTCTCCCATATGCAGACTTGGATATATTTATGCTTTGCTATGGATTTCAATCTTAATAATTATCATGCTCCAACATCACCTCGAAAGAGATCTACTACTGAGAAGAGCTAGCTGCCTACATAAGACTCATCCTCTAAACTAAATTCTAAGTCTATATGGATAGAATGTGTACTCCTGGTGGCTGGAACATACCTTTTATTGGATGGCCAATAAGGAGGCTCTCCATTCAAGAGCTACCTCTGAATTATCCTCTACCTATGCCTAGTGGAGGTCGGGTCATCCTACCCATGTGTTCGAATGGAGTAACAAACTATGGGTGGAATCTAATATCAGGCTTTAATCTTCCCCTGAGTCCATGTCTCACTCTCTTTTATTTTCTTTTTCTAATTCTTTTTTCCTTTTATTTTTCTTTTCTTTCTTTTTGTCCCTCTTGGGGATCTTGACTAGATTTGTGAGAATGGACTTATTGGCTTTAAGAAAAAAAATGGGTTGCATCCTCATATATCCTGACCTCATGAATTGTGAATGGTTTGAGATATCCTTTGACGTAGTACTCAATTACACCTTTCATGAACTTCATGCACTGATGTAGAGAGAGGATGGCACTGTGTGTTCTCATGTATCCACGATCTCCCAAACAAAGTATTGAAAGATGTATTCGAGTCTATGATATGAAACTTGGCTTCAGTCTTTCGGTCATCTATCTCTAATGGCAACACTATAGAGCCTAAGGCCCTCTCGCCTTTTCATTGAATCCTCTCAACATCATCCTCTCTTCTTGGAGTTTGGAGATGTCGATCCTCAAGTAGGCAAGGGTTCTTAAACTCATAATATTGACTGATGCATCTTGGTCAACCAGAACTCCTGATATCCTGTATCTACTAACACCCACTTTAATGTAAAGAGGGTGGTTATGCTTGGTCGTTCCTAGGAGCAAGTCTTCATTATTGAATGTAACTACTAAGATATCCTTTGAGCTGTGTGCCTCCTCTTCAATAGCTAAAGCTAAGCATATCTCTGGGTCAAAAAGAGCCTTGACTAGAGATTCTCTCATTTCTTTAGATAAGATAATGGATTCATATATTCTTAACTTAGTTGGTAACTTTCTAAGATGTGCCAAGATGTTGTAATCAACTTTGAGCTAGTCCTCCACAAGCATATCCATGGGTGAAGCATCTTGGGGAGGGGCTATCTACTTACTAGAATCAATGACTTATTTATCTTTATCAAGAGGTGTTACCCTAAGAGGTAGAACTTTGCCACTACATAGGTTGACTTTAGTGACTTCTTGGAATGATGAACTTATAGAAAGTTCTACCTTCTTATAAAGTATACCTATAGCTTCTTCTATGGAATCCTTATAGTCAGTTGACTCCAAGTCAATCTCAAGAGGTGAACTCGATTGATTCAGAAAAGGTAAGTCTGATTTTGAAGCTAAAGAGAATGGATCAGAATGACTTGAGTTATCATTATTATTTTCTAGACTTGGAGAGTTTTGAGAGAAAGAAAATCTAAAGTATCAGAAGTGGATAAGATGTAAGTGAAAGCTTGCTTTCTTCATTGATTTCTTTTTAGGTGGAGGTACATGATAGAAATCCAACAAAGTGGATAGAGAGATGGACTCAGATGGCGGTTGCACTACTAAACTATCCCAAGCAAGCAAGGTGGACTCTACTACTGCTGCTGCGCTATCACCTTCTTCAAGTTGTCTTTGGCAACTTGCAAACCTTCCTTGATGTTAGAGGTTTGAGCTGCCTCAGGCACCTTTAGAGAGAGTTTCTTAATTTTAGAAACTACTTTGGAGGTTCAGGATAAGGCAATATCTCGACCTTCTTTTTCTTGAGTGGATCACAGGTTTCCTTAAGAATTACCCTAATAAAAGTCGAAGGTTGTTATACTAAGTATTCCTTAGGGATAACTATGATGCCTGACTTATAGCTATGCTCAAGCTAGTCCTTAAATGTAATACAATCCTCTAAGACATGACTAATCATGCGGTGGTAGGGGCAATAGTTAAGATCATTACTCTTGCCCTCTTCCTCTGGCCTCTTGGGCTCTAGTAACTGAAAATAAGGTTTCTTAAAAGATTCTTAAAGATTATCCTAACTACCTCCCTCTTTAATGAATATGATATATTCAATCTATCAGCAAGAGTAGGTGGGTAATAGCTACATAATAGGGATAGGAATACCACTATTGGGTAGGCTGCTGATGTGGCAGAAATGGTTGTTGTGGCAGTTTTGACGGTTGATATGATGGCCGAGGTGGTGGAAGAGGAGGTGGTAAAGGAAGCTGCTGAGCTCGAGGTCTCTCATACTGGACTATGGTTGGCTTCTTCCCTCTATCCACTAACACAAATGTCCCTAGCTTCTTCTCAAACACCTTCTGAAGCTTGGGCCGAGATGATTGGTCAGGAAAAGGTAACTATTTGGCTTCCTCTTGCAGGCTAGCAGCCTTGTTAATTAGTTTCTCAAATGTCTGAATGGTAAATCCCTTAAGCATGAAGGGGACCGGGCGTTGACTTCATTTTTAGAATGAGCTCTCAACCCCTCCATCTTAGACATAGTACTTCTCTTAGACTTTAAGAGTTCCTTAGTCGTAAGACACATCTAGTGATTAGGTGGACACTCAACCTAGCCTTAGAGACTTAGAGGAGTTAGCCATAAGAATAGGTCATGCATTAGGGGTGTTAGAAAAATTTGCCCACCCTTAGCTTGAACCACTCCTCACCTTCCTTCCTTCAAGTCAAACTCTAAATCAATCTTATTTGATTTTCTCCAAATTAAAATCAACTCCATATGATTGAAATCCATGATTAAAACCCATGAATGAAATTCCAAATTTAAAATCTTTCCTAAATCCTTAATTTCCCTCTTAAAGACTTATCCTAAATCATGATCAAACTAACTCAAACTCATGAGATTTTCTCATAATTCATTTATTTTCTCATTTATATTCACATATATAAATGAAATATAAATTCAAACAAATCAAACTAAACTCAAAATTCAAAATCAATTCATAAAAAAAATCTTCTTAAGTCCTTAATTTCCCTCTTAAAGACAGCCTAAATCATAATTAAATCAATTCAAATTCATGGGATTTTCTCATAACTCATTTATATTCTCATTTATATTCATATATAAAAATGAAATATAAATATAAATCAATCAACCTAAATCCAAAATTCAAGCTCCAAACTCCAAAAATTTCTTAAGTCCTTTAAATTTCCTCTTAAAAGACTTAGCTTAGATCATGATCAAATCACTTCAAATCCTTGAAATTGTCTCATGACCCATTTAGATTCTCATTTATATTCACATATATAAATGAAATATAAATTCAAACAATCAAAACCAATTCTAAAAATCAAACTCAAATCCATTTAAAATCCAACCTAAGCCTTTCAAGTCAAAATCTTGAACTTAGCCAAATCAACTTCAAATCAAGCCAAACTCTTGGTTTTCCTTCATGATTCAATCAACCTAACAATCATGAATCCAAATATAAATACAAACTTCAATCACTTAATCAAAACTCAATTCAAAAGTCAAGACAAAATCCATTTCATGTTCACCCTTTGAACTTGAAATGTTCAAATGAATTAAAACCCATTTGACTTCAAACCACGTGCAAATGAATTTATATTTCAAACATAAGTCCATATACAAGTTCAATCAAACTCAAATCAAGCTTTGACCAAGCCATTTGACCCATTTAGGCTCACTTAACACAAAGTGACCTAAAATATCATTATAAGCCAAATTCTAATTCTAATCAAATTGGATTGAATCAACCTCACCTATGCCTCTCATCATGATCAACAATCATCATGAGATGATCAATAAATTAAATTGGTCAAACCAAGTCAAATATAAGGGTTGACCAAGTCAACACTTAGCCAAAATAAAATCAAACATAGCCAAAATCTACCATAGGCCAAATTGATTGAAACCATTGATCTAAGTTTATTCATGAACTATGTTTGAACTTAACCAAGTCAACATTTGAGCCTAACCTAGCCCAATTGGCCACTTGACCCAAGTTGACCCAACTTAAGCTAATAAGTCAAAATATGTCCAAACTTGATCTAAGCCAAATTGAAACCAATGGGCCAAGTTCATTCCAAATCACTTGTTGAATTTGACCAAAGCCTCAATTGGCCAACTAGACCCAACCTAGCCCAATTGACATTGAACCCAACTTGACCTAAAGGGTCATGTTGAGCCAAATTCAAACTTAACTAAAATTGATCAGACACAAAGATATCAATCCACTTCATATGACTAACTAAACCTAAATCCACCCATGACCTAGCTCAAACAGGTCAAATGGGTCAAATTGGTCAACTTGACCCTTTTGACCAAAATGAAGTCATATGAGCCAAACTCAAAACTAAACCAAATTGAATCAAACCAAAACAACCAAAATATTTCAAACAGTCATATGAACTTGACCCAACCCTTAGTTTGACCCAATTTGACCAATTGGTCAACTTGACCTAAGTTGACCCATTTTGACCTACATGGGTCAACATGAGCCAAACCCTAACAAATGAACTCCAAATCCAATGAAACTTGGCCAAACCTATTTTCTCAACATACCCAACATTCAAATTCAAAAATTAGCCAAATGACCATTCTACCCGTAGGCCATAGAATAAATTTTGGTCAAATCCATGGGGAATTTGGTCAAGTCCTTTTCATATCTGCTTGATACCTTCCTAATAGGTCAAGTAGACCCTATGGAGGGTGGTGCTCCAAACCCAATGGGTTTGGGTCAACCCAAATTGATAACTGCTCAAACAGCCCTTCTAATCTTGGCAATTAGATCGAAATAGCAAAGAGAACTTTGGACGTCTGATTGCCATAAGGGGAGATATACTCCCCCTAATTCATTTCAATTCTCATTTGCTCACTATCGATTGAGTAAGAGAGAGTCATAGGAAGCATTCTTGAGTGTTCATAAGCTTCCTAGAAGGGATTTGAAATTAGCCATTCTCGATTTTCCTCAAGAGAAAATAGGGGAACTCCATTGATTTTCAAATTTTCTCCACACACCAAATTAAGCCAATTACCTTTGCACACTCCACCAGAGGGCCAAGTCGAGCTTTCCTAAGCTCTCCCTCAAGTTCCAAAGGCAAGGGGAGGTCTAATTCCATCAAATCTACAAGGGAGCTAAGGAGGGGTTGGTCCATAGAGCAATCTACTCAACCTCAGGAGCTAATTCTTTCACCACAGCTTCATCTCAACCAGGAAAAGCTCCTCCAAGGGAATCGAGCGTTGATGATCACCTCCAATGAGGTATGGCATTTTTTGATCACTATACTTAAGGTGTGTGGTCCTTTGTGAAAGAAAGTTTAGTGGCATGAAGCTTCAACCGTTGGATGTTATCTACATTGCTTGATGATGGTGTGTGCAAGATTTTAGCTTAATTCGAGCTCAATCGAGCTCGGATCTTGCTCTAGGACATGGATGGCCTCCATGGTTCACAGAGCTTTGTAGGGGTGAATCTCTGGCTGTCCATCAGCGCATTTTTGCTGGACGGCCAAGATCAAACACACGCTTAGATCTGGTTTAATCCCTTTGGAATGGCAACTTTAATCTGAGCTGTCCGATCCTTGATCAAATGGTTGAGGCTAAAGCACGTAGCATTGCCGCCATATGGCACTATGACGTGACACTTAGGTCACCACTCATGGGTCGACAGGTGGAAAGCGCCCCTGACTCAGAGCCTGCGTGTCATGCCATGGAGATTAGGGATTTAATTAAGATGTATTTAATTTTTAATTAATCACCTAAACTTAAAAAATTCATATCTCTCTAAAGAAAAATAAAAAAATGAGATAAATTATCACTGAAAGATAAATTATCACTGAAAGATAATTCAATCTAGAATATTCTAAAATTAGTTTAAATGGATTTTAAATTGTAGCTTTCTCTGATTTTGCCTTTTATTGAAATTTTTAATTTGCTAATTACTCTATAATTAATCCACCGATTAATCTCAAACTTCTTGGGTATATTTTTGGGGATAACTTCTGCCTCCCCTACTTTTCTTGGGATTTATTGGTGGCTTAATTGGGATAATTTCTAATTCATTTCTTAATTACCCCCTTTATGTAATTAAGATTAATTAAGGGTTTGATTAGTGTTTTAATCTCTTATTGAAGTTGATTAGGTTTGATCTAGTGAATAGGAGGTTTAAGAAATAATTTTAGGGAATTTCCCCTAAGCTATTTCTTAAACTCCCCTTTTCCTTTCTTAATCTTCTCTTAATTATGGTTAATTCACTAATTACCCTCATAATTAATTTCTCAAAATTTTTTAAACTTTTCAGAACTTAATTAATCTACTTTGGGTAGATGTGTAGGTGATCAAGAGCCTAAGTTCAATTAAGAAAATCAAAACTCAACTCATATGTGTCAGGAGTGTTTTGAAATTACTTAAGTTAAATCCCTTAGCTTAATTAATCATTAATCATGAGTCAAATTGCATTAGGCCCTTTTTTTCCTAGGTGCATTGCAAATTTAAATTCCTTGTGACATTTTATGTCATCTCATTAGCTCATAATTATTTGGTTAACTATGCTAAGGTGGTGTAGGTAAGGGTTAATTAACTTATTTAATTCATACCTTAACCTAATCAAAGTATAAAATCAATCTAATCATCTAAATATTAAACAAAATTATCAAACACATGTGGAAATGGGTTAGGAATAGGAAACTCAACCCATTTTTTCAAAATTAAATCAAATTCGAAATCAAACAAAAATTATACTAAATGAACTTTGATTTACTTTAAGTTTTCTTATTTCATAAGATTATCTTTAGGATTTAATTAAAGTGATTGTGTTTATATGATTTCATTGCTTTGGATCTTTTCCAACATGCTAAATATGTGTGTCATGTGGTTTCATGCATCCATACTTTTCAAAATTCAAATTTAAAATGAAAATATTTTCTTTATGTCAAAATTGCATGTGTTGGCTAAAGTAAGAATATGAGTGGCTATTATCACTATTAAATTCAAATTATTTTCAAAATATATCAATTATCAAAATTGAAAGTGTGTTACTTATATCTTAATTATAAGTTTGCATGTGAATAAAACATAAGGATGTGCTTAGTGTAGGTTTTCCTTCTCTTCTCTTTTAGTGTAATTTTGAATAGGATTTGGTAAGATGTGTGGTTCATTTGAAAAGAACCTAACACTTGCCTAATTTCATATCCTATTCATTCCTATACTATCACTCAAGAAGGATATCTATGCTTGTACATATAAATTGCATAAACAAAATAAATCAACTAATACAAAATTTTGCATTCTTTCTTTTCCATTCATTTCTTTTGTACACATGTTAGTATTTAAGGAAAGTGATATATTAGTTTGGACAACCCCAAGGTTGTGAGGCTTTAAGTAGCCTAAGTAGGTCTTGTACCTTACACCCATGGTTAACAATGGCACTATACTCACTTATGCCTTTCTTACTTTCATGTGTGCATGTGAAAATTAGATAAGAAATCCCTTTTCTACTTAATGAATTACTTAGCATGCATCATAAAGTGTGTTAAATATTCTCATTTGTGTGTATAGATATGCTTAAGACTCATTCATATGCATGTTATACATGTTGGGAAATAAATGAAGTGATGTATGTTTTGTGAATTTAGTTCATTTTATTTAATCTTAAAATGCCTTTCTTTTTGAATAGGTTAGTTTAGTGTTCATCTAAACTTAGGATTAATTAAAATACATAATCAAAATATTCACTAAACAAAACTAAAATATGAATCCACTTTAAAAATTACTTAGGTTAGGGAAGGAAAGAGAAATTGTCTTCTCTTTCCATCCCTTTATAACTTAGTAATTAATTGTAGGATTCACTTGAACCTAATCAAAACAAAAAATAAAATCAATCTAAAATAATTAAATCACTTAAAAATGAAACCCTCCTCTAAGTTGAACATGCTTCACACTTAAAAAATTCTAACTTAAAACCATAGCTAAGCATACCACACAAACCTTCAATGCACACACATTAGGCTAAGTCACCACTTTTAGCTTTAGGTTAGGGCGGTGCATGGTTTGATGCTTACTTTTTTTGTGATATATATTTTAGTCTGGATGTTAGGATGTATGTGTATAGAATGAATGGTAAGACGATCTTAATCTAACCATTCTCTTTTGTAGGGGATTGTGCTTAAGGAGCGCTATAATAAATAAAAATATAAATACTTTTGTTGTGCAGGTGGTTATACCCCTAAGCATAAACCAACAGGCCAGGTGGACTTAATCACCCATATGTGGGGTGATAAGTCCAATATACATGCTTGGGATTTGCTGGTTTATTTAGCTAACCTTTATTTTGCAGGTGTTAGCTAGATTTACTTTTTCCATTTCATGCAATTTTTGCAATTAGGATTTTGGAATGATAGTTATGGAGATTAAAATTAACATTAGTCATAAGTTCTCATCTTATGCATCATGTAAAGCCTTTGGAGCATCCACCTTCCAACCATCCAAAAGAAGGAACCAATGAAGAGAAGAAAAGAAGAATGAAGAAATGAAGCTTGAAGACCCTCATAATAATGAATTTATTGCTTAATTGTGTTCAATTCATTTGCAATCTGGGTTGTATAAGGGTAGAGCTTGGCTACCCAATTTATTTTTGAATTTGTGCGATGGTGCCTGACCACACTTGGAATCTTATTATTTTGTGATTAGCTTTATAAATTGATTGATGATTTATTTAGCTTGTGTATTAAGTGGCATCCTTTTCCTAGTTTCTTCCTTACTTTATGTATGGCCTGGATGTGGATTAGGCTCTTAGAAAAAAATAAATCTTTTACCAAATCTAACAACTCAAAACTAAAAATAAAGAACTCATAACCTCACCTAAAGCTTAGTCTAAAATCAAGATAAAAGAATTAGCAACCCCTTATTTGGATGAGTACTTCTTTTATAACATAATGCACAAATGCATCTTATTTCACTCTTGATTGGAGGGCTTCCACCTTTGCTAGAGAAACTTGGCTTGACCTTTGAGAGCTATGGTGGAAACACACCTCCTCCCTTCTCGCTAATTTTGGCCAATAATCTCATTTCTCATGCATTAGGCATATGAATCCTATTAGGCTGAGTCAAAATAATTGACCAAAAAATTAAAAAAAATGAAATTTGAATTGCATTAGATTTAGGTAATTTGAAGCATACCCTTACATGATCTAGTCTCTTTAGGGAGTGAGTTTAAGGACTTAGTCTCTTTATAAATAAATAATAACTATTATCTTGCATAAAACATGACTTACATGTAAAAATTTAAGGAGGAGTTAGTTTGGCGACCACCCCAGAAGCGGTTGTAAGTCAACATTGGGTGATTTGTCCTCTTGTGGAGAAAATACCCATTTTTCCTTAGATTTAGGTTATGCTTTTACCTCACCAAAGCTCCACAGATTTGGGTTCACCTCTTAAGCATTTCTTTAAGCTTGTGTTATGGAATCATAAGCCCTATATTTCTAATGAAAAATTTAACTCAAATAATTTAAACTAATTTCAAAAATGTAAAGCCCAATCATAGGATAGTTTGAGATGCTTAGTAGGTTTCCTAGCATCATGGGCATCTCCTACTTATCTCCCTTTTGGCTTTGATAATAACTCCCTCTCTTTGATCAATCACATTTGATTTTCAAAAATAAACTAATCAATTGATAGTCCTACCTATTGAAATCTTTGAAGATGATGATCATTTATCTTAATCTAGAGTATTTCTAAGGGATCTCATTCCTTAGGATGTAATTAACTATGAGGGCTTGCACTTGTAGGAAACTTAACAAACCTGGTTTAAAATAAACCCTATTTTACTTTTCCATGTAAAGTAGGGGAAGAATCTCTAGTACATATACAGACTCATTGTTCTTAGGAGTCCTTATTCGGGTGATTAGGGCTATTATAGGGTGGTGACTTCTATCTCTCGAGATAGTGCACCTCTCCTTAATGTCATAACCGATCACCTCAATAAGAATATCTGTGGATCTACGTGGTGTCCCAACAAGACGTAATGTTTATGTTTTTATTTATCCTCTTCAAAAAGGATAGATGAAGTCAGGAATTTTTCACCACACCGGGCCATGAATATTCTTGAAGAGAATTTTAATGGCATGCAACTCAGATAGTTGCGGCCCACATTTCATGCTCAGGTTGTGCCACCTGAGAATATAATTAATAAGGGACTCATTGGGAACTTGTGTCACTACAACAAGATCACCTACAGTCACTCTTTGATGAGCTCTAGCAAACCTCATGATGAAGATGTGCTCCAACTCAGCAAAAGTCCCTACCAAACCATCGGGCAGTTCGGCATACCAACCAAATGCAACCCTAAGCTCGACAAAGTCCAAAAACAAGGCATCACCGCCACATGCTGAAATAGTTGGTTTTAAAATGTCGCGACGTGTTCCCACCGCCATCAAAGATTTTGGAAGGAAGCATAAAACTCTTGGGGTATTGAATCATCAAATTTCTCCTGCATACCTACCTTTAGAATATATAAGCTCGCTTTATTGCTTTTTTACTTGTCGCTACCATATGCTTGATATCCATCTCATGCATGGAGGTGCCATCTATAACCTTCCTATGCAAACTACCAGCATCATCATCTACAGGGATGCATCTAGGATGCTCTAAGGTATGTACCAACTATGGACGGTCACATATCATGCGAGAGGGCTATGAATCTAGGGATGAGCTTTGCAATGATAAAACTACATCCATCAACTCCTTAATCTTCTTCCCTAACTTGTCAATGTGATTATCCCTCTATCTGAGTTGGTGGAGAAGGTGTTGAGTCGATTGAGAAGTGTAATCTTCCTCGAGCATAGAACCTTCATGGATAATCTGATCCTACTTTAAGGATCCCCGAGTGTCAACCATGCAGACCACAGTTATATCATCCAACATGTAATCCTCGTCAAGATCGAAGCTGACCCTATCCTCATCTTGATCCGAGTGGTCACTCCTGAGAATTCACCTCTTCTTGATAAAGTAGTCTGCTAGTATGTCATATATTGATCGGTCTACTATGTCTGGCTGGACTAGGATGAATACCTGCTGACTATTAACTATAAGACTATACTCCTCTGCCTTTATGCAATGGACACTGGCTGCTGTCAATACCTCCTCGCTGGGAGGATCAACTATCATGGGGATCGTGTCTATGTCCACTCCACTTTGTATCTATGTCTGCTATGGTGGAGGTGGTGCAACGATAACACTCTTGGGTCGCCACTCCTTCCTGACCATAACTGAGGTAGGGGATCAAGCAGGGGAACTCAATCTCACTTCAATAGGTGGAATGGATGGAGCGGGATCCTTGGGTCATAGCCAGATCACTAGAGGGGAAGGTCTCTCCCCGGATGGGGCATTTGAACCTTGACGAGAGTGGTAGATGTCAAAGCTAAACTAGTGATAAGTGGATGAGGGAGCAATGATGGCAATATATTGACCCAACTAGATCTCTATCTATGGCAGACTACATTGGTAAAAATAATCCTGTTTGAATGACCGGCCCATACATGGCAACGATCAGGAAAATCCATCAAGGTAGAGGCTGCCTACTTCCTGGCATACCTCCATCACTCTCTCCTGCCTGCCTAAGAAAATACTCGAGCCTCTATGATTCTCTCTCTCTATGGATCTGACCCCTAACACTCTTAGGGATCATGGATCATAAATTAAATAAGGCACCGCACTGAAAGTGGTTGTAAGCTCTCACTGAGTAGAATCCAAAGTCAAAAGATAGTCTTATGCCCCTCAGCTGTCTCATGGTATTCTGGTGGTGGAGGAGAAGCAACAATCCTCCTGTAGTATTGCTCTCCGTCTGAGACTGAGAGGGGGTGAAACCTACCACCTAGGGAGAGGTCTCACAGGAGAACCCTCCTCACAGAAGGTCAAGCTCTTCGGATGCTCACCATGCTCCCACTTAATCTCTTAATTTTTATTACATCATTGGGTGTGAGTGAGCAAGGAAAAATGGGAGCTGTCACCTACCTCAAAAGTGGAGGAGACTATCTCAGAGGCTAAGAGAGCCATCCCCTTTGAGGTGACTAACAAGGAGGTAGCAGCTCTCACTGGAGCTATGGTAGGGGCAACTGAATGGGTGGGTACTAAAATTGACACTAAATGGGGTGTGGGAACCACTATGGCTTTTCTCTTTAGCAAGGGAAACTCAGAGTTAGATGGGATATCCAAGCAAATGAGTAATGTCTGTCCCGCCACCTTCTCCCTACTAGCGGTTGTGAGGGTTTCCCCCTTCACAAGTAATGCGGACCCCCTCAAAGCCACGACCAAAATAAATCAGGTTGGTTTCATCAATCGTGGTGAGATTGGCCTAATCTAAGGCCAAATCTACACTAGAAGGGAAAGAGAAGATGAACTTGCTAGGAGCCATTATTGAGTCAGACCCTTGCCTTGATGTTTTCCTTTAATCATTAAATTTTATACTTAATTTAGAATTCGAACCCATACTTAACAAATTTAGGTATGCTAAGTGGGGTTCATTGAATTTTGGAGAGATTTTTGATATTTGGAGGAGCGACTTTGCCATATGATTTTGATTTAGAACCCATACTCAACCAATTTAAGTAGGTTGGGCGAGGTTCAAATATTTGGAGAGACCTTTGAAGATATTTGTATTATGTATCTTGTTTGAAAATTTTAATTTAGAAAACATTTACTTAGCAAATTTATGTATGCTAAGAAGAGGTTTTTATTATATGTTTTAAAGGTTTTGTGAAAGTATTTTTGCTTGTGATGGTTGGTTATGTGTGTGATACATGTTGATTTGTAAATGGGGCTTCTTACTTAACAAATTTGGTATGTTAAGATAGGGCAAATGTGATTGATATGTCTTTGTTTGATTTGAAAATGATGTCCATACTTAATAAATTTGGTATGTTAAGTAAGAACCAATATGTGCTTTGATTTGTGTTTGAAAATAAGACATTCACTTTACAAATTTGGTATTTTAAGCAGGAGTTAAATGTGATTTGATTTATATTTGTTTTCTTTTGAAAATGAGATTCTTACTTAACAAATTTGGTATGTGTGGTGAATTATTTTTTCAATTCTTCATCTATCTTTTTGAAAAAAATGAAGAAATAAAAATATTCAAACACTTCTTATGTTGGGCACCACACATATTCACAGATGTTCTTATTAGGGTGATAAAGTATGACATTGAGAAATAATGTACTATCTCGAGAGATAGAAATCACCATCCTAAAATGGACCTAATCGCCTTAATAAGGACTCCTAAGGATTATGGGTCGTCGGAATGTACTAGAGATTCTTCCTCTACTTTACATGGAAAAGTAAAGCAGGATTTATTTTAAATCGGGTTTGTTAAGTTCCCTATGGAGCCAAGCCCCCATAGTTAATTACATCCCAAGGAATATGATTCCTTAGGAATACTCTCCATTAAGGTAATTGATCCTTATCTCCAAAGATGTCAAAGATAGGACAATCAATCAATTAGTTTATTTTTTAGAAAATCAAGTGGGATTAATCAAGAGGAGGGAGTTATTATCGAAACCAAAGGAAGATAAGTAAGGGATGCTTATGATACTAGGAAGCCTAGTGAGCATCCCAAACTATCCTATAGTTGGGCTTTATATTTTTGAAATTGAAGTAATTAATTTATTTGAGTTGAATTTTTATTAGAAATCAAGGACTTACAATTCCATAACATAAGATCATGGAAATGCTTAAGAGGTAAGGATTTATGCTTATAGCCCATAAAGGGAAGTACCAACCTCTGAACCTAAATCTAGGGAGCTTTGGTGAGGGCCAAAACATGACCTAAATCTAAGGCAAAAATGGCTATTTGGTTTACCTTCATAAGAGAGGATAAGTCACTCGACTCTTGGACTTACAACTGCCTAGGAGTGGGCGCCAATTAACTCCTAAGATTTTAAATACATGTAGGCAAGTCATATGCTTTTGCAAGATAACTAAGCTATTATTTATTTAGAAAGAGACTAAGTCCTTAAACACACTTCCTAAGAGACTAGATCATATAGGGCATGATTAATGACTTAAATTTAATGCAAATTTTTGTTATATTTTATTTTCATTTTTAGGCAATTCAATTGATGCAGGCTATGGGATTCATATGCCTAATGCATGAGAAATTAGATTATGGGACAAAATTAGAAAGAAAGGAGGTGTGTTTCCATGGCTCTTAAAGGTCAAGCCAAGTTCCCTGGTAAAGGTGGAACCCTCCATAATAAGAGTGAAATATGATGCTTTTTATGCATGATGTGAAAACATACAACATCCAGCTAAGGGGTTGCTAAATCATTTATCTTCTTTTATAAACTAGGCTTTAGGTGAGGTTATGAATTATTTATTTTTTTAATTTTGAGTTGATTAAATTGGATAAAAAATTTCTTTCTCTAAGAGCCTAATCGTGTCTAGGCCATTCATCAAAATAAGGAAGAAACTAGAAAAACATATCATCTTAATGCACAAGCTTAAACAAACATCAAATAATTTATAAAGCTAGCACAAAAGAATAAGAGGCCTTTTATGGTCAAGCTCCACCGCAGAAACCCAAAAATAAATTGAGTTGCCGAGATCTACCATTATATAGCTCAGATTACATATGAATTAATTACAATCAAGAAGAAATTCATGTTATCAGGGTCTTCATTCTTCATTTCTTCTTTCTTCTTTCTTCTTTCTTCTTTCTTCTTTCTTCTTTCTTCTTTTGGTTGGATGGAATATGGTTGCTCCAAAGGCTTCACATGGTACATAAGATATCATCTTACAACCAATGTTCATTCTAATCCCCCATAACATTCATTCCAAATCCTAACTACAAAATTATATGAAAATGAGAAAAAGTAAATCTAACTAAAACTTGTAAAATAGAGATTAGCTAAACAATCCACACAATACAAAGCATGTATATGAATAAATTGGACTTAGCACCCCACACATGGGTAACCAAGTCCACTTGGCCTATTTTGGATTATGTTTAGGGTATAAGTAACTTGCACAGCAAAAAGCATTTATATTTTTATTATAGCGCCCCCTAAGCACAATCTTCTGCAGAAGATAATGATTAGACTAAGGTCATCTTGTCATTCAGTCTACACACATACACCTTAACATCCAAATTAAAAATATCACATCACAAAACAAAATCAAGTATCAAATTATGCACCGCCCTAATATAGGACTAGAAATGGTGACTTAGCCTAATGTGTGTGCCATTTAAGGCTTGTGTGGTATGTCTTAGCTTGGTTTTAAGGTTAGAGTTTTCTAAGTATGAAGGATTCAACTTAGAGGGTGGTTTCATTTAAGTGGTTTAATTGATTTGGTTAAGTTTTATTTCATGATTTGATTTGGTTTGAATGAACCTATAATTAATTACTAAGTGTTGTAAAGAGAGGAAAAGAAAAGAGGACTTCTCTTTCCTCCCTACCTTGAGTAATTTCTAACGTAGATTTTTTTTTATTTTACTAAATGTTTTATTTATTATGTGTTTTAATTAATCCTAAGTTTAGATTTTTCTCTAAACAAACTTATTCAAAGTGAAAGGACATTTAGGATTAACTAAAGTGAATTACTATTATAAAACACACAACACTTAATGTTAGCACACCTTAATGATGAATGCTAAGAGATATTGCTTAAGAAAAATTTGGAATGTTTCATGTATGCATGATTTTGTTAAGTAGAAAAGAGAGGGATTCTTTTATCCATTATTCATATGCACATTTACATGTATAAAAGACATAAGTGAGTACGGTGCCATTATTTTCTGCACCAGGGGTGCAAGGTACAAGACTACTTAGGGCTACTTAAAGTCTCACAGCCCCAGGATGTCCAGACTAATATACCACTTTTATTAAATACATGTGCATGTACAAAAATAAATGAATGGAAAAAAAATCATACAAAAAGTTTATGTTTGTTTGTTTCGATTTGGTTATGTAATTTACATGTGTAAATGTGAAGGTACCTCTTAAAGGATAACATAGAAATGAATAGGAATGGATTTAAGCAAGTGTTATGTCCTTTTCAAATGAACTATACACTTTGCAAATCCTATTCAAAACTATGTTAAAAGAGAAGAGAAGGAAAAGTCACATAATACACATTTTATATTATACTTACATGCAAACTTATAAGTAATTATAAATAACATACCTTTCATTTGAAATATTTGATTTCTAAGTTTTGAAAATAATTTTTGATTTTGTAGTGATAATAGCCGTTCATATTCTTACTTTAGCCAAAACATGCAATTTGACATAAAGGAAACATTTCATTTTAATTTAATTTTTCAAAAGATATGAATGCATGATTTTCATATGACATACACATTTAGCATGTTAGAAAAGAAATAAAGTGATGTAAGCATGTAATTTCATTCACCTTAATTAATTCCTAAAAACAATCCTATGGAATAAGATCATTTAAAGTTAATTAAATTGTTTAAAGAAATTTTTAGTTTTGTTTTGAGTTTGATTTGAATTTAGGAAATGTGAAAAGGTTTGCTGGTCCTAACCCATCTCCACATGTGTGTGTTATTTTAGTTTAATTTTTAGAACCATTAATTGATTTTATGTTTTATTTAGGTTAAAGTGTAAATTAAGTTCATTAATTATCCCTTACCTACACCTCCTTAACATAATTATTCAAGCAATTGTGAGCCAACATATGACATGCAACAACATTGAATTTAAATCATCAATGCACTTTAAGAAAGAAAGGGTCTAATGCAATTGGCTCATAATTGATTATTAATTAAACTATAGGGTTTAATTAAGTATTTTCAAAACTCTTCCCACATATGTAGGTTGGATTTGATTTCCTTAAGCTTACTTAGGTTATTGAACACCTAAGTATCTACCTAGTAAATGATTGATTAAGTTTAGATTGATTTTTGAAAATTTGATTAAGTTAATTAAGAAGGTTATTAGTGGATTAACCCCTAATAAGGTTTGGATTAAGGAAGAAAAGGGTTCAATGAATAGCTTAAGAAAAATATCCCAAAAATATTCCATAAACCTTCTGTTCCCTTAAATAATGATTAATTATCTTAACTAAGTGATTTAACCACTGTTCACATGCTTAATTAGCCTTAATTACATAGAGAGTGATTAGGGATTCATTAATTAATTTCCTTAATTAACCCATTAATAAATTCCAAGAAAATTATGAGAGGCATATGTCATCCCCCAAAACATGCCTAAGAAGTTTGGAATTAATTAATAAAGTCATTAAAAAGTAATTAGGGTTATTAATATTTTAAATAAACCCAAATTAAGGAAAACCCACTTTTCAAAATCAATTAGAAACAAATTTATATTATTCCTCATTGAATTATCTTTAAAATGAGCCATCATTTATATTTTTCTAATTTTTCTATATTTAATTATGAATATTTGAAGTTTTAGTGATTATTAGGTAATTAAATCCATTAATTATATAACTAATCTCCGCCATTGCCATGGATGGACCGCGATACGCTTTCCGCATGGACGAGAAATTAGTTATTTAAGTTATCACATGTTGCCGGTCGATTGATGGCACTATGCATTTTCTCCTTGGACTGTCCGATCTCTAGATTAAACCCATGATTTCTAAGGGTTAATCAGCGGATCTAACATGGATTAATCAGGACCATCCATCCAAAACATGCGAGATGGATAGTCTATGATCCTGCCCTCGCTTGTGAGAGATGACAATCGTCCGTCTCTTAAGACTTGATCTGAGCTCACTTCAGCTCAGATTGAGTTAAGATCGAGCCGACACCATCAAGAAGCAAGAAGAAGAAGATCCAACACTCAATTTCAAACTTCCCTTCTTAAAGGACCAAAGAATTTCTACACTAGGCTCGATTTTGAAGCATACCTCACCGTAGGCTTTCAACGACTCTCTCAACCGTCGAGGTAGTTTCTTCTAGTGGAGACGAAGCCCTATTGAAGGTTGAAGGCTTAAGGTGAAGTGGATCTCCCTATTGGCTCAAGCTCCCTTCAATGGCATGCAACTTTGGTCTAGCTCCTCCTTCCCGTGGCTTGGATGCTTGGGATTTGACTTGGATGAACTCAACTTGATGCCTTGAAGGTGCATGCAAGAGGAATTGGAATTTGGTTGTGAATTGAGCAAAGTGGAATTTTTAATGAGCTCCCCTATTTTGGCTCTGAAGAAATCTAAAAAAGGAGAATTCAAATGAGCTTTTGGAAACCTTGAGAGGGCTTGGCAATGATTCCTCTAAGTTCCTATGGATTAATCGAGTACAAGTGATCTCAATTGGAATTAAATGAGAAGGAGTATATCTCCCTGTATAAAGATCGGATGACTAAGAGTGTCTCTTCCATTTTGATCAAATTGATCTTATTTAGTGGATTTGTTAGGCCATTTTAAGCTCCACATGGTTCAGTTTTGGCAGAGAAAGGGAGTGGAGGAGTTTCCATGTGTTAAATGAGGTGTTGGAGGTGATCCCACTGTGCTCATTTTGAATAGAGTGATCAGTTTTTGCCTTGGGTTGAGTTTGGCTGACCCAAACTCATTGGATTATGTGCACCACTCTTATTAGTATCCATTTGGCCCACAAAGAGGGTGTTAAGTGGCCATGAAAAGGATATGACCAAATTCCAAGTGGAATTGGCCAGAGGTTACCCCTTGATCTAGGGGTAAAATGGTCATTTGGATTTGATTTTAATTTGGGCAGATTTGCAATAGTTTGAAATTGGGTTGGTCCAAATTTTAATGAATTTGGAGTTAATTTGATATCATTTGGCTCATATTGACCCATTTAGGTCAAAATGAATTGGTCAAAATGGGTCAAACCAAGAGTTGGGTCAAGTTCATATGACCATTTGAAATATTTCAGTATCATTAGTTTGGCTCAATTTTATTTGTATTTAGTTTTGGTTCATTTGAATTCATTTAAATCAAATGGGTCAAGTTGACCAATTTGACCTATTTGAGCCAATTGGGTTAGGTCATGGGTTGGTTTAGGTTTTGTTGGTCATTTTAAATGTTTTGGTAGCTTTGGTTTCAATCAATTTTGGTTTGGTTTGATTTTGGCTTGAATTGACCTTTTAGGTCAAGTTGGGTTTATGGTCAATTGGGCTATATTGGGTTTAGTTGGCCAATTAAGATTTTGGTCAAGTTTAATAAGTGATTTAGAATGAACTTGACCCATTGGCTGTAATTAATTTGTCTTTGATCAAGATTTGAGCCATTTTGACTTTTTGGGTCAAGTTGGGTCAAGTGGCCAATTGGGCTAGGTTAGGCACAAATGATGACTTAGTCAAGTTCAAAACATTGATCATAAACAAGTTTAGATCAATGGTTTCAATCAATTTGGTTTATGGTAGATTTTGGCTAGTTTAGGTTTCATTTGAGTCAAATGTTGACTTGGTCTAACCTAATTTGAGTGATTAATCATCTTATGATGAGTATTGCTCATAATGCGAGGCTTAGATGAGCCTAGTTCAATCAAATTTGGGTAGGATTAGAATTTGGCTCAAAAAGGTACTTTAGGCACTTTGGGTCAAGTGAGCCTAAGTGGGTCAATTGACTTGATCAAGGCTTCAAGTTTGGTTGAACTCACATATGGACTTATGATTGAAATATAAATCCATTTGCAAGTGATTTGGAGCCAAATGGGTTTTGATTCATTTGACAATCTCAAGTTCAAACAATGAACATGGGTTTACTTGGGTTTGATTTATTTTTTTTAATTTATTTTTGGTTTGATGATTTGAAGTTTGTGTTTATAATTTGTTTCTTGATTGAAAGACTGATTGAATCATGAAGAGAATCTAAGGGTTTGAATTGATTTGAGGTTGATTTGATCAAGTTCAAGAATTTGACTTGAAAGGTTTTAGGTTGGATTTTGGTAAGATTTGGGTTTGAATTTTGAATTTATTTTTGGATATTTAAATTCATATTTCATTTATATTTGTGAATGTAAATGAGAATATAAATGGGTTATGAGAAAATATTTTGAATTTGAATTGATTTGAATTTGATTTGAGCTAGTCCATAAGATGAAATCAAAGATAGAAAGGATTTTTGAATTTGGAATTCAATCATGGGTTTCAAACATTTTGAGTTGATTCATGATTTGAGAAAATCCATTGGAATTGATTTAAGGTTTGAGAAAATCCATTGAGTTAGAATTGATTTGAGATTTGATTTGGAATTGAAGTTGATTTGGATTTGAAGTTGATTTGAATTTGGAATTGGTTTGGATTTGAAAAAATCAATTAAGTTGGAATTGATTTGAAATTTGATTTGGAATTGATTCAGAGTTTGACTTGAAAGAAGAAAGCAAGGATTTGGTTCAAGCTATTATGTAGCTAAGTTTTCCTAACACCCTTAAGGCATGACCTATTCCTATGGCTAACTATTTTACGTCTCTAGGGTTAGGTTGAGTGTTCACCTAATCACTAGAAGTGTCTTTAGAGTAAGAAACTCTTAGTGTCTAAGAGGAGTCCTATGTCTAAGATGGAGAGGTTAAGAACTCATTCTAAAAATGAGGTCAACAATATGTTAAGTAGGATACCAAATGTGATTATGATTTGATTTTACAAATGAGACTCTCACTTAACAAATTGGGTATGTTAAGTGGGAGCCAAATGTAATTTGATTTGTGTTTTGAAAATAAGACTCTCACTTAACAAATTTGGTATGTTAAGTGGAAGTCAAAATGTGATTGTGATTTAAAATGAGACTATCACTTAACAAATTTGGTATGTTAGGTGAGAGTTAAATGTGATTTGATTGTGTTTTGTAAATGAGACTCTCACTTAACAAATTTGGTATGTTAAGTGGAAGTCAAAATTTGATTACGATTTAAAAATGTTACTCCCATTTGACAAATTTGGTATGTTAGGTGAAAGCTAAATGTGATATTATTTCAGTTTTTAAAATGAGACTCTCACTTAATAAATTTGATATGTTAAGTGAAAGCCAAATGAGATATGATCTAGGTTTTGAGAATGAGACTCTCACTTAACAAATTTGGTATGTTAAGTGAAATCAAAATGTAATTATGATTTAAAAAGGAGACTCTCACTTAACAAATTTGGTATGTTAAGTAGGAATCAAGTGTGATTGGTTTACAAATGGGATTCTTACTTAACAAATATGGTATGTTAAGTAGGAATCAAATGTGATATGATTTGAAAATGAGATTCTTACTTAACAAATTTGGCATGTTAAGTAGGAATCAAATGTGATATGATTTTAAAATGAGATTCTTACTTAACAAATTTTGGTATGTTAAGTAGGAATCAAATGTGATATGATTTGCAAATGGGATTTTTACTTAGCAAATTTGGTATGTTAAGTAGGAATCAAATATGACATGATTTGAAAATGAGATTCTTACTTAACAAATTTGGTATGTTAAGTAGGAATCAAATGTGATTATGATTTGTGTTTTGAAAATGAGACTCTCACTTAACAAATTTGGTATGTTAAGTGGGAAAAAAAATTTGATTATGATTTTAAAATGAGATTCTCACTTAACAAATTTGGTATGTTAAGTAGGAATCAAGTGTGATTATGATTTGAAAATGAGATTCTTGCTTAACAAATTTGGTATGTTAAGTAGGAATCAAGTGTGATTATGATTCTTGAAAATGTGATTATGATTTTAAAATGAGATTCTCACTTAACAAATTTGGTATGTTAAGTAGGAATCAAGTGTGATTATGATTTGAAAATGAGATTCTTGCTTAACAAATTTGGTATGTTAAGTAGGAATCAAGTGTGATTATGATTCTTGAAAATAAGATTCCTACTTAATAAATTTGGTATGTTTAAGTATAAATCAGTGTGATTATTTTTTGAAAAATGAGATTCTTACTTAACAAATTTGGTAATGTTAAGTAAGAATCAAATGTGATTATGATTTTATTTTTTTTAAAAAAATGAGACTCTTACTAAACAAATTTGTTATGTTAAGTAGGAGTTAAATGTAATTATGATTTGTTTGAAAGAGGGGAAATCTATTTAATAAATTTTGGTATGTTAAATAGAGTTCAATTTCTTTTTGTAAATTTTGGAATTGGGGCCCTCATTTGACAAATTTGGGTAAGCCAAATGGAGTCCAAAAATATGTCTTGATTTCATGTGTGTGATTTCTTGCTTTTGAAAAGAGGGAAACTTCAACTCTAGCATATGTGAAATATACTAAGTGGAGTTTCAATTCTATATAATGATATTATTTGAAAATAGAATCTTCATTCAACAAATTTGAGTATGTTGTATGGGGATGGCTATTTTCAAAAAGATGCTTTTGGAAAATGATTTTGATTTTGATTTTGAAAAGAACCTCCATGTAACAATCATGGGGATTGTTAAATGAGGGTTGGTTACATGAGTTATGTGCTTTCTGAAAGTTTCTTATGAATTTTGAAAATGTGTTTTTGGAAAGTGACATTTTGCAAAAGAGTTTATTTCTTAAATATAAGATGAACCTTGCCTCACCAAGCTAGTGGTAAGGAGGTTCTAAATTTTTGTCATCTCCTTTCATGAGTTAATTTTATTTATTTTTACCTATTGGGGGTTCCAATATGGGTTTCAAGACCTTCAATGTGAGGTTCTAAAACCTAGAGGATGTTGGCTAGCTTTGCTTAAGAATGAAATAAGTTGAGTGTCAATGGAAAGAGAGATAGTCTTGGACTAACATGAAATGAAAGTCCACTATCAATGCTTGAAGAAAACAATTATCTACTAGAGATGGAGAGAGGAACCTTCCCTAATGGAGTCACCAGAAAAATCTGTGATGTTTTTTTTCAATTTGTGTATATGGGGGACACCACACAGATCTGATGGTATACTTATTGAGGTGATCGGGTATGACATCAAGGAATAGTTCACTATCTCAAAAGATAAAAATTACTAGCCTACAATTGACCAAATCACCTAGATAAAGACTCTTAAGGTATGATGGGTCTTCGAATATTCTAGAGATTTTTCTCCTAGTTTATATGGATGAATAAAGCAGGGTTTATTTAAATTGGGTTCTAAAATTCTCTATGGGGGCAAGCCCCCATAGTTAATTACATCCTAAGGAAGGTGAGTTCCTTAGGAATACTCTCAATTAAAGTAGATAATTATTGTCTCCAAAGATTTTAAAGATAGGACTATAAATAAATTGGTTATATTTACAAGATTAAGTGGTATAGATCAAAAGGAGAGACTTATTATCGAATCCAAAAGGAGATGAGTAGGGGATGCTCATGATAATAGAAAACCTAGTGAGCATTCCAAACTATCCTTTGGTTGGGCTTTATATGTTTGAAATTGAAGAGAATTATATGTTTGAGTTGAAATTTTATTAGAAAGCTAGGACTTATAATCGCACAATGCAAGATTATGGAAATGCTTACGAGGTGAGGATTTATGCTTGTAGCCTGAGGGAAAACAACAACCTCGGATCCTAAATCTAGGGAGCTTTAGCGAGGGCCTAAGAATGTCCTAAATATAAGTAAAAAATGAGTATATTATTTACCTCCACAGTAGAGGGTAAACCACCCGATTGCTGGACTTATAACCGTCTGGAGTAGTAGACAGCTAACTCCTCCTACACTTTAAAAACATGTGGTCAAGTCATATGTTTTTTTAAGATGGTTAGGATGTTATTATTTAGAAAGAAAACTAAGATCTTTAAACCCACACCCTAAGAGACTAGAGCATCAATGGTATGAATAATGATATAGTTTAATGTAATTTCTATCAATTTTATTTGATTTTAGACTCTTTATTTTGACAAAGGCTATAAGATTTTTATATGTTTAAATGCATGATGAAATGAGATTGTTGGCTAAATCAAAAAGAAAGAGATATTTTTCACCACAAGGGAGACCCTCAAAGGTCAAGTCTTCCCTATTGTGCAAGGATGGAAACCCTCTCTTAGCAAAAGTGAAACAAGATGACATGCATAATCTTAAGCATACAACATCCAGCTAAGGGGTTGCTAAATCTTTTAATTATCTTGATTTAATTCCTAGGCTTTAAATGAGGTTATGAGTTATTTAGAAAATTAGTCATGAGTTATAGTTGGGGTAGAAAGTTTATTTTTTCCTAATTGCCTAATCGAATCTAGGCCACATATTAAATCACCATACATGAAGAAACTAGAAAAATACAAGTCATTTATATTACACTATTGTAAAGAAAACATCAAATAATTTATGAACTGAACATAAGAGAATAATAGGCCAATGCGTTCGGGTACCACAGTATAACCCGAGTAATGGATAGTCGAGCTCTACCCTTATACAACCTGATATATGAAAGAATAATTACAATTATATAAATGAATAAATGTTATGGGGTTTTTATTTTTCATATCTTCATATCTTCTTCATTCCTCCTTTGGATTTTCTTACTTCGAAGGCATCATGGGGGCCTCCTTGGATAAAGCCTTCAAGCCATTGCTCATCCTAATCCCCCATAACACTAATCGTAATTCCTAATGCAAAGTTACATCAAAAATAAGAAAAGTAAATCTAACTATGGGCTCCAAAAATTCACCACCGACCTCTCGATAATTGATTGAAGAGAGTGTGATTTATGATGTCAGTGTAATTTTCAGAAGGAAAATGGAATAGCAGATAAGGTACTACCCAGAGATTTCATCCTCATTTGGTGAGGACTTTTAGATCTGGTTCTAGGTTTCTTATAAGCGCAAGCCCCTATAGTTAATTACCCCTCTCAATGTCGAGAGGACTTTCACTGCTAGTCATTACGCTAATGTGTAGCGATGTAAAGAGATATGGAGTTTAAAATTTAATATTATGAAATTCATCATTTTAACTTAAAGTAGATGGTTGGGGGAATGATGATGTGCCCGATCTAGATCCCATGGTTCCGTCATCCCGAGAAGTCGTGGTCCCTAGTCTACTTAGTCAGAGGAGGCAGTCGACCCAACCTAATTGAAGGATCCTTATTAGTAACACATGGGTTACATCGTCCAAGAAATTCTTGTAGACTTAGGGTGGTGTTTGCCTAAAGAGACAGGCATAAGTCCATCTTAGCTGATAGAGAGATTTTTTTCCCTATCAGGTGTACCCCATAATTCACAATTCAAAGGGCAGAGCCATTGGGGAGCATAAGGACTATGGTCATGATCATAATATAATGGAGCCTTACTAGCCAAACTATCTGATCAGAGGACTCTGGTCATAATTACATCATCTGTGGAGCCTACTGGACAAGCCACGCAGTCAGAGAACATGGGTGAATTTCTTACTAGTATGAGATTGATTGAGAGTGAACATAGCAAAACACTTGATTTAACATTGGCTCTTTTATGAGCTAGAGTTTTCTTAATTTGTCACCTCTGATAAATAATTATAGAAAGTGGATAGATTGAGTTTTGCTTTAAGCTTTTAATGATTGAATTTTGTTATGTTTGTGCTTGTATTTTGGATGATCAAAGAGGGAAGAAGAAGAAGAAGACTGGAAGAAGAGGAAGAAGAATGGAAACCTTACCCTTGCTTATGGTTGGAGAGGAGAGGAAGAAGGGTTTTTGCTTGTATTTTGGATGAGGGAATTGAAAAATGAGAGAGAGGAAGAATGGAAGAACAAGAGCCCTTTTGTCTTGCAGTTTGCAATTTCCTTGGAAGGAACGGTTGAAGTGGAGGGGTACAGTTTATGCATTCGAGTGGAAGAGATGGAGTGGTTATGGGAGGAGATTAAATGGGAGTGAGGATGTTCCATTCAATCAAAGAGCAGGATGGCTCATGCGATCATTGGGGGACTGAGCGGGCTCTCATGCATGAATAGGAGATGGGCTCGTGCATCGAGCATGAGGGATTAAAGCCGAATTAGTTTTAGGGGGACTTAAGGATTTATATTAGGCTTAATTAGTAAAATAGGCCTTTTAAATTGATTTTTTAAGCATTTAATTAACTTTAATGTGAATTTTATGAAGACATAATTAGATAATTAATATATATATATATATATATATATATATATATATATATATATATATATATATATATATATATATATATATATATATATATATATATATATATATATATATATATATATCAATTCAAGATTATTCCAATGTTCTGAACACAACGGCACGGTCCATTTCACAATCAAAGGCTGTTTGGTTCAAGTCGATGTCAAATTGGGTCAATTTCAGCTGAAAATATGCATTATCATTTTTGACCGCTTGATTTTTGCATAGACTTATTCAAATTGAGTATGAATAGTCTTACTTGATAGATTTTGACATTTTGAAATTAACGACATAATCAAA
Organism: Cymbidium sinense; assembly: GCA_021442155.1. Taxonomy (NCBI): domain Eukaryota; kingdom Viridiplantae; phylum Streptophyta; class Magnoliopsida; order Asparagales; family Orchidaceae; genus Cymbidium; species Cymbidium sinense. The sequence continues at coordinate 102,322,638 of CM038229.1, forward strand.
TTTATGAACGGACGTCATTTGGTTCACATCGGTGCCTCATGATCTTGAGCATGCATGCAAGATATGATTGAAAGAGGTGTGTACAATATTTATATTCTAACCAATTGTGATGTTCTAAACACAATGACGAAGTCTGTTCATAGATCGAAGGTAATTTTGGTTGATTTTGGTGACATCCAGTATATTTTAGCTTTGATTTATGTACTGTCACTTCCGATTCTTTGACATTTGCACAAACTCATTTAAATTGAGTACAAATAGTCTCATTTGGTATTTTTTGACATTTTGAAGCTAACGGTGTGATCAATTTCATGAACGAAGGTCGTTTGGATATCGTCGTAGCTTCCCAAGTTTGATATGCACATATGCGCATTGATGGCTCGAACACTTGATTGGTTAATCATTAGATTGTGCAATATTTATATTTTGATCAATTTTAATGTTCTAAATGTGATCATAAATCCCATTCATCAATCGGAGGTCATTTCGATTATTTTCGGTGACATCCAGTACATTTTGATCCCATATTTGTGCACTATTGCTTTCGAAGTCCATCAAATTTGGCTTGTGGGCTTGACTCGACTTATGACACATATATGGTGGTCAACACTAACTACACCTACAAGACAAGTATTTGATAAACATACCATACAACCCAAGCAGTTATATGTATAATTTGGACTTAGCACCCTGCATATGGGTAACCAAGTCCACATGTCCTAATTTAGATTATGCTTAGGGGTTAAGCAACCTGCAAAAGAGAGCATTTATATTTATTTTAAGCACCCCTTTAGCATAATCTCTTATAGAAAATATAATTAGGCTAATCACGACCTGACATCCAGTCTACAAAGCATACACCTTAACATCCAGTCTATAATAATACATCACAAAATAAACATACATCAAACCATGCACTACCTTAACATAAAGCTAAAAATAATTATTTAATTTAATGTGTGTGTATTAAGGCTTGTGTGGTATGCCTTAGCTAGGCTTTGTTGTAATTTTCTAAGTATGAAGAGATTTAATTATTACGGTGAAATATTTTATATAGATCTTTGCCTTCATCTATCCCCCTTCCCTTTCAAAAAAGAAGGACAAATGAAAATAGAAGTATATAAAAATATGCCTTGTTGGGATGCCATGCAGATCTGTAGATGTTCTTATTAGGGTGATCGGGTACGACATTGAGGAGATGCGTAAAATATCAAAAGATAGAAGTCAACACCCTACAATGGACCTAATCACCTCAATAAGACTCCTAAGGACTATGGGTCTTCAGAATATATCAAAGATTCTTCCCCTACTTTACATAAAAAAGTAAAGTAGAGTTTATTTTAAACTAGGTTCATTATGTTCACTACAGGGGCAAGCCTCCATAATTAATTATATTCTAAGGAATAGGATTCTTTAGGAATACTCTTGATTAAGATAAATGATCGTTGTCTCTAAATATTTTGAAAGATAGAACTACCAATCGATTGGTTTATATTTAGAAAGTCAAGTAGGATCGATCAAGAGGAGGGAGTTCTTATCGAAGTCAAATGAAAATAAGTAAGGGATGATTAAGATACTAGGCAGCCTAGTAAGCATTCCAAACTACCCAATGGTTGGGCTTTACATTTTTGAAATTGAATTAATATGTTTGAGTTGAATTTTTATTTAGAATGCCAGGGCTTATAATTCCATGATACAAGGTCATGAAAATACCTAAGAGGTAAGGATTTATGCTCGTAGCCCGCAAAGGGAAGTAGTAACCTTTGAACCTAAATTTAGGGAGCTTTGGAGAGGGCCAAAAAGCACGACCTAAAACTAAGGTAAAAATGGGTATTTAGTTTACCTCCATAAGAGAGGATAAACCACTCGACTGTTAGACTTATAACCGCCTAGGGGTAGCCACCAACTAACTCCTCCTACAATTTTAAATTATATAGGTGTTGGTTAATAAATCTCTTATTAGGGAGTCACCTTTCAAATCTGCGGAGAAAAGAAAGAAGTGACCTCATAGAAATTAGTCTTAGTAAGATGCCACATAGATCCATAGATGTACTTATTCAGGTGATCAGGTACATCATCAAGGAATAGTATACTATCTCGAAAGATAGAAGTCACTACCCTTTAATGGAACTAATCCCCTGAATAAGGACTCCTAAGGACGTTGGGTCTACATATGTACTAGAGATTCTTCCCCCGCTTTACATGAAAAGTAATGCAAGGTTTATTTTAAATTGGCTTCATTAAATTCCCTATAGGAGCAAGCCCATATAATTATTTACATTCTAAAGGATAAGATCCTTTAGAAAAACTCTTGATTAAGGAAAATGATCATTGTCTCTGAAGATTTCAATAGGAAGGACTATCAATCGATTGGTTTATGTTTTGAAGATCAAATGGGATTGATCAAAAGAGGAAATTATTATCGAAGCCAAAATGGGAATAAGTAGGAGATGCTCACGAAGCTAGGAAACCTAGCGAGCATCTCAAATTATACTATAATTGGGCTTTACATTTTAGAAATTGATTTAGTTTATTTGAGTTGTATTTTTTCATTAGAATTTTAGGACTTAAGATTTCTTAAAACAAGATTAAGGAAATGCCTAAGAGGTGAGGAATTATTCTTATTGCCCCAAGGGGGAGAAGCACCCTCAGAACCTAAATCTAGGGAGCTTCGACGAGGGCTGGAAGCATAACCTAAATCTAAGGGAAAAATGGATAATTGATTTGCCTCCATAAGAGAGGACAAACCACTGGACATCTTGGACTTACAATCGTCTGGGGGTGGCTGCCAACTAACTCCCTAAAGAGACTAGATCATGTAAGATAACTAGGTTGTTTTTATTTAGAAAGAAGCTAAGTCCTTAAACTCATTCCCTAAAGAGACTAGATCATGTAAAGGGACATGCTTCAAATGACCTAAATCTAATGCATTTCAATTTTCATTTTATTATCATTTTGGACAATCATTTTGACTTGAGATAATAGGATTTTTATGATTGATGCATGAGAAAGTAGATTGTTGGCCAAAATTAGCTAGAATTTTTAGGAGGAGAGTTTCCACCATGGCCCTCAATGGTTAAGCCGATTTCTCTGGCAAAGATGGAAGCCCTCCAATCAAGAGTGAAATAAGATGTTGTTGTGCATGATATTATAAAGAAAAGAACCCATCCAGCTAAGGGTTTCTAATTTTTTTATCATGATTTTGATCATAAGCTTTAAATGAGGTTATGAGTTATTTAGTTTTAATTTGAATTTTTAAGTTGGGTAAAAGATTTATTTTTTCCTAAAGAGCCTAATCCACATCCAGACCATACATAAAGTAAACAAGAAACTAAGAAAAGCATGCCACTTAATGTGCAAGTTAAACAAACATCAATCAATTTATAAAACTAGCGTGAAAATAATAAATTGCCATTTGTGGTCAGGTACCACCGTACAAACTCAAAAATATCAAATTGGGTAGTCGAGTTCTACCCTTATACAACCCGGATTTGAAATGAATTGAATTATAAATTAAGTAAAGGAATTCATTATTATGGGGGTCATCAAGCTTTGTTCTTCTTTCTTCTTTCTTCCTTCTTTCTTTTCTTCTTTCTTTTCCTCTTTGGATCCTTCTTTGGATGGATGAATGCTAGATGGTCTAAGGCTTCACATGGTGCATAATATGAGATCTTATGACCAATATTCATCCTAATCCCCCATAACAAATCATTCCAAAATCCTAAATGTACAAACTTTTACATGAAAAGGAAAAGCATAAATTTAACTAACACCTATAAAATAAAGGTTAGTTAAATCACACCACACAAATCCCAAGCATGTATATTGGACTTATCACCCCACACATGGGTGACTTAGTCTACCTAGCCTATAGATTATGCTAAGGAGTATAGGCACCTACAAGCAAGAAGCATTTATATTTTTATTTATGATATCGCCTCTTTAGCATAATCCCCTGCAGAAAAGAATAGTTAGGCTAAGCATGTCCTACCATTCATTGTACAAGCATACACCTTAACATCCAGTCTAAAATATTCATCACAAAATAAAATATAACATCAAACCATGCACCGACCTAACCTAAAGCTAGAAGTGATGACTTAAGAAAATATGTGTGCTTTGAAGATTTGTGTGGTATGCTTAGCTTAGGACTTTAAGTTTGAATTTTCTAAGTGTGAAAGACATGTTCAACTTAGAGGAGGGTTTCCTTTAAGTTTTTTGAGTGTTTGGGATATTTTTATTTCATATTTTAATTTGATTTGAGTGAAACCTACAATTAATTATTAAGTTATGAAGAGAGGGAAAGAGAAGAGAACTTCTATTTTCTTTCCTAATCCTTAAGTAATTTCTAAGATAAGTTCACATTTTTGTTTCATTTAGGTGAATGTTTTAATTAAATATTTTAATTAATCCTAAGTTTAGATCAACTCTAAACAAATCTATTCAAAAAGAAAGACATTTTTAAGATTAAGAAAAATGAATCAAACTTCACATAACATACATTACTTCCTTTCTTTCCCAACATATATAACATGCATATGGATGAACCCTAAGCATACCTATACATGAAAATGAAGTAGTTAACACACTTTATGATGCATGCTAAGTAATCCATTTAAGAAAATTTGGAAGATTTAGATGCAAGATTTTTCTTAAGTAGAAAAGGTCTTCTTTCTCCAAAATTTCACATACATACATGAAAGTAAGAAAGGAATAAGTGAGTACAATGTCATTATTAACTAGAGGTGTAAGGTACAAGACCTACTTAAGGGTGCTTAAAGCCTGACAACCTTGGATTTTTCCATACTAATATACCACTTTCTTTAAGTACTAACATACATATAAAGGAAATGAGATAGAAAGAGAATATGCAAAAGTTGTTTAGTAATTTCATTTTTTGTTTATGCAATTTATTCATGCAAGTGTAAGAAATCCTTCTTAGATGATGGCATAAGGTTGAATAAGGTTTGGAATTAGGTAAGTGTTGCGTTCTTTTCAAATGAGCCCTATGTCTTGCTAACCCTTATTCAAAACTATGCTAACATAAGGAAGGAATGAAAGGCTACACTACACATGACTTTATAACCTACCACATGCAAGCTTATAATTAAATTATAAGAATAACACACTCTCATATTTGATGTTTCATTTATAGGTTTTGAAAATACTTTAGATTTAGTAGTGATAATAGTCATTCATATTTTACTTTAGCCAACACATACACATTTGACATAAAGTAAACAATTTCATTTTAATACTTTGAAAACATGAAATCATGGATGCATAAGTCACATAGCATACAATTTAACATGTTGGGAAAGACCTAAAGTAATGCAATCACATGAACAAACTCACTTTACTTAATTCCTAAAGACATTCTTAATGAATAAGAAAACTTAGAATAAATCAAAGTGAATTTCAAAATGATTTTTGTTTGTTTGAAGTTTGATTTAATTTTAAAAGGGTGAGATGAGTTTGATATTCCTAAACCATTCCCATATGTGTTTTGTATTTTAGTTTCATTTTCAAATAATTAGATCCATTTTTAAGCATTGATTAGGTTAGGGTATACATTAAATGGCTTAATTAACCCTTACCTACACCACCTTAGAAAAATTAACTAAGTAATTATGAGCCAATGAGATGACATAAAACCCACAAGGTATGTAAATTTGCAATGCACCTAGTAATGAAAAGGCCTAATGCAATTTGGCTCACAATTAAGAGTTAATTAAGCTAAGGGGTTTTAGTTTAAGTACTTTTAAATCACCCCTTCACACTTATGAAAGGGGGTTTAATTTTCTTAATTAGACTTAGGCTATTGAACACCTAAGAATCTATTGAAGGTAGATTAATTAAGTTCTAGAGATTTTTAGAAATTTTGAAAATTATTTAAAGGGGTAATTAATGAATTAACCCTTAATTAAGAAGAGGATTAAGGAAAGTAAAGGAGGTTTAGGGAATAGCTTAGGGGAAATACCCCAAAAATATTCCCTAAAACCCTTACTCACTGAATCTAACCTCAATCCAACTTAATCATAGGGAAAATTCACTAATTATATCTTAATTACCCTTAATTACATGAAAGGGATAATTAGGGAATGAGCTAGTAATTTCCTTAATCAAGACCTCAATAAAGTTCAAGAAAATTAGAGGAGGTAGAGATCATCCCCTAAAATGAACTCTAGAAATTTTAGATTTATTGGTTGTTTAATTAGAAAGTAATTAGCTAATTAACATTCTCAAAGAAACCCAAATTCAAAGAAGAAGGGAAATCAAAATACATTGAAAACATTTTTAGAAAATTCTAGATGGAATTATCTATCCATAGCATATTTTCTCATATTTTGTTGATTTTTCTTGAAATATTTATGATTGTTTGAAGGTTTCTAATTAGATTAATTAACTAATCTTAGGTTAATACCGCTCCCCCCATTGGCGGCCTCGGTCTTGCGCTTTGCACGCGTCATCGTGAGCCCCTTACTTGCAGTTAAAGGTGGCGGTACAGCTTTTATCCTTAGTCATCCGATCAGAGATCGGACAGCTGAGGATACAACTGTGGTTCTAAATCAAATAAGGGATATAAAAACATGGGAAATAATCTCAGTCGTCCATCTAAAAATACGCGGATGGACGGGCTGAGTTCTTCCCTGAGGAGGAATGTGAGCTGTTCATAATCCAAGGGGAGATCTGAACCCGATCCATCATGGATTCAATCAAGACTCAACCCACACCATCTAAAGGACCAAAGCAGCCAATCCAATGGCTAAGATCCTATGAGATTAAAATCCACTTCACAAAAGACCAACTCCTCTTAGCCTAAGTGGTCAAAAATTCACTAACCTCGCCGGAGGTGATCACCTGTGCTCGGGATCGATGAGGTAGCTTTGTTTAGTGGAGATGAAGCCCTGTTGAAGTTCCTATCTCTTGAGGTTGAGTACATGGATAAGTGGACCAACTCCTCTTCACTCCCCTTGTGGCTTTGATCGAATTGATCTTCCCCTTGCCTCTAAAACTCAATTGGATGCTTAGGTAAGCTCAAATTGGTCCTTGGATGATGAGTGTAGAATGAATTTCAATGGGATCAAGTATAGAAGTGGGTGAGCTATGTGCGGAAGACAAGATCCAAATCTCTTCTAGGGGCATGGGAAATCTCTCTGATGTTTACTAACTCTCCTTAGGATCCAATCGATAAAGAGTGAATGAAAATTTCAGTGGATTAGGGGGAGTATTTCTCCCCCAAAGGCAATCAGTTGACCAAGCCTAAGCTTATCATTTTGATCCAATTGACCATATACAATGAGTTGTTTCGGCTGTTAGACGTGTGCACATGGCAAGTTTGGCTAGAGCAGTGGAAGCCTAACTCCCATGTGCATCCAATTGAGGTTTAGGGGGAGTTTGAAATTTTGATTTGGCCATGCGTGGTCGAGTTTAGTCCATGGGCCAAATGGGTTGACTTAAACCTATTAGGTTGGGTGCACCACTCATCACTAGGTCCTCTTGAGATTTTAGGAGAGCCTCAACTGATTGTGATGAGTGCATGACCAAAATATTCATGGGCTATGCCAAAATTTGTCTATGGTCTAGGGGGTATAATGGTCATTTTGCAATTTTTTACAATTTGGGTATGTTTGGCATGTTGAGAAAATAGGTTGGGCCAAGTTTCAATGGATTTGGAATCCATTTGATAGGGTTTGGCATATGCCGACCCATTTAGGTTAAAATGGGTCAACTTGGGTCAAGTTGACCAATTGGTCAAATTGGGTCAAACCAAAGGTTGGGTCAAGTTCATATGACCATTTGAAATGTTTTGGTTCCTTTGGTTTGGTTCAATTTGGTATAGATTAGGTTTTGGCTCATATGACTCATTTAGGTCAAATGGGTCAAGTTGACCCATTTGACCCATTTGGCCAATTTGGGTTACGTCAAGGGTGGGTTTAGGTTAGGTTGGTCATATGGAGTGGATTGGTATCTTTGTTTCCAATCAATTTGGGAAGGTCATGTTGGGTCTAAAGTCAATTGGGCTAGGTTGGATCTAGTTGGCCGATTGAGACTTTGGTCAAGTTTCACAAGTGATTTGGGATGGACTTGAGCCATTGATTTCAATCAATTTAGCTTAGATCAAGTTCTGACACCTTTTTGACCCTTTAGGTCAAAATGGGTCAACTTAGGTCAAGTGGGCTAATTGGGCTAGGTTAGGCTCAAATGTTGGCTTGGTCAAGTTCAAACATATGTCATGAGTGAACTTAGATCGATGGTTTCAATAAATTTTACCTATAGTGGAATTTGGTCCTATTAGGTTTCATTTTAAGTTAAGTGTTGACTTGGTCAATGCTTAGGTTTGTCTTGGTTTGACCCAATTTGATTGATTAATCATCCCATGATGATTATTGATCATGATGAGAGGGGTATATAAGTTTGGTTTAATCCAATTTGGTTAGGATCAAAAGTTAGCTCATAAAGGTACTTTAAGTCACTTTGGGTCAAGTGAGCCTAAGTGGCTCAAATGGCTTGATCAAAGCTTGATTTGAAGTTGATTGATCTAGTATATGGACTTCTGATTGAAATATATATCCATTTATAGGAGGTTTGAAGTCAAATGGATTTTGATCCAATTAAAAATTTCATATTCAAAAAAAGAATATGAAGGGGTTTTGGGTTTGATTTTTTATTTGGATTTTGATTGAAGGATTGAAGTTTAAATTTAAATATAAGCTCATGATACTAGGATTGATTGAACCATGAGAGAAAATCAAAAGTTTGGATTGATTTGAATTGATTTTGGCTAAGTTCAAGATTTTGGCTTGAAAGGCTTAGATTTGATTTTGATTTGATTTGAGTTTGATTTTTGGAGTGGGTTTTGATTGTTTGAATTTATATTTCATACGTGTGTGTGTGTGTGTGTGTGTGTGTGTGAATATAAATGATAATATAAATTAATCATGAGAAAATTTCAATAATTTGAAAGAGTTTAATCATAATTTAGGTTAAATCCATTAAAGGCAATTTAAAGGATTTAATTGAATTTTTAATTTGAAATTTAATTTTTTTGAGTTGGATTTGATTGATGTATATTTATATTTCATTTATATACGAGAATATAAATGAGAATACAAATTTATTTTGAGAAAATCCCATGAGTTTGAATTGATTTGATCAAAGTTTAGGTTAAATCTGTTAATGGAAAATTAAGAGATTTAAGGGAATTTCAAGCATTTTAAATTTGGAATTTAATTTTTGAGTTTGATTGGATTGATTTATATGTATATTTCATTTATATATGAGAATATAAATGAGGATATAAATTGATTTTGAGAAAATCCCAAGGATTTGAATAGTTTTGATCAAAGTTTGTAGTTGATTTTGGCTACGTCCTTTAATGGAAAATTAAAGGGACTTAAGAAAATTTCATGAATTGTTCAGGAATTTTGATTTTGATTTGATGGATTTGAATTTATATTTCATTTATAAATGTGAATATAAATGAGAATATAAATGGATTATGAGAAAATCTCAAAGGTTTGAGTAGGTTTTGATCATGATTTTGGCCAAGTCTTTAAGAAAGGGTTAAGGACTTAGGAATTTTGAACTTAGGAATTTTTGATGGATTTTGATCATGGGTTTCAATCATATCTTTCAATCATGGATTTCAATCATGGAATTTAATCATATAATTGAATTAATTTTAGAGAAAATCAAGTAGAATGGATTTGGAATTTGACTTGAAGGAAGGAAAGTGAGGAATGGTTTAAGCTAAAGGGTAGAAGATATTCCTTAACACCCCTAAGGCATAACATATTCCAATGGCTAAGTCTTCTAAGTCTTCTTGGGCTAGGGGAGAGTGTCCACCTAATCACTAGATGTGTCTTAAGACTAAGGAAACCTTAAAATCTAAGAGAGGTCATATGCCTAAGATGGAGGTGTTGAGAGCTCATTCTAAAAATGAGGTCAATAGTAGGCAAGTCAAATGCTTTTACAAGAAAGCTAAGTTGTTGTTTATTTAGAAAAGAGTCTAAGTCCTTAAACACACTCCCTAAGAGACTAGATCATGTAGGGCATGAGTTCATGACTAAAATCTAATGCAAATTTTATTACATTTTTATTTTTATTTTGGACAATCAATTTGATACATGCTTTAGGATTCTTTATGTCTAATGCATGAGAAATTAGACTATGGGCCAAAATCAGCAAGATAAGGAGGTGTGTTTCCACCATGACTCTCGCAGGTCAAGCCAAGTTCTCTGGCCAAGGTGGAAAACCTCTAATCAAAAGTAAAATAATATGCTTTTTATGCATGATGTAATAAAAGTAAGCCAACATCTAGCTAAGGGGTATCTTGATTTATAGCCTAAGCTTTAGGTGAGGTTATGAGTTATTTATTTTTAGTTTTGAGTTGATTAATATGGTAGAAGATTTATTTTTCTAAGAGCCTAATTGTCATTCGGGACATACATCAAAGCAAAGAAGAAACTAAGAAAAGATGTCATCTTAATGCTCAAGTTAAACAAACATCAATCAATTTATAAAACTAGTGCAAAAGAATAAAAGGCCATTTGTGGTCGGGCTCCACCGCACAAACCCGAAACAAATTGGGTAGCCGAGCTCTACCCTTATACAACCTAGGTTACAAATGAATTAATTACAATAAAACAAGGAATTCATGTTATGTGGGGTCTTCATTCTTCACTTCTTCTTTCTTCTTTCTTCTTTCTTCTTCTCTTCTTCTTTCTTCTTTGGTTCCTTATTTTGGATAGTTAGAATGTGGATGCTCCAAAGGCTTCACATGGTAAATAAGATAATATCTTATAACTAATGTCGATCCTAATCCCCCATAACAATCATTCCAAAATCCTAATTGCAACAGTACATGAAAATGGGAAAAAGGAAATCTAACTAACACCTGCAAAATAGAGATGAGCCAAACAAGCCATACAATCCCAATCATGTATATATATAAATTGGACTTAGCACCCCACACATGGGTAACTAAGTCCACTTGGCCTATTTTGGATTATTCTTAGGGTATAAGCACCTGCACAGTAAAAGAAAATTTTATATTTTTATTACAATGCCCCTTAAGCACAATACCCAGTAAAAGACAATGATTAGACTAAATCATCCTACCATTCATTTTACGCACATACACCCTAACATCAAGACTAAAATATTACATCACAAAATAAAATTAAAGCATCAAATCATGCACCGCCCTAACCTAAAGCTAGAAATAATGACTTAGTATAATGTGTGTGCATTAAAAGGTTTATGTGGTATGCTTAGTTAGGCTTTAAAATTTAAATTTCCTGAGTATGAAAAATTCAACTTAAAGGGTGGTTTCATTTAAGTTGCATAATTGATTTTGTTGATTTTTATTTGATGATTTGTTTAGGTTTGAATGAACTTACAATTAATTACTAAGTTACAAAGAGAGAGAAAAGAGAAGAGAACTTCTCTTTCCTTCCCTAAAGTAATTTCTAAAGTAGATTCATGTTTGATTTTTGTTTAGTGAATTTTTTATTATGTGTTTTAATTAATCCTAAGTTTAGATTTTTTTTAAACAAATTCATTCAAAAAGAAAGGCATTTTAAGATTAAGTAAAGTGAATTAATATCACAAAACACACAACACTTTATTTCATTGTCAACATGTATAGCATGCATATGGATGAATCCTAAACATATCTATACATACAATTGAGGATGTTTAGCACACTTTCATAATAAATGCTAAGTGAGATTATTTAAGAAAATTTGGATACTTCATGATGCATGATTTTTTTAAGTAGGAAAGAGGGATTCTTTTATCCATTTTTCACATGCACATTTATATGTATGAAAGGCATAAGTGAGTACGATGCCACCGTTAGCACCAGGGGTGTAAGGTACAAGACCTACTTAGGCTACTTAAATCCTCGCAACCCTAGGGTTTTCCAGACTAATATACCACTTTTCTTGAATACATATGCATGTACAAAAGAAATGAATGGAAAAAAAGAAACATGCAAAAGTTTATGTTTATTTTTTTTTATTCATTTATGCAGTTCAAATGTGTAAGTGTGGATGTCCTTCTTAAGTAATAACATAGGAATGAATAGGAATGGATTTAAGCAAGTGTTGTGTTCTTTTTAAATGAACTATACACTTTACCAAATCCTATTCAAAGCTATGCTAAAAGAAGAGAAAAGGAAAGCCATACTATGCACATCTTTATAGTTATACTCAAATGCAAGCTTATAAATAATTATAAGTAGCACACCTTTCAATTTTGAAATTGAGTTTATAAATATTGAAAATAATTTTGTATTTAATAATGATAATAGTCATTCATATTATTACTTTATCCAAACATGCAATTTGACATAAAGGAAATATTTCATTTTTAATTTGGTTTTCAAAAAGTATGAATGCATGATTTTCATATGGCAAACACATTTAGCATGCTAGGAAAGAAATAAAGTGTTGAAAGAATATAAATTCATTCATCCTAAGGAAAATCTATGAAATAGAATTATTTAAAGTAAATCAAATTTACTTTAAGGAGAGTTTAAATTTTGTTTGAGTTTGATTTCAATTTGAGAAATATGAGATGAGTTTGTTGGTCCTAACCCATTCCCCCATGTGTGAGTTATTTAAGGTCAATTTTTAGATAATTAGATCAAATTTATGCTTTGGTTAGGTCAAGGTGTACCTTAAGTGTATTAATTACCCCTTACTTATACAATTTTAACATATTTAATCACATAATTATGAGTCAATGATATGACATAAAACCACAAAAGGAATTTAAATCAGCAATGCACCTATGAAAGAAATGACCTAATACAATTGGCTCATAATTAGTGATTAATTAAATTAAAAGTTTAATTTAAGTACTTTCATAACCCTTCCCACACATATGGGTTGGATTTTGATTTTCTTAAGCTACTTAGGTTATTGAACACCCAAGCATCTATCCAACATGAATTAGTTAAGTTCTCGAATATTTTTAATTTTAAAATTTTGATTAATTAAGCCATTTTATTAAATTATTAAACTATTTAATTAATTTTTCACCTTAATTATATTTTAATCCAAATGAAATAAACTTAGGGAAAAATATATAGGAAAGAACTCATAATCTCATTCCCTAAGTCTTCTCACTGTCATAAGGTAATTAGCAAAATTAATTAGTGAATTTATCACTATTTAAAAGGTTAATTAATCATTTAATGGATTAAGAGAGTAATTAGGAATGAGCCAAGCAATTACTCTAATTAAGCCATTAATAAATTCCAGAAAAATCATGGGACGTAGAGGTCATCCCATTAATCAACCCTAAGAAGTTTGGATTTAATCAGTAGAATGATTAGGGAGTAATTAATATAATTAGATTCCCAATAAAACCCTAATTCAGAAAATAGAACAATTCAAAATCAAGTGAAATAAATTTTGGAATATTCCTCTTTAAATTACCTTTCCAATGCTTTTTATTTTGTATTTTTCCTATTTTTCTATAATTAGTTATAAATATTTGAAGTTTTCATGATTATTAAGTAATTAATCCCTTGAATATATGGCTAATCCCGTCGGCGCCACATGGAGGTTGATGCGGCGCGCGCTTTCCATGTGGCACGACAAGAGAGCCACTTAAGTTATCACATCATAGCACTACTTCAGCAGCGGTCTTATGCTCTTTCTCCCCATCCGTCCGATCTAAGATCGGACGGCTGAGATCAAGTCCGTAGTATTAAAGGATTAAATCAAAGATTCTACACGTCTAGATCATGGTTGTCCATCCAAAATGTGCGGATGGATAGCCCATGATCTGTAACTGAGTTTCCCTACGAGAGAGGACATCTGTCCACCCTTTAGGGTAAGATCCGAGCTCGACTGAGCTCAGATTGAACTCAAATTCAACCCACACCATAATCATGCAAGGGAGATTACATTAAACGGTCAAATTCTAATGATGTAAGAATTTCTTTCATAAGGGACGATACCATGGCTAGTTTAAGTTTGGGTTGAGGTCATACCTTGGCAGAGGCTATCAACGGCGCTCAAATTCATTTAGGTTGCTTCGTCTAGTGGAGAGAAAGCCCTGTTGAAGATTTGAGGTGATTTGGTTGAGTAGATCTTCTTATGGACCAAGCTCTCCTTCAATTGGGCTCAGTCTTGATCAAAGTGCCCTTCCCCTTGCTTAGAGAACATGGATGAAGCTTGGAGTGAGTTCGATTGAGTCCTCTAAAGAAGCTTGCAATAGGAATTGGTTTGATTTTGTATTTTGGATGAGATGGAATTTCACATGAGCTCCCCAGTTTTCAGTTTGAAGAAATCTAAAATTGGGGAAATGGGAAAATGCTTAGGAAACCATGGGGGAGCTTGGAATCACTTCCTCTGAGTTCCTATGCTTCAATCGAATAGGAGAGAATGCAATTCAAGTGAAATTAGGGGGAGTACATCTCCCCCTAGGTGAATCGGACGACCACAAGCTCTCACAACATTTTTGATCAATTGATCAGATTAGATCAATTTGTTAGGCAGTTAAGAGTGTCATGGCATTCTATTTTGAGTGTGGAGTGGAGTAGTGGAGCTCCTATGTGCTTGAAATGAGTGGAGGAAGGATTCTCATGTACGTATGTCCATGGGGGTGGTCGATTTTAGCCTTAGGTTCGGTTGGGCTGACCCAAACCAATTGGGTCATGTGCACCATGTACATTAGTGACAATTTGGTCCACTAAGAGGATGCCAAGTGTCAATAAAAAGGAATTGACCAAATTCAAAGTGGTTTTGATTTTAAGTTACCCCTTTTTTTTTGTTTTTTTTTTTTTTGATTTTAGGTTACCCCTTGGCCTAGGGGTAAAATGGTTATTTAACCTTGATTTCAATTTGAATATGTTTGATATGATTAAAAAATGGGTTGGACCAAGTTTCAATGAATTTGAAGTATATTATGGGTTGACCCATTAGGTCAAAATGGTTGCCAATTGGTCAAATTGGGTCAAACCAAGGGTTGGGTCATGATCATTTGAAATATTTTGGCATCATTAGTTTTGTTCAATTTGATTTATATTTAGACTTGGTTAATTTGATTTCATTTAGGTCAAATGGGTCAAGTTGACCAATTTGACCCATTTGCCCAATTTGCGTTAGGTCATGGGTTGGTTTATGTTTGGTTGATTATTTGAAATGGATTGGTATATTTATTTCCAATCAATTTGGTTTATATTTGGATTTGGCTCAATTTGACCTTTTAGGTCAAGTTGGGTTCAAGGTCAATTGGGCTAGGTTGGGTCTAGTTAGCCAATTGGGGCTTTGGTCAAGTTCAACAATTATTTTAAAATGAATTTGACCCATTGGTTTCAATCAATTTGGCTTAGATAAAATTTTGACACATTTTGACTTTTTAGGTCAAGTTGGGTCAACTTGGGGCAAATGGATAATTATGCTTAGTTATGCTCAAATGATGACTTGGTCAAGTTCAAACATTGATCATGAATGAGTTTTGATCAATGGTTTTAATCAATTTGGCCTATGTTGGATTTTAACTAGTTTAGGATTCATTTTGGCTAAGTGTTGACTTAGTCAACCTTTAGGTTTGACTTAGTTTGACCAAATTCAATTGATTGATCATCTTATGATGATTGTTGCTCACAATTAGATGGGCTTAGTTCAATCCAATTTAGTTAGGATAAGAATTTGGCTCATAAGGGGTACTTTAGCTCACTTTGGGTCAAGTGAGCCTAAGTAGGTCAAATGGCTTGGTCAAAGCTTGATTTGAGTTTGATTGAACTCAAATATGAACTTATGATTAAAATATAAATCCATTTGCAAGTGATTTGAAGTCAAACGGGTTTTGATTCATTTGACAATTTCAAATTCAAAGGGTGAACATGAGTTTAACTTGGGTTTGATTTTTGAATTTAGTTTTGGTTTGATGATTGGATTTTATGTTTATATTTGGATTCAAGATTGTAGTATTGATTGAATCATGAAGAAAAATCAAAGGTTTGGCTTGACTTGAAATTGATTTGGCTAGGTTCAAGATTTTGACTTGAAGGCTTTGCTGATTTTTTTTGATTTGAATTTTGATTTATAAATACGTAACTGTTTTTGATATTTGAATTTATATTTCATTTATATTTGTGAATATAAATGAGAATATAAATGGGTTATGAGAAAATTCCTTGAATTTGAATTGATTTAGATTTGATTTAATCAAGGTCCATAATCAAAATGACTTAGGAAATATTTTTGATTTGGATTTAGTTTAAATGATTTGAATTTATATTTCATTTATATATGTGAATATAAATGAGAATATAAATGGGTTATGAAAAAAATTCCTTGAATTTGAATTGATTTAGATTTGATTTAGGCTAGAAATCAAAGGACTTAGGAAATATTTTTGATTTAAATTTTAATCTTGAATTTAGTTTGATTGATTTGAATTTATAATTTATTTATATATGTGAATATAAATGAGAAAATAAATAGGCTCTGAGAAAATTCTTTAAATTTGAATTGATTTAGATTTTATTTAGGTTAAGTCCATAAGATATAATCAAAATGACTTATGAAATATTTTTTATTTGGATTTGAATTTTGGATTTAGTTTGATTGATTTGAATTTATATTTCATTTATATATGTGAATATAAATGAGAATATAAATGGGTTGTGAGAAAATTTCTTGAATTTGAATTTATTTTGATTTAATTTTGGCTAAGTCCATGAGAGGGAATCAAAGGACTTAGGATATATTTTTTATTTGGATTTCAATAATGAGCTTCAATCATTTGGAGTTTGTTTTGAGTTTGAGAAAATCCATCAAGTTGAAATTGATTTGAGTTTTACTTGAAGTGACGAATGAGGAATTTGGTTCAAGCTATAGGGTAGGCAAATTTTCCTAACACCCGTAAGGCATGACCAATTCCTATGGCTAACCCCTCTAAGTCTCTAGGGTTAAGTTGAGTGTCCACCTAATCGTTAGATGTGTCTTAAGACTAAGGAACTCTTAAAGTCTAAGAGAAGTCCTATGTCTAAGATGGAGAGGTTGAGAGCTCATCCTAAAAATGAGGTCAACAAAGGGTGCCTAATAGGTGTGGTGTGACTAACAAGGTACACCGCACATATTGGTGTTGACCAAAACAATCAACAACATCGAACGATCACAAACACTAAAAGAAATGGTCTACTCCTAACTTAAGGTGTAGAATGAATCCAGAGCTCAGTGCAATGTGACTCTACTCATGTCAAGGACATAAGAGAGAAAAGGGGGAATTCACTAGGGATAGAATATGTGAACCTTCCATTAGGGAAACAGGTTCAAATCATCCGTAAGGGGATGAGTGGTTTGATTTAAGTCTTACTGGGGAGAAATTGATTTGATTTGTTTAATTTGTTTTGATTATTTTGATTTGATTAACCCCACTAGGGGAGGTTGATTGGATTTGTTTTGTTTGTTGTTTGACTCCACTGAGGGAGGAGGGTTGAGTTTGTTTCATATTTTTAGATTTTTGAGATGGGCCCTGTTGGTTTGCGATGGATCGCACTGAGTAGGAGTCATAGAGGCCTAGACCTAGCTCTTGTTTACCAACTTAAAGTCTACCAAACACATTGTAGGACTAGCCAACCAAAGGGATAACCTTTCAGTATGCAGTAGTTGTACTAGTAAGAGAGCATAGTAGACTTACATCCTCCAAAGTAGGGACCAGTTGTTGGGGTGATCCATTGGCAAGGCAACGGATTGAACCCAACCTAGGGATGACTATTGAGTGAATGCCTCTAAGGGACTTAAATCAACTCAAAGATATTCAAAATTAATTTCATTTTTTAGTTTGTTTTGATGGGGCTGATCGGTTTGTGATGGACTGTACTGAGTAGGGGCTGTGGTGGCTTTGGGCTAACTCAGATTTACCAATCCAAAAGAAATAGTCTACCAACCACAAGGTAGGTCCATCCAACCATAGGGGTTCCTTTCGATTTGTAGTGATCAAGTTAGGAAGAAAGCATGGGGACTCACATCTTCCAAAATAAGGAACCACTAGGGTGATTGGTTGGCAAGGCAACAAATTGAACACGACCCAGGGCTGACTATTGAGTGAATGCCACTAGGGGACTTAGATCAGCTCAAGGATAGTCAAGATATTAATTACATTTTTTTAATTTATTTATTTTGTTGGATTCTATTAGTTTACAATGGATCAAATTGAGAATGAGTTTATATCAGCCTATACCTATCTCAGATTTACTGAACTAAAATGAGTAGCTTCCCAGCCGAAGAGAAAACTATCCCACCAAAGGAATGTATTTTGGTTTACAATGATCAATTCAAAGGAAGAAAGCTCAGGGACTCACATCTTCTAATACAAAAGACCACTAGGAAGATAGTTGCTTAGGGCAACAAATCGATCCCGACCTAGGGCTACCCGTCGATTTGTGACAGTCATGCTAGAAAGAATGCGCAATAGTCTTACATCTTCAAAAGCAGAATGACTTTCGGGGTGACCCACTTGTGGAAAAATAGGTTGAACCCGACCTAAGGGCAACTACGGAGTAAATATCGACCCAGGGATTTATCTCAATTCAGGTAGTCAGGCAATTTCTATAGGGAGTTCTGCTGACACTGCCCTAAAGATAGGATGTTTGCATGGGAAAAGGGGCCCTTTGAGGGTTTGAATTCTTATTCCACAAGAGAATATTTTATTTGTTTGTTTAGTTTGTTTATCGTGGACCCTATTGGTTTGCGAGGGATCAAACTAAAAAGGAGCTTATATCAGCCTAGACATATCTCAGATTTACTGAACCAAGGGAGAATCTATGCATCCGCGAAATAAATTCTCCAACCACAAGGGTGACTACTTGGAAAGGGGGACTGTCCAATCTAAGAGTAACCCGGGTAGTCGCTAAATGGGGTCGCAAAGGACGTGATCCAAATAAAATGCTCGCAAGGAGAGGGGCCTCAAAGGGCTTGATCCAAAACTCTGGAGAAAATTACATGTCTAGTCATATATCAAATAGGTATTCAGTGGCCAACTCAAGAAAAAAGTATGGGGACTCACATCTGCCAAGGGTGGTGTATCCACCAGGTGAGTCACTATCAGTGTAGCGAACATTAACCATCTTAAGGTGCCCATTGGTTTGCAACAATTAGCCTAGGAAGAACGCTCAGAGACTCACATCCTCCTATAGCAAAATTGACTGTTGGGACAATCTATCTTCAGCTCAATAAGAGCTATTAGACCTATGGTGACTACTAAGTGAATACCACTAGGGGACTTATATCAACTCAAATGTAGTCAAGAGGAAAAGAGCCTCTGGGGGACTTACCCTAAACCTCAAATATACTCGACCTAGTTAGATTATGATGATTAGTTCAAGAAGATAACTCAGGGACTCACATCTTCTTAAATAAAATCAACATGAGGTAGCTTACTGTTAACCTCATTTTTCAGAATGAGCTCTCAACCCCTCCATCTTAGGCATAGGATCCCTCTTAGACTTTAAGAGTTCATTGGTCTTAAGACACATATAGTGATTAGGTGGACACTCCAACCTAGCCCTAGAGACTTAGAAGAGTTAGCCATAGGAATAGGTCATGCCTTAAGGGTGTTAGGAAAATTTCCTACCCTTAGCTTAAACCATTCCTCACTTTCCTTCTTTCAAGTCAAATCACAAATCAATCTTGATTGATTTTTTCCAAATTCAAATCAACTCCACATGATTGAAATCCATGATTGAAATCTATGATTGAAACCTATGATCAAAATACATCAAAATTTCCCAAGTCCAAATTTTGCCTAAGTCCTTAATCTTCCCTTAAGGACTTAACCAAAATCATGACTCAAACCTATTCAAATCTTTGAGATTTTCTCATGATCCATTTATATTCTCATTTATATTCACACACACACACATAAATATATATATATATATATATATATATATATATATATATATATATATATATATATATATATATATATATATATATATATATATATATATATATATAATATAATAAATTCAAACCCACCAAATCAAATTCAAAATTCAAAATCAATTCATGAAAATTTTCTTAGGTCCCTTTAATTTTCCATTAAAGGACTTAACCAAAATCAATTCTAAACTTTGATCAAACCACTTCAAACTCATAGAATTTTCTTAAAAACTTATTTATATTCTTATATATAAATGAAATATAAATATCAATCAATCAAATTCAATTCAAAAATTAAATTCCAATTTAAACCTCCCTTAAATCCTTTAAACTCCCTTTAATGGATTTAACCTAAATCATGATCAAATTCATTCAAATTCATGGGATTTTCTCAAAACTTATATATATTCTCATTTATATTCTCATATATAACTAAAATATAAATATACATCAATCATATCCAATTCAAAAATTAAATTTCAATTTAAAATTTCCTTAAATCCTTTAAATTTCCTTTAATGGATATAACCTAAATCATGATTAAACCACTTCAAATCCTTGAAATTTTCTCATGATCTATTTATATTCTCATTTATATTCACATATATAATGAAATATAAATTCGAACAATCAAAACCAATTTCAAAAATCAAACTCAAATCAAATCAAAATCAAATCTAAGCATTTCAAGCCAAAATCTTCAACTTAGCCATATCACTTTCAAATCAAGCCAAACTCTTGATTTTCTCTCATGGCAATCAATCCTACAATCATGAGCTCATATATAAATCCAAACTTCAATCAAACAATCAAAACCCAATTCAAAAATCAAACCCAAAACCCTATCATATTCTTTCGTGGAATATGAAATTTTTAAATGGACCAAAACCCATTTGACTTCAAACCACTTGTAAATGGATTTATATTTCAATCATGAGTTCGCATACAAGATTAATCAATTTCAAATCAAGCTTTGGCCAAGCTATTTGACCCACCTAGGCTCACTTGACCCAAAGTGACCTAAAGTACCCTTATGAGCCAACTTTTGATCCTAACAAAATTGGATTGAACCAAACTCATATATCCCTCTCATCATGATCAACAATCATCATGGGATGATCAATCAATCAAATTGGGTCAAACCAAGTCAAACCTAAGGGTTGACCAAGTCAACACTTAACCTAAAATGAAACCTTATATAGCCAAATTCCATCATAGGCCAAATTGATTGAAACCATTGATCTAAGTTCACTCATGGCCTATGTTTGAACTTGACCAAGCCAACATTTGAGCCTAACTTAGCCCAATTGGACTTGACCCAAGTTGACCCATTTTGGGGTCACAATATGTCAAAATTTAATCTAAGCCAAATTGATTAAAACCAATGGGTCAAATCCATCCCAAATCACTTGTGGAACTTGACAAAGCCTCAATTGGCCAAGAACTAACCCATAGACCTTAGACCCAAAATGACCTAATGGGGTCTTGTTGAGCCACAATTGAACTTAACCCAAATTGATTGAAAACAAAGATACCAACCCACTCCATATACCTAACTTAACTTAAACATACCCTTGACCTACCCCAAATAGGTCAAATGGGTCAAATAGGTCAACTTGACCCATTTGACCTAAATGAAGTCATATGAGCTAAAACCAAATATATACCAAATTGAATCAAACCAAAACCACTAAAATATTTCAAATGCTCATATGAACTTGATCCAACCCTTGGTTTGACCTAATTTGACCTATTGGTCAACTTGACCCATTTTGACCTAAATGGGTCAACATGAGTCAAACCTTAACAAATGGATTCCAAATCCAATGAAACTTGGCCAAACCAAGTTTCTCCACATACCTAACATGTCCAAAGTGGAAAAATAGCAAAATGACCATCCACCCCTAGGTCATAGAACAAATTTTGGCAGAACCCATGGGTAATTTGGTCATACCCTCTTCACTATCACTTGAGCCTTTCCTAAAAGCTCAAGGGGACTTAGTGATGATTGGTGCACCCAACCTAATGGGTTTGGGTTAGCCCATTTGGTCCCTAGACCAAACCCAACCCCTTAGCTTAAAATTAAATTTTTTAAATTCCCTCTTAAGCTCAAATTCAGCACATGGGAAGTTAGCAATCCATTCCTTGGATTAAACTGACCATGTGCACACTCAAAATAGATCAAATAGCCCTCTCAATCTCATCAATTGGATCAAAATGGCAAGAACATTGCTAGCCAGGCGATCCTTCAAGGGGGAGATATACTCCCCCTAATTCAATTCAAAATTCATTCACCCTCTGTCGATTGAAGCTAAGGAACCTAGAGCAATTATCAGAAAGCACTCCCAAACATCTTAGAGAGGATTAGAATTTCCCATTTCTTAGTTTTGCACAGTGCAAAAATAGAAAAGCTCAATCCAATATTGAATTTCCTCCACACTGAAAACCACCTCAATTCCTCCCACACACTTCTTCTAAGGACCAATTTGATCTCACTCAAGCTTCCATTGGAATTCCCATAGCAAGGAGAGGAGCAATTGGATCAAAGCAACAAGGATCTTCAAGTGGTGTTGGTTCATAGAGCAAGCAACTTAATCCCAAGGCCTAGGAATTTCAACAGGGCTTCGTCTCCACCAGACAAAGCTACCTCATCGATCTCGAGCACCGGTGAGGTATGGAATTTTTCGATCACTAAACTTAATGTGGTGTGGAGCTTTGTGAAAAAATATTTCACCTCATTGAATTTTGACTGTTGGATTTGTCACTTTCTATCTCTAGATGGTGGTTTGAATTTGGTGTGAATCCATGCTAGATCTAGCTTGGATCTTCCCCTTGATCATGGAGCTCTCTGATCAAGGGAAGAACTTGCTCATCTCCCATCCATCCGCATTTTAGAGAGATTATTTAATACGCATTATCTTTTATCCTTTTAAAATGCGGGGATCCTGGTTATTTAATTTTGATAAAGAATTGCTGCAGCGCCGTCGCCACCGAGAAGTGACATTGTATCCCTCATGGTAATGTGTATAGCACTAACGAATGCCACTCATCACATGAGATTAATGTGGAATAGTTAAGTGCTTTAATTAATTCCTAATTAATCTATAAAATTTTAGAAATTCATAACTCTTCATAGAAAATTCATAGAAATATGAATAAAAACCCCTGGAGAGATAATTAAGCCTAAAACATTTTAAAATTAATTTTGATGTGTTTTAAATTATGATTTTCTCTAAATTTGCATTTTATTAGAGAGTGTATTTTGTTAATTGCTCTTTGATTAGGCCTCTGATTAATCCCAAATTTCTTGGGTAAGTTTTAGGGGATGATCTCTACCTCCCTTAATTTTCTTAGGATTTATTGAGGGCTTGATTAGAGTAATTGCATATGGTTTCCTTAATTACCCTTCTCATGTAATTAGGGTATGATTAGTGGTTTTACCCTATAATTAGGGTTAATTAAGGTTAGATCCGATAAGCAGGAGGTTTATGGAATAATTTTGGGGCATTTACACTAAACTATTCCCTAACTCCCCTTTCTTCTCTCCTTAATCTCCTCTTAATTAAGGGTTAATTCATTAATTATCCCCTTAACAAATTTCTAAAAATTCTAGAACTTAATTAATCTATCTTGGGTATATGCTTAGGTGTTCAATAGCCTAAGTTCAATTAAGGAAATCAAAAACTAATTCACATGTGCGAAAGGGTGTTTTGAAATTACTTAAGTTAAACCCCTTAGTTTAATTAATTTTTAATTGTGAGCCAAATTCCATAAGGCCTTTTTATTATTAGGTGCATTACAAATTTAAATTCCTTATGGGTTTTATGTCATCTCATTGGCTCATAATTATTTAGTTAATTCTTTTAAGATGGTGTAGGTAAGGTTTAATTAAGCAACTTAATTCATACTTTAACCTAATCAATGCATAAAAATTGATCTAATCATCTAAAAATTGAACAAAAATACAAAACACATGTAGGAATGGGTTAGAAATAGCAAACTCATCTTACTTTTTCAAAATTAAATCAAACTTCAAACTATATAAAAATCATTTTGAAATTCACTTTGATTTATTCTAATTTTTCTTATTCTATAAGAATGTCTTTAGGATTTAAGTAAAATGAGTTTATTTACATACTTTTATTGCTTTGGATCTTTCCTCAACATGTTAAGTTGCATGTCATGTGATTTCATGCATTCTTAGTTTTGGAATTCAAATTTTAAAATGAAATTGTTTACTTTATGTTAAATTTGCATGTGTTGGCTAAAGTAGAAATATAAGTGGCTATTATCACTACCAAATCCAAAATATTTTCAAAACATATAAATCAAATACCATATATGAAAGTATGCTACTTATACTTTAATTATAAGCTTGCATGTGATAGATTATAAAGTCATGTTTAGTATAGGTTTCCTTTCTTTAATATGTTGGCATAGATTTGAATAGAAGTTTGTAAGATATAGGGTTCATTTGAAAAGAACCCAACTCTTACTTAATTTCATACCCTATTCATCCTTATGCTATCACCTAAGAAGGGTTGCCTATGTTTGCATGTATAAATTGCATAAGATAAAATGAATCCATTAAAGAACTTTTGCATTTTCCTTTTCTATTTCATTTCTCTTATATACATGTTTGTATTTAAGAAAAGTGGTATATTACTCTAGACAACCTTGAGGTTGCAAAGATTTAAGTAGCCCTAAGTAGGTCTTGTACCTTACACCTCTGGTTAACAATGGCGATGTACTCACTTATGCCTTTCTTACTTTCATGTATGCATGTGAAAATTTAGATAAGGAACACTCTTTCTACTTAAGAAAAATCATGCATATTCAACTTCTAAATTTCCTTAAATAAATTACTTGGCATGCATCATAAAGTGTGTTAAATACTCTCATTTGCATATATAGATATGCTTAGGGTACATCCATATGCATGTTATATATGTTGGGGAAAGAAATGAAGTAATATGTGTTATGTGAATTTTGGTTCATTTTATTTAATCTTAAAATACCTTTCTTTTTGAAGAGGTTTGTTTAGAGTTTATCTAAACATAGGATTGATTAAAAGATGTAATCAAAATATTCACCAAAATGAAACTAAAACATGAACCTACTTTAGAAAATTACTTAAGGTTAGGGAAAGAAAGAGAAGTTCTCTTCTCTTTCCCTTTATTAATAACTTAGTAATTAATTGTAGGTTTCACTTAAACCAAATTAAAACATTAAATAAAACCAACCCAAAACACTTAAATAACTTAAATGAAACTCGTCTCTAAGCTGAACATGTTCTTCACACTTAGAAAATTTAAATCCAAAGCTATAGCTAAGCATACCACACAAACCTTCAAAACACGAACATTAGCCTAAGTCACCACTTCTAGCCTTAGGTTAGGTTGGTGCATGGTTTGATGTTTGTTTTATTTTGTGATATATGTTTTAGATTGGATGTTAGAGTGTATACTCATAGAATGAATGGTATAATATTTTTTAGTCTAACTATTCTTTTTTATAGGGGATTGTGCTTACGGGGAGCTATCATAAATAAAAATATAAATGTTTTTGCTTGCAGGTGCTTTATACCCCTAAGCATAATCCATAGGCCAGGTGGACTTAGTCACCCATGTGTGGGGTGATAAATCCAATATACATGCTTGGAATTTGTGTGGTGTCTTAGCTAACCTTTATTTTACAGGTGTTAGTCAGATTTCCACTTTTCCTTTTCATGTAAAAATTTGTATAATTAGGATTTTGGAATGATTTGTTATGGGGATTAGGGTGAACATTAGTCATAAGATCCCATCTTATGCACCATACGAAGCCTTGGAGAATCCACCTTCCAACCTTCCAAAGGAGGAACAAAAGAAAGAAAGTAGAAAAGAAAAGAAGGAAGAAGAAAGAAGAAAGAAGAATAAAGCTTGAAAACTCCCATAACAATGAATTCCTTTATTTAAATTATAATTTAATTCATTTATAATCTGGGTTGTATAAGGGTAGAGCTCGGCTACCCACATTTAATATTTTTGAGTTTGTGCGATGGTGCCTGACCACAACGGTCATTTATTCTTTTTGCGATTAGCTTTATAAATTGATTGATGATTTATTTAGCTTTTGTATTAAGTGGCATGATTTTCCTGGTTTCTTCCTTGCTTATGTATGTCCTGGATGTGGATTAAGCTCTTTAGGGAAAAATAAATCTTTTACCCAACTTAACAACTCAAATTAAAATTAAATAACTCATAACCTCACCTGAAGTTTAGGTTTAAAATCAAGATAAAAAAATTAGCAACCCCTTAGCTGGATGAGCATTTATTCATAATATCATGCATAAATGCATCTTATTTCACTCTTGATTAGAGAGAGGGCTTCCACCTTTGCCAAAAACTCAGCTTGACCATTGAGAGCCGTGGTGGAAACTCACCTCCTCCCTTCTCACTGATTTTGGCCAATAATCTTCTTTCTCATGCATTAGTCATAAAAATCCTATTAGCCCAAATCAAAATAATTGTCCAAAAATGCATTAGATTTAGGTCATTTCAAGCATGCCTTTTACATGATCTAGTCTCTTTAGGGAGTGAGTTTAAGGACTTAGTCTCTTTTTAATAAATAACATCCTAGTTATCTTTCATAAGCATAAAGACTTGCCTACATATATTTAAAATTGTAGGAGGAGTTAGTTGGCAGCCACCCCCAGGCAGTTGTAAGCCCAAGCTGACGGGTGGTTTGTCCTCTCTTGTGGAGGCAAACCAATTACCCATTTTTATCTTAGATTTAGGTTGTGCTTCCGGCCCTCGTCGAAGCTCCCAAGATTTAATTTTTGAGATTGCTTCTCCCCTTTGCGGGACATAAGCATAATTCCTCACCTCTTAAGCATTTTCTTAATCTTGTGTTAAGGAATCTTAAGTCCTAAATTTTTGATGAAAAATATAATTCAAACAAACTAAATCAATTTCTAAAATGTAAAGCCAAACTATAGGATAGTCTGAGATGCTCGCTAGGTTTCCTAGCATCGTGATCTCCTACTTATCTTCTATTTTGGCTTCAAATAATCTCTTTGATCAATCCCATTTGATCTTCAAAATAAAACCAATCGATTGATAGTCTTTCCTATTGAAATCTTCAAAGACGATGATCATTTACCTTAATCGAGAGTTTTCCTAAGGGATCCCATCCCTTAGGATGTAATTAACTATGGGGGATTGCCCCTGTAGGGAACTTAATCACCCAGTTTAAAATAAATCTTGATTTACTTTTCCATGTAAAGTAGGAGAAGAATCTCTGGTACATATGTAGACCCATCGTCCTTAGTAGTCCTTATTTAGGTGATTGGTTCCATTAAAGGGTAGTGATTTCTATCTCTCGAGATAGTACACTTTGATGATATATCAAATAAGTACATGAGATCTATGTGGCATCTTAACAAGATGAATTTTTATAGTGTCTTGCCTTTTCTTTCTCCCCACAGATTTGAAGGCAACTCCCTATAGAAATTTTTCACCACACTTACTGGCTGGGAAGTGAAGTCTACCATACTAACAAAGTGCTCGTTGGTTTGCAATAGTCAAGTTGGGAAGAAAGTGCGGGGACTCACATCCTCCAAATAATGAATCACTGGGGTGACATACTAGTGAGGTAGCATGTAGACCCGACCTAGAGTAGCTAATGAGTGAGTGCCACAAGGGGCTTGCTCCCACATCAAAGTAGCCCGAGATAAAAGATATGTGTTTATTTTTGTGCTTGTGTTAAAGGGAATAGGACGTCACTGGGGGACTTTACACCTACCCTAAAACATGATGGGGAATTTGATGAAATGGCGCCATGGATGGCAACCGAGATTCCCACTAAAAAAGGATGTCGCTCAGATTCTCTTGTACCTAACTTAGTTGTGCTAATCAAAATATGATGTCTCTTGGGTTCTATCACACCTATTCTAATAGCGGTGGGAGATTGTGTTTGATTATGCTTGTGTTCTAAAAGAGGGATAGGATGCCACTGGGGGACTCTTACACCTATCCTAAACACATCATGGCAGATTCACAGGACATGCAAACAATGATTTAAAAGAAGAGAAGATTTTGATAAAATGGAATCAAATTTTTATTCTTTTGTTGACAATTGTTCTAAAACATATTTTATTGGTAATATTTCTTCAAATACAGCCCATTAATTAGAAGTATCAGTTGTTCTCCTTTACAATCAATGAGCAGATAAGATCCTCCTTGGTAGGCCTTCTCTATGACATAGGGGCCTTCCCAAGTGGGTTCAAACTTGCCTCCTAACTTTCGATGGGAAACAATTGGTCTCCTTAGAGCTAACACAAGTTCTCTTACTTGGAAAGACCTAGGGCGGTCTAGCTTGTTATGAGCTTAAATCATTTTAGCTTTGTACAACTCGAGATTTTGGCACGCCCATAGGCAACTCTCCTCTAAACCTTCGAGCTCTTCTAACCGCAACTTTGTATTCTACTCTGCAGTGATATTGCTACCCAATGCTATCCTTAGTGATGGGAGTTGAACTTCTAAAGGTAGAACGACTTTGGACCCATACATTAACGAAAATAGGGCAGATTGAGTTGGAGTTTGGTATGTGGTGTGGTAGGCTCACAAGGCTTCAACCAACTGCTCATTCCACTACATCTTGTTGTCATCAAGAGTCTTCTTTAGTATTTGGATGAGAGTTTTGTTGAATGCTTCTGCTAAGCTATTTGCTCTAGGTAGTAGATTGTGGAGTATCTCCAATCTATACCGTGTCTTCTGACGAAGCTGTTGATCTTGGTGCTTTTGAATGCAGTACCATTATCATATATAATTCATCGAGGCACCCCAAACATATATATGATATGGTTATTGAAAAACTGAAGCACATGCTGAGTTGTGACCTCTCTGAGTGGGATTACCTCTGCCCACTTAAAAAAGTAGTCAGTGGCAGCTAAGATGAACCGATGACCCTTGGAAGAAAAAGGATCTATAAGACCCACAATGCCGGTACCCCCAACACTCAAATGACCATGATGCTAATGTTGGGTGTAGAACGTTGGGTGGTTGTGTAAGACCACACTATGTACCTGACATTAATGGCATCTCCTAGCTACATCCATGCAATCTATAATCATCGAAGGCCAGTAGTATCCTAGTCTCATGATCTTTGTCTTCATCTTCAAGCCAGATTGATGTGCTTGATGATAAAATGTACCTCGATACCACCGGGCTTCATGTTTATCTAAACAATGTAACCACATTTGATCAAAGGATCGTCGGTACAAGGTGCCATCAACGAGAGCATAGAAGAGAGCTCTCTATTTTTCCTGATGTTCTTGTGACTTTTCTTGAGGTAGTTTGCCAGTGTTCAAATAGTCTATGAACAGTTTCCTCCAATCCAACTCTCCAAGAGAAAGTCTTTCGATGAGTTCAGCATCAATAAGAGATATGACTTGTCTATTTTGGACCTTATTTAAATGGGCTCATCTTCCGGATAGGCCAATTCTTTGGCAAATTTGGCCAAAGCATCTCCTACTGCATTCTCTACTCAGGGAACCTTGTAGATGGAGACTTCAGGGATTTGGGCCAACAGCTTCATGGTATACTCATGGTAATGACGAAGCTTAAGTTTGAAAACCTTGTAGGACCTAGCAATCTGATTGATGACCAACTGGGAATCCCCAAAGATGTTGATGCTCTTGACACACACTGTAATAGCTAACTCTAGACCATCAATCAAAGCCTCATACTCGGCTTCGTTGTTGGTACAGGGGTTGGAAAGATAGTATGAGAATCTCATCACATCGTGGTCCGAGTTCTGAATTTCCTACCGCCTTTCGGAAGAGTAGATCATGGTGCTTCCCCTTTATGAAAAGAAGCTGCACTATCAAAATATATCTCTCATCAATGGTTGTCAACCTCTCCTAAGTTTACGATTTATTCATCAGGGAGATTGTCATTAAGCGAAGAATCAAAAGGAAGTGGGTGTGCTGCTAAGAAATTCTTTAGTGCTTGTCCTTTTATCACATGGAGAGGTACAAATGTGATATCAAACTATGAGAGAATCATGGACCATCATTCCAAATATCTGAATAGCGTTGGTCGTGTCATGAGATACTGCAGCAGATTGGTTTTGAAAATCAAGTTCACCTTATGAGGAAGCATATAGTGGCATAGCTTTTGAGAGGCAAAGATCAAAGCTAGGTAATGTTTCTCGATAGGTGGATAGTTCACTTTAGCAAAAATTAGATGACAGCTGAGATAGTAGAGAGCACTCTCTTTCCCTTCATCATTGGCTTGGGCCAACAAAGCACTGAGAGAGTCATCCAATGTAGCAGTGTAGAGGATGAGTGGCCTGTCTGGGATAGGGGCTGCTAGAACTGGCAACTTCACCAACTACTGCTTGATATCTTCAAAGGCATGCTGGCACTTGTCAACCCACTTGAACTTAGCATCCTTTTTTTACAAGTGCTGAGAATGGCTTGCATCTACCCGATAGGTTAGAAATAAAGTGTCTTAGATATGTCAATCATCCTTCAAAAGATCTGAGCTGAGTTAAACTCTGAGGAGGTGGCATTTCTAAGATAGCTTTGATCTTTTCTGGATCTATTTCTATTCCTCGGTGTCTGACAACAAACCCAAGGAATTTCCCTAAAGCTACTTTGAATGCACACTTCAGGGGATTCATTTTGAGGTTATATTATCTTAACCATTCAAAAACTACTCTCAAGTCAAAGAGATAGTGTTCCTTTTCTCTGCTCTTGACTACTAGATCATCAACATAGCACTCAATCTGATGATGGCTGAGTTCATTGAAGTTCTAAGTCATGGCCTGTTAGTATATAGCACCAACATTTTTAAGGCCAAAAGGCATGACCCTATAACAATAGATTCTGATCGGGGTTCGAAAAGCAGTGTTTCTTTCATCCTCAGGGGCCATCTTGATTTGGTTGTACCTAGATGACCCATCCATAGAGGAGAAAATTGCATGAGATGAGGCAATGTCCACCAATAATTCTGGTTTAGGAAGAGGAAACTCATCCTTAGGACATGTTTTGTTCAAGTCCCTGAAATCGATGCATATGTGAATTTGGTCATTCTTCTCCTTAACTGGGACAACACTAGCTAACCAGGTAGGATATTTTTTTTCTTTGATAAAACCAGCATCGATCAATTTCTTGACTTCAGAAATGACCTATTGTTCAATTTTTAATCGCATGTGTCTAGAACCTCACTTGATAGGGTTAGCACTAGGATCTATTGCTAATTTGTGGATTGTTATGACAGGAGATAATCCAGGCATTTTTTTCATAACTCCATACAAAGCAGTCATTAAACTCTATCAATAGCCTAACTAAGTCATTGATTTCTTCTTCATTCAGCAATGAACTAATGTATGTCTGGCGTGGATTTTCTTCTATCCTGAGGTTGATTTCTTTAAGCTTGTAAATCATTGAATGGATCTCCTATTCAAATTCTAGTGGTGCAACTTTGATTTGGAGATCATTTGGATCATCTGAGATTTCTAAACATGCATCCTCATAAAAGTTAGTTTGGTGTGAAAAGAACATATCAGACTTTAGATGGTTGGTGACAACTAAGCAGTAAATATTGTCATTGACTGGACCCACTATACCGAATCCTAATCTTGAACTTGATTGTGCATCCCTGCCTGTGTTGTTCCATAGTTTTTTGAAGTATTCTGACCTATGCTTAGGCCACGTATAAGGAATCAACCCCTTCTTTGCAAGATTAATAACACAAGGCAAGTACCAATCAAAAGGTAATTTCATTAATTCTTTATATGAATTCTCCTCAAGTTTTACATCAACTTCAGGATTTGAGACTGATGATCCCAAAAAGAATCACTTTGGTTTCATATCACTAGAAGACTTAGGGTTTTCCTTAACTACTAAACCTTCAATTTTTTGAGATGAAAGTGAGGTTAAAGCTAAGGTTCCCAATTGCTGCATGATAGTTTCACATACATTTGATTCGAATACTTTGCTTCGTCTGGAGGCTCGATCTTCATCGCTGCCCAGCTCAAGTGTCACCTCCAATAAAACTAGCTAAAAGGGGTTGGCTGGTATACTAATCACATTAGACTCATCCTTTGAGCTGGATTCCAAGTCTATGGGAATAGTAGGGGTACTCCTATGAATTGAAACATAACCCCTACTGGTTGATGTCTAACCAGAGGGTCTTCTACCTTTGGAACTGCCTCTGCCTCTACCTAGTGGAGGTCGAGTCATCTTACCAAAATGTCCATATGATGGAATGAACTGTGGGTGGAATGTTATATGTGGCTCTATTTCTTCATCAATTTCCCTTTCTTGTTCACTTGGATTTTCATTTTTCGTTTCTATTTCTTTTGCCTTTTTCTTTTTCTTTTAAATTTGAATTTTGTCCAGGTTCACAAGAAAGGGTATTTTGAGAAAGATAGTAGGTCACGTCCTCATATATCTCAACCTCTCTAATTAAAAAATGGCTTTTCATCTCCTTTGACACAATACTCAATCTCATCCTTCCTAAATTTGATGCACTGGTGGAGGGGAGGATGGAATCATCTTGTTCTGATAGTTTCACATACCTTGCCACTACGGAGGTTAACTTCGGTGATCTCTTGTGGTAGGGAAATGGAAGATTCTACCTGCACGTCAGGCTCACATACAACTTCTCCTATGGGACCCTCAGAATCGGATGATTCTAAGTTTATCTCAAGAGGTGAACCCATAGTATTCAGGGTAGGAAAATCTAACTCTAAATCAGAAAGAGGAAGATCAGAATTATTATAGTCGTTGTTTAGACTTGAAGAGTTATCGTTAGGAATAAATTCAAACAACTCATCAAAAATGACATAGAAGTAATTTAAATTAGCTCCATTCTTCAATTTCTTGGATTTGATAGGGGGTACATAATAGAAATTAAGTAAAGTAAGATGGGTGAGGGATTTGATGCCCTCATCCGCCGATACAAAATGTCTACTATAAGAAGAAGAGTTTGCTGAAGTAGATGTAGCCGCTGAACTAGTAGCTGCAACGGTGTACTGGAGGCTAGACTCGGTTGGTGGTTGTGCTACTTGGCTATCTCGGGCTGACACAGGCTACTACTGCTACTGCTTCTGCTGAGCTCCTCCTTTCCCTGAGTTGGCTCTAGCAACTTGCTAAACTTCCTTGATGTTGGAGGTTTGAGCTAGATCAGGCACCTGCAAGAAAAGTTTCTTGATCTTCGAGATAATTTTCTTAGAGGTTTAGATAAAGAGATATCCCAGCCTTCTTTGGTTTTAGAAGGATCGCAAGTATCCCCAAAGATTACCCTAATGGAACTGCATGGTTGTTCCACTAAGTATTCCTTCGGGATGACTATAGCACCGATCTTGAGGCTATGTTCAAGCCAATCCTTAAATATGAAGCAATCTTCCAAAATATGACCTAGCATACAGTGGTAGGGGCAAAAGTTAGGATCATGGCTTTTTCCCACTTTCGTTGGTCTCCTAGGTTCAGGTAGCTGAAAATCAGGCTTCTTTAAGAGATTCTTAAAGATCTTCCTGATTACCTCCCTCTTAAATGAATAAGGCTTATTATGTTTATCCAAAAGAGTAGGTGGACTATACACTGGCGGTGTATGTGTGCTGTCACGATGACGTGGTTGAGGGAGGAGGCAAGCAGCCGTGGAGGCTAGGTGGTCGATAGGTGCCTGATGGTAGGGGAGGTGAAAGTGACGGCTGTGGAGCACGAGGTCTCTCAAACTGCTCTCCGCCTTTCCCTTGTCTATCGCACCGCCTCTAGTCTCTTCTCATACCTTCGTGGCTTTAACTTTATTGGTAGATCTAGAGAGGGTAACTATTTTGGCTTCTTGTAAGCTAGCCTTGTTGATTAATTTCAAAATTTTGATGGTAAAACCTTTGAGCATGAAGGCAACCATATGGATATTCTGCGAATCTCGACATGTGTTCGCATGAGGTTGCATTTCATACTCAAATTATGCCATCGAGAATGTAATCAATGAGGGACTCATCATGGTTTTGTTGAGCCACAACGAGATCAATAATGACCCTCTAGCTCCAAAGAAACCTCTTGATAAAGAGTTGCTAAACTCAAAGTCTTCATAATTAGAAGTTCATACCAAATGCTATACCCACTAAGCTACTGATGAAGAGATGAAAAAGTAAAGTGTCACTGCCATCAGTATTGTAATAACTGGCCCTAAAATGTGCAATGTGGTACCTCGGGTTCCCACTGCCATCAAAACTCTTGAAAGAAGGTGGCACGAAATCCTTAGGATATTGGATTGTATCAAATTCCTCTAGGTAGGGTCTACCCTTTGGAACTGATGATCCTCCTCATGCTTGAGCTAACGCTTCTCTCACCTAGTGCTCAACCAGGCTCTTGATATCTTTTTCCTATATGGAGGTATTGTCCACTAACTTCCTATACATGTCGGTGCTTTTGCTCTATGGAGGTAAAGTCTTGTGATCCAAGACATGCACCAACTCGGCCGACTCTCATATAGGATGAACTGATGGGACTTGGTTTTGAAGTGCTAATAGAGCTACTAGTAGATCTTCGAGCCTCTTCTCCATCCTATTTGTTTTTTCATCCTTATCTGAAGGAGGTGTTGGGAGTGTGTGTCTTCGCCGCCTCAACACCTTCCATAGTCTCTGCTCTGAGAGGATCTCCTAGTGTCTACATGCAAACTCCTAGAGTCTCCCAATAAATCATCTTCATTGGGATCAAAGATCTTCACCCTCATCACCATCATCCTGATCTCTTTTCTCCATGAGATAATGGGCTACTATATCCTCAAGAGAATGATCCATCTAAAGCACAAATGACTTCGCACCGATGGTGGGATCACTATCATGTATGTATGCACCCCTCCCTGCTGAGACTTAACCCTTGAGGGCTATACTCGGAAGAAATACACTCACTCATCAATCAGATGGGGTGACACTCCTAGGAGGATTTATCATCATAGGTGCAACTGAACACCCTTCCCCTCGAGCTCAACCATCTCATATCCTATGGTGGTGATGGTAACGACTACTACTTGAGGTCTCCTTTCATCACTACTATGGCTCAAGGTCGAGCAGAGAGCTGGCCTCACCATAGTAGGTGTAGATGGACGGATCTCTGCCATAGGATCACCAACGGGTCCTCTTCTCCAATGCGCCTTCATGGCCTTTGAACCGAAGATGGAACATGAATCAAAGATGGTGCAGGGTAGAGCAGGTGGTGGACACCACGACTCTCTCTCAACAGCTCTCATGATGTAGTCCCATGAGAATGTTGTCAGGATTGACGGGTAGCACGCCACAGGGAAATCAATAAGTGCTGAGGCCGCATGCCCAACCTCCACCTCCCACTGTAATGTGAGCTAAAGTATGAGCCTCCCTAACCCTCTCCTATCTAATATGCATCCCCACACTGTGGGGGATAACGGATCTCAAATCAAACTGAGCCTAAGACTCAAATTGTTTGTAGGATCCACCTACTCTGCATAAAATAGATTAGAGACTGGCATATGACCTCCTCCTCTCACTGACTGGTGGTTGAAACTGAACCGCTAGTGGAGGTGAAGAAGAAATCCTCCTGATATCCTCCTTGTCAGACCTAGAGAGAGGATGGAACTAGTTTGCTGTAACCAATGGGGAAACCAACATGGGAAACTCCTCAATAATAGACTGCGTGGTTGCTTCCATTTCCCTAGCAATGCAAGTGTGGTACTGCTTTATCATGCAATTCTTGTTTCTCCTTTGGGTCCTGGTAGGGCGAGAAGAGTAAGAGCTAGACCCAACCTCAAAGCAAGGGGAGACAACTGATCTGATACTGAAGGTGCTAGAGTGGGTGACATCCTCGACTAGCAAGTGGGAACGAGCAGGCCTGAGACCGCTCCTATGGAACACAACCTTCCTTTTCATCGAGGGAATCTCATCGATGGCATGTCTGAAGACCTCACCACTATTAATAATCCTCACATGTAATCCGCCTCAAAACCTCGACCAATGTGGATGAGGTGGGCATATTCAGAGTGTGAGAGGTTGTCTTGATCCAGGGCCAGATTCATTCTATGGGGAAAAGTAAACACATACTTGGGCACGACCATTAAATCAAACTGTGTTGAACTGAGACTAAAAAAATTGATTGAAGTTGACTAAAACTACAATGTTGAAAACAAACTTGAATCAGATTTTCTTGCTTTGTTGATTTTGAATTTTGAATTTAGAATTTGAACCCATACTCAACATCTTTAAAGTGTTAAGTCAAGCTCAAATGATTTAGAAGAGATTTTGGGATTTGATTGGAAAGAGGAATTTTTTAATTTAGAATCCATTCTCAACAAATTTGAGTATGTTGAAAATGAGTTCAAATATTTTTTGGAGAGATGCTTCCATAGGTTCATATTTGAATTTTGATTTTTGATTTTGAGCACCATTTACTTAACAAATTTGGGTATGTTAAAGTAAAGGGTAAATTGATTTTGTTTTCGATTTATGATTTTTGGACTTTACTCACTTAGAAAATTTGGGTATGCTAAATGAAGAATCCAAGTGTGTTTTATTTTTGAAAAATTTTGAAAATAAGACTCTTAGCAAATTTGAGTCTGCTAAAAATATCCTAATGTGTTTCTTTTATTTTTATTTTCTTAGAGATTTGATTTTAAAAAAATAGATCCTAGCAATTTTATGCTAAGGAAATCCTAATGTGTGTTTTATTGTCATGATTTTGAAAATGGATCCTTAGTAAATTGGGTATGCTAAGGAAATCAATGTCTTCTTTTGAATTTTCTTTTCAAAGGAAGCCTTCACTTTGAATGTGTTAGAATGAAGTTCATTTTGATATGAAATGGAGATTTCACTTAACAAATTTGAGTATGCTAAATGAAATTTCAAAATGTGTTTCAAATTTTTTGTTTTGAATTTATTTTGAAAATGAGACTTCATTTAGCAAAGGTATGCTAAATGAAGTTCAATGTGTTTTCAATTTTGTGAATGGAGATTTCACTTAGAAAATTTGAGTATGGTAAATGAACTAAAAAATATGTTTCAAATTTTTTTGTTTTGAATTTG
This sequence comes from Cymbidium sinense, assembly GCA_021442155.1. Lineage (NCBI taxonomy): Eukaryota > Viridiplantae > Streptophyta > Magnoliopsida > Asparagales > Orchidaceae > Cymbidium > Cymbidium sinense. The sequence continues at coordinate 102,359,603 of CM038229.1, forward strand.
TTTTGAAAATGGAGACTCATTTAGCAAATGGGGTATGCTAAATGAAGTTCAATGTTTTTGATTTTTTGAAATGGATTTTTTAGCAAATTTGAGTATGCTAAATGAAATTCCAAAAATGTGTTTCAAATTTTTTTGTGTTTTCAATTTGTTTTGAAAATGGAGACTTCACTTTAGCAAATGTAGTACGCTAGAATGAAGTTTCAATGCGTTTTAAAATTTTTGTGAAATGGAGATTTCACTTAGCAAATTTGAGTATCTTGAATGAAATTCCAAAAATGTGTTTCAAAATTTGTTTTGAAAAAGGGAGATTCACTTTAGCAAATTTGGTATGCTAGAATGAAGTTCCAATGTATTTTGAAATTTTTGTGAAATGGTGATTTCACTTAGCAAATTTGAGTATGCTAAAAGAAATTCTAAAAATGTGTTTCAAAATTTGTTTTGAAAAAGAGAGACTTCACTTAAGCAAAAGTGGTATGCTAGAATAAAGTTCCAAATGTGTTTTGAGATTTTGTGAAATGGAGATTTCACTTAGCAAATTTGAGTATGCTAAATGAAATTCCAAAAATGTGTTTCAATTTTTTTTGTTTTTTGAATTTATTTTGAAAATGGAGACTTCACTTTAGTAAATGTGGAATGTTAGAATGAAGTTCCAATGTGTTTTGAAATTTTTGTGAAATGGAGATTTCAATTAGAAAATTTAAGTATGCTAAATGAAATTCCAAAAATGTGTTTCAAAAATTGTTTTGAAAAAGGGAGACTTCGCTTTAGCAAATGTGGTATGCTAGAGTGAAGGTCCAAATGTATTTTAAAAAATTTTGTTTTTTTATTTTGAAAAGAGAGACTTCCATTTAACAAATTTGGGTATGAAAGATGGAAATTACTTATGTTTTATTTTTCAAAGATGTATTTTCGTGTATGATTATTGCTTTTTGAAAGTGAAAATTCTAACTTAATCATATGTGTAATATGTTAAGTGGCATTTCAAAATAATGTTATTTTATTTGGAAATGAAATCTTCATTCAATAAATTTGGGTATATTTAATGGAGATGTTCATATGTGCTTTTTGAAAGTTTATTTTGATTTTGATTTGAAATAAAAAATTCCATTCAATAGGTGTGGGTATATTGAATGGAGAGATTTCATATGTGCTTTTTGAAAATTTATTTTTGATTTCGATTGGAAATGAAACCTCCATTCAATAAATATGGATATATTGATTGGAGAGGTTTCATATGTGCTTTTAAAAATTTATTTTTGATTTTGATTGGAAATGAAACCTTCATTCAATAAATATGGGTATATTGAATAGGGAGGTTTTATATGTGTTTATTTTTGATTTTGATTGAAAATGAAACCTCCATTCAATAAATATGGGTATATTGAATGGAGAGGCTTCATATGTGCTTTTTGAAAGGGTGAAAATTCCAACTTAACACATGTGGAATGTGTTGAGTGGAATTTCAAAGTTGTGATTTTACTTGAAGATGTAACATCCATCCAACACATTTGGATGTATTGAATGGAAAGGCCCATATTCAAAATTTTTGCTTTTTGAAAGTTTATGATTGTTGAAATTTTATTTTTGAAATGTTTCTACATGTAACAATTATAAAAATTGTTAGATGTAGTGCAAATATTTTATTAAGTGTATTTTGAAAAGGGATTTATTTTTCTTTATTTTTAGAATGAACCTTTCCTTACCATAAAAATGGTAAGGAGGAAGTCTTCAATCATTTTCTTTTTATTCAATTTTATTTTTACCCATTGGGGAACCCAACGGGGGGTTTTAAGACCAACACGATGAGAGGTCCTAAAACCTAAAGATGTTGGCTAGCTTAACTTAAGGATGAAATAAGCTAAGTGCCAATGAAAGAAAGATAGTCATTCACACAAAATTATAAACCCACTATCGATACTTGGACAATGATCATTTACCAAAGATGGAGAGAGGAACCATCCCAAGAGTAAAAATCGGTGAAATATTTTATATATATCTCTGCCTTCATATATCCCACTACCCTTTCAAAAAAGAAGGACAAATGAAAACAGAAGAATATATAAAATACATCTTGTTGGGATGCCACACAGATCCACAGATGTTCATATTAGGGTGATCGGGTACGACATTGAGGAGAGGTGTACTATCTTGAAAGATAGAAGTTACCACCCTACAATGGACCTAATCACCTCAATAAGGACTCCTAAGGACTATGGGTCTATGAAATATATCAGAGATTTTTCTCCTATTTTACATGAAAAGTAAAGGGTTTATTTTAAATTTGTTAAGTTCCCAGGCAAGCACATAGTTAATTACATCCTAAGAAACAGGATTCCTTATACTCTCGATTAAGATAAATGATCATTGTCTCTAAAATTTTGAAAGATAGGACTATCAATTGATTGGTTTATTTGTAGAAATTCAAGTTGGATCAATCAAGAGGAAGAAGTTTTTATCGAATCCAAATGAAAATAAGTAGGGGATGCTTAAAATACTAGGTAGCCTAGCAAGCATTCCAAACTATCCTATGGTTGGGCTTTACATTTTTGAAATTAAATTAATATGTTTGAGTTAAATTTTTATTTAGAATGTTAGGGCTTATAATTCCATGATACAAGGTCACGAAAATGCCTAAGAGGAGAGGATTTATGCTCATAGCCCGCAAAGGGAAGTAGCAACCTCTGAACCTAAATCTAGGGAGGCGAGGGCCAAAAAGCATGACCTAAATTTAAGGCAAAAATGGGTATTTAGTTTACCTCCACATGAGAGGATAAACCACTTGAATGTTGGACTTACAACTGCTTCCTCCTATAGTTTTAAATTATGTAGGCAAGTCAAATGCTTTTACAAGATAGCTAAGCTGTTGTTTATTTAGAAAAGGGACTAAGTCCTTAAACATACTCCGTAAGAGACTATATCATGTAAGGCATGAGTTAATGACTTAAATCTAATGCAAATTTTGTTACATTTTTATCTTTATTTTGGACAATCAATTTGACACAAGCTTTAGGATTCATATGCCTAATGCATGAGAAATTAGATTATGGGCCAAAATTATCAAGATAAGGAGGTGTGTTTCCACCATGGCTCTCACAGGTCAAGCCAAGTTCTCTGGCAAAGGTGGAAGCCCTCCAATCAAGAGTGAAATAATATATTTTATTATGATGTTATAAAAAAGAAGACAACATCCAACAAAGGGGTTGCTAATTCTTTTATCTTGATTTATAACCTAAGATTTAGGTGAGATTATGAGTTATTTATTTTAGTTTTTAGTTGATTAATATGGTAGAAGGTTTATTTTCCTAAGAGCCTAATCGTCATCTGGGCCATACATCAAAGTAAGGAAGAAACTAGAAAAGTCATCTTAATGCGCAAGTTAAATAAATATCAATCAATTTATAAAGCTAGTACTAAAGAATAAAAGATCATTTGTGGTCGGGCTCCATCGCATAAACCCGAAAACAAATTGGGTAGACGAGCTCTACCCATATCCAACCTGGATTGCAAATTAATTAATTATAATTAAGCAAGGAATTCATGTTATGGGGTCTTCATTCTTCATTTCTTCTTTCTTCATTCTTCTTCTCTTCTTCTTTCTTCTTTGGTTTCTTCTTTTGGATGGTTGGAATGTGGATGCTCCAAAGGCTTCACATGGTATGTAAGATGAGATCTTATGACTAATGTTCATCCTAATCCTCCATAACAATCATTCCAAAATCCTAATTACAAAAGTACATGAAAATGGGAAAAAGGAAATCTAACTAACATTTGCAAAACATATATTAACCAAACAAACCATACAATCCCAAGCATGCATATATATAAATTGGACTTAGCACCCTACACATGGGTAACCAAGTCCACCTGACCTATTTTGGGTTATACTTAAGAGTATAAGCACTTGCACAGCAAAAGGCAATTTTATATTTTTATTATAGCGTCCCTTAAGCACAATCCCCTGCAGAAGATAATGATTAGACTAAATCATCCTACCATTCATTCTACACACATACACCCTAACTTCCAAACTGAAATATTACATCACAATATAAAAATAAGGCATCAAACCATGCACCACCCTAACCTAAAGCTAGAAATGGTTACTTAGTCTAATGTGTGAGTTTTAGAAGATTTGTGTGGTATGCTTAACTAGGATTTAAGGTTTAAATTTTCTTTGTATGAAAATTTTAACTTAGAGGGTGGTTTCATTTAAGTTATGTAATTGATTTAGTTGATTTTTATTTGATGATTTATTTAAGTTTGAATGAACCTACAATTAATTACTAAGTTATAAAGAGAGGGAAATGAGAAGAGAACTTCTCTTTTCTTCCCTGTCTTAAGTAATTTCTAAAGTAGATTCATGTTTGATTTTAGTTTAGTGAATGTTTTATTATGTGTTTTAATTAATCTTAAGTTTAGATTTTCCCTAAACAAACCCATTCAAAAAGAGAGGCATTTTAAGATTAAGTGAATTAATATCACAAAACACACAACAGTTTATTTCTTTCCCAACATGTATAACATGCATATGGATGAATCCTAAGCATATCTATACATACAAGTGAGGATGTTTAGCACACTTTCATAATGAATGCTATGTGATATTATTTAAGAAAATTGGATACTTTATGATGCGTGATTTTCATTAAGTAGAAAAGAGGGATTCTTTTATCCATTTTTGACAAGCACATTTATATGTATGAAAGGCATAAGTGAGTACAACATCATTGTTAGCACCAAGAGTGTAAGGTATAAGATCTACTTAGGGCTACTTAAAGTCTCGCAATCACAGGGTTCTCCAGACTAATATATCACTTTTCTTAAATACATATGTACATAAGAAATGATTGGAAAAAGAAAAAGATGCAAAAGTTTGTGTTTGTTTGTTTGATTCATTTATGCAGTTCATATGTATAAGTGTGGGTATCCTTCTTAAGTAATAACATAGGAATGAATAGGAATGGATTTAAGCAAGTGTTGTGTTCTTTTCAAATGAACTATACACTTTACCAAATCCTATTCAAAGCTATGATAAAAGAAGAGAGAAGGAAAGCCACATTATGCACATCTTTATATTTATACTCACATGAAAGCTTATAAATAATTATAAGTAGCACATCCTTCAGTTTTGATATTGAATTTATAAATATTGAAAATAATTTTGGATTTAATAGTGATAATAGCACCTCATATTATTACTTTAACCAAAAAATGTAATTTGACATAAAGAAAATATTTCATTTTCAATTTGATTTTCAAAAAGTATGAATGCATGATTTTCATATGGCAAACACATTTAGCATGCTAGAAAGAAATAAAGTGATGAAAGCATGTAAATTCATTCACCCTAATTAATTCTAAAGACAATCCTATGAAATAAGATTATTTAAAGTAAATCAAATTTATTTTAAGGAGAGTTTGATTTTGTTTGAGTTTGATTTCAATTTGAGAAATGTGAGATGTGTTTGTTGGTCCTAACCCATTCCCCATGTGTGAGTTATTTAGTTTAATTTTAGATGATTAGATTAATTTTATGCTTTGGTTAGGTATGAATTAAGTGTATTAATTACCCTTACCTACATTTAATATATTTAATCAAATAATTATGAGCCAATGATGACATAAAACCACACAAGAATTTAAATCAGAATGCACCTAGAAAGAAAGGGCCTAATGCAATTGGCTCATAATTAGTGATTAATTAAATTAAAGGGTTTAATTTAAGTACTTTCATAACCCTTCCCACATATGGGTTGGATTTTGATTTCCTTAAGCTACTGTTATTGAACACCCAAGCATCTACCCAAGATGAATTAGTTAAGTTCGGAATGTTTGATTTTAAAATTTTGATCAATTATTTTATTAAATGATTAAATTATTTAATTAATTTTGCACCTTAATTAGATTTGAAATGAAATAAACTTAGGAAAAGAATAGGAAAGAACTCTAATCTCATTCCCTAAGTCCACTCTATTCTAAAATTAAAAAATTAATTAGTAAATTTATCACTATTTAAAAGGTTAATTAATCATTTTATGGATTAAGAGAGTAATTAGGAATGAGCCAAACAATTATCCTAATTAAGCCATTAATAAATTCCAAGAAAATCATGGGAGGCAGAGGTCATCCCATTAATCAAACCTAAGAAGTTTAAAATTAATCAGTGGAATGGTTAGGGAGTAATTAATGTAATTACATTTCCAATAAAGCCCTAATTCAAACAATATCACTATTCAAAATCAAGTGAAATTAATTTTAGAATATTCCTCTTTGAATTACCTTTCCAACGCTTTATATTTTGCATTTTCTGATTTTTCTATAATTATATATGAATATTTGAAATTTCCATTATTATTAAGTAAAATCCCTAATTATACTAATCCCGCCTACCATGGACACGCGATGCGCTTTCCACGCGGCGGATGGGAGAGCACTTGTTATCACATCATAGGCCGATCAATGGTGCTATGCACTTTCTCCATCGATCAAGATCGATGAAGATTAAGCGTGGTTTTAAAGGATTAAATCAGATCTACACGTCAATCATGGTCGCCCATCCAAAATGTGGATGGATGGCCCATGATCCATCCCTCTTTCCTGTGGAGTGCATCTGTCCACCCTTTATGGCAAGATCCGAGCTCGATTGAGCTTAGATTGAACTCAAATTCAGCCAACACCATCATCATGTAAGTGAGATTACATCTAACCCTCAAATTCTCATAAGGTGAGAACTTCTTTCACAAAGGACCATACCATGGCTAGTTTAAGCTCAAGTTGAGGGCATACCTCATCAGAGGCTATCACTGGCACTCAAATTCATTGAGGTAGTTTTTTCTAGTAGAGATAAAGCCCTGTTGAAGATTTGAGGTGATTTGGTTGAGTGGATCTTCCTATGGACCAAGCTCTCCTTCAATTGGGCTTAGCCTTGATCAAAGTCCCCTCCCCCTTGCCTTGAGAACTTGGATGAAGCTTGGAGTGAGTTCATTGAGTCCTCTGAAGAAGCTTGCAAGAGGAATTGGTTTGATTTTATGTATTGGATAAGATGGAATTTCACTTGAGCTCCCCTGTTTTCAGTTTGAAGAAATCCAAAAATAGGGAAATGGAAAATGCTTAGGAAACCTTGTGGGAGCTTGGAATCACTTCCTCTGAGTTCCTATGCTTCAATCGAATAAAAGAGAATGCAATTCAAGTTAAATTAGGGGGAGTATATCTCCCCTAGGTGAATCGATCTACAAGCTCAAGCATTTTGATCAATTGACATTGGATCAATTTGTTATCTGTTAGAGTGTCATGGCATTTGGTTTTGAGTGGAGGAGTATTTCCCATGTGCTTAAATGAGTGGAGGAAGGATTGTGTGTGCTTATGTCAAGGGTTTGTTGGTTGGTTGACCCAAACCCATTGGGTCATGCACCATGTCCATTAGTGACCATTTGGTCCACTAAGATGTGTATCCATGAAAAGGAATTGACCAAATTCCAAGTGGTTTTGATTTAGGTTACCCTATGGCCTAGGGGTAAAATGGTCATTTGATCTTGATTTCAATTTGAATATTGGTATGATTGAAAAATGGTTGCCAAGTTTCATGAATTTGGAGTTGGTTTGATATGATTTGGCTCATGTTGACCCATTTAGGTCAAAATGGGTCAACTTGGTCAAGTTGACCAATTGGTCAAATTGGGTCAAACCAGGGTTGGGTCAAGTTCAACCATTTTAAATATTTTGGCATCATTGATTTGGTTCAATTTGATTTATATTTGGATTTGGTTCATTTGATTTCATTTAGGTCAAATGGTTCAAGTTGACCAATTTGACCTATTTGACCTATTTGGGTTAGGTCATGGGTTGGTTTTTGTTTGGATTATATTTGGTTGATTATTTAAAATGGATTGGTATCTTTGTTTCCAATCAATTTAGTTTATATTTGGATTTGGCTCAATTTGACCTTTTAGGTCAAGTTGGATTCAAGGTCAATTGGGTCTAGTTGGCCAATTGGAGTTTTGGTTAAGTTCAATAATCATTTAGAATGAACTTGACTCATTGGTTTAAATCAATTTGGCTTAGATCAAGTTTTGACACATTTTGACTTTTAGGTCAAACTGGGTCAACTTTGGTCAAGTGGCCAATTGGGCTATGTTAGGCTCAAATGTTGACTTGGTCAAGTTCAAACATTGATCATAAATGAGTTTTGATCAATACTGTCAATCAATTTGGCCTATGTTAGATTTTGGCTAGTTTAAGTTTCATTTTGGCTAAGTGTTGACTTGGTCAACCCTTAGGTTTGACTTGATTTGACCTAATTTGAGTAATTGATCATCTTATGATGATTATTGCTCATATTGTGAGGCTTAGATGGGCTTAGTTCAATCTAATTTGGTTAGGATTAGAATTTGGCTCATAAGGGATACTTTAGGTCACTTTGGATCAAGTGAGCCCAAGTAGGTCAAATGGCTTGGTCAAAGCTTGATTTCAGTTTGATTGAACTCACATATAGACTTATGATTGAAATATAAATCTATTTGCAAGTGAATTGAAGTCAAATGTGTTTTGATTCATTTGACAATTTCAAATTCAAAGGATGAACATGAGTTTGACTTGGGTTTGATTTTTGACTTTAGTTTTGGTTTGATGATTGGAGTTTATATTTATATTTGGATTCAAGATCATAGGATTGATTGAATCATGAAGAAAAATCAAGGGTTTGGCTTGATTTGAAATTGATTTGGCTAAGTTCAAGATTTTGACTTAAAGGCTTAGGTTGGATTTTTTGATTGAATTTGGATTTGAGTTTTGAATTTATTTTTGGATATTTGAATTATATTTCATTTATATTTGTGATTATAAATGAGAATATAAATGGGTTATGAAAAAATTCCTTGAATTTAAATTGATTTATATTTGATTTAGGCTATGTCCACAATATATAATCAAAATGACTTAGGAAATATTTTTTATTTGGATTTGAATTTTGGAATTATTTTGATTGATTTGAATTTATATTTCATTTATATATGTGAATATAAATGAGATTATAAATGGGTTGTGAGAAAATTCTTTAAATTTGAATTGATTTAGATTTGATTTAAGCTAAGTCCATGAGAGGCAATCAAAGGACTTAGGAAATATTTATGAATTGGATTTCAATCTTGGATTTTGTTTGATTGATTTGAATTTATATTTCATTTATATATGTGAATATAAATGAGAATATAAATGGGTTGTGAGAAAATTCCATGAATTTGAATTGATTTAAATTTGATTTAGGCTAAGCCCATAAGATAGAATTAAAATGACTTAGGAAATATTTTTTATTTGGATTTGAATTTTGGATTTAGTTTGATTGATTTGAATTTATATTTCATTTATATATGTGAATATAAATGAGAATATAAATGAGTTGTGAGAAAATTCCTTGAATTTGAATTGATTTAAATTTGATTTAGGCTAAGTCCATGAGAGGGAATCAAAGGACTTAGAAAATATTTTTGATTTGGATTTCAATCATGAGCTTCAATCATTTGGAGTTTCCTTTGAGTTTGAGAAAATCCATCAAGTCAAAATTGATTTGAGTTTGACTTGAAGGGAGGAAGTGAGGAATTTGGTTCAAGCTATAGGGTAGGTAAATTTTCCTAACATCCCTAAGGCATGACCTATTTCTATGGCTAACTCTTCTAAGTCTCTAGGGTTAGGTTGAGTGTCCACCTAATCACTAGATGAGTCTTACGACTAAGAAACTCTTAAAGTCTAAGAGAAGTCTTATGTCTAAGATGGAGGGGTTGAGAGCTCACCCTAAAAATGAGATCAATATTTATGAAGGGTGGTTTCACTTTAAAAGACTTAATTGGTTTAGGAATTCTTATTTAATGTTTTCTTTTGTTCCATTTGATTTACACTTAACAACTAAGTGTTATAAAGAGAAGAAAAGAGATAATCACTCTCTTTCATCCCTACGTCACATCTAAAGAAAATTAATTGAATGAATTCCCTTTAATGAATGACTTATTACATATTTAAATTAATCCTAGGTCTTAAGATTAATTGGAATTAATTACTATCACATGACACATGTTTGTTTATTCTTTTCCATCATATATAGCATGCATATGATTAAGTTCTAAACATAACTTTATATGCAATTTATATCTTAGCACTCTTAAATGATGAATGTAAGCAAATGAACTTGGAATTGATGTTTCATTTTGTTGAATTATTTTGTCATATTAATCTAAAGCTCTATCTAAATTCTTACACAAAAGTGTAAGAAGAACTCTAAATCATATGACAAATCAACCCAGCCACCTGAACAAATTATGAATGCATGTATTTTTAATAGAAAAAAGGGGTTTTCATTCATTAGCTAAATATACATTCAAATGTATGAAAGTTTTAAGCAAGCACGTCGCTATTATTTTGCACCAGGGAGTGAGGTAGGAACCTCCTTGGGGCTACTTAAAGTTGTGCATCCCCAGAATGTCTAGACTAATATACCCACTATTCTTAAATACATATGGATGTATAAGCAACTATAAGAATAGAAAACCATGCAAAAGCAAAGTTTGATTTAATTGATTCCTTTATGTGGATGAATTAAAACTCATCAAAATTCTGATGTCAAAATGCATAAGAATGAAATCAAACAGGTACGTCACCATTATTTTGCACTAGGGGAGTGAGGTAGGAACCTCCTTGGGGCTACTTAAAGTCGTGCATCCCCAGAATGTCCAGACTAATATACCCATTAACATTCTTACTTATGCAAATCGGCATATGAATGAAAGAAAGAAACTTCACTTCATACACTAAGCTTATATTCACAAGCACCTCCTATGTATGTATAACTAAAGTCACAATATATTTATTATTCATTAATAAGCTTTTGAAAATATATTTGTAATCTAATAGTGATAATAGCCATACATATTTTTACTTAAGCCAACACATGCAAGTTTGACATAAAAGAAACCATTTCATTTAATTAACTTTTGAAAGAAATGAATGCATGACTACAAGTGGCATACAACATTTTAACATTATTGGAAAGAAATAAAGAAACATAAGCATGTAATTTCATTCAATCCAACTAATCCTTAAGGACAATCATATTAAACAAGCTTATTTAAAACAAACTAAAGTTTCTTAAAGCCATTTTTGATTTCATGTTTAAATTGATTTAAGAGATGTGAGAAAGGTTTGCTAATCCTAATCTCATTCCCCATATATGTGAGTTAATTTGATTTAATGAAAAATAATTAGGTTGATTATTTGCATGGATTAAGTCAATTAATTAACCCTTACCAAAGTTACTTTAAGATATTTAATTAAAAAATTATGAGCTAATATGATATGCAAATAAATTGAAAAATAAATAACAATGCTCCTTTGAAATGAAAAGAGCCTACTGCAATTAGCTCATAATTATTAATTAATTAACCTTAAGAAACTCACTTAATTACTTTTATAGTTTTCTCACACATATGAGCTAATCATAATTTCATTAGCTCTCTCTTTAGGTTATTGAACACCCAAAGAACTAACCAAGAGTCAATTAGGGAAAACAAGTTTAATCAAGTTAATTAAGTTCATTGATTACATAATTGAATCCTAATTACCCCTAATCAATAATATGAAATGGACTTAGGGAAAGAGATAAAGAAGGAAGCCTAAGTCTCAATTCCTAAATCTTTTTAATTAGTTAATTAAAGCTCAGATATGATTTGAGTTTTGATTGATTTAATTAATTAATTAATTAATGATTTTTAATTAATTAATTAATTAATGAGTTTTAATTAATTAATTAATTAATTTTAAAGAGAGAATGAAGAAGACCTAAGGAAAAGATTGGAAGAGGGGTCCTAATCCATTTCCTTAACTTTCTCCACTATTAATAGAGGCTAATGAACTTAATTAATGGATCAATTCACTTTCATTTGATTAATTATCATTATTAAGCTAAGAGAGTAATTAAGGCTTAATCAATTAATTTCCCTAATTAAGTAACCAAAAATCTCAAGAAAAATAAGAGAGGCAGAGGTCATCCACGTAAATAACTTTTAAAAGTTTGAGATTAATTGGACAATTAATCAGAGAGCAATTAGGTTAATTAAAATTTTAGTTAAACCATAATTAGGTAGGAATTACTATTCAAAGTTAATTAATAATAATTTTATTGGATTCTCCTCTCAAATACCTTTAAAGCAAGCTCTCATTTGTATTTTTTGGATTTTCTAGGACTAGTTAAAAATTTTGGAAGTTTCAGCCTTAAAAAATTAATTAAATAGCCCTAATTAAGCCCTAATCACATCGGCACCACGTGGCTGCTAACACGAGGTGCTTTCTACGTGGCATGACGGGATAGGTTATTTAAGTTGACACACCGTGCGACTGAGTCAACCTATAGATGATGTGCTTTCTCGTGGACCGTTCGATCTAAGATCGGACAACCATGACTAAATCTTGTGATTAAGGAGAAAATAGAGGTGATCTAAGTGTGATTAGATCAGGACTATCCATTTCGATCACGTAGAACGGATGGCTCATGATCTATCCCCTCTCGAGCGGCGAGAGATGGATGATGTCCGTCTTTCTTCGTTCGATCCAAGCTCACCAAAGCTCGGATGGAGATTAAATCAATCGTACACCTTCAAGAAGGCAAAATAAGGAAATCCAACGGTGGAAATCTCATGACATGGAACTTTCCTTCACAAAATACCAAACCATTTTCATACAATGATCGATTTTAATGGCATACCTCACCGAAGCTTATGACCGGATATTCCAATGATTGAGGAAGCTTTGTCTGGTAGAGACGAAGCCCTGATGAGCTGCATGAGCTTTGATTTAAGGTTGTTTTCTCTAGAGACCAAGATCCTCCCTTTAAGCATTCAGTCTTGGTCGAACTCCTATCACCGGTGGCTTAGAAGCTTGGGAAAAGGTTTGAGTGGCTTCGGTGACAAATGAGGATGGTGTGTGCAAGAGGAATCGAGGCATGGTTATGTGGAGGAAGAGAATTGCTTGAGGAATGGATGCCCTATTTTGGCTGCGCACGGGAATGAGAATTTTGACAAAGAGAAACTCGGGAAGGCTTGGGGAGGCTCTCTGGGATTTTGAAAACACTTGGGAAGCTCAGTGTGTTTGAATGGTGACAATCCCTATGAGAATTGAGGGAGTATACCCCTCAATTGAGCTTGATGGATGGACGGGATTCGTCCTAGATTTTTGACTAGTTCACTATCGTCAGCCTGCCAAAGGAGTCTCAATCGACTCCACGCGGCACAGATGGAGTGGAGGAAACTGTGGGAGGAGGTCCAAGGTAAGATGTGGGCATGTGGTAGCTAATTTTTTCTTCCCTTTGCCCATGGGGTTTGACTTTGAGTGAGGAGGAAGAGTTGGGTTTCCTTTGGTCCGTGTCATCAGTTGCAGTTGGGCTGGAAGGCAAAGCACACCCATTTGGCACTTGTATGGCTACCCAAGTGATGGGAGAGTAGACTTTGCCAAATAGGGGAAAGAATCCTATGTAAAGAAGTTTGTCCAATGGGTAATCCCCTTGGGTGGGACCAACTTGGCTCATGGGAAGACTTTGGGATGACCAAGGGGCTAATTTGGGTCGAGTTTGGTCAGCCACAAAGGTCCCATAGGTTGGTTTTGGGTGCTTTGGCTTCATATGGTTTCATGTTGGATTGGGTTGACCAATTGGCAAATTGGGTTAAACCAAGGCTTGGGTTAGGTTCAAATGATGATTTGGAGAGTTTTAGTTTAAGTGGTTTCAATCAATTTGGCTTAGGTTTGATTTTGGCTCATTTGGATTCAAATAGGTCAAATGGGCAAAGTTGACCAATTTCACTTAAGCTAGGTGTTGGTTCAAGTTCAATTGGTTAATTAAAAATGATTGTATGCTTTGGTTTGATTTGATTTTGGTTTAATTTAAATTTTGGCTATTTTGACCTTTTAGGTCAATTTGGGCTAGGTTGGGTCAAGTTGACCAATTTGTCAAATTGGGCTCAATTATAACTTTGGTCAAGTTCAATAAATGATTTGAAATGAACTTGAGCCATTGGTTGCAATCACTTTGGGTTAAATCATGATTTGACCCATTTTGGCATTTTAGGCCAATTTGGGTCAACTTAGGTCAAATGGTCAATTGGACTTGGTTTGGCTCAATTGAGGTTTGATTATGTTCAATCATTGATTATAAATTAGTTTGAATCAATGGTTTCAATCAATTTGGTATATGGTGAGTTTTGGCTAGTTTAGGTTTCATTTGGGAAAAAGGTTGACTTGGTCAAAGGACCAGGTTGACTTGGCTTAACCCAATTCAAGGTAGTTGATCATCCTAGGATGATTGTTGATCATGATTTGAGGTGTTTATGGGCTTCGTTCAATCTAATTTGGGTTGGATTAAAACTTGGCTCAAAAAAATCTTTCATGTCACTTTGAGTCAAGTGGGCCTAAATAGGTCAATTGGTTTGGCTTTGGAGTGATTCAAGTTTAGTTGAAATCACATATGAGCCTAGGATTAAAAAATAATTCCAACTACAATCAATTTGGAGTCTAATGGATTTTGGCTCATTTAAAATTTTCAAGTCAAAAAGGTTAACTTGGGTTGACTTGGGTTGACTTGAGTTTGATTTGATAATTGTAGTTTATGTTTATATTTGGCCAAATGATTGAACGAATGATTGATTCAAGAAAAAAATCCATTGATTTTGGCTTGATTTGGATATGATTTGGACAAGTTCAAGAAATTGGCTAAAGAGGCTTAAATTGGATTTTGGTTTAATTTTGGATTTGGTTTTGGCTATTTGGATTTATATTTCATTTATATTTTTGAATATAAATGAGGATATAAATGATTCATGAGAAAATAAATTGAGTTTAGAGTGATTTGGAAGCAAATTTCACTAGGCTTATGGATGTAGGTCAAAAGGGCTTAAGGAGGGAATTGATTTCATTTGATTTATTTTTAGTCATTGGAGGGCAGGTTTCATTTATATTTGTGAATATAAATGAATGAATAATTGATTTATAAAGAAACCAATCAATTTTGGGTTGACTCGAGTTAAAATTTGATTAATCCTATGGAGGTAGGTCCATCGAGCTAAAGAAGGGATTATGGCTTTGTTTGATTTAGTTTGATTTGGTTTTGGCTATTTGAGTTTGGATTTATTTATATTTGTGAATATAAATGAATGAATAATTGATTTATAAAGAAATCAATCAACTTTGGGATAATTTGGGTTGATATTTGGCTAAGCTTATGAGAGTGAGTCATAAGGCTTAAGAGGGAAATTTAGAATTGATTTAAGATTGATTTGTTTGGTTTGGGATTTGGATTTGGATTTGGTAAATGATTGAAGGATTGAATTGATTTCTTGAGAAAATCAATTGAATCGGAATTGATTTAAATTTGGTTAAGGCTAAGTCCATAAGATGAAATCAAAGGGCTTAGGAAGGGTTTTGAATTTAATCATGGGGTTTTATGGAGAAATCTTGAGCTTGAATTTGATCATGAGTTTGATTATAAGTCTTGGAAATTTTGTTTGGTATGAATTTGAGGTCTGGTTTGAGAAGGAAAGCATGGATTGGGTTTAAGCTATAGGGTAAGCAAGTTTTCCTAAGTCCCTAAGGCATAACCTATTCCTATAGCTAGCCCTCCTAAGTCTCTAGGCTTAGGTTAAATATTCACCTAATCACTAGAAGTATCTTAAGACTAAGAAACTCTTATTGTCTATAAATGTCCTAGATCTATGATGAGAAAGTTGAGAACTCACTCCAAAAGTGAGGTCAACAAACCCATAATCAAATCCAAGATCAACATTTTTCCTAAGCCCTTTGATTTTATCTTATGGACTTAGCCTTAACCAAATTTAAATCAATCCTGATTTAATTGATTTTCACAAATATCAATTCAAACTCTCAATCATTTACCAAATTCAAATCCAAATTCCAAACCAAATAATTCAATCTCAAATCAAATCCAAGATCAAAATTCCTTCTTAAGCCTTATGACCCACTCTCATAAGCTTAGCCAAATCTCCACCTAAGTTATTCCAAACTTGATTTATTTATTTATAAATTAATTATTCCTTCATTAATATTCACAAATATTAAATAAATTCATACCCGAATAGCCAAAACCAAATCAAACTAAATCAAGTCAAGCCAAATCCCCTCTTAAGTCTTATGGACCTATCTCCGTAAGCTTAATTAAATCTCATACAAATCAACCTAAAATTAATTGGTTTCTTTGTAAACCAATTACTCCTTCATTTATATTCATAAATGTACATCAAGTCCACCCTCCAATGACCAAAAATAAATCAAACTAAATCAATTCCCTACTTAAGCCCTTTTGACCGACACCCTTAAGCTTAGTCAATTTTGATTACAAACCACTTCAAACTCAAGTGATTTTATCATCACTCATTTATATCTTCATTTATATCCTTAAATATAAATGAAATATAAATTCACATGACCAAAACCAAGTCCAAAATCAAACCAAAATCCAATTCAAGCCATTTTAGCTAATTTTCTGGACTTGGCTAAATCCTATCCAAATCATGTCAAAACCAATAGATTTTCTCATGAATCAATCATTCCTTCAATCATTTAGCCAAATATAAACATAAACTATCAAAACAAACTCAAATCAACCCAAGTTAGCCTTCTTTACTTGAAAATTTCAAATGAGTCAAAATTCATTAAACTCCAAATTGATTGCAGGATTTATATTTCAATCCTAGGCTCACATATGAGTTCAACTAAACTTAAATCAATCCAAAACAAAACTAATTGACCCATTTAGGTCCGCTTGACCCAAAGTGACCTATAGGACTCTTTGTTGAGCCAAGTTCTAATCCAACCCAAATGGGATCGAACTAAGCCCATCCAAACCTCATATCATGATCAACAATCACCTTAGGATGATCAATCACCTCAATTGGGTCAAATCAAGCCAACTTGGTCCTTTGACCAAGTCAACCTTTAGCCCAAATGAAACCTAAACTGGCCAAAACCCACCATATGCCAAATTGATTGAAACCATTGATCTAAACCAACTCATAATCAATGATTGAACATGACCAAACCCACAATTGAACCAAACCAAGTCCAATTGGTCATTTCACCCAAGTTGACCCAAATTGACCTAAAAAGCTAAAATGGGTCAAATCATGATCTAACCCAAATTAATTGCAACCAATGGCTCAAGTTCATTCCAAATCAATTATTGAACTTGACCAAAGCCACAATATCCCAATTTGACCAATTGGTCAGCTTGACCAAACCTAGCTCAAATTGACCTAAAAGGTCAAATTGGCCAAAATTCAAATTAAACCCAAATTGATTCAAAACAAAGCCTACAATTCTTTTCAATTGACCAATTGAAGATGAACCAACACCTAACCCAATTCAATTTGATCAAATTGGCCAACTTGACCCATTTGACCCATTTGATTTCAAATGAGCCAAAATCAAACCTAAGCCAAATTGATTGAAATCACTTGAACTAAAACTCTTCAAATCTTCATTTGAACCTAACCAATGCCTTAGTTTAACCCAATTTAACTAATTGGTCAACCCAACCCAGCATTATCCCATATGAACCCATTTGACCAAATAAAGCCAAAACCCATAAAACCAACCCATGTGACTTTGGTGGCTGACCAAACCTAATCCAAATTGACCCTAGGACAGCCCAAAGTCTGCCCAAAAGCAAAGTGGACCCCACCCAAGGGGATTAGCATTGGACAAACCTCCTTGCATTGGATTCTTTCCCCATTTGGCAAAATTCACTCTTCTGTCACTTGGGCAGCCATCCAATTGCCAAATGAAGCATGCCTAACCTTCCTAGCCCACCCTAAGCACACTAGAGATTGCCATGGACCAAGGGGAGGTGAGTTAACTCACCTCCCATGCAAACCGAGTACCCTATGGACAAAGGAAAGAAGATCTCCGCCATATTAGACCTTGAGCCACCTCCCAAGCCTTCCCCCACTCCTGGTAAGCCACGTGGACCTAATGGAGATAATTCTGGTGGTCTGACGGTGGCTGGCTGGCGAGAAAACTAGATTGAATCTTGTCCTTCCACCTCAGCAATTGAGAGGATATACCCCCTCAATTCAAATAGGAATTCATTCATTCAACTTTGTTTGAGCTAGAAAGAGTGAAGGAAGGTCTCCCATAGCCTTTCCCCAAGCTCCCAAGCTTCCAAGCTCCCCCATTTTTCCCTCTCTCGATTTTACGTCAAGCTGAAATAGGGGAGGCCAATTCAAAATCTCATTTGCTCAATCCTCCACTAAACTTCAATCAAACTTGTACACACTTTCCTTGGACCTAGTCAAAGCCATACGAATCATTTCCCAAGCTCCAAAGCCATCAGAAGTGGGAGTTCGATCAAGATGGAACGCCAAATAAGAATATCTTGGTATCTAAGGCAATCTATCCCAAATCAAGGCCCAAGCTCCTCAATAGGACTTCATCTATACTAGACGAAGCTACCTCCATAGATCCCACCGCAAGTCTTGAGCTCCGGTGAGGTAATTCCTCAAAACCATAGCTTAGGTGATTTCAGGTTTGGCCTTTTTGTGAAAGAAATTTCCATTGCATGTGATCTTAGCCGTTGGATGTGTTCCTATCCTTCCCTTGATGGTGTGAGATCATTTTAGAATCAATCCAATCTTTGGTGAGCTCGAATCGAATGGAGAAAGATGGACGACATCTGTCTTTCGTCGCTAATGAAGGAGAAAGATCACGGGCTGTCCATTCTGCATGATCAGAATGGATGGCCATGATTATATCACGCTTAGAACCTTGATTATTCCTCTAAATCATCGTGATCATTCGATCTTAGATCAGACGGTCCACAAGAAAGCGCATCCGCCGCCTAATGATTCGGACTTACGATGTGACAACATAAATAAGTAATCTCATCGCGTCACGTGGAAAGCGTGCCACGTCAGCATGCCACGTGGGGCCGACTGGATTAAGCTTTAATTAGGGTTAATTAATCTATTTTTTGTGCTAAATATTTTATAATTCATAACTAATTGTTGAAAATTTCAAAAAAATACAAATTAAGGCATGTTTTAAAGGTATTTTAGAGAAGAATTTAATAAAAAATGTTTCCAATGGATTTTTGAACAGTAAATAGAGCTTAATTAGGGTTTAATTAAAAACTTAATTAGCTTGATTACTCCTTAATTAATCATCCATTTGATTTCAAACTTTTTGAGGATGTTTAGGGGGATGACCTCTGCCTCCATTATTTTTCTTGGAATTTATTTATTGGTTAATTAGGAAAATTGATTGATTAAGCCATAATTACCCTCTTAACTTCATTAAGGGGTGATTAAGCAAATGAATAATGATTAATTAATTATTTGGACTACCTAATCAGTGTTGAATAATAAGAAGACTTAGAGAAGTGGATTTGGGGCCTCCCTCCTAATCCTTTCTCTAATCTTCCCTCTCTTTTCAACTAAAGTCATAATTATTAATTCATTAACTAATTAGAAATTTAATTAGCTAAATTGGAATTCAAATCATACTAAATCATGCTTAATCTAGTGGATGGCTTATGGAAATAGGTGGGATCTTTTCTTACCTTTTCCCTTCAGCCCATCTCATTTCAAGATAATTATTAATTTTGGTTAGTCTCTTTTTAGGAGAGGTGGATTAATAGATTATTGGTTTAATTGATTTAAAAATTTTGGTTAAATCTAAATTTTTCATTAATCCTTGGGTAGTTCTTTGGGTGTTCAATAACCTAAAGAAAGCTTAATAAAATTATGATTAGCTCACATGTGTGAGAAAATCATAAAAGTAATTAAAATGATTTCTTAAGTTTAATTATTAAATGATTATGAGCTAATCGCATTAGGCCCCTTTCATTTCATAGGAGCATTGCCATTTACTTTTCAGTTTATTTGCATATCATATTAGCTCATAATTATTTAATTGATTACCTTAAGGTAACATAGGTAAGGGTTAATTAATCGATTTAATCCATGCTTAACTTAACCAATTCATAAAATCAACCTAATTACTTTTCCTTAAAATCAAATTAATCTACACATATGAGGCATGGGATTAGGATTAGCAAACACTTCTTTCTCACATTTCTATTAATTAAGTTAAACATGAAATCAAAAAGTGACTTTAAGAAACTTTAGTTTATTTTAAATAAGTTTATTTAATGTGATTGTTCTTAAGAATTAGTTGGCTTGAATGAAATTACATGCTTATATTTCTTTATTTCTTTCTAATCATTTTAAAATATTGCATGACACTTGGTTCATGCATTCATTTCTTTTAAAAATCAATTAAAAATAAATGATTTCTTTTATGCCAAATTTGCATGTGTTGACTTAATTAAAAATATGTGTGGTTATTATCACCATTAAACCTCAAATGTATTTTCAAAAATTTATTAATGAATAATAATACATGTTGTGACATTAGTTATACATACATAGGAGGTGCATGTGAAGATAAGCTTAGTGTATGAAGTGAAGTTCCTTTTTTTCATTCATATGTTGATTTGCATAAGTACGAATGTTAGTGGATATATTAGTCTGGGCATTCCGGGGATGCACGACTTTAAGTAGCCCAAAGGAGGTTCCTACCTCACTCCCTTGGTGCAAAATAATGGTGACGTACCCGTTTAATTTCATTCTTATGCATTTTAACATTAGAATTTGGATAGATCTTTAATTCATTCAGACAAATAAATCAATTAAATTAAATTCTACTTTTGCATGCTTTTCTATTTTTATAGTTATTTATACATCCATATATATTTAAGAATAGCTACACCCGGGGACACACGACTTTAAGTAGCCCTAAGGAGGATCCTACCTCGTTCTCCTGGTCAAACAATGGTGAAGTACTTGTTTAGAATTTTCATACAATTGAATGTGTATTTAGCTAATGAATGAGAATCCCCTTTTTTTATGAAACTCATTTATGCATCCTGCATTTAAGTGTGCCAAAAAATATATTACATGTATAGATATATTTAGGACTTAATCATATGCATGTTATATATGATGGAAATAAATGAATCGATATGTGTCATGTGATAGCAGTTCATTCCAATTAATCTTAAGATGTCTCTCTTATTAAATAAGATTATTTAAAGTGAACTTAAACCTAGGACTAATTAAAATATGTAATAAGTCATTCACTAAAGAGAATTGATTAATTAATTGGCTTTAGATGTGGCTTAAGATAGGGATAAGAAAGAGTGATCATCTTTCTTCTTCTCTTTATAACACTTAGTTGTTAAGTGTAAGCCAAGTGAAACAAAAGAAAAAATTAAGTAAAACTCACAAATCAATTAAATCACTTAAAGTGAAACCATCCTTTAAATTAAACCCTTTCTTACTTAAAAAATTATAACAAAGCCTAGCTATAGTTTTATGATGTATTATTGTAGACTAGATGTTAGGGTGATAGAATGGATGTTAGGCCGTGAATAGCCTAATCATGCTTTCTATAGGAGATTGTGCTTAAGGGGTGCTCAAAATAAATAGAAATGCTCTCTTTTACAGGTTTCTTAACCCCTAAGCTCAATATAAATTAGGACAGATGGACTTGGTTATCCATATGCAAGGTGCTAAATCCAAGTAATAAATATAAGTGTTTGGGTTGTATGGTGTGTTTAGTTAACACTTATTTTGCAAGTGTAGTTAAATTTACTTTTCCTATTTTTTTTAATGTAATTGTACATTAGGAATTAGGATTAGTGTTATGGAGGATTAGGATGAGTGGAGGATAGAATGTTTTATCCTATGAGGCCCTCGCGATGCCTTTGGAGCGACATGAAGAATGAAGGAATGAAGACCCCTCATAACATTTATTCATTTATAAAATTGTAATTATTCTTTCATATACAAGGTTGTATAAGGGTAGAGCTGGGCTACCCATTTCTCTTTTTGGGTTGTACGGTTGTACCCGACCGCATCGGCCTATTATTCTTTTATGTTGGGTTTATAAATTGTTTGATGCTTTGTTTATAATTTCACAATAAAAATGGAATGTATTTTCTTAATTTTTTCACATATGGTGATTTAATGTGTGGCCTAGATCTGATTAGACTCTTAGGAAAAAATAAATTTTCTATGTCAACTACAACTCATAACTAATTTTCTAAAAAAATTGATAACCTTATTTAAAGGCTATGTATTAAATCAAGATAATTAAAAGATTTAACAACCCCTTAGCTGGATGTTATATGCTTGATATCATGCATGTCACCTTATTTCACTTTTGCTAAGAGAGGGTTTCCATCCTTGTACAATAAGGGAAGGCTTAACCTTTGAGGATCTCCCTTGTGGTGGAAAATACCTCTTTATCTCTAATTTAGCTAATAACCTTATTTCATCATGCATTAAGACATATAAAAATTATATAGCCTTTGTCAAAATAAAGAGTCCAAAATTAAATAAAAATTAAAAAGATTTGCATTTAGACTAAGTCATTATTCATATCATTCGTGGTCTAGTCTCTTGGGCAGTGAGTTTAAGGACTTTAGTTTCTTTCTAATAATAACATCCTAACTATCTAGCAAAATATATGACTTGACGGCATATTTTTAAAACATAGGAGGAGTTAGCTGGCTACCACTCCAAGCGGTTATAAGTCCAGCAGTCGGGTGGTATACCTTCTCTTATGGAGGTAAACCATATACCCATCTCCACTTAGATTTAGGATGTGCTTTGGCCCTCGCTAAAGTTCCCTATATTTAAGATAAGAGGTTGATGTTTCTCCTCAAGCTACAAGCATAAGTCCTCACCTCTTAGACATTTCCACAATCTTGTATTGTGAGATTATAAGTCATATCCTTCTAATGAATTTCAACTCAAATACATAATTCTCTTCGATTTCAAACATATAAAGCCCAACCATAAAATAGATTGGAATGTTCGCTAGGCTTCCTAGTATCGTGAACATTCCCTACTCATCTCCCTTTGGGTTCAATAATAAGTCTCTCCTTTTTAATCTATCCCGATTGATTTCCAAACATAGCCAATTTATTGATAATTCTATCTTTGAAATCTTTGGAGATAACAATTGCTTACTTTAATCAAGAGTATTCCTAAGGAACTCACCTTCCTTAGGATGTAATTAACTATGGGGCTTGCCCACATTAGGAACTTTCGAACCTGGTTTAAAATAAACCCTGCATTATTCATCCATGTAAAGTAGGAGAAAAATCTCTGGTATATTCGAAGACCCATCATGGCTTAGGAGTTCTTATTAGGTGATTAGGTCAATTGTAAGGTAGTAATTTCTATCTTTCAAGATTGTGCACTATTCCTTAATGTCGCACCCAATCACTTTAATAAGTACACCCTCAGATATGTGTGGTGTCCCCCATATACATAAATCAAAAAACAAACACCACAAATAAATAACCCATTCATCGATGAAGTGTTTAAGATTTTTCTCCTTTACATGATAATATCCTTCAGCAACCTATTATAGTAGGATTTAACTTACCTAATATTGAGCTTTATGATGGGACTTTCCTATGAGCACACTGATCATTACAGAACTATTCTACATATTTGGCAAACTCCTAATGCTTTACTCTGTCAAGTATTTTCTATGACTCTTGAAGGACAAGATCGTATATATTTCTACTCTCTTCTTGAGGGGACAATCCTCAACTTTACCTATTTAGCTAAACTTTTTGTTAAGCAATTTATCTCAAATTGAGGAGTCATTAAAAAATCTTCTCATCTTTCTGGAATTCACCAAAATGAAGGAGAAATTCTTAAAAAAATACTTTCAAAGATTCTCTTCTGAAGCTTGTCAAATTCCAAGAGTTGATCCAAAGCAACTTCAAGATGTCTTTCTTGGAGGTCTTCGACCCAAACTTTTCTACTCTTCACTATGCGAGATACAATTATATCTTACACTAATCTTATTCATCGAATAAAAGTGTAAATTACTACTGATGAAGCTATTAGTGCATATAAAATACAATTTAAAAATAATTCTAAACGTAAGTGCGTGTCAAAAGGTGTTACAATAATGTCTCAATGAAAAAAATATTCAAAAGATCAACAACATTATGAGACTCTAGTTATACTTCACTAAACGCATCTAGAACTGACATCATAATGGAGATTCAGAATTATGAATATTTTAAATGGCCAAAATCATTTAGAAATCTAAATGACGGAGACCAATTATAATGTTGTCACTTTCATCATTTGAAAGGGAATTCAACAGAAAACTATGTTTATCTAAAAGAAGAAATTGAACATTTAGTCTATCATGGCCATCTAGGGTGCTACTTATTGAGGTAATATATAAATCGTCAAAAAGAAGATTAAATGAATAATGACAAAAAATTGTTAGAGTTATTGAGTGAGCAGTATCACCGATACTTATCTGGGGGGAAATCTCCACAAAGAAGTAACTCAAGGAAGTCAAGTTTCTTTTTTACTTTATTGAAAACTTTAGAATATTTTATTTTCCAAGTAAATTTTTATCATCAATGAAATTTTCTTTTATTGCATTCAATAAAACTCCTAGAAGGCATATCTACGAGGAAGCCTCTGTGAGAAGTTGGTAGTGGACAAGATCCTCACCAGAAAGACCCCATAAGTGTAGATAGTAAACAAAGTCTCTACTGATAACCCGTGGAAGGCACACCCCTGATAAAGTCTCGATGGGAAGCTAGTAGTAAACATGGTCCTTACTAAAAAGACTCTAAGAAGGCAAATATTTGGCAGAGTCTCCACTCTTTAAAAATCTTAGAAAATACAAGTACATCAAAAATCTCATAATACAAAAGTCTCAAAAGATACAGATACATCAAAAATTCAAAAGGTAAAAGCTTTAGAAAGTATAGGTACACTAAAAATCTTATAAGGCAAAAGCCTTAGAAGGTTTAGGTACATCAAAAATCTCAGAAGATAAAAATCTCAGAAGGTACAAGTATATCAAAAACCTTAAAAGATATGCATAAATCATAATACCTTCAAAGCCAAAGCCTAAAAAAAAGATATAAAATTATTGTCGCTATTGGAAGCAAAAATTTTATAATACGAAAATATATACTTTTTATGTGGGGACAAAAGATTGCAGGCATAAGAGATAAACTTGATCTTGTGAAATAGGTTTATGCACCGCGTGTCTA
The DNA here is from genome assembly GCA_021442155.1 of Cymbidium sinense. Taxonomy (NCBI): domain Eukaryota; kingdom Viridiplantae; phylum Streptophyta; class Magnoliopsida; order Asparagales; family Orchidaceae; genus Cymbidium; species Cymbidium sinense. Next base: position 102,384,753 of record CM038229.1, read on the forward strand.
GGATAGTTTTAACTTTTACACAGAAAAATTAAAGATCCCAGAATTATATTGGGGCCTGAATTTGAAATGCTTGCCGCCTAATCAGGTCAGTTTCAAACCCTGATACCAGGGAGAACTAAAGCTAGCATGGGGGATCGCACACCATTATATAGGTTAGTAATGGACTCCAAGATTTGGAAAAAATTAGAAGAACCTAGAAGCACATTGGAGCCTGAATTTGAGATACATATCGTCTAACCAAATCAGTTTCAAACCTCGAGATAAAAAATAAAAAATAAAAAATTGGATCATATGAGGATGGTCGCACACCATCATACAAGCCAGTGGAGATCACCATGGAGAAAAGGGAGAAGTGAATTTCCCCCATCACATTAAAGGTATTTCTACTTGAAATTTGACTCTTCAAAAATAATAAAAAATTAACTAATTTTTTTTTATTTTCCTCGTAAATAACAGTGAAAAAAACTCGCCATCTTTCAAAAAAAAAAAAAAAAGAGATAACTCTTACATTCCTTATAAAAAAATTTACAAAAAAAAAATGCAAAACTCTTCATCTTCCACACAAAAAAAAACTGTTCATATTTCTTATATAAAAAAGTCAACTTATTTTTAAAAAGGTAAATAAGAAAAATAAGAAAAAAACTCTTGATATTCCTTATAAAAAAATGTCTCATCCTCTTTAAAAGAAAAAAAAAAATTTTAAGAAACCTTTAACCGTCTTAAAAAAACAAAAGAAGGAAAACTCTTCATCTCATAAAATATATATATATATATATCTTCATACTTCATATAAAAAATAAGAAAAATTTTCTAAAAATATATATATAAATAAATAAATAATTCTTCCTCTTTTCTAAATTTTTTTTTGATAATTCTAATTTAAAATTTCGATTAAAAAATAAATAATTGCAACCTTTTTTAAAAAATATATAATAATAATAATAATAATAAATACATCACATTTTTATGTGTGTAATGTCCACATTAAAATATATCATAATTTAAATTTAACAAAAATTAAAATTATGATTTTAGATAGATATATACAATTTTAGATGATGTTTTACATAGATTTGTATATTTTTGGATGATACAAAATTAATCTTGATTTTTACATAATTTTTAAATCTATGTTTATATTTGTAAAAATTTAATATATTTTTTAATGAAATAAATTTTAGCGTCTAAAAAATTAAAAGGGCAATGACATATCGCATTAAAATTTATAAAATCAAGCATAAATATCAAAGTAATAAAAATATTTAATTTTATAAAATTAATTTAAAAATAATTTGAATTATAATTTTCATAAATCAAACATCTTAATAAGACAAGTTCACGAGCACCAAAAATGCCTTGATTCGAGTCCAAATAAGCTTAAATTGAGTTAAAGGAGTATACTTAAAATTTTGAGAAATTAATTGGATGGTCAAATAACCTCTAATTTTGGCGTGCTTCTAGTCAAATCAAGCAACCTGACAAAATAAATCCAACGAGCCCAAGATAATTCAAATTGGAGTTCATTTGGATAGTCAAATCATAAAAAAACTATCTATGCTCGGGAGAATTAATATGAACCATCCGGTGAAGTGTTTTGAAATTTTTGCTACAATTACTAAAAAGTCTCTCTCAAAATCCTCTAAATAAGGCCCCATTCTTTTCATGAGGGGGGAGGAAGCTAAATTGAACTTGTAAGAAAACTGTGAGAGAATTAGAGGAGGAAGCTTAAGTTATCCATGGCGTCACACACGATTATACCGTCATTGCCATAATCGTTCACTTTCGGCAGTATGCGTATAGCCTAATTCTAGAACTCACATCACCTTAATTTTATAAATACAGTCTTGTAATCCTGTAATCCGGAAGATTGAAAATCTATACTTCAAAGCATATATCTATATATATATATATATATATATATATATATATATATATATATATATATATATATATATATATATATATATATATATATATATATATATATATATATTCAAAATTCTCTGAATCTTGATGCGAATCTAATCGAATCAAAAGCGGTCGATCAAGCACTTAAAATATCATTGGAAACTTTGAGACATCAGTTAAATTTCTAAAAAATCTCAAATATGGAGTGTTTATAAATCAAATCGGCGTCTGGCGGTTCAACAAGCTAAAGATCTTACAATTCGACTTCATTTGTGCATTCAAATACACAAAATACATCATATGATCAGGGAATCATCATGAGCCGTCCAGATGAAGTGGTGGTGCGGGTTTGCATGTTTATTCTGAGACGCCATCTCCGATATAAATACCCATTCCCGTATGAGGGGAAGTGAAGGAGAAGGAGGACAAGCAGAGAGAGAGGAGCTTCTGATCCTCCAAGCATAATTCTCGACGGTACCATACCGCACCGCCGCCATGATCCCATCGTCGTCGACCATTGTTGCCTCATAACATCATCGTCCTCGTCGTCGCTTTAACATTGCGTTGTATTACTGCTTCTTGTCCACACCAGAATTCTGTAATCTCGACGGAAGATCTTGTACTCAAAACGGAACTAGTGGAAGCTTTGTTGGTTTAGCAGTGATTTTTCCCTCTTTTGAGGTTTTTTACGTAAAATTCTGCTTTATTATTATTCTTTAAATACGTGTGTCTTTGACTACCAAAGAAGGAAGTAAACTTTTTACTCTTGATTTTTCATAACAATATATATATATATATATATATATATATATATATATATATATATATATATATATATATATATATATATGAGTTAAGCCCCATAATTTTTCCACTTTTCTTAGGATTTTTCTATGTAAAATTATGGAGTCTTTTATTTTATTCTCTACTATTTTTGTGTCTGCTGAATTCTCATGTAAAATTAAGACATAAAATTTTACTCTAACATTACGGAATTTCTAACACTCAACACTTATAAATGCAATATGCCTTAAGACTAATATTGTGATAAGATATATGCAACTGATAGTCCTATTTTCATTAATTATAAATTAATAATACTACAAACACTAATAATCACAAAAATATTATTTTCTATCTACATAAAATTAAATAGACTTTATTATAATTATTAATTAATCCTCATCTGTTTTTTTATTAAAAACTTATGTAGTTTCTTTCTCATTGTTATCTTCTTTAATACTCGAGAAGTTTTCCAAATGCAACCTCACCATCTGCTCCCCTGTTTCTGTATTATATATTCCAGCTGGAAGAATAATTGTTTTTGTGTTAATTAGTTGACGAGGTTTTGTAACTGTTTTTACTTAGCGGAACGGTTGAATTTAACTTTAAATTGATTGTTATTTTAAATTAAAAAATAAACTATACACATATAACAGAAAAGTCCAATTAAATAAAAATAAATCAAATAGAATTTGGTGGGTTTCTTTAATTTAGGATCGCTTTGAGACAGCTGCAGTTATATGAAAAAATAATAATAAAATTATTACGTAAGAAACTACTGTATAAATAAACTGCAGCGGATATATAATTTTTTTTAATTTTATAAAAATTAATCGTAATTTTTTGGTTGTCAATATAGGTAGTCAAATAAGATTAAAAAATGCAACTTTCTAATCGCAAATTCTTTAAAATGTAACTAAAATGTAGCCAAAATATAATTTCGAAATGACACAACAGATATTTTTGTATTGCACCGCTCATTAAATATAACACATTTTTAGATTTATAATTGAATTATAAATTATATTTCAGATTTTTTTTTTAGTTCTTTTTTTATTTATAGGGATTTTAGCTAAAGTTTTATGCCTTAGTAGTATAAATTTTTTTATATTATTTGAAATCCTATTAATTATAGGCTTTAATCAAATAAATGCTTCTAATATCAATTATATGTTTAACACGTGTGGTAAGAGTCAGAGTGGTCAGTGGTGACATCATCTTTCCAACTGTTTTCACCAACTAATCCCTTTCAGAATTTAATTATTATCGAAAGTATTTAATTAATTATTATCATATTTGGATGTATCTGTGAACAACAAAAATGTTAAATAAAATTTTAAATAATTCAATGGTGGCAAGAAAATCTAACAAGCATCCGATAATAACAAATTTATTTTAAAAAATAGTCTAAATGATAATAAAATATATATTTTCTATTTTTTAAATTTAATTTAATTAGATTTGATTTAACATAAATTCAAGGCAAAAAAATCAATATGTGACATTCAAAATCAAAATGCAAGATGTATATAATATGGTTTCATTCTCTAAAGTCAAATTTAGGGTTTATTGGGAGTAATTACAGCTAAATGAAAAAATAATGATAAAAATATTACAAAAAAAATTGTTGTTTGAAGAAACTGTGGTAGATATATAATTTTTTTTTATAAAAGAAAAAAATCACAATTTTCTGATTGTCATTGTAGATAGTTAAAAAAATATAACTTTCTTATCACATATTCTTTAAAACGTTGCTAAAATACAAAACATAATACCTAAATGACACTGCGATGTGATGTGATGCCACATTACCACCGCCGCCCCAAACGTGACCTTAATCTAAATTAAGGGATTTGATTTGTGTAATACTACACATTGAAATAAAATAAAAATCTAATTGTAGGGAACATTTTTATTTTTTTTAAATATTATTCATTTGACTTCTTTTTTTTCAAATATTTATTCATGCAAGAGTCACTCAAGTGGCAAAAGCGTCTATCCATCATTGGATTTAATGCATCTAGTTAAACAAGGAAAACATGGTTTGAATCACATTGCGTGTAAAATAATTTCTATCAATTAGTAGACCTGGTAAAATACAATATATTTATGTAATTAATTTAATTATATCTAATTTATAAGTTTTATTTATATCAAATAATTTAATTATTCTGATAGATTACAAACACAATCAAATATTTTTTAAAGTTTGGACATTTAATATTTAGACAGATTCTATCAGTACATTGCATATAAAATAAAACGAACATTATTGGGGTTGATTTTGCAAAGATTTAATTTGATATTATAAACTAAATTTTTTATTTTTATTTATATAATTTTTAAATTTCTATATCACAAAAAAATTATTAATATTAATTTATGTAAATTTTTTTCATAAATATATTGTCATGTTAGTTAGCTAATAATTAAGATATTATTTAAGTGAATGAAAAAATTTAGATATTAGATCTATAAATTAATATTAATAATATTTTTAATATGATATAGAAATTTAAAATTTATATAAATAAATATAAAAAATTTGTTATTACACATTTGTGTGTGTGTATATATATATATATATATAATTAGTGATACGTATGTAAATTTTAAATTTTAGATACAAAATTCTTCATAAGGCTTTCTGTACGGTCTCTCTAGCGAACAGCACATTTGTTATCACAGCAGGGCTTCTCGACGTTGAGCTGAGCGTCGATCAATACAAAATAATTTTAACTGATTATTTGTTTTAACATCTGGATTAGGGTTCTAAATTCTATGCTGTTTAGGCCTCTTATTTTTTTAATTATTTTGTTTGTATATAAGAAAATGTGTCATTCTCTAGAATGATTCCTGGCGACCTTTGCTAATTGCTACGCATAATCATTCAAATGGGAGACATTATCAAGTTGCCGTTTGTAATCTTCTTTTTTTTTTTTTGTTTATTGTTTATTTTTATTTTCTTAAAAATATAATTTTAATGTTACTATTTGGAATAAAATTTTGTAATATTTTTCATTTTTTTTTCAAACGATTATGTTAAACTAAAAAGAATTACAAGAAAAAAAATTATGAGGATTTGAAGATATATTTTGCATAAAAAGTGGCTAATTTGACTACAAATAATTAATTTCATGAATCATATATTATTTTAAGTACAACTATACTAGTAAATATATAAATCAAAATATTATAATGTAATTAAAACCATTAAAATATTTTATTTTTATGATTTTTAGATCGAAACTCACCGAATATTTTAAATTGGTTATCCAACCCAAATAATTGTTTTATATGTTATTCGATGGATTGACCGATTATTTAAATTATTTAAATATATATATATATATATATATATAAATAAATGATCATTAGTCATATCGCCAATCGGTTAAAAGAATCAAGTTCAGGTTGAGATTTTTGACCAATTTAATAAAAAAGTCGGGTTCAAGTCAATGATATTCAAATCGGATCAAATTCAAGTCAAATCTAAACCTAATCCGCTGACAAAATTAACACCACCAAAGTAAACACAAGCACAATCATTGAAAATGTTATAAATCTATTGCAAATCAGCTCGTAAAAACTTTGACATCAATAACATGTTGAAGAATCTTCCACAAACTCACTACATTAGCAAAGAGAAAATGGATTTTCTCATAGAATAATATTAATGGAATATTTAGAAATGTTCAAGAAGAAATTGACAATGAAATATACAAAATCTATAGACTTCATTGCAAACACTATGATTGTTTCCACTTTGTTGATGAAATCTCAAGTAATCCCAACAATTGCTCTCCATGAAGGCTTTGTGGGAAGCCTTCTTCATGTCTACTTCAATTTGATCCAAATTTTGTTTGAAGGCATTATCTTCTTCTTCATGTTTACTTCTAATTTACCTTTTTATTTTAGCACAACATAATGAATCTAATGTAACAAACTTAAACTTGAACTTTGTTGATCTACATTTAAAATTATTTTTTTAATTATAAAACTTTTAAGTTCAAATCATCGTTCAAGTAAGTAAAAATTAATTTTAAATATTTTTTTAACACATGAAGTAGTTAATTGTATTTTGATTATACAATAAAAATTATGCAAATAATTTTTCAATGTAGCCAACTTCGGTTTATCCAAAACCAAACCAAAATAATCGAACCAAATTATTATTCGATTTATTTAATTTTGCATTTTATTTGGTCGGTTTAGTTCGATATTTTTGAGAATCTAAAATCAATCGATTTTAAAAATTTATCATCCAATTCATCCAAATCAACCAAACGCACACCCCTACCAACAGTTGTCTCAGAAGGAAATGTGTTTCACTAGACGGCTAATATCCTCCATTCTTTGAGCCAAAGAGTTAATTTATTTGTTTTAGCTGACTTCAAATGCATAAATTTGGCATATTCTGTCTAACGCTGACTTGATAATACTCTATAATTTATTATGAAGATGGGAACATTAAAAAAACACAATTTTAAAATGCGTTTCAAGATTGTCACCTGTGAGAAAACTGCTATTTTGAAGGTTTTCAGTGCAGAATGCATGTTATTGATAGCAGAGGACACCCAAGATGTCAAACAACCAAAGAATCAGGCAATAAAGATGAGATATTTGGATGGAAGAGCTGCAATAAAATATTACGAATCAATTAATGCATGATAAAGTCCACTAGGTTATTTGTTAATTACTCTTTATCATATTTATTTATTAACTGTAAATACTAACATTAAATTGAAAAAAAATTACAAATTGATATTAATTCATAATAATATTTGCTGATAATTAATAGTTCATATGAAGATTCTACAATCTGGACCGTTTGATGCATTTTATTGGGTTGAAAGGTCCAAGTGTCGTAGAAGAAAATGAATGGCTTTTGTTCAAGGACGAGATTGGTTTTATGTCCCAGCCTTCAATGTTCATAGGAACACAGAGATCAAAAAGCATCTGGCTAAGTATCCCATGTGGTTTGATGGTTGGAATCTGGAAAAGCTCTCTCTTATGCTCATCAATCAATGAACTTACATTTCTAGATTCGCCGAACTCCACGGAGCTTGGCAATAAGAAATGGTCACTAGGGCTAATGGCGGCGGCGGCGGCGGCGACGGCGGCCCTTTTAAAGCTCTCGGTGGAGCTAACTGCTGCAATGTTGGAATTGCACGCCGAATCTAGTATCTGCTTGGAAGAAGCTCGACGGAGTTGCTGCATTCTAGAAAATTTATGAGATGCCTTGGCAAGCAACTCGGTGACAGCAGCTGTGTATTCAGCTTTATGGTATCTGTAATGAGCTACAAAACGGAGCACCACAACCGAAAGAATTTGAATTCAGCGCAGGTTTTTCTCAAAATAATGAGATGATTTTAACTCAGTTTATTCACGGATGTTCTTAAGAATCTTGTTAGTTTGTTTCCATTAATTATTCACCAGCAAACATTGGTTGTTGAACAAATTTTTTTTTTATTGTTATTAGTTTTTCTTGACCCCTATACTGTATGCCTACAACTGTGAGTGTTTATAGCAGTTCAAGTCTGTTTTCACTAATTAACGCTAGTTACCAAGCTATGTGTTCCTACCATTTAGGGGAGCGTGTTCATTGTAGAAATGAGACTACTCTCGAGAGTTTATAGTTATGGTGAACTATGACGATGATGTGCAAGCATGGTGGTGGTGGTGTTATAGGGAAGTGTGATAGTAAACTTATCAACGGATCAAGCTCAAAATGGGTCGACACTAAACTCGTATCAAATTCAAATAAATTTCAGAACAGGTCAGGGGCGGCCAAGGTTCCATATATGACCTATGTCGAGTCATCAGATAGAATTTCAGGCAGGTTCGAAAGGGGCCTAGAGTTCTATAGCAAGAAGAAAGTGAATGTTTCTTAGAGTTTGTCATAGAAATTTAGAAAGAAATTGAGGCCCTCATGGTTTTGGCCATAAGGAAGACGTGCGAGAAAGGACGGAGCCCTTACATGCATGGGAGGGAAAGGAAGACGTGCGAGCGTTCGTGATTGTAAGAAGCCGACGGGAGTAGGGCCTTAGGGCAAACTGAGAAAGGTAAGTTATTTTCTTTTGGTTTTTTTTTTATAATAAAGGAAATATATTTTTATATTATAAAAGGGAAATGTATTTGTATTATATAGGTTTCAATTTAAAAAAAAAATAGTAAAAATCCAAATGTCCATTCTACTATACAAATGTCTACATAAATATTTCAATATACAATATATATATTTTAATGATATTAAAGGTTATGTATGTAAATCATAAATATATTGTATAAATATGTTGAAAGATTTATGAGAATAATTAAACTATTAAATTTAAACCTATAAATGAAATGCTTATAATTTAGATAACGGTACTAAAAATATGATTAATGGTATAAATAGATAGAGAGCATAATTCTACCTTTGCTTATACAAACCAAACTTAATTATTTAAACATATTTATAGAGTGAAAATGATTATGTTACATGCATATTAGTAGGATTATAATCTAAATTTAGTAATGATTAAAGTAAAATTGATAATTGATAAAGAATTTAATAAATTAAAATATTTTAGATAAATATCGATCATTTAAATAAGAATGAGAAATTATGTGAAAAAAACTTAATGTCTAACAATTAAATTAGTAGAGATATGTTTTAATATCGATACACTTAGATTAAGAGATTGAAGTTAATGTTAATTATAAATTTCATTAAGGAAAGTATATTGTGATGATAATATATGATTAGTTTATACGTATATGATTTATGCTCTTATAAATTGCATGTAGTTTAATGCTTATATCACAATAACCTAAATGATCATATTATCATCACATTTTATAAAAGCTTAATACATCGTTAATGAATTACGCATAACTATATAATCAGATGCTTATGAATGCGCATATTAAAAGTAAATTCTCTCCCTTACAGAATGGAGGACGAATGTACTCGCATCTAAAAAAGACAATGAAATCGACAAATAAGAATCTACTGTCCTTGGATGAGTATTAGAAAGATTTTCTTTGAAAGGCGACGATGACTAAAATGGATGATAAATGTAAAAATAAAAGTTCACATGAAATGTTTATCTGTACCTACCTCATATATTTGATTGTTTGAATTTTTAATACGTGATAACAAAACCCATTAATTATACTAATTATACTTTGTTACTATATAACAAAGATAATCAATCACCGAATTTTATTCAATTGTTAGTTATTTTTTTTTCGCGAATCATCCTAACTAAATAGATAGAAGGAGGATTACTTTATCGTCGTAGAGACTTGAGATAGGTAATTATGTTAGTTATGAATTATATTTAAATTGTATGTCATATGAACTTTGTTAGTATATATATGTGTAAACAAATTGTTAAATCATTTGTGGATTGTAATAGATCTTGTATGATTGGAGATTTTATTTAAGATTGAAAATGTTATGCAGTTTTTTTTTTTATCCGTCCGACCGTCTGTTTCCGCCTTGGTATTCCAAGCTCCCGGGCCGGGTCGTGACAAGAGTTGTATCAGAGCTAGATTTTATATTTAGGGGCATAAGTATGATCATAATCAAAGAGCCATTAGGAAGATAATAAATTTTATGAAAAGATTTGCATATGATTATATTGATTGATGCGTAACGGTTATAATTAATTTGTGCTTCTCAGGCCTATGAGAATCAATTCAAGAAGATGCTATGGGTGAAAATATAGAGGCACAAACCGCTGAGCACCAAAATTTGGTGCAATCGCCTTCACTAACGACAGATGCATTTACTCAAATGATGGAATCAATGACTCAAATGATAAGAAATCAACATACATAAGCTAGTGGAAGTAGCGGTGTTCCTATTGACAAATACCTGAAATTATTTCAGGATATGAGACAACATCTTTTCTCAGGGACAGGAGGACTTATAGAATCAGAAAACTGGTTGATGCGAATAGAGAAAATTTTAAAAAGTATGTCATGCCCTCTAAAAAGAAAAGTTGTTTTGGCTTCTTTTATTTTGAAGCGCAAATTGAGAGATATGGCGAGGACAATCAGAGAGAATTTGAAGGAAGGCCTTGCAATCTTATTTCATGGGAGGACTTTTGAAGACTTTAGAGATTTTTCTACCATGACAAATGCAGACAAGTTCATCATATTGGTATAGGAGATCGCTCTATAATGCATGAAGTTGAGTTTAATACTTTCAAGGTATGCACTCAATTGATACCAAATGCAAAAAAATATCATATGTTTCTATCTGACCGAAGATGTAGTTAGCGATTCCTCTGTGTATCATAATTATACTGACTCTGGCGGAAAAGATAAATTGAATTTACAAGAACTCGAGAGGAGAGAGAAGAGGAGGAATGATGATAGCCAAAATCAAGAATGTTCAAACTGAAAAATCAAACTGGAAGAAGCCTAAGTCATATACCCATGCCACCAGCAGCAGTATTACCACATGTCCAAAATGTGGAAGACCACATAAAGGAGAGTGTCTATCAGGCACAAACACTTGCTATTGGTGCCATCAACTAGGACATATGGCAAAATTTTGCCTTATCTTGGGTCAGAAATCTTCAATGGATACTAGGACAAGTATTCAACCTCCTGAGACTGTGGCGACAAGGGTGATCAATCAGATCCATCTCAAACTCGTAACCGAGAATACCTCGAAGTTTATGCACTCATGCAGAAGAAGCAAAGACTCACCGATATCATTCTGGTATGTCTTCATTTAAAATTAGCATTGTTACGATTTTATATTGTGATAGATATAATTGTTTTATATGTATATTCACTTATATGTATCATCTTTATTGAAAGTAAATCAGTTAGAGTTCTATTTGATACTGAAGCATCACATTCATTTATATTTGAGGATTGTGAGAATTTTGGATTGCAAGTTATGAAAATGTCATAAGATTTTTCAAGAATGCCAAAATGTCAACCGAATGCTAAATGCTAATGAACTTGAATATCTGTGGAAGTTTTGCAGATTTAATAAGTAATATATGAATTGATGTAATTTTAGAAATGGATGCTAAACATTACGCTACTATAGATTGTTGTAAAAGATACCAAATTCAATATTCTGGAAAAGAAGAATTCAAATTCAAGCATAAGGGAGTATTAAATTTATGATGGTGTCTTACTTAAAGTTCAAAAGACGCCAAGAAAAGACTATGAACGTGCTTCGATGTACTAAAGAGAAAGAAGTTAGAATATATCAGTAAAAAAGAGTATCCGAAATTTTTTCGGATGATTTACCGTTTACCTCCGCCAAAGAGACATAGATTAATTGGGTGCAAAACCCGCAAAGAAAAGTATCATATAAATATCAAAGAATTACAAGAGTTAAAAAATCAGCTACAAGAATTGTTAGAGAAAGGATTTATCAGGCCTAACACATCTCCTTGGGGAACTTCTGTATTATTTGTGAAGAAGAAAGATGGGAGTTTAAGGCTATGCATAGATTATAGAGTGCTTAACAAACTCACATTGAGGAATAAATATCCATTGCTAAGAATTGAAGATCTTTTGATCAACTGGGGAGTTTGATTTTCAAAGATTGATTTAAGATCGACATCATCGTTGAGAATCAAAGAAGAAGATATATCAAAGCGCATTTAGATAACGAGTATGATGATACATTTTATTTTTAACAATCCAAAGATTTGAATCTCATGAATAATCTTTAAACCCTTTTAGATTCATTTGATCAGATGATAGATGATTCTAATTTATTTAGATAAAACACCATGAAAATAATCTTCATATTATTTTACAAAGCTCAAATGAATTGTATACAAAATTTTCAAAGTGAATTTTGGTTAACAAGATCATATTATTGGAGCACATTATTAGAAGGGGTTTCGGATCGTAAAGTCGGGTAATAAATTTAAATCTATACCAATCAGGAAGTCAAGTTTTTGGAGAATATTACTTCGGGGTTTGATTGGAATCGAATAACTTAAAGCAGAACAATGCCGATGTGAAGATTTTCAAACATGTCATGTGAGATAATTATTCTATCGGAGAAGATTAAATTTATAATGACATCACATTTTGAGACACGAGAATGAAAGAGATGCTTATGCTCAGAATCATTTATCCAACTCACATCAAGATTTGCATTAAAAGATTATTATATTATAGATCGCGAGATCATCAGTTCAAATATATCTTCAAGAAGCATTTAAAGAAATGATAACACATTAAAGATTATGATTTAGATTTTATCATGAGAAGAACGTAGATATATTTTAAGAAAAAACAACAACAATTTATCTAGAATGATTAAATACAACAACAACAACAACAAGCCTTAATCCCACTAGTGGGGCCATACTGAATCCTTCTCCATCTCCCCATTATGTGTCAAATTCTCATTTAATTCGATACTAAGATCATTTTTATACATCTTAACCAAGTCTTTCTTTTGGTCTTCTACCTTTCTTAACATAAAGAAATCTAATGCATCTACTCTCCTAATGTCATCTGACCGACGCTTTATGTGGCCAAACCATCTAAGGCGACTCTCCTAATCTTATCTACCACTGAGCTACTCCAACTTTTCCGAACATACTCATTTTGCATTCTATCTCTAAGGGTAAAGCCACTCATCCACTGAGCATCCTCATCTCGTAACACTTAACTTAGTCTTATGTTTCTTTTATTGGCCAACATTCTCGCATATCAAGTCAGGGTCTTACCACCATCTTATAAAATTTTTCCTTAAGTTTAAGTGGAACTTTTCTATCACATAATAAAGCCGATGCATTCCTCCACTTCAACCATCCAACTTGAATTCTACTAATAATATCTCCATCTATTTCACCATCATTTTGAACAATGAGCCTAAATATCTCAATCGCCACTCTTATTAATGACTTGATCAAAATCACAACACTACCACTAAAACTTCTACAACTAAAATTACACTCCATATATTCGCTTTAGATCCGCTTAAACTAAAACCTTTAGACTCTAAAGTTGACCTCCATAATTCAAGTCGTTGGACTCTCTAGTCTTATCAACAAGAAAAATGTCATCAAAAGCATACACCAAGGTACATCTTCTTGTAAATGCCTCGTAAGAACATCCATAACTAAAGTAAAAGATAAGGGCTTAATGTTGATCCTTGATGTAATCCAACCAAATAGGAAAATAGTTTGTCAATCCTCCTGTTTGGACACAAGTGACACTCAAGTATACATATCCTTAATGACTTGAATATAACCAATATTAACTTCGTTTCTAACTCTCCAAAGAACATCTTGAGACTTTATCATAAGCTTTCTCTAAATCAATAAATATCATATGTAGATCCTTTTATTTTCTCATGCTTCTATCAAACATCTTAACAAATGTATAGCATCCATAGTAGATCTACCGGCATGAAACCAAAGACAAGTGAGAAACTTTATCACATCGTAACCTATGCTCACTATTTCTCCCATAATTTTAATGTATGACACATTAACTTAATTCCTCTATAATTTGCACACTCTTGTGCATCACATTTGTCCTTAAATATAGGAACCAACAAACTCTTTCTCCGCTCATCTGGCATCTTTTACCTTTAAAACAACATTAAAAAGATTTGTAAGCCAAGAAATTCCTTGATCTCCTAAATATTTCCACACTTCTATTGGAATATTATCCGGATCGCTTTTCCACATTTCATTTTCTTTAAAGCTTCACTAACTTCATTTAATAATATAAAATGAAATTATTTTTTGTTGGGTATTAAGGTTGCTAAAATCAATCGTATTCTCAGATCCTTCATCAAAGTTTATTAAAATACCTCATCCACCTATTTTCAATATCTTTTCTAAAGACTTTATTATTTTCATCCTTACTCTCACTGAACTAGTCTTTACTTCTCCTATTTGGTTCTAACTTATACATACATCTTTCACCTTCTTGGTATCTAATCTATCAGTATAAATCACTAAATTTAAATTTTTCAGATCATATATCGCTTTCTTAGAATCTCTACTATTTTATATCTTTCCCAATTCTCAATTTTACATCTAAACCAAGTTTTATAACAACGCTTTATTTTTATCTTTTCAGACACTCGACTCCACCACCAACTATTCTTATTAAATTTTTTCCTTTTGATTCGCCAAGACATCTTTAAGAACTTATTTAATAAGACTGATACTTTTTCCCACATAACGTTACTTTCCTTATGAACATCCCAAACTTTAATTTTTTGTACTTCTTAAAATATTTTATTTATGTTCTTAAGTCCCTCATCTAATCCTGATAATAATTAAGTTTATTTTTTCTCTTACAACCTTTCATCTTAAAATCTAAAACTAATAGTCGATGTTGGGAACTTAAAATTTCACTTGGAATGACCTTACAATCTTTACAATCTAAACGATCTATTTTTTGTTGATTAAATATTTAAAAAAATTAAAATTTTCAATTATTAAATCTACAGATGATCATGTTTTATTATTAAATCAAATGGTTATACAATCAAATTTGAAAAACAGAATACGAGACGCTTTACCTCAAGATGATGGCTTTCAAAAAATTTTAAATTTGGTAAAAAAAGCATACGTAAGATTTTAAATCGAAAAGATTATCAAGATTCGACAGTATAGATTCTGTATTACGGATTTGAGGAAGACATATCAGACAAGACATCATTCTAATTATACAATTCATCTAAGCGAAGAAAATGTATCAAGATCTTAAGGAAATATTTTAGGAATGAAAAGAATCGCGAATGAATTTATCTATAAATGTCAATCATGTCATGTTAACCGAACATCGTAGTAGACTTTACTGTAATACCTCGAAAGTGGAAATGGGATGATATTTCATGGATTTTGTCGGCATACCAGATCAAGAGAATGCGATGTTATTTGTATTATGTTGATTAAATTTACACCTATCAAACAATCCTAAAAAAACTAGTAAGGAGGATGTTGAATTACAAGTAAGTACGCCAAAATCTATAGTGTCCGACGGGATATTTATATCTAGGGAGAAAAATTCAAGTTTTGGTACAAACTTACTTTCGATCGATTTCATCCTCAACCGATAAATACTATAAAGAATAATTCAAACACTTGAAGATTTGCTTAGACTTTATATCCTTGATTTTGGGAAAAATCAAAAATTCATTTGCTTTGATCAGCTTACAATAATAACTTTCAAGCAGTATTGGTATTTCTACAAGATTGTAGGGGAAATGCAGTAACACCGCATTGGGTGGAGCAGTGAAAGAAGAATCAGTTGATGTAGTAGATGACCAAAAGATCAGATCCGTGAGAATTAAAAGTCCCAAGATAAAAGGAGAAACATACAAGTAGAAGTTTTTGGGAGAATTTGTATTTCTTAAAGTCAGCCTCATGAAAGGTATAAAAATATTTGACAAAATTGGAAAGTTGAGCCTACACTATATTGGTCAATATAAAATCTTGGAA
The DNA here is from genome assembly GCA_021442155.1 of Cymbidium sinense. Lineage (NCBI taxonomy): Eukaryota > Viridiplantae > Streptophyta > Magnoliopsida > Asparagales > Orchidaceae > Cymbidium > Cymbidium sinense. The sequence continues at coordinate 102,400,892 of CM038229.1, forward strand.
AGAATTGGAAAAATGATTTATAGACTGTCTTTACCTTCTCACATGCAAAGAGTGCACAATATGTTTCATATTTCTCTTCTGCGAAAATATATTACTAATGAAGCCAACAAAATTATTGTGGATCCTATTAATATTCAACCTAACTAACATTTAGGAGAGAATTATAGATTATAATGTTAGATTTCGATAGGAAATTTCATTTGTCTGTCTTATAAACATGGATCGAGGGTTTACTAGGAGAAGCAATCAGAAATGCGAGGACTTTATCCTCAATTGTTTAATTAAAGGTATGTTTATTTCTGTTATTGTCATTTAATTTCGAGGACGAAATTTTTTTTAGAGAGAGAGATTGTAATAACAGGAAATCAAGAAAAAAATAATAAATAATAAATAATAAAATCAACCGCCATTGCTATGAGGGAAAAGTGTGGGGAGTTCTTTGCTTTGAAAGAACTCCCAACAGAGAGGAAACGAGAGAGGGAGAAAGAGAATGAGGAAAGCTTTTGTGACTCGGTGTGCCCCAACCAAGTCTTCGGTGTCGCCGAGGAAAAGGAGTGTGTGCCCTCCAGGAGGCGTCACTCAGACATCGCCGGGCTCTTGTCTCAATCGAGAGAGATCGAACTCAAGGCGGAGGAAAGGAAGACGCGAGTGATAGAGGACGAGTAGGGGATAAACAAAGAAAGGTAAGTTATTTTTTTCTAGTGTTTTTTATAATAAAGGAAATACATTTTTATATTATAAAAGGGAAATGTATTTGTATTATATAAGTTTCAATTTAAAAAAAAAAGAAATAAAAATCCAAATGTCCATTTAAATATACAGATGCCTAAATAAGTATTACAATATACAATATATATTTTAATGATATTAAAGGTTATGTATGTAAATCATAAATATGTTGCATAAATATGTTGAAAGATTTATGAGAATAATTAAACTATTAAATTTAAACCTATAAATGAAATGCTTATAATTTAAATGAAGGTAATAAAAATATGATTAATGATATGAATAGATGGAGAGCATAATTCTACCTTTGCTTATTCAAATCAAACTTAATTATTTAAACATATTTATAGAGTGAAAATGATTATGTTGCATGCATATTAGTAGGATTATAATCTAAATTTAGTAATAATTAAAGTGAAATTGATAATTGATAAAGAATTGAATAAATTAAAGTATTTTAGATAAATATCGATCATTTAAATAAGAATAAAAAATTATGTGAAAAAACTAAATGTCTCTAACAACTAAGAATTAGAGATAGATTATGTTTCAATATCGATACACTTGATTAAAGAAAGTATTGATCGAGTTAATGTTTTAATTATGGAATTTCATTAAGAAAAAAAGCATTAGAAGAAGATTGAGAAAATCAACAAATTAAAGGGTAATTATGTTCTTACATTTATGGTAAAATGTATTTAATTTTTTGTGATGAACGTGTTTATATGATTACTTTTTTTTCTATGCAGCGATTTATTTTTTCTCGTTTCTTCATAAATTGTGATGTAGTTCATATTTTATAGTGGATAATAACTTGAATGTTAGATCATATCATTACGTCATTTTATATAAATTTAAGCGATCGTTAGTTATGAATTAATACGCATAACAGATAATTATATCTATGAATGTATGTTGAAAATGAAATTCACCCCTTATGATATTGGGGACGCAATATACCCGATCTAAAAAAGAAATAAATCAAGAATGATAATAACTTGTCCTTTGGATGAGTATTGGTAAAGATTTTTTTAGTAAAGGTTTAGACGGTGACTCCTAAAATGGATGATAAATGTAAAAGTAAAAGTTTACAAGAAATGTTTACCTTACCTACCTCCTATATATTTGATTGTTTGAGCAATTTTTTTTATGTACATGTGATAACAAAAACTGTTATGTATACTAGTTTTACTTTCTTGTTTACTATAGTGTAACAGTATAATTGACCCACTGAACTTTATTCAATTGTTAATTGTTTATTTTTTTCAGGTAATCATTCTAACTAAATGGTTGATAGAAATGAGGTTATGCATCGTCTTGATGAATTTGGAGATAGAATTATGTTAGTTATGAATTATGTTTAAATTATATATCATATGAACTTTGTTAAGATATATATATATAATAAATTATTAAATCATTTATGATATGACTCAGTATGATTGGAGATTTTATTTAAGATTGGTGTTATGTAAGTTTTCTTTATACGTCAATCGTTCTGCCAGATTCCAAGTCCGGTAGGCCGTGTATATGATACTATGAACTTAAAAATACCTTTTGTCATGTAAGTCGCATAGAGTGTGGGATGATTGAATGTGAACATGAAAACAAGCTTCTTGTAATAACCCGAAACTTAAAAAAAAAAAAAAGCTACCACGGTTAGCGGAAAGAAAAAAAATCGGGGGAGTCGCCGACAAACCAAATAATCCCAAAATCACGAGAGAGGGAAAGAGGAAGAGAGGAGAAAGGAAGACTCTACCCATGCGTGCTAAGGAGAGAGATGTCGGCGTCCGACCAATCGAGGAGAAGAAAGAGAAGTGGCGGCCCTAAGGCGTCAGTTCCACAGAACGAGGCTCATGCCGCGGAGATTGCCGAGACCGCAGCCGGAGGAAGAAGGAAGGAACCGCTATGCGCGTATGCGAAGCCGACGGTAAACGCGAGTGTCTTAGGGCAAACCCAGAGGAGGTAAAATAATTTATATAATTATTTTTAATTGAAATTTGATTGTTATGTTATTAGCTTTGATTTAGTGCTATTTCAAGTTAACTTAGGGTTTATAATTCTAACTTAGGGTTATAGATTTGAAGGACTTTAAATTAGAATTAGGTAGATAAATTAAAAATTTAGTTTAAGAATCATTTTAAGATCATTTCAAGAATAAATTTAAGAAAAATAAGGAAAGGGGAGTATTAGATTTTGGAGCACATATAAAAAAATATATTTATATTATCGTTAATTAGATTAGAATCATTTGATGGTATGATAATCAATTAATGTTATATATTAAGTAACTTTAACACTTAATATTTTATGTTAGAATTGCGAAAGGAATCATTAAAGGAAAGGAGGTTCAAGAAAGAGTTAAAGTGGGTAATTATGTTCTTACATTTATGGTAAAATGTCTTTACTTCCGTGATGAAATGATGTTTATGATTTTGACTTTTTTCCCGACCGCCAACCGTGATGATTTTCGCTTTTATATAAATTGTGAATAGTTCCGCTTCACGTTGGATAATCTGCGAATCTAGATCATATCACGCTTCATTTTATCGCTCAGATTTATCGCTAGTTATGAATTAATGATTATGATCAGATGATTAATGATGAAATGTTGAAGCTTGAGTTCACTTACGGTGCGGACGCAATGCACCGCGCACGCATGAGGAAAAAGAACGAAATCGAAATGGTAAAGGTTATGGATACTTATCCTTTGACGAAAGAGTGATTGACTCATCGGTGATAAAGTAAAGGTAAAAGTAAAAGTTCATACGCCATCGCTAAATGTTTATGAATCACCATACGCTATACTGCTAAATGTTTATGTATACCCCCATACGCTAAAAATGTTTATCTTACTTACCTCATATGATTGATTGTTTGGCAGATTATTTTCTTTTATGCACTGTGTTGAAAAAACCGCATCATACTGGTTCTTTTACTATAAAAAGATAATAATCTAATCGAATTATATATTCATTAGTTGTTTAATCTTTTTCGCGTAATAATCCAATTAAATGACCGATAAGAGAAAGTCGCGTAGTAGGGAAGGAGATAAAGATTTATGCCGGAAATTATGTTGAGTTATGTTAAAGTGTATTTTCCGAATCAGTATTAAACATTTATGTATGAATGATTTTTAAATTATGGATTGTGGCTATTTTATGATTGTATAGTTGGAGACTTTAAATTTATATTGGAATTGTTATAGAAATATTTTCTTTTATCCGTCCAGATGCTCTTGGTAGATTCCAAGCTCTTGACACTTCTGCACTCATCATATCATATTTCTATTAATTTTGAGATCTTCAATTACAATTAGAAGGCCAAATTTTATAAACTAAAATAAATTTTATGATATTTTCATGCAAATTAGTAAATAGCTATTATAATATTACTCATCACAGAAATTACAAATTTGTTCATTAGTTGATCTCAATTAAATTTGATTTCATGATAAAAGAGTTTTGAAAGTAAGACCCTAAAATGCCCTACACCAAGCAATATATGTGACAATGAAAGCGTCCCACCTCATGTTCTCATTTGTAGCCACCTAAACCCTCCGGCACTTGCTAATCTCACACTCACTCATGGTCCACATGCCCTCTAATTTCCCAATCTAGTACTCATGCTCGTGGTCAATCCCTGGTACTCGTGGCTTTCTAGCGTAGATGACTCATGGCACTAGTGTCTCATTCTCCCTAAGTGCTCTTGGAATTCTCTACCTCAATCCTATCTCCATCTAGGGTGTCTCTCCCACAACCTTCGTGTTATGATTCCCCCTCATCGATTGTAAAATTTTGTTCTTTCTCTTGTGCCAATATCATGCAATCTCACTACTTTGATTCTAGATAGTTCTATGACATCCATTCCTTCTTTATCTTCTAATATAGACCTTAATCCACCCTAGCTACCTCCCATTCTGGTGCTCCAACCTTGCCATACAATCGCTCTTACATCCTGGGAATTGATTGATGCCAAATTTCTTGCCTCGTGTGCACCTCATTCTTCAGCTAAGACTACTCTTAACGGGAAGAAGGATCTAAATTCTCAACTTGCTTTGTCCTCATGTCCACTTACTTTGTTTAGCAAATTGTAGTAATCATATTAACTAAATACAAGATGTCATCCACACTTCATAGTAAACCTAGTCTTATCTTTTCTGACGAGGACATATCAAAGTCGGTCTCTTTTTTTTTAAATAAATTTCAATATGATCTTTCGATTATTTATATGTGACCAATTTAGTCTCAGAATATCACATTTCTCCCATTAAGTTCCTAACCATTAAAAATTGATCCAAAATGATCCCTCATATAGACATAGTGATATAAAAATTTATCTCAATTTAGCCCATCAATTATATAAAATTGATCCCAATTTAGTCCTCAAAAGGCTATATTTTTTATCAATATTTTATAGTTAAAGATAAAATTGGATAAATGTGATACTTTATGACTAAATTAGTCATGTAAATAAATAGTCGAGTGACTATTTTGGGACTTAGACCTCTTTTTTCCTTTATTATTGTTGTAAATTTTCCTAGGACCATACTAGTTTTGAGTTAGTAGATTCTTGTTCAATTTGTAATTGATTGGAGTTTTTTTTTTAATAGAATACTTGGTTCCCATCATACGCTTATCAAAGTTTCTCTAAAGTTGATATTATATGCCACACAAAGATTATACTAAGTGGATGAATTCAATGTGGATGCTTAAGTGGTCTTCTCACTTTAATTGTTCTGGGGAACCACTTGAAGTTTGGGTTCCCTTTCGTCAATCTCAAATTTATTACTTCAACCAATCTACTTTCCATTCTCTTAAATCTATTATGAACAAACTCTTTACAACAAAATGTTCCTACTACTAGACTCTCTAGGCCATAAGTGGTTAAGGTCTTGTTAAAATAGATGTAACTTTAGCTTTGGTGAAAGAGATTTGGACTAGTCCGGCCTCAAGTGCGTGGGCTCCGAAAATTCACACCCGCCCTCTCAATGAAAGAGAGTTTAGATTTATTGTCAAGTGAAATTTTCAAAAGGCGGATAAATTTATTTTATTTATAGATGAGGCACTACCCAGAAATTTCACCTTCTTTTTGTGAGGACTTTAGATTTGGTTTCAGTTTTCCTATAAATGTAAATATCTATAATTACCTCTCCCAAGAATAAGAAAGAACTTTCAATTAAGACTAGTCATTAAGTCATTAATTGCTTAGCATATAATAGTACTAAGTGAAGTATTAATAATTTATGAAATTCATCATTTATTAACTTAAAGCATATGCTAAGGATGTACATACTTATCCGACTGCTCTCAAGTGTTTTGCTCCCAAGACAAAGGCTCATTAGCAATTAAGTATTTCAAACCGAAATATCCTTAAAAACATATCGTATAATAGCAATACGTAACTGAACGAAGTACGAGTTGATGTTTGTTTAAGAACACAATTTTAAATTCACCTTAGCTAACAAAAGGTTTTATGTCCTAGAAAATACATCTTATGATTTACAACTCAAAAGATAGAATTATAAGGAAACATATGGGCTACAGTCCTGATTGAATTATAGTGGAGCTATATATGGGCTAAATCACCCAATCAGAGGACTTTGATTGCAATCGCATCACATGTGGTAGCATTTAGGGGCAAAATCATGCGAACAAAGAACAGAGGACAGAGCCACATCTTTGGTATGAGATTATCTGAGTTTAAACATGGCGATTTATTTGTTTGACATTCGCTCATCTATAAACTAGAATTTTCTTAACTTATCTCCAACAAATATTTACAAATAAGTGAATAGATTATTTTGCTTTAAATATTTTAAATAATCAATTTCATTTAAGTTGGATTTAAATTTAATTAAAGCTTAGTTTTATGCTAATTTGATTTAATGCTCATATGACTTTTGATTGTAATATCCCTTTTGATTGAGATATTTATTCAACACGACCATCATCGAGGAGTTTATATCCTCTTAATTATTCAATTTATTATTCTAGACATATTAACTCTGTTAATTTAATGACAGATGATCAGATCTAGATCCATGTTCTAAGAACTTGGATTTGAGATAATTGAACATTAATGTCATGGGCATACATTGACCCCCTCTAGTTAATATTTTCAATTAACTCAATCATCATTCAGGTAGATCTTATCAACTTTGCTTAACAAAAGATCAAGTCTATGATGTTAGATTAGATGCCATTTGACATGATGTGTAATTGGTCAAGTTATGAACCTTGTCAATTGTGTCTTTCTTAAGACAAGATTAGGTCTCATAACTTATTATGATTCGAATTCGTTATTACTTAGCAGACCATGTCAACTTTACTTCAAGATTAGAGGATTAAATCAACTATAATCACACTTTAAGAAGTTTGGTGTTAGTATCTTTCATACATAGGATCTCTCTATTCAAGATGTCGATATAAATATATATATATATATATATATAAGATATTATATTTGACATGACCTTAATTGAAATCATGAATTTAAATCAATCCTTGTTATTGAGATTCATTACTCAACGAATTAATAACAAAATAAGTCTTATCAACTCCTATCTTTTTTATGGAGAAGGATTAAACTAAGTGGGATTTATAATTTTACTGTATGAGCACAGCAATCTATTAGAAAAGATAAATGCTTACTCATTTTAAATTTTGAGAGGTATTATTATATCAAGATATGCGTTAGCTTGCATACATCTAACCATAAAAGATTAAATTAATTTTATTTTTAATCCTCGCACCATCCTCAAACAACGAATTTAGAAATTTAACATTATGTCAAGGCACATGTGGGTCATTCATTCAAAATACTTATATGAATTTGAATGTAGGCTCACATTTGCACACACTTTGATGTGATAATTTGAATATAGATCTGACTTGAGATATGCAACTATTTCAATCATTCAAATTATTTACAAGTATCTCAATGCAATACATCATAATGCAAGGTGGAGCTTGAGATGTATGCATGTTTTACCCCATTCAAACATCCATTTTAGTTACACATCATTTGAATTGAATGTATGGTTGATATTTTACGCATGCAAATATTCATTTTGAATTTTAACCAATGCTATCTGTCTACTATTAAGTTCATGTTGCAAATTCGGTGGCATTTAAATAGCATGCTTTGAATGTTTAGTAGAACGTATTGAATATACTCATTGGCAAGCTATTTAAATTGTTACAACTCTTTTGTGAAGCACATTTGAGTTTCAATCTTATTTAAAGACAAATGTTCAAGCATATTATAGGTTTCATATGCTTCAATCTTGTGTTCAATTGGAACTCTCTCCAATTCATTTGAAATGAGATGTTGGAATATATAGATTCAACAAAGAGGCTTATTTATACTCATTGGAGAGCTATTAAATTTTTTATGAATCTTATTTAACTTTCAATTCATTTCAACTTACTCAATATAAGTCAAAACATAATTTATTTGTTCAATGAAAAACTCTGCTTACATTCGTTAACGAGCTACTTCGATTCACCATGGGTCTTTGCTTGCACTCACTAATGAGCTATTAAATTTGTTATAAAACTTTCTATTAACATTTTCAATATGTTTAATGTAAGTAGCAATAAATTCTAACTGTTCATTAAGAATTTATCTTCACTCATTAATGAGCTATTTTGTTACTTGCGAGCTCATTCCAAGTTTAATATTTATAAATCATTCTTGTTATAGAACTTTGTGTTTAATATTTAATTAAATATCAATTTGATTCTTGATTCAAATTTCAAATGTTATTTTGGCCAATTTGTTGAGTTTTAAGCAAGTTTAAAATTTAGACAATTTCGATAATATCCCAACGACATCCCTGCATAGAGGGCCGCATCAGGAGTGCTAGATCTTCCCACCATGTTTATAAGAAGCGTGCAAGGTCAGTGTTTTATGACACCACAGTCGGGAAGTATTTTTCACTTATTGCTCTTATAAGAAGCGACGCATAGGCCTACAAATGTACCCGCACAGATTAATTTTCAATTGGAATTTCAATTTTAAACTTAATATTAATTTTAAGTAATATTATTCAAGCTCTTTTATCATTATGAGGTTCAATCAAAATTTAGTATAATTCTAACATCATGGCATCATCCCTGCATAGGGGTGTGCTAAAGGCTTGTCACACGATGAGATAATCAATGTTTTGCAAAGATCAGTGGTCTCTATCCCTATGCCTTATTAAGTATAACAGGGTCTTCAATCTCATCACGCATTGATGAGCATAAATAAGGTCTTCAATCACCAGTGCGAATATCAATAAAAATTTCCTCATGAGGTCAATCTCTGACACACGTGAGTACTTAAATTCATAATTTTTTTCACCATGTTGAAACAATGTGCACATGAATACTTAAATTCACAAATTTCTCTGTCATATTGGAACAACATGTGAGTACTTAAAATTTAGGCAATTTTTACCTTATTTTTACTTGTGACATGTAATTCAAAGCAACGAAGACGATATTGACACAAATTTCGAGATGGTGTGGATTTCAAAATAAATGCATGGATTTCAAGGTAGGGAGGAATAAGGAGAATACTATGTGGTTCAGGTGATATTGTGTTGGAGATGTGAGAACCAGGGAGGTTCTATAACAGGAAAGGAGGTGGTCGACTTTGACGGGAAAGTGGGATTCGGTGATGTCGCTCTAAGGTGGCGACCATGGGTAAGATAGGTAGTTTGGCCTTCCTTGTCTCGTGCAAACCAAGATGAGGGAAAGGAAGTGCAGGCATGTTGTGGACGACGTGAACAGGAAGGGAGAGCTTGATGGTCAAAATTGGAGTGGGAGGTCAGAGTTTGGGATGTGCAATTTGAATTTTAAATCGAGCTGAGAGAAAGTCGAGGGATAGTCGAGCAATTGTTCGCAACTTCCTGGATGAGAGATGTGAGCGACGAGAATCAGAGGATCGTTCGGTAGTGCAACAACAAGAGAGGGATTATGGGTCAACCAGCTGGGTTGGAATTGCGAGCGAGAGATTAATGGAATCGGAAGAAGATGGGGAGAGAGTTTCAGCTAACAGAGAAGTGGATTGTGATAGATTCAGCTGGGAGATTAGGGAAAATTAAGAGGAAGTCGAGATGGGGGAATTCGATTAGGATGAGACTAGGGAGGAGAGAAAATGGGGGGAGGAAGTTAGAGGAATCTTAGGATTGTTTTCAAAATTCAAAATTTAAATAAATTTTGAATTAATTTATCCATTTAGATTTATTTAATTTCTATTTTTTATATGCCTCGATTGCATCAAAATTCGTTTGAATTTTTGTCAAAATTGATCCCACATAATATGGGTGCCATTTCTAGGCAATTTTGATGCTCCCAATACAATGGCCCAATCTATTTTACGAATGAGGATCATTTGAGTAACATTAAAGTTGATTGGAGCAAATTCAAGCTTAATTTGCGCGTTATCACTTTCCAAGGCTTGTCATTTGCTCCACACTATACTGAATTGATCACGAAATATCTCATTTGATAGATTTCACCGTTTCGTCAATAACGGTGCAATCCATTTCGCAAAAGAAACTTATTTGGATGACGTCGAGGTCTTTTGACTCCAATATGCACGAAACTACACATGCGATTTATTTTCCTTTATAGGACGATAATTAAACGATGCAAGAGGCCAATTCTAGTCAATTTTGATATTCTGAACATATTGACGTAATCAATTTCACAATTGGAAGATACCTCGATCAATTTCAATGACGATCATGTTGTCCATTTTGCATTAATTCGTGTTTGATTTTCATCAATTTCATGTATGGACGCACAATTACGTTTATATAATTTATTTATAGATCAACAAATCCTCCCAACAAATATGATGCACAAATATGATGCACATATAGAGCGGACCATATTTGTTGTAAGCAAGTTGATTATGTAAAACTTGACCTAATTTGTCTCTGTCGACTTGTTAAGAGAATGAGATCATCTTTTATCCACTACTATTTGCTTCGATGGACTTACCGAATGTCTCATTTTAGTTGGTAGATTTAATCTTCTTTTGGCCTTGACTTTATGCTTGGTAGGCTTGATGTAATAAGGAATTTTATTTATTTTGGGATTTGGAGTTCCTTCTGTCTTAACTTTGTGTTTGACAAACTTGATGAATGATCGACTTGATTTGTCCAAATTGACTTATCAAGAAAATATGCATGCCTTCGATCCTCTACTTATCGCTTAGACATACTTAATAAATGATGCATGTCGGTGACCCAGCCTTCAGGGCCAATGTTAAGTCTTTGGCAAGAAATCATAGTCCAATATTTAATATTTTTAACAGGTTGGTTGGCTATAGTATTCCCTTAGTTCAGCCATGAGCATTTTATGAACTTTGAGATAACTTCATCGGCTGCTTTGTTAGGCTTGTTGAAGAGGTTTGTACTTCGTACTTACTCAGAGCTTTGAACAGGAGTCAAAATACTAACTTGTTTAAGGATATAGAGCTTGATTTGAGACTATTTTGAATTGAATGTTGCTTTCTTGGATTCAGTCTTAATTCGTAGATCAGTTAAGAAGATTTCTCATGCGTTGCTTGAATTTGTCAAGTTTAATTAGCTTTGAAGAATGTACATCTATCATCATGAAACAGACGAGTAGAGACTCCTTCACTGTGGCCTTTCTTTTGGGGCTTATTGAGTGTGGAGAATGTCAGCAACCCAACCATATTTAAACTTATTGAGTCTAACCTTCAAAACATGCTTGAGCTTTAAACTTGAGTTGTAAAAAACTTGTACTTCTATCATCGGACTAGCAAAATAAGAGCTCATTCACTGAAGCCTTTTCTTACAGTTTATTGAGTGAGAAAAGCGTCTATGACTTGATCATATTTAAGCTTGTTAAGTCCAACCTTTTCAAACCCATTTAAGCCTTAAACATGGGTTGTGTAGATTGATATTTTTCTAACTTAATTGATTAAAACTTACGGAACTGAAAATTCTCTCATAATTTTTGAAATTTTGATGAGTTAGGGAAGTGAACCTCTAGTCTTTGAGGTTATCTCATACAAAACTTTGAGTGAAAATGATTTTACAAATTATTCACATAATTAACTGCAATTTCAATAAATATAATTTTAAATATTATTAGGGGATCTCAACGCGAGGCATGATGTTAACTCAAAATAAACATAAATGCTCCCCCATTTCATAAATGGAGCTTTGACAATTTTCGATCTACGATCATGTGATTAAATTTAAATGAATCCTCCATATTCTCTATTGGAAGAGGAAAGTAAGCCAACATGATGCAACCGAAAGATAATAGGAGCTTTTGAAAGTACAATAAAAAGCTTTCATTGTGGAAGAACCTAATGATTGAAGATGATATTTCATTGACTATTTCAAAGAAGACAAATTACTAAATAGTAAATTGTTGGCTGCATAAACAGAGAAGAGAATCTTACGATATGATTATGTCAATGACACTCTAAACCATATGTTCTTTGAACAGATGTGACTATGATGTTTGAGAATGAATCAAGTAAGGTGATATATGCGATTCATGAAAAATTTTGTGGTGCATATCAATCAGATCCTAAGATGATAATTAAGATCAAAAGAATAAATTTTATTGGCCGTCAATGGTGAAAGATTGCTTCGATCATGGCAAGAGGTGCTACGATTTTCTGATATATCTACCAACCTTCAAATTGCATCAAATTTTTGGCCATTTGAACATTATGTAATGGATATATTATTCTTCTTCCACCATCATCAACTCCACCATTTTATTTTAAAGCGAACATTATTTCTCTAAGCTAAAACCTACACTCAATAGTTTGGCCATTTGAACATTATGTAATGGATATAATTGGGTCCATTGATCCACCATCATCAACTGGTCACCATTTTATTTTAGCAGCAATTGATTATTTCTCTAAGTGGGCTGAAACTGCTCCGTTTATAGAAGTCACTATTAATTGAGTTATCAAGTTCTTCACCCATAATGTTATTTATAGATTCAATATACCATGACTAATCATTTCAAACAATGACCCGACATTTAAGAGTGTAAAGATCTATAGATTCCCTGATCGATACAAAATCGATTGACAATATTCATCAATTTACAATCCAAGGGCTAATGGTTTGGCGGAAGCTTTTAATAAGACCCTGGTCAAACTACTCAAAAAGATCCTCACAAAGCACAAAAGAGAGTGACACATAAGAATGATGGAAGTATTATAGGCATATCAAACCACGTAGAAGATGCCAACTAAAGCTGGTTTTTATGCATTGACATTTGGAGTCAAAATAGTTTTGTCGCTAAAGATTGAGTTACCATCACTTCAAGTAGCTGTCCACTATAATCTCACTCAAGATGAAAGTGCTCGTCTATGAATGAAAGAGCTTGACGCTCTCGGCGAGATTAAACTTCAAGCATAACAAAGTTTAGAAATTTATCGAGCGAGAATGTCTAAAGCCTTTGGCCATACATTATGTTCTTGAGCTTTTCAAAGAGGAGAGTTGGTTTTGGTGTTAAGAAGAATAATAATCCCTCATATAAAAATCAACGATAAATTTGATGCAATTGTGAAGGTTCTTATATTATAGAAAATGTATACGGAGGAGGAATCAACCAACTCATTGATTCAAATGACCGACGACCACAAATTAACGGTTGATATCGCAAGAGATATTATGTTTGAGTGCATATGATTATATACTTAAATAAATATTGTACTCATAACTCTTCATATTATAAATGAAATGTCACTCTCTTACGACGCAAGAATGTATTTTCTAGTTGCGAGATAATCTCACCTGCAAGATAGGGGGCAATTTTTATACTTTTTGTCGAGGTCCCTAAATAAAATCTTATCCACTCTTATAACTGATGTGAAATAAAGAAAATAAAAGCTTACAGAATACATCTTTAAACTAGCTTAAATTATTATATCTAGATCATTAACTTTCCTCTGTCAAAAAATGAGGCATTTTTTTCTTTGGCCGAAAGCGCCTACCCTACTACTTTCAGATCGAGAAACTTGAGTCAATGTGATGTTTGAAATTTGTTTCATTAACACGAGAACTCATTTGTGATAGTAGGTTAATTCAAGCTTGATAATTTTATAGATTCTCAAGATTTGATTGATAATGAGCTCAGAGTTTTCAAAAATTTGTAAATTTTGGATACCTACGGTAATGGCTTCTTCAAGACCTACTATTAGTGCCACGTACTCAGCTTTATTTTTGGCCCGAGGCTCAGTTATCTTATTATACCTCCCTCAGGTGTAATAAAGACAAGGTCAATGCCAGCTCACGTCTTAAAAAGATTTTGAGGTTGTGATGGCTTAATCGATGATACTCCATCAAAATACATCTCTCATATTTGAAGTACTTTCATTAATAAATAAAATCTGCTCATCGGGTAGATCATCGTTAAGAGGTAAATCAGTTGACATAGGATGCGTAGCAAGAAAGTCTGTCATGGTCTGTCCATTCATTGTTTTCTAGAGTTCATATATTATGTCAAATTGCAAGAGGAATACTATCCATCTAGCCAAATGACCTATTAACGCTAGTCTTATGATCAAAAACTTCAGCGAACTAATCTTTGAGATGAGCATAATTTTGTGAGAGAACATGTAGAGACGAAAATTTTGGACAGCAAATATCAACGCTAAGCAATGCTTCTCTATCAGAGAGTAACGTACTTCAGCTCCTAATCTTCAACTGATATAATATAATGTATTCTCTTTGCCTACATCATTATGTTGTGGTAAAACTCTGAGGGATTCTTGCAAAGCTGTAGTGAACAAGATGAAAAGCTTTCCTAGGATAAGAGTTGCTAGAATTGCAAATTGAGCAGGTACTTTTTGATGTTGTCAAACACATTTTGACAATCTTTGTCCCATTTAAATGGAGTATTTTTCTTTATCAGCTTCACAAAAGATTGGAATCACCAAATAAATGTGAGTTGTCCTTGCAGATAGCAAAATTAGCAGAGGTTCTTTGGCGGTGGTATTTCCACAATCGCCTTAATCTTATTAGGGTCAATTTCAATTCTTCTGTGTTGTACGACATAACAGAGAAATTTTTATGATACTCCAAAAACACATTTAAGATGATTCATCTTAAAATTATGTATCTTAATTCTTTCAAAGACAATTTTTAGATCATCAAGATGGTCTTTGAAATTCAAGCTCTTAACAACAATATCATCGACATAGCATTCAACTTTTTGATATTGATCTTTAATATATAGTTCTAGCATTTTTTTAATCTGAATGATATGACAGTATAATAATATATATCAATCGACGTCTTGAATGACGTGTGACTTTCATCTTCAGGAGTCATCTTGATTTAATTATAACCGGACGATTCATCTATGAACGAGAACATATCATAATTAGAAGTGTTGTCCATTAATAATTCTAATTTAGAAGAGGAAAGTTATCTTTCAGGCATGCTTTATTTAAGTCCCAAAAGCCAATGCAAATAAGGATTTGACCATTCTTTTTCTTCACAAGAACTATATTATCTATCCAATCAGCATACTTCTCCTCTTGGATGAAACATGCTTCAATGAGTTTCATGATTTCTACAATTACTTGTTCTTTAATCTCTAATCTCATTTACTTAGGAGCTTTTTTAACTGATGTTGTATCTGGATTAATGGCTAGTCTGTAAATGGCTATATCAGGGAATAAGCCGTGCATTTTAGCATATGTCTAGACAAAATAACCTGATTTCACAAAGTAAGATTTTTATTTCTTGAACTTTTTCGTCAAACATTAGGCCACTAATGAAGGTTGGATGGAGATCGTCTTCAGTTCCTAAGTTGATTTCTTTCAATTCATCTTTTATAGCTATTAATCCACCATTTTCGAGTTCCTCAAGTGCAAGCTTGGCTTCTACCTCCCCGTTATTTGGGAGATAGACCACATAAAAAAAATTTCAACTTTAGTTTCAGTGTTGACCTCCTCTTTGGTTATTGCATAACAGATATTTCGTCGACGATGCGTTGGATATATCTAAGACCTTTAGTTGTATAATTATCATTTTTATGAGAGGCCCGTGGACTTTTCAAGTTCCATAAGTTGTCAAAGAAATGGACTCGTAATTTATTAATTCTAATATCAACTCCTAATTTATGCATCATTTTTCGAATCTTCGGAGAGTAGCATATTGGCATTCTTATGAAAATCATATCATCAAATTCATCATATTGCATAAACCAATCAGAAAGTTCATGATAACACTCCTTCGATCTGTAGAACGAAGTTCAGGGTATATCACTATAGAGCAAATGAGGTACATATAATGTTGTGGGATCCGAAAATTCGCCACCGACCTCTTTCGAAAAACAAAAAAAAAAAGAAAGAGTTGTTTAAGTCATTTGATAATTTCGAGCAGATGAATAGTAGATAAGACACTACCTGAGATTTCGTTCTCATTTGGTGAGAACTTTTATATCCTGCCTGGTTTCTATAGGCAGTTCTCTATAGTTACACCCTTCCCAATACCGAGAAAGCACTTTCGATTAAGCGCTATAACGAATCGCAGTTAACGAGTATATAATCGAAAGTGGAGTTTAGAACTTATGAAATTTATTATTTTTAATTTAAAACTTTTTGTGAGGGGAATGATGATGCGCCCGATCTAGATCCCATGGTTCCATCATCCCGGTGCCGTGATCCTCCACTTAGAGAGGAGATGACCCAACCCGACCAAGGATCCTTGTCAAGAATATTACGAAGATGCCGCTCGTCCTCAGACTGTGGAGTTTGTCTGGGGACAAATATAAATCAACCTACTAACATAGCTTCAACCAAATACATTCTACATTTTACCAAAAGTATTTGGGAACATATATGGCCGCGATGTAATTTAGCCGTATATCGCTAACCACCAGATCGAGGCTCGTCGAACCATCATTTATGTGCCATATCGCGGCAAAATCACGCGGACACGTCACGCCCCACGAGCTTTAAATATTTGAGTGTGAAGGTAGCATGTATTTAATTTGACATCTTTTGTGAAGCAAAGTTTTCTTAATTTGTCACCAAGACAAACAATCGCAGTTTTGGATTGATTTTTTTTATTTTTTAAGTTTTAATTTAAATAATTCATTTCATTTTTATTTATATTTTTGTTATTTTTTTTTAATTTTGATCATTTTATGATTGATTTTAGATTTGAATATATGATCATTTATCATTAAAATTTTAATTATAATTACTCTTCTCGATCATAGGACTAATATTAATTGATAGATCTTGTCTACTCTGTCAAGTTTTCTACAGAGGATCGGGTCTAAATTCATTATCTCAAGAAGTATAATCCTTCAAAATCTTGTCATTCTAGTCAACGTATGATCGGTTTGAACTTTTCTTCCGAGGTTTGAATTTTGAAGTATATCAGATTCATATTCAGATATATACGTAATTATTATTAGATTAATTGAAATTTTATAATATCAAATTTAAGTTTTTAATCCGACGTCCAAGACCAAACCGGATTATATAAGATCTGCTCTTTTGTATTTACCTTAATAATTGTTTCAATATGCATATGCTGTTTGAAAATTTTGCGACATTAAGATGTCTAATGTCAAGTTCGATGTCAAATTTTGATTTTGTGTTATAACTACTCAAGGCCAAACCAAGATATACCGTTTCTTTTATATTTGACTTAGTAATTACTTCAACACGACGTATTCTGTTTTGAAAATTTTGCATGACATTAAGATGTAAGTTGAAGTTTATATGTCAAATTTTGATTTTTGAGTTTTGTGACCGGCCCAAAGACCAAACCAAGTATAGATGTTTTATATTTTAGTAATTACTTCAACACGTGCAAAGATTCTTTTTTTTGCATTTTACATTAAGATGCCTAAGTTGAAGTTTATATGTCAAATTTTTGATTTTGGTTAACCGTCCAAGCACCAAACCTAAGAGCGTCTTTTTGTATCTAACTTGCACATGTCCCTATTGTTTGACATTTCAACATACATACGTGTATACGTTTTTTTTGTATGGACATTAAATGCCTAAATAAATGAGTGCTCAATTTGCAGTTTAGGTTATGACATTTTTGTTATTTAATTGGCCCAAGACCAAACCGGGAAGTATAGACCCTATCAACTCTGACTATTTTCTTGCAGAGGATCGGATCTAGATTAATTATTTTAAGATCTATCGTTCTCCAAACATTATCAACTCTAGATTACACTCGAGGATCGGTATGAGACTTTTCTTATGAATTGAATTTGAGAGATACATTAACAATGACGCCGATAGATTTATCTTTAATCATTTCAGCAAAAATTGACTTCTAAGATTTACACAAGATCAGATTTTTTTAATTTTAATTGGCCCTAAAACCAAACCGAAGTGTATGTTCTTTCATTTTATTTGATTGCAGATATACATTTAAGCATTTAAGCTATCGAATACTTCAACATACGCATACAAGTATTTGCTTTTTTTAAAATATTGTATGGACATTGGAATGTCTAAACCGAAGTTTTGATACAAGATAGATGTCGAATTATAAGCATGGCTTTGATACCTAACATCAAATCGATATGATATTTAAATATGAATTTGACCATTTCAAGTGTTTATCATGTGATCAAATAGTCGTCTATAAGACTATAAGACACGAATTCTCTCAACTATTTCATGAGTATGATTTATCTATACGATACGATTGACTCTTTCACACTTGCGTATCAAGTGAGAATGCTCTATAAAAATATGAATGCATCGCAAACTAAATGATCATGCTCATGATGATAAAGCTAGTTCTTCAACCACTCATCATAAATCAAGATGTGTCATTCTTTAACAAATCAAGCATGATTTTATGTAGTATGAATTTGGTTCTTTCAGATTGCATTTAATCAAATGTAAGCAAAAAATAACATCGTTTCAAGGCCATGATTTCATTTAACTCAGATAAAAGACATTCAAATTGAACATAATAAGATAACACTTTGAATACATAATCAATCATTTCACTTAAAGATTTTAGCATGATTTCAGATTTGTTTCTAAATGACATACGACACGACTTGTATCTTTCCACGATTGAGTGTCACATTTTCATTTCTCACCCATTCATAAAGATAATCACTACTTAGAAAATGAATTTGAACTTTAAATAAGAATCATATGCCATGAAGATTCAGAACAACTAAGCTAAGATAGTAAGATACTATAATCATAAGTATAAATGAAAAAGTATTTAATAATCATACGCATGTACCTTCCTTCTTCAAACACTTAGATATTTCACATTTTTATTTATCAAAATTTTCTAGCCTCCTTCATCTGATACTGGAGGTCTTCCCACCACGCCATGTATGGTGTGTAAATCACAATCGAATTTATTTCCCACCACGCCAAGAAAGCGTGTAAGAAGATAAGATAAGAACAAGTTTACCATATGGAGAAACAATATTATATACACCACGCCAAGAGTGTATGTTAAGATAAAGATAAAGCTTTCCCTACCATATTGGAAACACGAGACTTATAGTAATAGATTTAAAGTGATTGCATATAAACAAAAAAGAAGTTCTACGTATATTCGACAGAGCATAATAATCAAAATTTACAACAATCTCCTCGGCTCTCCACATGTGATTGGTGAGACGGCCGCCACCATGCCAAGAAAGGCATGTATGGATGGATGTCGAGACACCAAAATTTGATAAGATAAAGATTTCCGCCATGTTGGAGGAAGAGGATTATATCACAAATTTCAAGTTTTCAGATTCAGAAACAAGTTTGCATATATACTTAAACAAGACGATTTGTTGAGCATTGGAACCAAAGTAAGTTCATGAAAGCAATATGTGTATTGAACATTTCTGAAAATATATAAAAATCAAATTGATCTTAAAAATGAATCTCCTTTCACATTTTAACTTTCATAATAAAGAACTCATGCAACGAAATAAAATAACCCTTCCTTTCAATTTTAGATTTCAAAGATATAGTGAAAGAAATATAGAATCTTCCATGTGATCTAGGATCTATGTCACATAACACTTCAAATCCCTCCTTAATTTGATTTTAGCATGAAATGAAAGAAGCATGACGTATGTAACCATACAATACTGGGAACCTTCCTTTCAATTTCGATTTCAACTTGCATATGAAAGAAAGATATATATATAATTCCCTTCATAGAAATCAATTGAAGCAAGGTAACCCTAAAGCTTGCAATATTTAACCCTTTAAACAACAACATGACAACCTCAAAGAGATTGAGACAATATGGAAGTGAATTTCTGTTTTATGCCTTTAGACAACAAACTAATGGATTGCCCCTTTGATAAAAACAATTTTCAGCATGCTTTATGCCTCTAGAAAACAAGCTAATAGTTTTCCCCTTTCATAAAAACAATTTTCAGCATGCCTTATGCCTCTAGACAACAAACTAATAGTTTTCTCCTTTCATAAAAATACTTTGAGCATGTATCATACTCATTAAAAAGCAAATCGATTCAATTTCCTTTGGGTAAAAACGATTTAAGCATGTATCATGCCCATTAAACAGCAAATCGATTCAGTTTCCCTTAGGTAAAAACGATTTCAACCAACACATACCCATTACAGCAAATCAATTCATTTTCCCTTAGGTAAAAAAAATATTTCAGCAAGAGAAATGTTGCGGTGCGCAAAGAAGAAAGTAACAAGCACAATCGAGGAAGAAAAGCAAAATGTCACAAGGATAACCCTCATCCTTCCTCTCACTCTCTTTCGCTTTAGTTTACACAAATCCAAACCGCCACCAATGGGACTTATCAAATTCGGGATTTAAGGCAAAACGGAGGGGAAACAAAGAAAGCTTATAGAATCCAACATATCACACGCAGAGAAGGAGAAAGCTCTCTGCAAGGCCCAAAGGGAGAGGAACAGACGAAAGGAAAGGAGGAACCAAGCAAAGAGAATGAGCTCCTCTACCAACCTAGAAGGAGAAAACAAAGAACCAAAGCTTGTAGCATAAATCCAATCACCTTAATTTCATGCTATTGCAAAACCTAAAACAAGTCCAACCATAAAACACAAATGGAAGAGGGAAATAGAAATGCATTTCCTTCAAGAGAAACCCACATAACAAAATATAACTTAAGATTGAAACTAAACAACCTGGGGTTTCTTTGGAAGAGGAATTAGGAAGGATCGAGTCCTCGCTTGCTTACTAGGGTTCTGCTTCAACCGAGAGGAGCAAGGAATCAAGGGGAGCTACCGAGGGAGAAGGAGTCAGTGGGGGAGTTCGGCCAGAGCAAGAAGAGGGAGAGGGAGAATCGCACTAGAGCTTCAACCGAGAGCCGCAGGAACCAGAGAGGGGAGAGTCGAATCGCGGGAGAGGAGAATGCCGTGAGCAGGGAGCGTGAATGAGAGTCGAATGCCGTGAGAGTGAGGTCAACGGGAGATAGTGTATTCCTTTTTGTTCTTAGACCGCTTACTCCTATTGGTCAAACAAGCGGCGGGTCATTTCAGTGGGTGGCAGGGGTTAGGTAAGGCTTAATAGGGATTAAGAGATTATTAGCTTATGGATTAATATAATTAACCCTAATTGTAAAATTTTGATGAATCATCCAATAATAAACCAAATATGGGTGTTAATTTTAGTTTTATGTCAAACGCAGCGATCGATTTCACGATCGGAGGTCGTTTAGACAAAGTCGGCGGCGGTCGTAGTGAAATTAGATTTAAATTGTGCGACGTCGCGCTAGGATTGATCGACGTTCACGCACATTTTGCTGAATCGATCGCGGAAGCGTCGTTTGATAGGTTTTGACGTTTCGGCGACAATGGCGCGATCAATTTCGCGAACGGAGGTCGTTTAGACGTCGCCGAGGCTTCTCGACTTCGATATGCGCGTAATTTCATTAAAAGTTGATTTTAATTATTTGATCGATCATTAATTGATTTGATATTTGTTATTTAATTAATTTTAATATTTTCGACGCATTACGCAGTCGAATTTTCAAATATAAGCAAATTTAATCGATTTCGATCGCAATTAGGAGGTTTTAAATCCGATTTATTTATTTAATTTCAAGTGGCACATAGTTGTAGGTCAACAAATGTCTTCAATTTTTCAATAATATGAACTTCAAGCGGAGTTATTTCCTTGAAATATGAATGAGGGACTAGTGTAATCACGAACAAATCTATCGATATCAATAGATTTGATGCCCTTCTTGAAGAGACACTAAACCTCACTTTCATAGATAGACTCAAAGTTATACTCGGGGTTAGAATACTCCAGCTTCTTTTCTTTCATTGAAGATTCACATATTTCCTTGGGTTCAACAAGAGTAATATCCTCTGCTTCTATGTCAATGTCCAAGCGAGGGATGGGTCTCTTCAACTTCGAAGAAGCATCATTGGTTTTAGGGAGAGTCAGTGCAGCCTTCTTTCTTCCCTTTTATTTTTATTTTTTTTCTTTTAGACTGTTTTGCAATCTCTGAGATAGAAGTTGTAGGTTGTTAAGACTTATTTTCTTTTGAAAGAAAATATTTTGCATCAACATAGATCTTTGTCTCATGAACTACAAACAATTGAATAGTGCATAGAATCATGTGTTCTTCTTCATCTCTTATATAATTCATACATTGATGTAGAGTAGATGAAGCCATCCCATATTCGTGGAGCCAAGAACAACCTAGTAGAGCTCTAAATAAGGTGATGATATCTATCACATGAAATTTAGCTTCAGAATAGAGCTATTCGAATTTGAGCGGTAAAATGAAAGATTCAAGGGTCCTTTACTCGATTTCATTGAAGCCTTAGACCATTAACTTATCTCACCCGAGATTTTGAATGTCAATGGACAATCTTTTAATGCTTGTAGATTTACTACTGACCTTGGGTCAATCAAAATTCTATTTATTATGACACCATTGTTTTTCGCAGCAACATATAATGGGAGATTATGTTCTACTGTCCCGAGCATAAAGCCTTCTTTAGAGAAAGTGGCTGTCGGAAGATCCTGAGTTTGCAAAACTTCAATCATGCACCGCTCAGCAAAATAAGATTCATATTTATTCGGAAGTTAAGAGCTTGTATCAAGGTTTGTCGGAGATCATTTGACATCAAGAGAACCTCGTGCACACTTAATTATGCAGAAATTTTTCTCAAATGCGATAGGATATTATAATCAATTTTCCTATTTGAACTCAGCTTCTTAGGATCTTCAGGAAGAATATTCTCATTGACCTTAATATTTTTATATTCATTCATTGCTTTAAATTTATTTGATGGTCATGTTTTTAATGGAAGTGGTAATACCTTGTCACTTCTTAACGGCACTTGGACTGTTTTATTTGGCTCTTAACTTTTTTGAAGTATCCCCTTCAAAGTCATCATCTTCTCTTGAAGATTGGATAGAGGCTTCAGAATCATTGCACAACTTCAATCGATTTGAGATGTCATTAAAGATTCAAACTCATTTTCATCGGGGAAGCACAAGCCTTCTTTTGAAATATCATCTATGCGTCGCACCATCAGGTAATACTTGGATGTTGTTGCTTTAGAAATCCTTCTCCTTATTGGGCCAAATATTTTGAGTTCACCCTCGTGGATTGCATTTATTAAGACTGCTTGATTATGGCTGTCATCCAGATATGAGCCTCGTTGGGAGATGTCTAATGACACTGAGATGACTTAATGTTTCTTCGAGATTCGTTCCTCCTTGAATCTAAAGATATGTTCTTCTTTGATTTCTCCGAATGGCTTTCATGTTTTAAACGATTTAACTTTTCAAACTTCGCCGCTCAGTCTAGCAACTCCTAAAATATCGTGATGGAAGCCAAGCATAGATATAATGGCATCTTGCCATCAATGTTATCCATCAGTAATTGAATTGCATGCTCCTCTTCTAATTACTACTCACACTTCATGCTCATCTTGTGTCAGCGTGAAATATACATAGTTACTACGTAGTTACTGACTCATCTCTTCTTCTCCTTTGTAAGGTGAGATCAACAATTGTTATTCTTTCAGTTGCACTGATGAATCTCTTAACAAACATTGTCTCTAACACAATAAAGGACTTTAACTTAGTCATTAAGCAATTCAGCGTACCATTCAAACCAACTAATATTAAGCTACTATCGTATTGATGGAATACCAATGCATTATTGCCTCCAGTGTTGTCACAAATTGCTCTGAACAACATCGGGTGTTGTTCAAGCTTACTAGTATCATTGAATGTATTGAATTTTAGCACTGAATAGTCTTTGGGGTATGACACCTAGTCATATTTTACCAGATATGGATGACCTTTGCTTACCAACTTCTTTGTCTGATCAGCAGCAATAATAGCTTTGATCCTCTCATTTATAATAGTCTCTAATTGGCAAATATGGTAAGCATGTTTTAAGAGGTTAGCTGAGAGGTCAACTGATCGACTTCGTTCCTCTCTTCATATGTACTCTGCGCTCTTGAGGCTTGAGGTATTACATTAGCTAGCCGATTAGCAGATGCAGCACTTGTTGTCTAATTATTAGCAAGTGAGATAGGCGTTAGTATTATTGTTACACTTTTCTGCATCATCTGTAGCATGACGTTCATCTTTGCATTCACTTAGATCTTTTTATCCTTGGCTTTCATCTGTCGTTGTATTCAGTCATGTGCTTGAACTAAGGTAGCGATGTCTAATGAATATTAAGTTATCATCTTCTTCTTTTTCTTTTGTTCTTCTTCTTCATCACTTGAAGAGGTACTTGAAGCCCCTCTTTTTATTTGCTCAAATATTGGCTCTTAAAATGTGTCCAGATGGATCTCTGACATATTGTGCAATATACAACACCTCGACTTCCATTGTGTCTTCGTCATATTCTTCATCTGATTGTAAACTGATCTTAGAGCATCGTCTCCAATGGATCTCTGATTTGGGATGAGGATGAACGCCTCCTCGATTAAAAGGTTACAATTAAAATCGACCACCTTCTTAAGAGATCTAAGTGACTGGTGATGGGATTCCCTAGAATGTTTAGAAATCTTCTTATGTACCCATTTTATCGGGTTTCATTATTGGAGAATCTCCAAGAGTGTGAATCAGATGTCACGCCTTTTTTTTCTTTTCCTTTGGCAATATCTCTTCAAGGCTTTGGCCTCCAAATCTGTTTACCCTTCCGCCAGGGTAATTCAAAAGCAAATTCTAGTATATATAGTCTAAGTGTCACGTTTCGATGTTCACCGCAAAGGATTTGTTTATATTGATCTCAAGCTACGACAATGGATGGCAACTTTCCAAGTGAAGCATTAACACCTCTAATTATTATAGACATTTGGAATCTTCTTTTCATCAGACATTTTTCTTTAGCCACTTTCAGTACCCAATGTACTTTAGCAAACAAAGTTTTGAGATTATTCTTCTGAGTGACTAGAGATGAATGTTGTGGTTGATCTCAAAATAACTTCTTTAGCTCACCAATAGAGCTATTTATTTTCACCCATTTTAAGCTTTTGAATTTATTCTAAGTGGGAATACTCACTTCTGATTCTAAAACTAGTTTTGCAGTAGGCTGTTCGGAACAATTGTTGAGCTCGTAACTCTGCGTTTATCCTTCTCCACTGTCTTCTTATTAATTTTCCTCCAAATGAGAAAGCTTCATGATCATTCCTTCTAGGAGCAAAAGGTTCGATTGGCAGAGTTGTAGTGTTTGTGAGCATTAATGAGATTTTTACCCAACAACAATTCTCTTATGGATTGGGATATCAGCATGACTCAATCTTTCGAATACAGAAGTTCCTTTTCAAGGAGCCTTCAAGTAAGTGTTTTAATTGATTTCCTCTACTGCACTAACTGATATGCATGATGTGTAGGTGCATTTGGAGTAGGAGTAGCATCACCTCTAACAACAATTGCTGAGAAATCAACACTATCAAATTGTATGGTAGCTTCAGCCACTCTAATATTGATGATTACATTAGTCAAATGAATGTTAGATCAGTGGCCAAGCTTCAAGATGAATGGGGCGCTATATAGTTTCATCTGTAAAAATGAAATATAGAAATTTATAATCCATAACACACATTTAATCTCATACTTCTAATATGCAAAGGTATATGCAGATGTACAGAAAACAAACACAATTTTAAATAAATAAAACCAAGCTTAAGAAATATCTAAATTTATTAAGGATTTTATATTGTGATCAATTTTAGACTTTAGTTTTACTATGCTCCATTGCTACTATATTCCAAACTTGACTAGTCAAAGATGAAAAAAAAACTTTTTCCAGCAGAGTCGTCAAAAATTTGTAGGCTCCAAAAATTCACACTCGACCTCTCAATGAAAGAGAGTTTAGATTTATTGTCGAGTAAAATTTTCAAAAGGCAGATGAATTTATTTTATTTATAGATGAAGCACTACATAGAAATTTCACCCTCATTTTGTGAGAACTTTAGATCTGGTTTCAAGTTTCTTATAGATGCAAACACCTATAGTTAATTATCTCTCCCAAGAATGGGAGATAACTTTGAATTAAAGCTAGTCATTAAGTCTCTAATTGCTTAGCGTATAATAATACTAAGTGCAGTATTGATAATTTATGAAATTCATCATTTATTAACTTAAAGCATATAGTTAAGCAGATGATGATGTGCCCAATCAAGATCTCATAGTTTTGTCATCCCGAGCTATCATGGTCCCTAGTCTCCTTAATTAGAGGATGTAGTCGACCTAACTTGACTGAAGGATTCTTATCGATAATTATGGGTTGCATCATCCAAAGTAACCTTGTAAACATGGTTAATGTTTGTTTAAGGAGACAATTTTAAATCCAGCTTACCTAACAGAAGATTTTATGCTCTATCAATTATATCATATGATTCAAACTTAAAAGACAAATCTATTAGGGAATATACAAGTCATAGTCGTGACCGTATTATAGTGGAATCATTTAGAGATCAAACCACATAGTTAGAGGACTCTAGTTATAATCATATCATATGTGGTGTCATTTAGGTGTAAAATTATGCGAACAGAGAACACCGGGCATGTCCTTTCTGACATGAGATTATTTGAGTTTGAAAATAATAATTTATTTGACCTGACATTGACTCTTTTGTAAACTATAATTTTCTTAATTTGTTATTCCCAAAAAAAAAATTGCAGATAGGTGGATGAATTATTTTGCTTTAAATATTTTAAATAATAAATTTTATTTGAATTAAATTTAAATTTAATTGAAGCTTAGTTTTATGTTAATTTGATTTAATGCTCATATGACTTTTGATGGTAATATCCCCTAGTTGAGATATTCATTCAACGCGATTATCATCGAAGACTTTATATCTTTTTAATTATTTAATTTATTATTTTAGATTCTGTCAACTCTATTAATTTAATGATAGATGATTAGATCAAGATTCATGTTCTCAGAACTTGGATTTGAGATAATTGAACATTAATGTCCTGGGTATTTTAATAACATTGACCTCTCTAGTTAATATTTTCAATTAACTTAATCATTATTGAGGTTGATATCAACTTTGCTTAACAAAGGATCAAGTCTATGATGTTTGATTAGATATCATTTGACTTGATGTGTAATTGCTCAAGTTATGAACCTTGTCAATTTTGTCTTTCTTAATTGAGGATGGTCTCATAACTTAATATGATTCGGATTCACAACTACTTAGTAGACTATGTCAACTCTATTTTAAGAATAGAAGATTATATCTAATATAATCACACTTTAAGAAGCTATGTGTTAGTATATTTCATACATAGGATTTCTCTATTCAAGATATATATATAGATATATATATATATATATATATATATATATATATATGAGATATTATATTTGACATGACCTTGATTGAAATCATGAATTTAAATCAATCCTTATTATTGAGATTCATTACTAAGTGAATTAATAACAAAATCAAACTTATCAACTCCTGCCCTTTTTATGAAGGATTAAACTAATTAAGTGAGATTTATAAATTTATTGTATGAGGAAAGTGATCTAATGGAAAAGATATATGATTACTCATCTTAAGTTTTAAGAGGTATTATCATATCAAAACATTTGTTAGCTTGCATACATCTAATCATGAAAGATTGAATCAATTTTATTTTTAACCCACACAACATCCTTAGACAGCAAATCTAACACTGCCTTTGCGGGTCCCAAGTCCCGGATGTGAAAAGTAGACGGTTGCGATAGACAGTCGACAGCCAACATAAAACTTGTTGAAATAATCATAACATGAATCATTTAAAACATTGTGTCAATACTAAGGCATCCCCTAAAAGCGACGCACTGTATGGCCTAAATACAGTGAAAAGTGTGCAAGGGTCATTGCACCGGCGCCCGAGTGCAATGTTAAATAAGCAAGGGTTCTCATATTATGGACGAATGCGAACAAAGAAGTTAGTCTATAAAACTAGAATTAGGTTAGGAACTTCCAGGTAAATTAACGGAATTAATAGGTATTATGGTTCATAGGAAGATAAATATTTTATTTATTCAAGAAACTAAATTGGTTAAGGATAAGGCCAAAGAGATTGATAATTTAAGTTTGAAATTTTGGTATTCAAGTAGGAGTCAAATTAGAAATGGAAATGTGTGATTATAGATAAAAGTTTGAAGAATAATGTTATAAATGTTAATAGGATTGGAGATAAAATTATAGCTTTAAAGATTATTGTTGATACTAATATTATCAATGTTATAAGTGTTTATGCTCCTCAAATAGGTTTGGATGTAGGCTTAAAAGAAAAATTTTAAAATGATTTAGAGAGATTAATATAAAAGAACATCTTAAAGAAAAAGTATTTATTGGAAGAGATTTAAATAGACATGTTAGTAGAGTGGTAGAAGATTTTAAAAGTATTCATGGTGGCTATAAATTTGGAGTGTGACTGATGGAAAAGGTATGCTTATATTAGATTTTTCTTTAACTTATAATTTTGTAGTTATTAATACTTTATTTAAGAAAAAAGATGAGCATATTATTACTTATAATGATAGATCTAGTAAAACACAGATTGATTATTTTCTGATAAGAAAAATAGATCGTTTAAATTGTAAAGATTGTAAGATCATTCTGAGTGAAAATTTAAATATCCAACATGACTGTTAGTTTTAGATTTTAAGATAAAGGATTGAAATATGAAAAATAAATCAAATTATTGTCCTATGATTAGATGTGGGCGTTTAAAAAATACTAATAAAAATATTTTTAAGAGCAAACTACAAAAGCTTAAATTTTGGGATGTTCATAAGAAAATTAATATTATATGAGAAAAAGTAGCAAGTTAAATTAAACATTTTGCAAAAAATATAATTTGAGAATAAAAAAAAAATTTTAATAAAAAGTAGTTGGTGGTGGAGTCAAAATGTACAAGAAAAGATAAGAAAAAAAAATATTTTCATAGAACTTAATTTATATGTAAAAACTCAGAGAATTGGTAAAGATATAAAATGGCCCGTAAAGATTCTAAGAAAGTTATATATGATGCAAAAAATTTAGCATTTAGTGATTTATACAATAAATTAGATATCAAAGAAGGTGAAAGATATATGTATAAGTTAGCCAAGCAAAGAGATAGGAGAAGCAAAGATCTAGGTCAAGTGAGGTGTATTAAGGATGAAAATCATAAAATACTTTTCTTAGAAAAAGATGTTGAAAATAAGTGGATGAGTTGCTTTGATAAACTTTTCTATGAAAGATCTGCGAATACGATTAATTTTAGCAATCTTAATAACCTAAACAAAAATAAAAATTTGTATTTTTATTATCATATTAGTAAATTTCAAGTTGGAGAAGCTTTAAATAAAATGAAGTGTGAAAAAACAGTATGACCTAATGATATTCTAATAGAAGTGTAGAAATATTTAAGAGATCAAGAAATTTCTTGGCTTACAAATATTTTTAATATTATTTTAAATATTAAAAAGATGTAAGATGAGTGAAGAAAAAATTTATTGGTTCCTATATTTAAGAGTAAAGGTGATGCACGAGAGTGTGCAAATTATAGAGGAATTAAGTTGATATGTCATACATTAAAATTATGAGAGAGAGTGATTGATCATAGGTTATGATGTGATACAAAAGTTTTTCAAAATCAATTTGGTTTCATACCGAGTAGATCTAATATGGATGTTATACATTTGTTGAGAGGTTTGATGCAGAAGTATAGAAAAAGTAAGAGGATCTACATATAATATTTGTTGATTTAGAGAAAACTTATGATAAAGTTCCAAGAGAAGTCCTTTGACGAGTTCTAGAAAAAAAAAAGCTAATATTAGTTATATTCAAGTCATTAAAGATATGTATACTAGAACTGTTACTTGTATCCAAACACAAGGAAGATTGACAAAATATTTTCCTATTTCAATTGGATTACATCAAGGATCGGCTTTAAGCCCTTACCTTTTTGCTTTAATTATGGATGTTCTTACTAGGCATTTACAGGAAGATGTACCTTGGTGTATGCTTTTTGCTAATGATATTACTCTTGTTGATAAGTCTAGAGAGAGTCCAAAAGAAACTTGAATTATGGAGGTCAACCTTAGAATCTAAAGGTTTTTGTTTGAGTAGATCTAAAACTGAATATATAGAGTGTAATTTTAGTTGTAGAATTTTGGTGGTGTTGTGACTTTTGGTGATCAAGTCATTAAAAAGAGCAAGCATTTCAAATATCTATGCTCTATTGTTCAAAATGATGGTGAAATAGATGAAGTTGTTATTAGTAGAATTAAAGTTGGATGGTTGAAATGAAGGAATGCATCTGGCCTATTGTGTGATAAAAAATTACCGCTTAGACTTAAGGGAAAATTTTATAAGACGGTGGTAAGACCTGCAATGATTTATGGTGACCTGCAATGATTTATGGTGCAGAATGTTGGCTAGTAAAAAAGAAGCATAAGACTAAATTAAGTGTTACAGAGATGAGGATGCTCAGGTGGATGAGCGGCTTTACTCTTAGAGATAAAATGTGAAATGAGTATATTCGGGAGAAGATTGGAGTAGCACCAATGGCAAATAAGATTAGAGAGAGTCGCCTTAGATGGTTTGGTCATATAATGCGTCAACCGCCCAATGACCTAGTTAGGAGAGTAGATGTACTAGATTTGCCTTATGTTAAGAAAGGTGGAGGCAGACCTAAAAAGACTTGGTTAAGATATATAAAAAATTACCTTAGTTTATTAAAATTAAATAAGAATTTAACACATAATAGGACACAATGGAGAAGAAGGATTCATGTAGCCAACCCCACATAGTAGAATAAAGGCTTGTTGTTGTTGTTCTAGGAGAGCTTTCAAATGATCAAAATCTACCTTCAAATATCGTGGTCACATCTCCTATTGTTTGTAAACAAAACTTAGAACTATCTTTAAAAATTGATTTGGACTTAGAGCCTATCATGGTTGTCCTTAGCTAAAATAAGGTAGTTGCAATTTTTTTGCATGTAAAATCATTAATCCAAATCCACCTATTGTATATTTCTATTGTTGAGAATGATGATTATCCAGATTCACAGTGCAATGATTCTAATGTTAGTATTCCTAGTGTAGGACCACAAGTGGATAGAAAGTTAAGAATCCTGTTTACCAGGAGGGGGAAAATATATTGCTACTCTACAAAGATTACCAAACCTCAAGCAAGATATTATAAATAAGTACTATAGGATTATCATCTTTCATCAAAAAGAATCTTTCTTTGTTATGAAGTTATCTTGATGGTGTATTTTGATTTCTTCTTTTTCAGCCAACAATTCTTTGTAATGATTGAGTAGTATCAAAGGTTTTTGATTTTAAAAAAAAAAATCATGGTCTACTTTTGAGGTAGCTTTCTGCCTGCGGTGCGGTAACGCACCGCATGTGCCGATTGGGAACTACATTTTGGCTATGCTTTTAGGAAGCTATAGTAGAAAAGTTGTGTTTTTTAACCTGACCTGGTAGAGTGCGGCGACTCTTTGAAAGTTACGGTCTGACTTTTTAAAAAAATAAAAAATAAAAAATTGTAAGACTCACTGCTGCTTCTTTTGTAACAGCTTTACTACTACATTTTCATACAAAAACAACTGTCCCAAACATACGCTTAATCCACCATTACTTTATTGACTAACAATATTTGGCACTATTTATTGCCAATAAAAGTAATAATCAAAGCAAAATAAGCAATGAACAATTAGCATGCATGCATTTAGTCCCTCATATTTTACTAATTAGATTACCCAAGTACTATTATGAAAGCTGCCTCACATAATATATAAGAAAGTTAATGAAAACTCACCAACATGAGGAGAGCTGCTCCATTTGATGAGTTTGACATCACCTCCAAGATCCTGTAGACGTTGAGCAAAACCACGAACAATTTTGTACGGAGCTAATTCATCATCTTTAGAACAAAGTATCAGAAAAGGACCCATGCCCTGTGACCATAGCAAATAAATATTGATGATAGAGCACCAACAAAATCATAGTCAATTAGTCCTCAACAAAAATAGAAGTTGCCTTACCACTGAGGAATACAAAGTCTGCCAATATTCAGCACGCTCAATTTCAAACCTGTTTATGAAGAGTGCATCCAAACCAGATGCAAAAGCTTTTGCCATCCACGTCAACAACGTTGGAGGATGAGACAATCTTAGAACAGATGGATGAAGGACAAACCGAGTTCCCAAATCAGAAGTAAAATCTGTAGGACTTGAGTCATATATTTGTCCACAGAGACACTCTCCCACTAGCCGATAATCATCCTGGATAACGAAGTGAATAAACTAAGGAATTGCTTCAAAAATGAAACAAAATTCTGCATCTGATTGGTTTAAAAAATAAGGAAAAGCAAACAAATTTTGGTAAGCTGATCAAAGCCCCAAATAGTATGTTTAGGCAGACATAATTTCTAGTAACTTTTATATGAAACCACCAATAAAAAAGGAACGCAATAAAAACACCATATAATCACAAAAAGATCAATTAATTTAAGAACGCAAAATCTACATAATTTAGCTAAAATTAATCTACCGGCTTGTTCTTCTTATGATTGTCATTCACATATTGCTCCTTCCACTTCAAAGTACAAAAATATCTCTTAATGTATCATTTCATCTTATAATAAAAGCAAGCCATGACTTTGTGCCTACCATAAAAATTATTTCTGCTAAGATTAAAGGTGGAATTTTTGGAAGAATCCTCCCCTAAAAGACAATGTCTCACATGACTTTCCATCTACAATATCCTCAAGCAATAACATCTTCAGAAAGAAGTAAATTCTTATGATCATCTAAATTGATAACATATCTTCCATACAATATGGGTTCATGAATAAAAAGTATAAAAGCAATAAAAAACGGGTCATCATTATCAACCAGCAGATTAATATTTCCTCAAATCTTAAACAATAAAATTAAATTCATTGTAATTTAATATCTTAGTGTGCTTGTTACAAGATCCTTTAGTCAAGTACAAATACTCCACTTGGACCACAACTCCCTCCATAATTGTTTTTGCCAATACCGCCATCAAATATTACTATATTGTTGAGAGATTTTTTGTTCATCCATCTCTATTTTTTCTTCTTCACTAATGATCACAGACATAAGTTAAACCCCCCATGAGTGCCTTAAGGAGCCCCTACTAGATTAAAATATCACGTATCTTTACTCCTAGAATCAAGACACTTTAAGCCATTAAACTTCTCAATTTCAAACTTCATGGACTTTCATATTCCTCATTAGGTTTTGATACAAATTGTGAGGAAAAGCATCTAACTTCTATGCATGAATAATAGACAACAAGAAAATAACCAATTAAAAAAAATAAAAAGTTGAACAAACTGTTGGGACAATATAGAAATTGTATCATGTAATTTGATAAAGTAGATAGTCAAAAAATTTTTAAAGAAAATCATGATATACATTTCTGTGTATCATATTGATATCATAATCATCTATAAAATAACTTTAAGAAAAACTACGATAAAGGAACCATAACTTCAAGAAGTGACAAACCTGAAGACTCTGTTGTCCTTTGCATTGTCCCTCAACCAACTGTTGACAACGGAAAGATTTTACCGGAAAGTTGTAGTAAGGAACTGATCTTTCAGAATAAATTTAAAGTGGCAAAAATTATAGGCCCGTCAGTAAACACAATACCTGAAGAACCTTGTATAAGCAACCTTTTGATCCCCCTGAAAAAGCAGCGAGTACAATAGGCAATGGTCTAAACTTTACTTCCTGTTGCTCTCATTGCAGAAAGCAGAATAAAGGCCGTTAGCATTCATTCAAGTAAGACACTGATGCTAGAGCACATATCATCATAATCTCCCAATAGTATCACTCTTATAGTTTGACTCTAAAGTATCGATTGATTAACCGTAAATAAAGCTCTAGAAATGTAGAGTTAAAAGGGTTTAATATATTATTAAATATAATTTACTTGATTAGTTTCTCACATCAGTTTTTCACGAACTATCAAAATGAAATACGAAGGGGGATCTCAGAGGTAGGGTTGAAGAACTATATATTACATAAGCTTTAAAAAAAGACCAGGGCTTGGCTCACCAAAAAAAAAAGCCAAGAAATAAAATAAACCTTTCCATTCAAACCATGATAGATATTTACACAAACATGGTGGTAAAGTGCATACGTACGGGAGTATATTGAATACTAGGAATTATGAAATTAGAAATATCATTCCTTTAGAATATAAGTTTTCCTTAGCAACAGACACTATTGTAATTGCCAACAAAAATGGTACAAACCTTAATCAGTTCATCCAGAATACCTCTGGCTAATGTTGAGGCCTTCTCAGGAAAAAACCTGCACATGATTGCAATTACTTGGCTGAATAACTTCAGTCAAAGAGACAAAATGATTATATAAAGAAGAACATATGTACATTAACATTCACGTATCAAAAACTTGTGAGTTTGTAAGACAGTTAGTCAAGTAGTTCAGAGTTTCCGATCCTTAATCTTTAGCTTTCAACAAACTGCGTCAATTTTATTGAGACAATCACCATCTTCAAAGATCTCTTAACATAGAACACCTAGAGCAACAATTTCTGTGAACAGAATCATAACCCATCAACAAAGAATAAGAGAAACTATAATGTATCACGTATGGGGCTCTTCAAAGTAATGTTTTTAAAAACGAATGGTGGCATTAAAAACTTTGTAGAAAAAAGTTCTCAAATGAAGAAGAAAAGGTAAGTACATAGTTGCTGCCAACTCTTGTGCCATAGAGGTTAATAAACTTTTTTGCCCGATATAACATATCACAAATGGCCAACCTCTAGACAAAATGGAGTTACAGTATATTTAAGATCAATAACAATAACAATAAGCCTTTATCCCACTACGCAGATTCAGCTACATGAATCCTTCTTCACCATTGTATCCTATTAAATGTCAAATTATCATTTAATTCTAATAGAATAAGATCATTTGTTATACTACCTATTCAAATCTTTTTTAAGTCTACCACTATCTTTCTTACAATATATTTAAGATCATGAAACAAAAATTAATGAGAAAGTGACGGGATGCTTCATCAAGAATTTTTATATTCTTTATGAATGAGCCTAAAAAATTATTGTGGAGAGTCGATGTTGGAACCTATTGTACAATCAACCAAGTCCGTATTAAACTACTAAAGTGCATATGGAGTCTTTTTGCAACCCATGTTGTACAATATGACAATCGTAAATGCAATTAGAAGAATTTCTATTATTATATTTTCAAATTAAACTTCTAAAATAAGGAAAACAATCCTAATGAATCCAAATTTATTGATGGGCGGCATCGAAGGATGACATAGCTAGAGCTTTACATGGTTATCTTTGGTTGTCTTCAACTTTGAAGTAGAATAGGTGAAGATACAAGACGACTTTTGAAGAGGTGGAAACGCGAGACAACTTTGCTCAACCAAAGAGTGGAGATTCCAGAAGAAGAGGGGTGAGGTGATCGAAGCACAAATGATTAGGGCAACTAGCATACACAATAATATAGGTAGTATTTCCTTCACTAGTTTCAATTTTAAGTTCCGCTCTTTTGAGGTCCATGTGTCTCACACGTGTCCTACCATGCCAAAGTGTAAAAGTCCAATTTCACAATATAAAAATTTCAACACAATTTCTAAAATGTTGGGCATGTGTCAAGGAGTGCTGGAGCCATGTCCATATCTAACACTAACACAAAAGCCATTTAGATGCATATGTTCTTCGTAATCTTATTTGCACGCCAATCCATCTACAAATTGCTTACATCCTTAATAAAGTTCTCATATAAAAAAAAAAAAACTTTGACCAACATGGGAATGTTAAACATTTATTACCCAACTTAAGAGGGCAGTATTAATGGAGAATATTTCCAGTTTTGGTGCAAAACGTGGAGAAGAATAAAGCCTGCTAGGAAACTTGCAATTGACAAGATCGTGAATCTGATTTCTGGTTCAGCATTGCTGCAGTATTACTGAAGAATACTTTCAATTTCATCGCATGGATGAAGAGAATTTGAGCACATGGGAGGAGGCAAATTTCCTATTGTTAGCATGTCCATTTCAGGGCTGCTATTTGTCATATTTCCATTCCTAAAGGTTCAATTCAGATGTCAGAAAAGATTTATATTACCTCACTACTTGCTTTATGATGTACCATGCATGGAGAGAAAGAAATAATAGAAAATTATGCATATTCTTCAACTAGTATATCTGCTCTTCTGATTAGTATTAGCAAGGTGGAAAAATAGGGTAAATTTTTTAGATATTCAAACATTATTGCTGGAATGATGATATGCAAGATATGCACTGTTTTTATTTCGATTACAGTCTTATGATGACATGCATGATAGGCACAGTTTTTATTTCGATTAAAGTCTTTCTACTGAAAAATTGCATCCCTCATTCAAAGTTTAGTATCTATTTTTTCATCTCTTGGACGATGAAGGTCCTTTCTTGTGATGCCATACTATTGCAGCGGTTTATGATACAGCCTGCGCGGCATGGTTTCGCTTGTATTCCCTTCGCCTCCGGCGACCTTGGAAGATGACTTTTGGCCCTCTTTAATGACTAAGTCATTATATTTTATTTTTTATTTTTTTGCAACTTTGAGTCTAGAATTCTTCTTCCTCTAAGACATTACTTTTGTCGCTTTTTGGATATATATAGTTTATATCCAGCTCGTTGATATTTTCTACGAGAAAAAAGCTGGGCCTCGGCCATCAATTTCCCCAAAAAATATATTTTCATTCCAGTTTTCCATAACAGCTCATCTCAACAGTGTATTTAAATTTTAATGTCATGTATTCGCATGCTTCCTGCTAACTTCGTATTAGGTGTATTTCTTTTCATTGTTATTTCCTAAATTCTCTTTACATATAGAATGAATTGGACTAAAAAACAATATTTTACTCTCCCTCTCAATTCTCGGTTTCTCCGTCAAGACCGAAACATCTTTCACAATATACCCTAAATCACCAAGACCCCAACTCTTCTCAAAAACATGTGAATAGAGGACAAGACAGAAGAAAAATATGCAAACAATTGGTGCTTACAGAGTTAGGAAATCCACATGGCAAACAAGGCAACCCCATCCGAGAGACCAGTAGAGATCCACGTACGGCAACAGATGTTTCTCATGGCTGGAGAGCCACGAGAATAGCACCACGATCCCTTCTGCTTTCTTTCCCCCTTCTTCCTTCCTCCCCCAATAGAACCTACCCCACATTCTCCGAACTAAGCAAAGATAAATAGAAGGGACAAAATGAACTATTGCTTCCCTCGACCGAGCACAATCACTCTTCTCATCTCTTCATCTCCCTCCCAATCCACCTACAAAAGCGAAGAAAATCTCACACTGCATGCATCAATAAATTTGCAGTTCGTCATCGGCCTTCATTCCTTACTGAAGAAACGAAATAAGAGTAATAAGGATAAAACTGTCTTCGAGGAAACGAGAGAGAAAGAAATTAATTATTCAGTGGCTGTTTGGCAGCGACTGCATGATAGATGTTAGATAACTTTTCTGACTTTTTATTTTAGAATTTAAAATTTATATGATTATAATATTTTATTATTATTATTTCTATATCTATCTCAATTAATTAGGATAAGGTAGGCATCCGAGAACATCTCAATTAATTATTAATTTATTAGATAAGTTAAATAATAATTTATTTAATTAAATAAACTTAATAATATCAGTTAATTCAAGTTAATTTTTTAATTTACTAATATTAATCATTAATTATGATTTAATTTTAAAATTTTATGTATTTATATCTAATTTCTTTGATTGAATATTAATAAATTTAAGTAATGATTTTTTTATAAAATTTAATTCAATTAATTAAAATATAATTAGCATAAAATGATATTATATTTAATCATTAATTCATATCATGCCAAATTAATTGAATATATATAATTAAATTAAACCACAAATAATATTGATTTGCTTAACTTTATATATTTTAATTAATTAATATTAATTATTAAAAGCTATCTAAAAATTATTATAACATATTTAGGATCTGTTTGGAGCAGCTGTAGCTTTTTGAAAAGAATAGTTTTTTGAAAAAACTATTATGTTACAAATATTTTTCTTTTTGAAAAATTTAAAAGCTTTTCTTTATACACACTCTAATCCTGCTTCAAAATAATTTTTCACCACAAAATTTTCTAAAAAAATAAAAAGAAGAACTAAACAAAGTTTTACTTTCTACTTTCAAAAAAACAAATAAAAATTGCCTCAAACGCACCGTTAATATCTAAAACCATCATTTTTATCCTCCCTCCCCATTTTCCACTATGAACAAAAAAGTATGATTCGTGAATCTAAATTTTAATATAATCCAATAAATGTGTGATTTATAGCAAAAAAAGACTAAATTAGAGATATTAATTAGTTGATTGATCAAATTCGAAGTTAATATAATCCAAAGCTGTCCCATTTATTACAAGAGTCAAAATATTACGTTTAAACCCGTCAAGGCTCAAATCTTATTTGTCAAATTCATCAACTTCTAACTCAAATTCGAATAATAAGTGAGTCAATTTCAGACAATATAATCAACATGAACTTGACCTGAATAATATTTAGGTTTTACTTATACCTGACATGAATAGTAAGTTCATCGACTCAAATTTAAATTTTTTTGAGTTTGATATGAGTCGAGTTGCCATGAATAGTTATCTATTAAAGTCCCTACATAAAATATGATTTATGAAAAATGTAAAAGTTATTTTAGCCATTTGGAAGGTTTAAAAGGATTTTTTTGTAAATTTTGTTGAGCATACACCTTGTATATTTTATCATTTGTGTATCTATCCTTATGCTAGATTAGATAGGTCATGCAAATTCAAATATTCTATCTATTTCATAAGCCTTTTATTTTATGTCCAACAGCTTATGTAAACAACACGAGAAATGTTAAATAAATTTATTGTTTGGCCAAAATGCGCGCAAATTTATGATAAAAATATAGCGACGAGTGATTAACGATTTTTTCTTTTATTATAATAGAGTTTTCATCGAAGGCGGACTGAAGTTCAACTCGGTTGTGTGCGTTTGTCTAACTTGGCATTTAATTTTCTTTTAATGATATAAGATTTTTTATTTTTTTTGCAATTTTGCCCACTCCCAATAAATTTATTTGCCCATAACTAAAAAAAGAAATGCATTTTGGACCTTTTTTAAATATTAATTTATTTATGTAGTAATTTTTTTACTTCAGAAGTAATGCTAGTTCTGCCTCTGATTTTTATCAATAATTATTTTAAATGCCAATAACTTACAAATAAAATGCCTTTTCTTATTCAAATATATTTTTTTTACAAATTTCATTTGGTCGGCTTCTTAACTCTTGTTTGAATGTTTTTCGATCAACACTTCTTATCCCATCAGATCTCTCAACTATTTTCTTGATTATATATATATATTTATTAAATTTACATAGCACACAATTCTTAAGTATTTATATATCTAATATCTAAATTTTGATATTTACAAAAATATCACTTTATCTAAACATAAAAGAGTGCACTCCATTTTTAAAAATTAATAATAATACTATTTTTTACATGATATTGGCATTAGGATGTTATTTTTGTAAATATTGAAGTTTGTTAGATATGTAAATATAAAAGAATTTTGTGCTATGTAAATTATATATATATATATGCAAAGATTTTCAAATGTTTGTAAGTAGAGAATGGATTTAAGCAACTTAAGAAGTGAATAATATTTGTTGGTAGTTTTTAAGTAATTTGGCATTTTAATATTGTGGGGATGAGACTCTAATAACAAGTGATGGTTTACTTTAGCTCATAA
This sequence comes from Cymbidium sinense, assembly GCA_021442155.1. NCBI lineage: Eukaryota > Viridiplantae > Streptophyta > Magnoliopsida > Asparagales > Orchidaceae > Cymbidium > Cymbidium sinense. Next base: position 102,440,926 of record CM038229.1, read on the forward strand.
GGGGGTGGAGGTGTTTTTTTTTTTTCTTTTCTTATTAATTTTAAATCATTTAAACATTAGAATAAAAAGAAACTTACGATTATAATATGATTACTTATAATGAATAAATATAGATTAATAAATCAAAACATAAAGATTTTTGTATATTGTGACTTAAAAAATCTACATTTATGCTAAAAGCAATACACCACTTAGGATTCTTACAAATTTTGTACATAGTTTATTACTCTATGCACACAAAGAAACATCTAATAATTTCATCTTTTAAGGCATCATACCATCTTTTAACAAATTGAGCAAAACTGCTACTTTGGCTGCTTTACTTATGGTGGTTAAATTGTGAGAAAAATATTGAATAGTTGGTACTCCAAACCCTTGTGTGCATATTCTTCCAAAATGCTAAGATCCATTATCATTCTGAACAGCCCTTCATTCATCTTAATATTCACACCCTCAAGTGTTAACCCTTCTTGTGGTAGAAGTTCACAAATTTCTTTTAATTTAGAAAATAAAAATAATTAGTTGTAACTTAAATGTTTATATTCAAAATAAATTTAATAATTAAATTAAAGAATACTCATCTCAATCTAGCATTCTCGAAAGACCATGACCCATCCTTATGAATAATGCTAACCCTCCATAGTTAAAGTGTAGTAATAAAAGGGTATCCACCCACACCCCACCCATCTGTGGGATATGACTAATCCCTCTGGCTAGCCACATTCACCCACATGTTGGGCCCTTTAATTTCTCCACCATTACGAATAAGCGCCTCCGCCCTGGAGAGGAATCAAACTGGCCCCGGGTTCTACTGCTCGCCACCAACTAAAGAAGAGACGGTCACATACAACGTTTTAGCTCACCTTATCAAACCGCATCCTGCCACATCTACAAGAAGAAAAAATGAGATATTTATAAATAATGATTATAATGATGTAATAATAAAAGTTTATTTAGAAAAGTAATTATAAAAAATAGTCATAAAAAGAGCAAATAAAAAAGAACAGTGATATAGTTTGAAACTTACATATTATGTGTATGGATTGTTCACTTGTATTGTTCATTACAAATCAATTGTTAAACTATAGTTTATTATATTAGATCCTCGCTTGAATCAAAAACATCTTTTTCTTTTTTTTCTTTTTTCACCTTCATTGAAAATTTATCTATTTTATATGATATTATCATAATAGTGAAGAATAGATCTATGAACCTACAATAAGGATTTTTCATCTAAGATAAAATATGTCACCTTACTTAATGAAAACCCAACACTTGAGAATTGATAATACTGCCTCTCTTTATTTAATAAGCACTATTTACTAAAAGATTTATGCAAAAACCTAATCTTTATAATTATTTAGAACAAAAAAAATTCTTTCTCAACAATTTAAATAATTAATTCTTCAGGTTGTGCTTTATTTTCAATATTATATTTAAGTGTTGAAAATAATTTGAACATTGCAATAGCTTGATAGATTAATTTACATATATGGACCTCATGTTTTCTAAGGCTGAAACACTTTCATCCTTAGCCTAGGGATATTTTCTTAGCAATATGATTGTCTTCCTCAAAGCTTTAAGATACCCTTGGTGACAAATGAGACACTAAGCCTAAGACCAAATGTGTTCCAACCCTAAATCCAATTCCATTAAGCCAAGAATTAATCCAATTGATCTCTAATTGGATTAGTTGGGGCACTTAACATAACTTAGCCCATTTGATCTATTTAGGTCATCTTTGAGCCAAATCTATAAATCAAATCAAAATTGACTCAAATAAATCAACCCTAAAACTCTTGAATCACTAATCACACATGATTGAATCTTAACAAGCCAAATCTAAATTGAACCAAAATTACTTGAAATTAACCGTGTCCAAAGCCTTAGAAATCACAATTAAACACAATTTAAGCCCAATTAAGACTCAATTTGGCCACTTACTTCAAGTTGACAAAATTGAATCATATGAAATTAAAATCAAATTAAATTTAATCTAAGCCAACCCGAGCCAATCTAAACTTTAGAATCATTACACAAGCTTGATTGAGCACAACTCATGCTTAATTGAGGCCCAATTTGGCCAATTGGTTCACTTGACTCAAATGGGCCCTTTTGAATCACATTGATCCAAATTCAATTGAACTCAATTTAGGTTAAATCAATCATTCCAACACACTCCAAATTGATAAATGGGCATGACCCAATAGTCCTTTAAGCCCAAATTGGCAAATTTAGCCACTTGACCCAAGTTAATCCAAATTTACTTGAATGAGTCACATTGAGCCAAATCCTATCAAACTAAGTCAAACCCAACTACACTTAGCACAACTTTTCCTTAGATTTCCAAGATTTGCCCAAGTGGTTTGACCTAAGATAGACCCAGTTTGGGTCAAACCTAAGCGAACCAAGTCTCCAAGTAAAAAAAAAAAACTCAAATTGAGAAAATCTAACATTTCCTTCACCTCGGGCAGTCATCTTAGCACCCTTTGAGCTCAACCCAACTGAATCAGTTTGCCATAAAGTTGGTTTGTCTAATCATTGACCCAAACATGATATGGCCACAAAGGAATAAGCCTTAGTTCACCTTCCATGGCTTGTCCCTCTCATCCTTTGCCCCCACACTTGACTGGTATGTAGGACATCTCCACCTCACCAATCTTGACAATTTCTAGCTTTAGCGACTACACCACCACCTCTCCATTGTTGAATCAAACCAAATCGATGGTTCACATGGGGGGCCTTATACATTTCAAATTGGAAAGGCCTTAAGCACTAAAGACATTCGCTATACTCCCATCAATAGTCTAAGGGCTTTCCCAGAGCCTCATATCACTCACAACCCGAGCACCTTCAACCTCCATTAAAATTAAATGCCCCAAAACATCATTTCCACACAAAACATCAATCATCCAAATTAACCAACCTAAAATCTTTCTCAACCTTGGACAAACACAAATGAAAAAAGACCCAATGGATTTGAGCTTGAAAGGCATAAAAAGACTAAGCTCACTGACTTGCAATGGCACGTTGGTCTTGGGCAATCAATGGGGAGGCAATCAACAAACTTCACAATAGGTTTTTGTCTCTAAGGCAAAGCTATCTCAATTGCTCAATCCACTAGAAATTAGCTCTAAGTTCTCATGGTCTGCAAAGTGGATGTGTGCCTCCTTAGTATCCAACTATATAAACTCTCATATATCTTTGGTGATCTTTTTGAATGCATAGGAATAAAAAAATTTGAGCTTAAATATCTAGGATCCAACAGTAAAAGATAGACAGTCTCCATCTCTTGTCGAAGATAAGAGACGAATAATGCTTCGTTCATTTTATTTGATTAGAATAAATGATTGTGAACTTGTCGAATAATATAACTTAATTTCTCCCCTTTGGAATAGCGAGTTAGATTCAAGACATTTGATTTGTGAAGAATTGCCTAGACCAAAATAATGTCTACCACCATCCACATAACCACCACACCAAATGCATTTTATGATAAATCTCGAAACGTCATGTGTAAAGCCCGTCGAGTTAGCTACTGCGAGGGATAATCAATTAATAAGATTTAAATTTTGATTTAAATAGCGAGAACTTTAGAACATTATAACTAATTTTACAAATATATATATATATATATATATATATATATATATATATATATATATATATATATATATATATATATATATATATAAGTAAATACTCTTTTGATTCAACAAAATGAGTAGAATACAAGAAAATTTAAAATCTTAATTTTTATTGGTTAATTTAAGACTAATTTAATATACTGTTAAAATATTTACCAAAATGAATTGAAATTTCTAAGGAATGCCCTTAGTGATATTCTTTGTTTCCCATAAAAATTTCCATGTGATTTAAGTAGCTAAATTATAAGTTTAAGATTTCTGAAGTCATAATGATTAAATTAACTTAATAATCATTACAAGAATTATAAAAAAATTAAAATATTTTTTGAGGTCAAACACACTTATTTCACATAAAGTCATTTATGAAAATAATTAAGTTTTCTGGTTTTAATTAAAACTTAAAATCACCAAATTAAATTAATTAGTAATTAATAATAGAAAATTTACATTGAATTATATAAAACCTCAAAAAATATATAAATCATATTTTTTTGGCTAAACTAATAGAGAGGAATTCGACGAAATCAAAAGCCTTGGATATTTTGAGAGGAATTGATACATTAATAAAATATTAATTAATAAAATTAGTCATAAAATACAAGTCCAAATACTTTTGAGACTTTTAGGATAAGTTTTACCTGTGATTATTTATCTCTGTGATTTTTCTCAAAATTTTTGGACACGTGTAATATAAGGGATGACATAGTAAATTAATTTAAAATTTATAAAAATAACAAAATTGTATCTTAATAGCCAAAATCACTTGATGAACAAAGGGAGTCATAGAAAAAATGTCGAACACATTTAACCATCATTACAAGCACTAATCACATTAATTAGGCATAATTGCACATACATTAATTAATGCATTAATCAAGTCTATAACTTAGAAATTTCATAAATGACTTAAATTAAGTTTATGTTAGTCTTGGGATTTAGAAAGCATTCTTTATGATATCTTCATAAATTTTTTGTCTAAAATAATATATTTTGTAATTATATTTATAAATAATCATTTAAATAGTATTCAAATTTTATAAAATTATCTAAATCATGAAAATTGACTTGTAAACCATTCAAAGTATTCCTCTTCTTATTTTAATTTAGAGAAATATTTTTGCATATCAACCAAATTATTTAAATTCATAAAAAAATATATGTACAAATTCTTATGAAATGTCTTAGAGATCCCATTTGACCTTAGAAAATAATTCCATGAAACTTATGATTGATTAGGCCAATTAAAACTAACTTCAAATGAACATATATTTATTTTAATATATAAATTATTTTAATTTTTATTAGACTTAACAAGATATATAATAAATAAAATAAAAAAAAAAATTACAAAAAATTTATTATAAGTTCATATTAACAAAGGAGACATAAAGAAAATAAAATATATATTTTAAATATTTAAATAAATTAAATATATCACAAAAATCAAATTAAACTCTAAATGACATAAGATTTTTATGAGAGTATTGGGACTTTATTCATAACATTCTTGTAAAGTTTAATATATTTATAAAATAGATTTTAATTTAAATATTGTTAGAACACATGATTATAAAATAATTAAATTAAATTTTAATTAATTTAATTTTATATATGATGTCTCTCTAAAATTCCTTGACTCTAAAGAGTATTCACATAAATTTTGAAAAATATTTTGATATTAACTTGACATTTTCTTTTCTATTTAATCAATATAGTTATTAATTACAATGATTCAAAATGAATGAAAATTTCATGAATTGTTTCCAAAGGTGTTTCCCTAATTCTAGGATCCATAACACATGAGATTATAAAATCATTTGAGCATAAATGAATCATAACTTAGTAGTTAATTAAAATATAATATCATTAACTAAATCAATTAAAATTCATGAAAATCATGTGGCTTAGACTCTTAAGTGAACCTTCATCCTTTGATAGGGTGTTCACTCTATGAGGCTTAGGGTGTAAAAGGAAGTGGGTTCTACTCTAAGTGGGGCCCACTATCCCTCACTCTTTAAAACACTGAATTTATCACAAACATAAATAAAATTTCAACTTAAAGTTTATCTTTAAGTCATTAATCACTTAAATTAAAATCACATAATAGTAATAAGATTAAATATGACTTTCAAATTATAAGTCAAACATAGGTTACATAATGTGAAATACATTAGTTTCAAATAAGTATCAAGAAAATCTAAGTTATAAATTATAATTTTTTTTAAAAACATTAAAATCCGCATTTCTAAATAATGAATGAATAAATAAAAAAAAAGTAGCTCTACAAGCAAGAGGAAATAGTTTACCTTCTATTTAACGGAGAAATTGAACGTAAAACACGTATTTTGAAGGAGATTTGACGTGCCCTAACTCACTCTCGCTGACGCCCTAGTGTGTGTATGTGTGTATGTGAGAGAGAGAGAGAGAGAGAGAGAGAGAGAGATGGAGTAGGGTGTCTTATTAAACTAAAATATTATTTTGTGCAAGACAGCTTTGTTTAGTGATGAGAACTTATGCTTTCAATTCAAAGGTACGGGGTTTAAATTCTTGCACATGTATTGTATCTATGAATTTGTCATTAAATTGACTCAAATGTCTCAAAAAAAAAAAAAAATGGAGCTATTTAGTAGTTGGATTTAACCATGATTTATTCATCATTTAGCATATATCATGAGAGATGGTAGAAATGAATATTTGAAATTCTATAGAAGTTTAAATTCCGTTTTACCTTTATCTCTATTAAAATCCTAAATTTATTAAATCTACGAGTTTAATAGATTTAGTGGATTAAGCCAAGAAAGAAATATAAGGATTTTTATTTGCATTAAGTTTATAACTAAATTTAAAAATTTATTATTGAATAATTAATTAAATATTATGTTATTTTTATTATGATTTAATTAATTCAATTAACTAGAAATTATTAACTAATTAATTTTTAAAAATATTGTTAGTGATAATTGAGATATTACCTAATTCTAATTAATAATTAATCAAGTGCTAATTAATAATTAGTTAGTCCAATAAAACTTTAATTGATAGTTAATTTAAAATATTATTAATTATGTATTATATAGTTAAAATAAAAAAAATTTAAATTATATTATATATAGTTGTACCATTAATAATTAGAAAAATTTACATACATATCATATAATTCTTATATATATATATAGCATCTCAATCTTCAATATTACATCAAAATTTTTATCACTACTCACTTTTTAAACGTGAAATTAAGTTTTTAAGCATAAGAAAATATTAGATAAGTAAATATATAATTTTAGATATTAGATATATAAATGCATAAGAATTGTGTGATATATATATGCAAATCTTCTTAATGATTAATATTTAATTAGTCTTCAAATTTAAAGATTTAAATTTTAAAATAAATAGTTAAATAACTCATCAAAATTTAATAAAATTTAAATTTTATTATATCAAATGATTTTTTAGAATATAATTATTATAAAATTCTCCACAAAATTTTAGGGGATTTACATACATACCACACAATTCTTATATTTATATCTAACACCTAAAGTTAGATATTTACTTATCTAATATTTTTCTACGCTTTAAAATGCGATTTTACTTTTAAAAGTGAATAAAGTGATATTATTGATGAGATAGAAATTATGTATATAAAAAATTAAAGTTTAGATATTATATATATAAAATTGTGAATATGAATGTAAATCCCCAAAGTTTTATCTTGAAATTTATTAAATATAAATTTGTGAGCTGCAAAATCCTGCTTGCAACCTAACCACCACTTTGTTCCTGGATAAGCAAAGGCGCACAAAGTTGGTTCAGGACGCTTTGGGAGAGGTGATTCTTGCCATGGTCTTCACTTCGCAGATACAGCCACGCCTCTTCTCATCCTTTTTCGGCGACTGTCTTCCGTTGTGCACGAAACCTCTCGGGCAACTCCTTAGTTACACGCCGGGTAAGCTCTCTTTCTAGTTCTGCCGTGTTGTTATTGCCGGATCTTTATCCACGGTGGCGCCTTCCCGAATCACTTTTCCGTCACGAAAAGAAGTCTGTAGCATCGATGGATTTCATACTGGAAGATTGATCCAATTAGTCGATCTTGTTAGATATGCGGCGTTGGACGGCAGTTTCGAGCCCAATCAAGATACTTTTGCATGCTAAATGGACGGAAATTGTAGCTTTTGGTCTACAGAAGCAGACAACTTGCATTGCAAGATGGGAACGATGTTTTGTCTTTCTCTTCCTACTAACCGCCGATAAATAATTGGGGAAAGCTTTTGATGTTACTGGTTGAGTGCCTTTATATCAGGATTTCTAGAAATAAACTTATTTTCTACGAGATACGAAGATGTTTATAGTTTCTTTATATACTCGGACTTGTAGATAACCCTAATAATCCAGATTGTATAACCTTGTCAGTTAGGATTTTGCTTTGAAGTTTGAAATTTTTGTAGTAAGCCTTCTGGTTGATATTCAGATATTTGTACCGATTCATTTGATAGAATAGAAGATGATTATGTAGATTTACGGAAAGAGACTGGGCTTAAGAATTCATTACAAATGCAGAAGTAGACCTCCACAACATTGAATGTATTTTATCTCTGACACAGGTAGTTGGATTGTGTCTTAGGTTGGACGGTGAATTGTGTGCACGTCAGGATTGAGGTTGTGCAATTATGGAGGAATGGCACTGAGGGTAAGTTATATGTGCTCATCCAGCCTAACTGTGCTTACTATTATGTTTTTTGTGACATGAGATTGTTTGTGTTTGGTTCAGGTCAGGTGCTTTGGTTTTTTATTTGATTTGATCATGGGAATATTTTCTGTAATCTTAAGCTTGTTTTAGAGGGTAGTCAATGGATCACTCAAATTAGACTGATATGGTTCCATGTTCCAGTTCATTTGATCATAGTCATGTGCTCCTATATGTGCGCCTAAAACTAGGTAAGTCTTAAGCCAGGTCTGCTTGGGCCATGTTTATTGTATCATTTGCTCAATTCTGACTTGAGCTTACTGGAGAAGAGATTCAGCTTATCGGTTGTTTTATAAAGTCTTGGCTGACTTAGGTGATTTCATCATGTACATTAGAGCATAGAAGTTGCAACAATAAAATTGATCAATAAATTAATATGGAAGGATTATGAAAGAAAGAAGTAGATCGAAAATATTTTTTGATGAAGTTGCTAAAAAATATGTGAATGAGAATTTATCACATCATACGCTCCATTATAATGAATGGAAAATGAGAATTCATAAAATCACCCCAAATAGTTCTGATAAGGCTAATGAAGATGATGATAAGTGCTTATTATGTTTTTATGATAGATGTGAGATTTTGGAGCATCAAAACTTATCTCGAAAGCAGCTACATGACATTTTCTCTCTCTCTCTCTCTCTCTTCCTCTCTCTATCTCCCCTTTCCACCTCTTTGGCCTTTTTGTGCTTTTTCTCTCCTCCAAGGCATCAACTTTCCTGCCAATCCTTGCTGCATGCATTGTATTGCTTCCTTCCAGAAACAAATGTTTCATTGTAATCTACTCATCCAGAACTTCTTGGACTCATATTGTACCCTCTCAAACAATCTATGTGATATAATTCATGTGGTTACTGCTTAGGATTCTCATCCGTGAGCCTTATTAGAGAAAATTTGAAAGTCTACTTGTCTGGACTGCACGATGGAGTAGTTCGTCTTATGGCACCTTTAACGATCTATGTGATAGAATTCATGCGGTTGCTACTTAGGATTCTCATCCGTGAGCCTTATCAGTGAAAATTTGAAAGTCTATGTGCCTGGACTGCACGATGGAGTAGTTCGCCTTATGGCACCTTAGGATTAGATATATAAACCATAATCACTTTATACTCTTGTGCCATGGAATGGAATGATCAAGTGTGGTCAGAATTTCATGTGAGGTTATGCTGCTAGCAATTTAATGCTTTTTGAAGAAAATTTGTAAAAGACTTTTATCCTTTCTTGTTTGAAGGTACTAAACGTGGATCGGTGCAGTCACCAAGAATGCTTTGCAATCTAGCTGACCTTATATTTAATGGAAGGTAAGCTGTTCCTCATGGCTCAATTGAACAACTTTGTTTCATCTAACAAAAAAAATGAACACAACAGTCCATGCACAACAGAGTATGTTTATTTTTTTAATACTCTGGTGTAGTATGTCTATCTTCAGAAAGCAACTACCTTAGATAAGAGTCCAATATGAAGAAAAACTTGATAAGGATTTATGAAAGATTATTAATCTTGAACAATTTTGTAAAATTAGCAATATTACTTAAATAATTTGATTTAGTTTTCTTGTTCATGGTGATTTTTACCAATGACCTGTCCATGAAACCTCACAGCCATGATGGCTTTCAAGTTCTCTTTGTTGTGCATTTTAGCTTATATACATGCAAACTTGCTCCCTAAATGCTCATGTTTAAAATCGAGAGAAGATCACAAACATTTTGTAATATTTGTTCACAATTCCTTGGAGGATATAAGTAGGTGATTTCAATCATTTGGGGGAGGAAACACAATGAAATTAATAATATTAATCTCAAAGGTAGAAGATTGCCTAGGAAGATGAGTGATGCATGATGTTTAAGGGTCTCAGTGCAATTAAATGATGTAATGTGTCACACTCCATTTTGATCTCTCTTGGTCAAGCGTGAGATGTGGTTGAGGCTGGCAACCAATACTTATCTTGATGTTTATTAATCATGATCAAGTGGATAGAAAACTTATCTTTATAGATTATAGTAAAATATAAAACTCTTTCACAATCTATTCAATAGATCCAACAACCATTTCTATTGAACTGTACCTAAATAAAGTTATCAAAATAAACTATAGACTTTCTAATTGACATCATAAATAATTAACATATACATGATGTATTTATGTGCATTATTAATAATTTTCTTTTCCTTGATACACTTAAAACTATACATCAAAATATTAAGTGAAAGGAAAAACCTAATCACCTTATTATCACCTAATCTACATTTTTCCAACCTAAAACAACAAAAACAACAACCATCATAATATCTGATAAGCTATACAACTCAGTGGAATAAACAAGTTTAATATAGATTTCAAAATATAAGAAAAAGAGAATAGCATACTTATACTACCTAACCAAATCTTCTTAGATCTACTTATACTTTTCTTAACATAGGTTAAATCTAATATATCTATTATTCTAATTGGGTCTTCAGATCACCGATATTTTATGTTATCAAACTATCTAAGGCAACTATCTTGAATTTTATCTACCACTAGAGCTACTCCAAGCTTTTCACGTATATATATGTTTCAAATTTTTTCTTCAAGTGTAAAGCCACTTATCCACTTGAGCATCCTCATCTTTGTAATACTTAACTTAATTTTATGCTTTTCTTTCATTGGCCAACATTTTGCTCCATAAATCATTACAAGTGTTATCACCATCTTATAAATTTTTTTCGTAAGTCTAAGTGATACTTTTTTATCATGCAGTAAGCCTGATGCATAACTTGAATTCTCTGAATAACATCCTCATCTATTTCACCATCATTTTGAACAATTGATCTAAGATATCTAAAGCATTCATTCTTTTTAATCATTTGATTACCCAATGTCACAATCTCACCACTAGATCTTTTACAATTAAAATTACACTATATATATATATTCGATTTTAGATCTATTTAAATGAAAGCATTTAGATTCTAAAGTTGACCTCCATAACTCAAGTTTCTCTTGAACTCTCTCTCTTGTCTTATCAACAAGAAGAATATCATTAGCAAAAAGCATACACCAAGGTACAACCTCCTGTAAATGTCTAGTAAGAACATCCATAACTAAAGCAAAAATATATGAGATTAAAGTCGATCCTTGATGTAATCAGAAATACTTGGTCAATCTTCCTTCTATTTGAACACAAGTAACAACTCTAGTATACATATCATTAATGACTTGAATATAAGTAATATTAACTCTTTTCTTTTCTTGAATTCTCCAAAGCACTTCTCTTGGAACTTAATCATACGCCTTCTCTAAATCAACAAATATCATATGTAGATCCTCTTTTTATACTTCTCCTTCAAAACTCATAACAAATGTATATCATCCATAGTAGACTTACTCGGCATGAAAACAAATTGATTTTGAGAAACTTTTGTATTGCGTTGTAACCTATGTTTAATTACTCTCTCCCATAATTTTAATATATAGTACATTAATTTAATTCCTCTATAATTTGTACACTCTTGTGCATCACCTTTATATTTAAAAATAGGAATCAACAAACTCTTTTTACACTAATCAGACATCTTTCTTTAAAATAATACTAAAAAGATTAATAAGTCAAGAAATTTCTTGATCTTTTAAGTATTTCCACACTTTTGTTGGAATACCATTATGTCTTAATGCTTTTCCACACTTTATTTTTTTTAAAGTCTCTTCAACTTCGATTTTACTAATACGATGATAAAAATAATCTTCTCTATTTTTATTTAGGGTACTGAGGTCGTTAAAGTCAATCGTACTCTTACACTTTCATTGAAAAATTTATCAATATTTTTTCATCCACCTATTTTTAATATCCTCTTTTAAGAAAAGCACTTTATATTTTCATCATTAATGTACTTTACTTGAACCAAATTTTTATTTCTCCTATCTTTTTGTTTGGCTACTCATACATATATTTTTCACTCTTTTTAGTTTCCAGTTTATTATATAAATCACTAAAAGCGAAATGCTTTGTATCACATATTGCTTTTGTAGAATCCCTATGGACAATTTTATATTTTTCCCAATTCTCCTAGCTTTTACATTTAAACTAATTTTTATAACAAGCTTCTTATTTTTGATCTTTTCTTACATATTTTGGCTCCACCACCAATTATTTTTATTAAAATAAAATTTTTCTTTTTGATTCTCTAAGTATATATTTTGCAACTCGTTTAATATCACTTGCTATAATTTTCTATTATTATTATTATTATTATTATTTAAGTACCCCCATCTAATACTAGGATAATATTTTAATTTATTTTTCATCTTTCATCTTTCATCTTTCATCTTAAAATCCAAAACTAGTAGTCATTGTTGGATATTTAAACATTCACCTAGAATGATCTTACATTCTTACAATCAAAACGATCTATTTTTCTTATAAAAAATAATTAATCACCATTTTATTATATCCATTCTTTTAAGTAATAATATGCTCATATTTAAATAAAGTATTAGCAATTAAAATTATAAGCTAAAACAAAATTCAATATAGTCCTATCTTCTTCATCAGTGTAAATCCATAACTGTCATGAATACTTTTAAAATGTTCGACCACTCTACCAATATATCCATTTAAATCTCTTTTAAAAAATATATTTTTTCAAGCAGTATCCTTTGTATTAATCCCTCTAGGTAATTCTAATTTCTTTTGAGCATACATCTAAATTTATTTGAGGAGCATAAACTCTTATAACATTAATAATCTTAGTATCAATAATATTCAAAGTGATAATTCTATCTTCGATCCTAAACTATAATGTATAATCATTTTTACACCATTTCTAGTACAACTCCTACTAGAATATTAAAACTTAAACTATCAATCTCATTGGTCTTCTCCCCATCCCATTTAATTTCTTGAATGCATAAGATATTTATTTTTCTATGAATCATAATATTTATTAATTCCATTAATTTTCCCATAAGAATACATATATTCTAAATTTCTATCATAATTTTAGTTTCATAGAATAACTTCTTTGTCCGCATCCGTTTATAATGTGAGAACTTTTACTCATTTAACATTGCATCCGGTCGATGCAGTGGCCTTTGCACACTTTTCATTATATTCATGCTATACAATGCGCGCTTCCAGGAAACTCCCTAGCATTAACACAATATATTAAAAGATTCATGTCATGATTTTTCGACAAGTTTTACGCTGGCTGGCGATTGCTTAACACAACCCTCCACTTTTCTCATTCGGGACTAGGACTTGATAAAGGCATTGTTAATCATAGATATAAATTGTTCGATGTAATAAATATTAAATTAATACATACTTTGATAATTAAATAAGAGCATAATCCTAATTAATAAGCTTGAATGCTTGTAAGGAATATAATAAACTGTCAAGTATTCAATCATTTAATGCACTAAACTAATGAATGCTAGTATTAAAATGCTATTTGTGCTTTTGTTTTCTATTATCGTTCATTGTTATCTTAGTCGTAGAAGTGTTATGTAATGCTTTTCTAAATTTTAACATATTTGGATATCATGTAATTATCATCTAGCCCATAATGACCTAATATAACCCTTGATAAGGGTTGGTCTTGTTCCAACATATTAGTTATTAAACAACTTCCACAATAAAGGTTGGACCACATTAACATAGCAATTTTCAAGACTTGGAAATCCTTTTGGTCTATTGTGGCTCATCTTGCATAAAAATTTTGCCCCTCCCTACCCAAGTCATTATAATTTGCTAACTTAAGTCACATGACATGACCTTTTATAAGTTTTCTTTTTATTATCAACATCATAAGCATTTAAAATATACTTATATTTTTATGCATATGTCATTATCAATCTGTATTAACATACAACAAAAGTATAAATTTACAACAGATGAAGTGGCATATGAATTCTTGATCAAGCAAGGTAGGCCATAATACTTGCACAAAATGAATTAATAATAATTTTTTAATAGGTAATGCATGCATTGCATTATATTTTTTGATACAATCAAATACTTTAAACATGCTCAATATAACGAAACATTTACAATCATACACATAAAAGTCTGAAGTAATTGTAGAGATTCACAAACCTTAAGCCTATGAATAAATTGCTCTCTTTATTAAAGATTGATTATCCTACTGCAATGATTAGGAAAAATTTTATAAGATGGTGGTAAGATTTGTGATGATTTATATTGCAGAATGTTGGCCAATAAAAGAGAAGCATAAGACTAAGTAAAGTGTTGCAAAGATGAGGATGCTCAGGTGGATGAGTGGCTTTACTCTTAGAGATAAAATGCGAAATGAGTATGTTCGGGAAAAAGTTGGAGTAGCTCCAATGGTAGATAAGATTAGAGAGAGTCGCCTTAAATGGTTTGGCCACATAAAGCGTCGGTTGTCCGATGACCCAGTTAGGAGATTAAATGTATTAGATTTGCCTTATGTTAAGAAAGGTAGAGGTAGATTTAAAAAGATTTGGTTGAGATGTATAAAAAATGACCTTAGTATACTTAAATTAAATGAGAATTTGACACATAATAGGACACAATGGAGAAGAAGCATTCATGTAGCTAACCCCACATAGTGGGATAAAGGCTTGTTGTTATTGTTGTATTGCTTTAAAGTCTTATTCTTTGTGTACAACCTAATAAAACATTCAATTTATATCTGTTCCTAAATAACACAAATCTACTCAAATAACCTCAAAATAATTACTCGTATAAGTCTTTAAGCTTATCAACCTCATTACAAACTCAGTTTTCTTTTCTTATCTTACCTTCTTCCTAATGCCATGCGTGTGTATTTGTATATTAACTAATGACTGAACTTCATCTTAGCCATTGAATATATCATCATCTGTTGCATGTTGAATCAGGTGGAAAAGGTAAAATGGCTACAGGACATTAGTTCTGTAAACAATAAATTAACGAAATGAATAGTGTTATTAAATAAACTTTAGGACAATTGATTCAATTAAAAATAATTTATAAATGCTAATATACTAGGATTTATGTGTGCACATCTATCTATCAAAATAATAATAACAAATTGCTCAATTTTATAAAAATTGTATAATTTTCCCAAATATGAAAATTGATTAACAAATTTTAGCTGAATTTTTATCTTACATTAGTGTTTTTTTTTTGAGAATTGCATAGTGAATGTAGAGATTATACAAAATAAATTAGGAATAGTTTAGATATCACTAAATATGCAAAAAGTTTTCTTTCGTTTGATGCAAACCAAAACAAGATAAGTGAAACAAAATGATAATACAATGATTGATTAAATTTAAAGAAATCAACTAAAAAGTGAGCAATTGAATTTTTTACATCGTAACTGAAGGCCCTGTTTGTCTCAAATTTGATCAAATTTTGGACTTATGAATAGAGACAAATAAGTAAATGAAAAAGATCACTGATTCATGCCTCATATTGGTACAAGGGAATGACTTTCCTTGGAATTGGGATAAAATTATACTTGTAATGCTATAAGGATTATATGTCCTACACACAAAATTGGGAACTAAAATGTGCAAATTTATTTAATAAACATGCTTTAGAGCATCTATTTTTTACCTCGTTTTCCTGTGTTGAATGCCTCTTGGTTCAAAATGCTGTGAAAAGGTACCCATTCAGTTGCAAAATAAATTTGTTTCCTTCCACAGAAACCTTATGCTGATATAGATGAGTATTAGAATAGGAAAGACATACGGAAACCATTTGTTAATGTTTAGATACAAGTATAGGTATTACTGGAAACTTATAACATAAGATGAAATTATGTTCCAACAGTAGTTATAGGAATCGGTCCATTAGTCTTTATGCATTGTATTCTACAACTGGCGATGGGGGTAAAACCAAAGCAAGGAACCTTTTCTTGCAAATTGGACTGCTGAACCCTCTTCAAACTTGTGAATTGATGGTTGACCCAATTATACATCACTTCAAACTAGAGAACACACCCCATTCCTAGGCATCATCACATACATGTTTAAACAGATAAAATTAAATTAAATCACATACACAACAACAACAACAAGCCTTTATCCCACTATGTGGGGATCCTTTTTCTCCATTATGTCCTGTTAAGTGTCAAATCTTATTTAATTTCAATAAAATAAGATCATTTTTTATATATTTTAACCAAGTTTTTAGATCTACGTCTACCTTTCTTAATATAAGATGCATCAAATACATCTACTCTCCTAACTGGGTCATTGGACGACTAACGTTTTATGTGGCCAAACCATCTAAGAGACTCTCACTAATCTTATCTGTCACTGGAGCTACTCCAACCTGATCATGTATATATTCATGTCATATTTTATCACTTAAGAGTAAAGCCATTCATCCACCTGAGCATCTCATCTCTGCAACACCTAACTTCATTTTATGCTTCACTTTTATTGGCCAATATTTTGCACTATAAATCATTGCAAGTCTTATCATCGTCTTATAAAATTTTCTCGTAAGATCAAGCATTTCTTTCTATCACACAATAGATCAGATGCATTCCTCCACTAAAACCGTCCAACTTAAATTCTACTAATAACATTCCCATCTATTTCACCATCATTTTGAACAATAGGCTCGAGATATTTAAAACGTTCACTCTTTTTGATGATTTGATCTCCCAATATCACAATCCCATCATTAGATCTTCTACAATTAAAATTACACTCCATATATTCTATTTTCGATCTACTTAAATGAAAATTTCTAGACTCTAAGGTTGACCTCTATAATTCAAGTTTCTCTTGAACTTCCTTTCTAGTCTTATCAACTAGAAGAATATCATAAGCAAAATGCATGCAATAATTTTCATCTTCCTGTAAATGCGTAGTAAGAACATCCATAACTAAAGCAAAAAAGTATGGGCTTAAGGCCGATCCTTGTTGTAATCCAACTGAAATAGAAAAATATTTGGTCAATCCTCCTTGTGTTTGAACACAAGTAGCAGGGCAAGCATACATTTACTTAATAACTTGAATATAACTACTATTAATTCCTTTGAACTCTTCAAAGCACTTCTCTTGGAACTTTATCATTGCTTTCTCTAAGTCAACAAATATCATATGTAGATCCTCCTTACTTTCTTTATACTTCTCCATCAAATCTCTAAAGAAATGCATAACATCTATAGTAGATCTATGTGGCATGAAATTAAACTGGTTTTGAGAAACTTTTGTATCAAATCGTAACCTATGCTTAATTACTCTCTCCCATAATTTTAATGTATGACACATTAACCTAATTCATCTATAATTTGCACACTCTTGTGCATCACTTTTATTGTTAAAAATAGGAATGAACAAACTCTTTCTTCAGTCAACTGACATATTTTTAGTCTTTAAAATAATATTAAATAGATTAGAAAGCCAAAAAATCCTTGATCTCCTGAGCATTTCCATACTTCTATTAGATTATCATAAGGTCTTACTGTTTTTTCATATTTCATTTTCTTTAAAGCCTCTTCCACTTTAATTATACTAATATGACGATAAAAGTAAATTTCTTTATTTCATTTAGGGTACTGAGATTGCTAAAGTCAATTGTACTCTCACAATTTTTATTTGAAAGTTTATCAAAATATTTCATATTTGCCACAGTAACCAATTAGCTTAGTGGGCTTAATTATAAAGTAAATAATTAGAATTTAAGCTAATTACTATATGATTGAAACCGAATATTTCCATCAATAACTGGAAGTACATATGTGGTTATTCTTATATCATTTTACTCACATGAAACTTGGAAATTTTATGAAAATGCATGTGTAAAGTTTTGGAGTATGTAAATAACAATGGTATGAATAAAATGATGTTGAATTTACTTGTTTAGGATATTTTGGATATTACAGCTTCCCCCTCCCTGATCTTTTTCTTTCTTGCTTAAAACATCAAAGAATGGTTATCTATTTTCAACTCATTTTTATTGGATTGTGACAACTCCCCTTCATCTTGAATTTTCCTCTCAACAAACATCAGTTGTTTCGCTGTTTTTTTGGACTGGACAGCAGACGCTCTTTTGGAGTCTTGATGGCTACAAAACTGCACTGGCCAATCATCGCATAAACAAATTGTGTGGATTGCTCAGCAACTCTTATGATGACTAGAAACAGCCGGAATCAACTACACTTATAGTCCAGGTGAAGAAAATAACATGGTATTAAGCAATCACAGGAATTGCTACTGTACTTAGGACCTTATTACTGCACTTCCGAGCACTGATTGCTTTAGCGCTGCATCTGTTGCCAGGGTACATGAGAAACCAAGCTGTGGAGGGAAGCTCGGTTGGTGGAAAATCTGGAAAAGAAAGAACTTTGATGAGAATTTTTCAATTGAATTTTATTACAAGAAATTGGCCCATAGTTAATTATCGTACGAAAATAATTCAAATTATCATCTTTTTCTTAATTAACTCCCCATAGGAAGAAAACGAACTCTATAATTTAAGGACATTTCATTTTGAATTTAAAAATTCAAATTACATTCTTGTCCTAAACAACATCAAAATTTAAAATTCATCTCAAAAACATTTGACATGTCTTCTATCTTTTATTCTCTATTTCCAAAGCTCTTAAGTCTATTCTCCTCTAAACGTTACTTAGCTTAAGCTTTGGACCAATTCCTTTTTTGAATATGAACATGTACTGTTTTTCATAGTTGAAGCACCACATTGTGCTGAAGGGACAGTATGTTATGTTTTGTGATTATGGATTTCAGGTAAACTATCTCTGAGTTTCTAGTGGCATCTAAACGGTCAATTTGGGCTTGTTTTAGGGTTGGCTAAAGCTCAACCATAAGCCTTTATGGATGCTTAGACTCACACTCACGTCAAACCTGCTCTTAAGGATTGAGCTCAATGGGCTCAAACCAACTCACACTTAACAATAAAGGTGGTTGAGGGTGGAGTTAGCAATGTTCCAAGGAATAAGAGGTAGCATTGGTATGCGGTAGGCAAGGTGGCATTGATGTAGATCTTGTTGAGGAGTGGGATGAAGATGCAGGAATCTGATGATATTTTAGATTTCAGTGTACAATGGCGCAGATTCTGTGAAGGGTGATGGAGATGAAGAAAGTTGAAGATGATGGTGGTGTAGAGCTGGTGAATGAAGTGTAAAAAAGTAGGGCAGTCACAATGTTGATCCCGTTGAGGAAACAAAGGAAGAGGAGAAGATGGAGGAGGGTAGTGGTTGTTTGATTCGGCTGTGTTGGGGATGAGGTAAGCACAAAGGAGAGGCAGAAAGGTTAATGATTAGTCTGTAATCCTGTGACCTTAATTTTTTCTTCCCCGGATTTGAATGTCTAGGCTAAGTTCAACTGTTCGATTGGCATGTATAAGCATCTTGATCTTGAATTCATTACTAGATGCACAACCTTGGTGGTTCAAACCTAGGCTAATTTACATCAAGTGGTTTGGGATTTAGTTTTGTACTGCACAAAAAAATCTAGGTTGGTTTGTATTAGTTTTCTGAAACTATTTAGCTTGGGTTTTGGTGTAACATACTGGGAAAAAAATGAATATGGAGATGAGATACTTGGAATGGGCTCAATCCGGCCAATAGACCTTTATTATGGTATGCTGTAACATATGAGATTGAATAAAAATGCACACAGTATTTTATAGTCTATTTTTGGGTTATTGTTATGCTCAGAAGCTACTTCTCTACTACAAATTCCTGCTCTTTCTGGGGACCTCCAATTTTGGTTATCTATTGCTGTTGTTGATTCTTCATTTCCGGGATTCAAACACAAGTATTAATATAAAGCTTCCACGTCATGATTCTCATATTATTTTAATAACAGAAATTCAGAAAAGTTGTCAATCAATCAGAGGAAGCGTCTACAACCTGGAAAAGTTTCTCCTCGTCTGCATGTTCCAGATCATATACACACGCCACCATATGCAATATATCGTCAATTACCTGCTATTTCTTCTGGACCTGAAATACATGATTCGGGAGGAATTGAATGCATGCGGGCATCTGGAAGACTAGCTGCGCAGGTTTTGGAGTATGCGGGAACATTGATTAAGGTGAATTTGCAACCCGTTTGTTTTTGTTTATTTTTTTATTTATATATTATTTGGATGGCTCGATTACCTTTATTCTTTTCTCTGATGCTACTGTTCAAAATTGTGAGAATATCTGAAGTTTTATTTCCCTTGGTTAACTTGGATATTTGATTGTGAAACCTAATTAGAAAAAAATAAAGTTGTCTCTACAAGTTTTGAGCATTGGAATTAGCAAGTTCGTTATTATATTTCAATTAAGTTCACTCATTTTGTGTTTTTTTACTTATTTTTTATACACTTATTTTGTGTTTTTTTACTTATTTTTTATACACTTTTGTGTTTTAAGGGATGAGTGTTTTACTTTGATATTCGATTGTGAATATTAAAGAGAAAAAATTCAAAGTTTTGGTGCTGCATATTTGGTCATTTTTTTATTACATTTTAAATGCTCGAGAGGGTACTAGTTTTATTTGTTCAGGACTTGATGTGGTCAACTTCAGTACATTTTCAAAACATTTGTTGATTTGGCATGTTTTAAGTCCGGCCTTGCATTCTTGTTACATGAGTGTGCCGTTGTTTTGTTCGAGAGTATTAAATTTTTAGGGAGCATATTTTAATAGTCCCTGGTTGGTAAAATTTGCTTGTCACTACTAACATAAACATTAAAGCACTTGCTTTCTTATGGCTTAATGACTGTGCAGTTTCCTTATATTTACATATGCCCTTTGACGGTGACCTTTTTCATATTGGTGGATGTTATTCCTTACTTCATTATGGTTGTGAATTATAACATGAATCCTTGTTAATATATGATAAATTTTGTTTATTTTGTTTTGTTTATATACGTTGTAAGGCTATTATTGTTGATCTCAATACTTGCTCCACAACTTGAAACAATCAAATGCAACAACATTGATGAAAGATGTCGGACAATGGACACATCGTCATGCAAAACTAATATAAGAGAACTCATTTGCAATGGAAATTTTCAACTGTTGCTCATTTCATGTAGATTGCGTAAATGGATGTCAAGCGTCCAGATTATCAAGATAGAATCTTCACTATGAATTTGATTGAATATGGCAAAGGCAGTGGACAATGGCACAACACACAATTCCAATTCAAACACATTGACGACAATCAAAATTATCTAATTGTCATCCATTTATGATCCAATATGTTAAAAATACATGAGAACACCATAATGCTTCGGTCATTGCACAAGAAAAGAGAAATTTTACTTGCGTGCAAGGTTATGACACAAAATTGACATATTAGACAACAATTTTTTTTACAAGAACATGATACACATGTCAAAGAAATTACCAAAATTAAAATTAAATTAAATTAAGTATAATGTATCTGTGTATAGAGATATAGAGAGTACCGATCTATTCTTGGAAATCCTTCAGACTTAATTTTGTCATTGCGCATGAAGTCTCATCTTGTCTATGTCAAACCAAAGTTATAAAAATAAAAAACAAACTAAAATCACTCTTTTGTCTATCTCCTACTTCATTCATACCCTTTCTTGTCTTCCATAAGCTGCAACCCTTCTAATTTCGCTCATTTCCTTCTATTTACCTGAACTATTTCTACTTCTCTCTCGCTCTTGTCCTCCAACAACATACCCTTGCACTCCTCTTTCTCTCACATGCTCTAATCCCTTCACCGTTCTCATCAAATTGGTTGTGACAAATCCTCTCATTTCTTATCTCAAAATGTTGCTCTTTTTTTTTTTCAAAACTCTAAGAATCTTTTTCTATGCTAAAATTCATCAAAGACTCTACAGTTGAGTCGAACACGTCTCCTCTCTCTTTGTACACGCACCTGACAATTCACGCAACTCATCATTTCCTTAGTTATAGTTCTCTCCGCTTCATGGAGGTCATGAGCTCACTCACACCTTAAGCGTATACTGGAAGCCTTCAAGTCATTGGCTTTCTCATATTCTTGCTCTCTTTTGTTGTTTGTCTGTCCTAGCTCATCCTTCATCTCTTCTCACAAATCTCTTGCTACCAAACTCTCCTCTCACTATCTTCTCTATCTTTTAGCTACCTCACTACCTGATTCCTCTTAAACCCTTTAGTGACAGACTTCCCATCTTTTTGAAGTAGTCAGCTAAACTCACAACTTTTTAGAACTTAGATCTCACACATGACTCCATTTCTCTCTTCTACAGTTTCCAGTTCATTCATTGACAATTTCTTGTTGACACAGATATCTTTTTCTTCTTCTCTCTCAATCTCTCTTATTTTCTATCCTCTCTTTATGTATATTATTTATTTATTGGAAAAATGTAAAACAGAGTTTTTATTTCTCTTACAAAAATTCAAAGAAAAAATTCTGTTGTGTTCAATCTTCTTGCGTAAAATTTTTTTTTGTCTTCTAACTCCTTAACAAATCATCTTACACTCAAAGATAAAATGCAGTGAATTGTTGCACTGTCAACTGTAAGTACACATTCATATTGTTCCAATGTTGTGAAAAATTTGAAAAATATGTACTCATGTACATTGTTCCATCATAGTGAGAAAATCTTTATGTACATTTTCGTATAGGTATCAAAGACTTATGCATATTTTTTTAAACATGGTGGATTTAATGACCTTTAATCGCGTTGCTTTATAAATTAATTATACCTGCTTTTTAAAGTACAATGGGAAGGTCTAACACTCCTTATAGACGCTTCTTACGTGGGGGGAATGCCGAGTGGGTGCTGAAATGAAGATTGAGTGAACTCATAAAAAAGTTGAAAGAACCTTTGAATATTGATATGATAAAAGAAAATAAAATACAAATTATGAATGAGAATGAATACTTAAAAAAGTTTTTAGCCTCGCATTAAAATAACAAAGTTGAATCAAAATTAACTTCAAGAAGAACTTATAGTGAACTCTTAATTGATTTGAAAAATTGTTAAAGAACACAAACATAGTCTTTATACACCCAAAATTCTCAATAACACACTTAAGAGTAAGAATGGTGAAAATGAACTACAACACCTCTCATATTTATAAGAAGGAAAGTTGATTTTCTATGCACTCATCAAGGTAAAATTCAAGCCATATACAAACGAATTAACCTCATCTTGAAACTTGCAAAAGGATTTTAGTCCATAACATTTGCAGCTGGATTTGTAATATATACATGTAGGGGACAAAATTTGATTTATAAAATCCAAAATGAGAAGTTTGTGCACGTCTTACTAACAAAATATTCATGCAATAATCAAATTTAGATAATTTCAAGTGTTGCACTATTTCACGAGGCAATTTCTCCGATGGTCAAAGTCTGCATGTTCTCTATTAGCCCAAATTCCTTCAGCACTGAATTATCATGTATACTTGATTGAGCATGAAGCTCTCTGTTAGTTAAGTTCGCTTCAAAATTATTCTTGTAGGAAAATATCTATTTTTTATTTTCAAGATCCCTTTAGATGGGCGTTACTTATGGTTGTTGACAAGGAATTTTTTTTTGAGGTTGAGTCAATTCTCTTTTAATTAAGTATACCAATGTTTACGATAATTTGAGATAGTGAAACCATGAGATTTTGATTGATTTATCATCATTCCCCATTATTCGCTTTAAGTTACTGATAGTAATTTTTTTCTATTTTAAAACCAAATCACTTCTACTATAAGCTACGCATATAGGGCCTATCGATCAATCTTAGTTGAAAGTTTTTTTATTAGGGGGTATTAACCAAAGAGCTCATTTCTATAAGAAACTCAAAACTAAATCATAAAATTTTCACAAAAAAAGAGTGAAATCTTTATGTTGAGCAATCCAATCTACGTTTTAAAATTTGACTTGAAGCCACACTCTTTTGGGCAAGTGGGAGTGAATTTTTGGCATCCACGATTCTGTGATCTAATAATTGTGCAAAAGTTTTGCAAAAGGATTTTTATTATGTTAATTTAACACTTGATGCAATACTCAATTGGGATGATGAATGGAGAGTGAGATTTCATAATGTCAACCCCCATACATAGTTGGGATAAGACTAATGGTGATGATAGTGATGCTTAATGCTTACTAATAAGTTAGAGATTCAATTAATGGTAGATTTAGTAATTGAAATCATTTTAGGGTGAAAGTTTGGCTCTTATCTTTTACCCAAACATGTAGTGGGAATCACACGGAAATGAGAGAGAATGGTTTCCGAGTTAGAAGGGTATTTCCTTTGAAACTTAATTATGCAACTCTTGTTTAATAAACTTCCAATTGTTTTTCCTCGTCCTACTTAACAAAATCTTTGATGCAATGTCTGCATTTATATCTGAAAAATAATTTACTTAATAAAAGATAAAAAAATATCAACTAGATCAAAGAAGCTTGGGAACTTATCTTCTTGTTTTTAAATAATTGAGAAGCACGAAAAGCCATACTATTGCTTTGGTTTGGCATTGTTTCTTTTTAAACTGTCCAGTCTTATAACGATTCTTGTCTTAGTATTTAGTTGTTTTATTGCAGAAGATACTGTACTCTAACATGCAGCCTTTTAGATTGTATTTGTTGCTAATTTAGTTAAAACTAAGAAATATTCAAATAATATATTCTGTAAAATTTCAAAATGTGTTAAAATCCTTTAAGAAGTAAATCAAAATGATGAAAATGAGTCTCTATTTTAAGAGGCATTTTTAGAGCTCGCCCTGAGGCGTTCCTCCTTAGGGCTTATGCCTCAAGCCCTGTGTGTTCGCTCGGGGCTTGCTTTTGTGCCATAAAACCTTCTGGGCTATTGGGGCATATTTATAATTTTAAATTTTACCTAAAATCTAAATAAAATTCTAATATTTATCCTACTCAGTCAACCAACCCACGCTCCTCTTTCCCTCCCCTCTCGACGTCACTTCCTTGCTCCCTCACTCTGATCGCCGCTAGCACACGTTGCCGCCGGCTCCAATAGCCACCGCTCATCAAGTCCACCGCCGCCGATCATTCATTCCGCCTAGATTCTTTTTTTTTTGGCCCTAGATTCATTTCAAAGCAATGTGTTCTACTTCGAAGCAATGTGTTCTACTTCTTATCCATCAATATGCATTGTACTAAGTTCTAAGATGTTCAAGAACCTTCTTAACCTTAATACATTTGTATTTTTGAAAGTTATGTCTTGCTCTATGTTGATCCATTAGATTAGGGTTATAACATGTGCTCTGGTTTTTCTTTCACTAGAAAATGATTGTAAGGTATAGAAAGAAAGATGATTAACAACATGTGCTCCTTTTTTCCTCTGATTAGAAGTTTTCTCTCTTAAAATTATAAGTGGTGGCATACTTAGCTTTTAGCAAAAAAACTTCTCTCTCATCATGGGTTTATGCCTCGCTCAATAATAGCTAAAACTCCCCACCCAATGCCCCCGCCTTTTAAAACTTTTGAAATGAGTAAATAACTCTTATTTATAGAAGCGATCCTCTATGAGATTCAACTATGGTAAAATTCATTTAGAGAAAGACAAAATTATGGCATCATGAAATGCCTTAACAATTATAACTCATAACATTCACCACTAAATTTGTAATATCTATACATGCGAAACGATCTGTAAGAAACTCAAATGAAATATTGCATGCATTCTAATGATAAAACATTCATGTAAATAAAAAATTTAAAATAAAATGTAGATATTTTCAAGTCATGTGCACACATCATGAGACATCTTTTAAATTCATTTACAACATTTCCAAAAGTCTGCAAATATGTTATGTAAGTACACCAAAAATTATGCAAGTGCGTCATGCAAGTGCATTGAAATTGTGTAAATATATTATGCAGATACACAAAAAATCATGTAAGTATATTATGAAATACATAAAAAATTATTCAAGGGCATTGAAAGTGGTACATGACGCATCAAAACATTGAAAATAATTTTATGTTCACATGCTCCGATAAATATTTTAAATGCTTGAATTTGAAGTCAGAGAATGTTTTAACTAAAACTAAGATAAACTCAATTTTGTTATCTCGAGAGGTGTGCAATTGCTCTAAAAAGCAAACAATTATTTTGTAAAAACTTGAACTCAATTTCAAAATCCAAAACTTAATCTTAATGCATACAAGGGCTCTTGAGTGGACTGCCCTACCTATGTGGTTGGGTCATAAGTCCCAACTTTTTCGAGTCCAATCCTGTGTCCCTAGGACCAAAGCTTACATGAATTTCACCCACTTGGGAACTATTGCAACATCAATCAAAGGTGGTTCTCTAGTGAAGCAAATTAACAAATGAATGCTCAACCATGAAACATACAAAATCATTTTTATATTTTGTTTTCATTTGGTCTTCATGGCCTTTTATAAAGAAAATTCATTTGAAAATGAAAAT
Organism: Cymbidium sinense; assembly: GCA_021442155.1. Taxonomy (NCBI): domain Eukaryota; kingdom Viridiplantae; phylum Streptophyta; class Magnoliopsida; order Asparagales; family Orchidaceae; genus Cymbidium; species Cymbidium sinense. The sequence continues at coordinate 102,467,649 of CM038229.1, forward strand.
CATTATTTTGTCATATTCACAAAGCACATTAATGAGTTCAATTTATGGACCTAATCCTAAAAGTACAAAGGTAAAGTTGATAAGGTTTCTCACACAATAAATTTTTAAATGAATTTAAGCCATGTAATCATGAATCTGATACTCTACAAGTAAATAGAGTCAACAAGTTCTAAAACAACAAAATGAAATCATTCAAATACTCTTTGATGGGCATAATTATTGTACATCATAATAGGGCATCTTTTAAAAAAAAGTCCTGAAATTGAAAATACAAATATTTCAAGGAAATTTCCTCAATGATGATTGCATTGATAAAAAATCATCTGAAGGGATACTATCATTAAATTGTCACAAAATTTATTGTAAATCATTGCGGACTTAAATATCAATGAAATATAAAATATTCAAGAAAATAACAAAATTAAGATATTAGTATTCAAATGAAGTTTACTGTTGACCTCCATGTATGTCACATCAGTCGAGTCGAGTTCATAAGAAGAAGTCGATCGGTTTGGGATGCAATAACGCACAAATTAGAGCTGAAATGTACTGACATCGCCGAAAATCAGTCAAAACGATCTTCAATCGACGAACGGATTTCGCCATCACGTCCAGATTGTCGAAATTGATCAGAATATACATATGACACAATTCGACGGTCGACTGATCAAAGAGGGTCGCCGATACGTTGACACTCACATCGCGGTTGGGAAGCCGCGACGTTGTTCAAAGGACCTCCGTTCGCAAAATTGATCATGCGAAGGCCGAACGCCAAACTTTTCAAATGACCGCTCGCCAATTCGGATGAGACGAAAGGATATCACGCATTTTTTAACGAAATTGGTCGATTCTACGAAACCAAAACGACCTCCGACAACGAACGGATCTTGCCAAGGAACGTTGAAATAACCTGATTGATATATATATATATATTTATATATTAATTATATGATTATGTCATCGCAAAATTTCAAATTATGGTTAATTAATTAGTTAAATAAAAAAGCCCTTATAAATACTCTTTATATCTAACCCTAAAATAAAAGAACACCCACTCGACAGCCTTTACTCCTATCTCGTGCACCGCATAGTAATTAATCTCGGCCGAATGAGCCTCCTCCCCGATGCTTCTCAGCCGAATGGGCGAGTTCTCTTCCCTGCTCACTCGACCAATCAGTTCGATCGCCTCCCCATCATCCAGACGCAGTTAGGATGAGTTCGAACAACCTGATCGAAGGCCATCTGCATGTCTCTCTCTCTCTCTCTCCCCTCTCTCTTGGCCTCTCATCTATCATGAGGGCTGAGAAACTTTCGCCAGATCTTTAGCAGCGGGGCTAGCACGATGGAGATCGAGCTCGCTGCATCGCAGCTAAGATGTTTGAGGCGGATGAAGAAGCATGGGTGGCAGTGACTTGCAATAGATTTGTTGAGCTCGGGAAAGAAGCCAAGGTCGAGATGTCAAGTTGACAGTTGGGTCGAACAGAGTGAGAGTTGTGCGGGGTAGATAAGGAGGTCAGAGCTGCGATTCTGGGAGGTTTCGATCTCCGAAATTTTGATGTTGGGAAAAGCCTGGATGATGCTCGACATATACATTGGATTTGAAGAAAGAGGAAGAGAAAAACAAGGAGGAAGATAAGAGCACATGCCCAAGTCATACGGCTGCTTTTCTTTTTTAAAGAGGCTAGTGAAAGAGAGGAATCAACAAAACTTGGCATAACACTAGTACTACCTTGTGGTAATTATGAGATTGGATCCGATCAGCTCACTACAGTGACCAGAGATCATGATGTGTCATCTCTGCAAGATTATGGCGGGGTAAAAGGGCTTGTCAAATCTGTTGAAGACTAATCTAGATAAAAGAATTGTTGGAAGCGATACAAAATTATTGCACTGGAGAAATGTAAGCAAATACATTTCCTCAAAAGAAAGGGACTTTTTGGTATTTCTCTGGGAAGTTTACCAAGATCTAACTCTTGTAATTCTTGTAATACCTGCAACTATATTATTGGTTAGCTGAGGTATACATAAAGGAATATGTTCAAGATCATAAGTACATATTCGTTGCTTAGCATTGTAGGAAATTTTTGACATAAGTACTGCGACGCCGTTTCAATACGAGAAAATCGAGTTTTTTTTTTACACAAGTTTGAAGGCATATGCGACGCTTTTCATTAGCGCGGTAGGTGCAATAAAATTACTCGGTCGCGAAGACACCATGCACGCTTTCATAAGCGTGGAAGCTTATAACACCCGATCCAAACCCATACCGGGGATGACGCCGTGAGGCTACCGAATTTCATTTCAAATATCTCTTACGCAGGTATTGAAGGCTTATGCATGCTTAAGCGTGGTGGGTTTGGAAGACTCTCTAAGCGCAGCCGCAAAGACACCGACTACGACGCTTTTAAGTATTATAATGCTTTAAGACTCGACGCACTCTTTACATGGGGTTGACGTCGAGATTGATTTCATTTCAAACGCTGCATATGCGCTAACATATTAAATTCATCTACTTACTATTTCAATGTAATTGCAAATATTTGATGTAAGTCACATGTTGCTTTCAAAGATGTCGAGGAAATCGGGATGATTTTCATACATGTTTGAATTTATGCGACGTTTTTTTCATAAGTGCAGATGCAGAAAAATCACTCTACCGCGGTCGCAAGACATCTATGCACGCCTTAAGCGTGGGGAAGACCTTAACACTCGACGCACTCTTATACGGAAGACGGGAGGCTCGAAATTCAGATTGATAAAAGACTTAATCAATTTAACACAAAATGAACTCTAAACTCAAAATAAAAATCTGAATTGAAATTACAAGTATTTGAAGGCTTATGCACGCTTTCTTAAGCGTGGTGGGTTTGGAAGATTTTTTAAGTCGCAGTGTCACAAGATTGACATGACGCTTTCTTAAGCTGGTTATAAGACTCAGCCTCCTTTGGGGACGACGGAGGTTGCCAAAATTTTATCAAATAAAGATTGATAATTAATGAAAAAAATAAAATAGTTAAAGAATGATATTTAAATCTTAAATAAGAAGATGAATAATTGAACTAAATGCAATGACTAAGCTGTTAAGACAAAAGTGAGCTTACAATCATTTGACTGACAATAGTTTACAACAAAATAGATGTCTATTCAATGTAAGCAAAATACTTGAATGAATGAGAAATCAATTGTGCAATGAAATATTCAAAAGAGTTGAAGCCAAATATGAATGAAATATACAATACGCCATCGAATTCATAACATATCGTACAAGTGAACAAAAGACATTAATTAAGACTTCAATTGAACTCTTGCACACATTATAAAGAATGATTAAAACTTAAATTCAATACCTTAAAATTATGCAAGCAATCTAAAAATATACGCATGCCACACCTAATGCTTAAACTTACTTGTCGGCGATCCGCTACGGGTTGATTCGGTTAGTTCATGACCGTCGTGTTAACAAAACCTAAAAATCTAATAATAATATTATAAGAATGTCAACTTATTAAAACATCTTAAACTAATTGCACATAAAAGAGATCGCCTTCTATTATTAAATTAATATGACAAGATCAAATAAATAAACAATAACTACGATGAGTGTTGATGAATTTCAACCAGGAGGTTTTCATAAAAAAAATCTATTCAAATTCTAATGTCAAATCCTTATATATTTAAATTCAAATCCTTATATATTCAAATTCAAATTCAAAATCTTCAAAATATAAATCTAGGTCTGATCCTTTATTATTAAATTAATAGAAATACAAGATAAATAATAAATTAAATGATTTATAGATGCTCTAATTACGCAATGCTTAAACTTCTATTCTGGGATGCTTGATTCTGTCCGCAGACCCCAAGTAACAAAACCTAAAAATCTAATAAATAATATTATAAGAATGATTTATTAAAACATCTGGTAGTTTAATTTCACATGTCATCGACGATCCTTTATTATTAAATTAATAGAGTTGCGATTAAAACAAATAAAACAATAAACTACTATGATGATTGTGTTAAATAAAGATTTCAACCGGAGGGGATATTACTATCAACATATGTTTAGAATTTTAAGTCAAGTTAATATAAATAAAGTGTCAATTCAAATGCAAAGTCAAGCATGTTATTAAGTGTTAAATGCTTAAACGAAATTCAATCTTTAAAGAAATAAGTTTAAAACTCAATCCATCTTTCTCAGAATCAGATGTCAGTGCAGAATTACAAAATTCTACCATAAACGAGCCAAAGTAAGGTGTATTTATATTCACTCTCAATCAACTCATGCTGAAGGACGCCTCGCTTGATCTAAAGACACATACGATGATACTAGAAATATCTGGGTGGTGCCAAATGACACCATTATATTATGATCACGATCGTAGCTCAGATACTCCCAATAACTGCATCGAGATGTGAATCATATGACACTTGACAAAAAAAAAACCCTTTGTTTGGATGTAAGCGTCTCTTAGACAAACTCCATCTGAGGGATTGCGACGACAACCCATGGTTGACAGGATCCTTGCCGTTAGTCAATTACTCCTCTAACCAAGTAGACTGCGACATCGGATAGCAAATCATGAGATCTGGGATAGAACGCATCATCGTTCCCCCAACCATCTGCTTTAAGTTAAATAATGATGAATTGCATAAATTTTAAATCTCAAATTTCAAAACTCCACATGCTGCAACTATAAGCTATGCACTTAGCGATCTAATGACTAGCCTTAATCGAAAGTTCTCTCTCAATATTGAGAGAGGTAATTAACTATAGGTGCTTGCGCCTATAGGAAATCTGAACAGATCTAAAGTCCTCGCAAAAATGAGGAAGAAATCTCTGGGTAGTGTCTTATCTACTATTCTATCTGTCTTCTGAAAATTTCATCGATATTTAATCATACTCTCTTAATCGAGAGGTCGGTGGCGAATTTTCAGAGCCCACATCTACCACTTGAACCTAAGAGCAAAATTTATCCTTTTTTAATAATCACTCTCAAATATTTTATATTAGTAAGGTTGTGACATGTGTCTTTTGACAATATGATTTTACTGCCAATTGGTACTGCAAAAGTGCGATCATGACTGAGGCCTTTTGAATGGGTGGTGTGGTGCAATGTGTCACCATTTAATTATAAAGACAACCAAAGCTTGCAAGTTTCCCTAGCCCAAATTCATTGAGTTTTGAATAATGGAGTGATAGGACATAAATCTTTGTTAGATATGGTTGACTTAAAATTATTTATTTAGACAATCATTTATGAATATCCACTCTATGTTTATAAGGTCTTTTAGATGATGCAATCCATAATTGCTACATGTATTTTTCTATCAAGTTTTGTTGACTACCTCCTTGACTAAGTAAATCCGGATCCATGATAATTTAGAATGGCATCACTTTGGGATCTTATTTGGGTTTGTCACTATTCCCCCACCATTTACTCTGTGATGGTGAAAAATTTCTTTAATTTAAAACTAGAATTGTTGCTACTATATATTAAGTAGTTATTAGCACATAATGATCAACCTTAATTAAGAGTTTTCTGTTGTCATTGGGTGAGATAATTAGCCATAAGAGCTTGCCCTTTGAGAATACTGTAACCTGATCATAAATTCCTCATAATGAGGCCAAAATCTATGGTTAGTATCTTATTTAACCTTTTATATACCTTCTTAATATTTGTCGTGGAACTATAAACACTCTTTTAGAAGAGTTGGATGTGAATTTTAGGAGCAGACACCTTGTTCTAGTTAACGAAATACCCTAGCTTACAAAAACATATTTTTTTTAGTTTTAGCATCTGGCATCAACAAATCTTTTAGTCATTGGACATTTTGATGTGATGATTAGACAACCGTTTAGAAGTACTATAGTTTGTGGTCATTGTTGGGTAACAAATTATCATGATTTTGGAATTAAATATAGTTTACTTTGCAGCCAGGGTTGACAACTGATGAAATTGATAAAGCAGTTCACCAGATGATTATAGATAATGGGGCATATCCTTCACCTCTTGGTTATGGTGGTTTTCCTAAGAGTGTTTGTACATCTGTAAATGAATGCATTTGTCATGGGATTCCAGACTCACGAGAACTTGAGGTGCATCTAACTCTCTTTTTTTGCCATATCTTGTTTTCTTTCTTCTACCTTTGGTCATTGACATTGAATGGCAGGAGGGGGATATCATCAATATTGATGTTACAGTCTACTTGGATGTAAGTTTATCGTTTTTTCTGAATAATTTATTTGAATAATTAGTTAGTGATGTCTTTCAATCTGCACAACTTCTTAGTAGATGGTTCTTGTTAAACTACACACAGACCACAAGATAGAAAATAAATGTTGTTCGTTTTTTGTAACCAACATGACTTATCCATCATTGCTTGTTTTTCCAATTTGTTCCAGTTAGTCTGTTATGGGCTTTTCTGCAGGGATAAAATATAAAAAAAGAAGCTATATTCATTAGCGAATCCATGCAGAGTAGGCATTTAAATTATAGAAACAATTGGAATTTAAGAGAACTAGAAGAAGGAAAATTTAAAGAAGCTACAGAGAATCCTCATGCTATAGATATTGGATCTTCTAAGTATTTGAATTGTTGAATTGTCAAGACAATATGTATTGATTATCTAAAGCGGAAAAAAAAGGAAGCGAAAAGTGGGTTGCAGGAAGTTTTAGTTCAACTCATCAAATTCAATTTTATTCATAACAAAGGGATTTACAGTGAAAACCTAACAATTAGAAGTCCAAGTTACACCTAAGTAGGGTTATAAATGAGCTGAGTCGAGCTCGAGTCACAGTGAACTTGAGCTTGACTCTTTAGTAAAAAATGTGGCTTGAAATCGACCTCGAGTCAAGCTCACAGAATGAGCTCAAGTTCGGCTCATCCGCTTAATTATGCGGTTTGAGAGCTCGGCTCGACATGGCGAAAATGCCATATTTACTTTGTGAGAGAAGTTGGTGAGAGAAGGGGGAAGGCTCTAACGAGAGAAGTCGATGAGGCAGAGAGCACGAGGGGGAAGATGAAATAAGGGGAAAGATGAAACATTCAATAAGTGTTTAATAAAAAAATATTGCAACCAACATTTTTTTAATATAAAAAATCAGCTTTTGGACAGAACTGGCTTTCAAGCTTATACTAATGGCTCGATAAGCTCTACTTGCGAGCTAATTATTAAGCTGAGTTCAAGTTGGTTTGTGAGTCGGCTCGGCTCACTTACACCCCCGCACCTAAGGCAATATTACATAATAAAACCTCGTGAAATAAGAAATAACATAAAATGCAATTAATTTCTAAGAAATCTTGAAAATGTAGATACATAAATTAAATCCTCTTCAATCTAGATTGTTACCTGTAATAAGACATCAATTCCTCCAGGTTAGGAAGAACTGTTCTTTGGAGAGCAAAAAATGGGGCCATTTTTCTTGGAAACTTGAAGAGCAACCATGCATTCCATCTGAGAAATCGTAGAATCTTTAAGGTTGAAGGTATTTTCATCTTGTTCGAACTTTGTAGCATTTTCAAAAGCTCTACCACTAGAACTGGCATTACACAAATCAAATTTATTAGTTCTTCTAAGTTTTTAAATTCAATTTTAAAAATCATAGGATGTATATTTGGGAATTACAAAAACTAGAAGTTATTCAATGCTAAATTCTGAAAATGAGATGAATAAACTCTCTATTTTGTCAAATTCTATGAGTTGCTTATTAGATTTAGATTCAACTGAAGACTATGTGATAGAGCTTATAAGTTATTTATTTGTTATATGGTGTTTTTGTTCAAATCATTATCAGGCTTTTGGAAGGTCATTGGATTCTTATATGATTGACTTAATTTTACAATGATATCGTGTGCCTATATGCCCTTTCTTTTGACACTTGTAGCAGAAAACCACAATTATTCGTGTATCATCGAATTGTTCATTTGTAATGATTAGATTTTTGTTATTGTTCATTTGTAATGATTAGATTTTTGTTGGCTATGGGAGGAGATTGAATTGAGGGACAAATAATGGTTTATTTGCCCAGATGTATGTACTCTAGTGGTGAAGATTAATTTCCATTATTTTTAATGGAAGGGCACTGTCAACTTTTATTTTATGGTTTTATATGAGCTTCATCTATTTCCAAGGTTACAGAAGTCATACCTTGGCTTTATTTTAGGGTACAGGTCCTTGACAAACCTGGTATTAGTCATATTTCATCTTAACGATTTAAGTATTCATTAACAAATTTATTGCCTTACCTTAAATTTCTCAGCTTCTCAACTATTATATACTTATAATAGGTGGGTTAATATTTATATGTAAGCCTTCGTTTGGGGTAGCTGATGCTACTGTTAAAGCTAGTTGAAAAGCTGTTGTAGCAAAACTGAGTTTTGGAAGGGGCCATCCTTGAAGCTGTTGATGCTGTGTGAACACCTTGCTGTCTTGGCGTTGTTCATAGCTCAAAATCAATTTTAATTGTTTGTTAAACTATTGTGTTGGCACTGTTTGAAATCAATGTCTAAAATGCTCAAATTTTGAGAAATTTTATTTGAATCAGCTGGACATGTGCTAGTGGCACTTTAGAATGAAAAATAATTTTTCTTTCTTTAATGCATTGATGCTATGTATAGCAGTGATTATTTTATGGCATCCATGCATGTAACAACAATGCAGATCCAATAATGAGTAGTAATAAACATGCAAACTGTTTCTTTTGGCCCATATATTCAAGATAATCTATTTTATTTGGTAATCTAAACCCATTCTTCTGCAAGATAATTTCTAAAATTTAAAAACCTATTATTTGAACGCACTGAAATTTATCACACAACAAATAGAGATATTTTAAATTTTCGTTAACAAAAGGCAGAATTCAATTCTTCCCAAAGGTACTTATCAATCTTCATTCTTAATATAAGTCTAATCACACAAAATGCAATACAGAATATATGAGCGGCATTCAAATTAAGACAAAGGAGGTTTCAAATATTTAGGCTCTATTGTTCAAAATGATGGTGAAATAGATGGAGATGCTATTAGTAGAATTCAAGTTGGATATTTAGGAACGATCTATCATAATAGAAAGTAACTTTAAACTTAAAAATTTTATAAGATGGTGGTCGCACGATATTTATGGCGAAAACAAATAAAAGAATTTTGTAAGAATTAAGTTAAGTTGAAGCAGAGAGAGATGCCGTGAATGAGTGGCTTTATTAGATAAAATTTTAAAATGAGATGGTGGAAAAGTTGAGTAGCTCTAGTGTTGGCACAATACAAGAGAAGCATAAAAGTGTTAGCGAGAGATGGGGATGCTCAGGTGGATGAGTGGCTTTATTGTTAAAGATAAATTGTGAAATGAATAAATACATGATAAGGTTGGAGTAGCTCTAGTGACATATAAGATTAGAGAGAGTTGCCTAGATGATTTGACCACATAAAATATCAGCCGTTTGATGACTCAAATAGGTGAGTAGATATATTAGATGCTCCTTATCTTAAGGAAGATAGAGGTGGACCTAAAACGACTTGGTAAAGATGTATAAAATATGATCTTAATCTATTATAATTAAATGAGAATTGATACTTAATATGACACAATAGAGAAAAATCATGCAATCGACCTCATATAATTGGATAAAGGCTTATTGTTGTTGTTGGATATAGCCAGTATAACTGGTATGATCCATTACACCTATCTAAGTAGATGTCTCAAATTCAGTCGATTGAGCATCACTTTCTTCTCGTTATTTAGAGAGGATGAGGGTGGAGAAGAGAGAAGCTAAGAGAGAGAGAGAGAGAGTGAGAATGAGGAGGATGAGTCAATGAGGTCGAGCACATTGGAGGCAAGTAAGTAGTCTCATGTAAATATGTGGGAGATCGGGCCGAGCAGAAGCTCATTGAACTAAGAAAGCGAGGCATGCAAAGTCGATGCCAAATTGATGAAAAAATAGGAGACATTAGGGTTATATATTTAATTTTAAATTATAATTTTTTTTATAAAAAATCACTTGTTTAACTAAAATCTTAATGTGATAGATTAATTCAATTTGATTAGAGTATGCCTAATTATTCCTATAATGGAAATGTGATTAAGTGAAAAAATTTAAAATTTCAGATTATTTTGGTAATAATAATCATAATAAATAAATAATAATAGATCATATTAAAAATAATATAAATTTGATTTAATAAATTATATTGAATTTAGATGCAATTCGATAAGAAAATAAAAATTATTATTTAATTAAATAAATTAAAATGATTGGTAATTAATAAATTAAATTTATATTTAAAATTAAAGAAGTAATTATTTTAAATATTTAATAAATGTTGTAATGTAATAATTAAAGTTTTATTTTAAGAAATGATTTAATGATCATTAAATATACATTGTTTGATAAATCATATTTAAATTTAATTTTTGAGAGCTACAATTTTAGAAAAAGTTTTTAAAATCAATCAATATAAACCTTTTACGAATATAATTATAAGTATTTAAAAAGTGGAGCTTGAGGATTAAGAGACATGTAATTCTTCCAAATAAAGTGAGTATTATGTTTTATATTTATAATTTTTTTTCTTTCTTTTAGATCAAAATGTATCGATTATTGTGTATTGTTTTTATGAAAATTTTTAGATAATATTGTAAGCGCTTTTATGTTTTGTCTGTGCATTAAGCAAAAGCAAAAGTTTTAGTTGGCATGAAATTGTTGTTGCAAAAGCTTAAAATGGTTTTTTATCTCATCTTATGAAATTCTCATGTTGAAGTGATTATTATTCTACTTCAATCTAATCTTGAATGATTTTTTTAATAACAAGTAAAGGATAGTAATAAAATGCTTGATAAAAGACATGAAAATGAATGTATTAATTGATTATGCATATTGATTGTTAAAGTTCACCCTCTAATGATACTAATTGGAGACGCAATGTACTCATGCATTTATATGAAATTGAAAAATGTTGCTTGCTCTTTTGAATTAGGTTTGAAAAAGGTTACTTTCCCTCTAAGGTTGGTTTTAAAAATGTTATGAGATGGTGTGCCTTGCTTAATTCTTGTTTGAAAAAAGAAAAACATTTTTAACTCAGTGGTAGAGTAACGCCATGGTAAGGCGTAAGTCATCAATTGAAATTTGATAAATGGCTTTTTCCACTAAACTCAAATTTGAGTCTTCGTTTTTCAACATGGAATAGAAATCTTTTTGATATTTCTTAAAAAAAAAGATGACCACCATTATGATTAGAATGAGTTCTGATTAAGAGTGTCCCCCATAATGACATTGCCATCCTCTTCATGTCTCATTATTCCATTTTTTTGTCTGAGACATAAATATACAATCCCTATTATGAATTGCCAAACCATATGCACATTTAGACGATGAATTCTATGGTGGGTGTATTATAAAGTAAGAAAAATTAAGATATGAAAAATGAAAAGAGAAGATAAATTATTCTTAATTCTACTCTTTTTATAAAAATATTTTATTTCACAACACAAAAAATGGATGATAGTAATTTACTGATAGAAATTGACATGCATGCTATTTCATAATTCTTGAGTTACTATAATTTAGAAATATAATTATCTACTAAGTTATTTAATTTACTCTGTAATTGATTATTTTTCAAGAAAATTTCTTATAAAATTAATGGATGAAGGAGTAAAGTACGTGTAAAGTAGAAAGTTTACTTCTGAAGCTAAGTGTTGTAAGTAATGTTGAAAGTATTGCATGTCATGTATATGGCATCTCTTATGAATTAAAAATGATTATTTTAGTTGTTTCTTTTCTATTAATAGTAATATGTGAGTGGTTTAAATATCAGTCTAATTGTTTGTTCTTGCTTGAGTTCATCGAGCTCCTCCCAGGCTAGGTCGTGGACACATTCCAACAAAAAAATCATTATTCTTTTATTGTTGGTTACATAAAATGTTTAGCAAAAAAAACATCTTATGGAGCCACTAAAAGTAAAATGGTAACAAAAAAATGAGAAATGAGACCATTGGTTTGTTACAAGTAGAGGAGGATGAAACAAAGGAAGGAAAAACCCATTAAAAAAAATCAAAGGAAAGGGAAATTATGTGCCTAGAAATTCTTGTTCTACAACAACAACAACCATAAGCCTATATCCGACTACACTGGGTTTTTCTCCATTGTTCATATTAAGTGTCAAATTCTCATTTAATTTTAATAAAATAAGACATTTTATATATTACCTAAGCATGTCTTCTGAGGTTTACCTCTACTTTTCTTAACATAAGTCAAATCTAATACATCTGCTCTTTATTAGGTCATTGGACAACTGACATTTTATGTTATCAAATCATCTATGGCGATTCTCTGGATTCTTATATGCCACTGGAGCTACTCCAATCTTTTCACATATATAATCGTTTTGCATTTTGTCTCTAAGTGTAAAGCCACTCATCCACTTAAGCATCCTCATCTCTGCAACACTTAACTTTATGCTTCTCTTTAACTGGCCTACATTCTACGCTATAAAGCATTGCAGGTCTCACCACCATCTTATAAAATTCTCTTAATTCTAAGCGGTATTTTTTTTTATCACACAATAGAGCTGATGCATTCCTTCACTTTAACCATCCAACCTAAATTCTACTAATAACATTCCGATCTTTAACACCATCTTTTGGAACAATAAACCTGAGATATCTATAATATTCACTCTTTTTAACAACTTAATCACCCATTGTCACAACCCCACATCTAGATCTTCTACAACTAAAATTACACTTTATGTATTTGGTTTTAGATCTCCTCAAACAAAAGTCTTTAGACTGTAATGTTGACCTCTATAATTCAAGTTTCTCTTCAACACTGTCATTGCTGGATCCCAAGTCCTGTATAATAAAAGTGGACGGTTGCGTTAATTTGTCGACAACAAGCTTTTTAAGAAATTAGCTACAAATTTTTGTAATCAAATGAAATAAAAAATTGTGTAGTCCAAACTCAAAATGGAACGTACTTCAAAAGCTCTCTATTACAAAGCTAAGGGTTTGTTTAGAGCATCTTTTTCATTGTTTTATTTTTCAGATTGTTACTATATTTCTATTTAGCTACTACTTTCTTGTTGTTTTTAAGAATTTTACTAGCAGAAAATTGCTTTTAACAATTAGATCTTTTAGGACATGATAGTTGTAAGAAAATTATTATCAGACTTTTCTTGAAAAAGATCAATATTATAATACACAACAATTAAAAAAAAAACTTTTTTTTTGCTATAATTATGCAATTATCTTTCCTTGAGGCTACAACTACCCCAAATATTACCTCTATTTGGGTGGCTTTTTTTAGGTTTCAATTGCGTTACTTTAATTGGTTCACTTTATTCTCTTTGGATTCTATTTTGGTACACTTTTGTAAGTGTATACTGCTGTTGGCTTTTTGTTCGAAACCCTCGTGGCTAGAGGTTAGTGGAAATGGAAATTATTTATCCGTTTCAAATGGTGGTGTACACGCCATCTCATGGCTATTGCTATAACATTGAATGTGGATTGCTCTTTCTGTAAGATTTTTGACCATAATTATTCTGATTGTTTCAGGGCTCATCCAAATTTAAGGAAATCAATCATTCAAACTAAAGATATACACTCAAATGATCAAATCAATCCTTTTCTCATTGTGCTTGCCACTCCTACATTATAAGCTGAGGTTTTCACTCATATTCAAGAACTACATTTTTTTTTAGAAGCTAAATTTGTTGTGCCTGCCAAGTCTCATGTGTTGGCGGATAGGAGGTTTCATAGCTTATATACTCGATGGGGGGTTGAAATAAGGGAAAAATTGATTGTCACTAGTATTTTTATCTAGCTTCAAGCAAGGTGATCTGCATGAGTGGTTTTCAAATTTTGATGGTTGCTTGTGTTCCATACTATCTTTAATTTGTCTTATGTATATTTTTATTCTATGACAATTCTTGCTAATACTTATACTTTACTCATCATCATTTAATCATAAATTTATATTAAAAAAATGATTGCATAGCCTTTGCACTTTCTCAAAATCATATGTTGACCACTTGCAAGAATTCAATGCATTTTTGTGAAAACTTTCAAGGTGTCTAACTGTAAGGTATGTAGCCTTCACATTACCTACTCATGTTTACATAAACTCAACTACAAGGGCCTTAAGCCTTTGATCTACCATTGTTAAGTGCTAAATACAAACCTCTTTGTATTGGATCATAAGATTAATATAATATTGTGTAATATGTTTATGTAATTATTCAGAAAATTAAATCTCAAACAAATTAATTGAAGAGAGTGGTTTGGTGTTGTAATTTTCGAAGGATGAGATAGAGATAGATACTACCCGAGATTTCACCTCATTTTGTGAGTACTTTCGACCGGGTTCAGGTTTCTATAAAGCAAGCTTATAGTTAATTACACTCCCAATAAGTGAGAGAGAGAACTTTCGATTAGTAATTAGATCGCTAAATGTATGGCAGATAAGAAGAAAAGATATGGAGTTTGAATTGATGAAATTCATCATTTAAATCGGATTGGGAATGATGACGCGATCTAGATCCCATAGCCATCCCGGTCGTCATGGTCCCAGTTTACTTAGTCGAATAGTGTCAACGAAAAGATTCTTATCGCCAACACACGGTAAGAAATCCTCAGGCTGGGTGGTGTAGTCAAGATATAAGTCTACTTTAGAGAGGCCATTTTATCAAGATATATATTTATAACTCAAAGCAGTATCTGAAAGCATACTGCACGCTGATCGTAATATAATGGAGCTGTCAAATCACCGTTCGTGAGGACTCGTAATCGCTTCATTTATGGAGCTCCAAGTCATGCAATGGATATAAGACACATTTTACCGGCAATTGATTGAGAGTGAGCAACATAAGAATATTTGATTTGACATTTCCTTTGGTAAAGTTTTCTTAATTTGTCATCCCCGACAAACAATTGTGGAAGGTGGATAGATTGAGTTTTGCTTTAAGTTTTTTAATGATATTATTTCATTTAAATAGTTTTTAGATTGACACTTAATTTGAGTATTTGATTTGAAATTAGAATCATATTTTGATGGAAGTATCCCCTTCGGTTGAAATCACTATTCAACACAACCATCATCGGGGTAGATTGATTGAATCGAATATATTTGAGAGCTTTAGATCTTGTTAACTTTGTTTAGTTCATAACAGAGGATCAGATCTACTGTCACATGACAAAATTAGCTTCTCAGATATTTTACTAAGATGAAATTTTTATAATAGATTTTTAAGTTTGTTAACTGACCTCTTAAGATTAAGAAGTCACGCAAACATCTTTACACTTGAATTTAATCATTTCAAAGATAGCTGCGGTGTTTATACTTAATTTCACATAATTAGTGATTTTGTTGATTTTGAAAATCATAATTTAGCAATGAAATTTCTTAATTTTTTGTGTTGAAAGAAATCTCATTCATTCACGCAAAGATTTAGTTTAGTAGATATTGCACAGAATTGCGATCCAGCGTCGAAGCGTGTTTACAAATTTAAAATACAATTTAATTTGTTGTTTTAAAAGAAGTTTTACTCTCAAAGACTTCTTTGAATCAATAAAGTATAATATTTAAATTGATTCCTTCTCTTCCCTCATTTGACTTGTTTCTTATTTTCATAGATAAGATTATGGGTTTCTGTTATATTTTTATGAAACATCCTCAGATATTTCAAGCTTACCAGTAGGTTGACCCATATTATAAATATAAATATATTTTCTCTTTTCAATTCCACCTTTAAATCCATAGGATCTCTCCATGCAAATGCTTGCTTTTAATTAGGTATTAGAACTAAAACTTCTAATATCAAAATTTTAAGTGCTTGCATTGAGGTTAGTTATGCTACAACTCACGTAGGAGACTTGTTCAAACTTTCTTCATTTTCCCTTCTTTTTTTTATTCAAACTTTCCTACATTCGTTTTCCCCTCTCTTTTTCTTTTGAAAGTGAGCCCTTCACTATCCCTTCTAATTTCTATAAATAAGGCCAAGAGGGAGTCTTACATTCCATTCCATTTGTTTGAAGGGTTAGAGTTGGAGCATTTAAAAGAGAGCGGTTAGAAATTTAGTTGGTTTTCAACTCTGCTTAGATAAATTTCGTAAGTGCTTTTCACCCATCTTTTTTTTGTTTTATTTTTATGTTCGTTGTATATTATTTTCCCTCCCTTTTTTTGTTTGGAGTTTTTTAATTTGAATTTTAGTTTTAGGTTTCATTGTTTGACATTCTTAAGCCGATTCTTTTACTTTCCATTTTTTTTCTAAGTCACAAGATTCTGATAAAATTTGAAGATTTCAGATAGATACATCTAACCGATGGCTTACTCTGTGACGCCTCATGATGAAGTGGCGGTGTCTTCTGACACCGCTGGTTTTCATCTCGTCCCTCATGAGCACGACCTTCAAACCTCAGAAAGAACAAGCATGTATATATCCACATTCACACATTGATCCACATGTTCGACTTTTTTTTTGCGGCATGATGATGACAAGGAAACATGGGGTATGCGGAATCCAAGAGGGGAACCGCTAATGATGGTTTTCCTCCTGCATGTGAAGAGAAGGGTCAAAGGGGACGAAAATGGGAGACTAAAAGGGAGAAGAACCCCTCATGATGTTTCTTCTGCTAAAATGAATAGGAAGGTAATGCAAGGAGGCTACGGAACCGAAAGAACTCATGACAAGATTTTTTTTTCACAAGCGGATTTGAAATTGGTTAGGAAAATGGGGGTATTTTCGATTTTGGAAGAAAGGAGGGAAATGGGAGAGTGGATTTTCGGTTTTGGTGGAAAATGATGGAAATGGGAGAGCCCAAATGAAAGTGAAGGAAGGGGAGGATGATTTTCGGCCAAGGGAAGCTAGGGGAAACAATAGGAAATTCAGATTGGAAGGGCGAGAAAGGGAAAAAAAAAGAAATTGAGAAGAGAAAGAAGAGGGAAAAGAAAACGAGAAGGAAGAGGAAGGAGAAGAAAGGGGAAGGAAGGAGAAGAAAGGGGAAGGAAGAACCTTACTCTTTTTTTCGGTTTTCCGGAGGAGTTTCGGACTGGTGAGAGGAAAGAGAATGGGGAAGGCCTCTTTCCGTTTGGTTTGAAAGGGAAGAAGAAGCCCTTCTGGTTTGGACAGAAGAACAGTTGAGGAGGCAGTGCGCTGAGGGGGGAAAGTCGTTGGGAGAGAGCTCAGTGGAAGAGGGAGTTCGAACCATGGAGGCTCGATCGTGTGAGGAGGAGAAGAACCGGGTTGGGTTAGGGATTTATTAGAGTGGAATTAGGGCATTAGGATTATATTTGAGATTTTAAACTAAATTTTAAATTGATTAAATGACTTTAATGTGAATTTTACGCCGATAAAATCACATGGTCAATATATATATATCAATATCAATTAGATGTTCAACGCAACGCTAAAATCCGTTGCTGACGGAGGCCGTTTGGTTCAAGTCGGTGTTAAATTGAGTAATTTCAGCTCAAAATGCGCGTCGCCTCTTTCAACCACTCGATTTTCGCACATATTTGTTCAAATTAAATACGAACAGTCTTATTTGATAGATTTCGATGTTTCGAAGCTAACGACGCAATCAATTTCATGAACGAAGGTCATTTGGTTCGGTTTGCTTCGACCTCGATATGCGTCGCGATCGAATCGGCTTGATCTTGATCATCAAGTTGTGCAATATTTATATTTTAACCGGTTTACGCTCAACGCGATAAATAAGTCCGTTGTCGATCGGAGGTCATTTGGGTTGATTTTGGCGACGCCCAATGCATTTCAGCCTCGATTTGCGCGCTGTGACTTCAAATCATTCGACATTTGCACAAACTCTTCCGAATTGAGCGTGGACAGTCTCATTTGATAGTTTTCGACGTTTTGAAGCCAACGACGCACTCAATTTCATGAACGAAGGTCGTTCAAATATCGTTACAGCCTTTTCCCATATACGCGTCCACATTAATAGCTGATACGATGGTTGATTATTAGATTATGCAATATTTATATCTTGATCAATTTCAACGCTCAACGCGACGATGAAGTCCGTTATGGATCGGCGTCGTTTGACCATTTTGGACGCCCGCATTTTGAGCTCCATTAGATTGTCACTTCCGTCCGAATTTAATTTAGGCTTAACTTGACTTTGACACATATATGGAGGTCAACAGTAATTTTAATGAATTTTAAATAAATAATTTTAAGTCTATATTATTGGAATATCTAGTGATACTTAGGTTTGGTATTTTACTTTTGCTCTATCACCTAAAGGTCTAGGTGCTAGACCTACTTTTATTGTTGTAGTTGACTAATTATAGTTGAGTAGTGTGCCATGAACTTTACGTGATAGGTGAAGTGTCTTGATTTTGTTATATGAATTTAGTGTTGTGCAACAAGTAATTAGTAGTCAAGTGGAGCATGTAAAAATGAAAATTTAAGATCATCATCTTTCTTTGGCTTGGATTTTGAATATTCTTCCTTCATTAGTTTTATTGAGTATTATTGAGGTGTTAAACCTATTTATACAAATCTCTTACAGAACCATCCTTGCTTCCTTTGGTATAACCCAATACTTCCTTATATTGTGGTATTAACTCATCTTATTGGTGCATCACCTATTTTTTATTTTATATGCTTAAATCACCTACATAGAGTTTTGGCATCCATCTATTTAATTGATGCTCCTTTTATTTGTCTTTAACATAATCATTTGCTAGGCTATTCTGATTAGATTTGTCATGCATTAGTCTTAATGATCTATTTTATGCAATTATAAGGCCATTTTGTTGTAAAACTAGGAACGAGTTAGAATTGAGTATGGTAAAGAGACATGGGAGTTTCATGCAAGAAAATGTGTAAAGTAGAATTACGTGGTTTCAGCATTCATAATGGTGGTAAGTTGTACGGTTGATATTGAAGGATTATAAGGAGAAGAGAATTGATTAAAATTAACCTAGTTAGAAGTTGTAAAAACAATTTAAGTAAATTACCACCATGTAGCCTATTATCAGAGTGGCTTCAGGATTATCCGTAAAGTAGAGCCTAAATAGTTAAGATAAGGTTTATGATGGTGTCGATGATAAAATTTCTTGAGTTAGTTTTTTTCTTTTTTGTTCTGTGTTTTTATCTTGACAATACTCCTATCACACTTAATTCATTCTTTGATAAAAAACTCTAGGTATTCTTCCTCTCGCATTAGTTATTTATATATTTCCTTTTCACTTCTGAACTCTTATGTTACTTCTATTAACCATCAAAAATTATTTTATCTTTATTTTGTTTACTATGAAGTCTCCTCACGTAGGATAGTTTAAATTTCCCTCTTTTAAAAGAACTTTCTTGAAATATTATTTTTTTCATATTTTAAGCTCCATCAGCTAATTCTCGTTAGCTTTTTTTTTTATGCTGTTGTACATCCATTGACGTTCACTTTAAGCTATATGGTCAACCTTCTTTAATGGAATTACTGTATATTTTTAAAATTTTCTTCTCGTATAAGATATCAAATTGAACCCACAGCTTATGCATTATAGGCTTCTCATTAATGCCAACCTTTCATTTGCTTCATAATGTGGTATGCGTTCTGATTCTAGGGCTATCATGGTGACACCTCAGCTACTTTCTTCTGCGGTGATGTTGATCATGAGGCTAAGCAATTGGTTCAGGTAAAAAGTTTGAATTCGTATTAACACGTTGTTTATCAGTTTTAGATTATGATGAAATTTGCATATACACTGTTCTGGGCAATCTAGTCCTCTGATTTTGGTGCGTACTTTTTATTATTTTTTGCCTTAAAGTTCTTTTTCATGTATTCGGCCTTGATAAATTTCTTGTCAGTTAGCCAATGATACTTTGAGCTTCATGCTTTTCTTTGCTCTGATTTTTTAAGGCATACATGTTTCTTTCTCCACAATCAATGTCTAGACTTCATAGTGGGATTTTACATTTTTAGTCTACTTTTTGTTATTCCGCTAAGGCATTTCTCTAGCAATTGACTTGGGGCATTGACTCCGTCTTGAAAGACAAGAAGGTTAAAACAAGAGCTAGAAGGAATGTGAACCTAAATTAGGAGAAGGAATGGATGACCGGTTGCTGCAAGAGGTTTTGTTGCGGCTGGACATGACATGGTTGGGAGGATGAAATGACACTTGGAAGCACAAGGCAGTAGGTTATCATCTGGAATATTGCTGGACAGCAATGGGAAGAATTCTGGGAAGAAGAAGATGGATTAACCATCTCGTCTTGATCAAGATACAACTGCACCACTTGATATAGAGGAGATTATAGCATACAAGGGTAAAAATAGATGACAATAATGTTCAAATCATAAAATAGTAAAATTGAAACCTAATACAACATAAAAGATTATTTATATTAAGTCAAACAAACCCTAAATGTAAGATAACTAAACCTGCAACATAAAAAGTCCTGGATCGACTAGCACATTAGGGCTGGCGGATGCCAGGCTCTATTCATGGGAAATACACTTTGTGTCATTCTCCTTCGGTAGGGAAGGCTTCATCTTCATCCACTAGAGCTTTCTTTTTTTCATAATATTGTGACAAGTCCAACAATATTGAAGTGGTAGGAATGTTGTAATCATCAGGCAAGTTGATCTTTTAGGCCTTGCCATTGATCTGCTTGATGACCTTGAACGGACCTTCAGCTTGTGGCCTGAGCTTCCTAAATGCACATACAAGAAATCTCTCTTTTTTCAACCTATTCTATACCAAGTCACCTTCTTTGAAAGTCACGTTCTTCCTAGATTTATTTGTCTATTTTTGATATTTGACGTTCTGTTTGACAATTTCTTTTTTGGCCTCATGCAAATGCTGTATCTCATTAACCTTGGCCTTTGCATTGGTGCTAGGCTTAATTGTAGGGAGGTAAGGACTAAGTCTAAAGGTGTGAACGGTTATTCTCATAAATAATCTCAAAGGGGGTGCACTTATAGACTAGCGTTTTGCTTTACTTCATAAGTCTTTTAGAAGTAACTATGAAATTTCACGTCTTTATTTGAAGTCATATTTCTTGCCACACCATTAAGTTAGACTACCTCTTTGAGGTAGAGATTAGTTATGTATGAGGCATTCATCATCTTATAGTGTGCAAAATGCACCATCTTGTAGAAGCGATTCATTTCATCATAATTGAGTTCTTATTTTATTGTATTCGTGACAAATACAATGAATCTATGCTCACATCTACCCACAACATCTCAGGAATCAAAAGGAGAGTGTTTGTATCTCAGTATCCTTGGTCAATCTAGGCCAAAAGTTCTCTTTCACTAGGGAAGAGTCTTATTTTTGCCAAAATGTCTGTAATTCCCCCATTATGACACTCGCATGAAATAGTCTCATTGAGTAAACATCTGTGGATGCACAGTTTATTCTAAAAGAAATGGTGCCTATTGGCTTTGTGATACTGCTTGCATGGCCTCTCTTGATTTTTGTTCTAAATCTCTTGAAAATTCTTATCAATGATATAGAAATTTTTCAACACTTCAAACCCAACAACCTTCAACAGTACGGTAGTAATCAATAGATTTCGGTGAGTCAAAGCATTAGCTACCTTGTCTTGGATCCTATCCTTTTACTTAAGCAGAAAATGAAAGGAAGAGAAACTTTATTGAAGACACATATTAGTCCTTCAGCTTATTTTGGTTGTTCAAGAACCTCAGGGTTTATGATCAGTGAAAAGGTTGAATTTATTGGCCAATAAATAACATCAGTGATTGAGGGCATTCATAATTGCATTAAATTTCTTATCATATGTTAATGCTTTTGCCTCAAGTCATTCAATTTCTCACCAAAGAAAGCCATGAGGTGTCCTCCTTGACTTAGCATAGCTTCAACCTCCATATTGGAAGCATTACACTACCTCAAATACCTAATTGAATTCATGTAGAGCTAGATTAAGGGATTGCATCACCATTTGCTTCAATGTATCAAAGCTAGTCTATGCCTTCTCAGACCATGAAATTTTTTTTGCTTCAAGGGTTATTTTAGAGCTGGTTTATGATAAATCTCTTGTAGGATGAAGTTGGCTCATGGAACTAGCAAATTTGAATGAAAGGTTGAAAGGCTGCTATAAGGACTAGTTTACAAATAACTTCTATCTTGGTTGGATCCATCTTAGTACTAGCTCTCGAAATAATATTTTTTTGAAAACATGTTTGTGTGGTCATGAAGTGATACTTCATTGATGCCCATACAATTGCTCTTTTTGAAGGACTTCATTTACTTGTCACACATGCTCTAAATGGTCCTCCACTATACGATTGTATACCAAAATATCATCAAACTATACAACAACAAATTTTTTAATAAATATTTGAAAAACCTTGTTCATTAGCCTCATAAAGGTTCTTTAGGTATTGGACAAGCCAAAAGATTTGACTATCCACTCATATAGGCTATCTTTAGTTTGAAGGTTTTCTTTCTCTCATCCCTAGACCTCATTTGGATCTTGTGATAGCTGTTGCGAAGATCTATCTTGGAGAAGTTCATTGCTCCATGCAACTTATTCAAATAGCGAATTTGTGCTTGATGATGATCTTATTCACAACTCTGCTGTCAATACATATATGCCACAAACCATTCTTATACAATCAAGGAAGGCTTAACATGCGTTGATACTAATGCACACCAATCCTTTGAACATTAGGTCTTCAACTTGTTTTTGTAACTCATATTCAGCTAGTCACATCTTTTAAGCAGGTTGGTTGGGAAGGATCAATCTTAGGAATAAATTCTATTAAGGGAGGTAGCCTGGCTGGTAGACTCTTAATTAGATGTCTTGGAGCTTCTTCAACAAGGGCTACACTTACCTGGTATTAGCTCTTCCTTCTTAGTCCCTTCTAACACTATTAATGCCAATGCCATTGGTGCTTCTTTCATGATCTGTCAGAAAGTAGCCTGAGATTCTGTGGACTTCAATTTTGGCTAGTCACTAACCACCTTATTCTTCTTCCACAGCAAAAGTACAATGCACTTCCCATCTATTGTAGAAGAGGTGTTCTTGTAACCATCATGTATTGTTCTTCTATAATATTGTCAAAGTTGGCCTATGAGAATGTGGCAAGTTTTCATAGGCATGACGTTACACCCCACCTGCCCCTATAGCTTATTTCCATAGAGAACTCCACCAAGCACATCTTATCCACACAAATATCATTCTGTTTCTTCAATTAGGTCAGGGAAATATGATTGTGAATGCTTATGTTTAGGAAGGTTCCTTTTATCCAACATCCGAGTTGAAACAATATTTTCACAGTGAATCCATAGATTATATAGTTGCATACCTTCCATGTACAGTATAACGAGTATGAAAGATGTTGTAACTAAGTCAATGTTGCTCTCTGTTGGGTTTAGCTTGTCGGATCCACCGAACCACAAGCATCTCTCTCATTTGCAGGAAGCTAGTGCTCATCATTGTGTTTATTAGCTCTTGAGTCACCACTATTAACCTTCTCAATTGGTCCCTGCTCAGTGAATAAAATCAGTCTTATGTTTGGATAGTTGGAGGTTATATGTCCATTACCATGACACTTGAAATATTTTATGACTGGGAGATTTTAAGAGTGCTTGTCCTTTCAGTCTTCTTTTCATCTAGGTTTGATTTCTTTTCACGTATGACTGATTTTATAGCTCCTGAAGGTGTACTTATGTTTGGATAGTTGGGTAGTTATGACACTCTTGAATTGCTTCTTCAAATTCAAAGCTAAGGTTTGCACATCAATTATTGCACCACATTGCCATTAAATGGTCTTAAACCTTCAAGATTATAGAATATGGTAGTCTTTTTTGACTCCTTCAACTCGCATAAGCTGTTTAAACTTAACTGTGTATTGTCTTAGCTATTGGTTGTGGAGTTTTCAGAAAACATCTTGCCTATAATGTGCTGGGAGATATTTGTACTATAGCTCTTGCTTCATTTTAGTACATGTAGTGATCTTTATTTTCCCTCATACTAATGCATGTACTTTAGATTCTCCCATTTTAAAGAGAAACTCTTCTCGAGTTCTATGGCTACTAATTTGAATATTCAAAATTCCGCTTCATATTTTGAAGTCATTCAATAAACTCATTCAGATCCATGCGATCTTCGAAGTCCGTTAAATCAATCTTCACTCCAAGATCATTGTCTTTTCTTCTATGCTCAGTGTCAAATCGTCATGGCATTGGTCATTCATAATGGGATCCGAAAATTTGACCTCTTTCGAAAGAAAAAGAGTCGTTTAACTGTAATGATGAATAGCAGATAAGATGTAATATCCATTAATTTAATGCTAATTAAATTTGTTTTAATTAACCCGCATCAGAAGGACATCAGAAGATCTAAACAAACATGCAACGGATTAAAACCTTCGACGCGTATGGTCGATCGACGCACTATTTCATTTCCCCATCATGCCTCGCCCTTCACGTTCCTTCATCGCCGGTTCATCTCCGCTTTCCGCTCGGCTTAGACGGCCCCTGCGGACAAACGCAGGAAGCCGCTTCCTTCCCTCGGCTGCCGTCGCTTCTGACCGCCGATCACGCTTCGGCCGCTCTGAACCGCCGCCCTTGCCGTCAGCCGACTTCACCTAGAGCCGTAACCCTCGCAGCCCGCTTCGACTGGAAGCGCTCGTCCGTGGCGCAGATCGTGCGAGCAGGGGTTGCGTGAATCTGATCGCACGTGAGGGGCAGAGCTGATTTAAAAAAAAAAGGGAATTTGGGTAAGTTATGCAATTCATTTACTAAGTAATTGACTTGGATTGTAGAAAAGAAAATAAAAGGGTTTTTGGGGAGGAAATATGCAAAATGTGTGTGTCGTAGTTTCTGCAAACAAGGCTTATTACCTTTATGTTAATCTAATCGGTATTTGGCGGAGATTACTTTGGAGCATCTTCAAGTTTTGATGAGATATCATTCGGTAAGATTGATGTAATTATGAGTTTCATTTATGAGTTGCATGTATTGACGATTTAGAAGTTATTTATTTATGTAGCTAGCTCAGGAGGAATCGAGGAAGACATCACCATGACTTGCATTAATCGAGGGTGACATAATCGCTAATTTAAATTCGCCATTCTTACGATGCCAATGTTACCATTTGTATAAATTGTATGAACGACATATAGATTTTACCATATCAGAAACACAAATGTTTATTACTGACCGATAGACATCGATTTATAATGATTATAAGACAAGCAATTAAAGATATGATTTCATCGGACATATAGAAATGTTTTAAAACATGTTAAATGCAAGAATGTGAGAAAATGAGAAATGGGAAAAAGGATAAGATGTTACATGAATCTGAGATAGAAAAAAAGTTACGATGGCGTGATTAGGGGATCTTAGATCCGACCGCATTGAGGTTAAATTAGGTCAGTCTGTCGGCCTGGTATGTAGAGTATATTTTCGCCTCGCACCTTGCCTTTTAGTACGGGTGACGACCCTTATGAATGAAAGTCAAAACCCATGAATTATAAATGTCATTTAAAAATGATTTGATAATCGGCGAACCGAAAATTAAAATGATTTAAAAAATTATCTTATCGACATCGATACAATATATACAAAGATATGATCTACAAAGATATTGTTCATATTCTACATTTCTACGATCTACAAAGATATCGTTCGCCATAATGCTACATTATCAGTGATACCACCTCTGCTTTTATCTGATAAATTATACGTATATACACGATTGTTTACCGCTTTGTCTTGCTTTTAACATTCTTGTCTACTGTTTTAGCTTTAATGCTACCATTGAAAATTCGCGAAAAGACGAGCTGGGTGTTTAATTGATTAATGTATAGTTTTTGCTTTTTTGCAGACGCATAAATTAAATTTTATGCTTGTATTTATTTTCAAACTTAAAGATTTTATCAAAGATTTGTGATGAATTTTAAGTTAAGATATGAATTAATAGTTTAGTGATGATTTGATTAGATAATTTCACGACGTTCGCAGAAGCTAACGCAGGGAATTGGTCCAATCAGCCATCCTATTCGTTACACTTCTGACAAGATAAGGGGTCATCTCGGTGTGACATAAGACATACCTGAGATTTCGTTCTCATTTGGTGAGAACTTTTATATCTGTTCGGTTCCTATGGCAGTTCATAAGCCCTTAGAAAGACTTTAGTGATAGAATCGTTAAAGAACGCAGTATATAATAAATGAGTGGAGCTTAACTTATGAAATTTATTATTTTAATTTAAAACTTTTGTGGGGAACGCCGATCAAGATCCCATGGTTCATCCAGTATCCCCATCCGCAATGAGAGAGGTCGACCCAACTGACCAAGAATCACCACACATGGGTTACGCCATCCAAGGTATCCTTTATCACACCCCGTGATGACCCTATCTTTATCTTAGGGTGTGTATCAGGATGACTGACACACGATTCCACCGACACGCTCCAACTCTTGTAACGAAAAGCAAATTGTGATCTAATCAAATCATCACAAATATTTACAATTCATATACTACTTAACTTAATTCATATCACAATTACCTAAAGACGAAATCTTTAAGTTTATAAATAAATACGAAAGAACTAAAGACATTTAATTTCAGACGATTCCAAAAGCCTTTAAGCTTCCCAAAACTATACATTCAACAAAACACTAGCTTCTACCCACTTTTTTTTCAAATTATCAATCCAGAAGATCATAAGTAAAAGTTTTCATGAGACAAGAATGCTAAAGTAAGTTCTCATAAAGACAAGAGAATAATCGTATGTATATGTAAATTTACAAAACCCAGTAAGCGCAAGAATGTAACAACGAATCAACAATACGCTCCGCAGAAATGTAACAATATAATCAACAATACGCCGTAGTTCATATCAGATCAATGTCAAGCGAGAAATGATTTTCATTAAAATCATTTCAATTTTATATCAAATCATTTTCTAAATTCATTTATAATCAGCAGTTTTGACTTTCATTCATAAGTGTCGCCACCCTACCGACTTAAAGTGGGGTGCAGCGCCGTAACCATACTCTACATACCTAATCCGACACCATTGGACAAACTTAACGACCCCAACCTCAAAATGTCGAGAGTCGGGATACTAAGATCCCCTAATCACGCCATCTCGTCGAACTCATCTCAAGCAGATTTCTATAACATGCCTTCCTATCACAATTTTCCCCGACATTTCCTCGCTTATCACATTATGATTTAACATGTTTTAAAACATTTCTATACGCCAATGAAATCATATCAACTATGAGTAATCATCAGAATCAAGAATCTACGCAATGCCGCATTAAACATTTATATTTCAGATTCAATACGATGTAAATATCTATACGTCATTCATACAATTAAGTTTGTAAACATAAGATATATAGAATATAACCGAATTTAAATTAACAATTACGTCTCACCTCGTTCCAAGAAATGCGACGCTCCTCGATTCCTCCTCGAAGACACAACCTATAATAAAATAACTATTCTAAATACTTCTAATACATGAACTCATAAATTAAACTCATACTAACACCAATTTTAGAAATTGATATCTCCTCATAAGTTACCTGAAAATTCTCTAACGCCAATATTAATTACCGCTTCAATCAACAAACTAAAATTAACAAACAATGTCAATCCTAAACCCCGCTCAATACTCAGAACTCACTAAGAAATTAAACAGCTCTGAACTCCCAATCACGATTTCAACACCAAGAAGGCCGCCGAAAAAGAAAAGGATAAAAGAAAATTAAGAACTTACAAAATTCTAAGTTTCTGCCAGAACAGAAATCAACCGAGCCGACGGTTCACCTGGATTTCCACCCGAGGCCTTTACGGATTTCCAACCCGTCTCACCTGACTGCTGATGTGGCTTCCAAGCGGGCGACGTGCGCAGCGGGCGGTCCAGCGGCGGGCGCCACGGATGGCGGTTCCAAAGCCGACGCCGGATCCTTTCATACGCGCTGGCCACGAGCGCAAGCTCGCTCGACGCCGACGCCGAGGGGAAGGAAGCGGCCGCTGCTCGCGGTCACGAGCGGCCCGTCAAGCCAATCGGTGGGGAGGGAAAGGAGGAGAAGAACTCGCAGCCGCTGAAGGAAATCAATAGCGCCATGGAAGGAATGAAATAAAAGTCATGGAGAGATCCAACCATACACGCCGAATGGCTTAATCCTACCGATGCATAGTCGCTACCTAATGCTACAGTAACGACAAAATTAATTAGGTAAAACAAAATTAATTACATAAATTAATCGATATTACATCCAGACTGAAGGAGTCAGGACAAATATAAGTCAACCTACTAACATAGGCTTTTTGCCCAACCAAATACATTCTACATTTCACGCAAAGAGCAAAGCGGAACATCACGTGCCGACCAGTATCTAGTGCTATATCGCGAACCATCCACCGAGGGCTCAGTCAGAACCGCCATTTATGTGAGTATATTAGAAAACCAGCGGACAGAGGACACGCCAATGCCCCACTTTTAGGAATATTTGAGAAGATAGTAGATTTGATTTGACATCGGCTTGTGAGCAAAAAAATTTTCTTAATTTGTCACCCAAGACAAACAATTGCGGAGGGGTGGATTGATATATTTTTTTTTAATTTAAATAATTAATTTCATCTTTATTTATATTTTTGTTATTTTCTTTGAATTTTGATCGCTTTTATGATCAGATTCAATATACGATCATTTATCATCAAATTTTAATTATAATCGCCTTCTCATCCTGTAATTATCAATTGATAGACTCGTTTACTCGTCCGATTTTCAAGAGGATCGAATTTATTATCTCAAAAAAGTAAAATCCTTCAAAACCTTGTCCACCTACCTTCAACATGTAGGATCTTCTGGACTTTTCTTCGGCGATTTGAATTTTGTAAGCTGTGGCTGATTCATATCTTCAGTATTATACGTAATTAGTTTCATATATTATTAATTGAAATTTTATAATATCAAATTTTTAGTTTTGTTAACCTGACCCCATCCAAGACCAAACCAAGATTATGAAGATCTGCTCTATTGTGATGACTTAATAATTACTCCAAATACGCATATTAATATCTGTTTCAAAATTGTACATTATAAGATGTCTAATGTTGAAGTTTCATGTCAAATTTGATTTTGAGTTTTGTTAACTTGGGACGGTCAGAAGATAAAACCAAGTATAGCATCGTTCTTTATATTTGACTTAATAATTACTCCAACGTACATGCATTATATATTCTTTGAATTGTATGGACATTAGAATGTCTAGTTGGAGTTCATATGTAATTTGATTTTTTGAGTTTTGTTAACGGACGGTCAGAAGACCAAGCAAGATATAGCATCATTCTTTATATTTGACAATAATTACTCTAACATGCATACGTATATACATTCTTTGGGAATTGTATGGACATTAGAATGTAAGTTTGTTCATATTAAATTTGATTTTTTGAGTTTTGTTAATGGACGGTCAGAAGATCAAAGAGTATAACATCTGTTCTTTATATTTGACTTAATAATTACTCCAAACATCGTATATATATCGTTCTTTGAATTGTATGGACATTAAAGTATAAGTTGGAGTTCATATGTCAATTTTGATTTTTGAGTTTGTTAACTTCGGGGACCAAGACAATATAACATCTTATTTGAGCTAAAACCCCTTTTATGTCACAAATCGAGAGGGTGTGAAATAAATTATTTTGGAGTTATTGAATTAATAATGGATCTAAATAGATATGGCATTTGATTTGGGAAAATCCTCTCTCTGTAATAAATCAAGAAAGGTGAAATAAATTATTTTGAAGGCCCGTATGATCAAATATATAAGGTAATGGGAGAATGAATTTAGCAATTTGGGCTAAAACCTTTCATGTGGCAATCAAACCAAACATAAATGAAATAAATCATTTTGAAAGCCATATGATCAAATATAAGGTAATGGAGAATGAATTTAAGCCTTGATTTGTAAGAATCCTTTCTTTATGTGAAATCAACAAACATAAAGGGGAAATAAATCATTTTTGGATATGATCAAATATAAGGTAATGGGCCAGAATGAATTTAGGCACTTGATTTGGTAGAACTCTTTTCTTTATGTGGCAAATCAAGAAACATAAAAGGTGAAATAAATCATTTTTTGGATGCCATGATCAATCACCCATAACTCATTTTTTTTTTGATAAGGAAGGAGAAGATAAAGATATGAGTAGATGTCATATGTCATTTAAGAGCAAGTGAGTTAATTAAAATCCACTCCTTCACGCTCTGCTCATGGCAAGTGGGGACAAATCTTTTAAATTTATTAAGAGATATAAAAGAGTTTATTTTCCCTTTCAAAGGAAGTGATAAAGATCGAGAGCATGCCACATGTGTGCATGTGCATGCGATATGACAAATGATTAAATTAGATGATTTTCTTACAAACATGAGGCACCACATGTGATCATAAGAATAGATGACAAGAGAGAGCTAAGCGCTATAAATAAGAGGATTTCCTTTCACAAAAATCTACATTTCACTCTCCTTTTCTTTCTTATACCACAAGTTTAAGTTATTTTAATCTTGCATCAAGGGTTAAGTTGTGTCACATATACTTGTGAGTTTCTTTTTAGCTTGACTCTTTTTTTTTATTTGATGTCTTTTTTTTTCTTTATAGTAGATGACATATTACACTTACAAGTTTAATTTCATGTGTCTCCCATTTTTCTTGTCTCGTGAATATATGTAAATCATGGTGGGAATGACAAATAAAGTAGGAGGTACTATGTTTGAACATATGTCTGTGTATTTCACTACGTGTCAAGTAAATAGAGTCTTAAGGTGAGCATCACATGTCAATAAATAATGGTCATAAGAAAATAAACTTGCATGATATAAATTCAACACAAGCATTTATATTAATACTTTATGTATTTACTATAGGATATTTCGTTATAGAGATTGAAGCGTAGTATTCATATATGACAAATTTTAAGCGATATGTTAACCTAAACATCATTTCTTTTATCTCCTTTTTTTTAAAGAAAATTTGGCGACCTCTCATCCGCATAGAGCAGGGGAGATAGATCTTAGAAAGGCTGCGTGTGGTGTGGTGAGACACCTCGGATTTATTTCCACCACGTCGAAGAAGGCGTGCATGGGTTGCATAACACGTGCATTTCTTGCCGCGTTGGGCATGAGCAATCTTATCATCAGTTTCGCCGCGTTGGAACATGAATGGAACTTATCGCTTACGTCGCATTGGAACAATGTGAGCGGTGCTATAATAGTATATTTCCGCGTTGGAACAAGCGTGAGCAGTCTTATTACAAGTTTCCGCATTGGAATAATGTGAGCATGCTTATAGCATATTTCCGTTGGAACAACGTGAACGTATACTTATCCAGTTTCCACGCGTGGAACAATGTGAGCGGTCTTAAGCATATTTCCGCCGTTGGAACAATGTGAGCGGTACTTATCACAAGTTTCCGCCGCATTGGAACAATGTGAGCTACTTATAACAGTATATTTCCACGGCGTTGGAACAAGCGTGAGCATCTTTATCAAAGTTTTCGCGCATTGGAGCAATGAACGGCATCTTATCACAAAGTATATTTAGAAACTTGCGTTTGCATATGTATATATTTGCATACATACTTAAACAAGACATAGCATCTGCTATGTCATTTTCATCACTATTTCACGAATTTTGCATTTCATTGAATAGCAGTATAACATAAGCTTTAATCACATGTAAGCACATTTCCATTCTTCTCATTTTGAATATAAAAGGAAATATCATTAGCAATTAGTACTAAGAAATGTGCAACAATCTTTAGGTATTTCATTCTCTTTTGCTTAGCAATCCAAAGGAGACAATTATAAATCATGTTTTGCCTCATGATAGTTGTTTGAAAGTAATATTTGATTTGCAAATCATAGGATAAAACAACTAACTCCATTTAGTAGATATAAATCTGAATTTTCAATTCAACAAAAATATTTGCTTGCATGATAACATGATTTAGCTACTACATTCCCTAGACATTGCCAAATGATAGAGAAAAGCCAAATAGAAATGAGAAAAATCTCATGGGAATCACAACCCCACTTTATCATTTCAGGCCAACATCAACATAGGATTATACCCATGAGTAATACAAATATCCTTGCTCTCTTTTCCTTCTTCCCCAAATCAAGAGAAAGAAACAAGCATTACATATCAATGACCAAAGTAAGCTTTCAAAGATGACATCATATAAGCTAATGAAACTAGGATTTCATTATCACAACTTACTCTCATAATTCAAGAAGAAAAAAGCATAGAACAATGTATCTTGCATGATTCCAACCTCAAATACTCATGGACATCAAACATATAATTGTTTTAATGCAAGATGGAGACTTAGCAATTGCTTTTGAGTAAAGTATGAACAAGCACTAGGCAAGATGCAACTTAAAATGAAACTAAGCACCAAAAATGAAAGCTTTAAACTTGCACAAAGCCACATTTCAGATTGTACTTCAAAGGCTTTATTGACTTAGTGATCACAAAGAGAGGAAAACAAGCACAAAGCCAATCAACCGTTCCCTCCTCTTCCTTTAGCATGATGATTATATGAAATTTACTCCACATAGATTAAACAATCACACTATGTTTAATAAGTCCAGCAAATCTGAACTCTTCCCTTTTGGAGCTATATTATGAGAACAAGAGCAATAGAATACTTAGTTTGCCCATTAGGAGCAATAGAAAGTTTAGAGAAAACCTAAAGAGTTTTTTTTTTTGAATTTTAGCAGATTGGATCATGAACCATCGGATAAACCAACATATCACCACGGGAGGAGGAGAAAGCATCGATATCGTGAGAACAGACAGACGAAAGGAAAGGAGGAACCGAGGCGAAGATAATGGGCTCCTCGGCTTAACATAATTTCAGCAAAGTGAAAGCTTATAGTAAAACCAACATATCACACGGCGAGGAGGAGAAAGCATCGGCCGTCCGTCAGTGGAGAGGAAGCAGTGAGACGAAAGGAAAGGAGGAACCAGAGGCAAGATAATGGGCTCCTTGGCTTAACCTTAATTTCAGCAAAGTGAAAGAGAAAAACAACAAGAAAGCTTGTAGCATAAATCAATCACCTTAATTTCATGCTATTGCAAACCCAGGAGAACAAATCCAACCATAAAACACAAATGGAAGAGGGAAGCAATCAGCATTTCCTTCAAGAGAAACCCACATAACAAAATATAACTTAAGATTGAAACAAACAACGGGGTTTGGTTGGAATTAGGAAGGATCGAGTCCTCTGTTTGCTCTAGGGTTGGTCTTGAGCAGAGGAGCTCTGGTGAGCTCAGTAGAGAGGGAGAAGGAGGCTGTGGGTTTGGTCGGGGAGCGGAGGAGAGGAGAATCGCACCTAGAGCTTAGTAGAAACCGAGAGAGGATCATGAGAGGGAAGAATGAGAGTGAGCTTCCGAGAGAGGAAATATCTGAGTGAGGGTCGTATTCCTTTAGGCCCCTGCGCTCTTTTCATTTAGCTAATAATCAGCGGGTCATTTCACTACGAGTGGCGTGAGATTAGGTAGGGATAAGGGTTAGAGATTAGGCTAATTAAACCAGTTTAATAATTAAGGTAATTAGCCTAATCACATAAATTTTGAATCATCCTAATAATAACCTTAATATGGGTATTAGTTTTAGGTGTTTTGATTATGCCGAACATACGGCGATCAATTTCGTGATCGGGCGGACAACGTCGGCAAGGTAGTGAAATTAGGTCTAAATTACAACGTCGCATTTGACCATGTCCACACTTTGCGAATCGATCGCGAAGGCATCGTTTGATAGGTTTCGATGTTTTGGCTCGGACGGTGCGATCAATTTAGACGGAGTCGTTCGGACGTTGTCGCTTCCGACTTCGATATCGTAATTTCATTAAAATTTGATTTTAATTATTTGATTGATCATTAATTGATTTGATACTTTCCCATTTAATTAATTTTAATATTTTAGCGCTGAAATTTTCAAGTCTAGCGAATTTAATCGATCTCGATCGCGATTAGGGGGTGTTAATTTCCACCATATTTATTTAATTTTAAGTGGCACATAGTTGTAGGTCAACACATAACTGAAAACTTCTTGGTAAAAATGTTCTCTTCCTATTTCTCTCTCTATCTGGTTGATCACCTTTATGGCTATTGATGACTTCTCTATGCTTTTTTTTCAAATTCAGTGATTATATACTGTAATTGTAGGATTTCCTACTGCATTTTCTCCATTGAAAGCTCTTGAACCCATCTTTGAAGATTTCTCCTTAGCGGCATGATAGATCTCCTCCAATAAGGTTTCAACTTAGTGCAAGGTGGGGTTTTAGACCGAGGGTTGAAGGTGAACCTTGGTGTTTGTCCAAGAGGTATAATTGGGAAGTTAGGTCAGGTAAAATGATAAAGGAGGGAAATTTGTATTGGGTGAACGTTGGAGTGGAAAGTTTGGTTGGTCAAATGAAGGTGATGTTAGGTAGATGTTTTTATGTTAAGTGGATTGGACTTGACAGGGATATTGTTGCACAAGATAGACCTAGAGTTAATCTAACTCTGATGCAAAATTACACTGTTCTTGAAATTCAAGGTGTAAAAGATGAAAATAAGAGCTAGGGGCATGAACCTAAAATAAGGGAAGGAATGGACGTCTGGTTGCTATGGGATGTTGGAGCAGAAGCTGTTGTGGCTGGGTGGTGTGGCTAGGAGAATGAACTGACACTGGGAAGTCATGATAAGGCAATAAGCAATAGGCTGATGTATGGCAGATTGCTGGGCAGCAACGGGAAGACTTCCTGGAAAAATAAGTTGGTTTCACCACCTTGTATCAATTAACATGCAGCTGCACCACTTGGAGAGGAGATTACAGACGTGAGGGAAAAATTAGGGGACAACAATGTTCAAATTATAAAATAGCAAAATTGATCCCTAATACAACATAAAATATAATTTATATTAAGCTAAACAAATCCTAAACCAAAGATAACTAAACCCGCATCAAAATAAGGCTTGGACCGACTGGTTCAAGGTCTAATTGGACTGGTAGATGCCAGGCCCAGTTCACTGGAAAGACACTCCCATGTCAGTTATACACACAAGAAATCTCCAAATTTGAGGAATTGAAACATGACATTCTGTTGCAAGTTCTAGTTTTATTACCACTTATAAATGTAGATGGACCTTTAATGCAAAAGAAGGGCTAGGAAAATCCACCTTAATACATTGAAAATGATTGTTGAAGGTGTCCATTTTAATGAATTTGATTAGGGATTCAAAATTCAGGCAAACATTATCTACATTTTTAGCGATTTTTATCATTTCTAGAATTATTTTTGTGGTTTGTGAAGTGGTAGAGTCTGTTCTTACTTTTGCCTTTTATTTACTCAAGTAAACTTTATAGAATTTTAGACTGCTACTTGCTTCTAAATTTAGATCTAGAACTACTTCAATGTTGGTTTTCCTCATTTGTATTTTTCGTTATTTCCATAAAGAACTTTTGGAAATCCTGTTCAAATTAGTCTCATTAATTGCTGTATATGTAAATAGTGTAATCTTACGGCTGTTTAGAGGAATAGCTACTGAAGAGGATATTGTTAAAAAATTCGATGATATGTAGTAAAATTTCTGTTATTCAATCTACTTCATAAGCTATGGAGAAATGGATGACATAGAGAAGACTGAAAAGTTTTTACTGGTTCAAGTTTATAGATTGCCTCTGAAAATAAAATAAACTTTGTATAGTAGGGAGTTTGGGGGGGGGGGGGACTTTTTATTTGTATGAAGAATAAATGTGCAAGGAATATAAAATTAGCGTAAATGTTGAATAACATGTTCTCTAATATGCTACATCTATTTTGGCACCACACCTCTTTGAGTGCTCTGTATATAGTTCCTCCCAAAAAACATCAAATGCATTATCATTATGGTGCTAATTGAGTTGTTATATAATTTAATGAGAACGCACCTTGTTTCAAAAAGGATTCATGTAAAAAAATATGAATCAAGACTTGTAGGGTCATCCATACATTGAATTTGTGTCGTTAATGGCTTACCTAAATAAATGATGCTTGCTGTTTAAGTTTTTATAAGGATGATAGAAAATTTGATTGGCATGATAGTTCTTGAGTAGGATTTTAGGCTCCAAAATTTTGTGCCCGACTCTTTTAAGATGGTTTGTGATTTTAGGTTAAATTTTTAGAAAGAAATTTAGATTTTATATGAAACAATATCAAGAGATTTCACTCTTATTTTTTGAGGATGTTAATATATAGTTTCAAGTTTCTCATATGTATATGTCCGTATGATTAATTATTTGTCTTGATGATGAGAGGGGACTTTCAATTAAGCTAGGGGGGAACTTGTTATTAGTATGAAGAATAAATGTGCAAGGAATATAAAATTAGCGTAAATGTTGAATAACATGTTCTCTAATATGCTACATCTATTTTGGCACCACACCTCTTTGAGTGCTCTTTATATAGTTCCTCCCAAAAAACATCAAATGCATTATCATTATGGTGCTAATTGAGTTGTTATATAATTTAATGAGAATGCACCTTTTTCAAAAAGGATTCCTGTAAAAAAATATGAATCAAGACTTGTAGGGTCATCCATACATTGAATTTGTGTCGTTAATGGCTTACCTAACTAAATGATGCTTGTTGTTTAAGTTTTTATAAGGATGATAGAAAATTTGATTTGGCATGATAGTTCTTGAGTAGGATTTTAGGCTCCAAAATTTTGTGCCCGACTCTTTTAAGATGGTTTGTGATTTTAGGTTAAATTTTTAGAAAGTAATTTAGATTTTATGAAACAATATCAAGAGATTTCACTCTTATTTTTTGAGGATGTTAATATATAGTTTCAAGTTTCTCATATGTATATGTCCGTATGATTAATTATTTATCTTGATGATGAGAGGGGACTTTCAATTAAGCTAGTTAATAGGTGCTAAACTCTTAGCATGTAGTAGCAACAATGTTAATTCCAAATTGAGAAAAATTATTATATGCATCTTGATCTACTTTGGCAGAGGAAGTAGTCGACTCAATCTGACTAAAAGATATTTATCATCCACAATAGAGTATCTTTTCCAATAGAAAATTATAGTCTTGAGGTGGATATTTGTTTAAGGGGATAATTTTAAGTTGACCTTAGCAAATATAGGATTTTGTGACTTATCAATTGCACTCTATGATTATTTTCTTGGGCATTTAGGCTACTGGAGATTTTACGAGCATTAGTTGCAATTGTAATTTAATGTTATCATTTTACAACAAATCATTCGATTAGAGAGTCTCAATCATAAGTGTTCTTTTTGTAGTATTATTTGGTGACAAGATTATATGATCAGAGGACAAGTGCCACTTGTTTACTTGCATTAGTTCTTTGAGAATGATCATAGATGCATGCTTAACATAACATTAGCTCTTTGTGAGCTGAAATTAATCTTAAATTTATCACTAGATGCTTAGCATATAATAACATCAATTTTGATTTGAAGTTAAGAAATTTATCACCTTTAGCTTAGAGTAAATAATAGAGAAATGATGATGAACTCAATCAAGACTATAATTCTATCATTTCAAGTTATTGTGAATCATGATATGCGTAGAGGAGATAGTTGATTCTACTTGATTGAAGAATCCTTATTAACTGTCATGATTTGTGTCGTCTAAAAGACCACATTGATATATGATGAATTATCTAAGGGAATAATTTCAAGTTGACCTTAACTAATAGAGGAATCTTTTTAAGTGCACATAATGATTCGGACTATTAGGGAATTTATGAGCTTTGGTTGTAATTATAAAATGATGGTACCATTTTACGATATATCACTTAATTAGAGGGCCCCTCATTCATAACCTTATTTTTTGTGGTTCCAATTGTTAGTAAAATCACCCAGTTGGAGAGCATGTGCCATGTTTTTATTTGGCCTGAGATTTTTAATGGTGATCATAAATGTATGGCTGATATGATAGTCTTTTTATGAGCTTAATTTAATATTAGATTTGTCGCCCCAGGTAAATTATTTTGGATGTTGGAGGGATAGTTGCTTTAAGCTTAGGAGAAGTAGATTTAACTCGAATATTTTTTAGTATAATATTTTGAATTTGTTTGTTTAACTCAAAGTGATTTACTTCAGGATTTTGGGGTCTTTTGAATTGAGTTCCCACTCGACTGAGAGTCACTTTTAATACCATCATCGGGATATTTGAATAATTTCATTTTATTTTTGGACTTTTTTAACTCTATTTGTTTGATTGTGGATGATCAGATCCATAATTTGCATATAATTTGAGTTTGTTTTGAAATTTATCACATTACCACCCTACGAACTTCTTTGTATGTAAAGGATCAAGTGTATAGGTTGAACTCATTATTACATTTTGTGAGTGTGATAATATTGAAATGATTTTTTTATAAAAGGCATTGAAGGTTGTTTGCAAACTATAGACAAAATAGCTTTGTGGATTTCGTAGTCGAGTACTAGGCCCTCAATCTGATGATTAACTTGTTTAAATTATGAGGAGAGAGAAGTATAAATCATTATTTTATTGTAATCATCTCAAATTTATTGCATGGATATTTGTCATGGGAGATAAGTGAAAGATCAAATTTGGAAAGTGGGAGTTATGACTTGTCAAACAGGCGGCCCACTCAAAAGGTTCCATATTTGTCAAGTTTGAATTTGAGAGAGTGCTTGCACATTTTTGCTCAAAATAATCACCTTTTTAGATTGATTATGTGCTTCTCAGAGTAGAGCAATTTTGAGTTCAATTTATATTTGTTTCACACAATATTCTCCAACATTAAGTTCATGCATTTGGCATATTTATTGAGGCACATGCAGACAAATTTATTTTCAATGGTTTTAACACAATATTAAGAATACACTTACTTTTCATGGCAATTGCATGCTCATCAGTGTGCTCATGAGAGTGCAGACTTGATGGTTAGCACATTACTTGAGGATATGCATGCTTCTCAAAGCACTTACATGGCTTTGGAGGCATTATGTTTATGTTGAAGTTTGCTTCGTGATGCAAGTGCATTACTCTTGGTGCCGGATAGTTAGGTTACAATTCACTTTGTAAGACACTAGCTCTATTCACAAGATATTATATGTGAGTTGAAAATTATCTCATGATATTTATAAAGGATTTAAAATTGTTTGGATAAGGTCAATATGCAAGAGTTTTGTGATTAAAATGCATGCAAACTTTTCATTTGGAGCTTTAATATTCATATTACATTCATTTGCAATTTTGTATTGCTGATTCTGTTGAGATTATTTGCAATTAGAAATTTTTTTTTGTTTGAAGTACTGTTAACTTATTTGTCCAGATAGCCACCTACAAGGGTGTTCCTTCACCTTTGAACATAAACTTTCACTTGATCATTTTAATGTGCAATTTTAGTTTGTAATTCTAATGATTTTTGTTAGTCAATAAGATGTTCCGATAATGCTCATTAGTTATATTTCTAAGTCTAATGTAAATTTTTGTTTTTGTTTGTAAACTATTTTAATGCAAGGTATACAAAATCAAATAAATTTTTAAAATCAATGTATTTAAGTCTAAAATTAGCATAACAACATTGTTTTAAAAAATTTGGGAATCGACATTGTCGACGATTGGCATATTGTCGATGGGTCAACCATCGATAAACCTATTTATTTATTTATTTTAGTTGATGTAATATTTGGCAAGTAAATATATGCTTTAAGTGCTAGATATGTAAATGCTTAAGAATTATGTGCCATGGATGTAAATTTTTCTTAATTTTTATTATTACTGAAAAAATATTGTGCTGTGATATTCTCATTAAAGTATAGCTTTGATGGACCTCAATAATTATTAAATTTAATTGTTAGTCTTTAGTTATTTTTAGAAATTTTTAGTAAATTTTTCTAATTCAAAATAAATTCAATAATTTTAAATAAATTTTTATGGAAAAATTAATCAAAATAATTATTTTACAAAATACTTTTGAATATGTTAGTGTTTAGGGTTGAAAATGTAATTATGTTAAAGCGTTTTAAAATAATGAGCACAAACTTAAAATAACTTATTTGAAATTATATTTTTTAAATGTTAATATGACTTTTAAAAATATTAATGAGTACATACTTGTAAATGTTAGTAGGAACTTTAAATTTTGATATTTTGCTTTTATGGATTATTTACAAATGTTATTATGATTTAATATTATTCGAAGATGAGATTTGCTTATGCAAATTATGAGTGTTTTGAAGATAAATGATAATGAATAAAAACTGTTGCCATTAATATTGAAGTCAATAATATATAAAGAAGTGTATTTACTAAAATTGAAGTCTAGTACTTCTTAAAGATACATGAAAAAAAAATAAAAAGTACATATAGAATATAGATACGCTCCTATTACCACCTATGACACTATTTAGGTGTGACGGCTCTATTGTTTGGAGTGTAGTAGTCAAGAGCACGTCATGTTTTATCTTGTTGGTCATGATGCTACTCTTCTGAATGCTCAGGCTCATCGTCCTCTCCTGTCGCTGTGGACTGCTATACAGGATATGGCATGAGCTTCCCCTCCTTCGATAGTGAACTGGTGGAAGGTGCCTAAAATTATTGCTCATGAGAAGGTGGAGTGGCAATGAGTATCCAAAAATATGACTCCTACAATATTGTAGACGGGTCGCTATCAAGTGTCACCCAATAAGGTCCTGGTTTGAAAAAAATTAGAGTAAACAATGATTGTTTAGAGAAACTACAATGTGGTCTTCCTCATTACAAATCATATGGTGTCCATGTGGGATGTGGGAGTTGGTAGAGCTATATATATATATAAGATCCAGGAGCTACAAAGGTGGACTGTTTGGGATCCACATGACTTGGTGGTTGAACTCCTACATCTTCAATTGTATCGTCTACTCTAAATGGTGTGTCTAAGATGTGCACTGAACGTCGCATCCTGCTACATAGCTCCTTGAACTTATCAATAGTTACCTGTTTTAGATTGCCATCCTGATTGTTAAAGTATGGTTAAACAAGTCTTCTTCTTGCACTATTCACTTACGCTGTAGAAGTAAATTACATTCAAATTAAGAAGTTATCTAAAAGTAAATTAAGCAAGTATCA
The DNA here is from genome assembly GCA_021442155.1 of Cymbidium sinense. Taxonomy (NCBI): domain Eukaryota; kingdom Viridiplantae; phylum Streptophyta; class Magnoliopsida; order Asparagales; family Orchidaceae; genus Cymbidium; species Cymbidium sinense. The sequence goes on from CM038229.1 coordinate 102,508,750, forward strand.
GTCCAAAAAAAAAAAAAATTTACAAAACAAGAACATATCATTGACCCGTTCAGCGGGAGACCTTGGGTAATGTGTCTAGCAGATTTATGGGAGCCTAGAACAAGTATAATGTCACTCATGACTAATACCATCACATGTATCATGTTACCGCTTTATCAATATTTATTCTTGAGTCATCCCGTGGAATGACATAAACCTTTCTGTCATCTCAGATCTCAATATACCATCAGTGGTAGTTAGCCCAATCAACTCAAACCTTCCCACAACTATCAACTCATTTGAAATCTACCTCCATGGGCTCCGTGTCTACTTCGGGCACTTGGCCAAATTGTCGAGCAACTCGCTCCGGTATGTGCCACTTCACATGGTGCTAACATATCATTGGCACCTTAGCCTCCTAAATAGTAACTCCTGAAGTGCACAAGTATGCCACATTCAAATCTGATGTCCATATAACTGCCAAATAATCTAAAGATATCAAAATAATGTCAGAGCTTTAGAAGAAAATCATAAATGTACTTAAAAATTAAATGAATAAAAAAATATGCTTAGCTATGTAGTAATTCATCAAACTCATCCCTATATACTTGCACGTGATTAGTTAGTTGCTCATTGGTATGGCGCTCGTTCCACTTGTAATTAAAAAAATTAGCATATTATCAAGAAAATATATGTAAAATATTGTTTAAAATGCATACTGAACATCAATGTCTGTTCGGTATGGGACTTGCAGTGTGGGCCTGCCAATGTAGAACTTATTCCAACACCAAACTTATAGTAGACGTTGACATCCAGTCATATTCACTCCACGAGGCTTAGTAGTCTCCTTCAGCTCTCTATATAAATTTCTCAGTACTGTTACTTAAATAGAGTACTTTTGAAAGTCCTTTCAGATTCTCTATAATAAACCACTACTAAAGGTGAATCTTTGAACTAGATGTGTCCAGAAAGAGGAAGTAGCTGAGTATGAATAGTATGTATGTTCGCACATGTCTCTAGAAGGTGACCTGCTATAAGTCCATATATGACTCTCAGATAAAAGTCCATCTCAACCATGTAAGTGGTACACACGTTTGTGTCTTTGCCTGCCCCATACGAATGTAGAAGTGATTGTGGGGTCATATAGGTGATTATAACATGTTAAGGATGGGTTGAGTATCTGACAAATCATCACAACAGTCGGGCCATGACTTTGATCTCTTTCCCACACCAACAACTATGGGTTCTACCAATGTAGGGCCATCAATTTTGATGCCTAAAATCATAGCTACATTTTATAATGTGACAATCATCTTACTTATAGTAAATTGAATTTGTTGGCCTGTGGTGACGAATGCTCTGCCAAGTTGTCAGGAGAAGATCTAATATGATATACTGTAAGTATCTAATGCATTCTAAACTTGCAACTTTGAGAGCATCTATGAAGCATTGACATGTACACAATCCGTCTATAACCATAAGCAAGTGTGATAAAAAAAATATTAATATAAAATAAAAATAATAAAAAATAACAACAATATAAAAAAAACTTAATAATAATAATATTAATAATAATAATAATAATAATGATAATACTATTAAGAATAATGATACCAATATTAATCATAATACTGATAATAATAAAGACATAAATAATAATAATAATATTATTATTAGTAACAATAATAAAAAAACAATATTAAAAAAATAAAAAAAGTATTTTCCTACTCCTTGAAAAACACAATCTTAAGCAAACTCAGTAAGATTTCCTACATAGCATAATCTAAACTAGAAAATTAAAATACTTCGTTGAGATAAATTATAAGAAACAAAATTGGGCGATATTTTTTGCAAAACAAATAAACTCCGCAGTACGCTATATGAAAATACAAGGTAAAATGTTTCTCTAACCTGGTAATGTCGAATACTTTAATAAATTCTGACAAATCAATACTAAATATTATATGGCAATGAAAAATTTACTAGCTTGAAGGAATATTAAAGAAGTTTGGGAGAAATGAGCTTGAGCTTGGAGGAATATGAAAAAGTTTTGGGAGAAATGAGCTTTGAGAGAATGGGTGCTCATTTCTACACATTTTGGGGGGCTTAAATAGCCAAACCCAACCCCCCCCAACCGCTAATCGTCCATTGTCGGTCTCCTGTTGGGGCATAACATTTTTTTAATTATTTTACCTATCGTCAACAGCCAAACTGTCGACAATATGCCAATGTTGTGTATTGTTGACGGTTGGACCTACAACAATTTTCCATGTCGGCATATTGTCTATGGTCGGTCGGTCCATTGAAAATGTCAAAATTTAATTTTTTTAGTAGTATCGTTGTATTAAATAGTTTTTAAAAGATGTTGATTTTAAAAATTTCGTCTAGCACAATTCATGTGTCTATTGAAAGGATCTATTCACGTTCTCAGTGACTTGTCGAGTTCCCTGTATTTTATTTATTTAGCTTTATTTCTTTTCAATTCATTCTAGCCTGATAGTAGCTCATTTTCAACATTTATTTATTTGTTTTACTCTTATTTTGCAAGTTTATATTTTATTCATTTTTATTTTATATTATATTATTAAGTCAAAAAGTTTGTTATATTTTTGTTTTTCCATGTCCTGTCACTCTAAATTTTAGTAGCCTCTTGCATTTCCTCCGCATAGGGGGCATCTATTGAATGCTTATACATTTGCACCCACGACCTCTTGATTTGCATGTAGAATTTGATAGTTACTTTGGATACCCTCCATAGCATGCGTGCCCATATGCCTCAAGAAATTTTACGAGTGTCATTTCTTCCAAGAAGTTCATAGTTCTTTCCAAAAGATATGGTCATCAAGTAATCTTTAATGTGAATACTAGTAGCAATAAAAATTATGAAATTCTCCATATCAATATTTTTAATAGTTGCCGCCCTATTACTATCATGGTCATCACATACATTAGGCATCCCTTAATATTATGCTTTACTTTGTCTCTTTTCTCTCTTCTTTCTTCTTTCTATATTTCTATGATCACATTCAAAAGGCATATGCCTTCAAGAGACTTGGTTTTTTTCTTTGGGGTTACATCCTCATCCACATACACATAGGTGTAGTAAGGCTTTGCACAATTAGCTCAGGTTTTGCCAATCCATGTTCGCTGAGCTTTTCTGACAGCTTATTGTTGATTGGGTGTCCCTCAAATGTAGAGTCAATGATGAGCTTGCCAATAGCCTTGATTTGATTCTCAAAACTCTCTAGCAATTTAATTGATTTTCACTACTTGATTGAGAAGGCATGGTATTTCAATCATTTACCTTTTTTTTTCGTAGTTTATGGGAATTTTTATTGAGTTAAGGACCAAAATAGTTCCCAATTATTTATAGAGGACCAAAATAGTTTCAGACTAAATAGAAGGACCAATTTAGTACCTTGATTATTTGAAAATGGATCAATTTAGTCTTATTGTTTAGATTTGGATAGTAATGAGTTGACATGTAATGGAGGTGGGGTAATATCAAAATTACAAAATGAGTTAACGTTATAATGACATTTACTATAATAAAAAAACATAAAATTTATGCCAAAAAATTTATTTGCTCAAAAATCTGCATAATATTAATCCAATATTTTTGAATATTATTGTATCTGTAACACACAAGAAAGAAAAATTAATAAAAAAAAAAAATTTTAAAAATGCCTTTGTTTTTAATATCTCAAATCGTTAGTTTGGATGGTAAGACCAAATTGGTCCGTTTTTAAATAGTCAAAAAACTAAATTAGTATTTTTATTTAGTCTAGGATTTTTTTGGTCTTTCATAAATAGTTTAGGGACCAATTTGGCCCTTAACTCAATTTTTGTTGAAGGAAAAGGCAGTCATGACTAGTAGTTATGAGTTCACCATTGCCTTTAATTCCCATAATGCTACCTATGTTGTCGACGAGCCTCTACTCTCGCATTTCCCTTGCATTTGTCACTCATGCACATGTGAATGATTAGTTTATGGAAATCATCTCTTTTCTCTATATGCTTATCCAGGCCCTTGGCATTGATGTCCCCAACTTCCTTTCATTGCCATCGTTTAGATTGTAAAGATTGTAAGATCATTCCAAGTGAAAGTTTAAGTACCCAACATCGATAGATTTTAAGATAAAAGATTGTAAGAGGAAAAATAAATCAAATTATTGTCTTAGGATTAGATGGGGATACTTAAATAACACAAATAAAATTATTTTTAAGAGTAAGCTACAAGAACATAGAATTTAGGATGTTCATAAAGAAGCTAATGTTATGTGGGAAAAAGTAGCAAGTGAAATTAAGCAATTCTAAAATATCCTCGAATCAAAAGAAAAACTTCTTTTAATAAATAAAAATAGTTGGTGGTCGAGGCGTCTGAAAAGATAAGAAATAAAATATTGTTATAAAACTTGGTTTATATGTAAAAAATTAGAATTGGAAAGATATAAATTGTAGAGATTAAGAAAGCGATATATGATGCAAAAAATTTAACTTTAGTAATTTATACTGATAGATTAGATCTAGGTGAAACATGTATGTATAAGTTAGCCAACCAAAGAGATAGGAGAAGTAAAAGCCTAGTTCAAGTGAAGTGCATTAAGGATGAAAATAATAAAGTATTTTTCTTAGAAAAGGATATTGAAAATAGGTGGATGAGATATTTTGATAAACTTTTCAATGAAGGATCGAAAGTATGATTGATTCTAAACCTTAATACTAAACAAAAATAGAAAATTTTATTTTTATCGTCAGATTAGTAAATCAGTTGAGAAGCTTTAAAAAACAAAAGTGGAAAAACAGTAGGACCTGATGATATTCAAATAGAAGTGTGGAAATGTTTAGGAGATCAAGGAATTTCTTGGCTTATTAATCTTTTTTATGTTATTTTAAAGACTAAAAAGATGCCAGATGAGTGGAGGAAGAGTTTGTTGGTTCCTATATTTAAAAATAAAGGTGACACACAAGAGTGTGCAAATTATAGAGGAATTAAGTTAATGTGTTAAAATTATGAGAGAGTAATTGAGCATAGGTTATGATGTGATACAAAAGTTTCACAATCGCCAGTTAGGTTTCATGTCAGTAGATCTACTATGGATGTTATACATTGTAATAATATGTTCATCTCTTTTCTTAAATAAAAGTATTACAAAATAAAAAAAAGTAAAATCTAATATAGTTATACTTCTTCATTAAAATTTATACCATCATGATACTTTTAAAATCTTCTACCACTCTACCAACATGCTTTAAATCTCCAATAAATATTTTTTTTCAAGAGGTATCTTTGTATTAATCCTCTAATTCATTTCAAAATTTTTTTTGAAACATCCAAAACCTACTTGAGGGGCATAAACACTTATAACATTGATAATCTTAGTATCAACAATAATCTTTAAAAGCTATAATTCTATCGTCACATCTATTAATATTTATAACATTATCCTTCAAACTTTTATCTATAATCACACATACACCATTTCTAGTTCGACTTCTATCTGAATACCAAAGTTTAAAACCTAAACTATCAATCTCCTTGGCCTTCTTCCTCAACCCATTTAGTTTCTTGAACGCATAAATATTTATCTTTCTATGAACCATAATATCTATTAATTCCATTAATTTACCTGTAAGAGTACTTATATTCCAAGTTCCTAACCTAATTCTAGTTTCATGGACGAACTTCTTTGCACGCATCCATCCATAATGTGGGAACCCTTGCTTATTTAATCCGCACACCGATGTAGCGGCCCGCACATTTTTTCGCATTCAAGCCATACCTGGCGTGTTGCTTCAGGGGACGCCCTAACACAATGATTTAAAAGATTAATGTCATGATTATTTCGACAAGTTTTACGCTGGCTGTCGATTACCTATCGCAACCCTCCACTTTTCACATCCAGACTTGGGATCGGCAAATGTAGCGTTGTGTTAGAGTAGACCTTAATGATAGAATTTTCTACTATAAAGTTATTTAATGTGACGGACTCTTATCAGCACCTCATTTATGTCTTAAGAAGTCAAAGGGGTAGAAATATCGAGGTTTATGTTGATAGTGTTCTGGTCAAAAGCAAGAATCCTGAGCACCTCTCTTATCTTGCTTAAACCTTCTCTATTGTACGTCAATACAATGTGAAGCTTAACTGCTTTAAATTTACCTTCCATGTGCACTCCAAAAAATTCTATGCTTTAAATTTACCTTCCATGTGCACTCCAAAAAATTCTATGGATGACTCATATCACTGCAGGACATCAAAACAAATCATAACAAAGTTTGTTTGGTGTTAGAAGCCTCTTTTACTATGAAATTCATCTATAATGTTTGGAAGTTCACTAGGAAGTTTCCTAGTTTGAGTCGCTTCATCTCACTATCTGGCTAAATGTTCTCCCATTTAAAGCATTAAAGAAATTAACACATTCCAATGGACCTCTAAATGTGAAGCTGCCTTTAGTAACTTTAATAAAGCTCCACCTAGCCTCATCTTTAATTTTGAATAGCTTAAAGCTAGGGTAGTTACTATTTACTCAAGCTCAAGCTTTTGCCAACTTTGTGGTTGAGTTTTTCTCACCCCAAACTGGGGCTTAGGGAATGGAGCCATTCAAAAATGAATTCTTGGCTCTTGCACATAATTAGGGTTTTGAGGAGAGTAGTTGTGGGGTAGGTGTCATTCTAGATTTTTTTAGGAATTAGTGCGACACCAAATCTTTTGTTTCAAGTTTATTGCTATTATTAACTACGAAGTTATGTTGGCTAGGTTGAACCTTGTTATAAATTTAGGTCCAAAAGTTTGGTGATTCACTCCAATTGGCAATTATTCGTGAACCAAGGGAACTTTGATGTTCGTAACACCATTCTAGGTTGGTGTAAGATCCATCATTAGGATTCTTGTTCTTTCATGGTTAAGGTTGTAAATTCCATAATAAATATCTACTCAGTAATTGACTAATGACAAAATTGGGATTTTTAAGCTCTGCATGATTAAGATCATCCATATACCTTAAGAAAAGAACCAAATTTTGTACATGCCAGAATATATGAAAATCATGCCATAACTTCTGTTCAAGAGTTAGAATTCAGTTTCATTGAAGTGATTGAAATATTGCAAGTTGATGCAGAAGAGTGTCAGTATTCGCCAATCTTCAACTATCAACTACTTTTTCTATTGTGCTCTCACACATTAATGAGAAGATGCCCAATCCCTTTACTAAAAGTTTGCACATTACTTTATAATTAATGAAAAATTATAATGAAAGTTCTAATTTAGCATTAGTCTAAGCTGCTTATACCCAAAGGATTTACATGAGGTGCCTGAGGAACGTCACTTCGTTGAGTGGTAGCCACATTGTAGGTGATAAGATGACAAGGAAGGTGCTTCGATAAGGTTGCTATTGGCTCACGATGCATCTGGATGTTGTGGAATACTTGAAGAAGTGCCTAAGTGGTCAAATCCATAGTAGGATGTTACAACAACTCAACCAATAAGTCCACCCCATAGCCACTCCATAACCTTTTACTATTGGTCCCTTCATCAAGTTAATTGAAGCCTTACCATTTGCTTGACATACTAGTTAATTGATTATAGTTGCTTGACTTAGTAATTTCTATCCATTGTAGAGATGGGTCAAGCACTTTTTTTATTATGAAAAAAAAAGTACAAGGAGTACAAAATGAGAGTAAATGCTGAATAGTAATGTGTTTTTATGTGCTAGATTCAATAGTTTTGTGCTCTTATGAATGGTCCTTATATAGTTATCTACAGGAAAGGGTACATGCATTTCCATTGGGATGCAAACTGATTTGTTTAGTAATATAATGAACAAGCCCTTTTTTTTGGAAGGGATTCAAGCATAAATGAACTTATCTAGACTCAAGTCGGTAATGAATTTAATTCTTGTTGGTTATGATTCACCTTTGTGAATGTCACTCTTGTTTAAGTATCCGAGAGATGATAGGAAATCCTAATTGATTCAATAGTTGTCGAGTAGAATTGTTTAGCCTGAGTGTAATCTTTTGATTTGAAAAATTGTTTGGCTAGATATTTGTTATGTTTTTTAAAATTTTATTAGACATATGTACAGCTCTGATTTGATCATTTTGATTAATTTCAATTTGACATATAATATGAAAACTCTATATTTTATTTAATCTACTTAGAAAATGAAAGAAGCAGATATTTTGGTTATGTTTCAGTAATCATTTTGTTGTTAGCTTTTCAATTGATTTCCAAAACTTAACCATGAAATGTTTACTTACCGGTTAGAGATTCTCCTATCAGGTGTCTCTCACTTGATGAATAGTATTTCTAGTAATAACAAACTTTAGGCTTCTCTAATTGAAATCACTATAACGTTCTTTTAAATGGAAATCTTCAGGTAACAAGAGAATGCTTGGACAGAGCTGTATCAATTTGTGCACCGGGAGTGGAGTACAACAGAATTGGAAAAATAATAAAGTATCTTCCCATCCCCATTTTTTCTCAATGCTGCAAATTCATCTGGGTAAAAATGATAGTTTTGATTAGCTTTTGGTATTCTTGGGCATTCATTCAACATAATTTTTGCCAATTTATAGTTACTAATCTTAAAAAGAATGGAATGATAGTTTCTAAATAGGGGAAGTTTAGCTAAATATGCCATAGCAGATACTTCTGTTTATTGTTTATAAACAAATGTCATGCTCTTTGCTAATTGAAACAAAATTCAAAGAAATTTTACCTCCAAAAAGATCATGGAGAGAACTTTATGAAATGGCAAGAAGCGCATGCATGGGGTATGGTTCATATGTAATAGTAGCAAGGGAGTGTTAAAATAATAGGTGTTCAGAACAATTTGATAATTTTGATGTGCAAAGAGGCTTCAATACCAATAAATAGCAAATAAAGCAGTGATAGTGTAGTTATAATGGATTAAGAAAATAATATTTGACTTGAGAAAGTGTTCTACTATTTCACATGTCTCCTCTCAAGGATGACATCTCTCATTGATCTAGAGGGTGAATGATTGCTCACTAGTAACATGTAAGAGCAAGATGTTACTATCTCATTCATCAAATAGATCAATATAAAAATATAATTATATATGAACTTATTATTCTTGAAATATCGCTCACTTTTAGCTGTTGAGGTTAACTTTATTGGTGAAATTCGACTTAAGGACCAATTGGGATCAATTTTTAATAGTTAGGGGACCAAATTGGATCACTACAAAACTCTTGGGACTAAATTGACCACTTATTAAGAGTCAGAGGACTATTTTGGGCTCTCTCATTAATGAATATAGAGGATGATTAGAATGATGGTATAGGAGTGCTTGTCGAATGTCTTCACAAAACTACAAGAAAGGAAAATAAACATACTTGTATGGATATTGGAAAGCTTTTCTTTATGAATGCAATTTCATTAATGTGTTAACTTCTTTATTTTATCTCAATATGATTTTCATTCTATAGGTTCATGTGTTAACTTCTTTATTTTATTTCAACATGATTCATTCTATAGGTTCATATGTTGAGGCCTTGGACTTCTTTTCATGCATGAAATCAAACATAGATGTTGAAAAGGGAGTTTGAATATCATTGAAAAGATTATTAAGAAGATCAAGAGATTATAGTCAGAAATTGGATTTATAATCATGTTGAATGATTAGTCAATTATTAAAAATAAGAACTTGATTAGTATTCTATTAAACAATTTATATGACACACATGAGATTGGTGTGTGGGGGGGATCTAGTAGTCCACTTGTCACTGACAATGCAAATGTTTATAAGGCTATAGGAAATAAATTGATAGAGAGGAGAAAACATTTTTATTGGATTTTATGCATTGCAGGTTGCGTTGAACTATTCTATGAAAAACTTGGAGATTGCCTTAGCATTAAAAGTTTTGAGTGAAGAAGATTAGCACGTTCATTTACAATCATAGTTTATTTTTAGCCTTGATGAGAAAGTTCTCTAAGTACTCATTACACTTATAACTGCTTGATTTTATACTATGTACTTTAACTTTACGAAGCATAATAGAAGCACAACAACATTTAAAGACTATATTTACTTTACTCACAAGTAAATTGTGCTTAGGTTAAGATTTGGAGGTAAGTGAGGAAGATCATTTTGATAGATTTTGATTTCATATAACTTATGTTATCATGATGACTAAGTGCTTAGTTCATATTTTATGAATAGTTGATGTGGAGAAAAAACTAGTTATGGGTTTTGTTATAATACATTATATGAGATAAATAAGTTGATAGTAAAAAATTTAGAGGGAGATGAGTGCATCTATAAGAAAATTCAAGATATTATAGATGGCAAATAGGTGCTTTAATTGCATTGGTATTTACATGACATTGGATATTACCTAAATTGTTAATATCAATATGCTGAGAACAAGTCTACCAATCCATTGATCAAATTTGGTTTATATTATTGTATAGATAGACTGAGTGTGAACTTACATCAACGATGAAGGCTAATCTCTAACCTATAGCTTTCCAAAACAAGGAAGGATTTTTTGAATTACAAACCAAAGATATTAAAGTGATACATTCTCTTTGTAACTTTTAACATTGAATGACTAAAATTTTAAAGATTTTATGTACTTAGTTATTTATCTTTTCTTAAAATTAGTTGAGTGTGGATTCAATTTGAGGTGTCACTTGAATCACAAAGATTTGTAATCAAATTATTGGGTCTTATATACTCGTCATCTAATTGTGAATGAAATTAGAGTATTTATAACCAATTTCATACCAAGTAAAGAAATTTATTGACTATCTTAAGGCTAAACTTTTTTATTTACATTATGTACAGTAAGAGATTAAAAGATATACATTTAAATAAGATTGGTTTTGAGAATGATGAAGATCTAATAGGTAATAATAATGTGTCATCAGATGTCAAATGGTTGTCATGGACAAAAATAAAGTTAGAACATCAGAATTACAAGAGGAAGATCTTAATAATGACTTATTTGATAGAGGAAGGAGCATAATCAACATGTCAAGAAGAAAACAACACAAAATAATAGTATAAAACATGATGTAATAGAAATATTGATAATCAATATTATCATTGGTTTAAAAATTAATTAATTTTTTTATTTGTTTTTTGTTAATTAGGGAAGAGGAAGATTATTGAGATTAAAGATGAAGAGGATGATTGGGAGGATGTTAAGTTGTTAACATAATTGAGCATGAGAGAAGAGAGAAGACAATTAACTACAATTATGATTTTAATAAGGACCCTCTAAATGATGATGGTTGGGGAGACTTTGAATTTATAAATTTGATGTTAGACTACTTGTTTATGTTGAATTGGGAGTGAGAATTATTCTTTAGTGCTTGTAGCATTGTATGGGATTTTATATATTTATTTTAGCATTTGATTTTGATTTTTATATGTTATTTATTATTTTATATTTTTATTGATTTAATAGTATTGACAAAATATTATCCTATTTCAATTGGATTACATAAGGATCAGCTTTAAGCGCTTATCTTTTTTGCTTTAGTTATGGATGTTCTTACTAGCCATTTACGTGAAGATGCATACCTTGGTGTATGCTTTTTCGATGACATTCTTCTTGTTAATAAGACTAGAGAGGAGTCCAAGAAACTTGAATTGGAGGTCAACCTTATAGTATAAAGGTTTTCATTTAAGTAGATCTAAAACTCGATATATGGAGTGTAATTTTAGTTGTAGAAGTTCTAGTGGTAGTATTGTGACATTAGGTGAACAAGTCATTAAAAAGTGCGATTGATATTTAGGTCCACTATTCAAAATGATGGTGAAATTGATGGAGATGTTATTAGTAGAATTCAAGTTGGATGGTTGAAGTGGAGGAATGCCGTTGTGATAGAAAGAATGCAAACCGAAGGAAAATTTTATAAGATGGTGGTGAGACAATGATTTATGGTGCAAAATGTTGGCCAAGAGAAGCATAATACTAAGTTAAGTGTTGCGAGAGATGAGGATGCTTAGGTGGATGAGTGACTTTACTCTTAGAGATAAAATCGAAATGAGTATGTTGGGAAAAGTTGGAGTAGCTCCAGTGGAAGATAAGATTAGAGAGAATTAGATGATTTGACCACATAAAGCGTCCATGATGATTGATTATGAGAGTAGATGTTAGATTTTCCTTATGTTAAGAAAGGTAGAGGTAGATCTAAAAGATTTGGTTAAGATGTATAAAAAATGACCTTAGTATATTAAATGAGAACACATAATAGGATACAATGGAGCATAAGATTATGTACCCCATAGTGGGATGAAGAAGTCTTGTTGTTGTTGTTGTATTGATTTAATAGTATAATTCTAAGGCTCACATACCAAAATACTTTGAGGCTTATGTCTTGCCTCGTGGAAAGAAAATGCTTTGATATTTGATTGTGCAATTTTAAACCTAAGGTAAAATTAAATAAATGAATTAAAATGAAAAAAATATATTTTGGGATGAATGTAATATGGCCTAAAGTTGTGCATAATTGGTTTAAATTCTCTTGTAACACTTAATAGGGATGAATGAAGAATGAGGATTTATACAACCAAACCCAAATAATTGATATTTGAGGGGTTTTCACTTTCCAATCCGTTGAGTGCAATGTTTTTTTAGGGTTTTAACATTTTTTTTGTCGATCATATTCTATATTGGACATGCTTATTTTGGAGATGCTTTATTTTTAAAGTTTGTTTGGATACTAGCAAATATGTGAAGATGATTGCAATGCCTTGTATTTTGAGTGTTCTTTCACTGTCAGTTTCTTAGTCATATATTTCTTATCTTATTAATGATTCATGTACTTTATAATCATTTATTATGTACCTCTGAAGCGATCATGCAGATAAATTCAAGTTTGGTGTAGTTCAACAATTTGTTGGCCATGGTGTTGGACGTGTATTTCATGCAGATCCTGTTATTCTTCATTTTAGTAAGTATTCCGGTTTCATATTTTAAAAATGACAATACTTTGACTCTTCATGGTGATATTACTTTATCTCCACTTATAGCAAAGTGTCGAGTGCCTTTCTGTGTTACTTTTTAGTTAGATCTAAAATGATAATCAATAATCTTTATCTATTTCCATTTTGTTGGCGGTTTCAACTATTTTGTGACTACAGGGTCTCACCATTCTTTACTGCCTTAAAATTTATTCATTGCCTATTGATATCATGGTTATACTCAATTTTTCATAAGTTTTTTATGAATTGCAATTTTGAGTAACTATCCAAATATAAATATCATACTCGCAAAACTTTATGGGCTTTGAAAATTCTTACTTGAATTTTTAAATATAGAGAAGTGGTTCTTGCTTAAATATTTAAATTGTAGATTGGATATGAAATAAGACAGTTATCATTTTATCTTCATTTTGTTAGGATTTTATGTTCTTTCCCATGGGCATAAATTCTTATTCCTTCTCATTTATGAGAGAATTTTTTTTATTAAGGCTAGTCGGTAGATTTTAAATTCTTAGTTTTTGGTAATAATGACTTTGTTTAGGAAAGCACAAATATCCCATCATTAATTTAGAGTGATTGATTGGAAATGTTGATGAACATGATCAAGATAACTTAGTATTCTTATCTCAGGAAGATCTTGATTTACTTAATTAGTAAAGTTGATTGACCCAATTTGTCTTTGTCAAAATTATGAGTTGCATTGTCTTATTAGGATGAATGATTGCTTAAGAGGACAATTATAAGTTGATATTAGTTAACACAAGCTTTTACGGCTTATTAGGTTGTGCCTTATGGCTCACAATTTATACATTGATGTTAATCGTGCAGCTTTACAATACTCTCTTGATGGTAAATTAATGTAATTTTCTTGCATGCTAGGCTAGGATATTAAGAACCTGAGAGAAAGGTGAACTTTGAAAGGAAAGCTAAAATATTATTGAATTTTAAAAAGCTTTACAGGGTTAAGAGCTTGCTTGGATGTCTCAATGGTTACAAATGAAGTGGTTGCTCTTATTTATAGGTTTCCACCTCCATAATGGATGTTTTTAAAGCATCATTGATTACAAAATAAGTATTTCCATGTATAGAAAATTTTAGAGAGTACGTGTAAGAAGGTTTTAGAAATATTCTGAGAATTTCATAGCTTTTCTGATGCATTTAACTTGCAAGGCCTTCCAAAAGTGTCTAGACTTTGATAAAATCTTTCAGAACCTTTTAGGATGTTGTTGACTTTCTCTAGGTTCTTATTAAAGCTTCCTCGGTCCATGCTTGCCATAAAATGACTAAGGAAATATGGTAACCTCCTTGCATGTTGGCATATTATGTCACTAAGCTATTGTGAAATATGTGAGCTTTAGCTATAATTGTAATATGGTGGTGTTATTTTGTGGTAGATCACTTTGATCCTCCTCCTCATTCTATAATGATGTCAATTTATTTGGTTAGCCTTGGAGCATAAATTTAAAACATTCTCCATCTACAATTTGGTTGAAATTTATTTCTTCAATATTACCAAAGAAATTATTAGTCTCATTAACTTTAGTCATTATGAAGAGGAGGATCATATTTTAATTGTGGGACTTATGACTCTATCCTATATGCAAGGTGGCTAAGTTTGAGTTTTGAGAAGGGATTCACTTTTTCAAATAAAGGAAAATCTTTTAAAATATTTACATGCTTATCAAATAGTAGAAACTTGGGTTCATCTTATTTTTAATCTATATAGTTCATGTGTTTATTACATTTTTTTTGAGATGAACTGTAAACAAGTTTGCTTTTAATACACTTGCATGATTTTCAATGCATTTGCATGATGTACTTGCATAATTTTTTAGTATATGTATATTAAGTATGAAAATTCAAGTGTGCATTGTATCAAGTATGATAATATCCAAATTTGAATCAAGAGAGTTTCTAAACTTGAACGTTCACTCAAAGATAGATTGATGCTTGCTTGGAGAATCTTATAACCGGTTTGAAAGTGTTGATCCTTTACATATGGTAACATAGATGGAAAGATCTGTGCTATAATGAATGATTAAATAAAGTTAAAGGACATGCAAATCATTAACCAAATCCATTGTAAGCAAATAAGTAGAGGTGACATGATTTAAAACAATCAAGTGCAATCAATTAAAGATTCCTCATAGCTGTGTTTACAAAAAACCTCAATCGAAAGGGCCCCTATTATCAAAATGCTTTCAAACATTAAACAAGCAATTTTGGGGCCAATTCCTTATACAAAAATATTAAAATCCAAACAAAAAAAGTATAACAAAAAGTTAATGCAAAATCAACCGCTTAAATCTCAAAGCAATTAATCATTCATCCTCCATAATAGTTTATTGTGATGATAAACTGAAGATGATCTAAGTTCAAAAAGAGTCAATTTTATATCAAACATATCTGTATAATTATTCTTCAAAGTATTATACTAGTAAAGATGTGGTTTGTCCTTTGATTGAGTGGTTTACCAAAAAATGACTTCACTAAATTATGATTTTGGCAAAGACCCTTTGACTGAGTGGTTCACTGCAAGATAGCATCATAAATTTTTTTTTTTTTTTGTTATGGCTATTTTTTGAAAGTTATCTAGTAGTTCAATTTCTTAAGTTGTGAATCACAATATAATAGGGCATGAAACCTTCTACTAGCTAAGGTCAACTTAAGATAAGTCTCTTAGATAAAAATTCATCTTAAGTCTACAAGATCTTTAGGACGATCCAACCCATGTTTGTGATAAGGATCTTTAAATTAAGATGAGTTGATTTTTTATTTAAGTTGATCTAGTTAATAACAACCTAGAACGATTGATTTATGGGTGAGTTTGTCATCATTACCTCGACAATCCACTCTAAGATAACAATTGTATATTTTCCGATTCAAAATCAAAGTGCTACTAATAAAAGCTTAATATCCAGATCATGAATCAGGTACAATTGATGAAAGTTTGTTGTTAGTTAAGTTGACAAAAAAAATCTAGTTGAAGGGGTCCCTATTATCAAATGCTCTCAAACATCAAAGAAAGTCATCCAGACTCAATCCCAATAAAAATACTAAAATCCAAAAATGTATAATGTAAAAAATGTTCAAGGAAAATTTATCGTTTAAGCCTCAAAGCAATTTCCATTCATTCTTCATAATAGTTGTTGAGATGATAAATTTAAGATCTAAGCTTAAAAGGTTTCAATTTTATATCAAACATATTTCTATGGTCACTCTTCAAAGTCTTATATTAGTAAAAGGCGGTATGTGTCCTCTAATCGAGTGGTTTATCATAAAACGACACTGCTAAATTATAGTTCTGATCAAGTGATTCACTGCAAACTAACATCATTAAATTGTGATTATGGCTACGCTTGGAAATTCTCTAATAGTTCAATTTCTTGAGTTGTAAATTATAGTGTCATAGTGCATGAAACCTTTTATTAATTGAGGCCACATAAAATTATTCTTTTAGGCAAAAATTCATCTTAGGCCTACCAATTTCTCTTGAATGACATACTCATGGTTGTTAATAAAGTTCGTTGAATCATGATGAGTTTACTATCTCCTTTGATATAAGTGGACCAAGGTCCATAACAACTTGGGACAACAAAATAATGGGATTTTGATTATGTTCATCATCATTCCCTTGACCATCCACTCTAAGCTAATGATTGTCTTTATCGAAAATCAAAGTGCTACTATGAAGATAAATATTTAGAACTTATTGGCCTTAGTCGAATGTTCTCTCTCATGATCATGAGGATTATTAATCACATGGGCTTGAGCCTAAGGGATACATTGAAATCACAAATCATAAAGTCATGAAATGTGGATGAAATTTTTAAGTAGTGTCATATCTATAATATTTAATCAGCTTTATGAAATTTTGTCTTGGAACCATACTCTAATAAGAGCCTAGTGTGAATTTTATGAGCCCATAGATTTATGGCAACTCCATTCGCATACATTATGGTTTATGCTTCAACCTATCCATTGACCTTAGCTTTGTGCCACCTTGTATTGGCATACTTGATTGGTAACTAAGGTTGTCTACTTTCAAACCTCTAGCTTTAGTTTCACTTGCCCTCCCATCATCTTTAAACTAACGATTCCCTTCATCCACTAGGGAGCCATAAAACTGATAACTTAAAATGACTTGGATGGCCACCTACCATTATGTGGACTCCTCACCCCCCTCCCTTTATGAGTTCGTTGGTCTGAGCCATTAGTTATGCAAAGGCTCAGATCAGTTTGGCTATCCACTAGCTTTGTGGTTGTCTTTCTTGTAAATCTTAACCCTAGGATTTATGATGTAACTCAGTAGGATTTATTTATTATCAAATTATGTATTATTCTTTATGTAGTAATAAAAATTAACATTTCATCTCTGTGTTGTCCATTTTTTTGTGTGTTATTTTTATTACTTGCTTGTGCTATAAGATCCTCACTAGGGCACATACAAATGCCCACACACAATGAATCTTATAAAGATCAGAGCAATCACTCTTAATTGAGAGTTCTTCTTGGGTATCATACCCAAAATATGATTAATCATGAGGATTTGCATTTGTGAGAAGCAAGCATTCAAAATCAAATGAACCATACACAGGACCACTTGTCGGGTAGGGGAAATCTAATTTCTCTATGCAAGCCATTGTGGTTAGATCTCCGCTGGAGGGACGGAGGCATACATGGCATCCATCAATTTTCAAGTCATTCGTTGACTTGAGTTCCTTTCATTGTCAATAGAAATAAAGTTATAAGGGTAAGGACAAATAATTCAAATTTAAAACTAATCTTAACAAAGCTTCAAATTTATATCTAATATTATCCAATGAGGATAACTAAATCTAATAACTAAATATGATAAAAAAAAGATTCATTCAGCTATAATCATATGGGCTTAAAAAGTATGAAAATATGCTTGATTCAGCTCAACTGTAGATTTGACTTCTGATAAATGGCTTATGAATAATTATGCTTTGAAGGCTAATTTGGCCTGCTTGGTGGTCTTATTATATCAACCTTTCCATTTTTTTCTTCTATCATTTAAGGTTTTGTCTAGGAATGTTGTGTTATAGGTGTGTCCAAGATTTGAAGGAGGCAATACAAAAATCTTATTAAAATGTTAAAAAGGGGAGGGGTGTGTGAATTCCATTCTATAGCATCACCCACACCCTTCCACCACTTCCCAAAATGTGTGCCTCCTTTGGTTTTGCAACTTGCTGTGTGATGTTGGGTTCTGTTGTTTAGTATGGAATGAAATCGTCATTATACTCACGAAGTTGAATGAACTGTACTCCACGGTTTTGAACCAGAGAGAAGCTGCACCTATTTTATAATGATTTTCTGAATATTATAATTTTGTTCTTTCTGATTTTTTGTAGCAAAGCAGTTAAAAAGCATTCTACATTCCTTGGTTTCTCATCATCATCATGATCATCAACTATTAGAAGTTAAATTTATCATTGTTGGTGACTGGAAATAAAGTACCCAAAACTTATCAAATATGGGTTAATATTTGAATTGCATAGGCCGCTGTTCTGGTAGAAATTGCCTCAGGTGGATGTACCGTTTAGGTGCAAGAGACAGATGGTGTTAATGTAACTTGAAGTTGATCATTTGCCACGTGAATTGCTCTTTTGTTACGTGTCACTTTTAAGCAACCGAATCTTTTCCTATTACTACACAGTTGGTTGTTGTTACTATGAGATAAGCTTGCCGTATTTGTATATCTTTATGTCAAAGTTTGGTTATGGAATCTAAGATCTTCGTCAATGTTTCTGTAGTAATTTTTATAAGTACATCTAGCGTAAATATTTTTGTTTTTTTTTAAATAATGCATGTAAATCATTAAAAATAGATTTGAGTTTATATTTTCATGCTATTTTGCAGGAAACAATGAGCGTGGGCGCATGGTATTGGGTCAAACATTCACAATCGGTAAAATTTTAATTGCACTTTTATTTGTTACATTGTTATGTTATGTTCTCTTTTGAAGGATTTCTTGGATTCCCGGGCAGGCAGTATATCTTACATGATAGTTTAATTGTTGAGTTTTCCATAGTTGATGAAAGCCTATTTTGCAAGGCATCTATGTTCTTACCTCCACCGTTCAAGGAATTATAAACCATCAGCCAAATATTTCAACGTTAACTTTTCTGTTTTGTCTCCTTTAATTTCTATCCAATAGTGGAATTTAATGGACTTCTAAAACATTAACAATGCGATGTTTTGGGAATTATTAGTTTTTTTTAGGGAGGCAGTGCAGGGTGTTCCAATATAAGCAATCATCATTTGAATTTAGTGATTGTAACAGATGAATATTGACCTCATTTTTAGGTGAGGTTGACATCTCCCTGATCTTAGTAATTAGGATCCCCAATTTTAAATTAGGAGCTTCCTAATTAAGCTCTTAAAATATTTTCTAATTGAGTAGATGAACATCAAATTTAAAACTAAATCAAATAGAAATTAAAATTAAATGAAATGAAGGTTAGAATTTAAATCTAAAACTAAACTGATACCTCAACTCCATGATTAAATCTAAGTCAGGCTAGTGGCCCCATTAAGACTTAACTCAAATAGGTTAAGTGAATTCAAACACCTCTGAATTTAATGAAATTAATTAACACTCAGTTGACTCCTAATTAGGTTATTTGGATTATTGAATCTAGATTGACACATTTGAGTCATATTGAATAAAAGTCAAATTACACTCAAGCTAAATTAAATTAAATCAAAATGAATCTATTTAAAATTTTAAAGTTGTTATTCAAGCTTAATCAGACTTAACTAAAATTAAAAAAAAATTAAATAAAATCAAATTTGGTCAACATCAGTTCATTCATTAACCTCTATCTATGTTTCATGAATCGAGCCGAACAAACATGACAAAAATGACTGATATCAACACGATATCATGAAAATCAAAGACATACACACACATATATATATATATATATATATATATATATATATATATATATATATATATATATATATATATATATATATATATATATATATATATATATCGATTGCGATTAAAATTGCTCTCAAAATGCTCACTTTCTCACCAAACAAGCTATAATGATGCATTTGAGGCGTCAAAATTGCCTGAGAATAAAGTCATAGACCAAAAAAAAAAAAATCAAGAAGGCACCCACGTAAAAGGAGAATGAAATATTGACATGTTTGGATGATAAGAAAAAAAAGAAAATTTTGTGCATATTATTTAAAAGATAATATATTTAAAATAAATGAATAATAATTTGATAAACATAATTAAAATAAAAAAAATAAATTAAATTAAAATATCATAGCTTTTCACTACACAACTCTATATTTAATTTTCTAAATTGCAATACACACTGCATAACTCTACATTTTCTTAATACACTCTAGCCCATAACGTTTAATTTCTCATTTATATATGAAGTACACTAATCATTCACTGCATACTCCAAGTCTCTCTTCCAGATGCTTGTCATTGTCGCTCTTCATCACATTTAATGCACCTCTTTTTCTTATTATCATTAAAAAAATAATGAGCCAACTACTACATCAATTAATAAATTGCAATAATTTTCCCCTTTTTCTCAATATAATAGCAATCACGTTTAATTTAAAAAAAAGGTTGAGATAATGATATTTATCTATCCCAATGTACCATCCTACTAATCGTATTTTTTTTTGGAAAAATTTGGGGGCAGATCCCAATTTCATTTCAAAGTAAACAAAATTATAGAGCAGTAATCCCATTTCGGACTGAAAATATAAAAAGAGTGGAAAAAACAATAACAATAGAAAAAACAACAAGCAAAATGTAGGAGCTCGAACAAGAACCTCCTCGGACTCAGACAAAAAACCTTCATCAAGAGATGAGAGCACCAGCTACAAAAAACAGGTTGACTGCTACACAGAAAGAACAACACAAGAACTAATCAAGAGAGCACTTCAACTGTTACCAAGCAGGCCCTCTAGGGATCTGAAATCATGTTATCAATGCCATTAAAGGGGCCTATTTCACCGTTAGGATAAGATCACCAGGTTGCCTGAAGGTCGTCCAAGAGGGAGGCCCCGGTTGTGTAGCAGAAAAACCACCCAACAAGACTGGTTTGCAGTACCCAATAAAAAAAAAAAACTTATCATCGTCTGGTCCATCGATAATAAAATCTGAAGCAAAATAGAGCTGCAACACTGAAGAATAGAAACCAATAACCAACAACAGATAAAAATGAGAGTTAAGCATGACCATAACATGATAAACTCCAACTATCTAGAATACGCTTGACGTGAGAAGACCAGGATTCTTTAAACTTCCATCTACGCAATTTATGCGCAACTATTTCCTTAATTTTTACAGACATAACCAGAAGAGAGGCAACTTCCCCTATGAAATCTGTGATTTCTTTCTCTCCATAGCCTTTTAAAACCATATGGTCAAGATTAGCTGCGGCACTAAGGACTTGTTGTAAAGTGGCTTGCATAAGCAAGAACTTCCCATTCGGGAGCAAACTCTTCACTAAACTCATAGCACTCGGGCATTCGAAAAATAAATGAGAGTTAGATTCCTGAAAATTTTTATAGGAACAAGTAACAGTAGAGCCCAGGCCTCTGATTGCAAGACTGTCAGAGACCTTAAGCCCACCTCTATATGCCATCCAACAGAAGAGAGTTTAGTTTATTGCATGCCCTTTAAACCAAATTTTCCCAAACCAATTCACCCTTGGGAAGGGTCTTAAATAGAAAGATCTTAATGGATTTATTTGAGGGAAAGGGGTCATTACCCCAAAGAACAACATCTTTACCCGAGCTGAAGATTATACTAGAGATTTGCTCTTAACAATGATGATTCACTTGCCTTAACCTGTCGAGAAGACACCATGTTCATTGGAGATGATTTTAGAGAGGTGAGTAGAAGCAGGCTTATTAAAAAATTTGAAAGCACTGAGAGCCAAGGATTTCAAATAAGGAATACCCTTTACACTAAGATTGAAGAATAGAGAGATTGAGGAGCCTTCCTCAATTTTGTAATTAAGATAATCTCGAAAACGATTAGCAGCAGGTTTAAGATCCTTCCATAAAGGGGAGACATGCAATGAACATTTATTCCATAAGGATCCATATTTGTTGATACATCAATCCGCCAAAAGGTTTGATTTGTTAAGGATTTTTCACAGAATTTTGACTTTGAAAAGTGGTTTAAGAGTAGAAATAGAGGTAAGCTCAGTACCACCGTTTTCCCTAGGCAAAGTAGTGTTAACCCAAGATATGAGATGCAATTTATTTAGTTTCCCATTGTGATAAAAAAATCTTAGCAGTTAAAGAGGAGATTTTCTTTAAGATTCTCTTGGGGATGGCCACAGATCTAAACCAATAGACAAGCAAGTTATTGATCGAGGATCTCAGCAATTGGAATCGACCTCCATAAGATAAAACTTGCATTTCCAGTCATGAGAAAAGCTTATCGAATAATGGATTGAAATCTAAGGAATTGAGAGGACCACAAACCAGAGGTATTCTAAGATATTTCAGAGGAAAAAACCCTTGATTGATGTTGTTCGTCAGATAGAACTGTTCAGCACATGAGGCTCTCTTAGAAAAGCAAGGTATAGATTTATTATATCTACACTAATCGTATTTTTAGTACCCATCCATTGTGTGGTGTTTATTATATCTACACTATTAGGTAATTTAGATATTATAATTATCTTAACTTTTTTATTTATTTGTATAAGTTTGCACTTGTCTTGTTTAAACTTTATCATTTTTTTAAAATACATTAGAAAATTTAATATCCAAGCACTTATGCTGAGCATGACTCGTACTCCCCTCAACGTGGTCTTCAAGTAAGAGCTGTACAGTGCAAGGTACTTTAACCTAGTGGTTGAGAGCTTTGACTTTCAATCAAGAGGTATTGGATTCAAGTCCTTGCACATGCGTTGGTGGATTCAAGTCCTTGCACATCGGGAGCTGAGTTTGACATTAAATTCGCTCAAATGTCCCTAAAAAAAAGGTAAGAGTTGCAACTGCTCTGCTCTCTGAACCGCAACTCTTCCATTCTCTCTTTTCTTAGCAACCAGGCTTGCACACCCCTAGCAGCTCGGACCGCACCTCCATGATGCAACCAAGGCTGAAGCCCTCGTCTTCAGCCTGCTCCTATCACGTTGCCTTGCTCTCTCTCTCTCTCTCTCTGGAGATCTTTCCTCTCTAGCAGCGAGGTCAGCCACCCCTCTCGGGAGACACCTGGACGTTGTGTCCCATCAACCGAGCTCACCAAATCTCAAGCTTTCTTGTCTCCATAAAAGAGTAGCATGCAGAAGGTTGCTTGATCCACCTCGACTCCATCTTGCTACACAGAGGCCCCGACCTCCCTTTTACGCCGAGCCTCTCGTTTCTCTGCCACACGCGCAGCAGCTTGGTCGGCCACCTCTCTTCCTTTGAGCAAACTGCCACCCTCATACCTCTCTCGTAATCTGCTGACTCCACCCTCTGTTGACATCCTCTAGCTCTAGGACATGTTTCGTCTTAGCACTATTTGATCTCTAAAAAATCACTTATTTGATCAGATCCGCATAAAGGTAAACTAAATCTGACTATAAAGGTAACGAAATCTTATCGCTCTCAACTTCAAGTAAAATTTGCTTACTGCACCGTTGAAATTTTGAGGGTGTGCTTTTCTCATCCTTACTACAATGTTGTTTCTTTCTCTCTTTTACATTTTTTATTTATGCTTTTTCTTTGTCTCTCACATTCACTTGCTGTCACTTTTCACTTAGTCAATCCCTTATTTAAAGTTGACTTGACATCTAGTCCATTGAATTTAATTGACATTGTGTTTACAACCATAAGGGTAAAATGTTAATAAAATCTATAGTTAAGAATTCAAAGCTTTGTTTATTCTTTTTTTGAATGTCTTTACCTGCATCAACATTTTTTTTTGGAGAAAAAATCGCAATGATTCTTAAGCCTTATTGGTGTTATGTGAGGCTTATAGTTCACATAATGTGAGACTCGCCTCAATATGTGTCTCGCCTTAATTTTTATGAGACATCTGCTTTTAGATCTAGGTTAAAAAAATCAAATATAAATTTTAATTACTGAAATAACACCCATCCTAACACACAAATGATCTAAAGATAGACATTACTCAAGCGTCTCTCCCCTTTGCCCTTCCCGCTTCTCACGCACAGTGCTTGGCTATCGTTGTTACCATCATTACTTGTGATGTTCTAATTTTGATATTAGATAATTGAAGTGGGAGTGAAAAACTTATTATTTTAAATTTATTTTGAATTGTTGTCATTAGTTTTATTTTGATAACTTATGTTACTTTGATGTTTATGTAACACTTCTTACTTCATGATTTGATGTCAATATATTAATAAATTACTTGATAATTTATGCAATTTGTATATTTTTATTATATTAGGTCAATTTTTAATATGTTAATAGCTTATGATACTACTTACTTTGTATATTAATATGTGTATAAATACATAATATTTTACACAATTTATTGATTCTGAGGTTTATCTGTCAAAACGCATTGAGGCTTATGCCTCGCCTCATGGACAAAAAATTATGTCAATTCATGATTGAGCAATTTAAACTTTGATTCAAAGCCCTCATTTCAGTGTCAATACCAAGGTGTGAGGTTGGTTACTTAACCTTTAGCCATCAATCTTCACAGCACAAGTTCCTTATGGTGACAAAACTACAATAGCCTTCCCTATCAATGTAGAGCCCTATTTTATAAAGAATGATGGGAATATGATAGATGGCAGGCTCAGTTGGTGGCTTAGAGACAACACATCCCTTTACAAGTGACATTACCTTATGTGTTATATGTTCTAACAGTTTTGACACTGAGAGATTACTTTCTCTATGACATAGCTTTTTCCAACGGCTTTGAGCATTACCTTATGGGTAATTTTATTATGACAGCTTTGTTCTACTCATGTTCATTGTTGTTTTATAATATATGTGTTGGTGGGTGGTTGAAACATAGTTCATAGAGGAAGCCATTGGCCAGCTCATTTGTGGCTGGTTGCTAAAGCAATATGTTGTTGCGACAACTCGACTTGGTGCTTCTGCCTTGTTGGGTGAGTTGTCAGTTAAGGATATTGGTTTCCCCTTTCTATCAGGTCTTGTCCACTGTCTGCCTACTCCGCTGTATGATGTCATGCTAAAGTAATTCCTATGATATCTCACTCTTGTGCTGGCAATGCCCATTTGTTGGGTCAAGCTAAGAATTCTTCAAAAAATTTCTGTAGTAAAATTTTGAGTTTGTATGTCTTTCAAGCCTTTCGAGCTCTTGAGTTTGGGTGGGAAGGTATTGGTAGAATGTGAGTTGGCTACCTTGAATTTGTTACATTAGGAATTTTTGCATTTGTGAAACATAATTAAGCTACTATTGGGCAGTCAAAGCTGGAGAAGAAAATATGAAAATTTAAAAAGCCCCTATAAACCTATTAGAATGAATAGAAGTAATTGCAGTCATTTCATTAACATCCAGTAGGTGCTAAGAGATGATATTTATTGGTTTAACAGCCATAAGAAACTTCAGAAGGTATCCTCTGCTTGATCTCAAATAACCTTGAAAAGTACTTTTTTGAGCTGAAACTAGCCATCATACACATGTATAGTGAAGAAAGCGCCTTCAGTCTTAGTATTATACAACACCATGTGAAAACAGTTATCATTTTCAAAAATATGTTTAAAGTGTCAAATAATATAAAAATTTATTAGCTTCTCTAGGTGTCGTGTCATAGGGCGATGCACTTAAACCGAGGGCCCAAACGGCACCTAACATTCTCCACTTTACATGATCCCAAAAGTGTTTGTAGAAAAGAAACAACAAATAAGTCTAGGACTAGAAAATGAATAAATTGATCTTGCATGATCACTTTCATGCATTTCCTTGTAGTCTTTAGTAGATCATTCAAATGGCCTTTGTCTTCAAAGAGTAATACCTTCAGGTTTGATCACCAATTGGTCTGTATATGGTTGTCCTTTTGAATGATAAACTATGTATTCACGTATATTAACCTATTACATGACACCAAAAATATTTATTATCATCAAATCATTAATAAATCATTTGGGCTCAAGTTCCCTTCAAACTTTAGCTCAATTGGCCTGATCTAGCCTGGTTCGGTTGTCCTCCTCCCCCGAGAAGTGGCTTAGCCTCTACGACTTCCTACCTGCACCTCGAATCATGGAGGGGATTGCAATGGAGAGCCCAGCAAAGGGTTAAATGGTTGCAAGAGGTTCGGAATAATTTACGATGTTGCTTCTCTTGAAATATTTTGTCAGGCTTAATCAAAAAAGAAAAAGATTGCCCCACATCCTATATATAGATGATGTGACTGACTGTAGTGCTGATATAATTCTTATGGGCAAAATTGAGAAACCAAATGATATGCTATGAATATAGGGTCTTGCAAGCTGGTGGGTATCTAAAAGAAAAGGTTGGATATAATTGAATGGAACTTTCTACACTGATTTTCACTCATAGATCAGCTAAACTGAACGTTTACATTAAATTTACATCAGGGCTAAATCTCAAAATAATTTCCCGACTATTTGCATGTGGCCAATTAGTCCCAAAGTGTCACATTTCTCCAATTTCTTCTCTGACTATCCAAAATTGATTCAAAGTACTCTCTTGAAGACTAAATTGGGATCGATTTCTTATAGTTGAAAGACTAAATTGAGAAAGACTAAATTGAGATCAATTTTGTATCATTATTTCTACGAAATAGATCAATTTTGAATCAATTTTATAGTTAGAGACCAAACTGAAGAAATATGATATTTTGAGATTAAATTGGCCACATGCAAATAGTCGGAAAAAGTTGGAGTAGCTCCAGTGGTAGATAAGATTAGGGAGAGTCGCCTTAGATGGTTTGGCCACATAAAGCGTCGGCGTCCGATGACCATTAGGAGAGTAGATGCATTAGATTTGCCTTATGTTAAGAAAGGTAGAGGTACCCAAAAAAGACTTGGTTAAGATGTATAAAAATGATCTTAGTATCTTGAATTAAATGAGAATTTGACATAGGATGGGACGAAGGATTTGTAGCCCCCCCTAGTGGGATTAAGGCTTGTTGTTGTTGTTGTTGTTGTTGTTGTATAGAAAGATGTTGGGAAATTCTCAACAAAAATAATATTTTGTGAATTGGAGCGAATTTAATCGAGAGCATAATGGTAGTAATGGCTCTTATTATAAAGCAGTTCTCAGAAATGGTTCTTGATGTCATTAGTGAGCTACTGAAGCACTTTGGCATGGTAGTGTCATAGATTGCTCAACGTTTTATATTGGTGGAATATTTGAATCTTATGAATTCCCAATGCAGTTTCTCTGCTTCCCACTTGTTTTGTTCATCCAACAAAATTCCAATTTATTAAAGGAAATTTACATTCATAACCCACAATTCTTATACATTTACATCTCAAATTTGATATTTATAAATATAAACACTTTTGTATGCATGAAAATGTGCATTTCACTTTTAAGAATTAACGATGATATTATTTTTGATGTAATATTAAAGATTCAAGTATTATTTATATAAATATGAAAGTTTAGGTGTTAGATATGCGAATATATAAGAATTATGTGCTATGCATGTAAACGCCCCATTTATTAATCATGATTATAAATTCTGCAGAGCCCATGCTTACAATAGGAAGCACAAGACCTGTGATTTGGTCTGATGGTTGGACCGCTGTAACTGAAGATGGAAGCTTATCTGCTCAATTCGAGCATACCATACTGATCACAGAAAATGGTGCAGAAATATTAACCAAATGTTGAAGAATCGGCCATTCCTAAGCTCGAGAGTACAATGATTTAAAGCATCTGTATTGAGTTTGATAAGCAAATTGCTATTTTTTTTTTTGACGGAAGGATGAATTACGAGATTTTAGGCAAAGAAAGATAGTCGGTGTTGTAATTTTGAGTTTGTAGTTATAGATTGAGTTATGTAATGAATCTGTTATAGCATTTGTTAGTGCAGAGAGAAAATAATGAATGATGTGTGTATCTGTCTTCTGTATGAGTGCATGATAATTGCATATACTCATAATAATTTATGTTGCTGTTAAATGAAGAGTATGTATATTTGCAAAATGTGAGATGGGAATGTGTAACTACACCAAAGTTAGTACACATGAGCTTAAGGTTTCGTTTGAGAGAATTTTTTTAGTGCGTTTTACTTTTGAGAGCGTGAATTTTTAATTATGATGGTTTGAATAGTGTCTTTTGAAATTAGTTTTAGTTTTAAATCTATTTGAAAGTTTCGTTTTAGCAAAAAACAAATAGTTTTTAAATATTTTAAATCGCAGAATCTGAAAAATTTAAACAGCAAACTAAGAAGATGGCTAGGAGCTTTCTATGGGGGCAAAGGGTCAAATGGCAAACGTTTGAACTATGTGGCCTCAAAGAAAATTTGCCAGCCCATAAGAAGAGGTCTTGATTTTCACATGTCTAGCAAATGGAAAGGTACTCTAAGGACTAGAATAGCTTGGCAAGTGCTAAATAACAGAATACATTGCCCAACAAATGCATTTGGGAGAAGTATTGATAGGGTTGTCAAAAGAATTCGTTGTTTGTGAACAGTTTGAATTCTGCTCGTTCGTTAAGCAAGTCGACCTAATGTAAATAAATATTTTAAGCTCGATTTATAAATGAGTTGAATATGAATAATTTTTCATTCGATTGTGTTCAACTCATTTTAGTTTGAAATAAAAAATTATATATATATATATATATATATATATATATAATAATAATAATAATAATAATAATTTCACAGTAACAAGCATGATTTAATAGTTAGAGTTTTGTCAAGCAAAAATTAGCTTAGGGTTAAATCCTCTGGTCTTCATATTTTTTCTAATTATTATTTTTTTGAGTCATTTCAAGCTGATGATGACATTGAAATTTCGAATTTAATTTGTCAAATATGAATAGAATAATTTGAAAAGCAAATACCACCTCTCATGCTAGCTCATTTACTCTTAAGTATGGGGATTGATTTTGAGAGTATAGCAAAGCTAGAGGCGACTCCAACATTAGGGAGATTATTCAAGATGGCATTGCAAACTTGAAACATATTATTAGATAGGAGATTGGAGATAGAACCAGTATCTACACCCTTGATCAAGCTTGGATTGGGGAGGAGGTTTTCAATAGATGGCCAACAATCATCAATGTTAAGCTCAATCTATTTAAATTTAAATGATTTGAAGTTCAGTTCTTGATAGATGTCTTGACTAGACTTTAAAAAAAACCCTAAACAATTAAGGAATCAATAATATACTACAAGGTTAACAGGGAGAATTTCACATTGGATTACAAGAATTTGAAATGTCATCAATAACGTACATGTATGTAATGTAACTATAATTCCTATAGTAAACCATACTCACTAAAGGAGTTGCTTGATTTTAAGTATTTTAAATATATTATAAATGAAATGCATAATTTTTAATTTTCTCAATATTTAGTCAAAGGAAAGATAAATATTATATAAAATTTCAAATCTTTTGAAATTATCCTCTAGTTTATTTTTAATGTATTTAGATTTCATTCGATCTAGATGAACTCGAAATACACCGCTTATAAAAAGCAAGTCATCAATTATCTCTACTTATTATTGGACACTTGCTGCCCACCATTGAGTGTTTATTGCCAGTCACTTGTCCGTTGTTATAGAGAAAATATTACATGTGGAGTCTGGATCCAAACTCCGATGAAATTGGGACACGTGACTCTAAATAAATTTTTATACTATTTTTAATAAAATTTAAAAGAAATTGAGCCACGTGTCTTAATGTGGTTAGAGTCCTCTATATCAGAACTCGCATGTAATATTTTCTCCTTGTCATGAGCTACTTGCTATAACATGCTGCTACTTGATATCTATATCAGTATGATCATTTTTTTTATCATGATTGTTATTTATCTTCATTATTGTATGCTATCATTATTGATATTTAAAATACTTTATAATTAATCAAATATAACAAATAAATTACTATATATTTTATAAATAATTAAATACTAAAAATATTATAAATATATATTTTTATTTATATTATATTTAAAATTCTTGAAAAACTAAAATATTTTTTTTGTATAAAAGTTTGAGAAATTTACAAATTAATCATCTAATACATGTATATTTACAATTTAATCATCATCTTTTTTTTTAACTATCAATTCATGTATTTATATGTATTATGATCAAATTTTTAAGAATTTTATAAAAATGAAAATATTGGTTGAACTTTTATTATGAATTTCAATATTTTAAAGTTAATTTTAAAAAATTAAGATTAAAAGTGAGTAATTTGTAAATATAAAAGAATAGGGTGGCTATTATGTAAAAGCTCCTAAAAGTTTTAAGAGGTATTTACCTACAAGCATATAATTTATATATATTTATATATCTATTACCTAAAATTTTCTATTTATTTAAATAATATTTAAATTTTCATTATTATATAAAAATAGCACTGTCATTATTTTTTAAAGTAAATATATATTTTTTATATATAAAAAAAGTATTATTTTTATAAATATTAAATTTTAGATATTAGATATTTAAATGCATAAGAATTATGTGCTGTGGATGTAAATCTCCCGAGTTTTAATTACTTACGAGCACCCTAACGCGAGCTCCGTGATCTTCTCGGCGTTCGAACTCTCAAATGTCGGGACTGTGGGAAGTAACGGAGCATTAGAGATGGGCAAGAGCCGCTCTCAAGGGTGGAGCGTTTTCGACGCAATAAAGACATTTCCCTCCTCACCGGAAACCCTAATGGCTGAGATCGATGCAGCCATCGCTGCCGTCGAGTACGGCCATGCTACCGCTCTCTTGTCCTCATCGTCCTCTTCTTCTTTCCCACCTATTGCGACTGAGACCAAGAACGCGGTGAGCGGTGCCTTCGGGTTCAAGGGACCCTCCCACGATGCACGACTTGCGGAGGAGTCTTACCGCGCAGCGTGCGCCGCCCTTGCCACCGGCCGACCGGACGCCGCTCTCCGATCCATCCGCGTCGCTCTGGCGAGCTGTCCGCCGGAAAAAACCTCCGCAGTAGCTAAACTTCGATCACTCTCTTCCATCGCGTCTTCTCAGTTGCAGAAGCAGCAACAACAGCATCAGTAGCACTCGCCGTTACTTTGATGGTCTAACCTTAATCGCGTCTTACTCCTTGTTGATCTTGGTGAGGTGCTTATCTTTCCATGGCTTAATTTTTGGGTTGCCCGAGTTTTTCTTGGAAAACGATATGGGTTTGGAATTTCACATTTGGATACAAGAAGTTAGGGGCATGTGAATATATTTAATAAAGGTACTGAAATACTACACACCATCATTAATTTAGATTTAATGATTTTCACCTGTACCTCTGGATTCAATCCAGTGGTGTTGCTTTAATATTTTCAGAGTTTCACTGACTGGTGTTGAGTTGCTAATTGTTTTCACGTTGATTTAGTTAAATTACTTGGAAGATTTTTGCTGCATTTACGTTGGCTTGATTTTGCTAACTTGGAGGTTTAGATAAAGGAAGGGGGTTGACAAAGAAGGAATGCCTTTGGTGATGTTATATGATGACACTTTGAGTGTAATGTTATCGTAGAAATGCGTCACATGTTTGATGACTTTTTGAGGTTGCAGCACTAAGATGTAAAAATCTAAATTACTGCTATCATTAGACGTTAACCAAATCCTGTGGGCATCTAAAAGAATCTTTTAACGGATTATTGAAATACATAAAGGGAAAATATTTTAACTCAAATTTGATTGTTTTACATAGCATTGCAATATTGCTAGAACATAATACTTAAATAAAAAATAAAAAAATGACAACATTGCGCTAAAGATATGATTGCAAACTAGTAAATGAACCACTCCCTAAAATATCTTTTGATGTATGAAAGAAATGAGGGAAAAAAGTGTTGGGTGTAAGAATCACCGTTATCATTTTAGATGTATTGTAGCGTTACCTATATTAACAATAAGCCAACCAAACAAATTTTATAGAATGTCTTGTCACTAATTTGTTTGGTAATTTACGTTTCATGGCTTGGAAATTATTCTTGGTCACCTTAGCATGTTTGTGTTTTTGTGTTAGCTTTCATATTTGGTGATTTTGACTGAGTAGCCCAGGATATAAATAGCCTCCTACGTGATATCTGATTTGACTGTTGGAATTAAATGCTTCTTCGAACCATTTATTTTTCTACATTCATTTTTGAAAATAATTATTTGAGTTTCAAGCATGGAAGCTGATTTGATAGTATCATTTTAGATGTATTGTAGCGTTACCTATATTAACAATAATCCAACCAAACAAATTTTATAGAATGTCTGTCACTAATTTGTTTTTTTAATTCATGGAAATAATTCTTGGTCACCTTAGCATGTTTGTGTTTGTGTTAGCTTTCATATTTGGTGATTTTGACTTGAAAGTAGATATAAATAGCCTCCGTGATATCGATTTATTTATTGGAATTAAATGCTTCTTGAACCATTTATTTTTCTACATTCATTTTGAAAATAATTATTTGAGTTTCAAGCATGGAAGCTGATTTGATAGTATCATTTTAGATGTATTGTAGCGTTACCTATATTAACAATAATCCAACCAAACAAATTTTATAGAATGTCTAGTCACTAATTTGTTTGGTAATTTACGTTCATGGCTTGGAAATAATTCTTGGTCACCTTAGCATGTTTGTGTTTTTGTGTTAGCTTTCATATTTGGTGATTTTGAGTAGCCAGATATAAATAGCCTCCTACGTGATATCGATTTGTTGTTGGAATTAAATGCTTCAACCATTTATTTTTCTACATTCATTTTTGAAAATAATTATTTGAGTTTCAAGCATGGAAGTGATTTGATAGTATCATTTTAGATGTATTGTAGCGTTACCTATATTAACATAATCCAACCAAACAAATTTTATAGAATGTCTAGTCACTAATTTGTTTGGTAATTTCGTTCATGGCTTGGAAATAATTCTTGGTCACCTTAGCATGTTTGTGTTTTTGTGTTAGCTTTCATATTTGGTGATTTTGATTTGAGTAGCCGATATAAATAGCCTCCTCGTGATATCGATTTGACTGTTGGAATTAAATGCTTCTTGAACCATTTATTTTTCTACATTCATTTTTGAAAATAATTATTTGAGTTTCAAGCATGGAAGCTGATTTGATAGTATCATTTTAGATGTATTGTAGCGTTACCTATATTAACAATAATCCAACCAAACAAATTTTATAGAATGTCTCGTCACTAATTTGTTTGGTAATTTACGTTTCATGGCTTGGAAATAATTCTTGGTCACCTTAGCATGTTTGTGTTTTTGTGTTAGCTTTCATATTTGGTGATTTTGGTGAGTAGCCTGTGATATAAATAGCCTCTGTGATATCGATTTATTTGTTGAATTAAATGCTTCTTGAACCATTTATTTTTCTACATTCATTTTTGAAAATAATTATTTGAGTTTCAAGCATGGAAGCGATTTGATAGTATCATTTTAGATGTATTGTAGCGTTACCTATATTAACAATAATCCAAACAAATTTTATAGAATGTCTGTCACTAATTTGTTTGGTAATTTACTTCATGGCTTGGAAATAATTCTTGGTCACCTTAGCATGTTTGTGTTTTTTGTGTTAGCTTTCATATTTGGTGATTTTGACCGAGTAGCCGATATAAATAGCCTCCTGTGATATCTGATTTATGTTGAATTAAATGCTTCTTGAACCATTTATTTTTCTACATTCATTTTTGAAAATAATTATTTGAGTTTCAAGCATGGAAGTGATTTGATAGTATCATTTTAGATGTATTGTGCTACCTATATTAACAATAATCCAACCAAACAAATTTTATAGAATGTCTACTAATTTGTTTGGTAATTTACGTTCATGGCTTGGAAATAATTCTTGGTCACCTTAGCATGTTTGTGTTTTTTGTGTTAGCTTTCATATTTGGTGATTTTGTTAGCCAGATATAAATAGCCTCCTCGTGATATCGATTTGATTTGGAATTAAATGCTTCTTAACCATTTATTTTTCTACATTCATTTTGAAAATAATTATTTGAGTTTCAAGCATGGAAGCTGATTTGATAGTATCATTTTAGATGTATTGTGCTACCTATATTAACAATAATCCAACCAAACAAATTTTATAGAATGTCTCGTCACTAATTTGTTTGGTAATTTACGTTTCATGGCTTGGAAATAATTCTTGGTCACCTTAGCATGTTTGTGTTTTTGTGTTAGCTTTCATATTTGGTGATTTTGACTGAGTAGCCCAGGATATAAATAGCCTCCTACGTGATATCTGATTTGACTGTTGGAGTTAAATGCTTCTTCGAACCATTTATTTTTCTACATTCATTTTTGAAAATAATTATTTGAGTTTCAAGCATGGAAGCTGATTTGATAGTATCATTTTCACTGCCTCATTTAGCCATTAGATTATTGGTTAATCATTTTTTTTCTGTATTCTTTTTTTTTTTATCATATCTGTATTCATTTGTGTCTATACATGGGCTTAGACAGACCCCTTGTTTATTCCATTAAAAAGAGTCGTATAAGAACAATCAAAAGACTCAATCCAAACAAGAGAACATGTGTAAATCAGAAGCAAAATTACTATACTACCATCAAAATAAAAATCCCCAATGTTGTATACACCCCTATCTCTTAGTCTGTAGCATCTATCAACACTTGATATTAGGATATCTCTATATATCCAGTATAGAAATACTTTTCAACATCTGAGGCCGATGGATCCCTAGCATTGAAGTGACATCTCTCATTTGCCCACCAATTTACCCTTGCATTGCCTTCCATCCAAATATGGTTAATCAAACTTGAAATATAGCCAACAATTGTCTTATTTACTTCATCATATAGAATCCTTTTTAATTAACATGTTTATCACTAAATATCGGATGTTTAGGGATAAAGCAACCACAACTACGGTTCTAACCATAATGTAGTGAATATATATTGCCGACAAAGTGTTAATCCATGAACCAAGGCATGCATTTAAGCAAATGCAGAAGATTGACTCTTAGGAATCATAGAATGCAGGTTAATTCTGCTTTTATTATCTCATATTGCCACAATTGTTAGGTTTTTAGGGTTGCTACTTGAGGAACAATTCACATTTTTTTTAACCTTTAGGCAACCACCTCATTGTTTTCACACTCCTTTTGGATTCCATTTACTTCAAAGTGATAATTATGAATTAGGACTTAGAGGTCTATATTTAATACGCAAGAATCACCCTTTAAGCCTTTGAAAAGAGATACCCCAAAATATTATAGTAGCAATAATTGATTTGAGAATCCATTGGTTTGACAGATCATATTCTTTCTAAAAGTTGCCATGTGTGGGGACTTTGACCATAAGATCTGATTTTTTTTTTCATAATCATCCAGGTAAGACATTAGTATCTTGACTGATGTTTAAGTGCCATTCGTAAGCATAACCATATTATCAAAAATAAGATGAGTGACTGATGGCCATGGGGTATCTTGCGTAACAATTCATAAATGGGTATTTATTGAACATATGGATTGGTCCTCTGGAGTTATATTCTGCGGTTAATGTGAATGAAGATAATGGTTCACTTTCCCTACCTCTACAGGATTTAAAGATGCCAATACTTCCTCCCATTCAACAATTATGAAAAGCAACAGTTTGAGATATAAAATTATATGATTATATCATAGAAATCCACTGATTTGAGAAGCCAAACTGCTTGAAAACCTTATTATATTGGAGCTCTCACTACACCTTTTCATATGTTCTGACCAGGTCAAGTTTCACAACCATATTTCCTACATCTAACATTCCATTTTAACTCAGTTGATTACTTTTGGGTGTCAGAAAATATTATGTGCTATATCATATTTTCAACAAAGCCAGTCTGATTTAGAGCAATCAATTTAGGTAGCTAGACAACAATCGTGTTAGCAACTATCATAGCAATAATTTTGAATTCGGATTTAGATTCATCACTTCATGAATCAAGACAATTGATGCTACTGTAAAGAATCTTAGTAAAACATTTCCATTAAAATATCCTGTAGTTGCTTTATACAAGCCACCTTGAATGAAATCCAAAATGATTTTTTAAAAATAATGGGGTACACCCATCGAGACCTGTAGCTTTATCACCATCCATCCTAAGTGTTGCTGACCTTGCTTCCTTAATTGCAATTAGCATTTTATTGTCCTAATCAGACATCACTTGAAGATTATTGCTCCAATCTATCTCATGCACACAGAAGTCATTGCAAACTAAACATATTTCAGAAAAATCAATGATATATTGTTTTATGCTAGACATATTTATCAGCCCTTGTCCATTATGATCGCAAATCTTGAAGATCTTATCAGCAGCTCTTCTTATTCTTATTATTATAGAATGGTGATAGTAATTTTATCTTCATTTTAAATTTTTTAATCTCTGCTTTCTGTCTCCAATAATTCTTACAATATTTAAAACCTTGAACAAAACTGCTATAGTTTTGTCAAGTTTAACTGTTATCAATGCTTTCTGATTCCTGATCATTACTCAACACCTAGCCACCAATTCTTCATTATTATTGACATATAAGTAAATCACTGAAGTCATTTTTTTTCTGTTCCTAATACCTTTCTTTAAGCTTTTGTGTTTCTTCCATGAGGCCATCATATGTGAACTAACGTTGGAGCTGTCCTGTTTTGTTGTACAAAATCAAGGCAGGTATGGTGTCTCGTCCATATGTTTTAAAACTAAACGGCAGTTATGTAAAACGTCATAGGGTTTTGTGTTTCTTAGACCTAGTATGAGATGAAGAATAATGCAACACAGACAAAATTTTATAGGTTAGAAACTTTTAATTTTAATAACTATTTGCTATTTTTGATGCAAAATGAAATTACAAAAGAAATAAATTCAGATATTAATTCAATACCCTTCTATAATAATTAATGCATGCAAGTTTAGAACCTATAAACCAATGTAACGAGTAGAAATTCGCTTACTCTTTTGATAAATTACATTAGATTTAAATAAAATCAATTATGCACTCAATCCAATAACAAAGTTAGAATAATAAGTAAAAGTAGAAAAAAAGAAGTTACCTAAGTCAGATGAAACAAGCCTCATGCTTATACAAGGAAATCTCATGAAATTCTTTAAATTTCTCATCCTTTTGGTTTTATTGCCCTGTAAAATCAATTTTGTGGCTATACATGTGTATAGGCGTTTAAGTAAAAGTTTTTTCATACTATGGATTGTACACAAGTATGTACATACCTGCAAAATCAATTTGAAGAAACACTTCTCTTCACAGTGCATAAACATAAAGAAATTAAAAGCTTACTGGTCAGTGAATCGTTTGAAGCAGCTATCAATTTGATTATAGATTTGTACCGGAACATTTTTTTT
The DNA here is from genome assembly GCA_021442155.1 of Cymbidium sinense. NCBI lineage: Eukaryota > Viridiplantae > Streptophyta > Magnoliopsida > Asparagales > Orchidaceae > Cymbidium > Cymbidium sinense. The sequence continues at coordinate 102,546,159 of CM038229.1, forward strand.
CTATCGGTCATGTTATTGGTGTTGGGTACATCTATTAAATAGGACTAAAAGTTACTAAACATTTAACAATATAATCATGCTATCAAAAAATTTCATGGTTATCCTTGTCATTCTTAGCCAGTATCTGCTGTTATAATTATCTGAGGGGTACTTTTATCTATTTGACCATCCTTTCTCTGTACGGTTGAAATATGCAAATGGGGATCTAACATTTGTCTTCCTCCCGCTTGTCTTCCCACATGGTCAATGCTCTCAGCGTGCTTTTGGCTCTTATACTGAGAATATTAACAGCATATAGAAAGCAAGATAATTTAAATAGAATTAACTTAAAGAGTATAAAAAATGGTAGCATTTGACTGAGTCAAAGCATGATTTACTCCCTAGAAGGTGGTGGCACAATGGTTGGAGGAATTAGAGTTTAATGATCACTTCCCTTTGCTTCATCTCTTTCTTCCTCCACTTTTTCTTCATCTTCAACCACAATTATTTTTTTTTGTTTCTTTTCTTATTCTTATTTATGTTTTCTCTACCACTAATATGAAAAGACTTGGAATCAGAAAACATACGCTCTTTAACACCTCTAATTTTATGATCCGCTTCAATGTATGTTTCATTAGCAAAAGATAAAGTAGGTTACAAATCTAACATCAATATATTTCTTTAAGAATAGAGAAGTGCCTATTAATTAACTCCTTTATATTCGCAGAAGCAGTGGGAGCTTTAGATGGCGGGGGAGAGGGTGCTGAAGAAGGAAATTTTTTAGGTGGAAGGGGTAGGTGGGGCGACTCTTCAAGATTTTTTTGGTGGTGGGCGAGTTTGAAAAATATTTACACAGAGATAAAAGGTTACCAAATTTGACCCTTCAGCAAGCAGATAAATTTTATCATTGTAAATATTAACAAGATTCAATGCCTATAAGTAAAATTGTACTTTTAAGTGTCCAACACTCAGCCAGTGTAACTGCAAAAATAAAAGTCACAAAGATATATCAAACTTAATTATTCCTTAAATTTTAGACAAGAATAGAAATTCTTCCAAGTTCTAGATTTTTGTTTGGCTACCACATAGTTATCTCAAAGATTTGGAGCATGGATAAATCACGTTCATGTGCTCCATAAATCAAATTTACAGTTAATATAATCATATGGCAAGTTCTGTACATGCTTTAAGAAAGTAAAAATTAAATTTGATTGAGTAATACTTACTATGACAAAGGAAATTGATATATCCAACGGGATTTCTTGCTTATTATTTTTCAGCTATAGATCAAACTGAGAAATTAAATATATCTGTATGATGCTTACCCATTTGTATGAGGGGATTTTCTCCGAATTTCCAGAATTAAAAATAGATTCTCGAACACAATTAATTGTTGTATAGAAAAAAATTTAGAAAATATTGAACATAAAACCTTAGTATATTACTAGATTTGAGAGGAGTTGCATAAATCTTGTAATTTCTCATGAACTTAATATCAGTGACAGATTGGTTTGAAAGGGGATCAAATGACCAATTCATCATCCTTGATTTGGGAGCTCTTTAATGCCATTGTGTTAAGTAATAGTCTTTAAGAAATGATTACAAATTTCAGATTCTTTGTACTCCGCATTCCAACATGGCAAAGTGCTATAGATGGCTAGTACAACTTGTGAGGTGCGGGGACATTTTCATTAGATAATTATGTTCATATTTTAAAGAAGTTTGATCTCTTTGGAGTAGAAGCTCAACAATTCCATCACATCTGCTTTGAAAGTAGATGCCTAACATCTAAATGTGAGCTCTAGGATATACTACCATTTGGGTCCCAAGTCGGGATGCAAAAGTGGAGGGTTGCGTTAGGTAGTCGGTAAGTAAAATTTGTCGAAATAATCATGACATGAATCCTTTAAATCATTGTGTGTGTTATCTTGGTCCCAGGCGGAATAACGAATCTGATGAAAAATGTGCTAGAGCATTGCATCGGGCCCGGTCGATGTTAAATAAGCAAGGGTTCCCACATTTTTGGGCGGATGCGGGAAAAGAAGTTAGTCCATGAAACTAGAATTAGGTTAGGATCTTGGAATATAGGTACTCTTACAGGTAAATTAATGGAATTAATAGATATTATGGGTCATAGAAAGATAAATATTTTATGTGTTCAAGAAACTAAATGGGTTGGTGAGAAGGCCAAGGAGATTGATAGTTTAGGTTTTAAACTTTGGTATTCAGGTAAAAGTAGAAATGGTGTAGGTGTGATTATAGATAAAAGTTTGAAGGATAATGTTATAAGTATTAATAGATGTGGAGATAGAATTATAGCTTTAAGATTATTGTTGATCTTAAGATTATCAATGTTATAAGTGTATGCTCCTCAAGTAGGCTTGGAGGTAAAGCGTAAAGAAAAATTTTGGAATGAATTAGAGGGATTAATACAAGATCTACCTCTTGAAGAAAAAATATTTATTGGAGGAGATTTAAATGGACATGTTGGTATATAGTAGTAGAAGATTTTAAAGTATGGTGGTGGTTATGGATTTGGAGTTCTTAATGAAGAAGGTAGGGTATATTAGATTTTCTTCTTATGATTTTGTAGTTCTTATCTTTATTTAAGAAAAGAGATGAACATATTATTACTTATAAAATGGATCTAGTAAAACAGATTGATTATTTTACGAAAAATAGATCGTTTAAATTGTAAAGATTGTAAGGTAAATTCAAGTGAAATTTTAAGTCATATTTATTAGTTTTAGATTTTAAGATGAAAGGTTGTAAGAGAAAAATAAACTAAATTATTGTCCAATTAGATGGGGACACTTAAAAGAATGAAATAAAAATATTTTTAAGAAGCTACAAGATATTAGAATTTGGGGTGTTCATAAAGATGCGTTATGTGGGAAAAAATATCAAGTGAAATTAAAAGTTCTTAAAGATGTGCTTGGAGAATCAAAGGAAAAAACTTTTAATAAGAATAGTTGGTGGTGGAGTCGAGTGTGCAAGAAAAGATAAAAATAAGAAGCGTTGTTATAAAACTTGGTTTAGATGTAAAATTCAGAATTGGGAAAGATATAAAGTGGCGCAAGAGATTCTAAGAAAGCGATATATGTTGCAAAAATTTACTTTAGTGATTTATACTGATAGATTAGATCAAAGAAGGTGAAAGATGTATGTATAAGTTAGCAAGAGGAGAAGTAAAACATAGTTAGTGCGAGTATTAAGGATGAAAATAATAAAGTCTTTTCTTAGAAAAGATATTGAAAATAGGTGGATGAGATATTTTGATAAACTTTTCAATGAAGGATCCGAAAGTCGATTGATTTTAGCAACCTTAATACCCTAAATAATAATAGAAATTTATTCATTATTAGTAAATCGAAGTTAGTGAAGTTTTAAAGAAAATGAAATGTGGAAAAGCAGGGGCGGATAATATTCCAATAGATGTGGAAATGTTTAGGAGATCAAGGAATTTCTTGCTTACAAATCTTTTAATGTTATTTTAAAGACTAAAAGATGCAGATGAGTGGAGAAAGAGTCTATTGGTTCTATATTTAAGAATAAAGGTGATGCACAAGAGTGTGCAAATTATAGAGAATTAAGTTAATGTGCCATACATTAAAATTATGGGAGAGAATAATTGAGCATAGGTTACGATGTGATAAGTTTCACAATCGGTTTGGTTTCATGCCGGGTAGATCTTATGGATGCTATACATTTGTTAAGAGGGTTGATAGAAGCATAGAAAGTAAGTAAGAAGGATCTACATATGATATTTATTGATTTAGAAAGCTTATGATAAAGTCTCAGATGTTCTTTGGAGAGTTCTAGAGCAGAAAAGAGTTAATATTGGTTATATTCAAGTTATTAAGGATATGTATATATTAGACATTGTGTCCAAACACAAGGAGGATTGACAAAATATTTTCCTATTTGAGTTGGATTACATCAAGGATCAACATTAAGCCCTTATCTTTTACTTTAGTTATGGATGTTCTTACGAGGCATTTACAAGATATTCCTTGGTGTATGCTTTTCGATGACATTCTTCTTATTGATAAGAGAGAGGAGTCCAACAGAAACTTGAATTATGGAGGTCAACTTTAGAGTCTAAAGGTTTTCGTTTAAGTAGATCTAAAAGCTGAATATATGGAGTGTATTTTAGTTGTAGAAGTTTTAGTGATAGTGTTGTGACTTTAGGTGATCAAGTCATTAATAAGAGTGGCGATTGAATATTTAGGCTATTGTCCAAAATGATGGTGAAATAGATGGAGATGTTATTAGTAGAATTCAAGTTGGATGGTTGAAGTGGAGGAATACATCGGCTTTATGTGATAGAAAAGTTCCACTTAAACTTAAGGGAAAATTTTATAAGATGGTGGTAAGACCTGCAATGACTTATAGTGCAGAATGTTGGCCAATAAAAGAGAAAGCATAAGACTAAGTTAAGTGTTACAGAGATGAGGATGCTTAGGTGGATGAGTGGCTTTACTCTTAGAGATAGAATGCAAAATGAGTATGTTGGAAAAAGTTGGAGTAGCTCAGTGGTAGATAAGATTAGGGAGAGTCGCCTTAGATGGTTTATACAGCGTCGGTCAGATGACCGATTAGGAGAGTAGATCATTAGATTTGCCTTATGTTAAGAAAGGTAGAGGTAGACCTAAAAGACTTGGTTAAGATGTATAAATAATGATCTTAGTATCTTGAATTAGATGAGAATTTGACACATAATAGGGCTGGATGGAGAAGGATTCATGTAGCCGACCCCACCTAGTGGGATTAAGGCTTGTTGTTGTTGTATAGCTACAAAAACTTTAATAAAGTTTTCATTTTCACTTTAAATACGTATAAATTCTACAACACAAAATGAAGTAAAACTTATACCCACCTGCATACAATAGAATTTTTTTTAATACAAAATAACCTCTTTACAAAGGCATGTATAGCTCAAAAATTGATAATAGAATGTTGTAGACACTTATGCACACAACTAAAGTATAATTATTTTATTAAATTACACCTCTACACAAGTGTGTAAGCACATAAAATGACTTTTGATACTTGTATAAACAGATCTATATCACTAAAATATAAACATTTTGCAAAATAACACTCATTCACGGCACCACATAAAATGTGTCTTAAAGCTTGTGCCCATATATTTATAGCATTAATAAATATTTTACAACTATGCATGAACTTTTTTTGAAGAAATATACACACATGTACATCACTAAATATAATTACTTTGTGAATTCTTATACATTCAGACTTGTACACATATGTTTGCTACACTAAAATACATGTATTTTATGATAAATGATATGCAAAAATGATTTACACACACACACACACACACGTGTACATCACATAAAATGATTCTTAAGATTTGTACACACATATTTATCATACAAAAATATAAAAGTTTTCTAAAATAGCACTTGTTCATAGGTGTATGCATCACATGAAGTGAGTTTTATGACTTGTACATTGATAAAATGTTAAAATATGTATTTTATAATGTAACACTTTTACATAGTTGTACAACAAAAAAATGTGGTTTAATATTTGTATACATATTTGTACAATAGTACAAATATTTTGCAATATAGTGCATGTCCGCAGATGTGTACATCACAAAATGAGTTGTAAAACTTGTAACTTGTGTATAATGTTAGAAGATACATATTTTGTAAAAGAACACTTAAATATGTGCATAAAACATAAAATGGGTCTTAAGACTTACATACACATGTATATAATACTAAAATACAAATATTTTGCATAATAGCCCTTGTGCAGGTATATGTGATATATAAAATGAGTCTTGAGACTTGTATGCATTTGTATGTGATACTGAAATATAATTATTATACAAAATAAAATTTGTAAAATGTTGTATACAATAAAAAATAACATACACGAATTTGTAAATATCTTTGATTGAATTTTGTAGTTATATATATTTCTTATATGATTTATATCTTCAACTATGTATTGATATCAAAATTTATTATGTGATGTGTTATTATATGATGAACTATACAAATCTCGTGGAAAATATATTGAACGACTCATAAATATAATGGAAGGGCTACAAGAGTGCACTAATAATCGCTTTGATGATTGAAAAATGTTAATGTCGAGTAAAAACTAGGGATGAACTATGAACAAGCTTGTGATGAATCAAGCAATGTAATGATGAATAGCATAATCATTTGATGAATATTGGTAGGCGTTAAAATTTAAGAGAGGAGTTTGGGTTTTATTAACAATAAAATTAAGTGTTGTTTCCAAGCTTGTTAAAAGTGCACTTGGAGAGTGCTATTGAAGCAAAGTGGTGCGACATGAGGGGTATCACTTTTATGCTTTCATCACGCCAAAGAGTTGTGTAAGCATGCTCTTTACTTGATTTAGTGCTGAAGCATTGGCATAAAGGGCTCATGTGTGGTGTGTTTCAGTCTAGTTCAATTAAAACTGATGGTGTTTGTTCATTTAATAATATAGAATCTGTCAATTCTTTGTATTGATCACATTTGTACCTTGTCTCAATCCAAATAATGATAGTGACTCCCTCAACCTCCCCATGAGTGATCACGATGATTACGACTTCCCTAGCATGCTTGGCTCTACTAGTAAATGGTGCGAATTTCAATCTTTGGCTTCCCTAACACGAGGCAATCTACTTCTTTGGATTAATTGGCTTCCCGGCGCATCTCCAATCTTCTTCTCTAGACCAATTGCTTTTTTATTTGACCTAGATCGATCACTCAAATCCTAGACCAACTAACCTATACCCAGTGAGTACAACTTTTTTAAAGATATTTTGTTAATATTTTTGTTTATTAAATAACACCTATATTATAAAGAATATTCATTAAATGTATTTGTGGTTTTATATGGTTTTGGAAAAAAAATTTGTATCTTTAAATGGATTAAATTTATTTAATATTATCGAACTTTTATAATTAATTTATCATATTTCTATAATTTGTATATTTGTATCGTATTTATTAAATTTCATAATTTTATTAGTTGTTTAGTAAATTAATATATATATATATATCTATATATATAATTTTCACTAAAAATATGTGGAGTATATGTTAAATTCATATTCTGTCTATGTTATAAGATTGTTTACATGCAAAGAAATTTATCTTAATAATTTCAAGTTGATGATAGATTAATTAGGATTATTGAGATGACATATATAAAGAAGCTTAGATATGGTCGATATAAATGTGAAGAAGAAATATCTATCTTGAAAGTATATGAAGTTGAATTTCAAGTCAAGTACTCTTTGCCACATTTACATTCATTGTGATAAAGAGATAAATAAATGCAGATTTCAAGTTAAGGAACATTTTATCAGCCCTTATGGAGCATTCAAAATGATTAAATGCAAGAAGGTGCTTTGGAGGTAAGAGAGTAGTTGATTGCTTATGAAGGAATAAAAAATTGAAATGAAGTTTATGTATGAAAAATAATGAGAGGGTTGTAGAGATCACTGAAGAATCATATGTTCAAATGCTCAATGCTCATGCATTGTGGTAAGAGATCATTTGAATCAAGTTCTAGAATAAGAAGCATCAATGCACCTAAAATGAAGTCCAATGGATCATTTCTTGTATCAAGAACTTAAAAAGTTGTTGAAAGTAAAACATATGAGGCAAATAGGAATTAAAGAAAACTTGTATTAGGAAATAAGAAATAGAATTGTATAATAAGTACCTAGGTGGCTCTATTAAGCAGGCATTCCTTTTTTTTTTTTTTTTATTTGCTTATTCAGGAGTGTAACACAGTTGAGGTCACCCATTAGCTCAGCATTATAAGTTATGGGAAACCTAGTCTGTGGTCGCACCCATTCAGCAGGCATTCCTTCCAAGTAGTAAAGTTGGGGAATTTTGATTATATGATAAAGGGTATTATAAAATATAGACCTAGTCTTTGATCACCTACCTATAAGTTACGAGTCCCTCTACTTGAAAGAGAAATGTAGGAGATTATTAAGGATGCGGAAGACCATCAAAAAATTGCAAGAAAAATGGTGCACTCTTATGTTAGTTTGGTGGATTGACTGTAAAAAATAATTTATTATAAAAGTTTAGTTAATTCACCATCCACATCGTATTCTTGGAGTCCATAGATGGATATGAATATATGATGACTGTATTGAAGCTCTTTGAACTCCTTGACGAACAAATAGAAGCTTAGAGAACAAATTATGATATGTAATCACTCTAGCTATGTTCTCACTATTATTACTTTATGATAGACATTTAATTTCTTATCACATTATGGAGTGTGAGCACATCATAAGGTTTTTGTAGGTCAAATTTCTATGGAAAAGAGAAGCATATGAAGCCCATTACATTGATATCGAAGGATATTGAAAAGACTCTTCAAGTGGACAACAATATCAAGGAATCTTTGGAGTTAATTGATTCTATATATAATTATAGACATGTTTTTAACTTGATGGGAAAATGTACAATTGGTGTAAAATTGATAGATCAAGAGTCACTCATTTTGTTACTTTTTTTTCTAGTATAATTATAGTTAAGCAAGTGAATAATTTCTTAATTTTGAATACATAAGATAATTCATATGTTTTATACATTTCATTATGGTTTTTTTATAAATTTGTACAAAAAAAAAAAAAAATCAAGTGGGATTTACCTACATACCACACAATTCTTATGTATTTACATATTTAACACCTAAACTTCAATTTTTACATATATAACATCCCAATCTTCAGCATCACATCAAAAATACCATCATTACTCACTTTTTAAAAGTAAAATGGATCTTTTTAAGCATATGAAAGTATTAGATTAGTGAATATCTAACTTTAGGTGTCAGACATGAAAATATATATGAATTGTGTGGTATGTATGTAAAACTTCCAAAAATCAATTAAGTCTCAAACATTTAAATGATTTAGTGTTCATCAATTACAACCCATTTTGAAAAGAAGATATAATTTAATTTTTGTCATTGATCCAATTAGTTTGAATTATAGTGATGAAAGTTATGAGTGGTTAATTGGGGAAAAGGAGGACATTGGTGAGCAATGGTTTAGTGAGGAAGACAAGTTGAAGAGGCATTAGAAGAAGTTAATTGAAAGTGATTTATAAGATTTAGTAGGTCAAAAATAAGGGGAGGTTCATCCACAATGAGGACTAAGGTCATTTGGCAGCTGTGTATGAAGAAGCAAAAGAATGTGTGGGAAAATGATTTTAGAATGTTGGTTTCAAGAAGCATAACCTGTTTGGAGGATTGAGTCGTCATGTTATGTTAAAAAGGACAAAACTAACCTTATGATTATATAACATCAACAGTGTGAGAAAAAAATGCAATTTTAGAAGTCCAAACATAGTCATAAGTCTAAAGTTTGACATTTGAATTTAATATATCACATTACACTATATAATATGAAAATTAAGATAACATTTGTGACTAGTAGTGCCAACATAACATTAAACTTTTATCTAAATGATCAATCCTTCTAGAAAATTTATTTTTCAAAACCCTTCTCCAAATATGATCATTATCTATAGTTGTGTCTTCGTAATCGTCAGCCCATCTAGAAAAATTACAATCATCCAATATTCGATTGCGATGACACATGTAAAATCTTCGTCCATAATTGTTGCCTTTTCGGCGTGAAGTGAATACACAATATTGTAAACCGCAGTTGCAATTCACAACTCTTGAGCCACTGGAAATCCTCGAAGTTCATATTTCTTTGGCGTTGATATAAGCAAAGAAAATGTATTAGCATATACAAAGTTAAATTTGTGCAGTAAAAATTTAATAAATCTAGATGAGTACTTTTATTATTATGCCAGGATATTAAGAAGTTTACGCAGAACATATCAATCACAAACAGATTAGGAAGTTTAGAGAAGCAAAAGAATTTTATTACATTTGTAAAGAAGTATAATATCCTCAAAAGGGAAAAATCTCTAAACTATTGCTCACTGAACTACAATTAACCAACAACAATAAATCCCCTTAATAATATAGTAACATACAATCACAAAAAAGGACCAAGTCAGCAACAGGACCAGACCCATGTGTGGAAAGCTAAAATCTAGTTGCAAGATCCCAAAACCTATAAAGACCTGCAAGATATTTAAAAAGGGATAAGCACATAAAAATGTGGTGCAAAAATTAATAACAAAGACAAAAAAGAAAGAAAGAACAGGCTCAGGCTCAGTTAGTATAATCTCAAAGAGCAACTATATATGTGAGCATCCAAATTTCATTAAGAAGGATTACAATCACATATAAAGCTACCAGCAAGAGATCAGATAAAATGAAACATCAAAGTCATCATAGCCAAACAAACCTCGCCTTACCAGCAAAAAAGGATCATCGAAACAACGGACAAGCTATACAAATATGGGCAGTATAACCCCAAAAGCAACCAACAACAGTTCAAAATTAGGAAACCAATAGAGCAGACAAACCCGGATCCCAGGAGATCAACTCACCCGGCCAAAACCCAATGCACACCTCCAAAATTCATTCAACTCACCCGGCCAACAACAAAACTAGAATCAGAAGTCCAAACATAGCTATTTCAAAATCCAGAAATCCAAAGATATGGTTATAAGCGACAACAAACCAATGCAACCAACCAAAACCCCCTCCATCGAGCCTCCCCTGAAAAATAGAAATCAAACACAGCAGGTAAGACATAGGAAATAGACAATCAAACTCCACCATGAGCCAACACCAACGCAGACTGAAAATAGCCCCAGTTAGACGAATCAAAATAGCAGGAAAGACACAGAAAAAAAGGCAACCATTCTCCACACTAAAGCCAACAACAAAACCAAAATCAACAAGGCCAAATGTGAAATAGTTCAAAACCATAAGACAATGAAGTGGTTGTAGAAAACCAATGCACCATGCTTAAACCCCCTCCACCGAGTCTCCCTTGAAAAGTAGAAAGCAAACACAGTAGGTAAGACATAGGAAAACAAGCAACCAAACTCCACCATGAGCCAACACCAATGCGGACTGAAAAGGCCAACACAGGTTTGGTCAAACCCGACAGAGCTATTCTTACAGTCGGAAACTACCCAATGAACCCAACCAAACAGATCGGACAAACCTAGAACTAGGTAGACGATAGAGCAGACAAACCAACATAAGCCAAATCCATCAACTTACCCGACCAAGAAACCATTGCACTCAGCAATGAAAACAACAACCAAGACAATATTCAAAATAGCTATCAACAGAGCAAACAAAGCCATGAATGCACGTGTTACAAAGCCAAAGTTTTAGGCAGCCAACACTTTGAAAGCAATATTCAGGTTTTAAAACAATTGCACTAGAAACAACCTTTATAACAAGTGCAATATCAATTAATCTCCAGCAACAAAGCCAGCCAGCCAGCCAAAAGGGTACACAACATACATCATACCCAAAATGTTGAAGTCAGAAATAGTACCATTAATAATCATAGTGATCAATATTACATAAACTCAAATCTCAAAGAGGTGTTAAATCAATTGCATCACCAATCAACCTCAACCAAATTCAACTGCACTACCATTCAATAAAGTCATCACAGCCAATTCACCTCTGAAAGAGTTCAAGATCACATAAACAAAAAAATCAGCTCCAAATGAGCTTTTGAAACAACTGCAGCACCAAACACGTGCACCAACAAAGCCATCCAATATTAGACAGAAACATCATAGCCACCCAATAGGTGGTTTTGAACTCTGCGACAAGCTACCAACAAACCAACGACGGTAGGTCTAAATCAACCGCATAGCGACTCTCCATACACCACAAACAAGAAGCATTAGACATAACATTAGCTTAGTGCCACGCAACAACAATGTTAAAAACAACATATAATTAAAAGATGCGATTTTCATTAAAAGCAACATATAATTAAAAGATGCACATTAGCTTAGTGCCATGCAACACTATTTTACTCCCTTGGGGTTGACATCATGCAACCAACTAACACCCACAACTAGATCAATTAACTGATGCCAAATATACATCATCTTTAAAAGAATAAAATGAGAAAAAGGCATAGCAACCAACAATAACTACGAATCAAGTTTTTACTAACATCAAAGAGAAACTATAGATTTCACATCATGCAACCATTTCAGGGGAT